>CM057454.1:159670000-160870000 GCA_016271365.2 Neoceratodus forsteri | reverse complement strand
CACTCGGCCAACAGGCATATAACAGAAGCAGAGGTGAGTCCAGTGGACTCCGGAGTGATGGGGCTGGGGTGGGCCAGTGGAAGGGGGCCGGTGGGAAGGAGAGAAAAAACAGATCAACAAAAAAAAAAAATTACCAGAATGTATTTATACATTTCAGATGGTAAGAACGCTCACGACCAGTTGGACCGCTCTTTCCCCCTTGCGCATGAGACACTCTCATACTGTAAAAAGCGTCTCACTCACAGATGCCATTTAAAGGGACATGTTCTGGGAACATTCTATTTTTTATTTTTGACTGCTCGATCAGTAATACAATAATATGTCCACGATCGTCACTTGTTCCTCTGTAAGAGTGATTTCACTTGCCTTTAACTTGAGCCAGAACAGCTCTGCCTCACTTCACTGTTCTGAAACCAGCTGAACCCATGTGAAACCACTCTTATACAGCAATGAGTGACTCCGGGGGGAGGTATATTAACATATAGAATGCCACTGACACATGGCTCGGATGGAAGATCTGCAATACAATAAATACAATCACTTATTTAAATTTTTTTCATTTAGATGATACCACACTAGTTTTATTTATCATATAAAATTTTAAAATAAGTAAATATAATCAACACATTAACACAATACTGTGTGCATTTAGCTGATTTATCATCATCTTCAGTGACTTTATGCACACTGCTACCAACTTCACTACACCCTTGAGAACACGGAACTGTGTTACTGTTACTACTAAATGCACACATGGACATTTCCAACATGATCTTTTAGTCCCCACACATCCAAACATAAGCTACATTCAGTGCCCGATGAGTTCTATTAATATTCAATTTAATTCAATTCAATTTTACTTTTTACCAGGAAAAGACACCATTGAGATACTCATTTGCAAGATGGTCCTGGATGGACATCACAAGGTGCAATAATGGAAAACAGTTACAATTCACAATTAATACAAGACCAAAGCTGGCATAACAGATACACATTATAACAGGCCATGGCATGAGTACACATATTACTGCATGAGCAATTTAGTTGATAGAGGAGAAGGTAGGGGAAATGTCAAAGTGTAATGGTAGGGGAAAAGTATGGAAAGCGTGGTCTCGAGTACTATGACAGAGGGGTACTATGACAGAGAGAGGGAAGGTTCTCAAGGGCTAGAGGATGTAGGGTAGGTAATAGTTTAAATACTATAACTGAAAATGTGCACTTCAGACATTGTAGTCACTAACCTGCATGCCAAAAATGGAGAGTGCCATTACAATTTCAACAACTATTGTAGCTGGCCGCATTAATTAAATAGATCTTCTATCATGTTGACAAACCATTGTTGATCAAGACTGTCTGAAAACTTAAAGTATGAGAATCATTTTCCATTTTATTTATTTATTTTATTTAATTTAGTTTTTGGTTGACCGGAAAAGAAGGACTGAACAATTTTGCTTATTTTTAGCCTCGTCCTGGGGGAGGGAGGTACAGATGGATGACATCTGACATTGAACCAGATTAAGCTGTTGGTGGTATTTTTAGTGCATTCAACAACATGGTATATATTCCATACATGAATGTGAACGCTCATGATTTCTTTAGCTGGATTACGCTTAACCACTCAACAACCGAATCATATAAACATCGAATCATAGAATTTGACAGCAGATAAGGACCGCCTGGCCCACCTAGTCTGCCCATTTCCCTACCTACATAAGTTCCAGATCCCAAATGATCTGCAGTTTACTTTCTCATTCCTACTTCTATGGTTGCCTTCTGTCTAAATTCTAAACATACAGACTATGTTAAAAAAAATAACTAAACATAAAGATTGAAGCACATCAATCAAACATATGTTTAACATCTTTATTAAAAAGACCACAACATGTGACATGTATCATTTAAAATCTTACTATTTCCAAAATATCATCTCATTGTATTCTTCAGCTATTTCTGAGTTACACATTATGTTACTAGTGTCTGACTTCTAGTACAACAAATTTCAGCTAGGTGAACAAATTCAAACAATGTAACATTTATGTGCCTCACTGTACTATCATTACATTTTAAACAGAAATTACAGTGAGAACAGATTTAGGAAAAAAGAAGTGTTGAATTCAATCTAAAACAAATATATCAAAAAGATTTAAGTTTAATCAACAAGATTATTGTCTAACTGCATAAATTGCATCACATTCTGTCATGTGCACTTGCAGCTAATCTACCCATAAATCATATTTCCGTTTGTTTTTACATATAAAAAAATAATGTCACTTCTTGGGGTACCCAAACACCATAAGCAGCTGTTCTGCTTTAGTGATGTGTGTATGTGTGTGAGACTGTGTCTGGGTTTGTGTGTTAGAGGCAACGAGACAGATATAGATAGTGAGTCAGATCAACATTTTAACAATCACATGGTGCTATAAGTGGTAACAAAGGAATACTTGAACCCGTGCATAAACCACACCACGTAATGGTATTATTGCTTAACAGTACAACAATAGTAGGTCTGCGTGAAATTTTGACAATAATACCCCCTGTCATACACTGTAGTACAAATTTTCTTCATTTTTCAGTTGACGCAATATTTGATTTATGGGTAACATAGCACTAAGTACATTAAACTTCTTGGAAAATACTGTCTGTGTTACCTGTGGAGGTTGCCTATATCTTCAAAGAGCCTTTAGAAGGAATCAATATAGGTTCCTGGGTACCCAGCACTTCACAAATTATGAATTAACAGTAATTGTTAATTATTTATTCAACATAACATTTAAAATGTATGACTAGTGATAATTATTTAGTACAATGATTCTGATCTAAATGCTGTTCATTTTCTTAATTTCTAGTTCTATTTTCTCAGTCTCCAGTTTTAATTTCTTAATTTCAAGCTGCAGCTTCTCATTTTCTAGCAGAAGGTTTTCCTTCTGGAGGCTCAAAATTTCATTATACTGATCTGGTACATGATGCCTCTTTTTAGTCTTACCATGTGCAGCTGTTGTGGTTATCTCAGATTCAGCACCCGGGTATAATAACATTTATTACATACACATATAATTTACATATAAAAGCAAAGTCACCAATCCATGTGTCTACCTAAGTCAAATGATCAAGCGATTTATGTCACCTTGGCCACTTTGATATGGGCACATAAGCATGAAGAACCCAAAATTTGTGTGATAAACACTTAATCAGTAAGGCACAGCAGGGTGTTGGTTGTACTAGGATAACCCCACAGAAGGGGCATTGTCAGGTACAATGTGATGCCGTGTGCCTGCCTCCCCAGATCTTGGGGTAAATCTAATATAATCAACATCCCTGAAGTGCCTTATTGCTAATATAACATGTGCCGAATAGGCAACTTGTAAAAAAAGAATTCTCAAAAGGTTTCCAAAGCCACATAAGATATAATAAAATGTTGTTAAATAATGTTAAACATTCCTCCACAGATGTTTTTCACCTGTTAGTCATCTGTCTTTCTTCTCACTCAATACATTGTATGACTGTTTACCATGGGATAGAAGAACTCAAAGTACAGCATTATTCCAGTAGTAGAATCTCTCCCCCCCAAACACACACACAGAATGCAGGTGTAGAATTTAAGGAAAAAAAGGGGCATTCTTGGTTGTATTCCAGGATCAAAACACTGGTATTCCACCATGAAATTTGGTAATCCAATCAAATTTCCCTAGGATGTAACAGGTTTACAGGTAGAACATTAAAAATGCACTGATTGTTATATTAAAATCCAGAAATAAGTACATTTGACAATAGGAAAGGTTAGTATGTCTCTTTTATTCATCTAGATCCTCGACTCTCTGCCTTCACCTCACATGGATCCTGTCCTGATGTGTTCACATCCTACCTGGCCCCAGTGGATCATGGCCTGGCCATCACCTGCCCTACATGGCTGCTGGCCTGACGTGTGTCTTTGCTGCCTACCCTCCTCCATGGACCCAGGACTTGGTCTGCCCATGGATCAGGCCTAACGTGACCATGTCATCCCCCCCCATGCCAGAGATCCTACACTGATGTGGACCTGTCCCACCTATGGCCTGCCTGCCACCCCCATGGATCCTGGCCTACCTTCTCCCCCAACAGATCCCCCACCCCTCCCACATGGATCCTGGCCTGACATGGCCACAGCCTGCTGCCACAAGGCTCCTGGCCTGACTTTGACCTGTACTGCCTGCCATGGAGTAAGTGCCAAACACACAAAGAGACCCACACAGGCCTCAAGTGGAGCCAGCATCTCAATTTTAACTTTTGCCAGGTAAGGAGCAGATAATTCTCTGTTCTCTGTGATGGATAGAAGGGATTTTTCATGGTCAAAAAAAAAAAAACGAATGGAAATTGTGAATAGTTAATGTCAATAAGCTGAAGCACACACTTACCCTAATAATGACCGGACTCATAGAGCTTCTTAATTAAATTTTATTGCACCAAAATAACGCCTGACGTGTTTCAGACAAATAGTCCTTTATCAAAGGCTAAAAACACAATGAGAACAACTTATATATCAAAACAACTATTGCATCATAGTGATGAAATACAGAACTATTGGTTACTCACAAATGACCACCATCACCTTTAAAACCATCCTCAAAATTTAAAGATAAAGACACAGAATAAAACATAGGTTATATAAAACCCATTACTTGAACAAAAATAAATACATAAATACTAACATATCAATAATACCACATAATATTATCTATATTCCAAATACGGTTTTAATTCTAAATGTGCATTGATGCCTGGTGTTTTGTATGCATTCAAACGTAAAATCCATTCATTCTCCTTTCTCAGAATTTTATTATGTAATTACCGCTCAGAGTCATGGAAGACTTTTTCAATGCCTAAAACTTAAATTGATGTGACTCTAGTGTTTCTCTATTTTCAAAGATATGTACTGCTGTGGCATAGGTCAAATCATTTTTATTGATGGCACGAACATGTTCTAAAACTCTAATTTTAAATGCTCATTCTGTTTTGCCAACATAAAATGCACCGCAATTACATATCGCCAAGTAAATAACCCCCTGAATGTCACACGAAATCAATTGTCTAATATCAAAAACCTTTTTCTGTCGATTGTTGACACTAAAATTCTTTTCATTCACGATATGAATGCAAGCGCAACAATTTTTACACTGCACACAACCAGTATAACCACCTAGCCAGCTATTGGTGTGAATCATTGTGTGTGTAAAATGACTTCTCACTAACTTATCGGCATGCACCTACATTGAAAGACTCCTTAGTGAGAAGTCATTTTACACACACAATGATTCACACCAATAGCTGGCTGATTTGACCTATGCCACAGCAGTACATATCTTTGAAAATAGAGAAACACTAGAGTCACATCAATTTAAGTTTTTAGGCATTGAAAAAGTCTTCCATGACTCGAGAGGCGGTAATTACCGCAATAAAATTCTGAGAAAGGAGAATGAATGGATTTTACGTTTGAATGCATACAAAACACCAGGCATCAATGCACATTTAGAATTAAAACTGTATTTGGAATATAGATAATATTATGTGGTATTATTGATATGTTAGTATTTATGTATTTATTTTTGTTCAAGTAATGGGTTTTATATAACCTATGTTTTATTCTGTGTCTTTATCTTTAAATTTTGAGGATGGTTTTAAAGGTGATGGTGGTCATTTGTGAGTAACCAATAGTTTTGTATTTCATCACTATGATGCAATAGTTGTTTTGATATATAAGTAAGTTGTTCTCATTGTGTTTTTAGCCTTTGATAAAGGACTATTTGTCCGAAACACGTCAGGCGTTATTTTGGTGCAATAAAATTTAATTAAGAAGCTCTGGGTCCGGTCATTATTGGGGTAAGTGTGTGCTTCAGCTTATTGACATTATCTTTGCTGTGCTGAAAGCACCACTATCGCCTTGTGCATGGTTCATATGTGAAAATTGTGAATAGTACCTGTTTTTTTTTTTAATTTGTGTATGTGTATTCAAGAATATTTCATGAGTTTTAATAACATCAAGTCTTTAACTTATTTTGTTTACCTTAATGGACACGTATTTTTAGGGCCTAGTTGAAGGTTACTGTAAATATAAAAGTAAAGGTTGCCACCATGTCTTTGATGGAAATTAGGAAGTAAGTGGCTTATGAATTCTGTGAGACACCCCAGTTGGCAGGGACTTGTTTTTAGCCATTGGTAGTGCTCTGTTAAGGCCATGGTGAGAACCAAGTCTCAAGCAATTAGTATACAGGGATTTCCTTGTAAATTTTATTCAAGTTGTCAGTCAACACCTATTCGCACCAAGATGGAACTTCTAACTTTTACACACAGTAGTACTAACCATATTCAAATGCTAACAACGTCAAAAAGGAAAATGAAAGCATGGTAATGTGAGCATGAAAGTTGTACAGCACAGTAATATCTACAAAATGATAGGTATTTCATTGATTGATACCTTTTAGATTTATTTTTTTTGCTAATTAGCAAGAAAACAGGCAGAACATTATATTGTTATTTACTTTTTTACCAGTCAAAGCCTCACCCCCAACCAAAAGCAAAAGTTAAAGTATTGTGCATATAATCTTTTATGGCTGTGGGCGGAGCCTACAGCCATATCGCTTTAGCTTGAAAAGGGGTTTCCGTGGAACAAATTTTTTTAGTATTATTCAGTGTATCCTTCCATAGCTCTGCAAATCCCCATGGCAGTTAAAAAATACTCCCTTCTTTCTTTTTAGAATGATGGTCACATAACCCCAACCTGCTTTTCTCTGACAACAAATGTGCACACCTTCCAAACAAATCTAAGAAAGCAATAAGACATGACAGGGTGTGGGTTGTTGATTGATAAGAGCATGCCCCCAGGTGCATTGTTAGGCATGAGGCGCTTGCGCCAAGTGACTACTGCAGCTGGGTAGTGCTCTTATCAATCAACAACCCACACCCTGAAGTATCTTATTGCTCTTATAAAATGGGTACCAACTATTTCTATAACAATCAAACAAAACTCTGGACGCATTATTAAAGATTTAATAATAGTATGTTATTTTATTTAAATATGGTGAAATATAGTCCCCAGACTTGGGCAGAGGAGTGGTAAAATGGATTGAACAGCAACTCCCTGAAAAATGCTAAACCAGTGAGTTGGAGGGACAGCAATGTATTATTTGAGCAGTTTGGGTCTGCCTCTGTAACTGTGTTTTCCCACCTTTTCTTTTTCTTTATAAAGTACTACTGTATTGCCTACTTTCCTCATCCCATTTTTTTTTCTATTTTTTCCCTCATTCAAGACACAGAGGGCGGGATATTCAGAAGGGTTACGCATGGCGCAACACAGTTGCGCCATGCGCAACCCACTGATGCACTCCGGCACAATATTCAAAGGGGGATTGAGCCTGACACAAATCCTGATGTGCCGGAGCGCATCAGTAATGTATGCAGTGCACTTAGGGGGGGCGTGCCCATGCATACTATGCACATCCCGATATTCAGCCCGGGATGTGCTGAGCCCATGCATGCACAACCCCTACCTGCGCTGCACACAGGTGAGCCAAATAAAAAAGGAGCAACAGCTGGCCACCCATAGGTGAGCTGCCGTATTGCAGGGCACAACATGGCAGCTGCCACCTGTGGGTGGCCACCCGAGCTCTGGCAGCACCTTCGTGGTGGCGCTCCCCCATGCCCGATCTCGGGCATACATAGAAAATAATAGTCCTATATCCCTGGTGGTCCAGTGGACCGCTTGCAGCCCGATCGTGGGCAGAAGTACAGTAAAACCACCCTCCCACATCCCTGGTGGTCCAGTGGACTGCTCGCAGCCTGATCGCGGGCATATGTCATAAAGATTAGTCTTATATCCCTGGTAGTCCAGTGGACCGCTCGCAGCCCAATTGCAGGCATATGTAGCACAATAATAGTCCCATATCCCTGGTGGTCCAGTGGACCGCTCACAGCCCGATCACGGGCGTCAGTAATATCTTATGAACAAATAATCAACCCTTGTGGCCCAGTGGTCCCCTCGCCTACTGGAGCCCCACTGTTTGCTTCTCGGGTCAGCGGACGGCAAGCCTCACCCACTTGCTGCCCTCCGCCGCTGACCGACTCCACACGGGAGCTGTACGCCATTGGTTCACAGCGTGAGCCACGGGCATGCAGCCCATAATAGTACTACACAGTCCAGATATGTGAATGGATCCATTCACATTTCTAGACTGTGTAGTATAGTATGGCTGCACGCCCATTGGCTCACACTGTGGACCAATGGGCGACAGCCCTACTGTAATGGAGTCAGTCGGCGGGCGGTGTGGGTGCTGGGGGTTGCCGCCTCGCTGACCGGGGAGGGGCGGGGCCCAGTGGGTGGGTGGGGAGGGGGTACCGCTTGGCCACCAGGGTTGGATTGGTTTGTCATAGGATATTACTGACGCCCATGATCGGGCTGTGAGCGGTCCACTGGACCACCAGGGATATAGGACTAATCTTTATAACATATGCCCACGATCAGGCTGTGAGCTTGTTGTGGACTGGCTAGTACAGTCTGCTGGAAGTTCCCAGGAATAATTTAAAAACATCAGGGACCTACACTTTTTCTTATGCAGCCCCAATCCTGTGGAACTCCGTCCAACATCATATTCGAGATAGTCTAAGAGTGGACATTTTTGAACAGGATCTAAAGACCTTCCTGTTCGGACAAGCTTTTATGGGAAGTTAGGAATATTTTATTGATAATCACTTGTAATTATTCTGGTGTCTGTTTGTTTTGTATTGTATTTTAAAACTTTTAGAAACTGTTGTTGTGAAGCGCACTGAGTCGCAATCGAGAAGTGTGCTATATGAAACAAAGATTTGATTGATTGATTGATTGACCTCTCTAGTCTTCCAGTCAAAAATACCAAAGATGTGCTGTGACTAGCCAATTAAGAATAGAATTTAATGAACAAAGCAGATTGAGTGAGTGAAGGATTAAGCAGCAATGTATGACAGGCTATTGGTAGCACTTGATATCCCTAAAGGTAAGTGGTGCTATGTGGAATGAGGTGTAGCCCAGAACATTCATCCATCTGACCGTAGGGGATACCTAGTACTACCAAAGTCCACTGAGTGCCTTATTGTTTGTAAAAAATGAGCACACAGACAACTGTTAAAAAAAAATCACTCAAAACTATTCCAAGCCAAAAATAAATAGTTCACTATTGCTAAATATAGTGAGTAGTGGAATCGTGTTCCGCATTGAATTCCATGCCTCAAATTTACATGTTGTGATTCAGTGGTGATGTCATTATGTGGTTGTTCTGTAGTAATGATGGCCTTAATGCAGCACAACAATGTGGAATGCTGTCACATAGCTGTTCTCTTCTATACTATCAAGCTGGAAGCTGTTTTGTTTTCTTTTTACATGAAACTCATAGAAAAAGCAACAGCACACGGAATCACTAATCCAAGCAAGCCCCCACCCTCAAATACCTCTGCCCCAGCCCCCAAATCAATGTAATTAACCAGAATGTCTGAAATAGAAATAGACATGCATGGATGCCCGTATACTGTTAAACTGTGTACATACCAAAATTTGGGTGAACAATATATATTAATACGGCTCCCAGAGCCACTCATTGCAGGATAAGAGTGGTTTCACACACATTCTGCTCCAGTGAGAACAGCGAAGCTGAGCTGTTCTGGCTGGAACATAGCACAAGTGAAACCACTCATCCCACAATGAGTGGCAACTGGGTGACGTGTTAAAATATTATAGATTAAGGGAGCACCTGGTGTTATTTAAAAAAAAATGACTGGGAATGTGCCCGTTTCCAGGGCATCTGCACGTGACACACTCTTCACAGAATAATAGTGTCTCAAGTGCAGGGGAAGAAAGCGCTCTGATTGGTCGGGAGCACTCCCTCAATCTATACTCAGATAAACAGCTACATCAAACACCATCAATAACCGCCCCATCTGCGCTAATCTGACCTCATATATCAATTTCAGACAAGGTTTTAAAATGAGCGTGCAACTCATTATCTGCAGTCTGGATACATGGTATTGCACGAGTATAGTTTAGGTGTACATCACTTCATTACTGCACTGTACCTCTCCACTGTTGAATGTAAAAACTAATTATTGCAAAGTAAACACACACCAAAGCACATAGAGTTGCAAAACTGGGAAACTTACCAGTCACAATACTTGAAAAAATTTCTTGAAGATTACTTGGCCCGCTGGACACTGTTTCAGGAAATGCTCCGCTGCCTGTATAAAAAACAAGTTATACATTTCATTGATGTTAAATGTAAATAGGTAATTAAATAAATAAACAAACGAGAACAGGTAACTCCATAACTATAACATCACAATAAACCATCTACAACACAATCTCTGTCACCAGCTTTGACCAATTTGAATGTCAATTCAGCGCATTTCACCTTTAGCAGGATAAGTAATGATCGGTGCTAAATGCAGTTGTGGCCTCACATCAGTATTAGTGCCATGCCATGCAAATGAACTAATGGGAACAATGTATAAAATATTTAAATAATAAACACATATACCCTCAACAGAAAGAAACCACAAAGCTCTTGACCGCCCACATATCCCTGTGTTGCCAGGGATTTCAAACTTGTAATAAAGTTTCCAGCACTGCTGCCCCACCACCACACCCCGTTGTCAAACCACACCATGTTAGCTCGAACCAAACTGTGTACTGCCCCCACCCCCACCCACCTAAGATTCAGTTAAATATGTATTGAACACCAAAACATAGTAATAGATTTAATTTTTCTTACCAGATCGCAGTAGATTATATTTTCAAGTAAAACAATACCTCAGCCAGCTCAGTGGTGCTGAGGATTGAGGCGCTGGATGCCACACCTCACGCCATGTCGGCGACCTAGGTTCGGGAATGAGCCCGGGTTGCTTGGGGTCAGCAGGGGAGGGAGAGGATTGAGCATCCGGAGGACAGCTCTCCTCTCCCGGGAGGGACAGGGGTCCCTGTTCGGTGCTTGGCTGACCTCTGGCAGAAGCCAGAGACACAGCAAGTGTGAGCGTAGTGAAGGGGCGGGGAGTGGCAGACGTCGGTGGCACACCTTGATGTCAGAGTGCCGGCCACTCCCCAGAACAGGGGAAAAATACCCTTCAGCTCTGGTGGAGATGGAGCACCGGAGTTTGCCCACGATATGCTGCTGCCCTCCTGGCATCCTCCTGACCGGCACTGCCAGAGGAATTTTGGGTGTTGGAGCCCACCTCATCCCTGCCCAGGGGATAAACCAAGGCTACATGGGCAATGGAGGACTGACCAGGTAGGAGTGGACCGCAGTGGGATGACTCCTAGGTGCTCCCAAGGAGACCGGAGCTGAGGGGAGGAGGAGGAGGAAAAAAATAGAAAGAACAAAAAAAAAAAAACTATAACTCGTAGCACTTTCAATGTCTCTCACTTCCATATAATATAAAATGACTGCTTTCAATCAGCTGTGTATATGTCTTTCTCATAATGGCTTGTCACTGCTTTTAATATGGTAGTAAAACTTCTACAATGAATACCTTAGCTCAGAGATTATAGGCAAGTGTGTGGTGCATGCTTTTGAAGCAAAAGGTTTGCAAACTGATCTGATCAGTTGTGGAGGAGGGGAGCAAGTTGGAGAGTGGTTTAGAAAAAAGAAATACAGAATAAGTTAATAAATGCAGTGGAAGATCAGTAATTTCAATACTTCAAAATATTGTATCAGATCATATATTTTAAAGTATTGAAATTACTGATCTTCCAATGTATTTATTAAGTTATTCTGTATTTCCTTTTTCTAATCCACTCTCCAGCTTGCTCCCCCCTCCACAACCACTTCTTTCAAAAGAAAATCTAGTTGGAAGAACTGCCTTTAGTCATTTGAAAACATAAATTGTAGTTGAGCCAACATCTAGCCACAAAAGAATGTCACCCATACTCCCTTACCCACACTTCAATACTTGCACCTGATACATGGGCAAAGGCAATTGTAGTCATAGTCTTCAATCAATCATCTGCAGTGATACCATATGATAAAGAAGTATTCACATCTGATTAAAAACCAGCAGGAATGGTGTAATAGATACATTAAAACAGCAAACAGTGTAAAGATGAAAGATATAGCCTTCTATCCAGGTAATCTCACCTGCCAGCACCACATCTGCCCCTGTATCACAATCACACACACACACATACACACACACTCTGTATTCTGCTCTTCTATTTTAAATTTAAATATTAATTGCTATGACACTAATTAAATTAAGTAATCTCCAGGAATGCAGCTCTCTTGGGGGTTTAAGAAAGGACTTAAGGCCCACTTGCTGGAGTTGGATCATTGCACTTGCTACTGCTGAGATTGGCCTAAATAAATAGATGATATATTATACTGTATAGCATGATGAACAACTCACTTATCTTGTCACATCTTGTTGTTGATGATGACCCACCGTTCGTATGGTATACCCTACTGCTGTAACCCACAAATGTCTTACTTGAACTAATTACTGTCTATTACTATTGTTTGTAGTTATGTGAAAATTACGTTGTCTGATGTATTAAACTGTTCTCTTAATTGTAATGAATCCCGGTTCACACATGAAAAAGGGACTGTAATGGTTTCAGTGTGCCTACCTGGTTATCAAAGTTAAATAAATAGATACGTAATTACACCACAATATATCAGTTAACTTTGTCAGAGAACAATCAGCAATCCAAACTACAGTACTGTGAGGGAGTGTGGTCATCTAACAATGTCTGCAGAGATGTTTCTGATCTGCTATACCTTATGATTCTCAAAATGAAGGGCATATATGAGGAAGTATGACACAGTAACATAAACTTACAAACCATTGTGTGCCAAAAAAAACACTTTGAAAATGCCAGGATGACAATGTTTTATATGACAGCAGTCAGCATGTCAGTAGAATCGAGAAAGTGATGCTTAGTTAAAAAAAATTCTCGCAGTTGCTGCTGCAGCTGAGGAACTTTGTGATGACACCCTAGGCTAATACTGAAGTTGAGCACAGCTTGCAGCTTCTATGTGCTGAAGCACTGAGAGTATGCTACTACTCAGATGGGGGGGGTCAAAGGGAAGTAGATCTGACACAAGATACAATGAGAGATGGTTGAATGTTCTGTCACCCAGGTAGTTCTCCTCACAGCAAAGGTTTCTAGTTTTTCTTTAGTGTCATTCTTCTTCTGCACTTTTCTGACCTGCTAATTGTAGTAATTCGCCAAAGTAGGATGTAAACTTGGCGCGACAGAAATGAACAGCAAGGATGCCAGGGATTAATGCTGGTCGCCGGTTGCCACCAAGACTAAGTAATGAAGTTAGAAGTGTAGCATTATTAATATATCTATTAACATACTAACTTGTCTGTTACTTTGGTAGGGGGCTACTGGCTGATTGTAACTGGTTAATAAACAATGTGTAAGAGTCAGATTCACAGTAAATCAATGTGTGTGCTTAACTCGTTCAGCTCAAGATAGCCATTTTGAGTAAGGTTAAGTGTAGAACATTTTGACTCATAGATATACAGTATACACGTGCACACATACATATGCTCTTGAAGGGAATGAAAAAAAAAGTAGCATATGTACCTCCAGTCTTTTTCTCTGTGTTTTTCTATTAGCATGTATTAAGGATATCATGTGTGACTAAACTAAGATGTTTTGTAAAACAAACTATGTAGGTGAGTGGATAGACAGTGTGTGGTGGCATTGGGGGCTTGGAAAGGAAGGGCTGGGGGCATTTTATTTTTTGTTAGAAAAACATACACAGTGTGGCTGCTCCTTAATATTATTATATTTAATGGAGTAATAAAATAAGTTATAGTGCAGCTGCTCCTCTTTAATATTATTGTGTTTAAAAGCAGTAAAAATTACAGTGTGGCTGGCTGCTCCTCCTTATTGTGTTTAAAATAGCTGTTACTGCTGCCTTAAACACATTAAGGCGGAGCAATCACACTGTATAATTTAGTTTATTAACAACAAAAAACAAAATACCCCCTGCCTTTCAAGCCCTACACCTCACCACACACTGTTCATCCACCCACCTAAATAGTTAGATTTTTTTTTTAAATTAGTGTGGTCACACAATAAATCCTTAATCCTTGCTAAAAGAAAAACACAAAGAGGCTGGAGGTATATTTCTTTCTGTGTTCCATTCACACTGATTTACTTAAGTTTGATTATGTTTTTACACATTGTTGGCTAGGCTAACCATAATCAACCACCCAGCCAGCAGCCCCTACCGAAGCAGGCACAGGCAGGTGGCACACAGGAGACAGCATTTTGTTAATCACCATGAAACAGTAGTATAAACACAAACACTTAACCTTTGAGACAGAGATCTAAGTTGCTGCAGCCAGCAGCAGAAGCCAAAAGCCAGACAGGTAGCTGCAGCCATTGGGAGGACATGCCAGCATATACAGCAGGCCACAGATTGCAGGCTTTTTATCCTGCCTCAAAGACCTGTTCGCAGAGTGCATCAAAAATCAATTTAAAAATGGCCAATAGTTTGTGCCCTGTTGATGGACAAAATGCCTGTTTGTGCAACCTGTAGCCAATGGCTTCCCACCCCAGTCCATTCCTACCTTCTCACCTCATGCATGCGGCATGGCCCAGCCGCCCTCTTTAGTTTTTAATATTCATTTTTTTTAGATTTTTCCATGTATACGTACAATCCATATACATAAATATTATATTTGTAGAACTAAACATTTGGTTATAAACAAACTTGAATAGAAATCCACCCCTCCCCCCCCCTTGCTCCTTACAGTCCATTGATACATATTGATTTTAATAATAAGCTGTACATCATTGAATATTTCATATCAATATTCATGGTGGCATATTTTGTTCAATTTCTTTCCAGTTGGTACCATAAATATAATCATTTGTTTCATCTATATCATAAAACAGTTTTTCAAAGAGTAGTTTCATGAAAAATGGACCAGCATTTTCTATAATCAAAGCTCTGAAGTTCCTTTCCTTTCCAATTTTCTAAAATAATGCGTTTCATTGCCATGGAGGCAAGAGCAATAATTTTATGCTGCATTTGATTAAGATTAACAGAATTGAAATAATTAAGTATATATACTTATGGTGCAAATGGAATTTTCTTACCCAGCCAATCGGACAAAATTTTATTTATATTCTGCTACCATGAATTGATAAAGGGGCAGTCCCATAAGCAATGGCGTAAATTTCCTTTTTGTTTATATCCATGCCAACATAAATTTAAATATTCTGCGTTTATTTTTGCAATATGGCATGGTGTAATAAGAGGTTGATCTGTGATTTTTCTCTGTATTGTTTTATTTTTTTGCTGAAACATAATTTGTTTCCTTGTATTGTTATTTTTTCCAGTTGATGGTTAGTTAATTGCATTCTTGCATCCATGTTTCATTTGTTATTTATTTTATTGGTAGATTCACAATTCTTGGTTACCAAGGTATAATAAAAACAAGCTAATCATTTTGTATTTCCATTTTCTATATCTTTGTTTTGTTGTTTTACTGTATTAATTAGACTTAGTCTATTCCTGAACATTTTAGCAAAATATAATAATAAACTTTATTCCATTTGGGGATTTGTAGAATGTTTATCAATTGATTATAGGATGGAAAATCATTATCTACCGAAAGATATTTCCAAGTTTTGATGTTGTTCTTAAAAAAGGTCTAAAATCAATTATGGTGCTATTACCCCAAATTCGTTTACCATGATTTATTTTAAAATATAGCCAGGGAAGTTGCAACTTCATAAGGTTTTTTACTATTTTATGCATGGATTGAAAGCAAGCTAATAAAAACTGTATTTTATGTTTGTATATGTCTTTAGTCTAACCAGAAATCACATAGTTTATCTCACCTGACTTTGTTAGAAAATATGATATCTTGGTAAATGGCTTCCTCATCATTAGGAAAGAAGGACCATTGGTATACTAGTGATATTAAATTCACCATCATATAGCTAAATGGGTCAGGACGACCCAAACCTCCTAGTCTCCTGGTACCAATCATAACTTTCCATGCGAGCCATGGTTTCCCCTTTCCACAAAAATGTTGTAAATATTCTCTTCAATTCACAAAACCATCTTTCATTTGGGGCTCCTAATATGCTTTGTAATGTGAAAATGAAATGAGGTATTGCTATCATTTTGATGGTATCTATTTTTCCCCACAGGTAAAGAGACAGATTCTTCCAGTTTTCAAGCAGAAAGTTATTTTCTCCTTGGCTTTATTAAAGTTTATTTTGATGTTGGCATTTTGATCTCCCATTAAGTGTTTTTAGCCTTGGTAATAAAGGCGTTGGATTTTCTTGTGACCATAGATATAGTTTTCAATGATTTGGGTCTCATCCCACTCATATTATGCGTAAGTTCCTTCTTTGGTGTCATGATACCAAATGCTTGTAATAGTTTGCTGTTCTTTTTCTCGATTTCTTCTTCCAATGTTAATGGTTCAAAACTCCAGCTCATACCTTTTTATTTCAAGCTCAACAGGTGAGGAGAGGTTGCCTGCGGGGTGGGGGGGGCTTATATGCAGTGTCTATCATTCATGGCATCCACAGATGGCAACCATGAAACTCCTCCCCTCTCCTTGCCAACAGTGTCCTTTGGGGGGAGCCCTCCTGGTGACCTTGCCTGGGGGGGTAAGCCTGGGTATGGGGATGACAAGGCCTCCCATCCTCATGGATGGTGCTCCCAGTCTCTCCGGCATGGCCCAGTCTCTGTATTCATACTCACCTTGCTCGATCTGTCCCAGTCCAGCATAGGCCTTTTGTGAAGGTGGAATCCAAAGGCCAATGTCAGCCTGACAGTAATCCCACAAAAGGTACCCTACAACCCCTCACACACAGATATCTCTGAGCTCTGTCCTGTGGCTTGGGCAGCTTTCAACCACATTCACTCTTCAGTTCTTTTCTCCACAGCTTCTCAGGCCAGTCTCTCTGTCTTGTCCCTGCTCTGCTCCTGCTTGCACCCTTCCACTCTGTCAGTTTTTCTCTTCCTCCTGCCCCCCTCTTGCTCCATCCTGGCCCATGATGCACAGTGTGGTCTGTCTGTCCTTGTGCGCCCCTTCATCCCGCTCCCTGATCTAACTCACTGGGGAGTGGGTGTGATAGTTCTGCTGTAACCGAGATCCACCAAACCTGGATTTAACTTGTCTACACTAACTGAAAAACTATATAAACTGCATAAAGAAATGCATCACACTGAATTATCAGGACTTTCATTTATGAGATGCCTGCAAAAATCAAGTCTGTTCAAGTGAGTTGTTTGTACTTCCTCATTGCAGTAAACAGATGGATAACTGCTAAGTAAGAAGATGCCAACACTGATACAGCTGTGTTCAGCCAGACAGAAACCCTAAAGAGAGAAAAGTAAAAACTCATTTGGACAGAAAAAGTCAGTGCTCTCACACCTAAACCAAGAAAATCCCCTGGAGCTGCTGACACCTAAAGCACAAAGGATGAGTAGTCAGTCCACATGGTAGCTCTGAAAAAGATGGAGTGCACTGGGGAGATGGCACACCATGATGTGAAGAGCTGGGTAAAAATGAAAAACCAAGGAGGCAGCTAAAAGGAGTTCTCTTTCTTGCTCTCTCATCCAGCAGAGATCGGCTGGACAGGATTCATAGCTCTCTCTCTTCTCCTCTCCCTCCCACTACAGTGCTGTGCTTGCCTGTTTCCTGATCTGCTCATTGGACTGCTCCCGTCCCAGACTCCCATCTCAGCAGCCTAGCAGTAATGCACACTTCATGCCATAGTCTAGCGCTGACCCTAAAACTGACTGCTCTTGTTGCTTCATAGTTTAGTAAGTGAGGAGTCTAAGAAATCTGAGTAAGGTAGCGCAGCATGCTTTCAGGGGCCGAATATTGAGGCGGAGGGCAAAAGTGATTAGTTGAGGCTCCTCCAACATGTTGGGAGGGACTTGTGCCCCCTGTCCCCCCACCATAATTACACCCATGGATGGAGCTAACCAAGCCCTCATCCTATGCACAAACAAGACTCGGATACTGTTCCAGAACTGAGCTCCATGCTCCACCTAATTGTTGCTGCTCACCTCTCCACCCACTTCTTACTCTAACAAGCGATGAATAAACAAAATGGGGTTAAAAGATAAATAAGATGCCATGCAGACAAGGAATGGGTTTGATTTCAGCCATGGCCCGTTCAGTTTGATTTCTTACCTCTTTGTGTGGTTATGTATGCAGCAATGTACTTTGCATATCTGCGCCTTCACCCTTGACCTGCAGCAGGGAAGTAAGGATGATGCCAGGCAGGTTGAATAAAAACTTGGAGCATTTCTGAGACATTGGTCTTGACTATGCTCAGTTCCAAGATGAATTTGCAGTATAATCGTAGGGAACGACACCACATCATGGTAGCTGGGCACTAAGCTTACTCACAATTTACTGAGTTTCCACCTTTTCTGTGCCTGTTCATGCCATGGGCCGTGACTGAATCTACAATGTCAAATAATGCACACATTGGCACGCTCAACACCATGCCCTCCTCTCTGAAGCTCATTGATTCTGAGTCCCCCAATCCTCTATTCAGAGATCAGACTTGCCCTGCCTTGTCTTCCCCCCCATGCCCAGGCTTATCCCCCTGGGCAAGGTCACCAGGAGGGCTCCCCCCCAAAGGACACTGTTGGCAAGCCCCAACTTACCCCCTGGGTCAGGGCTGACAGTAGTGGGACCCCCCCAATGGACACTGAAGGCAGTGTAGATGGCAGCATAGCAGGTCTTCATGCTGGGGGGCCAGCTTTTTCAATGTTTGTTGGATCCCTGGGGATGGGGACATGCAATGATGCCCAGTGTCTGCCCTTTCCCCCTAAGATGATGCTGCCAGCTGCAGTGGACCACCAGCCTCCACCAGGGGTCCATAAAGTGCTGGACACTATTCCCCCCCTCCATCCAGAGAAGGAGAGGTTCTGTGTGATAAGGGCAACTGCATAACGGCGACCCGTCAGAAGGTCGCCAAACCCCCAAGGCGACGACATTGCACAAAGTGTTTTAATGTGGAGGGCTTCACCCTCCACACACCCCTTACTATGAATTCCTACTCCGGGGGAGGATACAACTCGGAGAAGGGGGCAAACTCAGGTTGCCCAAATTGTCGGCACCATTATTCTGTTGCCCTTCGGATGGGTCACCGTTCTGCAGTCACTCTTTTGACGGGTTACCAGAAGGGGAGCAGTCCCAGGATGCTCGATTCTTCTCCCCCCAGCCATCCCTCCTACTCTCAGGTCAGTTCTCAAACCTGGGTCATTGGCTTCACAAGCTGAAATCCAACCACTATGCTGGCAGGCCACAGTATGAGGTTTTTTAAGAGAATTTTTTTTTTTGGCATCTGCTAACAAATTCTTCCATTTTTTTTCACTTCCTCCTCCACTTGTTCTGTACTAGGATTAATTGCATTTACTTTGTTTGTTATCTCCAACCAGCTTTTTTCTAGTTGGTATTCTTTTAAATTAGGACCAAGTTTACCAGTTAAAATGCCTTTCCTCAAGTAAACTTCCTCAATCAAACACAGTCTCTGATCCTCTGAGAAATTACACTTCTTAGTCTTGGCAGCCATCTTGATTTTTTCCTGACAACTTGATAAGCCCACTTTAATGTCTAGTTACTGTTGCTAGGCAACAGTGAGCTAAGACTAGTCTTATGTAAGCCAAGTCATTTTTCTCTTTCTACAACAGTCCTAAAAGGAGGTCTTAGACAAGACCACTTTTAAGTCCAAAGACTAAGCATTTAGACTTACAGGTAAGACTAGCTTTATGCAACCAGCTGCAGAGGTCCATCCAGTCTGCCCCCGTTCCCTATAGTCCCTTGTTCCTCCAGGGTACTAACCCTCCCCGTCATCTCTCTAGTCTCCTCCTTGATCTTGTCACCCCCAGCAAATACTATTCCCTTCATTACGCCCCAGCCCTGCTTGAATCCCCTAACTTTTTTTCGCACCCACCACTTCAGCTGTTAGACTGTTCTAAGGTTCCACCACCCTTTAAGTAAAATAGTACTTCCTCACATCTCACCTGAACTTGCCTCCTGTTAATTTCCATTCATGTCCACGTGACCGTGAATTGATATTCAGGCTAAAAAGTTCCCTGTAGTTCACTTTGCTAATTTCTTTAAGGAACTTGAAGGTCTCTATCATATCTCCCCTCTTTTTTCTGGTCTTCAGTGAGTACATATTTAGTGCCTTGAGGCACTCCTCATAGGATCTGCCCCGCTGGCCCTGAATCATTTTTGTTACTCTGTGCTGCACTGTCTCCATCCTATTCTTATCCTTTCTGAGGTGAGGACTCCAGAATGGAGCATAGTACTCTAGGTGTGGCCTTACCAGGGATCTGTAGAGGGGGAAGTATTATCTCTCTTCTTCTGCCATCAATACCCCTCCTGATATATCCCAGCATCTTGTGAGCCTTGCTATAGACCTTGCTGCACTGACTCAACTGCTTAACTCATTATTATCTGTGTGGCCACTTTGTGTCAGGTAAACAATGGCTAGTTCAGGCTTCATATGAAGCTATTGGAAGTATTGAGTTAAGTGAGTTGCTAATGATAACTCCCAGATCCCGGTCCTCAGCTGTAGCGCTAAGTCTCTCTCCTCCCATCCTGTACTCTGTCATGGGGTTCTTTTTCCCCTAGGTGCATTACCTTGCACTTTCTAGCATTAAATTTTAACTGCCAGACCTTTGACCACCCCTCTAGCTTTTGTAGGTCTCTCTGTACTTACCTTATTCCCTCATCACTATCCACCTGCCCACATAATTTTGTGTCATCTGCAAAGAGACACAACCTGCCCTGGATTCCAAGTTCTCCAGTGTCACTAATGAACAAGTTGAAGAGGACTAGACCCATGACTGATCCCTGTGGAACCCCATTCATAACCTTCCTCTTCTCTGATTTAACTCCATTGCCCACCACCTTCTGCTGCCTCACCTCTAGCCAGTTACCCAGCCAGTTCACCATGGGTTTAGCTGCATCCAGGTCTTAAGGTATTCCCACCCTGTTTCCTACTTTTGATCATACTGGGTCTGTATGGTATTTGCAGGTATTTCCATGGGTTTTCCTATGCAGACACGACAACAATGTTGGCTGATGTTACGACATATGACACCGAGATTCTACAGGTGAAATTTTTCCTGTCAGACATCAGTCCATTTTTTTAATCGGTGGGATACGCCTCCGACCCCCCCCCAACACCCACCTTTCTACTGATTGTTAACTCAGAGTCGGAGTTAACTCAAAGGGGGGAGTGAAATTCACCGAAAGGGTGAAATTTCGCTGGCAGATCCCCCACAGTGACATTTTTGAAACTCGTCAAAAATGTCACTGTGGGAAATTGTGCTGACGGGATTTCGCCCTTCCATCGGCATACCATTTCCATGCACATAGGCAATATTTATGTGATCACCCAAATGACCCAGGTTGCTCCTACCACAGATTATTTCACCAATGTTTGCCCATAACCTGAATCCAATCTACCAGAGCCATAACCTTTTGATCCCCTACTTGTACTTGGATTGTGCATGGGTTTATGGTATGGGAATCAATAGTGCAGGTGGTAGCACTGTATTCCTCATAGTCACAGTCCATGCTGTTGAAAAATAAAACATATGTACTTGCTGTAACTGTTTATCTTCCAGAATATCTTCACCACTGATTAACACTTACAAGTCTGGGCAGAGGCACTAAGACCCTGAGGGAGCAAAGCTTTGGCCAGGGTGGGAGGGGGGCTGGCAATGGCTACTGGGCATGGCACCTGCACACCCCCACATGGTGCCATTGTTGGATTCCTCACAAACTTCAGTTCTGATCACCAAGAGAGAAAAACAAAGTGGGGAAAAATGTGAGAGCTCAAGAAACTGCCTAGCTCAAAGGGATAGGGAAAGGATATAGGAAAAATAAAGAAGGGTATTTCAGGTTGCTCTATTGCTCAGCACACAGTCTCACAAGGGGCTACTGTCAAATGGAGTTAGATCTAGATAGCTCCCAATGGGTACAAGTTGCATTTAGCAACTAATAGGGATATATCCAAGTAGATGTGGGTATACTCCAGGTAGGAAAAAGGGAGATCAGTGAAAAGAAAGAAAAATAGAAGTCACCACCCTTTTTTGGCTGGCATAGAGCCTTGAAGAAGGCTTTCACTCCAGTGTATTTGTTTTTTTAAACAGGCTACCCTTACAGGGAAAGGAGCAACTGGGGAGAAGCATACAGTAAGAGAATGTTGTCTGCAAAACATAGGGAGCTGCCCAGAGGCCTGGCTGTGCTACAGTGGGGGATGGTGAGCAGGTGTGGTAATCAATGGTGAAGATATTCTTTTTTTTTTTTAATTCAAGTTTGTTGAAACATCAGGTACAATACATACAGTAAAAAGTTACACATACCATCAGGTATCATAGCAATCAAGCATATTACATTCATTTTGTAAAAAGGACATTACATATAGGTCCTTACGGTGAAGATATTCTTGAAGATCAACAGTTATAGTAAGTACATAACTTTCATATTTTCCAAGAACCAATCCTCAGCATTGATTCCCACTTATGGGTTACAGTACCAAGCTTCCCGTGTTATGGAGGAGCTGACTCGCCTTGTGGGTAAACAATACCATCAGCCCTCTGCATGGAGGAGAAACCCTGAGGGCAAGGGCTCCTCACATGTCTAGCTAGACCAGAGAATGGTCAGAGCCAGGTGGGTGCTCCTGTGGCATGGGAGCAGGAGGTTTCCCTGAAAGTTCCTGCCTGACCCTGGGGTACAAGAAATTAGCCCCCTTGAAATGTGAGTTTAACACCTTGTGCCAGGCCAAAGATGCCATTTGGGATAGGCAAGGCTATGCTATCTGTTGAACACAGACTACTGTTCCTACCAGTCTGGAGGCCACCTCATTGGCATTATAAAATATCCTAAACTCATGCTGTGCTACCTCTAGATCATGGTTGGAAAGGTCGATGGCTTGCCTGACTGTCTTACTCTGTGGCAGTGCAGTCAGCAGACTGTGCAACTGCAACCATAGCTGACGGTTATAGGATGCCATATGAGCTTGTTGTGCAGAAATACACAAGAGTATGCACGCTGAGGTAAATGCTTTCCTTCCAAGAGCATCAATGTGGGCAGAATTTACATGTGGAGGTAGGTCACACGTCAGGCTCCATGGGCCCTACAGGGTCTGCAATACCTGAAGCCCTGAGCTGGGGTATGATTATCTCAGCTGCTGACCCTGTGGGTGCATGATATCACATGAGGAGGTCCGTGGGGATGACTGGATTGGCAAGGGGAAACCTGAACAAGGCCCAGGATGTCTCCTCCATAGCTCTAGGCCAAGGAAAAACTAAAGTGTCAATACTGGAAACCCTGAGCAGTCCCAAAGGCAGGACTGCCAGACTGTGGCTGGTAAAGGCATCAGTGTCAAGTAGCTGGAGCATCTCCACCTGGAATTGCTGGCACAAAGACTACTGAGCAGCAGAAGAAAGGTGGACAGATGATTCATTGTCCTCTGAGGAAAATGTCAATAGAAACATAGAAACATAGAAGTTGACAACAGTTAAAGACCGCTTGGCCCATTCAGTCTGCCCATTTCCCTTCCTATTGGATAAGCTGCAGATCCTAGCTAATCAACAGCCTACTTCCTCCTACTCCCCACCAGAATTGCCTTATGTCTGTCCCATGTGTTCTTGAATTCCCCCACTGTTTTTGACCCCATGACCTCCTCGGGAAAGCCATTCCATGCATCCACCACCCTCTCTGTGAAAAAATACTTCCTCACATTGCCCTTGAGCGGTCCACCCTCTATCTTCAAATTATGCCCCCTTGTTCTTGCACATCTCTTTAAAGATGCTACTCTCTTGGACTTTGTTGATTCACTTGAGGTACTTGAAAGTTTCTATCATATCCCCCCTCTCCCTCCTTTCCTCAAGGATTTACATATTAAGCTCCTTTAGTCTCTCTTCATATGGCTTCTGATGCAGACCCTGCACCATTTTAGTTGCCCTCCTCTGGACTGTCTCCATCTTGTCTATGTCCTTGCAGAGATGGGGTCTCCAGAACTGCAGGCAGTACTCTAGATGGGGTCTCACCAACTGTCTGTCCAGAGGGATAACAACTTCCTGTTTTCTAGTAGTGCTGCCTCACCCTATGCATCCCAGTATTCCCCCCAGCCCTCCTTACTGCCTTCTCAAATTGATTACCTACCTTTAGGTCATCTAATATGACTACCCCCAGGTCCTTTTCAATTTCTGTTGTTGTTAGCACCCCCCCCCCATTGTGTACTCTTCCCCTGGGTTTTTGTTTCCTAGGTGCATTACTTTGCACTTCTTTGCATTGAATCTAAGCTGCCATACTCTGACCATTCCTCCAAATTTTCCAAGTCCCTTCTCATCCTTTCCACCCCTCCACTTGTGTATCAGCCCTGCTGCAGATCTTTGTGTCGTCTGCAAAGAGGCATACTTTTCCTTACAGTTCCAGTGTCACCTATAAAGACATTAATGAGGACCGGTCCCAGTACTGAGCTCTGTGGTACCGCACTAGTAACCCCCCCTTTCTTTGGAGTGGACTCCGTTTACTATTACTTTCTGCAGTCTGTTGTCAAGCCAATTGTTTACCCAGGCTACCACCCTGGGACCAACTCCCAGGCTGGCTAACTTGTTTATTAATCTTTTATGTGGGACTATATCAAATGCCTTGCTAAAGTCTAGGTAGGCCATGTCCACAGCCCCTCCCTGGTCTACTACTTTGGTCACCCAGTCAAAGAATTCTATTAGATTCGTCTGACACGATCGTCCCACTGTGAATCCATGTTGAATCAATGGAGACAAGGAGCCACCTCCAGGTATGGTTGGTTCTGGGGAAATGGGCCTGTACTGGGGCCTATCAGACTCCCTGTGCCATTTCGGCAAGGCACTGACCCACACCTGGTATTGCTCCAACATTAGCAGCCCTGTAGAGCCTATTAACAAAGACAACCTAGCAAGGAAATGGTGAGGTCCCTCCAGGAGGGGCTAAGATTGAGATATAGAGGCATTGTCCTGTGCTGCAGAACTGCAAAGGGGTCTTCACCCAAGAGGAGGGCCTAGTAAAGTTGCATGAAAGGTGTCCTCTTATATCCAAGGAGTGACCTGATCAGTGCCATTTGGCCAGAGGAGGAAGAGACTGGAGCTCTACAGGCCCACAGGGTAACCACAGTCCTCAATGGTGGTGATGTCTTCCAGTGACTCAGGGGAGAAGCGCATCTTCAGGATATTGCCCAGCTCAAAGTTAGCACTGCCTCCAGCACCATGCTCGGGTCTGGGGACATCTTTGAAGACTTGCATTCTCCCATCACCATGATCGACACCATCCTCGGCCCCTCATTCAGTGTCAACATTGATATCATGCTGTGTGTCGTCACCCTTCTTGGTGTGTCACAGATGACACCAGAGTCGGGGACCGCCTTAGCACCTCACTCAGTGCCAGAACCAGTATCGGCACCATGGCCATCACCATGTCCGGAGCCATCCTCTCCTCAGTGTTAGTAGCAACACCATGGTCAGGGACAGCCTCTGAACTGGCATTGAAATGAACAACAACCTCAGTGCTGGTTCCTCCCTCGACATCACAAGCAGTGTCAGGTGTAGGCCTGGCATCATTCTTAGGGTTATCCGCTGCATCATCACTGCAAATAGTGACAACAGCACAGGTGACACCAGAGGACAAAGTTGAACTGTCCACTGGTGTTCACCGAGAGTATAGATTTGGACTTACCACTGGGGAAGTCTGCTGCTCATGGCATGCAGATTGCAGAGGGTTTTCAGCTGGCTGCCCCAAAGGAGCCAGCTCTTCACCAGAGCCAACCACCAGCATCTGTGATGCCTCAGCATGGTGAGATCGACGAGAGCTCTGTATTTTTGTGGAACCAGAGGCCCAGGCGAAGAACCTGGAGATCTTACCTTGGATGCATGTGTGACATATGCCTCTGAAGGTGGGGATTAGGCGACCCTACTTCAATGCATGGTTCTCCAATGTACGGCAATCTATGAAGAAGCAGATGTTGCAGGCATCCATGCTGTGTTCTGGTCCAAGGCAGGCCACAAAAGCCTAATGCTGGCCATTGTAGCTCTCTTGTTCCCACAGGGGGCAATGATGCATGATGAGTAGCTGTCAGACGTTTTTCTTTGACACAGAACCTTCAGACTTTTGGTATTGTACAGTAAAAGAAATAAAGGAAGACCACACCATAAAAGTGGAAAAATATTGTGATACAGCAACAAAAATACTTCAGCCATAATGAGGTGAATTAAAGGAAAACTGCATGTTAAAATCAGGAAAATATATTTTTTACCATCCATTGTGTGTTCTTATTTCATCCCAGTGTTATTTTTCAGCTCAGGCTGTGTGAGGTGTTTTTTCTAACTTTCTCTTGCTATTTTATGGCCCTTGAGGGCTGCCATTTACCTTTCTTTTATTGCTTCTTGTCCCAGATAGTCTTCCCAGAGTGTCCTCTGCTCTGAGGTCTAATAGCCCATGCATCTGACCAGTGTCTTGTTACAGTGTCTGTATTGTTTCTAGTAGCCACAAGATGAAAGAATATATGGAGCACTGGAATGGTTTCTATGGTTTGCAAACATCATGGAGCACAACTAACAAGTCTGTCTGCTCCAACAATGCTAATTCACTCCCCCCTATCAGCAGCACTCACCGCTGCATGCAACCGGTATATAAACTGTTACTTCGTTTAGACTCGTGCTCTCCCCTTTTATTCCACATATTCTGTACTTTTGGTTCAGTTGCTTGTGTCCTGTGTAGAAGATTCATGCCTGTAGACCAATGTAATCCTTTTAAAGCAGTTGTCATCCACTGGCTAAGCAGCCTTCAGTATTTTTGTGTTCATGTGATCTGCACCAGAAGCCCTCTGCAGGATTTCTTCGTGTTTTGTTCTTAATACCAGCTCGTATCATTGCCTTCAACTTTAAATATTTAAAGAGCAGCTTGTATATGTCGAATAAAGGGGGAGGGAGAGCACGAGTCTAAGCAAAGTAACAGTTTATATACAAGTTGCATGCAGCGGTGAGTGCTGCTGATACAGACACTGTAACAAGACACTGGTCAGGTGCATGGGCTATTAGACTTCAGAGCAGAGGGCACTCTGGGAAGACTATCTGGGACAAGAAGCAATAAAAGAAAGGTAAATGGCAGGCCCCAAGGGCCATAAAACAGCAAGAGAAAGTTAGAAAAAACACCTCACACAGCCTGAGCTGAAAAATAACACTGGGAAGAACTAAGAACACACAATGGATGGTAAAAAAATATATTTTCCTGATTTTAACATGCAGTTTTCCTTTAAGAAGCACTACCACAGTGTGCTCTCAATGGTAGGAAGAACAGAACTGAGCTGGAGGAGGGTGCCCACAACAGTTATTAGCTAGTGCTCAACACCACGTAGGGGTGTGCAGGTGTCATGCACAATAGTCATTGCCAGCCCCTTGGTCAGAAATGTGCTACTGTGTGGTCCTAGTGCCTTTGGGCCAAACCCATAAATGGGAATAAATGGTGAAGACTGATTCTTGGGAGATCTTATGAATATGCC
Source organism: Neoceratodus forsteri (assembly GCA_016271365.2). Classification (NCBI taxonomy): domain Eukaryota; kingdom Metazoa; phylum Chordata; order Ceratodontiformes; family Ceratodontidae; genus Neoceratodus; species Neoceratodus forsteri. The sequence goes on along the minus strand of CM057454.1, from coordinate 160,842,450 downwards.
CCATTTTAGCACAACCAAAGCACAAACCTGTTCCCTCCCAATTTCAGTAACTGGAGATTGGTGCCTTGAAATTAGTGGATTTACACTAGGTCCAGGGTTTATTTTTCTTGGCTATGGAGGGATAATGAGTTTTTCACCACTTGTCCACTTACTCATGCTAGTATACTTGGTCCCATTTTTCCAGTCTGTCTTCTACTGGTTTCTTCTCCTTGGGTCACCACCTGAGATTTGTCATGAGTGCTGCTCATCTATGCAATCTCTGGTTTATCAATCTCCAAGAAGTTCTCTGTGAGTTTTATTGTGGTGGCCAGAGTGGTCTGTTCATGTTGGCTTACCCAGTCATGTACACAATTTGGCAAAATGTTACAGTACTGTTCCAGCGTAAGTCCTGGATGTCCTCTTTGGAAGTACCTCTGGTTTTAGCCATAGATTAGCCACATTTTTTTAGTTTTCATTACACTACTCTGGGACATGTCCCTACCTTGAAGACCAAAGTAGGAAATTTCCACTGGTAGATGTCTTTGGTCACTTTGACCCTATCAAGGATAGCCACCTTTACCACTTGGTAGTCTCTGGTGGCATTGTCAGCAAGGCTGCTGATGGTGGCCTGGGCTTCTTCAGTCAGGTTTGGCATGATGCAAGTGGCCCAGCTTTCTTGTGGCATGGGAACTGTATTTGTGACTTCCTCCAAAATGGTATGATATGCCTCTGGATTATTTGAGGACACCACTTTCATTAACATGGACTGGGGTACTACAACAGCTAGATCTCACAGGACCTGGAACAGGGGCCCAACCCTTGTTGTTCATTCTGCACCTGCAGCACCTTCATTATAGTGTACATTCATGCTGTTGTTGGACTCTATGGGCCTGCAGTTGTCCTTGGTGGGTCATCTAATCTCTCTGGATATGGGCTTGTTGTGCCTGCTGCTGGACTCTCTGAGCCTGCTGTTGGCTCTTTGGACCTGCAGTTTCCCTGCTGGCCTATCCAGTCTAACTGCATCTGGGCTTGTTGCATCTGCACCTGGGCCTGGTTAGTTTCTGCTCTGCTTACTTTTAGCTTAATGCAAAAATAAAATGAAAACTCCAAATCAGGTGTAGGCATTTCAGGTCAGCGTCTTTGCTGCAGCCAACAGTCTCAGCTATTCAGCCATTTTTCTTTCTCCTTCTCTCCTTCTTGGCCTCTTTTTATGGTGCTCAGGTGTGCCTTGTTAGCACCTTCATCCCCCATGAGTGAGAACCAACAGCCCCTGCTGGAGTGCAAGTCTGAGGTCCTGAATGGTAAACACTAAAGTAGGCAGGATTTGGTTTGAATTCCTTTGACCCTGCTAACAGCTTTATTTTGTGTATGTATATGTGTGTGTGTGTGTGGGGGGGGGGGATTAATGGGTGTTGGGGACATAGGGAACATACATCCTGTCACAGGCTCCAAACTGCAGAATGATTTCTTTTTATTTCCCACAATAGCTAACTGCCACGTTTGAACTGAGACACACACAAGCACAATGCATGGGCAGAGATTAGCATTCTTAAGCTAACAAGTAGCATCCACCATGTGCCGCAGTGATATGATGATGTCACCACAGGACAAATAAACATAGCTAAAGGGTGAATGACATGTTATTCACCCTATAGGTGAAAAACAGAGCTGAATAACCACTTTTGTTCAGCCTTATTTTTCATCCCTCCAGTGGTTTAAATGCATACATTCATGCAGTATTTTTAAATGTGTATGTTCTGATTGTAACCCCTAGGTGGCGCTACCCCAAGAGCTACTACCCCTGCCTGTGTGACTAGTGGTGGGTTAAGGGGCTTGGGTACTGAAAACAGGTGCCTCCACCCAGAGGACAGGGGTAGTGGTAGCGTAGCTGACCTGGGTACAGTGCTCCAGGACACTGTGACCCCCACTCTTTCCCTCTAGTGGCCTAAACAATTAACAGAATACACAGGTACAATAACCCCTAATCAGCATACAAATCCCCACTCTGTTTGCACTTACCACCAGGGCTGGTTCCACCAGTCTGACCCTGGAGATCCCCTGTAAAATAAGGTTAGACACAGCAGGTAACAACAGTACAGTGCTTCTGGTACAAAATGAAATGACAGTCAGGTTAAATGCAAAAAAGAATTAGATCTGATTTATTCAGGGGGAATGAACAAGGGAAGGGCGTAATTTGGCTGATTAGTTCTGTAACTGATTCAATCAAGCAACCATGCATGCACTTTCGATTCCCTTCACAGTCACACACTCTGGGTACCAGCTGGAACAAAGGGGGGCTAGCCTAATTCATTGTCCAGGGTAGTCTGGCATTGCAGCTGGTTGGGGCCCTCTGATGGAAAGAAGAAGCATGCACAACCACAAACAATTTGTAATCTGGAGCCAGGAGGCTCAGTTTGTGGTAATTAGACAAAACAACTAAATCAGATGACACACTTTAATTGAGCTGTGGTTACAGGGAGCTACCCTGGTGTTTACTCACACTATCCAGTACATGACACAGGATGGATGAAATGGAGACTTTAGGATGACTTGCTGGTTGGCCAAGAGAAGCAGGGCCCACATGAATCACCGAGGTGTCATTCCTGTTTGAGGTGTTGAGCAGGGGGCTGATCCCCAGGCAGGTCTCTCGTCGATGTTTTTTTTCTGCATCATGAGTAGCTGGCTGGGCCAAGTTGGCAGGGCCCAGGCTGGGTGAACAGTTGGGATTCAGTCTGGTAAATGCTGGATGCAGCTTCCAGCAAGCGTGACACAATTAGGCAGTGGGGAACCAAATCGCGACCCACTAACAGCATTCAGCACACTTATAGTAAAAGAAAAGCAATACCACAGTTCTGATGACAGTCCGGTTGCAATTTCAGCTTTCCTGAGCAAAACCGTGATCTCTGTGGTGATTCAGACGTCCTGATAGGCCGATCGTGTACAGCAAATCTTTGGTCTTCTTCAGGCAAAGGTACAGTCACAATTCAGTGACTTTTTTCACAATTGGTTTGGACACAGTCTGGTTATTTAAGCGCTCTTTAAGGATGCCTTTCGAGGGACAGCAGACAGACAGGCCAAACTCAGCCTTTCTACCAGTTTCCTGCGCAACTACACAGGAGTAGCTGCTCAAATCACTTGAGCTGTTCACTCTCTCAACTCCAAACTCAGACTGACACTCTGCTGCAGGCAGTCCCTTCCTTCTGATCCAAAAAGGGTTCGGTTGGTTGATCCATCTGTCTGTTAAAGCAAGGGCTCTCCCTCCAGATTCATTTAGGCACCAAAGTGAACCCCCATTTATAGGGGGGTTACACCCTTCCCTGCCTGGAAAGAACTTAGCGTGCACGTCAAGTCTATACTCACAACAACAACATTATTTGAAGACATTGTACACTAGTTTCACACATGACTACGCAGGAGCAGCTGCTCGAATCACTCAAGCTATTCACTCTCTCAACTCCAAACTCAAACTGACACTCTGCTGCAGGCAGCACCGGGACTTCCTTCTGATCCAAAAAGGGTTTGGTTAGCCAGCCCGGTGGTGCTGAGGGTTGAGGCGCTGGATGCCACACCTCATGCTACACCGGTGACCAGAGTTCAGGAGTGAGCTCAGGCGCCAGGGGTCAACAGGGGGCAGGTGAGGATTGAGCATCCGCTGGGCTGCTCTCCTCCCGGGGGGGGAGAGATCGGGGGAGTCCCAGCATGCCAGCGGCTCCTGGTGGAGACCGGGAGTGCTGCAACATGCTGAGCAGCATGCAAGTGGCGTGGCCTGATGCAAGGCAGGGTTGCCATGCGCCATTGTGTTGGGTGCATGCCCACGCCGGGGGACACATGCATCAGAACAAGGAAAAACCCAGTAGACAGAGGTAGGCGACAGCACCTGCCCCCATGCCCGCAGCTGGGTCCGGCCTGCCTGACCGCCCAAGTTCCTCCACCCAGGTCCTTGCCCACACTGGAGACTAAGAAGAATGCCCAAGGGAGGGGTGGCCCACCCCAGAGGGGTTAAGCTGGGGGTGCCAAGTGTGGTGTCGAGGAGGAGGAGAGAGAAGGTACAGGCAAGAAGGACTTCAGACTGGGCAGGAACCAGCAGGATGCCTGAGAGAGGCCCCTGCTGACTGTGACCGGAGGGAAAAATAAGTGTTAAAAAAAAAAGGGTTTGGTTGGTTGATTCATCTGTCTGTCAAAGCAAGGGCCCCCCCTTCAAGTCCATTTAGGCGCCAAAGTGAAAAAACTACAATTCCTACAGAAATTCACTCCCACAAGACCCCTGGGGACAGACTCCATTTTAAGGTCCCCAAAAGGTACTGATTGGTGCAATACAGAAATGTCCATACTGCAAAGAAAGGCAGGTTAGACAAACTATATCGTTGTTATTAGAACAGCTAATCAGCAAACAATTACCAGTTCTAACAGAGCTCCCACTGCACCATTAGCAATGGCAGAACAGAGCAATATTACTGCAGCTCGGGTGGGACTCGAGCCTGGAAACACTTGGCCCCTACCCAGATTAATTATACACTACAAAAATAATGTCTCTTAAAGAGACAGGCACAGAGGCTAACAGGGCACTCACGCATGCAAGCACTTTTACTCTTGTAAAGACACAGAACGACCGCCTGGCAGTGTGCATTTAAGCACACTCAAGGAAGACTTTTGGGAACCCCCATTTATAGGGGGGTTACATGATTCTTAGTCTCCTGTACATTATTCCAACCATTTGGTGCTTTGTAGGCAAATGCCTGCTCAGCACATTCCTTCTTCATTTTTGAAACCTGAGTAATATGGAAGCAACTGATGCTGTCCACCATGTGCCTTTGGTTTAGAATTCTTACCTGTCAGTTACCTAGCAATAATGTCAGGTACCGAAGAGAATGCTGATAAATTCAAACTGGGCACATTTTGTGTCACTCAGGATGGTGTAAATATGTACAAAAAAAGTTGTACTTTACTTGCTTTGGTCAGACTGACCAAATTCATCTTCTTATTCTAGTGAATAAAGTCATAGTGCAGTTAGCAGCAGTGAAATATAATAGCAAAGTTAAACAAATCTTGGGCCAGAAGAATGCAAAGAAATATCAGATTATAGACCGTTTCCTATACAGTATGGTCAATGTGTGCATGTTTTTGTACATTCATTGAAACACCTCAGGAAATCTGGTTACATGATACTGCAGCAGTAGCAGCTATGTACATTATTGGATAACAGAACCACATAACTAATGTAATAAGGTCCAGATGCAGGAACATAATTGAGACAGTGTACTATTTTGTAAGTGGTCCAGAATCATAGTTCAGTTTCACAAAGACAAGGCTACCTTGATGCTTTTCTGTACTCTGACCTGGCAATAATTTCTACTGCATAATCTAGAAAGAGAACTTTGCAACCCCCTTTATGACGTGAGAAACCACTATTGTCAGTCAACAGATCTATGTCTTGTTATTTTTATTGCTAGTTTTACAATTTACAGTATTTCAGCAGGATAGCCCAAATGAGATATAACATAATTTACAATGAGGTCCTGTTTTTGCAGAATTTTATAGCCAGGTGGACTGACACCTAGGATTCAACTCTGGGTTTCTGGGTTCCCAAGTTTGTTCTACAGTTACTAGTCTGCATGCCCTCCTTGAAGGCATTCTGACTCACCTGAATAAACATCTATTCTCTTCTTTCACAGAAATGATTTGGAATCAACAGGCTTTGTGTCATTCTGTTGCATTGTGACGTGGGACACCTGGGTGCAAGAGGAACACCGACTGGTGGAGAGTGAATGCAGTGTAGAACAGATGTATCCACTCTACAAATAGGGCAAGCTTGGTGCTCCTCATCAAGCAGCAGCTCCATGTGACCAGTTCATGAGCAGGACTTGAAATCAGTCTCTCAAGAGGATCACTGCCTACACGCATCCTCCCTTACTGGTAGCCATGGTGCGGTGCTGCAGTGCAATTTGAGAGAGGGTCAGAACAGGAGCAAATGGGAATATAAGGTTCAAAAATGCCTCGTGCTAAATTAACCCCCACCCCCACCATGGTGTGATATTAAGTAAAATCAGGCCTTCTAGGCAGGCCAGTACAAATTTTTGCTTATCAGGGAATTACAGGGTACCCTGAGTAGAAAGCTGAGTGGAGATGACACTTCTGCAAAGCAGCATTGGTGTTATCTTAACTTCAACACTGTCTTTCAAGCAAGGAAATGTACTCACACAGCAACAAATCATTTTGCTGTGCTTTGACAGAGAGTACCAAGGCTGATTTGTGGAATCGTTCAAATCCTAACACCACACATTCACCAAGGTTCTGGAAATATTTGACACTAATTGCACATTCCCCTACTTTTGTGGCTGAGTGTTTTAACTTTAACTGTTGTTTAAATGTTGCTTTTTTTCTAGTGAATTTCCATCCTTTTTAAAAGATTATTTAATAGGAGATGCACATTACTTTGCATTGAGAATGCCAGTCAACTTTTTGTGTCAAGCACTACCTAGTTTCTGATGGTACTCCTTCCCTGAGCCACTTTGTGCCGTGCACTCCCAAATGTCCCATGGCACCATTCCCTTACCCTGCCCCATGCCTAACAGTCCCTGGTGTCCAGAGGCACTACCTTGCTCACCCTGCTCATGCCAAGCAGTCCCTGGTGGCACCCCTCCCTGTCTTATGTCTAGCTGTCCCTGGAAACTAGTGGCACTCCTTTTCCTCATCCCCTTCCATAAAAAGCAGTTCTTTGTGTCCTGTGGCAATCCCCTCCCCCCACCCACCTCATACCAAGTACACCCCAGCATCTAGTGTCTCTCCCTTCTCCCACCCACCTTGTACCAAGCAGTCCCTGTTGTCCAGTGGCATTATCTTCCACACCCTGCCTTATTTGTACCACTCACATCATTTGTTCTGTGTGAATTACTACCCATGGTTCATCACACTAAGCTGTACATTCTCTCAACCACATGTTTAACGCTGGCTCCTGGTAAACAACAGAAACTGCTGTTTTCTATGACTTTTCTGCACACTTGTCTGTCAACTTCACCACTGAATCACCCACAATGACTGTCTTTCTAAGTTTTGTTATATTTGGTATTGTTTGGTTTGCATGGTCAGGAGCATCATCATATATTTCTTCATCTCCTTGCGCCGTCAGTATCTTAAATATGTTCTACAGGGTACTGGAAGATTTTCACTGTTGTCTTGAGTACTCTAATCTATTTATGTATGTATGTATTTATTCATTCACTCATTTATTTATTTCAAAGGTTTTACCAGGAAACACATACTGAACTGGTAACTGCTCATTTCCAGATGTGTCCTGGTGGTGGTGGTGAGGGAGGTAGACAATACAGAGGGTATAAAGCAAGCATACAATAACAGTAAATGTGCAATAACAGTTGAGTAGTCACCATATTCAGTGACAAAACAGTGCAAAAAAATTATTGGAATTAAATATGAGCAAAGTGAAACACAATAACAGATGTGTAAATCCAGAATATGATACAGGGTAAAACCATTCAGCAGGGAGCTAAAATTGTTCTTGAAATAGAGTAAGTCCATATTATGGGTGGGAGGAATGGACACCTATAGAAGTGATTGACAGTTGCGTACACTATAGTTGATGTAAAGCACAAAGGTCAGGAGTCAGGAACAATTGCAGGTCGGAGCTCTAACGCCACAAAGTAGCGATTTAAGGTAGAAGCTCAGGTTTGGTTTCTTCTTTTCACAAACTCCATGTGGCCCACCTTCATGTGACTGGGATTTGTTTACCAATTTCCTGCTGTTAGTGCCTTTATGTCTTAATATTGCTTCCACTATCTTTTAAAAAAAATTTATTATGTCCCTGGGTCTCCAGCCAGCTCCCTCCGATTCCCCTATCTTCTCACAATGATTCCAGCTTACCTTCCTGTGTTCAGCCCATGCACATAGATATATAGAAAGTGATGCCATATAAGAGCTGCTGGACCCATCCAGTCTGCCCAGTTGTGTTTTTATTATTATTATTGTAATACCCTTTACCACATCCCCATGATTTCCTTGTTACCATCCCAGGCATTTTTGAATCCACTTACTATTTTTGCCCCCACTATCTCCTCTGGAAGGCTACACCAGGTATCCAGCACCCTTTCTGTGAAACAGTACTTCCTCACATCCCTCCTGAATTTACCACCCAACAAGCTTCATATTATGTCTCCTTGTTAAAGAGTACATTTTCCTCTGATAGATATTCTCCTCCTGTACCTTATTAAGTCCCATAAGGTATTTAAAAGTTTCTATCATATCCCTTCTCTCCCTCCTTTCCTCCAGGGTGTATGTTTTTAGCTCCTTAAGACTTTCCTCATAGGGCTTTTGATGCAGACCCTGCACCATTTTGATAGCCCTCCTCTGGACTGCTTCCACTCTATGTCTTTTCTGAGATGTGGTCTTCAGAACTGTACACAGTACTCAAGGTGGGTCTTACAAGCAATTTATATAGGGGCAGAATCACTTCTCTCTTCCTGCAGGAGATACCCCTGCCTATGCACACCAGCATCCCACTAACTTTCCCAATTGCTTTATCACACTGCCTGGCCACCTTTAGGTCATCTGATATGATTGCCCCAGGTCTCTTTCCTGCTTGGTCTTTGTCAGTATTACTCCACCTGTCTTCCACTCCACTCCTGGGTTCCTATGTCCTAGATGATTATTTTGCACTTTCTAGCATTAAAACCCAGCTACCATACCCTTAATCACTCTTCAAGTCTATTTAGATCCCTGCACATTCTATCCCCTTGTGTCCGCTTCGTTACAGACCTTGGTGTCATCTGCAGAGAGAGAAGGACCTTCCCTTCCAGTTCTTCCACTATGTCAGTTATAAAGATATTGAAGAGGACCGGTCCCAACACTGATCCCCGAGGAACCCCACTGCTCACTCTCCTTCCTTTGAGTACACTCCATTCACCACTATTTTCTGTGTAGATGTGTAGTGTATGTGTGGGTTAGCCCCTCTAGTAAGTTAAATGATAACAGGCAGTTCAATTTCTGTTAAAACTACCTGCCTTTGAAATGGCTGGATTTCATATTAAGTTCTGGGGTATTCCTACAATCCATGTGTGGGGCTAAGATGGCGGCAGCAGAAGCGTAGTATGGCACTACATGCATACTGATACAAAATACCAGACTCCTGTCTCTTGAGTTCCTGGGGTGCTGGGTTGGGTAAGAGGGTGCCTTTAAGTTCTTTATCTAAGTTAAGCTAATGGATAGTCTGCACCTTGAGCATACCCCCCACATCAGCCCCACTCTGTTGTTTATACCTAGAAGGTAGGAGAGACAAGTTAATGTGATTCTCACGGTTGAAAATCTCTGTTACTATTGTTTATGCTTATGGCAATTTTATACAAGTTCATTTGAAATTAACACAATACTACCTCAACTGAATGACCAAGATATGACCAAGGCCCTAAAGAAAGACAAATCTCCTGGGCCGGATGGCATGCATCCAAGAGTACTATGGGAATTGGCAGACATACTGGCTGCACCCCTGGCGGAGCTCTTCAACAGGTCACTTGAGACAGGGAGGGTACCTAGGGATTGGCGAGAGGGCACATGTGGTGCCAATCCATAAAGGGGGGTCGAGGGAAGTATCAGGTAACTATAGACCCATCAGTTTGACCTCGGTGGTGGGAAAAATAATGGAAAGCATACTAAAGGAACGATTGGGGTGTACTTGGAGGAGGTGGGAGGTCTGGATAGTCGGCAACATGGGTTTGTGCCAGGTAGATCATGTCAAACCAATCTTGTGGAGTTCTACGAATGGGTAACATCAGAACTGGACAGGGGAAAGCCTGTGGATGTATTATTCTTGGACTTCAGCAAGGCGTTTGACTCTGTCCACAATGGTCTGGTGGAGAAACTGATGGGGTTGGGAGTAGGCCCTTGATGGTCAGATGGATTGAAAACTGGCTAGCTGGACGCACCCAGAGAGTAGTGGTCTGTGGGGAGCTCTCGAACCCTAGAGAGGTTGGTAGTGGGGTACTGCAGGGCTTGGGCCTGGGTCCGATCCTGTTTAATGCATACATATCGGACATCAGGGAGGGTATAGGGTGTGAAATGAGTCTCTTCACTGATGACTCCAAGATGGGAGCAGTAGTTGAGGGAGAAGAGGGGAGATTGGCCTTGCAATGGGACCTGGACACCCTGGAAAGCTGGGCTCACACATGGAAATTAAATTTCAATATCACTAAGTGCAAGGTGTTACATCTTGGGCGGGGAAACCCTAAACACAGTACACCCTGGGAGGGGAAGCGCTGGAGGCCTCAATAGGGAAAAAGACCCAGGGTCATGGGGGATGCATGTATGAATAACTCTGAGCAGTGCAGGAGGCGGCTAGCAAGGCAAACAGGATGTTGGGATGCATCGTAAGGAGGATCACCTCTAGGAGCAAGGAGTGATTCTGCACTGTACAATGGACTGGTTAGACCACACCTTGAGTACTGTGTACAGTACTGGAGACCACACTTGAAGAGGGACATACAGCTCCTGGAGAGGGTACAGAGGAGGGCAACTAAGATGATACGAGGGCTAGGGAGATTTGACGATGAGGACAGACTTGAGGAGCTCTGCCTGTTTTCATTGGAGGAGAGGAGAGACAGGGGAACATGATTGAGGTCTTCAAATACCTCAAGGAATAAATAGGGTAAACATGGAGGGATCTTTAGACTAAAGCAGGGAGGTATCACCAGAGGCATGGTTTGAAGTTGGAAGGTGGAAGAGTGAGGGAAAGAGGAGGAGGTTTTCACTGAGAGGGTGGTGGACCCTTAGAATGCACTGCCTGGTGAGCTGGTTCTAGAGATCCACAATGGAGGGCTTCAAGAGAGGGTGGGACAGACACAGAAAGTGGATGTATCAGATGATGGCCTGTCCCAGGGGGGTGGGGATGGATGATAGGGGTTTCTGGAACACAAGGGGGAGGAGGGCCTCGGCACCCAACTAGGGATCTGAGGTTTGAGCAGACTTGATAGACCATAGGCCTAATCTGCTGGCAAATAGTATGTTAGTAAGATTTTCACTCACCAAACGTTAAGACTCAACTTCTTATATTGCGTATGTTGACGATGTGGTATTAATCTCTATGTCCCTCTTGAGGTTGCTGAGGAACTTGAACACATTTAATATAGAATGCCTAATACCTAAAAATCAACAATGATAAAACTCAACTTTCAGTTTTTGGTAGTATAAGATGGGAAACATATTCACCTTACCAAGATCGGTTTAAATTAGAAACTGGTAATACTTATTTTTATTCAGGAATTCGGTATAGTAGGGAAATGAAATGGAAACCCTATGTTTAATTATTAAAACAGTAAAGTACAGTTACATAAGACTTACCATAACAGTAAATCTTTGAGAGGAGCTCTTACAGCAGGCAACAGTGGTAGGACCACACAGAAAACTTCTAGCTAGCAGTCTACAGCAGGGGCACATCAACGTCTGCCTATGGTGTAAGAGAGTGGATCCCCAGCCCCACCTCAGTTCTCCTGTCAGAGACCCCTTCATGCCCAGAGAAAGGAGAACCAAGGTGGTTTCTCAGAGCCAAGGAAAGCAGAGTAGCCAAGAAGGAGAAACAACAATCAAGGGCAAGAGGGAGGCAATGCAGTGCCTGCTGCAAGAGCTCCTCTCCAAGATCTACTGTTACGGTATGTTCTTACATAACTGTACTATCTTACTTTGAAGGGGCTCTTGCAGCAGGCAACACTGGTAGGACTGAGTCCCAAGCAGTATCAGAACTGACCTGTTCAGCAGGGAGAAGGAAGCAACAGGCATAAGGCACTTAGGAAAGAAGGCCCTGAAGGACTGCAAGTCCAAAGTCAGCCCTATATCTAGAGGCAATGTCCAAACTGTAATGCCTGATAAAGGTATGGACAGAACTCCAAGTGGAAGCTGTGTAAATGTCTGCAGTGGCCACATTCCTGAAAGAAGTAACTGAGGTAGCCATGCCCATGGTAGAGTGGCTTTTTACAGATCCCGGTAAAGGCTTGTTGTACTTGTGATAGCAGTAAACAATATAATTTGCCAGCCACTTAGGCAAACACTGTTTGGAAACTGGAGCCCCTTCTCTTCTGGGGGCAAATGAAACAAACAACTGATCAGTCTTTCTGATAGAGCGGGTGTGGTCCAGATAGTATCTGAGCACCTGGTGGACATCCAAAGTATTGAATAAGGCCTCCCCCGATTAGAATACTCAGGGAAATAAACAGGCTGGTGGATGGATTGATTTAACATAAATTCAGACACCACCTTAGGAAGAAACGTAGGACTGGTTTGCAAAGACACCCTTTCTTTGTGAAAAACCAAATAGGGCTCTTTACCCATCAGAGCCTGAAGTTTGGAAATCCTTCGAGCAGCAGTCATGGCAACTAAAAATAATGCTTTCCATGAAAGAAAGCATAGCTCTCAGTTTGCAGTTGGCTCAAAGGAAAGTAAAGTAAGCATTTCCAAAATAAACAAAAGGTCCCATGGCCAGACAGGGTCCATAATGGGAGGTTTCAAATGTAACATGCCCCGCAAGAAAGTGCAGGAAAGATCTAGTTGGGCAATAGCTTTGCCCTCAACAGGTGCATGGTATGCAGAGATGGCGGAAAGGAGCACCTTAAGCGAGGAGGAAGCCAGACCTGAGTCCAAGAGGGATAGGAGGTACTCCAGGATGAGATTCACCGGACAGGTGAAAGGATCCAAGTACTGAGCGGTGGCCCAAATGGAGAAGCACATCCACTTCATAGCATAAGTGGCTCTGGAGGAAGGCTTCCAGGCAGCGACTAAGACATCTGCCACCCAGGCAGAAACTCCAAAGCGGGCAATAGTTAAGTCTGCAGGAGCCACGCATGGAGATGCAGTGACTTGAGGTCCAGATAGATCACAGTGCCCTGCTCCTGGGACAGCATGTCGGAGCAAAGGGGCAAGGGGCATGGAGGCTCCACCGCCACTTGTTGCAGTAGTGGAAACCATATCTGGCATGACCAATAGGGAGCTACAAGGATCATCTCCACTCCCTCTGACTGTAGCTTGAGAAGAACCCTCTACAGAAGTGGGAAGGAAAGGAAGACATACAGAAACCTCCCTGTCCAAGAGAGGGACAACATGTCACACCAGAAAACACCAGGCCCTGGATTGAGTGAGCAGAAATTGGGCAGTTTTGTGTTGAGTGGTGACGCAAAAAGGTCCAGCTCTGGATGGCCCCATCTACCGAAGAGGTACTTGACCACAGAGGAAAGAAGCTCCCATTCATGAGCCTTCAACTTGGACTTGCTTAGGCTGTCAGTCAGGATGTTTTGGATGCTTGGAACATGTATGGCGGCTAGTTCCAGTTTGTGCTGTATGGCCCAGTACCAGATTCTCAAGACCTCTCTGCAAAGGGGTTAAGAATGAGTCCCCCCTTGCTTGTTGATGTAGAAGATTACAGACATGTTGTCTGTTTGTATCAAGAGAAGGTCAGGAACAAGGTGAGACAGGAAGGCCTCCATAGTGTAAAGGACTGCCCACATCTGCAGAACATTGATGTGGAGATGTTGTTCGTACTCCGACCAAATCCTCTGAGTCTAATGATGGGCCAAATGGGCACCCCAGCCCAGGCCCAAGGAGTCTGTCGTAAGAATCTGTTGTGGGGATTCTGCCCTGAAAGGAACCCAGTGAGATGATTGGAGAAGGTTCTGCCACCATTCCAGGGTCTGCCTCACCAGACTGGAGATCAAAACCTGCTGATCTACAGTAGGTCATCAGTATGTTGATCCCATTGGACTTGAAGAATCCATCAAGGCACTCTCATGTGCAGGCGGGAGAGGGAAACAGTGGCTATAGCTCCTGCCATGTGCCCTAGGAGCTGCAGAAAAGATCTAGCTGAGACTTGATGGGAGGAGGAAACCAGCAGAGCATGCGCTATCAAATGTTCTGCTCCATCCTAAGCCAGGAAGGCTTTGCCCAGTGATGAGTCTAGGACCACTCCTATGTACTGGAAGCATTTGCTCAGCAGGAGACAAGACTTGGGTAGATTTAGGGAAACCCCCAGAGTCTGAAATAACCAAAAGGTGGCATCCAGAGTCTGAATCAAGTGAGCCCTGGAGGGGGCTGTCAACAGCCAGTCATCTAAATAAGGGAAGACATAATGCCCCATAAGACAAGGGTTAGGTCGGCGGCATTTTCTCTGTGCAAGGAGACCATGCAAAGTGTATTTGTGTTGAGCAAATTCTCTGAATATCAAACTGTGCTGATGTTCAGGTCCCACCCTCCCACCCCGATTTGCATACTTTCACCTTGTGCACCCCTTTACTGTTTACCCAGACACAAGCCCTGTTTGCCTATGGAAAACAGTTTGTACATGTAAACTGGGATTTGCGTTGGGGCAAACTTTTGAATACAGGGCCACAGGAGTCTTAAGACCTAATTTGGAAAATATTTCAAGTAAAGTAATCATAAATAATTCAGATTAAAAATACAGTATTTTTAATAACACAGAAGAACTCATAAGCTGACAATAAAAATAAGTGATTTTATAAAACGTAAATACCTATCCTAAACAAGCATTTGTCAATGCTGAATGTTTGCTTGCTGGTATTGGCATTGGCAGTGCAGGAGTTAAAGATGCAAAATAGGAATGGCGGTGAAGTATAGAAGTAACGCCACCCCCACTCCCACCCTGCAGAGACTGACAGGCACTGGGGGTATACCTTTGGGTCATCAGCCATAACACCACTCATGCCATTCCACCTCACCCCACCCTGCAGACACCAATAGGTGTCGCAGTGTGCCTTGAGGTCTTTGGCCCTTACGCTCACCCCATTTCATAAGGAAATAAGCTGAGATGGGTGCAGTATGGGGAATGGGGTGAACATTAGGGCTGAAGACCCCAAGACACACCTTGATGTTTGTCAGTGGCTGCAGGATGGGGGTGGGGTGGAATGGCGTAAGCATTATGGCCAATGACCCCAAGTCACACCCCAATGCCTGTCAGACTGTACAGGGTGGGCATTACGGTTGGAAACGCTAACACCCCAGGCATTTGTTGGTATTTTTGCTCCAGATTTTCAACATGGGCTTTTTGGGACCCCACCTCATGAACAGTGGCAGTATCATTTCGTTACTCAGTCCCAAAAGGTGATTTCGTACAGCAAGTGTGCCATTCAGCACCACAGGTGTCAAAACATATTTTGGGCAGGATGTGAAAAATTACAGCTGTACTGCTCATGAGGAGGTGTGAAGAAATGGCAATGTTGAAAATCTGGAGTGAAAATATGAAAAATCGGTGAAGTTACGAGTGTGCATAGAAACTGTGCAACGCACATTCGTAACGCTGTCATTGTTTGGAATGTTTTCACCAAATTTTCAACATCGTCTCTTTGGGACCTCTTCAACATCATCTTTTTGGGACCTCTCTACATGAACAGTAGCACTGTGATTTCATTAATCTGTCCCAAAAATTGAATTCACACAGCCACCATGCCATTCTGCGCCACAGGTGCAAAAACACATTTTGGGAAGGACGCAAAAAATTACAGCTATACTGCTTCCAAGGGGGTGTGAAAAATTGGCAATGTTGGAAATTTAAAGTGAAAATATTAAAAATTCTGAAAGTTACGAGTGTGCTAGAAACTGTACAACGCTTGCTCGTAACGCAGCCATTTTGAGTGTTTTTTCACCAATTTTGCACCAAGGGCTTTTTGGACCCCATCTCATGATCAGTGACACTGTTGTCTCATTAATAGGTCCTGAAAGGTGATTCCACACAACAAACACAAAATCACCTTTTGGGACTGAAAAACAAAATGACAGTGCCAATGTTCATGAGGTGGGGTGCCAAGAACCCCATGTTGAAAATTTGGAACCAAAACTCAAAAAATTGGATGAGATTTTAACCTAAGTTGAAAATCCCCCATTGACTGCCATTATAGGGCTTACTGCCATTTCTTCAATTCCCAGTTGGTCTTTGAAGAGTGCAGACGTGTTCCCAGTCCACAGAAGATCACTGATCCTGACCTACTGAGGTAAGTATGGGTGGGGGAGGGTGCGGGGAGGTAGGGTGTGCAGAGGGAGGGTGCAGGTTGGGGGAGAGGGGCCAGAGGGAACCATTTTCTTTTTTTTTTTCAGGTTTAAAAAAAACAAATCAAAACATTGTGGGACTGTTTTCTTTTTTACAGGTGAAATATTAACAAAACTGATTTCAGCAGACTGAGGTGGGCTTCCAGTGTGCCAGAGTACTGGAGGGATCAATGTCGACCCTGAAATTGGGCACCCAGGCGACTGAGAACATAGGGGCGTGGGGGTGGCATCTGACACGGGAGTAAACGTATGTTGGTGTTGGAAACATCAAAAAGATTTTTTAGCACACTGGGGCGGACTTCTTGTGTGCTACATTAATGGGCAGAGGGGGATACATTCTGACATAAGGATTGAGCACTCCAATGTCATCACTGGATAGAGAATGGAGGGTGCGGGCGGGCACCAACAGTGAGAGGGAGCTAACAATTAAATTTGTCGTCCTGCTGTGTACCTGGTTGGTTGGGAGGAGGGGGGACTGCCGCTACAATGATGAAACTGCCCCTGATTGCAGCAGCAGATTTCTTTCAAGTGCAGCGCTTGCTCTGAAACTGCCATCATCGGCAGCTTCATCATTAATTGGTGGCCAAGGGACGCATTCATTACAGTGCCAGCTGCATTGGCCACAACACTGCCACACCTCTGCAATGCTCTACTATCTCAATATGTTTCTTGTGTGCTGCACACACAAGCAAACATAAAAAGGAGAGGCAGGGAAGGGAAGTGGTGCTGGCTGTTCTACTACCATTAGAGCAAAAGCTGTTACTACAGTGAGCAACTTTTCCTTATATCTATGTGGATGAGTACAGCCTACCCAACTTATTACAGACTCTAAGCAGTACCCAGGGCTGGAAGGGTTTCAGGATTAATTTGGGAATAATTTCTTAAGCACAGAAATCCCGAATCTAGCATCTTCTCTTGCCTGTGGGTCGAGGCAATAGTGAGATGTGAATGTGTGGACTGTAGACCAGGTATCAGCTTTACAAATGTGTGCCAGTGGCACATATCTTTTTGCTGTCACTGATGCTGCTGTACTTAGAGTGGAGTGTATGTCAATGCCATCTGGGGGTACTTTCCATGTTTTAGTGTAACAGAAATTTATTGTGGATACCGTCCACATAAGTGACAAATAGTTGTTTATTATTACATCTGATACCCTCTGCTCTAGATCTGTAGAAACTGAGAGCCTTTCTAGCATCCAGTATTTGTATTTTTGCCTCTCTCTTATTGGCATGAGTCTTATGGAAATACATTGGCAAACATTATCTTAGGTAGAAATTGTATACATCTATTATAATAAATAAGTTTGGAGGAACTCTGCAAAATGAATGAATGTCTTCAAATATGTATTTTCAGTGTATCAAACACTAGCTAAGGCTACGTTTCATGGCAATAACCACTTAATCAGGCCCACAATGTTTAACTATCATATCTCTGAAATACTACAGAAAAAAGAGTTCTAGTGCTTAATCAGTGTATAGAAATAGAAGCTTCCTTCTAATCACTATACAACTTGGGACTCATCGTTCAATTAATTATCCTAAAATAGATATTAAAGTCTCACAAAAATCATGTTTCCTTAATAGTATGTTCTACTATTACTTTCTGAGACTATTTAAGATGATATACAATGTGTTGTTGTTGAATTTTGTTTACCCAGTGAGCCCACTGGGCCTAGAAGTCCCTTTCTCAGGGGCGACCGGGGGGGAGGGGGGATACAGATGATAACCAACTGAAACTGAACCAGATTAAGCTGTTGGTGGTATTTTTAGTGAATGAGGGAAATTTGACCAGGACACCAGGGAAATTCCCCTACTCTTGTCAGTGGGGGCGCTGTTACCATGGAGGCCGATGTCATGGATGTTCATTCTGCTGGTGTACCTGAGGGACAGCAGGTCTTCCTGCCCTCAGGTCCAGCTCCCGAGACCACTGTAATACTACAACAGTGCATAGACATGGAGAAAGTAATGGTAGAACCGATCTCAATGACACAATGTGCAACAAAAGGTCTGTTTGGACCAGATGCAGTGTGGTTGGAGAATATTCTACAGCAAAACCAGCTCTTACGTTAATGAAAGGATGAATTTCAAACAGACAAAAAGTCACCAGGTGAGACACATTCCATCTCTGTTGAAGAACAGAGGGACAGTATTCATATAGACCTTATCAGAGACGCTGCAAAATTGATTCAGGCTGAACTTGTGAAAGACGTTACAGAAGGGAATCACTTGGGCTGCAGTGAGTCAGCTGAATGATGCATTACCATCAAAGGGTAGCGTTTTGACAGAAAACTCCACTGAAGCACCGAGCTTGACAACTGAGTCACAAGGCGCTTTTACACACCGGTTTTTAAAACTGAATCAGTGTTACCTGTGTGGCGCCGTTGTACTCTGTTGCGGTCAGGTTCCTTTTTACACACTGCGAGTATTCCGGCAACATTTGTCTCCATTTGTTTCAGCTCCCCAGAGTTTGCTGCTGTACAAATGTTGTTTTCTGCCTTTGTACCAGAATGGCTGTTTTACACAGCACGACAAAACGGTACACAACGGTGCAAACCGCAATAAGCAGAGATTGCGGTTTGGACGAACGTTCGCCTAGGGAACGAAACCGATGCAATTTACACACAAGGGATGTAACGAAATACTGTTTCCGTAACAGTTATTCCGTTACATAAACCTGTGTGTAAAAGCGCCTACAGACTGATATTGCAGTTGTTTCAGATGCCTCGTCGGAGCTTCAGCAAGAGTCAGTGAATATATCTTCCTCACACATAAAAAAGCCAGTCGAAATGCAACAACTGAACTTTTGTTTACAGAAGGGTAGATCCAATGACAACCTTCCCCTTCCCTTGAGCAAATGCTCATTAACCTCACTAGAATGTTCACTGCTTAGTGCAGGGTGGAAGCAAGGTGAAGCTGACATCTGGGTTCCTGACCCAGCCCAGAGTCCAATACCTGGACAATGGCCTGTCACACAGACTGAATCAGAATCTGCAGAGGTACAACAAGAGGGTAATGAACTCACAAATCCTGCAGTACACAAACAGCAATTAGACTGTAGCACAGCTCACCTTGATTTTTCTTCTTTGGAGTCTGAAGGCACAGTTCCCATGCATACAGAGTGGGGTGATTCAATTGCTGATTCACTACAGCAGGCAGGAGCCTTACCTGACTTTCCCCAGCAGGCGAAAGCTGTGTGGGAATCCTTTAGATGAAAAGATCCATTCTCAGGTTCCCCCCCTCCTCTACAAAGGAGAAATGCAGTGCGTTTAGAGTACCAGGGAGGACTAGATTTAGCGCCAGATCGCATATACGTGGGGAAAACATTACTGAAAAGCTCTATGGGTTTTTCTTCAATGAAATACATGCCCTTATACATGTTTATGGATCTGTGGTTTATGATATCAGTTTTGTCACTCCACAAAGCCTAGATCGTTTTTGGACTAAATTGGACGCACTTAAATATACTGAATTGTGGATGCCTTTTAAGGTTATACCTTTAACAAAACCAACCATTAAGTCAGTAACTGTGTTGTTTCGAAATGAATCGGTTCCAGTACATGATATTGTTTTTTGGTTACAAAAACGATGTGAAGTGCTTGGTTTCTTCTCTCCCATTTTTGATGAGGAGTGCATATGGAATGGGTGTGGGTATTTTGGGTATGATTAAGAAATAACAGCCTTGGCCCAGTCCATTTACCAAATAGTATATTCCTAGGTACTGAAAGAGGGCATCGTTTTTAACCGGGACAACCAAAGGCATGTTTTAAATGTGGAGCCCTTACACTTTTGGGCTCAACATGTGATAGGTTGAGAAGCAATCTCTGTCTTGAATTTGGTCACCATAGTTCAGAGTGTCAGGCGGAGTTGAAATGCAATTTGTGTTATGAATCAGGGCATACAAATAGATCCTGTCCATGGGCTACACATAACCGGATGGATAGAAAAAGCCAGGATAGTATCATACAAGAAGCACAGAAAAAGGAAATATCCAAAAGGAAAGCCCAGTCTCAGGAATAATCTCCCCCCAGCGCCTAATACAGATCCTCCCCAACTGTAGAAATTTCCAAGGAACCCACAATGGGAGTACAGGATGAGTCAGGTATGGAAGAGGTTCAGACACCCAAAACCAGTAAGGTGACTTCCCCTATAGTACAGGAGTGCACTCCTTTAGAAATGCCCCCCCAAGCTAAAAGTGTGGCAAAGAAAATAAGTCTAAAACAAACTAAACCCAGATCCAAGGTGGCCAAAGCTACAATAGATAAAGATGAGGAAATCTTATTTTCAAATAAATATGAGATCTTGCAGCCTCTTTCTCAGGAATCAGAACCAGGGGAGATTCAGAAGCCTCTTCCCTAGCCCCTCCTTCTTCTGATACAGATGGTGAATGCCAGGATAAGAGCTCCTTAGTGGTTGGTGAACCCCGGGTTAAAACTAGAGTATGTAGAAGCACCAGAGTAAAGAAACTGCCCTGAACTTTGTAACTCACTTCCATGATGTCAACCTTTATTCCCCGGTTGCAAATTGCTAACGTTAATTTAAATAGTATAAAAAATCCTAAAAGACGCTTAGTAGCCCTTTCAGTGTTTAAAGAGTTAGACTGTGATATTTGTCTTTTACAGGATATGAGGTTAAACACTACCTCCTTAATCAGATCAGACCAACAACTGTGGTGTTGGGGACCATCTTTTTTTTCTTTTGGCACCAATGTTTGCGAAGGGGTAGGTATACTATTTAAAGGGGATAATTTCAGGATTTCTAGACTGGTAGAGGTTGCTTTAGGGAGAGCTTTAATAGTAGCTTCTCATTCGAGAATGTAGGGTGGAGATTGATAAATTCATATGCCCCTCTTACAAAAAAAGGAAGGACGGAATTGTTTGGTTTAATTAAGCCTTTTTATTCACCTCCAAACCAGTAATATGGGGAGGTGACTTTAATTGTGTAGTGGATGTAGGAGACAGAGGTGCAAAAACAGCTAAACTGTATTGTGATACAAATTTTCTCCTCAAAATTTTATCCCAAAGTCAGTTAATTGACACCTATAGAGCAGTCCATCAGAAAGGAGGACATACATATTTCCGAGGTTCCCTATCAACCAGAATAGACTTTGTTTTTACAAAGTTTAATATAGGGGTAGGAAAAGCACTATTGATTCCTTTTGAAATGTTGGACCACGTTATCTTGATGGTTAACTTGGGCACCATTAATGGTCCAATGTATGGGAAGGGGTATTGGAAATTGAATATGGTAATTTTACCCAAGAAACACTTGCAGAGCCAGATTATGGAATTTCTTAGGGCCTGAATGACAGAAGCTGGGTTGATCAAAAATCCGAGTATATGGTGGGAAATCATGAAAACTGGATTAAGGAGAATTTTTCATAAATACTCCTCAATCAAGTGTCAGGAAAGGTATAAACAGTGCCTGAAGTTACGTACACAGTTATGCAACATATATTCTAGCATTAACTTATACCACCTTCCTTTAACAGCGCAGGCCTTAAATGTAAAAAAAAGAGATGTTTGCTTTACAGTATAATAGAGCTGCAGCTCTGTTGCATGAGCACAAAATATGTACTCCGGGGAAAACAGGATTTGGAGATCCCTTCATAAACTGTTCTCAGAGAGTAAATGCACGATTTATGACCTCTCTTACCACAGATACAGGTATAATAGTTCAGGATGGCCCAGGTATCCTACATACAGTGATGGCATCTTTGAAATCCATGTACACAGCATCTCCACTAGAAGAGGGAATATCAAAAAATATTTTGTCCTCCCTTGAGATACCTAATGTACCTTCTGATTTATTGTTGGCACTTCATAAACCTATAATTGATCTAGAAATTGAACAAGCAATTACATGTCTCAAAAAAATACAGCCCCAGGTGTAGATGCTTTACAAGCTAAATTCTACCAAACATTTAAAGGATTAATAGTGCAAATTCTGAAAGTAGTATTTAACTGGGTTTTATTAACCTTACAGGTAGATTTTCACTTTTGTATAGCCATACAAATAATGGTTTACAATAAAGGTGACAAAACTAATCTTGATAGTTGGAGATAATTAAGTCTCTTAAACCTGGATTATAAAATATTAATGAAAATACTGCATTTTCGGTTATTCCCTCTAACTTCATACCTCCTTTCATCAGCCCAAACATGTACAGTACCAAATTGGTCTACAGCATAATCTACTGTTAATTAGGGAACTTGTAGAACAGGGTAAGGAGGAGCACCTTAAAGGATATATAATGGCTTTAGACCAGGAGAAGGCCTTTGATAGAGTCCCACATTCTTTTATCACTCAAGTCCTTCAGGCCTATGGTATTCCTGAGAACGTTATACAATGGATAAATACATTGTATACGCATGCTCTTGCAATTCCAATGGTAAATGGACATTTAGGAACTTACATTAATGTATCAAGGGGTGTACGTCAGGGATGTCCCCTTAGCCCACTGCTATATGTTTTTTGTTTAGAACCCATATTACGTCTCATTCAGCAAGACCCACATGTGAGAGACATAAGGCCACAAGGAGGGGGAGAAGAGGTACGTGTCACAGCTTATGCAGATGACATATGTGTAATGGTGGCAGATGAACGATCAGGAGAGAGAATATTGAACTTGATAGATAAACTTTCCCAATCTACAGGAGCAAGTTTGAATATACATAAAAGTGTAATTTATCCTCTGGGAAGGTCATCCTCTGACAAAAAATCCTGGCATGACATTGTAGTGTCACATAATTCATTTAAATATTTAGGGGTTTGGTTTGGGAAAGAAGATAATAGTGTGCTTAATTGGAATAAAAAGCTGGTAGAGGCTTCTGTTAAAGTGGCTATTTGGAAGTCGTGGAACCAAATGAAAAAATAGAAAGTTATGGTAGTCAAAACCTATCTTTTACCATTTTTTTTTATTTCTTAGTTCAGTCTATCCACTGCCTAGGAATTTGGAAACATGTCTTTTAGGTTTAGTATTTCAGATTATATGGGGTAGCTGATTGAATCCAATAAAGATGGATGTTTTGTATCTTCCTATAGATAAAGGTGGATTGAACTTAACAAACCCCAAAGTATTTTTTTTTTGCAATATTTTTTCATCATAACTTATTAGATTTGTCCAAACCACAAACAGCCGTGTGGGCCCCATTTGCAAATCATTGGTTAAGACCTATATACCCAAAATGGGGAGAACAGGGAATAATGAAAGCCCAGGTTAAGACTAACTGTATGTTTTTTAGGCCAGCTTTAGGGAAATTCAAATTGTGGAGATTGACTTTAAACATACTGAACTCCCCTTCAAATAAAATGATGTATGAAACTATTCAACAAGGAATTCATGTACCACAAGTGATATTTAAGGGTGTGGACTCTATGTATGTACCAAACTTATTGGACACTTTGAAAGACCCTAGCATTCCACCACGATTATGGGATATAACTTGGCTAAGTGCACATGGTCATTTAAATGTCAAAGGGAATGCAAAGCATAAAAAATATGAAGATAGATTCTGACCAAGATAATGTTGTATGGAACAAGAAGAATCTATGCAACATTTTTTACTTCTTTGTCCCTTTGTGCAGGAAGTATGGGGATTGTTAGCAACAGAATGGAATCAATCCGGACTACCTGAAAGAGCTCCTGATTCCCTATTGCCCTGGGCAATCGCTCCTCTCAGCTGGCGAGGGGTTGTTACAGATTCCTAAGGTATGTTTGAATTTTTCAGGGGCCAGATCTTTTATGTTTGTGGCCCCCACACTATGGAATTCTCTACCTAGTTGGTTACGGGAGTGCACGACTGTGGAGGGCTTTAAATTAGCCTTAAAAACTTATCTGTGGCACCAGGCTTATGGTGACTGATCATTTTATGTCATTATATTTATGGTATTGTCTGATTTTAATGATTGTTTATTTATCTGAACTGTTTGATTTTATCTTGTACGGTGCCTTGGCTTTTTGAAAGGCACCTTAAAAATACAAATATTATTATTATTATTATAACCTAACTGGGAGAGACTTACATATGCTGAAGTGGTGGGTGGTTTTACTACAACAGATTTAGGTCTGCCTCCTAACATCTTCCAACTAGTATTGTCATTTATTAAGTTTGTTCTCTGGCAAGTGAGATGTAAATTTATATTACAACAAGTATTACGGGACCCAGGAATGGTTGTCCGAATTACAGAAACTGAAATTTGCAAACAATGTTATTTTGAACAACAGTATATGCCAGCAGATATATGAAAACTTAGATGGTTAGCTGTTCCTTTTATGAAAGATAAAATTGGATGATCTGTTAGAAATATTTCTGATATTTTAGATGTTCTTCTTGCAATGTTAGTTCTTGTTCATGTTTTTTCTTTCGCGTGGTGTTGTTGCTTACATTTGATGTAATGACAGTTCAGTTTTCTTTCAATAAAATTTCCCCTACTCTTTTCGATAAGTGCCATGGGATCTTTAACATCCACCTGAACTACCACCAATCCAGGCAGATGGGACCTCAGTTTAACGTCTCATCTGAAAGACTGCACCTCAGAAGTGCAGCACCTCTCTCATGCTGCACTACAGTGTCAGTACTGGGATATTAACCCAAGTGTCAGATGTGGGAACTGAACCCACAGCCCTCTGATCTCCTGGCCTCGGAGGCAACTGTGCTACCTACTGAGCCACTGACACTGCAATGTGTGGTTAGTTTTAAGAGGATAAATGTGATTGTGAGTTTAACTTAAACTAGAATGTTTGATTATACCCTGGTCCTTTTGATTACTGCAAGTTTGATTATAAGTGGAAAATGACTGTGCTAAAGAGCAGTGAATCTTTCCAAACACATTGTATATAATCTTTTTATACTAAAGCTTATGGCATGATAGCTATAATCAGTTGAACTAGTACAGAGCAAAATGTTGTAAATCAAAGTTACGAGTAGGCTGCCTTTTCTAGCTGACACTGGCTGATTTCTATGTACCTTAAATAGTATCAGAAAGGAAAATGCTCAAGAACAAAGGGACATGCAATGAAGCTGATGGGGGTAGATTCAGGAGAGATATGAGGCAATACTTCTTCGCAGAAAGGGTGGTGGATGCCTAGAACAGTCTTCCAGCGGAGGTGGTGGGGGGTCAAAATAGTGGTGGGACTCAAGAATGCATGGGATAGGCATAAGGGAATCTCAGTAGAAAGGAACAGGGAAGGAGGAGAAAGAGGTGGAGATCAAGTAGGGACTGCAGTGACACTGTAAGTAGGAAAAAATTGGCAGACTGGGTGGGCCAAGTAGTCTTTATCTGCTGTCAAATTATGTTTCTATTACTTGGAAAATAGGAAATCCTTTTCAAAGGTGTTGCACCTACTTCCACCACTGGAAGGAGCCTATTAGTCTTTGTTGTACTGGTAATCATAGAAACATAGACTTTGATGGCAGATAAGGACCGCTAGGCCCATCTAGTCTGCCCATTTCCCTACCTACAGAATAGGCCGCAGATCCTAGTTAACCAACAGCCTATATCTTCCTGCCCCCCACAAGAATTGCCTTATGTCTGTCCCATGCATTCTTGAATTCTCCCACAGTTTAGACCCCATAACTTCCTCAGGAAGGCTGTTCCATGCATCCACTACCCTCTCTGTGAAATAATACTTCCTCACATTGCTCCTGAACCGCCTCCTTCTATCTTTAAATTGTGTCCCCTTGTTCTTGCAAGTCTCTTTTCTGAAAGATGCTACCCTCTTGGATTTTGTTGATTCCTTTGAGGTACTTGAAAGTTTTCTATCATGTCCCCCTCTCCTTCTTTCCTCAAGGGTATACATATTAAGCTCCTTTAGTCTCTCCTCATATAAGCTTCTCTTGCAGACCCTGCACCATTTTAGTTGCCCTCTCTGGACTGCCTCTATCCTGTCTATGTCCTTGCGGAGATGGGGTGTCCAGAACTGGACACAGTATTCCAGATGGGGTCTCACCAACTGTCTGTACAGAGGGATAACAACTTCCTGTTTTCTGCTGCTGATGCCTCTCCCTATACATCCGAGTATACCCCCGGCCCTCCCTACTGCCTTCTCACATTGCTTGCTAACCTTAAGGTCATCTGATATTACCCCCAGGTCCCTTTCCTGTTTTGTTGTTGTTACTACCTCCCCACCCATTGTGTATTCTTCCCCTGGGTTCTTGTTTCCCAGGTGCATTATTTTGCACTTTTTTGCATTGAATCCTAGCTGCCATCGTCTGACCATTTCTCCAACCTTGCCAAGTCCCTTTTCATCCTTTCCACGCCGCTTGTGTATCAACCCTGTTGCAGATCTTTGTGTCATCTGCAAAAAGGCATACTTTTCCTTCCAGTCCCTCTGCAATGTCACTGATGAAGACATTAAAAAGGACTGGACCCAATACTGAACCCTGCGGTACACCACTAGTAACCGCCCTTTCTTCAGAGTGGACTCCATTTACAATTACCTTCTGTGTCCTGATGTCCAGCCAATGTTTTACCCAGGCTACCACCCTGGGACCCACTCCCAGGCTGGTTAATTTGACTAATAATCTTTTGTGTGGGACTGTGTCAAATGCCTTGCTAAAGTCTAGGTAGGCCATGTCCACAGCCCCTCCCTGGTCTACTACTTTGGTCACCCAGTCAAAGAAATCTATTAGATTCTCTGACATGACCTTCCCGCCAGAACCCATGCTGCCTTGGATCCTGTGCTCCCCTGACCTCTAGGTACTCAACTATTCTTTCCTTCAGAAGTGACTCCATCACTTTCCCTACCACAGAGGTCAGACTGACAGGTCTGTAGTTTCCTGCCTCTGTCTTGGTCCCACTTTGTGAAGGGAATCACATCCGCCTTCCTCCAGTCCTCGGGTACCACACCAGCCTCCCATGATTTATTAAAAGAGTAGCCAGTGGTTTCACTAGTTTCTTCCTTAATTCTTTTAGAATTCTGGGTGAATTCCATCAGGACCCATTGCTTTGTCCACCTTCAGTTTTAGGAGTTCTTGCAGAACCCTTTCTTCTGTGAAAGGACTGGGATCGACCCCTATCAAGAGTGCTTCTGTTAATTGGATTAGGCACTTCCCTCCTCTTTTGTGAATACTGAGCTGAAATATTCGCTTCAGTATTCCTGCTTTTCACTGTCCCCTCTGCCCACCCACCGTTCATTCTATTCAGCCTCACTATCCCTCCCTTTGTCTTTCTACGCTCGCTGATGTACCTATAAAAGGTTTTATGCCCCTTCTTAACTGAGTTGGCTATCTTTTCCTCAGTTTGGGCCTTTGTTATTCTGACTTCCCTCCCTGCTTCTTTCTGCCTTAACTGGTACAGCTCTCTGTCCTGCTCCTTCTGTGTTTCCTTATACTTCAGGAATGCTATCTTTTTCTTCCTGACTTTCACAGCCACCTCTCTTGAGAACCATAGTGGCTTTTTCTTTCATTTTGATTTGTTTATTTGCTTCACACAAAGGCTTGTTGCCTCTGTGATGGCAGTTTTGATAATTCCCCATTGTTGCTCCACACCTCCTTCTAGCCTGTTTGCTAGTGCTTTTCTGAGGCACTCTCCCATCTTGCCAAAGTCAGCCCTCCTAAAGTCCAGTACCCTCACTTTTGAATGGCTTGACTCTGTAGCTGAGTTTAACGTGAACCACACTGTCTGATGGTCACTTGTCCCCAGATGGCAACCCACTTCTAGATCTGAGATCCTCTCACTGCCCCCATTTGAGAGTATGAGGTCTAAGATTGCTCCCTCACGAGTGGGTTCCAAAACTAGCTGTCTAATGCCTGCCACCTGTAGGGCATCAAGAATGGCCCTGCTCTTGGATGTGGCTGCAGCAAATGTGCTCCAGTTAACATCCGGCATATTCAGGTCTCCCATCAACAGTATCTCCCCTTTCTCTGCCATTCTAAGAATGCCTTGCATCATATCCTTGTCCATTCCTTCCCCCTGACATGGGGGCCTGTACACAACCCCTGTGCGGATTGTGGTGCCCTTTCCAGTCTCCAAGGTGACCCGCAGTGCCTCCTCTCCTCCCTGTTTACTCTTTTGTTCAGTTGCTTTTATCCCTTCCTTTACATAGAGAGCTACTCCTCCCCCTCTTCTCCCCGCCTGTCTCTCCTGTAGGTTATGTACCCTGGTATGTTAACATCCCAGTCATGGTTCTCTGTGTACCATGTTTCTGTGACTGCTACGATATCCAGGCATCCCTCTTCCATTAAGGCCACCAGTTCAGGGCTTGTTGCCCAGACTACGGGCATTGGTACTCATTACCCTCCATTTCTGATAGTCTTACCCCTTTGCCCCATCCCTGTCCTTCTTGCCTTGTCACTTTCTCCATTTACCCTGCCCTTCTCCCTATCGACACCTCCATGTTGGTGTTTGCCACACTTACTACCATGATTTTTGTGGGGGCTAGGATTTTCCTGCTTCTTTCCAGTGCCTCCCCCCTTAGCTAGTTTAAAAGCTTGCCAATGAAGCATTTAAACCTATCACTTAGGATCCTGGTTCCCATCCCGGACAGATGCAGCCCATCATGCCAGTATAGGCTTGCATCACTCCAGGTGGACCCCCAGTCCCCAATGAAGCCAAATCCCTGAGCTCCACACCAGTTTTTCAACCACTGATTGAATCCCATGGTACAGAACACCCTAGCCTCTCCTATGCCATAGATGGGTAGCACCTCCGAGAAGGTTACCGTGCGTGCTACTTGACTAAGGCCCCTCCCCAATTCCAAAAACTCTTCCTGCACTTCTCTAATCCCTTTCTTAGCCAGGTCATTTGTCCCTAGGTGGACAATGACATCCAGCTCCCTCCCCTGTGCAGCTACTCCAGCAATCCTGAGGATTCGCTCCCTGTCCCTGCAAGCCATGGCGCCAGGCAGGCACCTTACCTCTCTCTCCCCTTCCTTGCCCAGTTCTACCTTCCTAACAATGCAGTCCCCCACCAGGAGTTGTTTCCTTCCCCTGCAGGGTCCCCTGCCACCCTCCTGTGGGTCTCCTTTGTGGAGGTTCCCAGCACCCTCCTTGGCCTCCACTGCAGGTGCCTCCATAGAGGAACCACACTTTGCCAGAATGGCATAGAATTGTGGAGAGGTACAACTGGAGGGATGTGCCTCTGTTCCACCACCCTCACCCTCCCTGAGCCCACTGTGGTCCAACGCTCCTCTTTCTTGGCAACCTCTGAGGCAACGGCAGTGGCACTGGTGGTCCCTGGATGGAAGAGGAGGTCCCACAAATCCTGGCCAACTCAGCCTGGAGATGAGCAACCTCCTCCCTCAGCCCAGAGAGGTGCCTGCAGATGGGACAACACCGCATCCTCCAGAACATCTCCCGGAAGACTGCTGCTCCACAGCCACTGCACTGCACCACTCCAATCATGTCTTATTTCTGGCCCCTTAACTGTTTGCAATTCTTACTCTTTCCTCTGTTTTTTTTCTCTCTCTTACTTTCTGCCTGTGTGCCCTTTAAGCTCCTGATTGTCCTGTTCTGAGACAAGAATATCCTATATTTCTCAGTAGACCACTTACTTGTTCAGAGGCAGACCTCCAGCAGCTAGAGGGGCCGGAGGCTACTCTTGCCCTTCTAGGATGGTGGGTCCTTGGTGGTTCTGTGATCACTCACTTCCTGCCCCTAAACACGAAGTTCCTGTTGTCAGTCAAATCCTGTGCCTATAAAAATAGAACTAGCTTTGGGTGGAGGGAGGAAGGAGGGCAATATAGTCCCAGTGAGAAGTTCAGTCACACAGCAGTCCTTTCTCCTGGTATCTTCTGCCAAGCTATTAGCAGAATCTTTCTAAGGCAGTCTTTAAATGTAGCTTCCTTCTAGCTAAGCCTCTCCCCCTACTTACCAGATCTTTCTACAAGTAATTTAAACCTCACAGCAGTTAAGTCCTTTCAGTCACCTGAGATTTACACCTAGATGACTTTTCAGTTACCCATTCAGTTCAGTTAACCCAAAACACACTTTTTTTTGTTTTGTTTTGTATGTTAGTTTTTTTACCCTAAATTAAAGGTCCAAATACAAAAGTTCTTCTACTTTAGTCCCAGCAGAGAAGTTCAGTCACACAGCAGTCCTTTCTTCTGGTATCTTCTGCCAAGCTATTAGCAGAATCTTTCTAAGGCAGTCTTTAAATGTAGCTTCCTTCTAGCTAAGCCACTCCCCCTACTTACCAGATCTTTCTACAAGTAATTTAAACCTCACAGCAGTTAAGTCCTTTCAGTCACCTGAGATTTACACCTAGATGACTTTTCAGTTACCCATTCAGTTCAGTTAACCCAAAAACACACTTTTTTTTGTTTTGTATGTTAGTTTTTTTACCCTAAATTAAAGGTCCAAATACAAAAGTTCTTCTACTTTAGTCCCAGTAGAGAAGTTCAGTCACACAGCAGTCCTTTCTCCTGGTATCTTCTGCCAAGCTATTAGCAGAATCTTTCTAAGGCAGTCTTTAAATGTAGCTTCCTTCTAGCTAAGCCACTCCCCCTACTTACCAGATCTTTCTACAAGTAATTTAAACCTCACAGCAGTTAAGTCCTTTCAGTCACCTGAGATTTACACCTAGATGACTTTTCAGTTACCCATTCAGTTCAGTTAACCCAAAAACACACTTTTTTTTTGTTTTGTTTTGTATGTTAGTTTTTTTAACCTAAATTAAAGGTCCAAATACAAAAGTTCTACTACTTTAGTCCCAGCAGAGAAGTTCAGTCATACAGTAGTCCTTTCTCCTGGTATCTTCTGCCAAGCTAATCAGAGAAGTTAGTGGCTGACTTAGCTGTGACCATTATCCTTTCAGATACCACTGGATTGCCCAAATGTGCTGCCTTGCCCAGGGTACCACTGAGGTTGTAGCTGGCGTGAAGCCTAGTAATCTGAGAAATTCCTGAGCAGTCCTCTTCATCACTGTTTGTTTTGTGGACAAAATGCCTTTGCTAGAGCTGTGTTCACTTCTGCTTCAGTGAAGTGCAGGTTTCATGTTGGTTCCAAGCTAGATTTCTCCAGGTTCAGAATAAACAACAGTTTCCGCATCACATGTATTGTTTTGTTCATTCATGACTGGGCTTGTTCTTTAGTTGTCTCTCACACTAATCAGTAATCTAAGTACAGGTGGACTGGGATTCCATTTCTCTGAAATGCTGCTGCTACCACAGTTATGCACTTTATGAACACCCTTGGTGCGGAAGTGAGACCAAAGGGCACTGCCTTGTACTGGTAGTGATTAAAGACTATCCTGAACCATAGGTATTTCCTGTGGTTTACTTTTACTGGAATATGGAAGTAAGAATCCTTTAGAACTGGCACGCACAGCCAGTCCCCCTTGCTACAAGGATGGAATTACGATTTGCAAGATGACTATTTTGAATCTTTCTTTTTTAGTTGCCTTTTTAGACATCTTAGGTCATGAGAAGGCTGCCACTTTCGTGGCTTTTAATTTGTGAGAATATACCTTAAGAAAAATCCTTTCCCCATTTCCTTTACTGTACTTTCTCCACAGCATCCAGAGCTTGCAGTTTTGTAACTAATTGTAACTGCTGTAGCTCCTTTTTTGAATTTTTTTTGAGATCGTCGAACTTCTTTTGTTTTGGACTGGTCACAAAAGACATAGTAAGGCCTTCTCTCATGATTTTCAACACCTATTTGTCTTTTGTGACAGACAGCCAGTGCAGAAAATGGTAAGAGAAGTGTCCACCACTGGGAGACGAGATGTGGCTACCTGTGACTTGTCAGGGAGTGGATTTGACCTGCTGTGTGTGACATGGATCTATTGCCTGCTTCTTGCTCTACCACCCCTGCCTTGGTTTGAGCCTCTGGGTGCAGTATTAGACTACTGGCAGTACTATCTTTGGTAGTACCTCCCTTCCCTTTTCTCCCCTAGCCTCATAGAGTCTATGATACACTCTGGTCTTCTTTTTTTCTACAAGATTTTTAAATGTAGTCTTTTTTATCAGCTATACGATGCCAGTTCGACAATGATTTCATCGACCAGCATCACAGCGACGGGATTTACATCTACCACAAGTCACGGTTGACATAAATCCCAATTGTCTCCCAGTACGTTTTTCTACTGGGGGGCTTTGCCCCCAAACCCCCCAAGCGGGAGGCTCTGCCCCCTCCACCCACTGTACTAATTGTAATCAACTCCGAGTCAGAGTTGATTTGGGGAGGTGGTGCAGGACTGGGAGACAGTGTGCCCCTGTCTCAGGTGCACCAACACAGTGACCTGTTGGCAAATTGTCAATTTTGTCAACAGCGACATAGGTCGCTGTGTTGGTGTCACTGTTGGGGGGGGTATACCCTTTTTATCAACCTTATCCATGTAACTCTCTGTCTGGTTTTCAAAGATAGATCTACATTAAAGGGGAAGTAAGCTACTTTGTTTTGTATGTCCATATTCAACCCCGTGGTCCTGAACCATGCACACTTTCTAGTGGATACTGCAATTGATAGGGCCCTAGGTGTCATATCATTTATGTACACAGCCATCTGCAACTGGTTTTTAACTGTATCCAGACCTGTTCTGGCCAGATGCAGTAATTGTGACTTGTCATCAGTGGGGCTGTTATCACACAAGAGTAGTGTAGCTTTCCCGAGTGCCTCCCAGTAATGGGCTGTATAGCTTAAAAATGCCATCTACAGTCTCCCTCATGATGAGGGTAATCTAGATTTAGTAGTTGCCATATTGGTCCTTGCAAGAATAGATCCAGAAGCAAATGATTTGATACCTTTTAATGGACCAACATAGATGTAACAAGAAGAACAAAGTGCTCTAGCTTTCGGACCAACCAGTCCTTCTTCAGAAGCTCATGGCAGTTGTTTAGAAAATACAATACTTATAACAGCTAGATAATGCAGAGAAAAACAGAAAAAAAAACCCATTGGTTTAAAATACTCATTTAAAAAGAAAAAACAGAAGATGATGTCAGAGAAGTTTAACAGTACAATACTGCCCTCAGTCCGAAAGAACCTTGGGTTCAGATGAGCAGTGCAACACACAAGAATCCTACTGCACATAAATTTAATTGACAAAGATAACACTGCTGAAGCAGATAACTCCCAAATCAAGCCATGAGTGTCACAATCAGTATAAGGATGTGATTACTGAAGGCAACCCCACCAGCAAAAGACAAACTAAGATAGTTATAGGGCTCATGAAATTACAATGTATGCATTAAAGACAAGAATTACCAGTAAAGTTGTCTAAAAAAACATCAGTGCACATTGTGTGATATGTAAAACCTAGCTGGACATGTCACCCAGCTGTATTCTCAAGCAAAATAAAAGGCCCAAGAAATTACAAAAACCTCAGGACTATATAAATGATAATTTAAATATAAATTGATAATATTAGTGTCAAACAAAAAACTCTAGTCGAGGAACCTCAAGGAATTCAGACCATGCAGCCTGATATGTACTGATGTCAATATATACTGAGAATGTAGCAACTGATGTACCACAAGTATCTAGGGAATCTGAAAAAGAGATAAAATGTAATTTATCTCCTCCTGTTCATACAAACAATACAACCTAACCCACCCACATCACAATAATGTGGAGAGTCTATAACAAAGGAGATGTTGTCTCTCTCTCTCTCCCCTCCTTTCTCTCTCTCTCTCTCTCCCACAGACACACACACACACACACACACACACACACACACACTCTCTCTCCTAGTGAACCTATATTAACTTCAGTCACTGCAGTTGTTCCCCAAAGGAATACAACTTGTCATGAAATCCTGAGTAAATTACTACAATATTAGCCTAATGTAAAAATATCTGTGCAGGACCCCCAAGCAAATGAGATCACACATCCCAATATGTACAGAGTTACAAAAATTATATATAACAGTATAAGATAACACTCCTGTATGTACACTAGCAGGCTGGGTAATCTGAATATGGTGCAATGGAATCAACCCCACAGGCAAAGATAAAAAGTAAGGAGAAATTCTTTATGTGTGTGAAATAAAATAGTAACACATTATAACTCCATATAGCTAAATAGAAACTTACCTCAATGTGACAGCAAGCCCCACATCTGTTATATCACATACCTCACAACACATACCCACACATATACATACACACGACCATCCCACACATGCTGAAGTCCTATAATATGTCAGTTTGAAGAAGAAAAGGTCTGTGGATGTTAGTTTCTGTAGTGCCCCATAAAGCCAAGATCCACGTTCATCCCATCTGCTACCATATTGAGATGTAAAATAAGTTTAATCTCAAAAGCTCATCTCTGTTGTGTGTTTTTGAGATTTCTTTTTAAGACCATTACTGACATATCTGAGACTGAGTGGTCAGGCTGGGAGAAGTGATGCCCACTGGTTTTCAGTCTTCCTTGCTGTAATAGTATGTCTGTGTGAGTTCATCCTAGTGCGGAGCTGTTGGCGTGTCTCTCCTACATAACCTGTTTGTGGACATCTCTTGCACTGAATGAAATAAACAACATGTTGTGACATGCATGTATAACTCCCATGCACCTGGAATTGTCTGTTTTGTGATGTAACCACACAGTCTGAGGTAGAAATGAGCCCACAAGTCTTACAGGGGCATTGATTGCAGGGTCATGTGCCATTGTGTGACATGGTATTTTGTTCCGGTGAAAGTTTGCTCCTAATAATTAGGCTGGATAAATTTGGTGGTTGTTTAAAAGATAGTAGTGGGAGTTCCTTAAAAATACAATTAAGGTGTCATCCTCACTAAATATTGGGTGGAGATCTTTAATAATCTTACGCAGACGTTCAAGGTCTGGATGATATGTGACTACCAAGGGTATTCTTTCTGTAGCTGTCTTTTCTTTATATTGAAGTAGTTGTTGTCTTGGTACTTGCGTTGTCCATTCTGTTATCCTGTCAATTTCCCTGGAAGAGTGTCCCTGCTCCATGAAGGTGTTTTTCAACATAGCCAAATGTGTATCTCTGTTGTCCTCATTTGAACAAATACGTTGACAACGAAGTGCTTGACTGTATATGACAGATTTTTGTATGGTTTGGGTGGTTACTTTTCCTGTGCAGGTATCTCTGTCTGTCTGTTGGCTTCCTGTAAATACATGTATGTAAGGTTCCATCCTTAATGATGACTGTGGTGTCAGAAAGTTAACCTTGGTGGTAGAGTACTCAAGGTAAGCTTTATGGTAGGGTGGAGATTATTAAGTTTGTGATGAAAATCTTTGAGTGCATCTGTGCCTTCCGTCCAGATGATAAACAAATCATCAATGTAACGGAAATAAGCCAGTGGTTTGTGGGGATACTGCCTTAAAAATCCTCCTCCAAGTCAGCCATAAAGAGGTTAGCATACTGTGGAGCCATTTTGGTGCCCATTGCTGTTCCCATAGTTTGAACATAATGTTTACCATTAAAGCTGAAGTTGTTATGTGTCAAAATGAATTCCATAAGTTCCCCCACCACTCCAGGGTTGATGTTTTGGTCAGGTCCTTTCTCATGTATGTATTTAAGGTATGCTGCAATGCCATCTGTGTGTGGAATATTAGTGTAGAAGGATGTTACATCCATTGTCACTAAAATGGTATCAGGTGGTAAATCCTTATAAGCAGAAAGTACACGCAAAAAGTGCGTAGTGTCCTGGATATAACTGTCTCTTTCCATAACCAGCGGTTTCAAAATGGTCTCTACAAACCCTGAGATCCCCTCAGTCAAGGTACCATTACCAGAGACTATGGGTCTCCCTGGATTGCCAGGTTTATGTATTTTAGGCAGCATGTAGAATGTCCCTGGCTTTGGTTCAGCAGGGATGAGGTGAGTTAGTTTCTCTCGGACATGGTCAGGAAAAGTTTTAATTAGGTCACATAGTTCATCTTTATATTTTGTAGTGGGTCACTCTCCAGTTCTCTGTAGTATGTAAGATCTGTTAGCTGTCTATTAGCTTCAGTAACATAATCCTCTCTGTTTAAAATCACCACTGCAGAACCTTTATCAGCTTTTTGATGACAATGTTGTGGTTTGATTTCAGTGTCCCTATAGCTCTCCGTTCCAGTGGAGAGAGGTTAT
This sequence comes from Neoceratodus forsteri, assembly GCA_016271365.2. Classification (NCBI taxonomy): domain Eukaryota; kingdom Metazoa; phylum Chordata; order Ceratodontiformes; family Ceratodontidae; genus Neoceratodus; species Neoceratodus forsteri. The sequence continues at coordinate 160,806,454 of CM057454.1, read as the reverse complement.
AATGGGTTTGTTTTTGCCTGGTAAGGATCTGACCACTGACTTGTTGGCGGAAACAATTAATATAATTGTCTAGTTTTTGTTACACCCACTTGAGGGGTATGTGTTGATGGTATGTGATATAACAGATGTGGGGCTTGCTGTCACATTGAGGTAAGTCTCTATTTAGCTATATGGAGTTATAATGTGTTACTATTTTTATTTCACACATAAAGAATTTCTCCTTACTTTTTATCTTTGCCTGTGGGGATTGATTCCATTGCACCATATTCAGATTACCAGCCTGCTAGTGTACATACAGGAGTGTTATCTTATACTGTTATATATAATTTTGTAACTCTGTACATATTGGGATGTGTGATCTCATTTGCTTGGGGGTCCTGCACAGATCTTTTTACATTAGGCTAATATTGTAGTAATTTACTCAGGATTTCATGACAAGTTGTATTCCTTTGGGGAACAACTGCAGTGACTGAAGTTAATATAGGTTCACTAGGAGAGAGAGTGAGTGTGTGTATGTATATGTGTGTGTGTGTGTGTGTGTGTGTGTGTGTGAGAGAGAGAGAGAGAGAGAGAGAAAAGGAGGGGAGAGAGAGAGAGAGAGAGACAACATCTCCTTTAAGCTAATTATCTCCCCCACCCACATTATTGTGATGTGGGGTGGGTTAGGTTGTATTGTTTGTATGAACAGGAGGAGATAAATTACATTTTTATCTCTTTTTCAGATTCCCTAGATACTTGTGGTACATCAAGTTGCTATATTCTCAGTATATATTGACATCAGTACATATCAGGCTGCATGGTCTGAATTCCTTGAGGTTCCTCGATTAGAGTTTTTTGTTTGACACTAATATTATCAATTTATATTTAAATTATCATTTATATAGTCCTGAGGTTTTTGTAATTTCTTGGGCCTTTTATTTAGCTTGAGAATACAGCTGGGTGACATGTCCAGCTAGGTTTTACATATCACACAATGTGCACTGATGTTTTTTTAGACAACTTTACTGGTAATTCTTGTCTTTAATGCATACATTGTAATTTCATGAGCCCTATAACTATCTTAGTTTGTCTTTAAGCTGGGTGGGTTGCCTTTCAGTAATCACATCCTTATACTGACTGTGACACTCATGGCTTGATTTGGGAGTTATCTGCTTCAGCAGTGTTATCTTTGTCAATTAAATTTATGTGCAGTAGGATTCTTTGTGTGTTGCACCAAGCACATCTGAACCCAAGGTTCTTTCGGACTGAGGGCAGTATTGTACTGTTTTTTTTTTTTTTTTTTTTAATTTTCTCTTTATCCTCCTCCCTACTTGCAGCCCCCTCCTCTTCGGGAGACACCTATGGGCTTATCAGCCTTCGCTCACCTACCTGGAGCGGGTGCAGTCCATGCCCCATGGAGCTGGCGTATACCCCAGGCGGGTACGAAGGGACACCTTCCACCCCGATCGCCCGCTTAATCTTTGTCGGCATGCTGTCTCCGGGCAGGTAGGGCATTGAAGGTCGGGCCCCTGGTGCTCCGCCTACCAGGAGGCTGCAAGGGTTTTTCCTGGTGTTTCTCGACGTGCCAGGTCCGATGACGCAAAGGCGCGGTGCGGCGACGCCTGGCACGCCGCCCTCTGTTGGAGCATCGGGCTTGCTGTACCTCAGGTCTCCACCTGGGTCAGACAAGCACCGAGCTCAGGTACCCTCCCCAGAGAGAGGACGAGTAGTCCTTGGGACGCTAAGTTCTTCGGGCAGTCGCTCCTCCAGCTCCCGGCTCGTTCTCAACCCGGTCGCTATGCCGCAATGAAATCCAATCAGCTTACGCACGGGCCGGCCTAGTATTGTACTGTTAAACTTCTGACATCATCTTCTGTTTTTTTTCTTTTAAATGAGTATTTTAAACCAATGGGATTTTTTCTGTTTTCTCTGCATTATCTAGCTGTTATAAGTATTGTATTTTCTAAACAACTGCCATGAGCTTCTGAAGAAGGACTGGTTGGTCCGAAAGCTAGAGCACTTTGTTCTTGTTGTTACATCTATGTTGGTCCATTAAAAGGTATCAAATCATTTGCTTCTGGATCTATTCATGATGAGGGTGGCAGATGGGTGGAATTTCTTTCCAAGTCTGTCAGGTTTTCTAGACTCCTTATCTGGGGTGCTAGTGAAAAGTTTATCTTTGCCTTTTCAAACTCTACAGCCTATATTTAGCTCTCAGGACTAGGATGTTTGTAAAAGTAGTTTGACCCTGTCCTGTTAACCACATGCCCCTATTTACTTTCTTGTCAGTTGCTGTTGCTGTAGTTGGCAACCGCAAAAATCTTTTTGCTCATTTTCTTAAATCTCTCAGGGATGGGGATGCTGATCCTAATTGGACTCACCCACCTCAGTGTCAGTTTCTACTGCCTGGATATTGATCATTTCTGCCATCCCTCTCAAGAAAGCAGAATAAGAGGAGAAGTTCTCCAGAGGTTGTGGGGGTGAACCTTTCTCCTCTTCCTCCTCATCTGTGACTTCTGGAGTGATAGGTTCATCATCCTCATAAAAACAGTCCTCCTCTAAGACTAGGCAGTGCTGAGCAAGGGATTTTGGAGGCATGTTCCTTTATGGTTTGGAAGAACTACCACATTTATTTAAATTCCTCCACAGAGAGTATTTGAGCACTGCCAGCAGGCTGGACAATGGGCTCTGCTGCCTTTTCTTTTGGAGTAAGGCTCCACATGTTTCTCTTTTCTAGTTTTCTTAAAGCTCATGTGTGAGGCTGATTTCTCTGCATGCCTTTTGCTGGAATCTTTTTTTTTGTCAGAGCATTCCCAGCTGAGGATTTGTACTCTTTTGTAAACTTCCTGGCAGACTCTGCTTTATTAGACCTGTCTTTAGGGGAAGCTGTATCAGTAGACATTATTAAAAGAGATGTTCTCAGCCTATTCAATAGGTAAATCTCTTTGGAGATAGAGAGGCCTTTTAGCGTCTCTCTTTTTCTGTGTCTTATAACAAAACACTTTGCATAACTCACAGTTTTCTCACTCGTGATCTGTGCCAAGTAGTTGTAGCACTCTGAATGCTTACCTGCCCTAGGCAAGCAGGTGCCATTTCTGACACTTTTTAAAACCCATTGGACTAGTATATGTTTTGGGCTTTGGTTCTCACTCTGAAATGAGACCAGAAAAGGGCCCCATGGTATGATTCAGACCTCAACCATTGAGAGAAAGTAAATTCAGTTTTAAATTTAAACTGGAAACATTAAAACAGAACCAGGTAGCTGCTTAAACTAAATCACAAATTCCACCACATTCCTATGAGTACAGCAGTTATGTGGCCTAGCACAGGTTTCCAGAACCATGAAAAAGTGCTACAAAGACAAATGTGTTCTGCAACAGAGATCAGAGAGCGAGACAGAGAGAGACTGAGGGAGAGAGCAAACATGTATTTAATAAAATAAACTTAAAATGTTTAAAACAAAATGTTAGGACTTTAGTCATCAAAGTTAGCTGATAGCACCATCTGGGGGACTGTTCTATTCAGTGGAATCTAAAGATCTGGTGGGGGAATGCTGGGAGGCTTGAAACCAGCACAGAGGAGAGTGCATATTTGAAAAACATTTTAAGTTCTGGGGAACCATTCCTCATGTGGAGATGATGGAATAAGTTGGACTGGCTGCTCTAATCCATGTAGTTAGAAGGTATAGTTTCAATGAATATCATGATTATGTAACACTTGGAAGTAATCATTAGATAGTGTAAGTTACTGAGGTAAAATACTAGAGATGTGGGTTGAAACCAAGAATAGTATATGAGTAATCAGGTGAGGGGTTCACCACATGATCTATCCAGGGTCATTCTTGATGTCCTGCTCTACACAATACTAATAGCAAAGTATACTACATAAAAAAATTTCCAATAGATGGTCTTCAAATACAGTAATAATCATGACTACATGACTGGAAAAAGGAACCTATTTCCACATTACTGCTGCTGCTGAGTTGTGCTACGGAAGAACAAATTATTCAAATAAAAACAAATATAGCCTGTCAGCGTCAGTGGCTGAGTAGGTTGCACACTTGCCTCTGATGTCGGGAGATCAGAGGGCTGTGGGTTGAGTTCCCACAACTGGCACTTGGGTTAATATCCCAGTACTGACATGGTAGTGCAGCATGAGAGGGGTGCTGCACTTCTGAGGTGCTGTCTTTCAGATGAGATGTTAAACCGAGGTCCCATCTACCTGGATTGGTGGTAGTTCAGGTGGATGTTAAAGATCCCACGGCACTTATCAAAAACAGTAGGAGAATTTCCCCGGTGTCCTGGCCAAATTTCCCTCATTCACTAAAAAAAATACCACCAACAGCTTAATCTGGTTCAAGATCAGTTGCCATTCATCTGTATCCCCCTCCCCCTGGTCGTGCCTGAAAATAGGCAGGATTTGTCTAGTGCACTTACCCGGTCAACAAAAATGAACTAACTAAATAAATAAATAAACTCACCCTAGTAACAATGACTCTTCTAAGTGGTCTAATTGTGATTCACACATGTCTGCAATCATTTCACGCTTGTGGGTTTGTCTTAGAGATAGAATTTGGAATAGATACTTTGTCCTGTGGTAATGCTCCACCTGGTGTTCTAACATCAGATTTGTTGCTGATGAGCACAGGAGAGCAGTGATGACCTAACTATAATTGTCCTAGAATTCTTAATGTACCAAACTGAATTAAGAATGGTAATACCACACTTTAAAAATTGTAGAAAATGAAAATGATGTACTCACTATAATTCTTGGTTTTCCAGGATATTTTCACCATTCATCACTGGTGGGTCTGTGTTGGAGGCACCAGTACCCCGTGGGAGTGTATACCTTTAAAGGCTTTGGATGAAGGAGGCAAACATCTGAGATGGCATTGCCCACAAGACAGATGTATGACATGGCACTCATGGACTGGCCAATAACCAATGCCAGCCCCCCCACCTCCTCAGTTTTGTTCGCCTAGGAGAGGAAGAAAGGGTAAAAAAATAGAAAGGTTAGGGCAAGGGAGCCCAAGGGACAGAGAAAAAAATATAGGATATAAAAGGAACAAATTAATAAAAATGAACCACAGAAGAAGAAGAAGATTCTGGGAGGAGGGTCTTAAAAGTGGCTAAGGATGACCAGGATAACTAGGCAGCAGAAAGAGGGAGAGAAGGAGAGAGAGAGAGAGAGGAGAGGGAGAGAGACGGGGGATCCTGAATTCTCAGTCAAAAAACAAGAGTGTCAAAAGAGTTGGCTTGCTCTCAGCCTTAACGAAGACATGTCTGATGCCTTCTGAGGCTAGTTGACTCCTAAATGAGAAGCATGGGCCAAGAAAATTTCAAGGACCAGCTAAAGGAGTTGATTGCAAGAAAAAAAGTACCTCTCTGAGCCCAGAAACAGGAGAAATGACTAAAAAACCTGGGGAAACAAATATAGCCAGCCAAGTTATCCATCTGAGGAAACAAGGACCATAATAAGTTAACTCGTTACTCCCAGTAGTTTTGTACGAAGTCCAAACCATCCACTGCTTAACCTGACACAAAATGGCATCTCAGGATTATGAGTCCCATATGATCAAAACATAATATGGGAAAAGTAAGCCTCCAATTTCAAAAGTCTGAAATGCAGACCCAGGGTTCAATAGCACCATAAAAGGTTCAGTTTCTAAACCAAGAAGATATAAGAAACTTAGAGAGAAAATGCAACTCCTGAGAGGGAAAAATGACAGAGAAAAGGGGTCCTTGCCAAGGACAAAAGACAGGAACAGAGATCCTCAAGAGAAAGGATTCCCATCCTTCTAACTCTCTGTCTGGAGAAAACATCCCAAAAATAGGGGATTAAAAGAAAGAGAAGTGTAACAGGCCACATAAACAATAGAGGAGGTGAACTGCAATGGGAGTGGCTCAACTGGTAAAGGAAGTGGGCTACAATTCCCAAACATTCTGAGCCTCCTAGAGCACCAGCTCCTCCTGCAAGGGTCTTGTCCCAAGAGGGACCAGAAAAGATTATCCAACAGCAAAAACTATAGATCCTCCTTCACGCAAAGGGTGAAAGGGTGGTAATGCTAAAAAGGAACATATGCAGACTGAGGTCCTCTGGTTGCCAACTGCTGGAATGACCAAGATGAAACACTGAGCTGGGAAGGAGAGCCTTCTCCTATGCAGCACCCAAGCTATGAACTGCAGGCTCCGGTTTCACCTCACACATTTAAATGAAATCTTCAGGAATTTATGTTAGGCAGATCCTTATGCACATGCAATACTAAGTGATAGTAACAGGCCTGCTGGACATCCCATTTATAGTACATGGCTAGTCCAGTAACACAGACACACTTATTGCTATAAGCTGGAGTCTTGTACAAGAAAATGTCCTATAAAGAGTGATCAATTGATTGTTCAATGCTTGCTATTCTGCTACTGTATCGTCATAATTTGTACTGTATCTGGCAATGTTTTTTTTTTTCTCCTCTACACTGTACCTGTAAAGTAACTGTGTATTGTACTTGTTGTGCCATCTAAGTGTCCCTGGTCATGTTTGAAAATGGTCCCTGGAATCAGCACACCTACCCAGTAAATAAATAAATAAATGAATGAAAAACAAAGGCTTGAACAGCGCACTTGGACAAAAGGGTTCTCTTTTTCTCTTAACTCTCTCCTCTTTTCTTTTTCTGTTTGAAAAAGGAAAAAGGGGAAAAATGATGACCAGTATGAGTCCTTTCAAAAGCATTTATTTTCTTAAACATAAAGGGAAAGCTTAAAGGATACCTAAACCATCCTTTTTACAATTGTTTTGTTGTAAATTACTCCATAGGTGTGTAAAGGAGAGGTCATTGTTTACATTTATACCGAAACTGAATTTATTGAAGTAGGATAAATGCAGTTTCATAGAATTTGAAAATTGTAAGCAAAACCTCTTCTGATTCAAAAATCCTGCTCTCAGAATTCTAAAATGGAGGGAGGCAGTATAGCACAGTGGTTTAAGGCTCTGAGCTGCAAATCTGGAGACCTGGGTTTGAATCCCACAGCCCCCACTTGCATACTGTATGACCCTGAGCACGTCACTTAACTTCCCTGTGCTCCCAGGTTGCACCTGTAAACAAGCTTTCAGCTTAGTGTGTCTCACCTGGTTAAACAATTGGAAAAAAATGGCTTCCATGATGATGATGTCACTCATGACAGAGCTGACAGCTGTGTTCTAGCTCTTCTAACTGTTTTCCAATGTGAATAACTTTAAAATGAAGAATTGTAGGCTGGTACTGTGAGCACAAATGTTGTTCAGCACAAAAATATATACAAAATGAGTGGTGTTTCATTTATACATACCTTTTAGTGTTTTTTAATTATCAAAAAAGCAGCAGAAAATTCAGTTGTTTGTCTCTTTTTCAACAAGCAGATTCAAATAACTTTAAAACAAAAAATGATAGCATGGTACTGTGAGTACGACATTTGTTCAGAACAAAAATATCTACAAAATGAGTGGTGTTTCATTTATAGATATAATTTCATTTTTTTAATAAGTAAAAAAGCAGCAGAAAATTCAACTGTCACTTTTTCAAGAAACAAATACAAATAACTTTAAAACAAAAACAAATGATAGCATGATACTGTGAGCATGACATTTGTTCAGCACACAAATATCTACAAAATGAGTGGTGTTTCATTTATATATACCTTTTAGTTTTTTTTTATAATTCACAAAAACAAAGCAGAACATTATTTTTTTTTTCATGCTTTGCAACAAGCAAATGCAAATAGCTTTAAAAAATGATAGCATGGCACTTTGTGTGCAAAAGTCGTTCAGTACAAAAATATCTATCAAATGAGTGGTGTTTCATTTATAGATACCTTTTAGATTTTTATAATCAGCAAAAAATGGCAGCAAATTAAATTTTTCTTTCACTTTTTTGGTGGTATGGAATAAATGGATCATGCTACCTCGATACTGGAAAAAGTGTTGATACTTTTTGTTTGCTTGTTGATTGATCTGATGACATTACTTGTGGTTTCACCACTCATGATGTCATTGGGTCAACAGGCACTCAAAGAAAAAATATCAACAAAATTTCCAGTAGGAGGGTAGCATATCCCTTACATATTCTTTGCAAAAATACTCTGTCAATGCATCAGAGTTGCTATTAAAGTGGCAGTAGTATGGACATTTGATGTTAGGGTTTTCAACATACAGCAATTTAGTACTGTTGCACACTCTGCCATATGTTACTGCTTACTTACAGTTTACAGTGTGATCATATGGGAACCATCTACCACACATCACAGGTGGTTGAAGGTATTCAGCTGTGCCTCATGCCTCACAACCCACCTTAGGCATGTGGTAATTTAGCATTGCATCACACCCTGTCATGTGTTATTCCTTGCTTACAGTTCACATTTTGATCCTAAGCGAATGTTTTACTGCACTTCCCAGGTGGTGTACAACTGTGCACGTGCATCCATGGCTACAGAAGTACTTGCTTGTCTTACCTGATGATGGATGTCTGTGGTTGCTTGTGTTTCCTTTCCCCCTTTGGCTGCTTTGGGGAGGTGGTGTGGAGTTAGTGTTTAAAACGCTACTCTAACATCACATTTCCATACTTTTGCCACCTTAAAAGCAACTCAAACTGATGCATTAATGGAGTTTTTTGCAAAGAATATATCAGGAATATGCTAACCCCTACTGTTGATATTTTTTGTTTGCGTGCCAATTGACCCAACAATATCATGAGTAGCAAAACCACAAGTGATGTCATCAGGTCAATCAGCATGAGAACAAAAAGCATCAACAATACTTCCAGTAGGAAGGTAGCATAATCCATTTATGCCATACCTCCAAAAAAGTGAAAAAAAGAACATTGAATTGTCTGCCATTTTTTGCTGGTTATGAAAAATCTAAAAGGTATCTATAAATCAAACACCACTCATTTGGTAGATATTTTTGTACTGAATAACTTTTGTGCTCAAAGTACCATGCAGTCATTTTTGTTTTAAAGCTATTTGCATTTGTTAGTTGCAAAAGATAAAAAAAAATGAATTTTCTGATGTGTTTTGCTAATTATAAATAAACTAAAAGGTACATATAAATGAAACACCACTCATTTTGTAGATATCTTTGTGCTGAGCAAATGTTATGCTCACAGTACCATGCTATTATTTGCTATTTTAAAGTTATTTGCATTTGTTTCTTGAAAAAGTGACAAACAATTGAATGTTCTGCTGCTTTTGTGCTTAAAAAAAAACTAAACAGTATCTATATATGAAACTCCACTAATTTCATAGATATTTTTATGCTGAACAAATGCCGTGCTCACAGTACCACGTTATCATTTTTTGTTTTAAAGTTATTTGCATTTGTTTGCTGAAAAAGTGATGAAGAATTACATTTTTGGCAGCCTTTTTTGCTAATTAAAAAAAACTAAAAGGTATCTATTAATGAAACACCACCCATTTTGTAGATATTTTTGTGCTGAACAACTTTCGTTCTCACAGTACCATTCTATCATTTTTCATTTTAAAGTTATTTACATTTGAATACAGTTAGAAGAGCTAGAACACAGCTGTCATCTCTGTCATGAGTGACATCATCATTCACCACATTTACATGCATTTAATACCTGACTCAGATTGGATTATTGAATAATAAGATTATTGAATCAGATTATTTAGATCCATGTAAATGGGAGAATTCTTATTATAATCAGATTATTTAAACTTTTAGAAATCTGATTCAAACACCTGGAGTCTTCTTGTTTGAATCTGGTTACTGGCTCACGTAAACAGATCTGGTAATATTTTCAGATTATTAGTATGTTGGCATATGCCTGGTTGCATGAAATGTCTCTCTGTCTGCAGTGCAGAAATCAGCACTCTGACTGATGGGGCATAATAATTAACAATACTATAAGACCTTTCAAGCAGTATTATTTTTATCAGTAATATTATCTTCTAAGGTATTTTTAATTAGTACTTTATCTTTTTTTTCCCTTTTTCTCCCCTATTTCCAGGACCCCAGCACACAGACATCATGCATGCATGGAGGCACACACACACCCCGTGACACCGACTCAACCACGTTTGCCTCTCCCTGAGGCTAGCACTGGAGCTCCCTCCTGTTGGCACCACCATCTGTCCTACACCGGGTGGCAACCAATGGCCAGGGAGCCCCAGGTCCCTCTCAGGAGGAGAGAGAGCTGCCTTGCAGTGGCTCAATCTCACTCCTTGCCACCCTCACTGACCCCAGAGAGGAGGGGCTCATTCTTGAACCCAAGTCACTGGCATCTTCTAAGGTTTTTACAGGCAAAGCCCACAAAAACAAGAAAGATTTAGGGTTGGGTGGGGGTGGTGGTGATAAAATGTTTGTTAGGTGACTACATGTACAAGATGGAAGTGTACGTAGATGAAACTGTTCTACATATTGATTAAATTGCCTGAAAGATGACCACATTTCAAAAAATGTTTTTAAAATAAAATAAATCCTGGTCTCTGATTAGTCCTGAGCCAGTCACATGACAGTGAAGATTTTTGGACTATTGACTAGTTTCAAACTAAAACTGGTCAATAGTTCACTAGACTGGGCAATAGTCTTTATGACTGTTGCCCACTAAATCTGACAATCACCCCTCACCATGACCCCATTCAGCCTTCCTCACAAGTACACCAAATGGTGTCAGTTCCTTGAGGTTCAACCCCTGCCATGTACCCACTTCTACTGGTATTACTATCCCCTCCAACACACTTCCCATTGAACATTTTTACCTGGTAGTCCAGTGGTCCAACCAATTAAAATAATTACCTCCCCACCCCACCCCCGCTTTCTGCTTTAACTGTAACAATGGTCCTACTGTAACTTGTTATACTTTGCTCCCTCCACTATTTCATGGTCCTTGTGGCAGAGAGACATGGAGACTGAATGGTTTGAAGAGAAGGCACAGCACCAAGACTTATGGTCAAGCTCCCCTGTTTTCTGCATTCTGCGGCACATGGCGAGAGCCGCAGAAATTATGACCTGCCACAGAATTTGGGTCTGGCCGCATAATTTGGGGTTGGCCACAGAAATTGCTCCAGTAAGTTAAACAGAGACTGACACCACTCCTTTCAAGCAATTCCTCTGCCTGTTTGTAGCTTTGTAAAAACTAAAAATCACCCCCAACTATCTTAGCCCCTCAAATCATCCCCACCCATCCTGGAGAGCCCCCCTTGAGTCATCCTATTTTTTTTATTCTGGCATCCCATTTTTTTGGTCCAAGATTGCATGATGATTCATCGACTTTTCCTATCACTGCTAGTGGGCCAGAATGTTTTTTTTCTTATCCCAGTAGTGCTTTGTAGGGTCCACATAAAGCTATACTGGGACGTAAATCCAGCATTAAGGCCCAGCTGTAATAGGAAGAGGCAGATGATTGTCCTACACTGTTGGACCAAAAAATGGTGCCAATATAAAAAACAGAGTGACCCAATGAGGCTGTAGGTGAAATGACTTTTGGGGCTTAGATATGCATGGTTGGTATTTCTTGTTTTATGAGGGGGCAGAGTAATGTCTAAGGGGAGACTTTACAATACATTTGAGGTAGGAAGAGGCAGACTGGATCACTACACAGTGTTGGGCTGGATAATGACATACATTAAAATCTACAAAACCACTCAATGGCATTCTCAAGGCTTGTTAGGAAAGTGGTGGTGTTGAGATGGGCAGTGGTGAATTTTACCTGTTCTAAAACCATGACAGTGTAAAGTGCTATCGGGGGAGGGGCAATTTGCTATCCTTATGGGGTTTACAGCACAACAGGTAGCTGTGAATGGGGTTGTGAGGTTGCCAACCTGATGGGTCAACTCTGGTGTCTGTCTAGGGAAGAAAAATGTAAATGATAAAAAATGCAAGCAAATGGACAGCTAAGTAAATAAAAATCTATTGGGACAGAAAAAGAATGAGAGAATGCTGGATAGATTGAAGAACATTTAATAGATGAAACCAAAGTAAGAAAAATGAAAAGCTAAAGATTATTAATGTAAAATTTGGAAACTAAATAAGGGAAAATGAAAACAAATTGAGAAAATAGAGAACGCCATAATGACATTGCAGATGAAACATGTTTAAATTTTTTAACATTTATATGTTGCTCCAGGACAATACGCAAGGGTGAGCAAGACAGATTTCAAACTTGCTACATCATAATAAAAAATGCCTCTGAGGGACAAGTAGATTTGTTCAGAGCATCAGCTGAGCTTCTAAGTTTTTTAAAGCAATAATAGCTTGACCATTCAATACAGTAGTCTGTTTTTTTTTCTGTTCTTTGGTAACCAAGTAAGGTTACCAAAGAATAAATCCAGGGTAGCCCACCCCCAGTTTGAATGAATTAAATGTTGGCTCTGTTTAACTGGCAGCCCTATCTCTTCTACTTCCCCTGTCTGACAACCAGCCACCAGCATGTTAACATTCTGTGATAAAATTGTTTGGAGAACATTGCAAATGCCATCCTTTTCCTTCCTGGGTGGGTAGTGGCGCTGAGATGGGAGGAGGTAGGCTACACTGGATTTTAACTTTTATAGTGTTCATCTCACTGCTTCTTCTTTCTCCTACTGGTTTAGCAGGAAAGAGAGCTTAATTGGGGATGTGGTTTAGACACTATAAAAGCAGGTGAGTCAAATTACAACTTCCTGTTGCAAGCCTTGCTTGTAGAGCAGAAAGCAGCTAACTAAAAGAAGCTACATTTTCTTATTAATTTAAAACTTATATCTCAGCAGGAGTCATTGTCTGTTAAGATTAAGTAGACAGATAACTTTATAAGTAGAAGGGGTCTTATTTAGGGTTAAAAAAAGAAAGAAAAGAAAGAAAGTCAGTGTGTGATAAGTTCTGAGTTAAGACTCAGAGAGCCAAAACACTCCAGAAGTGAATCAAAGCAGAAGGCCGTCTGTCTGGGAGGAATATAGATTGAAAACACAGTAAGGGTTTTATTGTGTGCACCTAGAAGCACTTTTATGGCAAGGGCTTGCATATGGTCATCAGTTTTGGGCAGAGTTAGGACGAGACCTTGAAGGTTGTAGACTACTCTCTGGGGTGGATAGGTGCACCCACACCTGCACCCTGTATACCCTAACAAATATCCTCACTCTAGATGAAAGGTTACTTTATCAAATGTGTCTCCTCACAAAAAAAATCCACCTGGGGCTTACCCCCACTTGGGGTCTCTGCCTCTCTCCTTACATCCCATGTCTCAGCAAACACCCGTGTGGCAAATAAAAAGTTGTGGTCCGTCCCCAGGGTCAGGATCTCTTTAGCTCAAAGGTCATTTCCCTACAGAGCACCTGTATGGTACAATGAACTCCCCTTTGCCATTACCTCTATCTCCAACTTAGATCCCTTCAAAGTAGCCCTCAAACACCACATTCTCTCCTTCTGTAGCTGCCAATGCACCAGCTAGCCATGGTCATCTGGCCTACCCCTCCAACGCCCCTACTGACTGTGCACTGACCATGCTTGTCTGGTCAATGCTCCTGAAATGGTACATAGTGGGTGTGATGTCTGGCTGTGGGTAATAAGCCTCACAGTTCCACCAGACCCTGAGTGGAATGAGTATGTTAAGGTATTATTCTCTTATGTACAATATTGTTGATTTGCTTGACAAAGTCAGGAACGTGACTGCTTTCACTCTGACGATCACAGGTTCCTTAGTAGGACCTTTGTAGAAATCAGCTTGTATAGACCTCATCCTTGTCATTGCTTGCATTGTTACTACTTTGCATATATGTGTACTCTATTGGTGATCTGCAATCACAATTTGTGCCTTGTTGTTACTGTTTGTACCCTGCTTCTGTGTTGTATACTGTTTCTTGACGTGGAGCCTTTGGAAATGAGTCTAAGATTCAAAGGTTTGTAATTCTGAGATCTTCAATAAATAAATAGAAGAGCAAAAGAATAAAACTGAAGGTTTAAGGGAACTTTTGTAACTTCCATTTATGTGGTGGAAGTCAGGGATCCTCCTCACATGCAATCCTTACTGGGGTCCCCCAAAACTGTAAAGCTGGTTCTGTATTATTTATATATACATGTTCCAAATAACACTAAACCTTGCTGTAGGACTTGACCTATCAGTGCTGCAGAAGTTCAGAGTCCTTGCCGTAGAAGTTCCATTAGTTTGCCGCAGAGAACGGGGGCCTTCCTTATAGTTCAGGCTCTGTGCCTGAAGCTTCACAGATTGGGCTATCAGTGCAGCTCCAGAAGTAGAAATTGGACATGCTGGCAGAATAAAAAATCTTAGTTTGTTCTCACGCTCCCCAGCCTTATTTGGACACTTTATGGGGGCCAGGGCAGCAAACAAGTTACATTATCAGTGTGGCTCTGGTTGCAGATAAATATAAAAAAACGCAGTTTGTTTTTCGTGCTTCCCAGCCCACTTTGTCAACTCTGCAGGGGCTGGGAGACCAATTACGTTAGGATAACAGTGCAACTCCAGACACAGAGAATTAAAAAAAAAAATAGGCATACTTTACTGTCACACTGCTCAGCTCCATTTGGCCACTTCATAGGGGCTGGGAAAGCAAATGATTTACTTTCATTGGCACAAAGTAGACATGTGGGTGAGATGATTTTAAAAGAAACTATCAGCAGCTTAGATTTGTGCTCCCTGGTCCCACATAGCTAGCTTAGGGTGAGCCAGGTGAGCAAAATGATCAGCACTGTGTGAGCAAAAATTATTCAGGACTACCCAGGAGGACTGCACTACTGGGCACGGATACAGAAAGTAAGGCTGCACCAGGATTTTTTTCTTTAGTTTACATCAAGCCAAATGTAAGAAGTACTGTAGTTGCAAGGTGTTGGCCACAACAGGGAGGCTATTGTCTGTCCAGGTGACACCAGTTAGCGGTGCACTGCACCATTCCAAGGGAAACACAAGTTAGTATACCGAGCTGGACTCTCCTTTCCTGGGTAGGCCAGTGGGGTGTGGGGCACAATGCAGAGCCATCCTGTCGTGATCCCAGGGAAAGAATGATACATGCTCCAATGCACAGCTGACTCTTCTGTTCTGGGCCAGCATGGTCTGGGCACAAAACAGAGGCATCATTTCCTGATCCAGTGGGGAAGTGCGATGTGTGCTCCCCTTCACCACCCCATAGGAATCAAGCTTGTAGCCTGAACCCAAATTCCTTGCTCTGGATCAATCTGTTGTAGGTTATAATGCACAGATATCAAGTTCTGATCCCAAAGGAGGATTATGTGTGCTCCATTGCACCACCCCATGGGAAACATGGGTTCGTATCCTGAACCTGACTTCCCTGTCCTTGGCCAGTGAAGTGTGGGGTGCAATGAGGAAGCATCATGTCCTGATCTAGGGGGAAGGTGATGTGTGCTGCACTGACCCATCCCATGGGAGACACAGGTTGATATCCTGAGCCCAACTCCCTTGTCCTGGGCAAGTGGGGTGTGGGGCACAATGCGCAAGCATCATGTCCTGATCCAAGGGGTGGGGATGATGTGTACTTTGGTGCTTGAGTGCATCCTATGGTGTGGAGCGGTGAAGTCATTGATGTCATGGGTGACCACAAGATGTTAGCCACCATCCACAAGTTAGAGTGCTTGGCCAGGAGGCATGGTCTTTGGCCAGGGAGTTGGGAGAGTTAAGAGTCTAAAATCCACCACTCCTGTGAGTATGACAGTACCAGTATCCACCCACCACTGATGACACAGACCCACGACCTTTATTATTATGGTTCCTCCTTGTGGCTAATAGAATGGGGGTAGTATGTCAGGGCCACACTGCTGGGGGGGGATGAAAGTTATTAAAATTTGTGTAGTATCAGGTTTTGCATTTGAGAATGAAGTGGTGTCCCTTAGAGTGCCAGGCACATGATTTTAAAAGGCACCATGAGATCTACACATGGTGCGGTGAATCGCTGGCTGCTCCAAACCTGGGTGCGACAGGGACCCTGCACCTGATTTTACAAAAAGTGGGGACCAAGTGCCAAAGTCCCCAGGTATGCCACAAGCTGACAGCTGCACCGAAGAACCAGTGCATATGGGACTAGCTTGCAGCAGCAGCGGCCAGTCTCCTTGGTGGTTGGTGGGTCATTCTGAGCATACCCTGACTCATGGGGGGGTGACAGAAGTCATGATTGGGGGAAGGGTGGCATCTGCCCCCAACTGGGGGAAAAAACATGACCACTGTCTGCAGTGCAGGTCTGTGGGGGTGCAGATGCAGCAGCACCACCATGGGGGGGCAAGGGGTCCCAGGCTCATACCTGCCATAGCCACCAGCCCCTCCAGCAGTGGTCTGGCAGGTGTCAGGGGCTCCGAGGGCACCTTCCCCGGGGGGGTAGAGGATCACCCACTACCCAGAGATGTCTCCAGGAGTGGCGCACAGCGGGTTAGACCAGACACAGGCTCCATGCACCCATGGGGAGGCTTGCAAAATCCCACTTTAGAGGATATTGCAGTGCTGCTCCAGTACAAGCCCCCTTCTGCCATTGTGCACCGGTGTGGCCATTGCAAGGATGATGCAAGCCCAGTTGGCACAGGCAGTCTCCCTAGTGGTGCAGGGTGCCTTCTAAAATCAGGACTGGCACAAGGTGTGGCTCAAGGGGCCCTTTGCACCATGTCTCATCGACACAAGCCCCTTGTGCCAGTCCTGAGCATTTCAAAATTGGGCCCCAGGTTGCCAGCTGCTAAGGTGTCATTACTGGTAGAGTAGTGGAATGGAATGCAGTGGGACCTGGGTTCACATTACAGCTATGGGCTTTAATTTGTTCTCACTTCTGTATGTGTGTAAGTCATATACAGTATATGCACATTGTATCATTCTGAAATAAATGCCTCAGTAACCCATACATAAGGAAGCAGGCCCTTGTGACCTCTGCCAGTCTCTGACCCTCCAGGCTCCAAGGATATGGAGTCCTTATTCTATATCTGAAAGTCTGTGGCCATCCACCAAGACGTGGGACCACTGTGGCACAGATAGCTGGATGTTAGGTAACTGAGGAGCATGTACGTATAAGGAAGCCCCCACACTCAAGTATCTACCACACAGCTACCTCACATCCCAATATTTGACCACAGGCACTACAGACCCCATATTCTGCCCACAACCATTTTCATTCTTCAGTGTTTGCTCTGCAAATTTTCTTAACCTACTTTCCAACTCACAGCTAATACATCCCAGAAACTATATGCAATCAACTCACACCCCAGTAGCTGACGCTGTACTACTCTTCAGTGAAGTGAGGACTTGTTCTGGAATAGATGATGGGTATGAGGTGGTTATGGAGCAAATACTGAGGTATTGGATGTACTGAGGTACAAGGATGAAGGGCAGTTTCCAGTCAAGTGCCATGGTGTTAGGGTTAGTATGGGGCAGAAACAATGATGAATGCAGGCTGTTGGTAAATACATTGATGGGTTAATTGCAGTACAGTTACTGGAGTGTGACAGTATATTGTATAGTTTGAACCTGATACTGGTATGTGGGTATGTGAGTGGCAGATACTGTAATTTGGGGTATTCACTAGTATGTTGTGTACTAGTTTAGAGCAGATGATGGGGTATGGAGCAGTTGTGAGACAGATATAGGGGTGAGCCATAGTTGCTGGGCAGATACCACAGTGTAGCGGTAGTTATGGGGCAGAAAGAGTGCTAAGGGATAGTTGCAGGGCATATACTCAGGTGTGGGGTAGTTGTAGATGAGAATGCTGGGTAAACATGTTGGATATTCAAGCCACTGATTACAGTACACTGGAAATGAGAAACTGCACACCACAAAGCAAGGTTTATTGCACTAACATATATACTGCATTAGCACGGGCAGCCCAGCTTTCAAGGTACAAGAAATGATCAGTTACCTTCCCCCTGGGAGGATGAACCAGACAGGCATGGAGGCTTCAGCACTTCATTTTGATAATTTTAGTTCCTCCCAGGGGAAGGTAACTGATCATTACTTGTACCTTGAAAGCTGGTCCCAAGTTGAGACCCAATTGCAAATGAGATGGTACAGATGTGCCAATGTGATTGAAAAGCTACAGATAACTTCAAGTGCAAGAGTGCTACCAGACTAGGGGGTAGGTGGGGCAGATATTTATTTATTTATTTACTTTCTGTTTATACTTCCCATCCCCCACCACCAGCACACTGACACATCATGAGTCTGCAAGGCATCCCCATAGCTGTCGTCCCCTCCTTACCTGGAGCCCAGTGACCGAGGTCATCCCCCATGGAGCCGTGGTTGTATTCTCTAGGCTGGGATGAGGAGGGCAGGTCTTGCCCTCAAAATTCTGCAGTTTCGTCAGGACACCGGGCCATGGGACAGGCAGAGGAGTTCCAGATTGGTGCCGGGTGCTCTGTCATCCTGGAGTGCTGAGGCAATTTTACCGATTTTCTCTGGAGGCGTGATGTATGCTGTGATGTCAGTGTGCATACGCCAACATCCATCATGCCTCCTCCTCCAAGTCTGGACTGGTGCTCGCGGTGTCGCTGGCTTCCACCAGAGGCCAGTCAAGTGCCAAGCCTTAACCCACTCTCCTCCCAGAGAAGGTGAGCAATCCCACGGATGCTAAAGTCTCTTTCCACTGGCCAGCCCTCCAACTCCTTGGGCTCATTCCCAAACCTGGATCACCAGCATCACTAGAGGTAGCACTACCACTGCACTGGCAGGCTAACCCCAGGTGGGGCAGATATTAAGGTGTGGGGTAGTTTCAGGGGCAGAATATTTGGTAGCTGCAGGAGTGTTACTAAGGTGAGGGTAGCAGTGGGGCAGATATTATTGTGTGGGGTAGTAGGGAAGAATATTGGCTAGTTGTGCATGTTATTAGAGTGGGGAAGATGGGACAGGCATTTGACTTGGGGTAGTTGGAGGAAAGAATACTGGGTTACTGTGAGTGTGTTACTAGAGGCTGGATAGTTGTGGGACAGATATTAGGTAGTGGGGTATTTGCAAGGCAGAATACTGGGTAACTGCAAGAGTGTTACTAGGGTGGGGTAGTTGTGGGGCAAATATTGTGGTGTGTGGTAGTTGTAGGGCAGAATATTGGGTAGCTGCAATGGTGTGAATAGCGTGAGGGTAGCTGTGTGGGGCAGACAATGTAGTGGGGGTAGTTGCAGGGCAATATATTGGGTAGTTTTGAGAGTGTTACTACTGTCGGGCAATTGTGGGGCAGATATTTTATTGTAAGATAGTTGCAGGGCAGAAAATTGGGTTACTGAGACTGTGTAATAACTAGAGTTGTGGAAGTTCTGGAACAGATGTTGGGTAGTGGGTATTTGCAGGACAGAATATTTGGTAACTACAAGAATGTTTCTACAGTAGGAGTTGTTGTGGGTCAAATATTGGGATGTGGGGTAGTTGCAGTAAAAAATATGGGGTAGTTAAAAAATGTGTGGGGGTAGCTGTGCATCACACATTGTAGTGGGAGGTAACTGCAGGGCAGAATATTGGGTAGCTGTGAGAGTGTTACTACAGTTGGGTAGTTGTGGGCCAGATATTGTGGTGTAGGGTAGTTGCAGGGCAAATATTGGGTCACTGAGAATGTTTTGCTAGAGTTGTGGTAGTTGTAGGATAGATATTGGAGAATGGGGTAGTTACAGGACAAATATTAGGTGGCTTCTATAGTGTTACTAGAGTGTTGGTAGCTGTGGGCAAATAATGTGGTGTGGGGTATTTGCAGGGCAGAATATTGGGCAGCTGTGACAATCTTACTACACTCGGGTAGTTGTGGGGCAGATATTATGGCATGTGACAGACGAAGGGCAGAATATTGTGTGGATGCATTAGTGTTGGAAGAGTGAGGGTAGTTGTGTGTCAGATAACACGGTGTGGGGTAGTTGCAGGACAGAATATTGGGAAGCTGTGAGAATGTCACTAGTTTTAGAGCAGAATATTAGGTAGTTATTTATTTATTAAATTTTGGTGACCGGGTAAGCCCACTGAGCCCCAGAGGTCCCTATTTCAGGGGCGACCCGGGATTACATAGCATTGATAAATAACACAGTATGATACAGAAATAACACAGTATGAGTTACAAGAGGGATGCTAGATTGGGAGTAGCTGTTAGACAGATATTGGGGTGGAGCAGTTCCACATCAGAATACTGGGCATGACAAGAGTAGGAATACCTGTGGGGCAGAGGTTGGGGTGTGAGGTACTTGAATGCAAATACTGCTCTTACTTTTTTGTAGACAAAATGCCTTTTGTCTGAATCCTAAGTACAGTATACAGTGTACTGTAGACAAAATAGCCATGTTACAAGAGGAGCCCAAGTAACTCAATCCAGATTACTTTCAGACATGTGAACAGGTGCACCAAATCAGATTATTAAGGTAAAATTTATTTTTTAAGCACCTTTCAGATTATCAAGGTGCTTTACAATAAAATACAATATAAAAGAAATAATATAAATATAAATCACACAGAAAAAGCTTGATAAAACAAATAAGTCTTAAAATCAGATTTAAAACTTGTGACGGTCGGACATTCTGTTAACCGACGAGGTAGAGAATTTCACAGGGTGGGAGCAGCATAAGAAAAAGCACAATCCCTAGATGTTTTTAAACGAACCCTGGGAATCTCTAGCAATCCCTCATTGGCGGATCAGAGTGAGCAGTGGGGGCAGTAGGGAGTAAGGAGCTCTTGCAGATATCGGGGTTCCTATTCATGTAGGGCTTTATAGGTCAGCAAACCGACCTTAAAGGTGATCCGCCACTGTACTGGCAACCAGTGCAGTTTGCACAGCACAGGTGTAATATGACTGGTCCTAGATGTACCAATCAGAAGCCTGGCCACCGCATTCTGCACCAGTTGCAAGCAGCGGATATCAACCCCAGGAACCCTAGGTAGAGGGCATTGCAGTAATCAAGGCGGGTGGTTACGAAGGTGTGGACCAATATAGGAAGGTCAGCCAGAGGAACCAGGTGTTTCACCCTGGCGATATTCCATAGATGGTAAAAGGAAGATTTAACGACAGCGGAGACCTGAGATTTCAGAGGCAAACCACTATCGAAAATAACACCCAGGTTATGCACCCGGTCTGAGGTCATGAGCTGGACACCATTGAGCCATAACCTGAAGGATGTCCAGTCCCAAGACCCATCTCCAGATGACCTGGGTCCACAACCAATACCTCAGTCTTGTCTGGACTCAACCTGAGCCAGCTAGTGCTCATCCAATCTTTGATCTCGGTTAGACAGCTGTTTAGCACAGAGACCGCATCATCCTGTCCAGGCATAAAGGACATATACAGTTGAGTATCATCTGCATAACAGTGAAAACCCAAACTGTACTTCCTAATGATATCTCCCGATGGCACCATGTACACTGAAAACAACATGGATGCCAATATGGAGCACTGCGGCACCCCACAGGACAGGGGGAGGGCATCAGAGGAATAAATTCCAGTGACCACCCTCTGTGACCTACCCGTGAGGAAAGATCGAAACCAATTCAAAACTGTGGCGGATAATCCACAGAAATACCGCAGGCATTCCAGAAGCAAACTATGGTCTACAGTGTCAAATGCCGACAAGAGATCAAGATCATTAAGAGAGATTTCGTGTCAAGAGCACTGCAGAAATTTCAACCAGGTTTTCAAGTTATCTGCTTTCTTCAGATATCTGATTACTTCCTGACATGTAAACGTGTTGATGGAAGCCATTTTAGAATTCTGAGAGCAGGATTTTTGAATCAGAAGAGGCTGTGTTTACAATTTTCAAATGTCATGAAACTGCATTTATCTTACTTTAATAAATGCAGTTTCAGGATAAATGTAAACAGTAGCCTCTCCTTTATAAGCCTATGGAGTAATTTAGGGGAAAAAAATGTGTAAACAAGATGGTTAATGTATCCTTTAAGGAAGGGATTGGGGCAAGATCTCCCAAAAGACAAAAGTTCCCTTCCCCCCCTTCGTTTTTGAGGGGCCACGTGGGGTGTGTAGAGGGAACAAGTCACTAAAGGAGTTTACCCCTTAGTGCCTCCGCTTCTTTTTTGGAAGAAAAGGGGGTAAGGCTGAAAGGGAAGGAGGAGTAGTACTAGAAGCCTGGCCATTTGGGGGGAGGTGGGCAGGTTGCAGTGATGAAGGGTGAAGATATTCTGGAAGATCAAGAATTACGGTGAGTATGTAATTTTCATATCTTCCAAGAATCAATCTTCACCATTCATCACTGGTGGGTATGAGTACAGTACCATGCCACCACCAAATGGTGGTGTTGGCAAACCCTGAGGGAAATTGTTGTTCCCTCAACCTTCTGTAGGGGAAGATACAGAGAGGCACAGGCCTGTTAAGACCCGAGACTGGTCAGGGTCAGGTGGAGGCTCCCCTAGCCTGGGAGCAGGAATGTGCCCCACAGCTCACTCCTAGCCCTATGGGAGAAGAAGTGGACCTCCTAGTAATGTTAGGCAATCACCCTATGTTGGGCCAAGGGTGACAACCATGAATGATGCAGCCACACCATACACCTAATGCAGACTGCATATCCCACTAGTCTGGAGGCTACCTTGTTGGCATCGTAGGACGCCCTCGCCTGGTGTGTCATCAACTCCAGACCCTGAGCAGGAAGGTGTATGGCCTGTCTGGTTGCCTCACAATCTGAAAAAGACACTAGGAGCTGATCCATTGTCACCCACAGGTGCCTGCCATAGGATACCTGGTGTGCCTGATGTGCAGCAAGCCAAACACTTGACTATGCAGACCTGGATGGTCTACCACAACAGGTATGTCATTACCAGGACATTCCTGTGACTGTTGGGCCAGATGGCAGCTGCCATTGTTACTGTACCACAGGCCAGGCTGCATATGTGAATCCCTCAGTGGACATTCAGGGTCCAATAGGACCAACACACTGATGATCTAGAACAGAAGTTTCTAGTAATATCTCCTGTTCAGAAGGAGCTTCAGTGGTGCATAGAACTCGATCATCCACTGAAGGGGGTTCCTTTCCTGATCCCCTTCCCTCATCAGATCCTCACAACAGATGATAGGGGATAGGCTGGGGGCTCATCTGGGGCCTCATCAGACATAGTGAACCTGGGCAACAGTGAAGAGCACCCTCCACATAAACATCCTAGAAATTAGGGCTGTTCTGTACGGCCTGCAAACCTTATAGACTCACCTGTGCCTAGGACATCTGTTGTTGCAAACAGAAAACATCAGTGTGGTGCATTACATAAACAAGCAAGGGGAACGTATTCCTACCCCCTATGCATGGAAGTGATGAGGGTTTGGTATTGGGCTCTAGAACATGGTCTAGAACTCTCAGCAATTCATGTTCCAGGCAACCAAAATATCTTGGCAGACAAACTAAGCAGGTCACAGTTCAGGATGCATGAGTGGCAATTGATAACCTCAGTGGCAGAAGACCTGTTGGACAGGTAGGGTCATCCAGAGGTGGACCTTTTTGCTTCCCCACACAATGCAAAACTGCCGCTTTTCTGCTCGCTCATTCCAGGGCCTGGAGTTTCCTGGTGAGACACATTGTCCTTCTCCTGGAAGGGGAGGTTCCTTTATGCATTTCCTCTCTTCCCTCTAATCCAGAGGGTGTTAATCAAGCTCTAAATGAAAGAAGCAAGTCTGATTCTCATTGCTCCTCTTTGGCTTCATCATGTCTGGCAGTGGAACAACCAGTGCTTTTATCTCTGTGCAAGGATTACTATAACAGGGACAGGGAACCCTGATCCATCCACACCTCAAGTCACTCCATCTGCATGCATGGCTCCTAAGGACATCGCCATTGCTAGGTCTGGGGTATCTCAAAAGATAGCTGATGTTCCGGTGGCTGCCAGAAAACCCTCCACCACAGCCACCTAGAAGTGGAAGCAGTTTGCTTTGTGAGCTGCTTCTCATCAACTGGATCCTTTTACATGTCTGGTAAATCAGGTTCTAGAAGAGTATTTGCTATCCTTATCAGATGCAGAATTGCAATACTCTTCTATCAAGGTGCACTTGGCTGCTATTTCAGCCTTCTATGTGCCCACTGATGGTAGTACGTTTCAGAAAGGCATTTTGCGTTTGAAGCCTCCTATCCGTAATCCAGTCCCAGCGTGTGACCTGAATTTTGTATTAGAAAAGCTTACTTTGGGCCTGGTGGCACTGAGGGTTGAGGTGCTGGATGCCTTACCTCATGCCACGCCGGTGACCAGGGTTTGGAAACAGACTCAGGTCACTCAGGGCTGGCCGGGGGAGGAAGGATTGAACATCTGGAGGACTTCTCTCCTTCCTTGGGATGGGGGGATTTGTGCCGCGTGCTGTCAGCCGACACCTTGCTGCTGCTGGGTGGTTGGGCTCCGCACGCAGCCACTTAAAGGGGTTGGCCCACGTTCAGGGCAATTGGTTGCCTCCACAGAGGCGGAGACTGCCTGCCTGCCTATTGCACAGACATGGGTGTGGGTGAAAATGGAGGAAAATGTCGGGGCTAGACATGACCCGTGATGGCCCGGTCACTCCAGTGAACTAACTCCCTCCATAACCAGATATGACATACCGGGTAGGTGGGACTCCGCACCCCGCTTCCCTGCCCCAGTGGGGAGTCCACGGGGAACACCGGGGTGAACAAGCTAGAGGGATCGAGGCCAGATGTACCCCTCCAAGGAAGGGGTCATAGCCCCTGTCAAGCCTGCGGCAAGAGTAAAGTACATATGGGGGAAAAAAAAGAATAGCTTACTTTGGCTTCTTTTAAACTGGCTGCGACTTGCAGCCTACACTTTCTGTTTTGGATAGGGAGTCTTTACATACCAGTCCTAAGTTTCTGCCAAGGGTGGTGCCTGAGTTTACTTTGAATCAAACCATCCACCTGCCAGTTTATTTTCCTGAACATGCCAAACCAGGGGAAGCATTGCTCCATACTTTAGATGTACATAAAATACTCAGGTACTATATACACCATATGAAGGACTGAAGGAAGTCATCGCAGCATTTTGTTTCCTTCACCCATGGGAAAGAGGGTGCTCCTGTTTCTAAACAGAGCCAGTCGAGATAATTGGCTAACTGTATTACTTTCTGTTACAAGAAGTATGGTAAGGAACTTCCTGGAGTTGTTCATGGTCATTCAACTAGAGACATGGTCATTTCCGTTGCTTGTTTCAGGAATGTGTCTGCTGCTGAGATTTGTACAGCAATCACTTGGAGTACTGTCCATACCTTCACTAAACATCACAGTATGGATACTGCCTCCAGGAAAATCCGTGGCTTTGGCCTAACTCTTCTACAGGGCCTTCTGTCATAGGCCTATAGGCTCCAGCCACCTAGACTGTTTCTCTGTCAGTACTGCTTGGGATTTGTTTCAGAGGTGTGGCCTGATGACAGTGATATCCCCGGAAAAGAAAGAACAGTTACATACTTACTATAACAGTAGTTCTTCCAGAGAATCTCTTTCATCAGGCCATGCCTTCTCATCCTCCATCCCCTTCAATGTAGAGCTGTATAACTCCTGGCTGTTTCTCCAGGATGGTCTACCTACTGTCTCCAGCCTCGACTGGCAGCTGGAACCATTCTCTCTCTCTCTCCTGATTCCCTAGAGGAAGGTCCTCTGAGCATGATCTCTGGTGGGGAACTGAGGAGGGATGGGGCTGCCCACATTTATATGGGAGGTGCCAATGTAGGATGTCGTCATGGGTGGCCCCTAGTGGACTGCTTGCTAACAAATTTCTGTGTGGTCCTACTGCCTGACAGCTATAGTTCTAAAGGTGTGGCCTGATGAAAGAGATTCTCTTGAAGATCTAACTGTTTTGTCTATGGTCTGATTTAGCGTTTTCTCAGAACACAACCTTCAGAAGAAACTGAGAACTGGTATGTAATGTGACCCTATCTTTGTGAAAAATAATAAATGGAGGTAATGCTACCAGAGCCTATGAAACTCCAAGATTCGTCTAGCATACATTTCATTTTTCATTTTCATTTTTATTTTTTATACTTGTTAGCTGATGAGCAAAATGCCCATTTTCACAAACAAGTACAGGAATACAAATAATAATAAAAAACAATAAATACAATGCACTGACAGTACTTACAGAGTACAATATACACAACAAAACATTGCATAGCTGTACAATTAACAATTTTGTCAGTTAGGGAACTGTAGAAAATGGAAACCCTATATAATACAGATTTTTGTCACATGTATTTCTTGAATAATGGAACTCTAAAAACATACTTGCTTTGTGACCTAGTTCCCTGGGTATTATTAAACAGGTCTCATAAATGCTGAAATCTGATTGGTTGTCAGCATTCTGAGAGCCTTATGTCAGTCTGCTTATTAATATACTTGTAAAGCCTGATCACCAAGAATAGTGCTCTTTTGGTGCCATGTCCTAGAATTTTCAACGGTTCTGTTTACAGAACCCTGAGCCACCATTACTCCCAACAAAGTCAGCAAGACCAAACTAACAGCTGGTCAATCAGTCACATAAAATTGTGTGTAACTGGACTTTTTAAAACCTTATGTTCCATCAATCCTTCCAGCGTGCACTCCAGTCACTGTTACTGAGACCGAGGTCTCCTGTCACATACAGAGAGCCGAATTTAAGAAATACACGGCTTGCCTTGAACTGTGTAAAAAAAAACAAAGAAAAAAAAAGACTATTCTAATACATAGAAACATAGAAGTTGACGGCAGATAAGGACCGCAAGGCCCATCCAGTCTGCCCATTTCTTTTTCTACCTTATAAATGTGCCATCGGCCTTTGCTCTGTCAGTGGCCTATCTATTCATAGTCATTTGTATTGCTCCCTTATGCCTATCCCATGCCTGTTTGAAGCCCTGCACTGTATTCATAGCCACCACTTCTTGTGGTAAGCCATTCCATGCATCCACCACCCTTTCTGTGAAAAAGAATTTCCTCACATTCCCCCTTAATCGGCCTCCCTCTAATCTCATGTGTCCTCTTGTCCTGCTATTTTTCTTATATTTAAACATGTTAGACTCTTTCACCTTGTTTATGCCCTTAAGGTGTTTGAATGCCTCGATCATATCACCTCTCTCCCTCCTTTGCTCAAGGGTATACATATTGAGCTCCGTTAATCTGTCCTCATATGTCTTCTGATGCAGTCCCTGCACCATTTTGGTTGCCCTTCTCTGGACTGCCTCAATTTGGTTAATGTCCTTGTGAAGGTGTGGTCTCCAATACTGCACGCAGTACTCCAGATGGGGCCTAACCAGTGTCTTGTACAGAGGGATTATTACCTCCCTCTTACGACTTGTGATACCCCTACTAATACACCCTAACACCCCCCTAGCCTTACCTACTGCTTTAGAGGTCTGCTTTGATGATTTTAGGTCATCAGTGATGATGATGCCCAAGTCTCTTTCTTCCTTTGTGACTGCTAGCAACTCCCCTCCCAGCCTATAGGTGGCTTCAGGGTTTCTCTTCCCTATGTGCATGATTTTGCACTTCTTTGCATTAAATCCCAGTTGCCACTCTTCTGACCATTCTGCTAGTTTATCCAGATCTCTTCTCATTCTGCCCACCCCATCTGGATCATCTACTCTGTTGCAGATCTTGGTGTCATCTGCAAACAGACAAGCCTTACCCTCTAGTCCATCTGCAAGGTCACT
Source organism: Neoceratodus forsteri (assembly GCA_016271365.2). Taxonomy (NCBI): domain Eukaryota; kingdom Metazoa; phylum Chordata; order Ceratodontiformes; family Ceratodontidae; genus Neoceratodus; species Neoceratodus forsteri. The sequence continues at coordinate 160,778,966 of CM057454.1, read as the reverse complement.
AATGAAGATGTTGAAGAGGACTGGCCCCAGGACTGATCCCTGAGGTTCCCCACTTGTGACTTGCATCTCTTCTGACTGTATACCATTTACCACCACTCTCTGTTTTCTGCCTGTCAACCAGTTTGCCACCCAGTTGACCAACTTCTGACCCACCCCGAGCCTACCCAGCTTATTTATCAATCTTCTATGTGGAACAGTGTCAAAAGCTTTGCTGAAGTCAAGGTAGGCGACATCAACTGCTCCCCCTTGGTCCACCACTCTGGTTACCCAGTCAAAGAAATCTATGAGATTAGTTTGACAGGACCTTCCTTTTGTAAACCCATGCTGTCTTGGATCCTGTGCCCTATGGATTCCAGGTGTTGCACTATCCTTCCTTAAGGAGTGCCTCCATAATCTTGCCCACTACTGAGGTAAGACTGACCGGTCTGTAGTTCCCGCCTCCTCCTGCTACCACTCTTGTGGAGCGGGATCACATGAGCCTTCTCCAGTCTTCTGGGACCTCTCCTGTGCTCAGAGACTCACTAAACAATTCTGCTAATGGCTCTGCTAGTTCCTCCTTTAGCTCCTTAAGTACCCTGGGATGTATGCCATCAGGTCCCATTGCCTTATCCACCCTGAGCTTAGCAGAGCTCTTGTAGGACCCTTTCTTTGTGAAGGGGTAGTGCTCACCTCCCTCCCCTGTGTCCCATGATGCTGAGCTGTGGGCCCTGCCCTACCTTCTCTTCAGTAAATACTGAGCAAAAGTATCTATTTAGAATAGATGCCTTTACAGGGTCCTCCTCCTCACATGCTCCCTTTTCTCCATTAAGCTTAGCAATACCCCTCTGGACTTTCTCTTTTCACTAATGTATCTATAGAAAGTCTTGTCACCTTTTTACTGTTTGTGCTAGTGTTTCCTCAGTTTGGGACTTTGCCTGCCTTACTGCCTTACCTGCTTCCCTTAGGGCAGTTTGGTATGCCTCCCTATCTTCATCCTGCTGTGTTCCCTTATATTTCCTGAAGGCCAGCCTTTTGGCTCTGACCTTTTCTGCTGCTGTATTTGAGAACCAAAGTGGTTTCCTCTTCTTTGCACTTCCTTTTCTGTCTAACACAATGGGATGTTGCTTCAAGTATTGCATCCTTAATGCTTGCCCACTTTGCCTGTACCCTCACCTGTGTTTCTTTTGCCAGGGCTAGCTTAACCTGTTGGCCATCTTATCAAAGTCAGCTCCTCTGAAGTCCCATATTTTTGCCTTGGAGGATGATTTAGATGTAGTAGCCAAATTGAACCATACCATGTGATGGTCACTGGCCCCCAGGTGACCTTCTACCTGGAGATCTGTGATCCCTTCTTTGTTAGTCAGTACTAGATCTAGGATAGCCCTGTCTCTTGTGGGTTACTGTACCAGTTGTTTGAGGCCCTCCCCCTGCAGGGAATCCACTATGAGTCTAGTTCTGGCAGATGTTCCTGCTGGTATTGACCAATCTGTATCCGGCATGTTGAAGTCTCCCATTATCAGAACCTCCCCTTTAGCTGTCATGTTTTGTATATCTTCTAACAGTAGTGTGTCTATGTCCTCCCTCTGGTCTGGGAGCCTGTAGACAACCCAGTTCTTATGGCTGTCCCATTTCCTGTTTCCAGGGTGACCCACAGTTCTTCTGGCTCCTTATGTGTATTCTGAATTTCTGTAGCTTTGATATTTTCATTACATACAGGGCCACTTCTTCCCCCCCTTTTTGCACCTTGGTCTCTTCTGAACAATACATAGCCAGGTACTGAAGTCTCCCAAGTGTGGTTACTGGTAAACCACGTCTCACTAATTGCTACTATGTCCAGTTTAGCCTCTGACATTATTGCCTGCAGGTCTGGGATGTTATTTCGCAGGCTGTGAGCATTTGTGTACATGATTTTCCATTGGCCAAATTTTGGTGTGTTAGTTGTTGGGTGAAGTTTGGCATTACCCCTGTGCGTCGTATGGGGAGACAAACCTTTTTTCTTACCTGGTGATGCAAATGAACGGCAAACATGCTGAATTCCTGTTTGACCACTAGCTGAGGGGGGAGGGGTGTTCTTCCCATTCGACGTATGGGGTGCTGCACCCCTCTCCCCATTTGCTAGTTTAAATATTCTGCAAAGACGTCAAACTTCTGCCCCAATGCACTGACTCCTCTTTAGTCAGATGCAGTCCATCAAATTTAAAGAACTTTCGCCCCAGAACTGTTGCCAGTTCCCTACAAATCTGTGTCCTTTTTCCTGGCACCAGCCCTTGAGCCACTGTGTTTAGCTCCCATATCTCCCCTTCTGACCTTCCGTCCATCTGCTCCTCTCCCAGACTGGCAGGATCTCAGAGAAGGAGATGCCAGACGAAATAGATGATAGTTTGTCACCCAGCCTAGTCAGGTGTTCCTTGGTCTCCACAACTGACCGGCTAGCGAGATCATTAGTCCCTATGTGTACTAGGACATCAATGTTTTCTCCTGCTTTGTGAACAATTTTAGCAATGCGGTCAGTGTCTCTCCATGCTGATGTACCTGGGAGACATTCTTACTTACTTACTTACCTACTTACGTGCACTACAAAAAAAATACAGGCTGTGAACACTCATATGATCAGACAGAGGAAATGTCTCTCTCTAATGTTCTGTCAAGGCCAGTTGTTAACATCCAATCTATGACTGATTCGATACTGGTCTTGGAGTTGGATTCCATTGAATAGCAGCAAGCTGGCAGGATGTGCTTCACTGACAATCCATGCAGCGGTCCTGCCCAGAATTACTATTAGTTAAAGAGCAGCTGTTTGAGGTTGGTTGGTTTGTTTTGTTTTGGGTTTTTTCATGTATTCCAGAGTTTGAAGTTACAAAAGATCAAATAGCTAGAGGTCACTGGTAAGTCTTGGATGGTAGTAAATCTGAAGTTAACTGTCACTTTCCTCCTTCATTGTCAGTTTTTGTCGCTGTGCACACTTGACAGCAGACCAGAGACCAAAGATCCTGAGGTGGGAACACATAAGCAGAAAGTATCACTCAGAAGTCTTAAACACTATTAAATTTAAAATAGAGTTCGTTGGGGGGGTGCTACATCCAACACAACAAATAGTCATGGATGCCAATCTTGTTGAGATGTTGCCTGAGGTAAATTCTCTTAAAAGACCACTTCTTGGCTCAGCTAATGCTCCTGGTAATTTGTGGCAGACTAATTAAAAGAAATTCTTCCAGCTCTGATAATTGACAATAGCACACTTTGAGCTCATAATGTCAGAAATAGCAAGTAAGAAGGCAACCCTTAATGGCATGTCTATTGACGTTAAAGAAACATGGCCGGAGTTGAATGATCAGAAAGAATAGGGGATACACAGGCATAAATAAGTAGCATAGAGGATGCAAACATTACAGAGCAAACAGACAGGATGAGCAATAGCAGAAAAACTGAAAATGTAGAGGTTAAACCAAAAAATCTGGAGAGTCAAAACCACAGAAATAATTTGGGATTTTGGGGCTCAAAGAGGGGGGAATGATACCATAGCTTTTGCAGTCAGATTTGTAGCCCAGATTGCTGGACCACCTCCTGACAACAAGCAGTGTGTCACAGAAAGAGCCTACCACTCTCGTAAGCCATACACCCAGTGCTCATGAGAGACCATGCTCTTTTGTACTTAAACTGCTTTACTTTCAACAGACAGTGAATATACAGAGGGTGCTACTAGACAACACTGCCATTATTTTCAAAGGATGCAAAATTAAAGTCTTCAGTGATCTCAAGAACTGCTGTTTCTTTTTTTTGTTTGTTTGTTTGTCAAGAACCACTTCCCAAACCACGTTTTCAGCACTACAGATAAGTGAATGGCACATGGGCACAATCACAATTATTTTGTTTGTTTGTAAAGGAACAGTGATGTGGTCTGAAGGCAATAAACTTTTATTCTGAAAACAGAAATTCTTTACCATGAGTATGCTACACACTCCAGCAACATGTTAGCTAAGGGTCAAAACTGTATCCGTGGCAACGGGGTATAACTGTGCATGCACCCACAAACAATCGTGGATGAACTATTTCACAAAAATGTAAGTAATAATTCACAGAAACTTTCATAAAATTGAAAGGGAGAGATTTCGTTACTGGACCCAATTTTAACAATAGCAAGAAGGTACTCCCAGGTTTATGTTAATGCTCAAGTTAATTACACCTGCAGGGGGGTGATTAACTAGAACATTAACACAGCCCTGATCATACCTTATTGCTTAATTAATAGTCCTAGGGAACAATGACATAATTGTTTGTGGAAGCAAACTAATAATTCCCATGTGGAGCATGATACCCAATTCTACATTACTTATATTTTTAAATGATTAGCAACCTGCTGTTTTATACAATTGGGAGTTCTCCTCGGGAGACCGGTCATAAATCAAAGATCATTGTTTTATGTTACTTTCAGTTTAGTCAGAACTCTGTCACTGGTTGCAGAATAAACAGCAAGTCCGTGTTCCCATACACTGAGCAACAGACTGTGTGACATCATAGCCACAAGAAACAGTGTTTTCCAAGAGTGGAAGTGCATCTCACAAGTAACTGCAGGCTCAAAGGGAGGCACAGTGAGGTTCTCTAAGACCAAATTAAAGTCCCACACCAGAACAGGATATCGAACCGGAGAAGGCACAAGGAGGATGCCCCATAGGAATCTCCAGGAAACCTCCAACTATACCACAGTCTTGCCTTCTGATAAGGCATGAAAGGCCAATAAAGCAGCCAGGTGGACCTTTATTGAGGAACACCCTAGTCCTGAGTCCTTGAGGAATAATAGGTATTCCAGAATTTTAGGAACTGTACATATAAACGGATTCAGCACATGCCCAGTACACCATACCGTATAACTTTTCCATTTTTGTTAATAAGTGTACTGAGTAGATGACTTTCTAGTTGTCAATAGCACATCAGCCACACCACCACCAAGGAAACCCCAAAGTGGAAGAGCTCTATGTCCTCAGGAGCCGTGCATGAAGGTGCAGGGATCAAAGATCTGGGTGCACCAGAGCACCCTGCTGCTATATCAAAAGTCTGAATCACAGGGGGAGCAGGACAGGAGGTTCCTCCACCAATTGGTTGAAAAGTAGAACCCACATTTGTCTGAGCCAGTGAGGAGCCACCAAACTCAGGGTGGCATGCTCAGCCTGCAATTTCACCACAATCCACTGTATGAGAGGGAATGGGAGAAAGTATACAACAACCTCCCTCTCCAAGAGAGGGACAATGTATTTTGCTAAAAAAACTCCAGGCCCTAGGATGACTGAGCAGAAAGTGGCATTTTTGTGTTGTATGGCGATGCAAACAGGTCTATGTCCAGATTACCCCATTTTTTGAATAGGTCATCCACAATGGAGTCTGAGAGTTTCTATTCATGGGCTAAACACTCATTGCTTCTCTGCAGAGAATGTATGAATGAACTCCATCTTGCCGATTGATGTAGTACATCAGTACATCACCGGCATAATGTCTGTGAGAATCAACACCTGAGTCCCTGGAAGGAGAGCGGGAAAGGCCTGTAGGCCATGTAGAATAGACCTTATCTCTAGAGTGTTGCTGTGAAGCACTGCATCCATAGGGCCCCCATTGGCCTTGGGGTCCTGAAGAGGCCCAGATGACCCCCCAACCAGTTCTTGAGACATCTGTAGTCATAACCAACAGGAGAAAAAGGCCACAGGAATGACAAACCTTTCTCCAGGCTGGATCTGTCCAGCCACCAGATTAGGGAATGACTAACAGGAGGAGTGACCAGTATGAGGCATTCCAACTTGTCTAAGTGTTGAGCCAATAGCACCCTCACAAACCATTGTGGTATTCTTATATGGGGGTGGGTCAGTGGAGCTGTCAGGATGGCAGTGGCCATCAGACTGATCAGTTGTAACAGACAGCGGGCCAACACATAATTACTGGAGATTAACAGCTGCATCTGTGCCACTAGTGCCGTGGAATGTTCTGAAGGCAGAAATGCTTGACCAAAGCCTGTGTCCAGGATGGTACCAATGTACAGCACACTTTGGCAGGGGGTAAGGACCACTTTCAGCTGGCTGACCAGTATACCCAATTGGTCAAACAGTTGCCAGTCCAGAAAAGTATGTACACTATCACTTCCCATGACAAGGCTTTTATCAGCTAATTGTCTACATAAGGGAAGACATACAGAACCTTCCTGCAGACGGCTGCTGCTACTGCCACAAATACTTTGGTAAAGACATGTGGAACTGAGCATAAGCCTAAGGGCAAAACACAAATTGGAAGCGAGAGCTCTGAAGCATGAATCACAGATACGTTCGGTGAGATTTCCTGATCTTGACATGAAGGTAGGCATCCATCATGTCCAAGGTGGCCATCCAGTCCCCTTTTAACAATAGGGGCAACAGGGACCGCATGTCATCGAGGCACAGGTCAGGAAGCATAGGAAAATCAGGAGCAGTTAAAAAATTCACAAATAGCGTTTTATTTTTCTCAAGAACAGCTAAATAAAAAATAAAAATGTGTTCAGTATAACTATTTACAAAGGCGGTACAAACAGAGAAAACAAAGTCCTTCTTCTGAGGGTATCTTTTAATTCCAAGTTTCAGTCTCTCAGTCACTCACTCTCCTTGTCTTGCCACCAAAAGCATTAATTCCCACAGTCACGTGGGTGAAACGATCGTTGACTGACACTGGTGGGGTGAGTTGTGTGAGCATTTTATCAGATAAAAGCTGTTTAACTTTGGAGACAAAATACAGTCTCTCTATGCCTTATTTTTGCACACTAGTTGCCAGTTAGCTGCTTTTTTACTGTGGAAAAGCTCATATAAAGGGTGCTAGGGAATTGATGGTACCTAGGGAGGTAACTAGTTTAGCAAAATAACGTTCCAGTATAAGGCTGCCCACAGCTGGAATGAACTTCCTCCTGTCCTTAGAAATCTGGAAATTTCATCAGCTGCTTTTAAGACAGCTATGAAATTAGAATTAGCATTTCAATGTGCCTGTTTTAAATGAGACTAGGGTACGTCTATGAAAGAACATGTTTTGGATATGATCAATGTGTAACTGTCTATGGTTTGGATTTTCTATGTATTTATCTACTGTATGTCATTGCCTTTTTACTGTAACTTTATGTGTATACTCTAACAGGTACACCTTGTAAATAGGGTATTTATAATCCTAACGGTGGAATTGCTGTATAAATAAAAATTGTACTACTACATATGCGCCCCCAGGCAGTACTAAGGACAGAGTGTGAATGGCAGACTGTTTGATGTCTGGTAGGCTAGCTTCTTGGGGTGGGGGAGGCCATAAGGAAAAAGAAGACTATGAGAGAAGCATATTTTTGATTCCAACAAAGCATGATCATTGACTTTGGATCAGCCTAAAGCTTCGCTGCAACTATCGGGGCATCACATAACTATTAGATCACCATGCATTTGAAAAGCAGCACCATACCGCAGTTAGCCCTTTAGCCCTTTATGAAGTTTAATTTTGGAATAGTTTATTGGTAAAATGTTGTTTAGGTGTCCTTTAAACCACATAGGAAATGGATAAATCCCCACAACAACCCTTGCCACAGAGTGCATTATTGTGATAATAAAATGGAAGCAGTTGTAAAAAAAAAAACACAAAGTTAACTAATCAATACATAATGATGTGATGCATCCACTAGTCAATACAATAGTCCTTACTTCAATTGCTTTGCACAGCTGAAAGTTGATTTCTCCTTGTCTACCTGATTCCCATACATGTGCTTTTAAAGGGGCACTGTCAGGTTTGAGGGTGATTTTATACTCTCTATAAAGCAGTAGTATATGGGGAGCAGTGCAGTTGCAGTAAGCAGTAATGGCAAGAAATTTTTAAACACCCCCATGATATAGCTTATTTTTCACTATAAGCATATTAGTGCCAGTCCACTGTAAATACCCATGGCGTGGCGTCCATGAGCAGAAATGGCAACGAGCCGTGAGGGAGCTCATTCATGAATGAGCTTGTGATTTGGGCTACCTTTCATTCTACTGATCTTGTTAAAGTTAGTCCATCAGCAAACCGAGTGCTCGATACAGAGATATTTTGTTACTAAAATTTGAACTTGTGCTTCTGGGCAAATGCGCATGCCCAGAAGTGCAAGTCCAACTTGTTCAGGTATTATCCAGAGAACTGCTTGTTTTGTTGCCTGCCAGGTGCTAGGGCTGTGGATCTCACTTTAAATTGCTGGTGGGGATAGAGGGAAAAACTGGTAGCTGTTGTTCATACTGGGGAACCCGCAACACCCATTTACAGGCCTACAATATGTGAAAAGATCAATATGGACCCTTTTCTATGAGAATGCAAATACAAATTTGTTGCAGGCAGGACGCCACCTTAATTATGGCATCAGAGGTAGCTGTAGCCCACTCCCGTGGTCTTAATATAATAGGGTTGTGCTCCTGCACACTTCTTTCCATGGCAGTTCATAGGGAGTAACAAACCATGCCAGTATGTTTATAATTATTGAGCTTAACTCTACATAGTCATTTGTTTTAAAAGTTTCCAGTGTTTCTTTCTAATAATACTTTTTATTTTCTTATTAATAATGCAGCGACACGTGTGAATATTCTTTCTTAGTTCCATAATTACCTGAATGGCTACTTTTTAGTTTTTGATACATTCTAATAACAATATGCTTGTGACCACTGGTGAGCTCCCTCGTATAGTCAGCTTGCACTATACTACTTTAATGTGGTACTTCTACATTTACTTGCACACATGTGCAATAGACTGTGGTGCGGTGAGAGCACGGCAAGAGCTCAGAGTATTCTTTTACTCACTCTTGCCACACCCCCCTCGCTCTGAGCAGCTGTATCAGCTCTGACCAGCTTGAATATTTTTGTAAACATCCCTCTGCTGCCATATTTTCATTTTACTACCTTTTGCCTTGCACTTTAGTCCACCCATTCTCAAAATGTGTCATAATTGTGAACTGATTTACAAGACTCAATTTAAATCGAGTTGTAAGGTTTATTTGGGGGTTACAGTCCCACCATACTCCACCCTGTCATAGCTGACTAACCTTTGGTAGGGGCCTGGGCTGAGGGTGATTAATCTTGTATACTAAGGTGCCTCCGGCAAGAGAATGAATAGTAATGGGTTACACGGTAGCAGGGTACAACCCTCTGAGAAGCTGTCACTATCAATTTCCCTCCCCAAGTAGCCCTCCCCAGCAATACCGCACCAGCAGATAAAGAGACATTGGTAATACAAGGTGAACAGGAACAAACACATCACCTTTTAGGCAGGAGTTGAATATTTGCTCTGCCCTCCTTCATGAGACAGGGTCATAACAAGGCTATGTTGAAAATTTGGTGTACAAATATTACAAAACAACAAAATTATGAGCCTATGTTACATTTCACTAATGCAGGCTCATAATTTTCAATATCTTTACACCAAATTCCTCCCCTACAGCGCTATCGTCTCTGGCCAGAACTTGCATTTCTCTGCTATCACTCCTGTTGTTTCCCTAAAGGCCCTGCTTTCCCTAAATCCACTAAAGGGAGGCAGTCCTGATGGTCTCGACTCTAAACTTCTCCTTCATTTGGCACCTGCCCTTGCTCTTCCCATTACCTTATTTCTAAATCTCTCCTTCTCCTCTGCTACTGTTCCTGACATCTGAAAACAGACTATTGTCATCCCTATTCACAAAGGTGATGGTGTCACTTCTCCTGGTAACTTCCATCCAATCTCACTCTTTCCTACCTTGGCTAAGTTACAGGAACACATTGTTCTATCACAGCTTACTTCCCTTCTCGAAAACTCCTCCTTTTTCAATCCCTTTCAGTCTGGTTTTAGGAACTTCCACTCCAGTTCTACCTCCCTCCTTCAACTCACTGATTCCATACTTACAGGTATGAATTTAGGACTGATGACTTCTGCCATTTTTGTTGATCTTGCTAAGGCTTCTGACACTGTGGCGCATCCCCTCCTACTGGACAAGCTTAAAGCTGCAGGCCTTGCTGACTCTTCGGTCCATTGGTTTTTCCCTACCTTAAAGGCAGGTCTCAAGCTATCCAGATAGGAAAATCCATTTCACCTTCACTTTCTATTAGCTCTGGTGTCCCTCAAGGGTCTGTCCTGGGTCCTAGTCTAGTTTTAATATTCCTAAATGACCTACCCTCTGTCTGTTCATTTGTGTCTATTTATATGTATGCTGATGACACAGTTCTTTTTGCATCTGGCTCCTCTCCCTGTGACCTTACCTCAAGAATTCAGTTGGATTTTTACAACATTCAACGCTGGTTCAAGGTTAACCAACTGTCTTTTAATGCCAAAAAAAATAGTCTCAATGACTTTTGGTACCTGTCAGAGGCTTGCCAAACTGACCTCTCCCCTCCTATTTAATACCCTTGATTGTGCTAATATTGAAGATGTCTCCTCCTTCAAGTACCTCAGGGTCTGCTTTGACTGGCATCTTGATTTCTCTGTGCACACTGATGCAATTCACCAAAAGCTTCACCTTATTCTTGGTGCTTTGTACAGGAATAAAGGAAGTATACCGCATCCTGCCTGCCGAGAAATTGTCCTAAAAATTATCCTTCCTATTTTTGACTACAGTGACTTAGTCTACAATAGGGCCCCTAAATTCTACCTGGCCAGACTGGACCCCATTTTTCATTCTTTCTGTCGCTTTGCTTTAGATTGCCCCTCTCATACTCACCACTGCTCTCTTTACTCAGCTCATTCTTTCCCTTCTCTTGATACTTGGCGCCCTTCCCATTGTGTCTCTTTTTTATCCAAATTCTGGTTTGGTACTCTTCCTTCTTATCTCAAATCCCTTCTTTCCCCACCTCCTTCTTCCTTCTACCCTCTCTGTAATAATGCTTTCCATTCTCTCTCTCCTTTCCTTCTAGAAAATCTATTGCTGGCCAATCTGCTTTCTCTTACCACTTTCTAAAACTTTGGTCCTCCCTCCCACTTCCTATTTGTTCTGCCTTTTCTCCTGCCCCCCCCAAAGTCTCTTCTTTCTAACTTTTGTCATCCTACTTGCAACTACTTGTGAGCCTTTCTCTTTTTCTCCATTCTCTAGTCTTGCCCTCTTCTTATTATTCTGCTATTTTTCTTTTTTGTATTTTATTAGGATGTGTTATTTTCTAGATGCCTTCATTTACTATTCTGCCTACAATATTCAATATTCTGCTTGTAAAATTATATTATTCTATTTTAGAAAGTCTGTGAACACATGGGGACTAGCACTTGGCTAGGCTGAAACGACGTACTTTACAAAGTACTGTCCGTAGTGTAGGATTCTAAAAAGACTCACCAATTGCTGGCAATACTCGCGTAGTGCAAAACAATTCCTTTATTCAAGTAAATTCAGGGAATTCTGTACAAACAAATGTCATAAATTGAAGCAGTAGTAAAAAACACAATGGTGGTTACAAACTTCCTTCTTCCTACCCGCTTCCATCCACGTTACCACGTAGGTCGCCTGACGCATTTCGCAATCACTTGCTTTCTCAAAGGTGACCATGGCAATGTTCTATCCCCCATTATGTACACCAGTCACTTAAAGACACAGTACCAGACATCCTAAACATGAAACAAATTTGTCAGTTAAAAACAGAGTACATAGTAATGTGAAGATGATTAAAAACATGCAGGATGAACTTAAAACCAGTCTCTTATATGCCACAGTAATGCAAACTTCAACAGCACTTAGTTAATATTTATAATAGGAAAACATTTTTTCGCAGTATATCTATGGTATGCGTCCATAAAGTGCCTCCGTGCTGTAACTTGATAAAGTGCATCTGTGTGGTATCATAATAGAGTAGGAGTGCACTGTAAGGTAAAGTAACCAAGGCATTTAATCTACAACTTGCAAATAATAACACTGGAAGGTTCAACCTGGCGCACTGTTGATTGCCCAAGAATAGATTGCACAATTTTATAAGAAAATTTTCAGTATAAGGTTTTTGCTGGTGCATGTCTGTAAGAGAAAAATAATGATAATTCATGTGAATAAATCAAACAAGCACCTCTATTTACAGCAAATCTATACAACGGAAACATGACAAAAAAATTTAACAGTAACTATTAATGCATACTTCATTTTTTCAGAAATGGTTTTACTTTAGTCCCACCATTTAGACCTTTACCATTCACCATTGTAAAGTATGTCATTTCAGCCTAGGCTGGTGCCGGTTCCCCTGTATTCACAGACTTTCTATACAGCTATTTTTTGACAGTGGCACTGCTGCTTCTAGGTGTAGTTGTCTCCTAGTACTACAAGTGCTGTTGAAGTTTGCATTACTGTGGCATATAATACACTGGTTTTAAGTTCATCCTGCATGTTTTTAATCATCTTTTGTTTCATGTTTAGGATGTCTGGTTCTGTGTCTTTAAGAAACTAGTGTACATAATGGGGGATTGAACATTGCCATGGATACCTTTGAGAAAGCAACTGACTGTGAAACGCATCAGGTGACCTACATGGTAAAATGGATGGGAGCGGGTTTGAAGAAAGAAGTTTGTAATCACCATTATGTTTTTTACTATTACTGCACTTCATGGTGTTTGCACATACAGTAATTCCCAGGATTTACCTGAATAAAGGAACTTTTTTGCACTACGCGAGTATTGCCAGCAATTGGTGAGTCTTTTTACAATCCTACACTACGGACAGTACTTTGTAAAGTACGTCATTTCAGCCTAGGCAGGTGCTGGTCCCCCTATGTTCACAGACTTTCTATACTGCTATTTTTTGATTGTGGCACTGCCGCTCCTTGGTGCAGTTGTCTCCTAGTACTACAAAACATTATTGCATTTTACCTTGTTACTTTTATTGTTAACTATCTCTTATTTTTATTTATTGAAATGTTTCACCAGGAAGGGCACACTGAACAACAAGTTGCTCATCTCAAGGTGCATCCTGGGGGAGATGGTACAGGGAATGCATAGTATATGAAACAATGAACAGTACAATCAAAACCTAGTATAATATTACAGGACAACAAATGAACTCAAACATGGTACTAAGACATAAAAAGTGCAGAATATGTGCTGTCATAAAATTCGAAGATTTCCAACTTGCAGAAGCAATAAGTGCAAACATTTGAGTAGAACTACAGTATATCTGTAAAGAGGCTGACAGAAGGAGAACATAGTGAGGGGTAAAGTAGGGAGGAGCTTAATTGCCGTTGCGGTTTAGAGAAAAGAAGTTTTGGAGAGCCGGGGTAATGGAATAGGGGGATGAAGAGAGGCAAATTTGAGGGGGAAGGGCATTCCAGAGTTTAAGGAGGTGATGTGAGAAGGCTGACTGGCCTGTAGCTGTAGTATGACATGGTACTTTCATTAAACGATGGTCATAAGATCTAAGGGAATGGGATGGGGAAGGGAGGGAGGATAGAATGGAGGTAAGGTAAGGGGGTAGGGATCCAAACCAAAATTTCGATACAAATTTGGTGCAGTGGAGGAAGTTGTGATTTTCTAATGAGGGGAAGGCCAGCGAGTGGTAGAGATTACAGTGATGAGTAGAGGAGGGTGAATTAAGAGCAAAGCGATAGAAGGAGTTAAAAAGGGTGTCCAACCTGAGTAAGGAAGATTTTGGAGCGGCACAGTAGACTACATCACAGTGGTCAAAGATAGGTAGGGTCATCTTCTGGACAAGTTCACACCTAGCTGGCAGCGGGAGGCAGCAACGGTTTCTGTAGAGGGCACCAAGCTTAGGGCACAGTTTCTTCAGAATGGCATCCACATGTCCAGAGAAACTGAGGTTTTGGTTGAGCCAGACCCCCAAGTACCTAATGGATGAAGTATCCTCAAGAACTGTCCCATCAAGGGTATGGAAGGAGGGCAAGGTGGGAAGCCTAAAGAGTCTCTGCCTAGTGCCAAAGGTCATTGAGACTGTCTTCTTGGCACTGAGCAAGAGTTGATGGGAGGAAAACCAGTGCTGAACTTTATAGAAGTCATGCTGGATCAACACTGGCCTGAACAAAAGAGGATGGTATCGTCAGCATACATGTGGATACAGGTGAAGTAGCAGACTGATGGAAGGTCATTCAAAAAAACGGAGAAAAAAATAGCACCCAGGACAGATCCCTGAGGTACGCCAGTATTGATGGGGAGAGGAGGGGAGATGGAGTCAGCTATTCTGACTGACTGAGTCCTTCCTACTAGGTAGGTACTGAACCAGTTCAGGGCAGAGGTGATTAAGTCAGCTGAGGAGAGGGAAGTTAATAGAAGAGGGTGGGAGACAGTGTCGAAAGCCTTAGCAAGGTCGACAAAGATGACTGATATGATTTGGCCATTATCCATCCCTGAGAGGATAGATTCTGTGAGCCTAATCTGGGAGGTAGTAGTGGAATGTTTCTTCCAGAACCCAGATTGGAATGAAGAGAAGAAGTTAGAGTCAGAAAGGAAGGAGGAGAGTTGAGAAAGGACCAGGTGTTCCTGAAGCTTAGCAAGGGTAGGAAGGAGGGATATAGGGTGATAGTTAGCAGGCATGGAAGGATCACCACCCTTGGGGAGTGGGAGAATGTTGGCATGATTCCAGATTGATGGGACAGTTGCTGAAGTGAAGGAGAGGTTGAGAAGAACTGATAAAGGAGCAGCGATTGCAGGAGCTCATAGGTAGAGCAGTTTGGGGTCGAGTCCATTAGGTGAACTATCTTTAGAAGGGTTGAGGGCGTGCAGAGCATCCAAGATAGCAGAGGGGGAGGTTGTTGAGAGGGAGAAGGAGGCAGAGGAATAGGGGAGGCAGTGGGGAGTGGGGGTCAACTGATGGAGGAGGCAGAAGGGAGGATAGCAGAGCAGAGGCACAGGAGGTGAAGTAAGAGTTAATTAATTAATTGACAACTCCAAGGTGATCGGCAACTAGTGTGTTATTTATATTGAGGAGGGGGGAGGGAGTGGAGGAGGGTGGGGAAAAGGGGAGTGAATAACCTTCCAGAATTTGGAGGGGTTATCAATGTTAGTCTGGAAGGTGGAGCAGAAGTAGTCCAGTTTAGCTAGGCGAGTAGCTTTAGTACATTTATTTCTTAGGGAATGGTAGATTTCATAGTCATAAGGGAGCTTTCATATTTTATGGTCTTTTTCATGCCAGATCCCAGGCTTTAGGGCACGCCAAGGGTTCAGGGGTGATCCATGGGAGATGATTACCCCAACCCTGGATCATCGCATCGGGGCGTGGGTGTTCCAAAGCTCTAGGAATTTATCGTGAAAGTAGTCATAAGCATCAATAGTATTAGCTGAGGCAACTGGATCCTAGTTTGTGTGGACAAGATCTTGGAGGAAGGGAGCAAGGCTTAAAAATTTTTAAGAGCGAAAAAGCATAGTTTTCGGGGGGGGGGGGCTTGGGTCTGTGGACTTTATGCACCAGAAATGTCATATGGTGGTCACTCAAGGCATCAGGTAATAAGCCAGATTTTACTACTCGGTGAGGGTGGGATGTAAGAGCCCAATAAATTAGGAGGTGGTTACCAGTTTTATGGTTTAGGCGGGTAGGCACCAGAATGAGTTGAATTAAGTTTAGGGCAGTGATATGGTTGCAGGCTTTATTGAGGGAAGGAGGGAGATAGCCAGTTCTGATTGAAGTCACCCATAATATAAGTTTCGCCAGACAAGACATGAGAAATTATGTTACTAATGAGTTCAGTGATGTAGAAGAGGGGAGTTCGAGGAGACAATAGGCATCTGCGACAAAAATAGGCTAGAAAAAGGTAGGGTTAATTTAAGGAGGAGTGTCTCATATGTCTTAGGGGCTGAAGTGGCAAGGATAATAGTGAAATGAATAGCAGATGAGATGTAAATCGCTACTCCACCACCCCTAGAAGGGCGATCTTGCCTGGTTAAGATATAACTAGGGATGGAAAGAGAGGGATCATCTATTTTGTTATTGAGCCAAGTCTTGGAAAGGATGATTACATCTGGGGTAAGGGAGACAGCTAGCGTCTGGAGCACGTCTAGCTTGGGGAGGAGGCTCCGAATATTTAGATGCAAAATTTTCAGGCCTCGAGGTAGAGCAGGGGGGTTGACTGGGGGAAGCCAGGGTTAGCAAGTAACGGTGTAGGGGTAGCAGGGGAGCTTGGTCCAGGATTAGGGTTGATATCCCTGAGAGGATAAGAGCAATAGGGTTATAATCATGAAATGGAGTTTATTATTCTTATACCAGGGGGATGATCGCAATCTGGATGTAACATGGGGGATAAGATTTGAGCATGGTGGGTTCAATTTTAAAAGGTGAAGTAAAGTGAAGTAGGAGGGGATCAGGAGGAGGTAAGTACGGGGGCAGTAAGGGTAGTGCGCCCAGTTGGGAGGGGTTGAAGAGAGGGTCATTGCAAGGTTATGAAAAAGAGGGTGAGGTATGCTGAAAAAGGTGAGGATTGGCAGGGAAGGAGCTAGAGCTGGGGAGACAGTGATGGGGGTATGCAGAGAGCTAGGAGTGCTCTAGCAAGAAGACTTTGACTAGTTCAAGCCATCATAAGCACTAGCTACACTAGGACAGTCGCAAGGCAGGACAAGGGATAAGCACAAGGGCTTACTCTAAAAATTGGATCTGACATAGTTATGCTCAAATAAGTATGGAGAGGGAGGCAGCTGGGCAGTGATTGGGCACACAATGCTGCAGGGCGGAGTCTGGGAACAGATTAGGGCATTTAAAGAGTGGCAGGGGTGGGTGAGGGCAGGCGGGACAAAATAATTAGTGCAGGTAGGGCAGAGAAAGTTCCAGGAGAGAAGGTCCAAGGAAGCAGCCAAAAATGGACTGAGCTTGCTGGTAGAAGCAGGAGAAATTTGTCCGAGAAATGGGAGCTAATCCGATCTCGGCCAAGTTCAGAACTGGCCAATCAGAGCACAGGAGCGGTGAGGGCACCTTAGATTTGAAAATGCCAGCTTCCCCGATCTCAATGCTGACGTACCTGCTTAGAGCTTGCAGAGGCAGCTGTTGGTAGAGTGTGCAGCAACGGATTCCGTGCACCGCACCGCTGGAGGGGAGACACCTGGCCAGGGGCTCTGGAGCTGTGGAGAGAGGGAGAGAAGCAAAGGGGATTAAATAGAGCAGAGTTGGGGGGTTGGGGTAGGACAGTGAGCCTGAAGTAAATGTGGCAAAGTTTAAGGTTGGGCACAGACAGAGGAATCAGCAGGGGGCCAGTGGCACAAGAGTTAACACGGGACAAAAGAAGGATTAAGGCAGGGGTGAAATAATTCAAGAATTAGCAGGGCGATTTAAACAGGCTCTCAAAACTCACTTATGGAAACAAAACTTATGGTGTCTGATCTAACCCATGCTTTTCTGTATTATCTGTATTTTACACTATTTATGATGTTTTAAATGTATTACTTGATTTTAATTGTTTGTTAGGCACCTTGGTTGTAGAAAGGTGCCTTATAAATAAAGAATTATTATTATTATTATTAACAGACTGAAGGCTGGCGGGTCAGCGCCAAGGTCAAGCGCGGGGGAGATGGAACAGGGACAGTGAGGTAGGCAGGATAAGCAAATGTGACCCCCCTGCAAATGGGATTCCCAAAAGACTTCCAGGAGCTTGCTTGAATGCTCCAAGCCTGAATGGTGTTTGGCGTTTAAGCCATTTATCAGTGAGTGTTTTAAGAGCCTCTGGTACTGTCTCTCTTTAGAGCTGTCTGCTTGCAGACACAATTAGTTTGTATGGGGGGACTGTGTGCTTCTCTGCTTGAGTACCACTCGAGCTGCTGCCAATTCACTCCATTTTTGCAGTTACTAGGAGTGCAAAGGGAACCTATCTGAAAGATGTAACTGTTTGCCAGAAATCATTTAGAGTAATAATGAAAATACAGTTTGTCTAACCTGCTTTCTTTGTAGTCAGAACTGTGTTTGCCTAGTTCCCCATCCTAGTTTTGAACTGCTGAACTGGACCAATCAGTGTGGGATAAGGTAGCTCTAAAATGGTGCCTTGGACGAATCAGAACTTGGACTCGTAATCTGAGCCAGCCACAAGAGGATTGTATGGGCTGTGACTCTGGGAGATGTAGTTTGGACTTGGCCTTTTGGACCAACAGGGCAGTCTATTGTGAGTGACAGCCAATCCAGCCAAGAACTGGGAGGAACTCAAAGGAAGTGCCCGGTTTTGTCTGCTGGAGTTTCAGTTGAGCTCTGGCAGTGAAGGGGAAGGAGGCCTGTGCTTTTCGATTGTGCAGTTTTAGTCGGGAAGCGTGTGTAAGGCCCGAGTTCCGGTCTGCAGCTTGTGTAACTGCTTTTAGGACTGAATCCGTCCTGTGAAGAGAATCAAAGGATATCTGAAGAGTAGAAACCAGGCTCACCCTGCAGAAGACCGAGAAATTACTGAATTGCACTCGGTCTGTCAGGAACTGAATCTGCTGTGTGTTCTCCGGTATTGTGCAGTAATTGCGATCGGATAGAGAAGCAGCCTGCCTGGTATAGTACTTTCTTTTACCATATAAATGTGTGAGGAGGCTTGTGTAGCTCAAGTGAATCCTGCTGCCATTAAAGGACTTTTGCCTGTGACTGTTTACCATATAAATGTGTGAGGAGTCTCGTGGAGCTCAAAGTAGCCCTGCTGACATTGAAGGACCCTATCTTGTTTGGAGGTGTTGAGTACTAATTCAGGGTCACTCCCTGTTGAATTGCCACATTAAATCCAAATGAAATTACTGTACTGCTGACTGTTTAACTAATTTTTCTTTTCTCTGTGTGAAGGGCCCTACCAGCTGCCACGGTTTGAACCAGCCACTAGGGCTTGGGTACCCAGGGACAGTAACTGGTAGGGATAGGCCTGTGCACAGAGCCATAGGTAGATGAGTAAAGTGATAAGCTAATTAACCTGATTTCCCCCTGTCCTTGTTATATCCCCCTAAATAAATCAGAGCTGCTTGTTTCAGCAAAGTTATACTGCCTGAGGTATTTGTCTATGTTAAAGTATTGTACTGTGATTGTTGCACTGTATCTTATTACTTTACAGGGGGTCCCAGTGCCTGAACCAGTCCTGGGGGTAAGTGTATACTGTGAAGGTAATTCTGATATACTGTGTGGGCCACTAGTGGGAAGAAAGGGGGGTTGCAGTGTCCCAGAGGGCTGTGACCAAGTTAGTTTAACTATTGCAAACCCTGACCTCTGGGTGGAGGCACCCGCCATCGGATCCAGGCCCCTCAACCTGTTAGTGGCAAATCAGGCAGGGTAGTAGCCCCTGGGATAGCGCCATCTAGGGGTTACATCTGGAGGCTCACGCTGGGATTGTGTGTCCTCTAGTGGCCATATTACGAACCACTGTTAAGGAAAAAAAATGGGTACCCCGACAGAAATGGCTGTGCACCGGCTGGTGGAGTGGTGTACTGGGGAGGAGATCGACCCCCAAAATGCTATGCTTATCCTGGACATCCCCCTGGGTATCAATACGGACACTGTACAGGGAGTACTTTCCAAGGTCGAAGGTTTACAAAACCCTGTGATGGTGGGTCGGCATGCTAATCTGCTCACCCACACTTTCCTGGCCCTAGTAGAGTTTAAGGATCCCATAGATAGCTCAAAGTGCCACAGACCATTACCCCAGAGGAGCCCTCACTGCCTGGAGAGTGATAACTAAGGACAGTAAAGACCCAGGGGAATGAGCCCCACCACTATCTGAAACTTTTGAGGAGAATTTGCTAAATGGTTTCTGGGAGAAGGGAAAACTGTGGAGGACTTGAAGAAACTATTCTTGCCACCTGGGGTGTTCCTCCCCAACACCTCTCCCACTCCAGTACCCATAATGGTGGCTGAACCAATGCAGACTCCTATTTCTGCACCTGCCATTAGTCACGACTCTTACGAAGGTTGAGGATCTCCTCTGGCTCCTCCCACCCCCAAGGGAGGATGACTGGGAGACCTGGATAGAACTATGTTGCCCCAAGTGCTAGAATGGCAATGCTGGAAGCCGAAAAGTGAAAGAGGGTTAGTAAGAGCCTCCGAGGTCCTGCCCTGGCTACCATCCATGCTAAACGGGCCAGTAACCCTGAAGCGACTGCACAGGCCTATCTTGAGGCCTTGGAGAATGTGTATGGGGAGCCCAGATTCTGATGAGGACCTATGGTGGAGAGTAAGAAATGCACAACAGTACCAAGGGAGTTGTCTGTGTATGTATCTTGGCTGGAAAATTGTTGCAAGAATGCCTCAGAAAGGGTAGTTTGCCAGCGATTGAACTGGACCGAACCAGGCTGGACAGGATCCTTAAGTCTGCCCCTTCTCAGAACTGCTGTTGCTTCAGTTACGCTTGGCAAATCGACTGGAATCCCCACCCTCCTATGATGAGTTAATGAGAGAAATTCGAGTAGTTGAGAAAAGGCGACCTCGGGAGGGACCTGCACTAATAGCTGTGGCTACAACCCAAGTGACTGAGGGTGACCCATTAAGTGAAGTTCAGGGGCAGAGGTTGGCAGTCAATGAGTGCTCTGACAAGGAAAAAGATATGCCACAATGGGGCAAACTGTTGAGAGAGATCTGGGAATTCAAAAACAGTCCCTTTATGAAGGCCACGCCTGCAGGTACAGGCCCTGACCTATATCCGACTGCATCTGCTATGGGGATGGAGGTACCCACCCATGTGTCTCCTGCTGATAATGGCTCCAAACTCGATTCCTTGATCATGGAAGTGGAGAAACTGACAAGATGTCTCCAAATGCTTATCATGCCACAGACAGAGATGGCACCAAGGTTTCCAGTTAGTAATACCCCCACCCTGGCTCCCAGTGTGGCGCCTCGGCCAGCTCAAACTCCAGAAAGTATGTTTTGCTATAATTGCGGGAAGGATGGGCACATGAAAAGGGAATGCTGGTCCCCAAAAGACACAGACAAAGTTGCATATAGGCTACAAGGAGAGCTTGGAGAGCAAATCAGTGGTTAAGAGGTGCACGAAATGATCCCAGTGAGGGCACCAAAATGCTAACTCACATCCCTTTGTGGCAAGGTCAGTTGCCCAGGCCCCACCACTACCGCCTCTCCAGACTGGTCCAGAATAGTGGGTCCCTCCATGGAGACCACTGTAAAGGTGAATGGAGTGTCTACAAGAGCTGTATTAGAAGTGGCTCCAAGTGACAATTATGTTCCAGGATTGGTATCAGAAGCATTTGTCAGACATACCTTACAACCATTAGAAGGACTGCATGTATGGGGATTGAGTGAGAAGGCCTACCCCTATTCTGGGTATATCTGAATTTGGCTGTCTTCCCCACCTCCGTGGCTGGAGTGGCCAAACAAGTAGAGACTCTAGCCTTAGTGTGTCCCCCACTGGACTGTATGATGGTGTCCCTTTGTTGATTGGAACAAATGCTCATATGTTCGAAGGCTGGCACAGTTGTGTTATGAAAACAGGGGTCAAAGACTAGTAGAGCTTTAAGAGTTCCGGCTTTAATTAAGAAGGCCTATGAGGCACAGGAGATGCTGAAAAATAGAACCAGAGAACCGGTCGAGATTGTATGGAAGAAGGATCCTGAGTCTCTGATCCTGGCGCCAAATGCCCAGTGTACCTTACAGGGAGAGGTCCATATCAGAAAGGATGTTAAGAATAAAATATTAATGTTGGATGCACCAGGCGATGGAAAATTGCCAGAGGGACTGCTGGTCAAGCCTATTATTTTGCCCATTAGAGCCCATGCTTATGCCAGAAGGGTAATGGTCCAAGTTCATAATGTGTCTGAAAGAGACATTCGAGTAAACAGAGGTTGCATCCTGGCTAATGTGCATTGTGCAGACACTGCAGTGCTACCCAGCAGCAAGAGTTCGAGGAAGAACTGACGAGTAACGCCTGACTTGTTTGATTCCAGTGACTCCCGTTGCCAGCTGAATGGAAAGTGAGGATCAGTGAGAAGCTTGCCCAGAGAGACCAGGTGTTTTCTTTAAAGGAATGGGACGTAGGATGCGTGCAAGGAGCTGAGCATAATATCCGGCTGCATGATGAAAGACCATTTCGTGAGAGGTCTCAACGCCTGGCACCTGCTGATATAGATGATGTGAGATGGCATCTGCAAGAGATGTTAGCTGCTGGTGTAATACAAGAATCCAGAAGCCATATGCTTCCCCATTGTGGTAGTGAGGAAAAAGAATGGGACAGTAAGGATGTCGTGGATTGCTCCTTCCTTAAACCGGCGGACTATCCTGATCAGTACACAATGCCCGCATTCAGGATGCTTTGGACTGCCTAAGCGAGAACAAAGTGGTTCTCTGTGCTGGATCTCCATGATGGGTACTGACAGATCCCAATGGCCCCAGAGGACCATGAGAAGACAGCCTTTATCTGTCCGGCTTGGCTTCCGTGAATTCATGAGGATGCCTCAAGGATTTCAGGTGCCCCAGCCACTTTCGCGATTATGGAGGCGTGCAGTGGGGACATGAACTTACTAGAGTGCCTGGTATACCTAGATGATGTTATTGTGTTTGGCAGCTCACTGGAGGAACATGAGAGCAGATTATTTAAGGTATTGGACCGACTGGAGGACTTTGGCCTTAAACTGTCCATTGATAAGTGTCAATTCTTTCAAACATCAGTAAAGTATATGGGACACATAGTATCCACCGAGAATAGAGTACAGCCAAGTAAGTTGAACCTTGACCACCTAGCTCACAGCCCAAAATCTAAAAGAACTGCAAAGATTCCTGGGATTCTGTGGTTATTATCGTATGCTTCATCAAGGACTATTCAAGAGTGATCCACCCTTTACTTAACCTTACTCAAGGGTATCCCCCAACCCACAAAAATACCAAAAGTCAGCGTCCCTCAAGACTGAAAGAGTGTATTTTCAGTCCGAGTGAAGTATTTGGGCCGCTGGACTCCTGATTTGATGAGACTGCTTTTCATGAGATCATATATCAACTTACCCATGCTCCAGTACTGGCCTATGCCGATCCAAGAAAACCTTATGTCCTGCACACTGATGCTAGCTTGCAAGGGTTGAGGCTATGTTGTACCAAGAGCACGAATGGCCTGAGACCAGTGGCCTTTGCCAGTGAAGCCTGACCCCATCCGAAAAGAACTATCCTGTACATAAGTTAGAGTTCCTAGCTTTGAAGTGGGCTATTGTTGACCAATTCCATGAGTACTTGTATGGAGCTAAAATACTAGTAAAAAACTGACAATAATCCTTTGACCTATGTTCAGACCTCAGCTAAGTTGGATGCCACTGGCCATAGGTGGCTTTCTGCATTATCTACATATGACTATGCTCTGAATACCGAGCAGGTCTGAACCACATAGATGCTGATGCTCTCCCGGAGGCCTGTTCCCCAGAATGATTGGGTCAGATTGGCAGAACCTGACATTCAGACACTCTGCCGGAAGTTTGACAGGGAGGAACAAATGTCCACGGACGCAGTGGACTGCATGGTGGATTGCTTGGGACCCTCTGAGAATTGCATACCTGCTGCTTATTGCCACTTTTCTGCAATAGACATTGGTGCACTGCCTCAGCTGGACAATGACAGTATTCGGCGGGCTCAATCCCGCTATCCCATGATCAAAGCAGCTTTAGAAGCCCTCTATGCAGGAAAAGATTTGTCCAAATTACGCTCCACTGATTTGAGAACTGCACTGTTATACAAAGAAGGTCCTAAGTTGAAACTGATCAATAAACTGTTATACAGAGAAACAGTAGACAGAGGGGGACAAGTAGACAAACAACAACTAGTGCTGCTTACTGCCTTTCGAGACTCAGTACTGATGTCCTTGCACAACCACATGGGGCACCTTGGTATAGACAGAACACTTGACTTGGTGAGATCCAGATTCTATTGGCCTAAGATGGGGGCTGATGTGGAGCAACCATTTGAACTTGTAGTCGCTAAGCTATAGAGAAAGCTTTGCCCCAGAGGCTGCTCCCTTGTTAACATATCACCTCAGTGCACCCATGGAGCTGGTCTGTATTGATTTTCTGAGTTTGGAGTCAGATCAAAGAAATATCAGTAATGTGCTGGTGGTCACTGACCATTTCACGAGATATGCCCAAGCTTTCCCCACCAAAGACCAGAAAGCATCCACTGTGGCCAAAGTACTTGTAGAAAACTTTTTGTTCACTATGGGGCTCCAAAAGAATCCATTCTGATCAAGGAGAGACTTTGAGAGTCGTCTGATCAAAGAGATGCTTTCTCTGTGGGAGGTCGAAGTCCAGAACCACTCCTTACCACCCCAGGGGACCCACAGCCTGAACATTTCAACCGCACTTTGCTAGATATGCTAGGCACCCTGCACCCAAAGGACAAGCCTAGATGGAGCCAACAAATTAGCACCCTGGTACATGCTTATAACTGCACCAAAGTGATGCCACTGGGTTCTCCCTACCGCCTGATGTTTGGAAGAAGCTCGACTACCAGTAGATGTGTGTTTTGGGGTCTCTCCTGATGGGGTTCAAGCTGACAACTATTTACAGTATGTGCAAAAGTTAAAGGCCCAGCTAACTATGCGTACCAACTGGCTCAAACCATGGCTGCCAAAAGAAATCTGGCCAACAAAGAAAGGTATGATAAAAGGTGAAAGCACAGGGAACTCCAGGAGGGAGATCGGGTATTGCTAAGAAAATCTGGGACTGCATGGTAAACACAAGATTGCTGACAGATGGCACCATCTCCCTCACATTGTAGTGGGCAAACTAGATGATCTGCCAGTGTACAAAGTAAGGCCTGAGAATAATTCAACAGATGTAAAAACAATGCATAGAAATCATTTACCGCCCATTGGACAAATCTTGATTGAGTCTGAGCCCCAGAAGATGCCTCTGGACCAGTGACTAGAGCTGCTGCTGAAAAGATCAAGAAAGTCTGCACCTACAGAAGCAGAGTTAAAGTGTTCCCCTCCACAAGTCCCAGTTGAGCATGACTGTCAGTCCATATCAGAAGAAAGTGAGTGACTTTGAATACTGTCCTTCTTACGAACTGAGTCAATTGTTTGAGGGCAATTCCTAGTCAATACTGGAGGCAAGCTGGGCCTTCTGGACTGTCTAAGCCCCAGCTTCGTCCCTGGAGCCAATGCTCCCAGAAAGTGAGTGCAAAGCATCAGATCAGATGAAATGGAATCATTGTGCATGGTTGAACTGTTTGAGCTTTCAGGAGGAAAATGATGGATTGGGGCAGACTGGTGATACACCAGAACAAGAAGAGTATTCTAGTGCCCTGACAGTCCACTGCCAGTGTCCAAAAGCTCTCCATGCAAACCAAATGTTGTGGACTCAGAACTGTAACTCCTGGAGCTGAAAGTGCCCCAAGTTCTAGCCTTTCTACCCCCATGGAGACTCCCCTGACAAGTGAGGACAATGCTGAAAATGAGGCTCAGAGTGCAGAGACTGTAACAGTTCCCCCTAGAAAGACTGGTCGAGCTGTAAAGCCTGTGGTGCACCTCAGTTATGATTCCCTTGGGAGGCCTGTGGACTTGCCTCTCAATGTTGTCCATAAAGGAGTGTATGTGTCCCTGAGCTCATTGCCCAAACTGAGCGTCAGTGCTAATGCCAAGTTACTTGTGTTGCCCTCTAAGTATGGTGCCCTTGCCCCATCCAGCCCCAAGGTAACTGATAGGGAAGGGCCCCCTCTCTTCAGGTTTCATGTACAAGAGGTAATAACTTGAATTATGGTACAATGTGTGTGTAATACTGTGTAAAGAGTGACGTACTGCAATGTTTCAAAAATGTGTTCTTGGTAAAATGATCTATTGACTGATGATTACATGTGTGAGCCTAATGCAAATGTATATGGTTGCAGTTGAAACTTATGGGGGTTCTTGCTTGACATGGACGTCAAGCTTTCCCAGGCCAGGAAGGGTGTAACCCCCCTGCAAATGGGGGTTCCCAAAAGACTTCCAGGAGCTTGCTTGAATGCTCCAAGCCTGAACTGTGTTTGGCGTTTAAGCCATTTATCAGTGAATGTTTTTAGAGCCTCTGGTACTGTCTCTTTAAGAGCTGTCTGCTTGCAGACATAATTAGTTTGTATGGGGGGACTGTGTGCTTCTCTGCTTGAGTACCACTCGAGCTGCTGCCAATTCACTCCATTTTTGCTGTCACTAGAGTGCAAAGGAATCTATCTGAAGATGTAACTGTTTGCCAGAAATCATTTAGAGTAATAATGAAAATACAGTTTGTCTAACCTGCTTTCTTTGCAGTCAGAACTGTGTTTGCCTAGTTCCCATTCTAGTTTTGAACTGCTGAACTGGACCAATCAGTGTGGGATAAGGTAGCTCTAAAATGGTGCCTTGGACGAATCAGAACTTGGACTCGTAATCTGAGCCAGCCACAAGAGGATTGTATGGGCAGTGACTCTGGGAGATGTAGTTTGGACTTGGCGCCTTTTGGACCAACAGGGGCAGTCTATTGTAGTGACAGCCAATCCAGCCAAGAACTGGAGGAACTCAAAGGAAGTGCCAGTTTTGTCTGCTGGAGTTTCAGTTGAGCTCTGGCAGTGAAGAGGGAAGGAGCCCTGTGCTTTTGTGTGTGCAGTTTAGTCGGGAAGCGTGTGTAAGGCCCGAGTTCCGGTCTGCAGCTTGTGTAACTGCTTGTTAGGACTGAATCCATCCTGTGAAGAGAATCAAGGATATCTGAAGAGTAGAAACCAGGCTCACCTGTAGAAGACTGGAGAAATTGCTGAATTGCACTCGGGGGTGTCAGGAACTGAATCTGCTGTGTTCTCCCGGGTATTGTGCAGTAGTGCGATCGGGATAGAGAAGCAGCCTGCCTGGTATAGTACTTTCTTTTACCATATAAATGTGTGAGGAGAGGCTTGTGTAGCTCAAGTGAATCCTGCTGCCATTAAAAGGACTTTTGCCTGTGACTGTTTACCATATAAATGTGTGGAGTCTCGTGGAGCTCAAGAGTAGCCCTGCTGAAGTTGAAGGACCCTATCTTGTTTGGAGGTCGTGAGTACTAATTCAGGGTCGCTCTCTGTTGAATTGCCACATTAAATCCAAATGAAATTACTGTACTGCTGACTGTTTAACTAATTTTTTCTTTTCTCTGTGTGAAAGGGCCCCTACCAGCTGCCATGGTTTGAACTAGCCACTAGGGCTTGGGTACCCAGGGACAGTAACTGGTAGGGACAAGGCCTGTTCACAGAGCCATGAGTAGATGAGTAAAGAGTGATAAGCTAATTAACCTGATTTCCCCTGTCCTTGTTATATCCCCTAAATAAATCAGAGCTGCTTGTTTCAGCAAAGTTATACTGCCTGAGGTAGTTGTCTATGTTAAAGTATAGTACTGTGATTGTTGCACTGTATCTTATTGCTTTACAGGGGTCCCAGTGCCTGAACCAGTCCTGGGGGTAAGTGTATACTGTGAAGGTAATTCTGATATACTGTGTGGGCCAATAGTGGGAAGAAAGGGGGGTTGCAGTGTCCCAGAGGGCTGTGACCAAGTTAGTTTAACTATTGCAAACCCTGACCTCTGGGTGGAGGCACCCGCCATCGGATCCAGGCCCCTCAACCTGTTAGTGGCAAATCAGACAGGGGTAGTAGCCCCTGGGATAGCGCCATCTAGGGGTTACACAAACAAAGCAAAAATTCCACACAATTGTACCTCCTACTCCCTTCTCCCCCAGGACTCATCTGGAAACTAGCTGTTTTCAGCTCAGTATGTACTTCCTGATTAAATTTTTAAATAAATAAATACATAAATAACTATAGGATATAAAATCATAAAAATCATAAAATCCAACTACCAACTTAGAGAAACTAAGGGATGGGCCTAAATGGCACATGTGGTAGCGGGTGTGAGAGCCAGAGCCTACTATCCGCCTGGACAGGAAGGTGGAGAGAGGGCAGCAGCCCTGGCATATAGCTCTGGGTGGTTTAAAGAGAGAGAGAGATTCAGAGGAATCTCTGTGGCTAGGATGACAGAGCCAATTTAGGGGAGGGGTGTTGTACTCCCAGAGAACAAGAACCCAGGATTAAAACAAATCCATAAAGATAGCAGAGAGGTTGAAGAAGACCAAGAGCACTGCCATCATCCTCTTGCCACTCCAGAGAAGGAAGAGAAAAGAAAGAAGACCTAGTACCTAGGTGTGGAGCAGTATGCAGCGGGACAGGCTGAGAAGAATAGAAGAGAAAAAAAAAACACTCCCTAGCATCTTCCCTCCTAGGCACCTAGGAGGTGAAGGCTGTGCCTAGCAGCAAGGCTTTGCTACCAGCTGACAGAGGCTGGAGGATCTGCTAGGTTGAAACAGAGGCATCACAGCTTTAGGGGATGCTAACTAACCTCCCTGGAGGGAAAGATAGTGGGAGATGAAAGGTGTATTCAAAAAGCTAAATTTCTTTTCAATATATTTTTTCCTTTTTGAGACTTTCCTTTCTCTCTCTCTCTCACTTTTTGTTGTTAGGAAAAAGGGAAACTCTATTCATGTATTTTTTAAACTAAAGAAAAACCGGAAGAGTGGAAAGGGCTAGAGGGCTCAGTTCCAGCTAGGGGACATGGCTATCCCTCTAGGGGAGGGCAAAACCCTGAAAGAGTGGCAAGAAGATGCCAAGTGCCCAAACCAGGGTGAGCTGCCTAGAGGCCCCGACCCTTACAGGAACCTGGGATGATGGGCGGGCATGTCAATAAATGGTGAAGATATTCTGGAAGATTAACAATTATGGTGAGTACATAATTTGCATATCTTCCAAGAATCAGTCTTCACCATTTATTTATTTAATTATTTAAGTGTTTTACCAGGGAGGCATGCTGAGCAGACTACTGCTCGATTCCAGATGCACTCTGGGGGTGGGGTGGGGGGAACAGGAGAGCATACAAACATATACAGTAAGTCAAATACATGATATACATAAGAGAATGGGAGAGCATACAAACATATACGTAATCAGTAATGACAATTTACATGATGCATAAGAGAAACATTAGCACAGTAGAGTACAAATTCACAAGCAGGTACATAGCCATTGCTTCAGTATGTTAATACGTACAAGGTGCATAGTTCGTGTGGTGAGCTTTTACGATGGGGGGAGTATGAGACCAGATTGAATCCCATTTATGGGTCAGAGTAAAAATGTTCCCCAAAAGTAGAGGAGTTTGCTAACCCTGAGTGAACAAAGACTCCATCAGCCTTCTGAGGGAGATAACCACAATGACAACTCATGACTGACTCAGCAGGAGAAGAAATTAGTCCACTGGTAGTTCAAGTTTAACACATTACACTAGGCCAGGAGTGCCAACTGGAAGAGGTGAAGCCACACTGTCCACCAAATGCAGACTTCAGCTCCTACCAGCCTGGAAGCTACATCACTGGCATCATAACATGGTTTCTGCACTTATTATATATCTTACTGCCATTATCTGTATAATGCTTGCCATTATTTTTTGTTGTTTCTACCCATTGTATTTTTGTAGCACTGCTGTACCGTTCCTCTATTTGTACTATTGTACCCATATTGCTGTTGTTCAACTGTTCTCCTTTTGTTGTACTCTCCCGGGTCGTGCCTGAAAATAGTCATTATATGGCTAGTGCACCTACCCGGTTAACAAAAACTAAATAAATAAATAAAATAAATAACACGCCCTCACTTGGTGCCTTGCCAGCTCCAGGCCTTGGGAGAAAGGCAAATGGCTCACCTGGTTGCCTTGCAATCTGGCATGGATGCCAAGAGTTGGCACTTGCAATAAGCTGCCTTTTGTGCCCGATGTGCTGAAATACACATCTTGGTGATTGCTGTCACAAAAACTCTTCTGCTTCGGTATCAATCTCTACAGAGTCAGTATCTGGGGTGGTCATGCAGCGGGTGCCTAGGCCCAGGGGCGGGTCTGCAACACCAAAATGTATGAGGTGGGATGAGGAATAGAATCTAGAGACCCTGTGGGAGCGCAGTACTATGTTGGATGGCCTTGGTTGCTGGAGAAGAGGCAAAGGGATGGAGTAAGATGTTCCTGGATGCCTTCGTAAACAGCTAGGACCACTAAGGGATGACAGTACTGGTAGTGTTGTATTCTCTAAGGAATGACAGCACCAGGATAGCAGTATTGTGACCTGTAAAATAGCAATAACTCAGCTCCTGCATCATCTCTGAAAGGAATTGATGGTACCAAGAATACTCAGTGTCAGAGGAGAGAGAAACTAAAAAATCCTTTTCCTCAGAGGAGGCACTGGGAGAAGAGGAACTGGATTCAGGTAGTGGCCACGCAGGGGCATCAGATCTAAAAACAGCCTGATCAGCTCTGAGGTGAAATTGGTGGAACACACCAATCACTGACCTGAACTGATCCCAGATCATAGGCCCCAGAGGATCAGAAATACCTGGGAGAGAGAGAAGGAGAGGGAGACAGACGAGGGGGAGGAAGAGAAGGGTTATGGATAACCAGGGCAGGTCCTTTTCCAGGGCTGCAAGAATGCTCATGGGACCTTGCCCAGCGAGAGAGCCTGCCAAACTTGCCCATCTGTGAATGTCCAACATCTGTGAACTGATCCAGACAGTGTCCATGGGGGGAACCCCCAGGTAGAGAGAGTGGAGCCATATGCATCCCAAGGGGCAACCTGGATCCCCACCAGTGACAGGGCTATAAGGTTTCAGAGAGAAGCTGGGCCCCAAACTAGTGCTGCAACCCCTGTCAGAGTTTCCATCACCTCTGGAAAAGGAGTGAGCCACAGGCCCACAGGTCTGTGCAACTCCTCACCAGAACTAATCCTGCCTCCCTGCCAGGGCCAAGCCCAGAGTCTAGGCTAGGACCTCCAGAAGATTTGGCCCTGGACCTGGCACTGCAAATAGTACCAGCCCCAGCAGCCTGAACAGCACCGGCCCCGTTTCTAACACCATGAACAACACTGGGATCAGATTCAGCATTTGGAATACCACCGGAACCTGAACCAGCACCTCGAACAGCACCAGAAGGGGGTCCCACCACTGTCCCCTGTGCCAACCAGAGGGGCAACTCCAGATGAGGCTTCTGACCCCAACACAGGCTCAGAACCAGACCCATGAAGGTATCCTTCCTTGCCAGCTCAGTCAACAGACTCAAGATCAGCACTATAATCTTCCCTAATCATCTGACCACTCAAGGGAAGAAATGACAATAACCTCGAGGCCTAGGGAAGGACTGACTCTGAAACCCTTCACTCTTCCAGCACCATGAACAGTGCTGGAGGGGGGCTTGGTCTTGCAGTTGGTGCTGACTTGCTCACTGGTACGGGCCTTAGTACCAGGAGCCGAGGATGTAGATCAAGTGTATAGTGGTGGCCTCACCAACAGGGGCATCCACCATCCAAAGGGCCGACAGATTGGGAGAGGAGCTCAGCTGGCCTCCTGGAGGAAGCTGACTGTCCACCCAATCCCTCCCCAGGGCCTCCAACATCTCAGCGAGGTGAGTTCATGGAGGACCTTGGTCTTCCTCAGTGCATATAGTACTGTGAAGGGGCTCAGGGGAAGAGCCCAGGGACTTTACCTTGGTGTCCCTGGTGCAATGCCTGCCTCAGACTGTGGGCAGATAAAAATGCCACCTCCACACGAGCTTTTCGAGGGTGTGGTAGTCCCATGGAAAAGCAGGTATTACACCTTTCCATATCGTGGTCAGCACCAAGGCAGGCCCAGCAGTCATCATGCTGGTCCTGAATGGTAACGTGGCTCCCACAGGAGCAGCAACACATAGAGGGGCCACCACAATTCATCTTCTTCTGTTTGGACTTCTTGCCCTTATGCTCCTCAGGACTGGACATTGTGAAGTGGAAAAATTAACAAAAAACCAAAAAGAAAGAGTTTGATGCTAAACTAAAAAAAATAAGGGAATTGGCACTGAACTAAAGTGCCGATTAACTGAGGAAAACATATGATGCAGTTTCAGTGATGAAGCTCCCATGGTGTGCACTCAACAGTGAGACAAACAGAACTGAGGAAGGCAGGGGGCCAGCGTTGGTTACTGGCCAACCTGCAAGTGCGACTTCTCTACGTCTGCCTTGTGGGCAGCACCAGCACCAATGTCAGTCTCCTAAGCTGCAAAAGACTTTTCCCACTGGGTCCTAGCATCTCTAGTTTAGAACCATGAATGGGAATAAATAGTGGAGATTGAGTCTTGGAAGATCAAGGCTCATCAGCAGACACAAATTTAAATAATGATGTAATACTTGGGTGTAATTTTTCCTCATAGGGAATCAGGGACCTCAGAAACTCATAATACCATTGCTCTGACATCAGAATGTCATAATACAAGTCAGCCCAGTGGCATGGAGGGGCTAAGGTGCAGGGCGCCTTACCTCCTGCCATGACAGCGACCTGAGGTCGGGAACAGACTCGAGTTAATTTAGGGGCCCATGGGGAGAAGGACTGAGAATACCAAGATGGCTCTCCTTCCACAGGGAGGGGGGTTAGTGTGCCGTACGGCTTGACTGCCACCCAGTGATGGCTGGATGGCAGCACATGTGTGTCACCATACAAGGGAAGGGGAATCCGCATTCAGGACACCAGGGCCCTCTCCGTAGAGGTGGAGCTTGGCCATTGCGTCCATTGCACGTTCATGGGCCTTTGGGGAGAAAATCAGTGGCAAATATGGAGGCTGGGCGCTATTAGCTCGCTCGATCCTAAGCGATGGAAAGGGGCTCGGATGGCCAGTGATCATGAGATGGGCTGATACAGATGCCCGGCCTGCCAGGGAGCAGAAAAATCTCTATGGAAAAAAGAATAACATAATATTATAATTCTGACATCAGATCAATGGCATTATGCGAATGACAGTTTGGAGTGTTCCATATTACAAAAAATAGCTGACAGGAAAAAAAACAGCAGTAACAGAAACATAGAAACAGACTGACAGCAGATAAGAACCGCTTTGCCCATCCAGTCTGCCCATTTCTCTACCTATCAGATAAGCTGCAGATCCTAGTTATACCAACAGCCTACTTCCTCCTACCTCCCACCAGAATTGCCTTATTTCTGTCCCATGCATTCTTAAATTCCCCCATTGTTTTTGACCCCATGACCTCCTCAGGAAGGCCATTCCATGTGTCCACCACCCTCTCTGTGAAAAAATACTTCATGTTGCCCCAGAGTTGTCCCCCCTCTATCTTCAAATTGTGCCCCCTTGTTCTTGCACATCTCTTTTTCTGAAAGATGCTACCCTCTTGGACTTTGTTGATTCCCTTGAGGTACTTGACAGTTTCTATCATGTCCCCCCTCTCCCTCCTTTCCTTGAGGGTATACATATTAAGCTCTTTTAGTCTCTATTTGTATGGCTTCTGGTACAGACCCTGCACCATTTTAGTTGCCCTCCTCTGAACTGCCTCCATCCTGTCTATGTCCTTGCGGAGATGAGATCTCCAGAACTGCACACAGCACTCCAGATGGGGTCTCACCAACTGTCTGTACAGAGGGATAACTTCCTGTTTTCTACTGGTGATGCCTTTCCCTATGCATCCCATTATCCCTCCAGCCCTCCTTAGTGCCTTCTCACATTGCTTGCCTACTTTTAGGTCATCTGATATTACTACCCCCAGGTCCGTTTCCATTTTTGTTGTCGTTAATAACCACCCCGCCACCACCCCACTCCCATTGTGTACTCTTCCCTTGGGTTTTTATTTCCCAGGTGCATTACTTTGCACTTATTTGCATTGAATCTAAGCTGCCATACTTTTGACCATTCCTCCAACCTTGCCAAGTCCCTTCTCATCCTTTCCATCCCCTTTGTGTATCAATCCTGTTGCAGATTTTTGTGTCGTCTGCAAAGAGGCATACCTTTCCTTCCAGTCCCTTCGCAGTGTCACCTATAAAGACATTAAAGAGGACCAGTCCCAGTACTGAACCTTGCGGTATCCTGCTAGTAACTCCCCTTTCTTTGGAGCTGATTCCATTTATTATTACCCTCTGCATCCTGTTATTCAGCTAATTTTTTACCCAGGTTACGACCCTGGAATCCACTTCCAGGCTGGCTAACTTGTTTATTAATCTTTTGTGTGGGACTGTGTCAAATGTCTTGCTAAAGTCTAGGTAGACCATGTCCACAGCCCCTCCCTGGTCTACTACTTTGGTCACCCAGTCAAAGAAATCTATTAGATTCATCTGACATGACCTTCCCGCTGTGAATCCATGCTGCCTTGGGTCCTGTGCCCTGCTGGCCTCTAGGTACTCAACAATTCTTTCTTTCAGAAGTGATTCTATCATGTTCCCTACTACTGAGGTTAAACTAATAGGACTGTAGTTTCCTGCCGCTGCCTTCCTCCCACTTTTGTGAAAGGGAATCACATCTGCCCTCCTCCAGTCCTCAGGTGCCACACTCTCCTCCCATGATTTGTTCAAAAAGGTAGTCAGTGGCACCGCTAGTTCTCCCCTTAGTTCTTTTAGAATTGTGGGTTGAATCCCATCAGGCCCCATTGCTTTGTTCACCTTCAGGTTTAGGAGTTCCTTCAGAACCCTCTGTTCTGTGAATGGACTGGTATCAACCCCCCCCCCATCCAGTGTGCTTCTATTATTTGGTTTAGGTACCTCCCCCTCCTCTTCCTTTGTGAATACTGGACAGAATTATTCCTTCAGTATCTCTGCTTTGTCACTGTCACCCTCTGCCCACCCTCCCTTTATTAAACCTCACTATCCCTCCCCTGGTCTTTTATCACTCCCTAATATACCTATAAAAGGTTTTACCTCTATTCTTAACTGAGTTGGCTATCTTTTCCTCAGTTTGGGCCTTTGTTATTCTGACTGCCTTCCACCTCTTCCTTCTGCTTTAACTGATACAGTTCTCTGTCCTGCTCTTCTGTGTTTCCTTATACTTCCTGAATGCTATTGTTTTCTTCCTAACCTTCTCTGACACCTCTTTTGAGAACCATACTGTTTTTTTCCTTCATTTTGCTATGTTTATTTGCTTCACATAAAGGCTTGTTGCCTCTGTGATTGCAGTTTCAATGTTTCCCCATTGTTCCTCCACCCCACCTTCTTGCCCATTTGCTAGTGCTTTTCTGAGGCACTCCCCCATTTTGCCAAAGTCAGCCCTCCTAAAATCCAATACTCTCACCTTTGTGTGACTTAACTCTATGGCTGTGTTCATTGTGAACCACACTGTTTGGTGGTTGCTTGTTCCCAGATGGCTACCCACTTCTACATCCAAGATCCTCTCTCCTTCCCCATTTGAGAGTACCAGGTCTAAGATTGCTCCCTCCCAAGTGGGTTCCCTCACAAGCTGTATGAGGCATGCCCCCTGTAGGGCATCGAGAATTACCCTGCTCTTGGATGTGGCTGCAGCAAAGGTGCTCCAGTTAACATCTGGCATATTCAGGTCCCCCAACAACAATATCTTCCCCCTTTTGTGACATTCTAAGGATGTCTTCTATCATTTTCTTGCCATTTCCTCCCCTTGAGATGGGGGTCTGTATACAACCTCTGAATGGATTGTGGTGCCATTTACTGTCTCCAGAGTGACCCACAGTGCCTCCTTTCCTCCCTGTTTACCTTTAGTTCCATTGCTTTGATCCCTTCTCTTATGTACAGAGCTACTCCTCCTCCTCCTCTTTACCCTTCCTGTCCCTCCTGTAGATTGTGTACCCTGGTACATTGACATCCCAGGCATAGTTCTTGGTGTATGTTTCTGTGACTGCCATGATATCCAGGTGTCCCTCTTCCATCAAGGCCACTAGCTCAGGGAGCTTGTTACCCAGACTATATGCATTGGTACTCATTGCCTCCATTTTTTGATAGCCTTACTCCTTTTAGCCCCATCCCTGTCCTTACTGTCTTTGCCTTTTTCTCCATTGACCCCTGTCCTGCTCCCTATCAACTTCTCTACTTTTGTGTTTACCTCACTAACTACCCTGTTTTGTGTGTGTCGGGGGGGCTGGGATTTCCATGCTTCTTTTCTGTGCCTCCCCCCTTGGCTAGTTTAAATGCTTGCCAATGAAGCATTTAAACCTATCACCTAGGATCCTGGTTCCCCTCTCAGACAGATGCAGACCATCACGCCAGTATAGGCCTGCATCCCTCCAGGTTGACCCCCAGTCCCCAATGAAGCCAAAACCCTGAGCTTAGTGCCAGTTTTTCACTAAGTAGGCTTGTCATTCCATCTTGGAACTCTGGTGACAACTTAAAGCACTGGAGCTTTGCTGTTGTGGTTTAAGTGTCACAAAACCCCTCAGTGGAATTACAGTCTTGTTACTGATTATTTCTTATCCGTTATTCTACAAGTAATCAGGGGAGATTGCAGTATACTGAATATTAAAATATGAAAGGGACCAGCTACTCTGACCACAAAAACATTTTTTTTCAAAAGCTTACCATTTCATCCTCAGCAGTTTTTGTATTTTTAATTTTCTTTAGTGAGACAGTGAGACTTTCTGTGATTTGCCACTAAAGTCTGTCCTTTGAGTCCCTAATGCCACAGTGGTAACTTTGAAAAAACATACATATTTAGATACCGGCCTTACTTCACATATTCTCTGAATTTAGATTCTCCCTTTTCATAACTGTGCACATTAACATGAAAACAGGATCACTGTCCAGAAGGCTATATCTTTTCTGGTTGCTTGTCCATGACTGTTGTCATAATGCTCTGTTGGTAACATTGCAATTATTTCCACAGCAACAGACTGTGATGTCACAAGCAGAGGACTGTCATGTCAGGTGTAGACCAGCAGCCAGACCAGACAAAGTCTAGGGGACCATGATCCTGATTTCATGATGATGCGCATAGTCTTGGGGGGGGAAGAGGCTAGCATACACCTGGCAGGAGTGGCATCTAGGGGTTATCATTTCAGATAATTTGAAGGTAGGCAGTCAATGTGAGAAGGAGGCACAAAAGGCCAGCAGAGTGCTAGGATGTATAAGAAGGGGTATCACAAGCAGAAGGAGAGAGGTGGTTCTGCGGCTATACAGATCCCTAGTAAGACCGCACCTGGAGTACTGCATTCAGTTCTGGAGGCCTTATCTCAGGAAGGACATAGATAGATTGGAGATGGTACAGAGGAGGGCAACAAAAATGATCCAAGGTCTCCATGACATGTCTCATGAAAGCAGGTTAGAGCAGCTTAACATATACTCCCTGGAGCAACGCAGAAATAGGGGGGATACGATTGAGGCATTCAGGTACCAAAAGGGTGTAAACAGGATCCACATCTAGGATTTCTTTCTTGTCAATAGCTCCACAAGGACAATAGGCCAAGATATGAAATTATGAGGAGAAAGATTCAAGGGCTACATGTGGAAGTCTTTCTTCATGGAAAAGGTGGTTGACCCATGGAATGGCCCATCCGCTGAGGTTGTTGATTCCAAAACAGTAAGGAATTCAAATTGGGGTAGGGCTCAAGGCAGACCAGATGGATCTTTGGTCCTCATCTGCTGTCACTTTCTATATTTCTATGTTACAATGAAAAAAAGCATGGGTTTGGAGACTAGCTAGAGAGTTTATAAACTATAAAAATATGCCTATAATTCATTTATTTTTCTTCAAAGTCCCTCCCCACCCCACCACCAATCCAAGATGCCAGGTCTCTTTAAACTCTTTCCATCTGCTATTAGTAAATGTTAATACTGAGCATTTGTGCAGTGCGCCAAGCCACAGTTTCACTTTCTTTGGGATGTTGCACAATCCTATAACTATTCCTGCTATTGTATATATACATACATGCATAATGGTATTTAGAGGACAAAGAAGACCAACAAGTCCATGGAGTTCTTCCCTCCCACCAGCTAATGATGAGAATTCTGAGGAACATTAAAGAACATGGCTTTGGACAGACCCCTAGCACCCTCTGGTGACCTAAAACTATTTTTGTCTCCATGATCTTCAGACCCTTACTCTGCTAACTGATTTACTCACAGATTAGTATTCAGTCCTGCAGTACTGGAACACTACAGCTGTATATTAAAAGAACACATTGTATTGAATCTAATAAGGCAGCCTGGATTATCAACCTCTCTGGAGAGGGATTCACACATTCTGAAGGACAGTTCACTGAAGAGCCCTTGAGATATGAATTTCAAAACTACATGTTGAAAACTGATTTTGTTGAGGCTGAGAAATACAGGAGTGAATATCTGGATTTAATTAATTTCTGGTTTACTTAATAATTGTGTTTTTCCAAGAGCAATGCGTTCTGCTATGTCATGATTTTTTTTTAACCACAGTCAGGCAAAGTATGTGCTATTAGCCTTGTTACTGCCATCAAATAAGCAAATAATCACAAGATAAATATGCACTGCATGCCTCACAAGCTCCAACTCAGACAGCCCTGTTCACCTCTCAATAAACCACAATTAAAGGAGGAGTAGCATGCTAAAACACTCTCTTTGTTGTAACGCTGGATAAGGGCAACTCTTTAAAGTTACGCCATCACATTAGGTTTAGACCAGTATAAATAGGGGATACACAATGGCTGACTCAAAATATGGAATTTGGCTTCAAGCGTGAGGGGGTAAGATCATAACTCACAAGTGGCAGAGCCACGACTGAGTTATGAAAGTCCTTCCCTTCATAAATGGAAATAATTGATATTTTGAGGCACTCTATTGTGTATTCTAGTTACATGACATCAGTCTGTAAGTTACAGCTTCTAAATCAGCTGTCAGTGTAAAGATTCAACCATTTCTCTTGGAATTCAGCAGATGGCTTCAAAGGAAGACAAGAGTGTAGGTAAGTCATCAGCATTGCGAAAACTGCATTCTGATTGTTCTTATGTTGAGAATAGTCATTACAACATATCTAACCTCCAGATAAATGCTTATCAGAAGGTTAGACATAGTGGCTATGCAACAGGGCAGTGTCAGATAAATAATCTAAAAATGAGTTGTTTTGTCCCCATCGACCTCACAAGTGGCAGAGTGAAGTGTAGCCACAAGTGATGCAGCAATCAGATCAACACAACGAGTTTGGATAAATTATATACCTGATGCTGCCTTGTTGCAAGTGCAATTTATGGACTGTGAATGTGTGCATCTGAGGTTGCTTGTTTTCTAAATCATGTCTTTTATTCTTTTTTTCTGTGTTTTTCTTTCTTTCTTCTGATCTTGTGAGAGGTACAAGCAGCTGGTGTTAGGAGTGCCTTTGATTGGCTGAAAGGGCATGGGAAGTGTCAGTTCATTGGATGAACCAAGAGATGTGAGACTAAAATAGAATTTTAAGGCGCTTTTACACACAGGTTTCTGTAACGGAATGACTGTTACGGAAACAGTATACCGTTACATCCCCTGTGTGTAAAATGCATCTGTTCCGTTACACCGGTGAACGTTCACCCGAACCGCAATCTCTTCCTTCCCCGGTTCGTCCCTTTGTGATCCGTTTCATCTGGCTGTGTAAAACAGCCATTCCGGCAGAAGTAAAAAAACAGCCATAGAACACCACACTCCATGGGGGAGCCAAAACACAAATACAGAAAACGGAGATGAGGGGGTTGCCGGAATACCCTCTGCATGTAAAGTGAACCACAAACGGAACAGAGTACAATGGTGGTACACCGGTAACTGCCATTCCGTTGTACTCGCCTGTGTGTAAAAGCACCTTTAAGGATAAGCATCAGAATGGTGAGGATAAATGACTCGCCCTCACTGCAACGTGATTAACAATGTTTATCCAATGCTTTAGACACACACGCTGATTGTATAAAGTGTGGTACACTGGAGGAAAGACAGTGCGATACACGAGTTAGGAAAATTAATCTCCACTGGTGTTGCATAAATGTGTTTTTTTTTTTTTTTTAATTTCCATGGGTTGTTATTATCAGGTAGTATCCCAGAAAATAATGTAAGAAATGCAAGATTGACTACTATATTGGTGAAACAGGGCAAAACTCAAAACAAGAATGGACCTCTACAGGTTTACAATCACACAAAGATGAAAGCACATCAGCCAGGAAAAATATTTCTCTGAGCCATACCACACCATCAGTGGTCTATTCTTCAGTATATTAAACAGAAGTCACCAATCACCCACAAATGACTTAACTTTGAAGTCAGTGCAAGATGATCCAGCTTTTTGACCCCACAAGAGGGGGACTTAAAAAGATATTGTTTTTATGGGACACCACAAGAGGCAAATACATATCAAACCATAAAAAAATGCTCACTGTAATAATGTTGTTTCTTCTTAAGGGTTCCAACAGTAAGCTTTACAACAGCAGTCACTGAGTTGCCTGGCTATAGAACATATGCCAATGTTGGAATCTTAGAATTAGGACTAAGCTCAGACTCTGCACTGTGGGATCTTAGAATTAGGACTAAGTTCAGACTCTGCACTGTGGTCAACACTTCCACCAGCGGTCACATTTGTTTCTAAAACTAAGAGGAGCTGTGACCATTAAAACTAGCTGAATGGCTACCAACGATTTATAAAAAAAATATAATAACTGGTTAGTGATGATTATCAACTGTGGGTTGAAGCTGTCAAACTCTGTTATACACAGGTGACTATACATGGCCGTACTGTGTGTGTATAATCACCCCTGTATAACATAGTTTGATTATACACATATGTGTATAATCACATGTGTATAATGGAGTTTGATTAGGTACCTTTTGCAAAAATTCTAAAATCACTCTCATGCTAGCACTACTGGCTCCTCGTGCTGTCAACTTGATTACGCTAACCTCACTGAAACTGTTGACTGGAAATCTAACTTATGTGCGGCTGAAGAAAGACACATTTCTCACAGAAACAAAAAATAACCAGTAACATATAAAAAATGGAAACCTAGAAAAGTGACAGCAGAAGTAGACCTTACGAGCCATCTAGTCTGCCCATTTTAGAGTAACTACCCCTTCCCTATTCACTGCCGAGTGCTATGATGCCTATACTGACATCTGTCTACCTTACTAAAAAATAGCATGTTCATCACCATTTCAGCAACCTAGTGACATAGAAAGACAAAAATTTATAGAGCAACAAGCAAAAAAGAAACACTCTAAGAAAAA
Source organism: Neoceratodus forsteri (assembly GCA_016271365.2). Lineage (NCBI taxonomy): Eukaryota > Metazoa > Chordata > Ceratodontiformes > Ceratodontidae > Neoceratodus > Neoceratodus forsteri. Next base: position 160,738,227 of record CM057454.1, on the reverse strand, counting down.
CCAAGACCGACGTTAGGCTGTTCAACAAGCACCTGTGTGACAAAAGAAATGAAGAACCAGTTATTATAAAAAATAAAACATGGAGAAGTGCGTGTCAACTCAAATTTTATGCACACCCTTGGTGTGTGATGCCATGATAAACCCCTCAAGCTTTGCTCTTGTGGTTTATGAAGCATTGCACACCTCAGGTGTGCATAAAATCCTCTTTACATACACTTCCCCATGCGTTATGCTATATGTTATTAAATTTCGGAAAACATTTTGTAACTGACCACCAATCAACAATTGTGAAGGAACTGCAACAAGTAATACAAGTAATGCTCAGGTAAATTGAAAAAAAAGAGAACTGATTGATTCTTGTATGAATCTATTTTCAGGTTCTGGAAGGAGAGGCATGGTAATGTATTGTAAAGCTGGACCCCTCAGCTCCTAGCAGATGCACTTGCAACTAGGAATAGTGCTTTCCATGTAACACATTTTAGGTCAGCAGTAGCCATAGGCTCAAAAGGTGCTTCCATCAGCTGAGCAATACACGCATTTTGATCTCATGGAGGAACAGGGTCCCTCACAGGAAGGTATATATGACTGGGACCTTCAAAGAAGTTTTTGAAAACAGGTTGTGAAGCCAGAGACTAAATTTTGCCAGCTGGTGTATAAACCAAAATGCTGCCAAATGCACCTTAAGGGTTGAGGGCCTCAGGCCTAGGGATTGCAAGTGCACTAGGTAATCCAACCAGTGGCGGAGCTGGGGGGGATGGGGGGTGGTCGCCCCTCCTGGCTGCCCCAATGTGAGTAATGGCACCCCATCAACATCTTTATTCACTATTTAGTGCCCATTGTGGAGCCCATGTCTGACTGAATGGCCCCCCTGGCTCCCAAATGCTCCCAAACCTGGCTCCGCCACTGAATCCAACACTCTAGGTAGGCCAGCCTGCATAGGGATTATCTTTCTGGAAGCACACCAGAATGAAAACCTCTTCCATTTTGAGGTATATGATTTTCCTTGTTGCTGGTTTTCTAGAAACCTTCAACATTCTCATCACCTCCTCTAATAAATTTACATTCGAGAATTCTAGCACCTCAAGAACCATGCACTAAGGTGTAGGGTTTTGAGGTCTGGAAATGTTATCCTACCCTGAGACAGGGTCAGCAAGTTATGCTTCTATGGCAGGTTGCTTTGGAACCCTGCTGGACAACTCAGGAGCATGGAGCACCAGACCTGTCTAGCCTAGTCTGGTGCTATCAAAATAATTGTTGCTCGCACTCTGATGAGCTTTATAAGTACCCACTGCAAGAGTGATAATGGAGGGAAGGCATACAGCAACCTCCCTGTCCAGTTCAGGATCAGGGTATCCTCTGAAACTGTTCCTATTGTGGGGGCCAGCAACAGAATTGTGGGAGCTGGTTGTTCTCCCGGGAAGCAAATAGGTCTACTTCTGGTATACCCCACCTTCTGAACACTGGTGCCAGTGCCAGCTAGTTCAGGGTCTACTTGTGGTTTTCTTGGCTAATTCTGCTTAACGAGTCTGAAAGGACATTGTCTATTCTGGTAGGTGTACTGCAGATAGCTCTACATCCAGGGAATAGGCTAGGTTCCAGATCTTCATAGCTTCTGTATATAACCTTGAGGATCTTGTCCCTCCCTGCTTGTTTATGTAATACATTGTTGTGGTGTTATCTGTTCTGATCTGAACAGACTGGCCCTGTATTTGGGAGGGAAAAAGCTTGCATTGCTAGGAACAGTGCCCTGAACTCCAGGAGATTAATATGTTCCTGAGCCTCCTGTGTGCTCCAGGTACCACTCACAGTGATTACCACTTGTGGGTCTGTGCTGGAGGCTTTAGGACCCAGTGGGATCCAGAACTTTTCTGGTGGGGGCCGGTGACACAGTAGGCACTGCACATGCATGGCATTACACATGCCCACTGGTATACAGTGGCACCTGCCCCCAACCACCTCAGTATCTTTTTTACCAAGGAGGTTAGCAGCATGAACCTAACAAGTAACCTGTGCTCTTAATCTAAGGGCATAAGATAACCCTGATGGCCAATGTAAGCAGGATCACCAAATCAAGAAACACAGTCTCTTCGCAGTCCAAACCAAGTATAAAGAGGTGAAGACCACAACACAACAATACTGCAGTGAGTTCGGGGGGATGGTGGGCAGGTGTGGTAATCAATTCAGAAAATATTCTGGAAGATCAAAGAATTACAGCATGTAATTTTTATAGCTTCCAAGAATCAATCCTCATCATTAGAAACATAGAAACCTACAGCAGATAAGGACCGCTCAGCCCACCCAGTCTGCCTATTTTCCCCTACCTACCTACTGCAATGCCATAGACTCTACTTGGTCTATGGCTTACCTTCCCTTTCCTACCACTAGGGTTCCCTTACATCAATCCTATGCATTCTTGAATTCCCCCACCACCTCCTCTGGAAGGCTGTTACATGTATCCACCACCCTTTCCTTGAAAAAATACTTCCTCACGTTACCCCTGAGTCTACCCCCCCCCAGCCTCATGTCATGACCCCTTGTTCTTGAGCGTCTTTTTCTCTTAAGGATGCTACCCTCTTGTACCTTATTCATGTCCTAGAGGTATTTGAAAGTCTATATCATATCCTCCTCTCTCTCTCTTTTCTCTTCTAGGATATACACACCGAGGTCCTCCAGTGTCTCTTCATATGACTTTTGGTGCAGACCCTATACCATTTTTGTTGCTGTTCTCTGAACTGCCTCAACTCTGCCTTTGTCCTTCTGGAGATGCCGCCACCGGAACCAGACACAGTACTCCAGATGAGGTCTCACCAACAATTTGTACAGTGGTAACACTACCTCCTTTTTATGTTGGTGCACTTGCGCAGCCAACATCTTAGAACAGTGCAGCTTTGGAGGTGCAGTCACTGTTGGGCGAATGCAGGGCACACACCAGTAGGTGAGTCCCGCATTCCCCAATCAGCCTGCATGCCAGCACCACACCATGCATACATAATGTGGTGAGCACATCTAAGAAAAGGTCCGCTGCAATCCAAACAAAGCTCGTCAGATGCAGCGGTCCTTTTCTTGACATACTCGCGACATTATGCACATGGCGGCACACTGGCCGCTGAACTGCTGACTTCGGGGGTGCCCAATCCCCCTGTCGGCTGACCCTGCCCCCTATGAATGTGCTGACAGGGGAGCCCACTCCCTGTCAGCATAAAGCATCCCCCCCCATTTCTGATATGCTGAGGGGGGTGCCCAAGCCCCCTTGGCTCTTACCCTGCCCCCTTCCTTGTGTGCTGATGGGGAGCCCACTCCCCATTGGCAGAAAGAACCCCCAATTGTTTAATGCTGAGGGGTGCCCAATCCCCTCGGCTCTGTGCCCCCCTCTTTGTGTGCAGGCGGGGTGCCCAGTCTCCCTCGGCATAAATTCCCCTTGTGTTGTTTGCCGGAGGTGCCCAATCTCCCGTCGGCTACAGACACCCCCAAAACAGTTAGATGGCATGCTGGGAGCTCACCCCAGCATGCCAAATCTGCAAAAACTGTCCCTGATATTTTTTCTTTTTGAACCTGTAAAACGAAAATGGTCCCTCGTAGTCTCCATGCCCCTCCCCACCCGCATCCACCCACTGCGTAACCTGCCTCCCCACACACCCCCACCCCATACTTACCTTCGGAGTCTGGTGTGACGATCTTCGGTGGACCGGTTACACGTCACTCTTCAAAGCCGACCGTGAACTGAGGAAATGCTGGTAAGCTGTATAATGTAATAAATAGGGGGTTTTTTTTCAACTTTGCTGCATATCTCAGGCATTTTTGTGAATTTTAGCCCCAAATTTTCAACATGGGGTTTTTGGAACCCCTTCTCATGAATTCTTGCACTGTCATAGCATTATTCAGTCCCGAAAGGTGATTTCGCAGTCACTGCATGGAATCACCTTCGGGACCATAACGAAATGACAGTGCCACTGTTAATGAGGGGGCTCTCAAAGCCTATGTTGCAAATTTGGTGGAAAAATCCAAAACATGACTGTTTTATTTAGCTTGTGTAGCAACTGCACAATGCACGCCAGAAGTTAGCGAATTCACAATATTTTCACGCCAGATTCTTAACATTGGCATTTTACCACACCTTCTTGTGAATCGTACAGCTGTCATTTTTCACATCCTTGCTGAAATGTGTTTTCGCACTTCCGGCGCAGAATTTATTTATTTATTTAAGGGTTTTACCAGGAAGGCATACTGAGTGGGGTACCGCTCAATTCCAGATGTGTCCTGGGGGAAGGTGACATGGAGCATACAAATAAAAGTCACAGTAAAATGTACAAGATATGCTGATACAAATATATACAACAGTTGGTAGACAAAAATTTACAGGAGTGACAGGCAACATATGAAGTACAGCCAATATATACAGAATGCAGAAAAATAGTCTGGGCATAGAGAGGTGTTAACAGAACAGGAGCAACTATATAGACATATGCATGGCTATGTATGGTGGAGAATACAAATACATTGCATAAAAGGAATTAAAACACAGAGGCAAAAGAGAGAAGAGCCAAAAATTACCTTAGTACAGCGTGGAGGCTGCATGTGACACCCCTAATTCTGATCAGCTTAGAAGTAATTACTAGCCTTGGGCAGAGTGCTGTGAGCACTAGACAAGTAGCATAGGGTGCAGCACATTTAAGAGGCTCTAAAATAGGAGAGGAGGAGCTGGGGCACCAGCCCTATTGGTGGCCCTATGTGCAAATGCATGATGAGGGGAAGTGAGCCTTGAGGAGGTGATTTAGATGGGAAGTATTGGTAAACTCCCGAATGTCTGCAGGAAGTGCATTCCAAAGCTTTGGCATGAGGTATTTGAAGACACCTTGGCCCTTGGCAGTATACATGCATGGAACATGGAGAAGCCAGGAGTTTCCACCCCTGAGGGAGTAAGCGGGCTGTGACAGGGCTGAGAGGGCAGATTCAAGGTAGGGGGGGAAGAGATTTTGCCCAGAATTTTGCTGTGGTCCTAATGCAGTGGGTGTGTCTATGATCCTGGAGTGACATTAGATCAAGGGACTTGTAGAGGTCGCAGTGATGAGTTATAGGGGGACAGTTAAGGGCCAAGCGACAGAAGGAGTGAAAAAGCAGGTCAAGGCTGGATAGGGCAGATTTGGGTGCAGCGCTGTAGACTATATCACCATAGTCAAGTATTGGGAGGATCATCTTCTGAACAATTTCCTTATGGGTAGCCAGAGGGATGCTGTCCTTGTTCTGATATAAGGCTCCGGGTTTTGGGTGCAGTTTCTTGTGGATCGAGTCAATCTGAGTGGAAAAGTCAAGGTGCTGGTCAAGCCAGACCCTGAGGTATTTGAAGGAGGTGCAAGTATCTAGAGGAGTCCCTTCGAGGGTGAGAAAAGTAGGGGTAGAACGGAGCCGGTAGATCCTTTGTCACGTTCCAAAAGTAAGGGAGACTGTTTTCTTGGAGTTAAGGAAGAGCTGGTTGGAGCAAAACCAGTGCTGTACTGCATTGAAATCACTCTGGAGTATAGAGGTCGCTTCCGTGGAGGAGGGTCCTGATGCATACAGTACGGAGTCATCAGCGTACAAATGAATGGATGTGTGAGGGCAAATTGAGGGGAGGTCATTTAAAAAAATAGAGAAGAGTAGCGGGCCAAGGACTGAGCCTTGGGGGACCCCAGTAGTGACGGTTGTGGGGGAGTGGAGGTGTGGGGTCCAATTCTTACTGATTGTGATCTACCAACAGGTAAGAATGAAACCATCTAGTGGTAGCGTCCTAGAGTCCAGTACTAGAGAGCTTGGAGAGGAGAAACAAGTGGGAGACAGCGTCAAAAGCTTTTGCGAGGTCGATAAAGATGGGCTGAGGTGGTGTGCCCTTTGTCCATGCCAGTGAGGATGGCGTCAGTGAGCCTTAGCAGGGAGGTAATGGTGGAGTGTGATTTCCTGAAACCTGACTGGTAGGGCGTGAAGAAAGAGGAGGAGTCAAGGAAGGAGGAGAGTTGTTCTAGGACAAGCTGTTCCTCTAATTTGGCTAGGATGGGGAGTAGGGAGATGGGGCGGTAGTTACCTGGGGGAGGAGGGGTCATCACCTTTCGGAAGGGGGATGACAGTGGTGTACTTCAATTCGGAAGGTAAGTCGGCAAGTGAAAATGAGAGATTGAACAGAGAGGCCAGCGGGGTGGCAATTGCTGGGGCAGATAGGTGTAGCATTTTAGAATCAATTCCTGAGGGGCATTTACCCCTGGAGGGGTTAAGTGACCGCAGGGCTTTCAGCACAACGGTTGGGGTAACCCTGCGAAAAGAGAAGCCAGTAGCCTGGGGGGATGTAGTCTTCGGGGGAGCATACTTGGAGGGGTGCAGTAGTGAGGCTAGAAGAGAGGATGCGCAACTAGTGAAGAAAGTATTAAAAACAGATGCCACTTCCCCTGTTTCAGAGACAATGGAGCCATCTACATTTAGTGTGGGTGTGGGTGGTTGGGCTGGAGGAGAGAAAAGTGATTTGATTGTTTTTTCAGAATTTTGTAGGGTTATTTAGGTTTGTGTGGAAGGATGCTTTGAAGTAGTTTGCTTTGGCCTGATGGATTTGTCTTGTGCAGGAATTATGAAGGGACTGGTAAGATTGGAGTGCCGCCTGGGTGCCAGTTACCTTGTATGCTTTCCATGCCTTGTCCCTTGCCTGGAGTTGATCGATTATAATGGCAGAGACCCAAGGCAGGTGGGCACCCTTTACCCGAGTCCTTCTGTGGGGCGCATGGGTGTTCCATACAGCAGGGAAGGTATCCTTAAAGAATTCTAGGGCTGAGTCGAGGGAAGGTGCCTGGGGGATGAAAGACCAATCAGTATGTGTCAGGTCACTTAGCAGAGCTTCAAGATTGATGGCTTTGTATGACCTAGTTAGCAGTGTCCGCGGTGGCAGTGCCTTGGGCCTGAATATTTTCCTTACCACATAGATCATATGGTGATCACTTAGGGAGTCTGGGAGAAGTCCAGATTCGATGATCCGATGTGGGTGCGAGGTAAGTGCCCAATCCAAAAGGGAATGGTTCTGCAATTTGTGATTTAGGTGAGTGGGTTCAGTGATTTGCTGGATGAGATTTAGGGCAGTGACTAGGCTGCAAAGTTTAGAGTTATTGTTTGCGAGCCAGTTTGAATTAAAATCCCCTAGAATATGTAGCTCATCCTGTGAAGTGGTTGACTTTAGGGTGCCCAGATGGTCCAGCACGTCATGCAGGGATGTGTCGGGGGTGCAGTAGGACCCAGCAATGTATAGAAGAATACAGTATGGGAGTGCGAGTTTTATTAGTAAGGAGTTGATGGGCTGAGTGGGCTTGGGGAAACGTACTGGGGTAAACTGGAGCATAGAGGAGATGTACATGGCAACACCTCACCCTTTTTTATTGCCAAGGCGATCTTGTCGAAAGAGTGAGTATCCGGGTATAGAAACTTCTGTGTCCAAATGGTGGGGCTTCAGCCAGGTCTCGGTGATAATCATCACATCTGGGTGAAGTGAAAGAACAATAGGTTGCAGGGCTGTGATTTTGTTTAGTATACTGCAAATGTTGAGGTGCACGATTCATAGACCCCTTGGTAATGTGGTAGGTGGGTGTGAATTAGGGGGGCTTGGGCCTGGGTTAAGTTCAATGTCCCCAGACAGGAGGAGCAGCAACACTAACAATTGTTTAGATTTAAACAAGCCCCATAGGGTTTCTTGAGAGGTAGGAACTTGTTTAGGTATTTGTAGGGAGCTATTTTGAGGGAGGTGATTAGGACTGATAGACCATCATAGAAGGAGGGTGACAGTATGGGCACTTAGAAGCCAGTTGATTTGGGAATATGATGCTGCTGCAGCACTGGGATGGATGTAATACGATGGGGTGGGGGAGAAGCATCAGAGCCTAATGAGATTGGGTTTGGCTGCATTTCAGGATAGGAGGCAGGTGAAAGGGGAGCTAGGGGTGTAAGCAGGCATAATGTAAAAAACAGAGAGAGCATGTTGCTTGCACAGGTTGAGTAGAGGGATTTGAGTGCAGCGGCCACTAGTGGATCTACCATATAATCTGCTGGTAGGAAAGTGGGCTGATAGGCTAACGCGACTCACGTGACTGACATTATATAAGTCCGTGTCTGCCAAGGGTGATGGGAAAGCCGGCGCACAGCACTGGCGGGGCTCCTTTACACACACAGAGTTCAAAATTCCTAGGCGCGTTTCAGTGCTGAGCCGTACCTGCAAATTCAGTCCAGCGGCGGGCTCCGGCCGGGGGCGGGGGTGTCCTAGCGACCTCGCAACCTCTAGCAAATGCTGTGTGAGGAGAGAGAAGCAGGTATGTTATTTATTGGCAAGGAACAGCACGAGACAGCACAAGATCACTTTGTCTCCTTTAACACATACAATTCGGATTATACTCAAAACAGACCTATTGAGACAAAATACAGTTATAGCAGTAAAACACCTTTGTAGGCTGAGGCAACTTAAGGCTCTTTTTAAATCAAGTTATAACCTTGCAGCTGTGATGCAGTAAAACACCTTTGTAAGGCTGAGATAACTTACGGCTCTTTTTAAATCGAGTTAAAATCTTGCAACTGTGATGCAGTAAATACCTCTGTACAGGCTGAGGCAACTTAAGGCTCTTTTTAAATCGAGTTATAATCTTGCAGCTGTGATGCAGTAAAACACCTTTGTAAGGCTGAGATAACTTAAGGCTCTTTTTAAATCGAATTAAAATCTTACAATGTGATGCAGTAAAACACCTTTGTACAGGCCGAGGTAGTTTACAGCACTTTTTAAATCGAGTTATGGTCTTAGCAAGGTGCAGGGAATTGCTTAAAATTGTCTGATATACAATTAAAGTACCCTTCTAACATGCACTAAATACTGCAGAAGTTTTTAGAAATGCAGGAGCCTGAAAAAACAATCAGCACTGCTTCGCCATCTGAAATTAGGACTGGCTCTATTTGAAATAATGGCGCCATTTCTCAGAGTCCATTGTTCCTCCTTTACACACATGGAGTTCAAAATTCCTAGGCGTGTTTCAGCGATGATCCGTACCTGCAGATTCAGTCCAGTGGCGGGGCTCTGGCTGGGGGGGGACGGTTGGTCCTCGCGACCTCTGGCAAATGCAGCAGATTCAGTCCAGCGGCAGGGCTCCGGCCGGGGGGGGGCGGTTGGTCCTCGCGACCTCTGGCAAATGCTGCAGATTCAGTCCAGCGGTGGGGCTCCGGCCGAGGGGGTGGGCGGTTGGTCCTCGTGACCTCTGGCAAATGCTGTGCAGAATAGCACGGTCGTGGTGCAAAATCAGTGTTCGGGACACATTACGAAAATGACAGTGACACTGTTCATGAGCAGAGGTCCTAAACTGCCTGTATTGAAAATTTGGTGACAATACTCCATAAAATGACTGTTTTACGAGTGTGCATAGCAACTGCGCAACGCACGCTTGTAAGTTAGTGCATTCACAATATTTTCATGCCAGATTCTCAACATTGGCATTTTACTACACATTCTTGTGAATTGTACAGCTGTCATTTTTCACATCCTTGCCGAAATCTGTTTTCGCACTTCTGACGCAGAATAACGTGGGCGCTGTGCGAAATCAGTATTTGGGACAAATTATGAAAATGACAGTGACACTGTTCATGAGCTGAGGTCCTAAAATGCCTATGTTGAAAATTTGGTGACAATACTCCATAAAATGACTGTGTTATGAGCGAGTGTTGTGCAGTTTGCACGCACGCTCGTACATTCGCAAACTTCTAATATTTTCACTCCAGATTTTCAACAATGCCATTGTTCTGCACCTCCTAATGAATAGTGCAGCTGTCATTTTTCACATCCTGACCAAAATCTGTTTTCGCAGTTCTGGCGCAGAATAGCGTGGTCGCTGTGGAAAGTCCGTGTTCGAAAAACATGATGAAAATGACAGTGACACTGTTCATTAGCAGATGTCCTAAAATGCCTATGTTGAAAATTTAGGAACAAAATTCAATAAAATTAGTGTTTTATGAGCATGCATTGCGCAGTTTGCATGCACACTCGTGACTTTGTGAATTTGTAATAGTTTCACTCCAGCTGTTCATCATTGGCATTTTTCCATACCTCCTTATGAACAGTACAGGTGCCTGAAATGTGTTTTCGCACATCTGGTGCAGAATTGTACGTCACTGTGCGAAATCAGTTTTTGGGACACTTTGAGGAAATGACGGTGACACTATTCATGAGCAGAGGTCCTAAAATGCCTATGTTGGAAAATTTGGTGCCGAAAGTCCTTACAATGACTGTGTCGCAAGCGTGCATTGAGCAGTTTCCACGCACCCTTGTAAGTTTGTCAATCTGCAATATTTTCATGCCACATTTTCACCACTGCCATTTGTGCACATCTCCTTATCAACAGTCCAGCTGCCATTTTTCACAGCCTGCCCAAAACGTGTTTCCGCAGCGGTGGCGCACAATGGTGTGCTCGTTGTGCAAAATCACCTTTTAAGACACATTCACAAAATCACACTATGCATCTTTAGCTCCGCCACTCCCACTGCCAATGCCAGCGCGACAATATTTGGCATTGACAAATGCTTGTTTCTGTTGGTGATACTTCTCCCTATGTACCCCAGCATCCTACTGGCTTTCCCCACAGCCTTTTCACATTGTTTGTTTGCCTTTAGGTTATCAGATACAGTTACCCACAGGTCCCTTTCCTGTTTGGTGGCCGTCAACACCAACCCCTCCATCATGTACTCCTTCCCTGGGCTTCTCCAGCCCAAGTGAACGATTTTGCTCTTTTTTGCATTGAAACTTAGCTGCCACACTCTTGGCCATTCCTCAGGCTTTCTTAGGTACCTCCTCATCCCCCCCAACCGGAGTGTCAACCCTGTTGCAGATCTTCGTGTCGTCTGCAAAGATGCATACCTTCCCTTCCAGCCTCTCTGCAATGTCGCTTATGAAGACATTAAAGAGGACTGGCCCCAGAACTGATCCTTGTGGCACCCCGCTGGTCACCCTCCTCTCCTCGGATTGAACTCCATTTACCACCACCCTCTGTGTTCTGTCCCTCAACCAATTTATTAGCCAGTTTACCACATTGGGACCCACTCCCAGGCTGCTCAACTTGTTTACAAGCCTATGTGGAATGGTATCAAAGGTCTTGCTGAAATCCAGGTAGGCCACATCCACTGCCCCTCCATGATCCAATTCCCTGGTCACCCAGTCAAATAAATCAATTCATTTTGAGCTTTTAGAAGCAACAGATATGGGAGAGGAACGGGGGAAGAAACTACCACTTCCCCTTCCCCGTCAATTAACTGCTAACTGAGACAGCTAACTGGGAGGGGCCTGTGACCTGTGAAAGCAGAGTCAGCTGTACCCCAGCTCCATTTTGAGCTTTTAGAAGCAGCAGATTTGGGAGAAGAACAGAGGAAAGTAGCTACAGCTTCCACTCCCCCATCACTTAACTGCTAACTGAGACAGCTAACTTGGAGGGACCTGTGAACTGTGAAAGCAGAGTCAGCTGTGCCCCAGCTCCATTTTGAGCCTTTAGAAGCAGCAGATTTGGGAGAGGAGTCCGTGGAGAGGTAGCAGAGGATTACAGCACACAAACACAAAGACAAATTGCCCTCACACCTACCCACCCTTGCTTATGTAACCCCCCTACAAATGGTGGTTCCCGAAAAGTCTTCCTTGAGCTTGCTTAAATGCTCACTGCCAGGCTGGTGTCCTGCGTTTTAGCAGTTTAAATGTATTGCCAGAGAGTGCCTGTACAGCCTCTGTGTACTGTTTCTTTAACAGCTGCCTGGATTGCAGTCATAATTAATCTGAGAGAGAGCTCTGTTAGAAGATGTACTTGTTTGCTGATCATTTGTTGGAGTAGCAATAATTTTGCAGTTTATTCTAACCTGCCCTCTTTGCAGCATGGAGTGTTCTGTTTGTTTCCATCATCTTGGTCCTGGACTGCTGAAATGGGCCAATCAGAACATTTGGGACTCTAAAATGGAGCCTGCCTACAGGGGCTTGGTGGGGTCAAAACTTGTAGGAATTGTAGTTTTGGGCTTTTGGCACCTAAAATAACCTGGAGGGAGAGCCCTTGTTGTGACTGACAGACAGATCAGCCAACCGAACCTTTTGAATCTTGGGGAAAGTCCACACTGCTTGCAGTTTCAGTTAGATCTGAGTTGGGAAGTGAAGAAGTAAAAGCTCGAGATAGGTCGAGCAGCAATCTATAGTGGAGTCATGTGGGAGAACTGTGGAAAGGCCCGAGTTTGGCCAGCATGCCAGCCTGCTATTCCTGAGAGAGAACTTGTGCTTTTTTCGGACTGAGTCCGAATTTGGAGAGCGAATTAAGCCACTGAATTGTGCCCAGGCTTTAACCTGAAGAAGACCGAAGATTTGCTGAATACGATCAGCCTGTCAGGACTTCCAGCTACCTCTGAACTCCTGGATTGTGCAGAGACTCTATAATTGCGACCGGAGAGCCATTTGCCTGGTACAGTGGAATTTTCTTACATGTGAATGTGCTGTGTGCTTATAGTAGGTCGTGATTTGGTTCCTTACTGTGTGTCTGAACTGTGTTTTGCTTGCTGGAAGCTGTATCCAGCTCCACGGACTGAATCTGCATCCATTTCCATTTATCTGGGCCCTGCTACACTGGCCCAGCCAGAGCACCTGCTACACAGAGAAAGTCATCGACGACAGACTGGCCTGGGGATCAGCCCCCTGCTCAACGCCTTGAACAGGAATGATGCCTCAGTGATTCATGTGGGCCCTGCTTCTCCAGGCACTCCAGCTCAACATCCTTCAGTCTCAATTTCGTCCTGCCTGTGTCCAGTATTGGGTATCATAAGTAAACATCAGGGTAGCTCCCTGCAACATCAGCTAAATCTAAAAGTGTTGTCATCTGATTGTCTTGTTGCCTTTTCTTTCATGAACTGAGCCCTCTGGCTCAGGATTACAAATAGTGTGTGTTGTGCATATTGATTTCTTCCATCACAGGGCCCCAACCAGCTGCAACGTTTCTGGCTAGCCCATCGTTTTCCTACCTGGGTACCCAGAGTGTGTGACTGTGTAGGGACTCTGAACTGCATGCATAACTGTCTGATTAATATAACTTTTAAGAAAATCAACCTGATTACGCCCCTCCCTTGTTCAAGTTCCCTGAATAAATCAGATTTAACTTTGTTTGCATTTAACCTGACTGTGGTTCCAGTTTGTACTGTTGTTGTTTGCTGTGCTTAACCTTGTTTTACAGGGGGTCCCCAGGGTCAAGCTAGAGGAACCAGCCCTGGTGGTAAGTGCAAACAGTGTGGGTAATTGTCTGGTGAATAAGGGTCATTGTGAAAGTAATTAGTGTATATTGTTCAGGCCACTAGAAGGAAAGGGGTTACAGTGTCCGGAGGGCTATTTCCAGGTTAAGCACCGCTAACAACCCTGACCTCTGTGTGGAGGCACCCGTTTCATTACCCAGGCCCCTTAACCTGCTACTAGCCAAGCAGGCGGGGGGTAGTAGCCCTTGGGATAGTGCCACCTAGGGGTTACATTTAGACCTAAATATATAGGCAATACAATTTAACTGACACCTGAACTTCCTGTCAGGAACAGGACAGGTGGAAACAAGAAGTAACGTTGATTTGATTTGCTTGTAATTCCCTCCCGCTCTATTAGGAAGCATGGGAAGTAGGGCTAACCAAAACCCAGTAGCAGAGATAAGTAGGGGGAAAAGGAGAAGAGATGATAGGGAAGAGAGGAGAGAAGGAGGAAGAAAGAAAGAGGGGGAGAAAGGAAAAAAAGATGATGGGAGTGGTGCAATGCAGTGGCTGTGGGGCAGCTGTCTTTAGGAGGTGCCCTATATGCAGGCACCTCACTGAGCTGAGGGAGGAGGTTGCTAGTCTCCAGGCTGAGTTGGCTCAGATTCAAGGAGCTTCCACCCCCACTCAGAGACTACTAAGTCTGCCACCGCTTCCTAAGAGGTTGCCATGCATGAGAAGCAGATGGACTATGGTGGGCTCGAGGAGGGTGAGGGAGGTGGGGCAGAGGCACATCCCACAGCCGGTGCAACTACAGAACTCCGACACAGTTTTGGAGGAGCAGGAAGGTCCCACAGTGGCACCCAGTGTAGTGACTGGGTAGGATGAGCAGCTCCTCCACAAGAGAGCCCCAAGGATGGGTGGCAGGAGACCCCAGAGGAGAAGGAAGCAAATCCTAGTGGGAGACTCCATCATCAGAGGGATAGATTTGGGGGTGGGAAGCGAAGGAGAAAGGGAGGTAAAGTGCCTACCCGAAGGCATGGCTTGGAGGGACAGAGAGCGGATCCTAAGGATCACCAGGGCAGTAGCAAGGAGGGGGGGAGCTAGATGTCATTGTCCATCTGGGGACAAATAATCTGGTAAGGGGTGAGGCAGGGTTACAGGTAGTGCAGGAGGAGTTCAGGAAGTTGGGGAGGGGTCTTGGGCAGGTAGCATGCTCTGTAGCTTTCTCGGAGGTGCTGCCTGTTTTTGGTAAGGGGGAGGCTAGGGAATGCCACATCAGGGACTTCAGTGCATGGCTGAAGGAATGGTGCCATGAGCAGGGGTTTGGCTTCACTGGGGACTGGGGCCCCACCTAGAGGGATGAAGGCCTGTACAAAAGTGATGGCCTGCATCCAGCCAGAGGGGGAACCATGGTCCTCAGTGAGCAGTTTAAATGCTTCATTGGCAAGCATTTAAACTAGCCAATGGGAGAGGCAGAAGGAGGCAGAAGAACAAAAACACTGCCCTCCCCCACAAGTTCAAGAGACAAGCAAAGAATGCAGAGAGGGAAAGAATACCCAACAAGGGGTAATCAACAATGAAGGTCAGGGGATACAAGGCAAGAAAACTAAAAAACATAGTGGACAGAAAAAAGGGAGGGCAAAAGGGAAAAGGAACAGAGGGTGACAGCATAGCCTGGAAAGTGTGTGTGCAAATGCGAGAAGTCTGAACAACAAGGTTGCAGACCTGGAGGCCACCATGGTGGAAGTGGACCTGGACCTGGTCACCATCACATAGACCTGGTGCAAAGCAAACCAGGACTGAAAAGCAGCCATTCCAGGATATATGTTGATCGGAAGGGACAGAGTAAGTAGAAAGGGGTGGGGGTGGGGCAGTGGCTCTATATGTAAAGGATAACATAAAAGCCAAGGAAATACAGGGGGAGCAGGGAGGTAAGAAGATACAGTGGGTCACTTTGGAAAGAAGGAAAGGGTCCGCTATTAGAACAGGAGTGATCTAGAGACCTCCAACACAAGGGGAAGAGGTTGAATAATGAAAGTGTGAAGCAAGATGGCGGCTGATATGAGCCAGCCAGAACATTAGCTCCGTTTAGTTTTATTTGTTTTGAAGTTTTTGTGTCTTTTTTTTTTCCAGTATTTTATTTTAGATCCAGTCTAGTAGTCTAGTTAGGGGTGAAGAAGTGAGGTAGACTAGTTTATTAAGCATTTTTCACGCTGTTTTGCTGCTGTGCTTTTTTTTTTCTTAATTTCTTTGGGGTATTTTTCTACCTCCTCGGCTGAAGGGTTTTACCTATGGTTCCCCCTTCCAGCCAGCCCTCATGGTCCCCCAGCCTGGCTGCAGCCAGAGTTCATACCACCTTGCTCTCTAGCCCCCACAGGTTGCATCACAGTGGGTACTTACCCCACCACTGCAGAGACCTTGGTGGCTAAGCTTGGGGGGAGCTAACTTGGGTGCATCCATGGCAGTGCCATCGGAGCCAACCTTCAAGCGCACTGGAGATTCTGTTTTGTCCCCACCCCCCCTGACATGGGTGTACAATGGCATCAAGGACCCTGCCGTGCACGCTTCCACACACTGCATGCCAGATGCCATCCCCATTCCCACTGTGGACCGCCACATGCACCAAACCCCAGCCAACACCAGGAGCTAGCTCAGCCACGGATCCCCCAACCCACCCTTCCTGGAGGAGAGCAGTCCCTGGGATGCTCAATATTCCTCCCCCTGGCCGACCCTCTGACACCCAAGCTCACTTCCGACTCTGGGTCGTCAGCATGGCACAAGGTGTGGCGTCCAACACCTAAACCCTCAGCACCACCAGGCTGGCGCTGCTGTGCTTCTTGCGTTCAGCCAGTTTCACTATCGGGTGTCTCGGTATTTTTTCTGACTGCAGTGTGGTAGGCTGTGTAGGTGGATTAGACCAAGAATAACAATTTTGGAATTTGTCATCTTTATAGCACACTTTTTGTGGTAGTTAGCTCAAATTAACCTTTTGACAGTACATTTTTATTTTTTGAAGCGCTTGAGATATGTGTGAGAGAGTGCTTCTTTTAGTTGTTGCTTACTGTAATTTCATATTCGCAAGCAGTTTTCTATTGAGACAATTGATGGTGTGGACGGGTGTTTTTGTAGCCCATTCCTGTCCTGATATCCACCATTGAGGAGCAATTGTGACCTGGAAGAAGGAACTTTCGTTGAGGAGTACAGGACCCTGGAAGTGTCAGGAAAGGAAGCTCATCGGGCATGAGTGCTGGCAGTCTGATACTACTCTGCTTTCCCTGTGTACAAACTATTTGGGATAGATATTGCAAGCTTACGAACTGCTTGGACTTTTGGTCACTGAAGTCTTCAGTGTGGAAGGGGGCTGTTTGCAGCCTCGGGTGATTGGGGTAGTAGCTGTGGGAGCTTTCCACCGTAGGGCGGAGGATTCGGCAGCTTATGGGTTTGGGTTGCTCTTTGGCTGTCGGAGAATGGACGGAAACATCGAGCCCCAGTCCCTAGTCATCCGGGGGTTATTTCAGCCTTGCCCCATATCTGGGGGCCTTTAGTTGGCTGCTTAACAGCTGTGAAGTAATGTTTTGTACTGCCAGTCTACAGAGGTGCATGCTGTGGTTGACCCATAGGACTAGCCTGGTGGCTGGAGTTGGACTTGGGTTGCCTTCCTGGTAGAGCACTGGGGAACTGTGGCTGGAGGGTGATAGGACCCTGGTTGCCCTTGGGTGCTCTCCAAGTGGAGGCCGGAGGGTCTCCCTTTGGGGGCTCTGGTTTTCAGGAGGGTTGCACTTTCCTGCTGTGGTCATCGGGGGGGCCCCATTGCGGGTAGAATTTGCTTACTACGAGTTTTATTCTTTGGCCTGTGAACAAAGAACTGTTCCGGGGACTGGAGGAGGATAGACTTCTCCGTGACTGCCTCTTAGTTTATTCTGGTCGAAGTAATGAGAGGACCCCCTTGTAACTTTTAGTGCACTGTTTTTGTGATCTGGACGAAATGCTGGAGTGAAAGCCTGGCGTTTTTCTCTGGACATTAAAAACTTATTGCTTGTTGGGGGTGAGAGCCTCAGCGAAGCATAATTATTGCTGGATTATTGGCTGTATTTGGTTCTACTATCACTATTTTAATCTGAGAGGGAGGTTTACAGCTAGTTTATTAGACTGAGGGGTTATTTTAAGTAGAGGTGGGGGCGGAGATGGGTTTTTTAATTGTATGTGTTGTTTAGTTTGAATTGTTTGTATTTGGGGTCTTGTTTTGGGGTACTTGGGGGCTGTTGGTCTGTTTTTTTGTTAGTATGTGTTGGCAGGTTGCTCTCCCGGTCAGGCGCTACTCCCCCTCCGAGCTCCGGAACCTCCACCCCTTTAATTGTTCTAAATTGCCCACAGCAGTTTATGGATGCTGTAGGGCTCTGTGGATAGTTAGTAGGAGGTGTGGAGGTGGCCCAGGACCTGGAGTTGGGAAGAACTGGGTGGCCGTATTGGAGTAGTGAGGACCAAGAGACACCCTGGGGTGAAATGGGTCCTACAGCGAGGTTCCCCTTGCCTGGTACCCATGCCCAAGGGCTCCGTGGTTAGTGGACCAGTGGTCCAGTCAGCCTCAGTGTCTCATCCAACTCAAATGGTGTTGTACAATGCCAAGTCCATTAAAAACAAGACATCCATAATAGCCGATCTTGTTGGGTCAGCGGATCTGGCTTGCATCACCAAGACCTGGCTGGATGAAACTGCTGGTGTCATTTTGGAGTCAGCGATTCTGGACAGGTTCTCAGTGATACACCATTCGAGGTTGGATCGCAGGGGTGGGGGTGTAGCAATATGTTTTAGATCAGAATTGGGCCTTGTAGCTGTACTGGTTGGGGAGACCAGATCCTTTGAGTGTATGGTCGTCACAGGTGTGGGGTGCAGGATTTTTCTTGTCTACTGTCCACCTGGGGGCAAGAAGCAATTCCTGCAGGAAGTCATGAACTTTGTTGTTGATATGGTGTTGGAGTCTCCCAGGTTGATGGTGCTGGGTGACTTCAAGGCCTGGGTCGATGACAAACTTTTGTAGTTTGGTCAGGACTTCCTCCAACTTATGAACTTATTGGGATTCACATAGACCGTTGCCTCTGTGACCCATAATTACAGTCACTCATTGGACCTGGTCTTCCTGCTGGGGATGGAGGCCTCCAACTCAGTGGTGGAACCAGTCAGGTTGTCAGACCATCACACTATAAGGTTCAATTGCCATGCTCCCCCCTATAGCCCTGCCCCTGTGGAGA
This sequence comes from Neoceratodus forsteri, assembly GCA_016271365.2. NCBI lineage: Eukaryota > Metazoa > Chordata > Ceratodontiformes > Ceratodontidae > Neoceratodus > Neoceratodus forsteri. Next base: position 160,719,760 of record CM057454.1, on the reverse strand, counting down.
TGGTCTGGTACCACCCTTTGAGGAGTGTGACTCCAGGTGGCCTACTGGTGGTGCTGGACCTATCGGGATTACCGAATGTAGGCATGGGTCTGGAGAACCTGTTAATGGCCTATAATAGGGCTGTGATGGGGGCTCTGGATGCTATTGCTCATGTCTGCATTCATCCTCTCACCCTTTACCCTTGGTTCTCTTGGTTTGATGGGACATTAAGGGAGTTGAGGCGAGTTGGTCGAAGGATGGAGCGATGCTGGTCGAAACTGGGCCTTGATGCCGACAAACTTAGATTGATAGACCATTATAGAGACTATCAATTGGCAATCTCTCATAAGAAGACAGAGTTCCTGTTCAGGGAGATTGCCACAGCTCAGAATCAACCAGCTCAACTCTTTTGAACGGTGGACAGACTGTGCAATCCAGTCTGTCTACAAGTTTGAAGAGCATTTTCACAGGAAAAGTGTGATGAGTTTGCTGTCTTCTTTGCTGATAAGGTGGCCGACATCAGGTCCGAGATTCAATTGGCTCGCTCTATGGGGAGGGCTAGCAGTGGTCAGTGTGAGGTTGCTCCTCCTTGGTTTTGTTGGACTGATTTTAACCAGCTGGAGATCATGGAGATCATGCGGATTCTCCAGAGTATGCGGCTGACCTGCTGTAGTTTGGATCTGGGCCCAACTCGCCACTTAATGGGGTGTCTTGAAGTCATTGGACCAGTCCTTGCAGAGATAATCTGGTGCTCATTAGAGTCAGATTGTTGCATAAACAATCTCAGATAGTAGAGTAAATAATAATAATACTAATAATACAGATTCTTGTGTCTTTGGAGTCTGCCAAGAAACAAGCATAAACAAGCAATAGTACTAATGAATGTTTATTAGACTACTTATGCCAAGCACGCAACAAAGAAAATCACAAGGGAGATGGGTTTCTCACCACTTCTCCTGAAGAATGTACATAATCTCCAGGATTGTAGGATCTCAGGTTCTCCAAGATTGAATTATCTCTCCCTGTGATCTAGTTCTCGCTGCTTGTGAAACTAGGTTGCAGAATCCTAAATACTACAGATGACAGCATAGCAACAGAGATTACCTCATAGTTACAGATATGAGAAACAATATGTATTGGTCCTAAGTCATTCTCCATTAGATGATCACTTAGGGGACAGAATTACTAATGACTATCATATGCAACAGAATATGTTTGCATTAGCATTGTAGTGTGGACAAAAGAAATGCTGACTGGTTTAAACTACACGTGGCATTTCTTGCTTATGTACAATATAGGACATAAAGACATAACAAAGGCTTTGTCTCTCTGTCAGCTTGCTTAGACAAAGAGAAGTGCTGGTAGGGCTCTATTACATGTGGCATATCTGTCTGAGTGTAAAACACACACTACATATAATTATATGAGAATATAAGTATACAATAATCACTGATGATCCCTCAGAGTCATCTTATCAGTGATTAGGTAAATTATATATGGAATATATATGAAAGACAAACACTATCTAGATAAATGTATTATAGTGAGGTATAATGAATCATGCATGATAAACATTAGCATATATTAGCAGCAAAGCACATCCCTAGCACTCATGCTTACATGATGGGTGCCTAATATGTATATGTTAGTGCAAAATAGCAGTATCACAGTACAATAGACCAGGAATACAGTGTGAGGTGTATATGGGAAGAAAGGGGGCATAACCCAGGCATAACAGTCCCCTCTTTGTTGCCCTAACTGCAAAAGTGATAATACAACAAAAAGACGGTGGTTAGGCACCATTCATCTACAGGCCCGAGGCATGAGCCTGATAGAGGAAGTTTAACTCATCATGGTGGTATTTCGGGGTTTTCCTTAAACAACAAAATGTAATTATAAGGAAAAATGTTAGTAAACCTTGTATTACTATAAACATTTGGAATAAAACTTCACAATGGGGTTTTCTAATATCAAAACAATCAGTAAATACTGACATGTATCAGGTGTGTATCTGTCCTATTGGGAAGAAATTGAAGAGACAAACTTAAGTTGCCTTTATGGTTATTAAAAAGAAGTAAAAATTGAGATGGAGCATCAAGATAGTTAGGACTAAACTTAATGATATCTGGTTCCGGGATGGGAACAGATGTGTTACCATATAATCTATAACCTGTTTAGGGAGTAAAAACAGACGTTAGAAAAGTTCACTTTGCATAACTTTTAGTCCATATCAGAAGAATGCATAGTTGGTCACCACACAATGTTCTACATCAGCAGAATATACCACCTTGAAGGATAGCATTTTTCAGTTGGTAAGTTGAACAGGACACGAAATGTCAATGTCCACAAGGCATAAACTACAAACAGTTCCAGGGATGAATCCAGGTTTTTTTCAAGTGTTAAATGAAGACTCATAGTTCAAATTCGATGCATTCAGATTTTCCAAAGGTAGATCAAAATGTTCTGGAGGCTGCAGTATTTTCAGAGGCCTCAGCAGGGGGTGCATTAGATTGCACATTAAGTTTTACAATGTAACAGCAACAGTGTTCAGTTGAAGATGATCACATGGCTGCACAAAGTGTAAAAGTTTATGACAGTACTCAGTTTGTATGAGGTGCCAGCCAGGCCTGGAAAACAAACAGTGAAGAAAATGGATTTCTTGATTGTAGATCAAATGAAGAAGAATCTTCTTGCTGAAGTTAGGGGATTGCCCCTCCCCAGACTTGCTTCATAGTATGTATAACAATGGGCTTGATTGTAGAATCTTAATTGGCTGGGCAGAATACAGTTTATTTGAGAGTTCACAAGTGGGAGCCTAATTTTCAGTTATTAGGCATGTATTCACAAGCTGGTAATACAAGTTGGAAGATGTCACATCTGCATAAAAGGTAATGTTCCTTTCAGGTACTACATTCAATGTTCAGAGTCAGTCACGATGCCAAGACCTCATGGTAAACAAGGAAAGGAGGTAGTTTCAACCTTTTTACAATAAAAGTTCCCATCAAGATGACCAATAGAATGGACAGTTGCCAGATGATCAGAGATGGATGTTGCCAGATGAAAATGTGGCAATGACACTGTGAGAGTCACAAACATGGCTTCCTGGATTATGCAGGAGTAAGTTTTGAAACATGGAGCAATACTGGTGTGTGTGGTGACATATCCAAGGTTCCTTGCCATTGACAAGGGAATTGTGCTAGATTCAAATAAACATTTGTTAACACATGCAATAGAAGTGCATAATGTGGCAATGCCACTGAGCCATACTTCTGTCATGTATGAGATCAAGGATATGTCCTAATTCCAGATCCTGGAAGAGATAACCAAAGGGTTGTAAGAACATACAGTAATAGCTGTAGGCAGTGCAAAGGACTTTCCTAGCTATGTGATGCTCATCTGCTTCCTTAATGTTAGCAGAAAATAATTCATTAACGTGAACATTTGTCAGGTCAAACCTCTTTATGATATCCTTAATATTGTAAATGTACATCACTCTTAATGAGCAAAATCATGTATACCATGCAATGGGGGGGGGGCGTGATATATTTCATACTATCATGAACCTTTAACATATGTGCTCGAATAATGACTATATCAGCCTTATTTCAAATAGATATGTCAGAGCCAAATAAGCCTGAGTCTAAACCTGTATTTAAAAAATGGCTATTAGACCACTGGGTGGGCCAGGGTTCTGTTTTGGGCACTCAGTATTAAGTGTCACAAATTATGGGCATCATTGGGTATAAACCTTAAGGTCTAATGGCTTTTATTACCATATTCATTTGGATGCAAAATTATTCCTGATTATCAATAAAATGTAAACAGGAGTCCAGATCAAGTCTAGCTGCTAGAATTGATCCAAAGCAATGATCATAATATTCAGCAGGGCCTCACTACCCTTCTGGACAATGAACACGTCTTTTAGGACTTTAGTGTGAATGCCACAGGATGCAATTAAATCATGTGGGCTTGTGAAGTATTCTGCCTCAACAATCTGTTTGGGTTTAGGTCACTAGTTCTTATCTGCAATGAGATGTGCAGTTTGGGCTTGTAAGAAGACCCATACTTTTAAAAAGAATAATAAGCATAAAAGCAAGCATCTCTCTCTCTTTCTCTCAGGAACCTAAAAGGAAAGAGAAAAGAAAAACATAGTTTAGTACTATTCCTCCCACTGGGGTATGGAAAAGTAATTTAATCTCCTTTAAACAGGTTCATTTGATTGGCATATAGCCATTTATCAATGACTGTTATTGTGAGGCAGTCTAACTTGGTAGACTACTGGACTGCATTTGTTTACAATGAGATAGGGCCTGTTATTGGGCCTTGCCCATACATTGTGCAGCAAACAAGTGTACCTTTTGGATGTCTTGTTTGAGATATTTAACATATTTATCTACTGATGCTCTATCAGCAGTGGCAGTACACAGGTCCAGAAGTAAATGTTCTGGGAGTCTCATGGACCATCCAGTCATGATTTCAAAAAAGGGTACACTGTGTACCTGCAGAGGGTGTCCCTCTTCTTGCCAAAAGGAGTAAAGGCAATAATGAATCACAATCCTTTAGGGTTTTTTTTTTCTGAACAAGTTCAGATAACATAACTTTGATCTGCCTGTTAGCCCATTCCCCTGTCCTGATGACTGTGGGTGGTAAAGGATATGAAACTTTTGTTATACCCATAACAAATCCAGAGTTTCCTGCATTACTTTGGCTATAAAGCTGGCTCTCTGTAATCAGAATTAACCTTTAGGGGTAAAGCCCACCTGGTAAATAGCTGGTTTACCGACATTTGCAGTCACTTTGATTGTGTTGTTCTGTTTGGGGATAGCTTTATCCTGTTTAGAAAATAGGTCGGTGATCACTAGTGCAAACTAGTTGTTCTTAATGGTTGGCATAGGGCCAATGTAGTCAATCTTTGTTCCAGGGGCCTGATTGCCTCTGGGGTAACAATGTATTTTTCCTAGCTAGAATAGGATTGTTCTGTGCACAGATCAAACAGTTACTAATGTAGTGTTCTACATAATTTTTCATGTGTAGCCACCAGACAGAGGACATCAGTCTGTCTAGGGTTTTTACTGACTCACTGGTGTCCACCAGTTGGAGTATCATGTACTTGGTACAGTAGATGAAATCTACTCTCAGGTGTTCAGGAATTACCCATAACTTTTCAAGTGTGTTACAGCAGTGATGTTCCAAATGAGTAGGCCATCACTGGATGAGTGAATGTCATTTTCACTTTCTTATAAGAGCTATTTCTGGAAGTTATTCCTCAGCTCCTTTATTAAGGAACCTATACACTGCCCTCAAATGAGGGTCCTTCTTATGAAGCATAAAGTTAAATGGCGACCGCGAGTGGAGTCTGGATGTTTGCCAAGTTACATTTTAATTTCCTCTGTAAATTAAAACACTGGTTGAGAAATCTCCAGTAACAAGCAGCTGAAAGTGTCTTCTTTTTAACTTTTTGGTCTGTTGTGTGTTCCACAGTGCAGACAAAACAATCTCTTGGCAGATATTCAATCTCTGTGTAATGAGTTGTTTTATTTTGGGGTTTTTTTCCCCCTATTCTTTCTCTGTGGGAACACACAGCTGTAAATGGATCCAAACAGATAGACTGCTTTCATTTGTGGATTCAAGTCCTAATGGGTATTTACTCATCTAGGTGTCCACATACGCTAAATGTTGCTTGTGTCCTTTCATGAACTTTGGTTGCAAACAAAGTTTTTGATCCACAGACAGCTTAGGATTTCTTATCTTATGACATGTCTAAAAATATCAGTACTGAGTTGAGGCTGGATGCCTTAACATACCAAACTGCTTATGGTGGTTGGTCTGATTTTGCTGAAGTAGCAGAATCCAGTGGTAGCCCTTTCAGGGAAATCATTGCCCATTATGGGGAATTGAAACATGGTACCAAAAGAGTTGATCCTGAAGGATTATTAATTGCAACGTTGTTTGTTTTGATGCTGTTCTAAATAAAATATCTGTTTTGGAATCTGAGTATATTGCTTGCAAAATGGAGAATGCTGCTTCCAAGCAGTAAATTAGTCTGAAAAAGGCTTCTCATAAAGAAAGGATAGATGGACTGAAGTCTCAACTGCAGTCTCTCTGTCAAGAAAATGAGTCTCTCTTTAATGAGAGAAGCAGCCAAGACCTGCATAAAGACAAAGAATCTCTGTGCGTAAACCTGCATGCCTTAAAAGATAACGCTGAAAAGGCAAAACTTGTTAGAAAAAAAGGTTTTCAAACAAATGGTGTTCTGGCTAGTAACACTGATTCTTTATATTTTGGAAACAAGGAACTTAGGGATAAAAAATCTGAAGAAATTACTGAAAGAGTTAACATGCTGGTATTTCAACACCAGACCTTGACTGAACAGCGCGGTTCAGTATGTTTTCAGTACAGCAGACTTGAAATGAAGGTTTTGAATCTAAACTGTGACACAGCTTCTGTTGATAATAAGCATGTTTTACAAGATGGGAATGTCTTGCAATCTGAAAACAAGGCACTTTACAGTGTGCTAACTCCTGTATCTGAGCAGTTATAATGTAGGAGTAAAAAGTCAGATATGGCAAACTTGTGCCATCAGCCAGAGGTTTCAGCAGGGCATACTAACTTAATGCCCATAGACCTTGCCTCTTCTCATGTTGAAGACTTTGATTTTGAACACTCACAGTATGCTGTGGGGTGGACTAGAACAAAGGCTAGCCACTTGTTTTTCTGTGATTCACAAAATGGAGAATTGTTAGAATCTCAAAATGGTGGACACACGTCATCAGGTTGCATCCCCATACCATCCCCAAAATGGCCACTCATGGTCATGTGATGATGGTCATAACACAGTAACCCATGATGCCCATGAGGTAATCCAAAATGGCCGACAACCACATCACGGAGGTTGGATCACGCAGTCACAGGGACCTGTGATTGCTGCCATAACCAAACAAAACAAACCAGAGTTTTTTGGAATGATCAATAATGTTATCAGTAAGACTAGTATTTCTGAGGGACAGAATATTCTCATTAAAAATGATGTTGACATACTTTTGAATGAGGTTAGTACGTAATCTGTCATGAAGTCAGTGTCTGACGCTACGGAAGAAGCAACTTCTGCTAGCAATGTTTACTATACAGTGTCCTTGGTTAAAGAACACATTGCAGTTAATTACACGAAATGTTGTGATTCTTCCCTATGCAATTTAACATCAGCTTTCCCTGAGAAGACTGAACGTACTGCTTTTACTATGCAGTGCATTAATACTGTAAGCTGTACCATTAAAAACAATGTTGCTACCATCCAGCAACATTTTGGTGGGGAAACCCACTTTACATTTGATGGAGGGGAGGACAACCCTGATTCTAAAAGCCCCTGGCTGTGATATTTTTAGCATCACAGGCCACATTGGGGGGGGGAGGGTTACAGGTTTGATTTTTAAACCTGAGCTGACAGCTATTTTCAGTACTATTTTCTCCACCCCTGATTGCTACTGAACCACAGCCGGTAGCTGGAGAACTACATGAAACTTGGACACCACTTTTCTCCACTGTGCAGGCACCCCGATAGTGCCAGCACTCCCTGCACATGATGCAGAACCCCCTCCATCAGTGACACCTGGATCATCCCATACTGTGGCTGCAATAGCAGGCACAAATCAGAAACCATCTGGGTTATTCTCAGCACAGACTATAGCAGACACTTCTGGTAAGAAGGTACAAGATATCCTAATACTGATATTCTTTTCTTTTGGGATCACTGACCATGGCCCCAGCATTGGTTAATCATAACACAGCTTTAGGGCATTATTTTGAAACTGCCACATCAGATAAAGCAATCTCAGCAGTTTTAGCCCAAACATACAAAGGACACATCAGACCCATTGCTTATGCATCCCAGATGTTTGCCCCAGTAGAGCTGAAATGCAACCTTTGTGAAAGGAATCTTTTGGCTATTACTGGGCAGTGATATACTTTATGTACATCACTGGATATGCACCCATTATGTTGCATTCCAATCATTTGCCAACTAACTTTTTGTTGTCAGACAGAGTAAAAGATGTCTCTGCATCCAATGCCAGACTTACACACTGGTCTCTCATTTTATGAGATTATGACATCACTGTCCTTCCTATCAAAATGCCACCCTTGTTGGCTCATGGCCTACAGTTTACAGGAGAGACCCATGGTTGTTCACTCCAACCCCCTGACCCACCTGTCCCAGGGCCCTTTCTGACAGAACCTCAGAAAGTGTTAAAAGACACCACTGCATGTCATGTTTTGACTGATGACTCAGCCACACATACCAACTAGATTCAGATAGCAGGGTTTGGAATTCTTATTGTACATCCTGGTGATGACAGAGTGTGCATGGCTAGTAATAGCATCATCATCATCATATATGTATGATTCACAGGCATTGCTAAAACATGCCTGGCAAATAAAATGAAAAGCAGGGAGGCAAGAAGTCTCCTTATTACCACAAATATTTGTGGATGGTTTAGAAAGCTGGTAAGTCCTTGAGCAATACACAGCGTGTGTTAAGAGAGGAATAAAAAGAGATTTTTCCTTACATAAAATGATACCAGCGTGCCATGAGAGGGTTAAGTCCTGCCGCTGTTGACATTTATGTTACATAAACAATCTCAGATAGTAGAGTAAATAATAATAATACTAATAATACAGATTCTTGTGTCTTTGGAGTCTGCCAAGAAACATGTGTAAACAAGCAAGAGTACTAATGAATGTTTATTAGACTACTTACGCCAAGCATGTGACAAAGAAAATCACAAAAGAGATGGGTTTCTCACCACTTCTCCTGAAGAATGTACATAATCTCCAGGATTGTAGGATCTCAGGTTCTCCAAGATCTAATTCTCTCTCCCCGCGATCTACTTCTCTCTGCGTGTGAAACTAGGTTACAGAAACCTAAATACTACAGATTACAGCATAGCAACAGAGATTACCTCATAGTTACAGATATGAGAAACAATATGTATTGGTCCTAAGTCATTCTCCATTAGATGATGACTTAGGAGACAGAATTACTAATGAGTATCATATGCGACAGAATATGCTTGCATTAGCATATAGCGTGGACAAAAGAAATGCTGACTGGTTCAAACTACATGTGGCATTTCTTGCTTATGTAGAGTATAGGACATAAGACATAACAAAGGCTTTCTCTCTCTGTCAGCTTGCTTAGACAAAGAGAAGTGCTGACAGGGCTCTATTACACATAGCATATCTGCCTGAGTGTAAAACACACACTACATATAATTATATGAGAATATAAGTATACAATAATCACTGATGACCCTCAGAGTCATCTTATTAGTGATTAGGTAAATTATATATGAAAGACAAACAATATCTAGATAAATGTATTATAGTGAGGTATAATGAATCATGCATGATAAACATTAGCATATATTAGCAGCAAAGCACATTCCTAGAACACATGCCTATATGATGGTTGCCTATATCTATATGTTAGTGCAAAATAGCAGTATCACAGTACAATAGACCAGGAATACAGTGTGAGGTGTATGTGAGAAGATAGGGGGCATAACCCAGGCATAACAAGGTGAGTTTCCAGACTCCCTGAAGGAGTCGGTGGTAACGCCCCTCCTTATGAAATCCTCTCTTGACTCAGACTGCCCTGCTAACTACAGACCAGTCTCTAACCTCCCCTTTGTGGGGAAGGTTATTGAGATGGTGGTCACACTGCAACTGGAGAATAATCTTACCATCCATGCAATCTACGATCCTCTCCTGTCCATATTTCAGAAGAGGCATAGCACGGAGACTGCCCTTGTTCGGGTGCTCAATGATCTCCTAATAACAAGAGATTGGAAGAGCCGTTCCATCTTGATTCTTCTTGATCTCTCTGCAGTGTCTGACACAGTGAACCATGGAATGCTGCTGGAGTGTCCTGCAGTTCATCTGTGGCCTGTCTGGGATGGTCCTCAGATGGCTCCATTCCTTCCCGACTTTCAGATTTCAGAGGGTGGTGTTGGGGATCTTTTCCTCTGTCTCATTCTCACTGCCATGTGGGGTCCCACAGGGTTCTGTGCTGTCCCCCATGTTGTTCGTGGTGTATATGCTGCTGTAGGGAGACATTGTAAGGAGGTATGGGCTGGGTTTTCACTGTTATGCAGATGATATCCAGCTCTACCTGTCCTTTGTTCCCGATCAGTATAGTGTGGTCTCGATGTTTAACAACTGCCTCACCAAGATACACAAGGTTGGCACTGTGGGAGCAGGGGGCCTGACCTGCTGAGTGTGTTTGTGACATATCTGGTTAGCAGTGGTGTGATAAATTTGGTAACACAAGCTTTAACTGTTTAGTCTGTCAGCTTAATGCTGTACAGCTCACTTGCAAAATAAGGCAGTGATTTATTGTTAAAAAGGAAACTGAACTAGATCATTTTGCTTACAGTCACGTTCCTACCTGTTTTATTTTTTTTCAAAGTGCAAGTTAGAGTAGCCGTAGTTAGGGAAGAAGATGGCTTCCAACTACAGTGAGCACAATACATACTACCTGAAGCAGTTGTGTAAGGAGTGAGGAGTCCTGCATGAGAGGAGAGCCACCAAACAGAACCTCGTGGATGCCCTGATGGCAGCAGATGCACAGGGCACTGAGTCACAGACTGTGACTGTAAGGACAAAACCTTGGGCATGGAGGGGCTAGTGGCCAGTGCAGTGTCCAGACTGGGTGAGGAGGGCAGCAGGGCCAGTGCAAGTGAAGGGCCACAGCAGCAGGGGAAGGTCACCCGCATTCTGGAGCCAAAAGCAATCAGGTTGCAGACTTGAGTTATGCAGAATGGAGCTGGAGTTCCAGTGAGACGCTGAGCAAGAACGATGAGAAGCAGAGTGAGAGAAATGAGCCACAGAGGAGAAGAGGGAGCGAGAACAGCGAGAAGCTGAACATGAACAGTGAGAGGTGGACCGTGAGGAGCATGAGCATGAGAGACAACATGAACTGGAGAAGCTGCGACTCCAACCACCAGCACCAGAACAGGTAAGTGGCTTGGGTTTAACTGGAACTACAGGACTGGGTTACAAATTAAATTTCAAATTGATGGCTGAATTTAAAGAGGGGGAGGATATGAATGCCTTTTTAAATTCCTTTGAAAAAGTTTGTATTCAGGCAAATATTCCTAGAGGGTCCTAGAGCTTCCAGCTGTCCCCGCTACTTACCGGGAAAGCTCGAGATGCATTGGGTCAAATGGACAATGAGGACAGTAATGATTACAGCCAACTTAAAGCTGCACTTTTAAAAAAGTTTGATTTAACTGCAGAAGCATACAGAGCTAAATTCTGTAAGCTCAGGAGAAGCCCTGATATGAGCTATGAGGAGCTAGCCACAAAACGTCAGTTTTTAAAATGTTGGTGGGAAGGAATTGAAGCAAACTCTGTAGATAAAATTGAAAATGCTATTTTGTTGGAACAGTTTTCTTGGGCATTCCCAGCAGAGCTGAAAACCTGGCTGGAGGGACAAGATCCCAAAGCAGTGCAAGACGCTGCTGAACTCTCTATGCCTACTATGCCAAGAACAGACCTGCTCTGAGAGCGAATGGGGCAAGTATGGCAGTGCAGAAAGGGAAAAGCATGCCTTCAGGGCAGCTAAAACCCTCACTGCCTCCACCAAAACCAGTTAGCCCCAGGTTTCAAAGAAAAGATTTCTCTGAGAAAAGAAACGAAAGTTGGGTTTGTAAAGAAATTGGGCATATTGCCAGACAGTGTCCCAAAAGGATAAGCAATATGCAGAATGGGTCTAAGAAAGAAGTGGGTTGTTTGTGTGTCCCTGGAAGCATGCCTGTGAACATGAGGGAACACATGCACCCAGTCACAGTGAATGGTGTACAGACACAAGGGTTAAGAGACACAGAGGCATCCCTGACATTGGTAAAAGTGGATCTGGTAGAGCCTGGTCAGCTTATACCCAATAAATTTGTAGCTGTACAAGGGTTCACTGGTGAGGAGACCACATTGCCACTCGCTAGTGTTCTCCTAGACTGGGGTGAAACTGGGGGAACTGTGCAACATGTGGCTGTAGCCAAATCTTTAGCAGTTGACGTCATCCTTGGCAACAATCTCAAACAGGGGATGGTGTGTGCAGTTACCCGTAGCCAAGTGGCAAGGGAAACTTTTAGCTCCCTGGACCCCACAGAAGCCATTGTGGAAACCTCTGGGAGGCTGGTTCCCCAGCCTGTGTCTCCTGATATGGAGACTAATGAAAAGGGGGTAGAAATGTCCCCAGTAGCAGTTGACCACACAGCTATGGAGGGTTACTTAGAAGAAGGAGGGGTGACCCATTGTCAGAGGGTTAAGGATGATAGTGATCCTGAGTGCCCTGATGCTAGTGCTAGGAACCCTAGTTTAGAGACTGAAGGGGACCTGTCCCATGCCTTGGGAATGTGTAAGGAGTCTGCAGCTGCTCAGAAAAGTGACCATAGTCTAGAGAAACTGAGGGCTTGGGCAGACTCTGACAGAGCACAGGGAGGTGAAGGTAAATATAAAATTTATTGGGAAAATAGACTGATGTATACTCAGGCTGTGAAGACAGAGGGAGGGGTGATAGGCAGGCAGTTTGTCATTCCTCAGGGGTACCATGAGCAGTTGCCCAAGACTGCACACGCTATTCCCATGTCTGGTCATCTGGGAATCACATGCACTATGCAGTGGTTGGCCCAGAATTTCTATTGGCCCAACTTCACCCAGTAGGTGAAGGAGTATTGCAGGTCTTGTCACTGGTGCCAAGAAATAGGGAAGGTGGGTAAGAAAACCCAAGCCACCCTAATTCCATTGCCCATAGTGGAGGAGCCATTCCAAAGGGTGGGAATGGCTATTGAGGGGCCTTTAAATACCCCCAGCTCCTCCGGGAAGAGGTTCATCCTGACTGTGGTGGATTATGCCACCCAGTATCCAGAGGCAGTTGCCCTATCCTCACTGAGGACAGACAAAGTGGCAGATGCCTTACTTGGGATTTTCTCCTGTGTTGGGTTTCCACAGGAGATTATCACCGATTGAGGGGGTTCCTTCATGTTGGACCTGATTAAATGTTTGTGGGAGAAGTGTGGGATGGTGCAGAGGTGCACGACACCTTATCACCCACAAGCCAATGGGCTTGTGGAAAGATTTAATGGTACCCTGAAGTCAATGCTCCAAGTGCTTGCTGAACAGCATGGGAGGGACTGGGAGAAATACCTTCCCCACCAGTTGTTTGCATACAGAGAGCTGCTCCAAGAGTTGACAGGATTCCCCCCCTTTGAGCTCTTATATGGACGCTGGGTACGTGGACCCCTAGACTTGATCCAGGAGGACTGAGAAGGCAAGTATGCCACCCAGGGCACTCCTATAGTGGATTACGTCCTTAGGTTTAGGGAAAGGCTGAAGGAGCTTATGGAGACAGCCCAGAGCAACCTAGCAGCTGCCCAACAGAAACAAAAAGTGTGGTATGACCGCAGAGCCAGAGCTCACTTGTACACGGTGGGTCATGAAGTCATGGTCCTTATCCCGGTCTGGAAAGACAAGCTGCAGGCTGAGTAGGCAGGACCATACAAAGTAGTTAGAAAGGTAAAAGATGTGAACTATATCATAGAATTACCTGACAGAAGACAAACAGAAAGAATGTACCATGTCAACATGATGAAGCCATATGTTAATAGGGCTGACATGTCGTTTGGAGTATGTAGTCCTGGGGAGGGGACGGACAAAGAAGACCCCCTTCTGGACTTGCTGGAAGAAAGCAAGTGGGAGTCCTCTGTGCAGGCAGTTAAATTGTCTCCCCAGCTGGCCCCGGACAAGATCCAGAAAGTAAGGGAGGTTCTAGCAGACTTTGCCCCACTGTTTAGCGCCAAGTCTGGACTAACCCCCTTAGCAACGCACGATATAGAGACAGGGACACAGATGCCCATATGGCAGGCAGCATATCAGGTGTCCAAGGCTGTTCAAAAGGACATTAGGAGGGAGGTGGAGGAAATTCTGGATTTAGGGGTAATCCAGAGATCCCACAGCCCCTGGGCCTCACCCATAGTCCTTGTGCCCAAGCCAGATGGCTCTACTCATTTCTGTGTGGACTATCGTGGACTGAATGCAGTCACAAAGTCAGACACCCACCCGATGCCCCCGAAAGGACAAACTCCTGGACAAGTTGGGAGGGGCGACATACCTTACGACTATTGACCTGACAAAGGGGTATTGGCAGGTAGAGCTAACTGACAGAGCTAGGGAGAGGTCGGCCTTCATCACTCTGATAGGTTTATTTGAATTTAAAGTAATGCCTTTTGGAATGAAGAACGCCCCGGCCACTTTCCAAAGGTTGGTGAACCAGGTGTTAAATGGTGCTGAGAAGTACACCGTGGTGTACCTGGATGACACTGCCATCTTTAGTGCCAGCTGGGAGGAACACCTGTCCCACCTTAGGGAAGTGCTGGGCAGGATACACAGGGCAGGTCTCACTGTCAAAGCTGAGAAGTGCCAGGTGGCCATGGCTGAAGTGGCATACCTTGGGCATGTTGTAGGCCAGGGACAGCTCTGTCCTAAGCAATTAAAATAGAGGTGATCAAGGCATGGCCCAGACCAGAAATGCAGAAGCAGGTCAGGCGTTTTCTCAGGACAGTAGGGTATTATAGGAAATTTGTACCCAATTACAGTGTCCTGGCTGCTCCCCTATCTGACCTAGTAAAGAAAAAGATGCCTAAGGAAATTACCTGGGAACGAGCCTGTGAAATAGCCTTTACCAGACTGAAGGAGGCACTGTGCAGTGCTCCTGTATTGACAAGTCCGGACTATAGCAGACCCTTTATAGTCCAGACTGATGCCTCAGATGTGGGTATTGGGGCAGTACTGAGTCAGACATCCAACCAAGAGAAAGATCACCCTGTAGTGTACCTGAGTAAAAAGTTACTTCCCAGGGAGCAGGCTTACTCTACTGTGGAAAGAGTGTCTTGCCATAGTGTGGGCCCTAAAGAAGTTAGAGCCATACTTATATGGGCAGCATTTTGAGGTACAAACTGACCAAAACCCCCTGGTTTGGCTGACACAAATGGGAAAAACTAATGGTAGACTATTAAGATGGAGTCTTGCCTTGCGAGGGTATGACATGATGATCTTACATAGGGCTGGAGCGACCAATCAGAATGCTGATGGCCTGTTGTGTCTATATGAGAAGTGAACTGACTTAGGGAGTTCATCCCATGCAGGGGATAGAGCCCCCAAATTCATTTTAGGTGGGGAGAATTGTGACGCTTGGCCAGCTGGTTATGATTATTGTATGCTATTTGTAATATAAAAATATAGTATGTGATTGCCTCACATAAGACAGCCTGTGCTTATGGGTGCCCCCCCCCCAGGTTTCAGTGAAGCTACAGTGACAAGTGACCTGAAACCAGGAGGTAATTAAAAGACCAGAGAGACTTAATTAAGGGTCTCCTGTTTTTCTGTCTTAATTAGAACTGGCCCAGCTGCCAGGATATAGGGCTCGTAAAGTTTTATGATTCCTATAGGAAGAACATTTTATACCAACTTGGTGTTAAAAGTTGTAAAACCCTTTGTTATGCCTTGGGAACAGGAATCAGCCACCAGTTCAAAGGAAAGGCTTGATTAAAGACTGTCATAATTTAGGAAATGTATTTTTCCTTCTGAAGTCACATTATTTAAAATATACCTCCTGATAGGACATCATGTTTGTATTTTTTTAATTCTAAAAAGGAGGAGCTAGATGACTCACCAAGGGGTTGGGGAGATGGAGTGGAAATGTATCCTTGTAACTAGGGAATATGTCATATCATTTTGGGACTCAAGAAAGACAGATCTCTGATCTAAGACACTTATAAAGGTAATACATTAGATAGAAACAGTCTAATTGTATTGTGGTAGGAGTTTGTTTTGCACTTTGTCCTTGTTCTTTTATGTGACTGTGAGCTCTTTTATATATTTTTTTGTGTTTACATTTTTCATATTTTTACCATCTTTTAGTAAAGTACCCATTAGTTTGAAAGACTGCCTGAGCGTCTGCCAGTTCTTTTTTGCATGTGACGTATAGAGGGTTAAGTCTGACAATTGTTCAACAGCTTCATGGTGTTACTAAACTGGGAAAAGGTAAGAATATACCTAAGGTCTTTTATAGAGTTTTATGGATTCATTTTGGAAGCCTGGCTTGGTCCCTCTGGTGAAAGAGAGGTCCAAAGGGTATACCCATACTTGGAGAAATCCCCTGGTATCTGGCTCTCCTTATGCTAAGGGTAGCAGTAGTGAACACCCTTTTTTCCACAGTGTTCATCTTGCGCAATTCCTTACTGATGGGATGCACCTTGACTTCCTGACGGAGAATGGCCTTGTCATTCTCAGTCAAAATGAAAATCTTGCCAGCAGTATACTTACAGTCTGTCTGCCTGCAGAGGGAATATGTGCAGGTCTACTCCATACTGCATCTGAGAAGAGTCTCAAATGCAGGGTGGAGTAAGGGTTATGAGATTGACCGGTATGGTGGAAATGCTGAACCACTCCAGATGGAGACGTGTCCCCAGGTCAATGGAAGAAGGCTCAAAGCAAGAGTTGCATACATGTGAAGAAGAACCTGAAAAGAAAGGTACTCCTGGGGGGGGAGGAGAAGGGCCTGGGGTAGCATTATCCAGGCTATAAAAAGAGTCATTACCACCCTCAGAAATGATGAGTTCGGGGTCAGACTCAACCGCCTCCAGATCCTCTCCGGGGAGGGGGCTGGGAGAGGAGTGGACCTAAGGTTTCTTAACCCAGCACTAGAAGTTGTCAAGACAGATGACACCAGCAGAAGAGGAGCCTGCACCAGAAAGACTAGGCCTGGTGTCAACAGCTTTCATGGCACCAGGCATGGTGCTGGGCCAGGCCCCAGAAAACCTGATCCCAGCACCAAGCCCAGTGCTGCTCATGGCACCGAAGATCCAGCAAGCACCAAAGTGACTTGCAAAGGTACCAAGGCCCATCCCAAAGCAGTAACACTGAATGAGAGTGTAGCCAGTGGAACAGGTGTCAGCAGCGTGGTCACCAGCAAGGACCAGAAGGTCACTGATGGAGCCAAATCCTCTATCTGGCTGGAAGGTCCTGACTGTGGCTCTGATGCTCCCAGCCTGGGGCTGGCTCCGCAAGAAGGGGCAAACGAGACTGGCATGGTGGTGGTGCTGAGGGTTGAGGCGCTGGACACCACACCTCGCGCTACACCGGTGACCCAGGTTCAGGAATGACCTCAGGTTGACGGGGTGCTGGCATAGGGGGGTAGGAGTAGGATCGAGTGTTGACTCTCCTCTTCTGGGTAAGGGGTGGGGTCGCCCGCCCGTAGTCCCACCGTCACTGAATGGAGGGGTTCAGTGCCAGCGCAGGTGGTCAATGACACAACTGGAAGGAAGGGGCATCCCAAATGGCATGCACCCACATGTGTAGGCTACGTCAGGGATGCATGAGTGTAGGGGCTGGGAGAAAACCAGGAAAAAAAACAGAATATGTATGTATGGATGTGTATATATATATATATATATGTGTATATAGGTACAACGTTTGGCTCGTTTGCCCTTTCTGTTTTTTATATATATATAAAAAAAAACACACACACACACACACATATATATATATATATATATATATATATATATAAAAACAAGGGGCAAACGGGCCAGACGCTGTACCTACTGCTCCATAAGAGCTGTCCCCAAAGGGAGACGGAGGGACTCTGGGCCCAAGACCTTGTGCACCCATGAACAAAAGCTGTCGGTGACACCGATGGTACTGGGAAAAGCCTTCTGCTTCGGGACATGGAGGATCTTGTGGTAGACCTACCAGAGAGTGACCTCGAGTGGTACTATTTCTTCCCCTTCTGATGGAAAAGGAAGAACTCGAGGTTGAACGGCGCTGGGTCGGCTAACTGGGATCAGGAATGGACCTGCTTCTTTTTGTGTTTATGGGATGGCTGCCCTCCCTCCCTCCCGAACACAGGACCATCATCAGAACCCTCCCTCACCAGGGGAAGTGAACCAGATATGGCTCTACCACCAAAGCAGCATGCTTGAAGAGGCTTCCTATCAACACCGTCACTGTCCATGGCCTTCGACTTTTGGTCGGTAGGGCACAGAGAAACTGACAAAAGAAGGAAAACTAAAATCACTACACTGACACAAAAATAATGAACATTAG
This sequence comes from Neoceratodus forsteri, assembly GCA_016271365.2. NCBI lineage: Eukaryota > Metazoa > Chordata > Ceratodontiformes > Ceratodontidae > Neoceratodus > Neoceratodus forsteri. Next base: position 160,701,622 of record CM057454.1, on the reverse strand, counting down.
CTTTAAACACTAAAACTGAGAAGAACTGAACACTTTTGTTGTATAGACATGAAGTTCTGACTCCCTGTGGGCAAGCAACATTGTCATTGAAGTGCAATCGACAGTGGAGAAAAAAGGAACTGAGGTAAGTGATGCAGAGGGAGCTAGTCTCATGGTACCATGCATGCACACAGTCTACCTTGGCGCCGGCCCTCCTGAAAGTTCTGGCTCCTGCAGGACCCGAGCACATCAGTCTCAGAACCCAGTGGTATGACTCAATTGTGAAGATTGATTCCTGGAAGATCAGTCACATAGGAACTTACTGTAAAAGTAGATCTTCAAGGGAATCCCTTTAGGTGAGGTCACACTTTTGGAACATATACCACTTTAGCACTAAAACCACATGGAAACTTTGCAGGCTGGAGCCACCCATGACAATGTCATACATCTAGCATCCATATAAGGCATGTGTGGCCCCATTTCTCCTCAGTTCTATGCCAGAGATTATGCTGGGAGGACTACTGTCTGAGGAAACCAGGAGATCATGCCAGCACCCCACACACCAGACAAGAAGGGGCACTTAAAAAGGCAACAAAGGAATGCAGCAATGCAGAGAAACCACTGTCATAGCCCCTGGGAGGGAAGAAGGGGGAGGGACAGCATGACCTGATGAAAGAGATTATCTCGAAGATCTACTGCTACAGTAAGTTCTTATGTAACTGTTCCATCTTTTTCGTGGATATCTCTTTCATCAGGTCACACCTTTGGAATGTGTCTCAAGCAGTACCAAAAGCTGACAGTGTGGGCGGAGAGCATGTAAATGCACAAAAGTACAGGTCCTGTCATAATGCCAGGCCCAATAAAACTGTTCTACTATGCAAAACAATGTCCAGACTGTAAATCTTAGAGAAGGTATGGACAGTAATTTATGCGGTGTCTACACAAATGGGAGCATCAGACATATTTCTGAAGTGCTCAATATAAGTGTCCATTCTTCTCATGGAAAGGGCATGGTCCACAGTAGGAAGTTCTTTACCGTACTTCCTATAACAAAACATAATTCAGTTATGTAGCCTGATGAACAGACACTAATTAGACAGTGGAGTGCCCCTTTCCCAGGCGTGAACAAAATACACAACTGAAAGGACCTCCCAGAGTCCTCAGGGCAGTGAAAACAGAACCTGATAAAATTTATATACATCTTCAATGCAAAAAAAAACAACAAAACTTTATTAATGCACCAGTTAGGGTTAAAGTGACATCAGTAAATAAGCTGAGATGTGCAGAGTATATGACAATGGGATGAGCATTAGGGTTGACAACCCCAAGGTACAACCCACGAGTAATCTGTGAAGACTCAGGAGAGGTGAAACTGTAATGGTTTTTCCTGTTGTTGCCTGCAGGGTGAGGGTGGGGTATTAGGGTTGGGAACCCTAACACCACATTTCCCTACTTTTGTTGCTTTGACCCTGATACATTAATAAAGCTTTTCTGCAATTATGAATTTCCTTACTTTTTAAGATAGTAAAATTGTATCCTCATTTATGCGGGTCCCTTTGGAACCTGTGTGAACATATCCATTTGCCTGTGGAAGTGCAGGGACTGGGCTCCATCCTTGTATAGATGAATACATCCATGTTGGTGTGGGAGTGCAGGGCTCTCTGCTTCCATTTCTACCAAAAAACAATTTGCTTGGCTCTCTAACTTGTTCAACTTCTGATGTTATCCTATGAGAATTTTCAGGTTTTAAATTTGTTTCTGTTTTTTTATATGCCCCTTAAATTGTTGGGGGGATATTGTGTGTTATTCTTGTAGTACTCATTAAGACCTTTGTTATATATAGATTGTCCCTTAACTGCAAATACTGAGGCAATTATGGCTTGCTGAAGTTGAAATGTGGTAAAAAAAAAAAAAAACTAAGTCTAAAATATTTTTTTGTATGAAGGGATCCTTTTACATATCATATCCTTTTTCATACCAAACAAAAGATCCATACGACAAAGGATTTTTTTATATGAAAAAAGAATCGGCAAAAAACACGGGGCCCGATTCCAGAAGCCACCTGAATTGGGTGCAATTTGCGGCAAAGCAGGGGTTTGTGCCCGATGCAGCTGCAGCAAGGGCAAAAAGTAGTATTCTAGAAGGTTTGCCACAATTTGCCACTTGCAGCAAGTCTTCTGGACTGTCCGCAACATGCAGTACTGCGCCAAGATGAGTAGTGCAGTGAGAGGTTGTGGCGCAGGGCAGGGTGCAGCACTCTACTAGTCCCAGTGGGGACTCTGTGTGCCCCAAGGAGCAGCAAGCCCAGAAAAGTGCCTTGGAAGGGGCAGCAAACGTCAGGCTGTGGTACAGGGCATGTGGACCCCCATGGCAATGTCCCACTACCCCCACCAAACACCTGTGCCATGATGGGGTGGGGGACAATGCCTGTCAGGGATGGTGGGGGGCTACTAGACTACCAGGGAGGGCACCCACTGTGTTGTCACTTTTATACTGTGGTATTATGGGTGATCGTGGATAGTGGAGGTGCTGTCACTCAAGAGTCAATTCTCTCTGTTGTTGGAAGTAAGTGGGAATCGTGGGGGTGGAATACCACACCACTGTCTAGGACTCCCAATGAGGTTGGGGGTAGGCGGCACACTGTACTGTCCAGGCACAGGGGTGCCCAGTGGGTCAATGCCACCCTGTGCTCCAACAAGCTGGGTGCCACTAGCTGTGAGCAGGTTGCCAGCTCCTGTCCATGCCCCCAACACAATGTTTTACCCCTGGTGAGCCCCTACAGGCCCCAGTCCACCTTGGCCCATTGGTGCAAGCCAGTTAGACCACCTCCTGGCTGGTCTAACTAGTGACCTCTCCTGCATCCATGGTGGGGCTTCTGGAATCCCAAAAAAGGGGATGTGACAGCCCTGCCATGGCACAAGCCCTCTTGCGACATGGCACCATGAGTTGCTGGATGCAACCCTGGTGCAAGGGGGTTTTGCCACAGCCATCCCTGGACCGGACGCAGGCCATGTTGTGGAATCCCATTTGATGCAAGTTGTGTTGCAGTGCAACTCACAACTTGAATCAAACAACTTTGCCGCAACACCCTTGCATCGGGTGCACCCGACTGAGAATTGGGCCCCCTAAGTCCAAAATCTTTTTTCGTATGAGGGCATTTTTTTTTCATATGAACGAAAAAAACATAAAAAAAAGATCCTTTCATATGAAAAAAGAATTTGAACTTAAATTTTTTTCTGTTTCATTTTTCATATGAAGGGATCCTTTTTCGTATGGCCGAATTCCTTTTTTGAATGGCCATACGAAAAAGAAAATTGAGTCACGGAGAAAGACTTATAAAAAAAAACAAACATTTTGGCATCATTTTTTCAAGAATTAAGTGGAGAATCCACCTAATGGGATTCCGATTAGCAAGATACATGTGCTAGTGTGTGTGCAAGATATCATTTGTGTGAGTTTTCTAAATTTTTTATTAAAAAAAAAAACAAACAAAAAAACCCAGAAACAAAATGGCAGCCATACAAAAGGATTTTTTCCTAACAAAAAAAGATTAGCCCATATATTTTTGTATGGACCAAATTCTTTTTTCGCTCAAAGCAGCTATCCAAAATGGAGCATGCTCAGAAGTGAAATTTTAAAATTTAAAATGACATTAGTATTTTTTTAATAAACCTGCAAAAGGCATCACTGTGGTCTAAGTCCTTTCTACCCTGAAAATTTCAGAGAAAAATTCCAAACCATCAGGGTGGTTGGCGATGACAAGAAAACAGCAAAAAATGGAAATTACGTACCTACCCGTAATTCTTGATCTTTTTGGACGAAGTCTCCACCACTCATTCACACTAATGGGAGTACGCTGGAGGTGCTAGGACCCAGTGGGAGCCAAACTTTTTCAGAAGAGCCGGTCCCGAGATTGAGCCGTGTGGAAGCGGCACCGTGAGCTAGGCTTGCGCGGTATAGACTATCTCGGCGTCGACCCTCCAACCACCTCAGTACATTTTTTCCAAGTAGGTGCAGCGTAACTAACCTAGAGAAGGACTAGCGTAACTATCGGACATAAGATAGTCCGAATGACCAGTGTAAGAAAGGTCAAAACACAAAGTCTTCAAAGCCCAAATTGGAGGAGTGAAGACCAGAAACAGAAGTGAGCTCAGGGGATGGTGGGTAGGCATGTGAATGAGTGGTGGAGACTTTGTCCAAGAAGATCAAGAATTATGATAGGTACATAATTTCCATATCTTACTGAACATAAAGTCTCCACCACTCATTTACACTAATGGGACAGTACCGAGCTAAATAATCCCCCGAGACGGGCGGCAGGAGAGAGAGGAGCTCACTTTCTAGGACAGAAGTCCATTAAGAATTGCCCTGCCAATGACTGATGTTGTCTGGCATGGACATACAAGGTATAGTGCTCAACAAAAGTGTGCATGGAGCTCCAGGTAGCCGCATTGCAAATGTCTGTAATGGGGACATTACGAATTTCTGCCAGAGATGCTGTGACTGCTCTGGTAGAGTGAGCGTACATACTGCCCTCCAACTTGACCTGTGCCATGGAGTAGCAGTGGTGAAGGCATGCTACCAGTCATGCTGAAATGCACCTGATAGCAACAGGCTGACCCAGCTGGGTCATGCTGAAGGAGACAAACAGTTGTTGAGCCTTGCAAATTTCTTTTGTTCTGTCCAGATAGAATCGCAAGGCTCTTTTTACATCCAGAGAATGAAGGGTATGCTCTCCCTCATTCTGGAAGTTGGCAAAGTAGGTAGGAAGGACTAAAGGTTGATTTAGAAGAAATTCTGAGACAACCTTAGGGAGGAACTTAGGATGGGTCCTAAGAAATACTTTGTCTTTGTGAAATACAGTATGGTGGGGGAGGGGGGTCTGTGACCAAAACGTGTATTTTTGATACTTTACAAGCAGAAGTAATGGCCACCAGGAAGGCTGTCTTCCAAGTAAGGAATTTCAACTCGCAAGTGGCTAGAGGCTCGAAAGGTTTACGAGTGAGCATGTCTAGCACAAGGTTAATGTCCCAGGCTGCAACTGCATATCTCACAGGTGGCCTGGTATGCAGAATACCCTTAAGAAACCTCTTAACTACAGGTAACTGAGCCAAGACACGGAATGTACTGGCTCATGATAAGCAGAAATTGTGCAAAGAAGAACCCTGACTGTAGAGTATTGCAGACCTGTGTTTGAGAGGTCTAAGAGATACTCCAGGACTTTATTCAGTGGGCAGGAAAAAGGATTCTAAGAGGATTTTGCACACCAGATAGAGAAATGTTTCCACTTAGCTGTGTAGGTTTTCCTGGTAGCTGGCTTGCGTGCAGCTAAAAGAATATCTGAAACTCTATGAGAAACATTAAACCTATTCACCTCTATCTCCTCAGAATCCATGCATGAAGGTGAAAAGACCTTAGGTTGGGATGAACTACAGGGCCCTGGGTTAGAAGGTTCATCTGAAGGAGAAGCGGTTTTGGAGGGGTTTCCGATAGTTTGTCAATTATAGGAAACCAGATCTGACAAGGCCAAAATGGGGCAATGAAAATCATTCTGCCCCCCCGTGCCTCCAATTTGAGCAGTAATCTCTGAACTAGGGGGAGGAGGAAATATGTAAAGAAGTGTTTTGTCCACCGCAGCCTGAATGCATCCTGACAAGAAATGCCAGGTCCTAGATTTCTGGAGCAGAAGAGAGGCAGTTTTGCGTTGAGTGGGGATGCAAAAAGGTCCCGGTCCAGAGTTCCCCACTCTTCAAAGAGCGACAGAATGATGGTTAAGTCGAGAGACCACTGGTGAGTATCTGTCCCCATTCTGCTGAGACAGTCTGCCAGCTCATTTTGTATTTCTGGCAAGTGAACCACCTGAATCAGAGCTTGGTGCTCTAGACACCATTCCCACACTCTCATTGCTTCCCTGCATAATGGGTAAGAGTGTGCACCGCCCTGCTTGTTGATGTAATACATCACTGCCTTGCCCATTTAAAGGAGAATGTTCTTGTGATAGAGTATATCCTTCAAAGCTCGGACTGCATAGAGGACGGCTCTCATTTCTGGAATGTTTATGTGGAGTTGAGACTCGTCCTGGGACCACGTGCCCTAGGTGTGGAGATCCTAGCAGTGAGCTCCCCAGCCCATCAGGGACACGTCGGTGGTAGTGGAGATCTGAGGATCCAGAAGGGTGAAGGGATATCCTTCCAGAAGGTTGTCCTCCTGAGACCACCAGGTGAGGGACCGTTTCAGAGGTTCTGTCATCTTGATGTGAAAGGACTGAGGATGAGTGGTTGGTGACCACTGAGTACTGAGCATTCACTGAGTGGTTCTCATGTAGAGATGAGCCAAGGGCACAGTGAAAACCGAGGATGGCATGAGACCAAGCATCTGCTGCATCGAGAAAGCTCAAACTGAGCTGTTCTCTTGAAGAAGCAGGCATCTGAAGAACATCGCTCCTTCTGTCCTCCGGAAGGAAGGCTTTCATGCAGGAAGTGTCCAGAAGGACTCCTATAAATAGAAGTTTCTGGGAGGGCTGCAACTGCAACTTTTTCAGGTTTAGCAGGACTCCCATGGACGTGAGGAAATTTGTGGCCGTGACCACAGCCTCCAGAGTCTCTTGTCTGGAGGGACTTGCAAGAAGCCAGTCTTCCAGATATGGGAATACTTGAATTCTGATTTTCCTTAAATGCACCATGAGAACTGCACAGCACTTTGTAAAAACTCAAGGTGCCGAGGATAGCCCAAAGAACAGGACTCTGAACTGATAGTGTTGATCCAACGCCGCGAACCTTAGGTATTTGTGGTGTTTTGGTTGTAAGAGAATGTGTTGGTAGGTGTCCTGCATGTCCAGAAAGGCTAGCCAATTGTGTTAATGAATCAAACGTAGCAGGGTACCGAGTGATGTCGTCTTGAACTTTTCCTCATAGAGGAATTTGTTTAACTTTCTGAGATTGAGACTAGGGCGCATGCCACTAGTTTTCTTTGGAACCAGAAAGTAATGGGAGTAGAAACCTGTGTTTCATTGATCCAGTGGAACTACTTCTACTGCCCTGTTGTTCAGAAGGCCTTGAACCTCGGAAGCAAGAAGGTCTGACTGCACAGCAGACAGCCTGGGCTGTCGTTTGGAAGGATGATCGGGGGGGGGTTCCGACAGATTGAGAGAGTACCCCTCACGGATTATCCTGAGGACCATTCATCTGATGTTATAGACTTCCACTGGTCATAGAACTGAGTCAGACAGCCTCCCACTGCCAAGGAAGAGTCCCCCTCGGACAGCTGAGGAGGGACATGGGCCAGAAACTCAGAGGGTGGCACTCAGCGTTTTTGGGCCCTGTGCTTTCTGCTGTGTTTTCTTTTGCAGCTGAGGAGTTATGATCTGTAGTAGCTCTGAGGAAACCTCCAAATTGAGCAGAGCTTCTACTGTTGTTTTGAGCGAATGCCGAAGAACATACTCGTATTGAGAAAAATAACCCTGGTAGCTAGCAATATGCATGCCCAGAGTTGCAGCAGCAAAGACCCACTTACCCATTTACAGGACAGACTGTGGATTCCTGAGGAAGGACAGCCTTATCATTCTCTGCCCGGACCACTAAGACATCAGCAAAGGCCTGTGAGGCCAAGATGGGGCAATCCTTGGGAGGGGCATATTTCCTATCTATGGACTTGGCCACAGAGGGGACAAGAGCCAGATTCTTCCACACCATCTGGGAAACAGTCTTAAAAGAGGGCTGTACCGAAGGGGTTAAATCCATAAGGATTTCTGGAACATGCAGATACTGGAGGCGCAGAAGCTTCCCAGGATCAATTTCCCTGGTCTGGAAAGAGTAGAATTTAAGTTCTTGAGCAGAGACTTAAAGGAAAGGTCTTCCACCATAGGCTCTGCAGGAGAATTGATCCCTGCCCCTAGGGTAGAATCAGCATTAACATCATCACTCAGCCAAAGATCAGGATCAGGCTCAGTATCATCTCCTGACAGTCCAGGGGGACTGTATAGACAGGAAAGGAATGAAAACTAGGAGGAGGAAGAAGAGGAGGAGGAGACAGCATCAGAGTTGAAAACCTCTGTAAACTATGCAGTGCCATCAACCCCCCCGGTGCCGTCAAAGAGAGCGGCGCCGAGAACAGAGATGGCACCAACACGGAAAACAGCGCCATGACAGGGAGTGCAGCACCAACCATCATGATGTCAACCACCCCCCTGGCACCGCAGATGGCGCCGATACCACCCTGGCACTAAGGACAGCACTGACAGGGCATGCAGCACCACGAACGGCACTGACACCACACATGGTGCCGAAAAAGGACCTCGGTGCCACAGAAACTGGCAACACAGGTAGTGGCACCCTGCAGAACTCTGAACTGTGATTTGAAGGTAAAGAATGAAAAATAGCAGGAGATAAAGACATCGGTGTGGACCCCTGCGCCGCAGCCATGTGAGGGGGATAGACACCAGAGTGTGGAGTCAACAGCACTGAACACAGCGCCACGTGACCAGGAAGTCCTTACTGCCCCACCTGCTGATCCAAAACCGACAGGTCCGAAGGCCCCGGCGACGGACTGGCCGGTTCAGGCAGTCGGGACAACCTCTGAGCTAACTGCTCCATAAGAGCGGCCCATTGGTGAAACTGCTCATCGGAAGCCCCTCCAATAGGCGGTGAGGGGCTCAGATGTCAAAGAAACTGGCAGTCAGAGACAGAAACCGGAGACTCCAAAAGAGGCAAAGACCAGCCCCTGACCCCAACAACCAACCATCTACACGCAGACGTACCAGAGGGCGACCTTGAGTGATGCCGTTTCTTCTTCGACTGGTGGGCCAAAGAACTCAAGGCCTATCGGTGCTGTGAATGGGACCGTTTCTTTTTAAGCATTTGGGAAGACCGCCCATCCCCCCCGAGCACTGGACTGTCCATTGTCAGACCCCCCTCTGGAGAGGGCAGCGGACCAGACCCAGCCTGGCTGACTGAACAGCTTTCATATGAAGTCTCCCTATTGCCACCTGCCCCACTCATGGTCAGCTGAAGACTTCTTGTACAAAACTAATTTTATTACATGAAATCCATACTTTTTGTGATAAAATACAAAATAATAAAACTGAAAACTAAGCTGCAAGTTTGAAGCTTGACTCCAAGCGGGCAAGCAACGGCGTCACTGAAGCACACTCGACGGAGGGAAAAAAGTTACTGAGGCAGTTGGAGGGTCAATGTCAAGATAGTCTATACCGTGCGAACCTAGCTTGCGGTGCCGCTTTCTCGCGGCTCCATCTCGGGGCCGGTACTTCTGAAAAAGTTTGGCTCTGCTGGGTCCTAGCACCTCCAGCATACTCCCAATAGTGTGAATGAGTGGTGGAGACTTTCTGTCCAGGAAGATAAACAATTTTTTCACTATCCACCTCTCGGAATCCACACATCTGAATGGAATGAAATTTGGCACATCAAGAGATCTACCCCACTCCCCCAAGACCTCACATGCAAAATTTCATGCAAATCCACTGAACAGCTGTGAAGCTATTTGTTCAACCCTAACTATAGTGCCACTACCAAGTCACTATAATATATCCTGTACATAATATAGTAAATAATATATCCTGTATATAGTATAGAATAATATCTATATATTTATATAAATATACATATAATGTAGCAATGCTCCCCTTGCATTGGCAAGCTCTGTGTAAAACATTATAAAGTGAATGCCCTGATTTACTGTAAATTCTGACTCCTGCTTAGGCCCCAAACCTTTTCTGTATGGTGTCGTCAAGGCACAGATCAGGAAGCATAGGAAAACCAGGAGCAGGTGAAGAATTCACCAAAAATTATTCATTTACACTAGCAATATAAAATAAACTTGTTCAGTATAACTATTTACAAAGGCAAAATAAAAAATAAAGTTTTCTTTCAGTCTCTGTGTTCCTTGTTCTCCAAAACTCTCTTGCAGTTGCAGCTTAGCTCTTATAAGTCCTTTCAACCCCCATCCTTAGCAAGCATCCTGTTTTTGTAAATATCAGGCAGTAGCTGCTAGAATACATTGTGCCTAAGCTGAGAGGCTCCATTCCCACAGCTTTTGCAAAAAGCTCAAAGATTTGCACTAAGGTAACCTCTAGTTTCCAACAGCTTTTTGCAGTCATCTCTAAATATAATTATATTTCAACAGTAACACTATATATTTTGTAAACAAAAGTGATCCCATTATCAGTTACATTTTCATACAATGATTTGCACAAACTTTTATATCAGCAGATCTAGACATGCAAGGGAGAAAAAACAGACAGCAAGGGAAAACTGAGAGACAGTGACAGCCAAAGAATTGCGAGATTGTCAGGGTGATCAAATCCAAAGTCTCAAAGGAAAATTTTGTTGCGCAACCAGTCAGAAAAGAGAGAGAAAAGGACAGATCCTTGCATTTAAACACTTTCTCCATAACAAATGGGACAGGGTCCTAGTCTATGTCACATACACCCCCCTCCTTAAGAGGGGACCTGTTTTATTAAACAGGTTTCCAAAACTTTTTATTAATTCTCTATTAACATCTGCTGCTTTCAGAAATTAAGCACATATACATCATGTTTTTCTGTAACAGTACAGTTTAAACTCATTTGCTTTTGACCTTCAGAAATGAAAATTACGTACCTACCATAATTCCTGAGCTTTCTGTGTATCTTCACCATTCATCACATTTGGGTTCTGGCCGGAGGTCACAACACTGCGGGAATTTTTTTTTTGGGATGGGCAGAGTCGATGCACCGACGGCACCGCCCTCAAGGCTGACGCACTGTGTGGTGCTCGCGGGCTGGCCGTTAGGTGTCATCGACCCCACCCTCTTGCTAGTTCTGAGTCGCTGTTGAGTAAGAAAGGGTTGGGAGGGAGGGACAAGGAAGTCCAAGAGACAGACAAAGGAAAAGATATACAAACTAAAAGGAGAAATAAACGATGGAGAGGACAGAAGGAGAGTGAAAAAAACTAAGGGGATTGGGAAGGGGCTCCAATCTTTGGAAGCAGAAAAGGAGAGGGAAGGAGGAGGGGAAGGGAACAGCTAATATTTTTCAAGTCAAACTACCTCTTGCTGGGAGCTGCAATACTGAACATAGGATTTGCAAGAAAGCGAGTTGTGCTCACAACAGAGGGAGGTGAACCTTACAATTGTCTTTGATTTGTAGCAGATATTCTGCAGGTGGAGGCTACTTCTAACTGAAAGGTGAAATAAGGAACTTAGAATTATCAGGAAAAGACAATCTTGTTACAATTCTTAAGATTTTCAGTGCAGGAAGAGTTTAAAGCACAGCTGACTTATTTTGGGGCTGACTGCTTTCAGAGCACAAACCACCAGGCTGTTTTGGGGCTGGGGAGGTTTACCTGTGTCTGACTTGGATGTCTGGATTTTTCTCTGTTTGATTAGCAGGAGATTTTCTCTGTCAAATTGTTGTGTATGGTATCTTGCTGACAGGAAGGCACTCATCGCAGCGGTGGGTCAGAGCTCTTAGCTGATTGTTTTGTGAGGGCACAGTTTAGGCCCAACCCCTTCCCACCTCTCACCCCATCCACCCCTGGAAATAGTTCCTTTATACCTGGGGTTCTGACATCATTTCCTCAAGAGTGCAAGGTGCACATCAATGTCATATCCTCTCTAGCACACAGCACTGAAAATATAAGCATACACATTGTATAATATATATATTTCTATATAACAAACCAATCACACACACAAACACACACACACACACACACACAGCACACACATACACATAATACATGTGAGGAGTAGAAAATGTAATGGCTGTGGGGCAGCAGTCTTCCAGGAGTCTTCTGAGGCTGAGATGCTGCCCTTTTGCAGACAACTCTCTGCCCTGAGGGAGGAATTTGCCCATTTCCAGGCCACACTGGACAGCAGTAAGAGAACCTTCCCCCAGGCCAGACTGGATGGTAGGAAGGGAACCTCCCCCATCCAGGGAGCACCAGAGCCACCACCACTACCTCAGAGGTTGCAAAGAAAGCACAGCAGTTGGACCACAGTGGGCTCAGGGAGGGTGAGGATCATGGAACAGAGGCACACCCAGTCAGTTGTTCCACTCCACAATCCATACACCATTCTGGGGGAGCACAGCTCCCCTATGGATGCACCCACAGAGGAGATTAAGGAGGCTGAGGACACCTGTCACAAGGGAGGCCCACAGGAAGGAGGCAGAGGACACCACAAGGAAAGGAAGCAGCTCCTGGTGGGAGACTCAATTATTAGGGGGACAGAACTGGGGGGAGCAGGGAAAACTGAAGTAAAGTGCCTGCCTGGTGCCATGGCTTGAAGGGACAGGAAGCGCATCCTCAGGATCACGAGAACAGCTGCATGGGAGTCCGAGCTGGACATCACTGTCCACCTAGGGACAAATGACTTGGTTCAACATGAGATTAGAGCAGTGCAGAAGGACTTTGTAGAACTGGGGAGGGGCCTAAGACAAGTAGCACACACAGTATCCTTCTCAGAGGTGCTGCCTGTCAATGGCATGAGTGAGGCACGGGTACCGTGCACCATGCAGTTTAATGAATGGTTGAAAAAATGGTGTGGAGCACAGGGGTTTGGCTTCATTGGGACTGGGGTTCCACCTGGAGGGACACCAGCCTATACTGGCAGGATGGTCTGCATCTGTCCAGGAACGGAACAAGTCTTTTGAGCAATCGGTTTAAATGCTTCATTGGCAAGCTTTTAAACTAGTCAAGGGGGGAAGCACTGATAAGTAGCAGGAAAATCCCAGCCTCTCCTACAAAACAGGGTACTAAATGAGAAAAGATAGAGGTAGAAAGGTCAGTGGGGGATGCTGCAACAGAAGGTAAAGCCATCAAAAAATGGAAAGCAATGAGTACCAATGCCCGTAGTCTGAGTAACAAGCTTCCTGAATTAGTGGCCTTGATGGAGGAGGAACATCTGGATATTGTGGCAGTCACAGAAACATGGTTCTCACAAAACCATGACTGGGACGTAAACATACCAGGATACACTATCTACAGGAGGGACAGAGAGGGTAAAAGAGGAGGAGGAGTAGCTCTTTACATAAGGGAAGGAATCAAAGCAACAGAACAAAAGGGAAAACAGGAGGAGAAGAAGCACTGTGGGTAAATTTGGAGACCGGCAATGGCACCACAATCTGCACAGGGGTTTTATACAGACCCCCTTCTCAGGGGGAGGAAATGGACAAGGAAATTATAGAAAGTATATTTAGTATGGCAGAAAAAGGGGAAATATTGCTGATGGGCGATCTGAATATGCCAGATGTTAACTGGAGTGCGGTTGCAGCAGCCACTACGAAGAGTGGGGTTATTCTAGATGCCCTACAGGGGGCATGCCTTAGACAACTAGTATTGGAGCCCACTCGAGAGGGAGCAATCTTAGACCTGGTTCTCTCAAATGGAGATGAAGAGAGGATCACAGATGTAGAAGTGGGTAGCCATTTGGGAACTAGCGAACCATCGAACAGTATGGTTCACAATAAACACAGCAATAGAGTCAAGCCATACAAAGGCAAAGGTACTGGACCTTAGGAGGGCTGACTTTGCCAAAATGGGTGAGTGCCTAAGGAATGCACTAGCAAATGGGCAGGAAGGAGGGGTGGAAGAACAATGGGGAATAATAAAAACTGCCATCACAGAGGTAACAAGCCTTTGTGTGGAGCAAATGAACAAAACTAACGATGTAAGAAACCACTATGGTTCTCAAAGGAAGTGGCAGTGAAGGTTCAAGAGAAAAGAAAGCTTTCAGGAAGTACAAGGAATCACAGAAGGAGCAGGACAGAGAACTGTATCAGTTAAAAGCAAAAGGAAGCTGGGAAGGCAGTCAGAACAGCAAAGGCCCAAACCGAGGAAAAGATAGCCAACTCAGTTAAAAGGGATAAAACCTTTTATAGGTACATCAGGAGCCAAGGAAGACCAAGGGAGGGATAGTGAGGCTTAATGGGGGCGGGGTGAGGGTGGGCAGAGGGTGACTGAGAAAGGCAGAGATACTAAACAAATATTTTTGCTCAGTATTTACAAAGGAAGAGGGGGAGGTACCTAAAACAAACAGTAGAAACACTCTGGATACAGAAGTTGATACCAGCCCATTTACAGAAGAAAGGGTTCTGAAAGAACTCTTAAAACTGAAGGTGGACAAAGCAATGGGGCCTGATGGGATTCATCCCAGAATTCTAAAAGAACTAAGAGTAGAATTAGTAATACCACTGACTACCCTGTTTAACAAATCATGGGAGGATGGGGTGGTACCCGAGGACTGGAGGAGGGCAGATGTGATTCCCCTTCACAAAAGTGGGAGCAAGGCAGAAGCAGGAAACTACAGACCTGTTAGTTTAACCTCAGTGGTAGGGAAAATGATGGAATCACTTCTGAAGGAAAGAATTGTTGAGTATCTAGAGGCCAGAGGGGCACAGGACCCAAGGCAGTATGGATTCACAGCAGAAAGGTCATGCCAGACAAATCTGATAGATTTCTTTGACTGGGTGACCAAAGTAGTAGATCAGGGAGGGGCTGTGGACATGGCCTACCTAGACTTTAGCAAGGCATTTGACACAGTCCCACACAAAAGATTAATATACAAGTTAGCTAGCCTGAGAGTGGGTCCCAAGATGACAGCCTGGGTAAAAAATTGGCTGGAGAATAAGACACAGAGAGTAATAGTAAATGGAGTCCACTCTGAAGAAAGGGGGGTTACTAGTGGGGTACCGCAGGGTTCAGTATTAGGACCGGTCCTCTTCAATGTCTTTATAAGCGACATTGCAGAGGGACTGGAAGGAAAAGTATGTCTCTTTGCAGATGACACAAAGATCTGCAACAGAGTTGATGCACAAGGTGGGGTGGAAAGGATGAAAAGGGACTTGGCAAGGTTAGAGGAATGGTCAAATGTATGGCAGCTTAGATTCAATGCTAAGAAGTGCAAGGTAATGCACCTGGAAACAAAACCCAGGGAAGAGTACACAATGGGGGTTGAGATACTAACAACAACAAAATGGAAAGGGACCTGGGGTATCATATCAGATGACCTAAAGGTGAGCAAGCAATGTGAGAGGGCAGCAAGGAGGGCTGGGGGATACTGGGATGCATAGGAGAGGCATCACCAGTAGAAAACAGAAAGTTATTATCCCTCTGTACAGACAGCTGGTCAGACCCCTCTGGAGTACTGCGTGCAGTTCTGGAGACCCAGTCTTCGCAAAGACATAGACAGGATGGAAGCTGTCCAGAGGAGGGCAACCAAAATGGTGCAGGGTCTGCACGGAAGACATATGAAGAGAGACTTAAGGAGCTTAATATGTATAGCCTCGAGGAAAGGAGGAGAGGGAAGACATGATAGAAACTTTCAAGTACCTGAAGGAATCAACAAAGTCCAAGAGGGTAGCATCTTTCAAAAAAGAGGTGTGCAAGAACAAGGGGCACAATTTGAAGATAGGGGTGGCTCAGAGGTAATTTAAGAGTATTTTTCACAGAGAGGTTGTGGATGCGTGGAGCAGCCTTCCGGAGGAGGTCGTGGAGTCAAAAACAGTGGTGGAATTCAAGCATGCAGGGGACAGTCATAAGGCAATTCTAGGGGGTTGGGGTAGGAAGAAGTAGGCTGCTGGTTAACTAGGATCTGCAGCTTATCCAGTAGGCAGGGAAATGGGCAGACTGGGTGGGCCAAGTGGTCCTTATCTGCTGTCAAATTCTATGTTTCTATGGGAGGGGGAGGACATACCCTGGACTGTTGACTGTATCCAGATTGTATAGGAACTGCGAAGGAGTAGACAGAAGGCTGAGTTGCCAGAATTCAAGGCACAGAATCACTGGCAAGAACTCCAGCATGAGCAGAAGTGGCTATTCTAGAAGAAAGGGACAGGAACAGGGTTGTCCTCCCCCAAAACCACACATTTGGAAGGAGAGAACAAGGAGTCTCCTAAATTAAATTGAGGGATGAGTCCCTAAGGATAGGAACAGAGGAGGAGGATAGAGGAAGGGAGAGAGAGAGAGAGAAAAGAAGAGAGGGCAACCCCCACCCCAAAGGGGTGGAGCCGAGGCATTGAGGAGAGAAGTGCCCTCTCCTCCCTCCTGTCAGAAGGTAAAAATCCCCGTGTGCCCAAGGTCACCCTGCTCCTGACCAGCGGAAAGGAAGGGGGGAAAAAGGGGGCACACAGAGGGAAGGGGACCCAGAGACTGAGGTCCCAGGGAGATGGTGGGTGGGATTTGTGATGAATGGTGAAGATACACAGAAAGATCAGGAATTACAGCAGGTACATAATTTTCATATCTTATCTGTGTCAATCTTCACCATTCATCACATTTGGGTGAGTACTGAGCCCCAAGGGGGCCCTAGACCCTAAAGGACTAAGTCCCTTAGCTCCCAGTGGGGGAAAAACACTGAGAGGGAGAACCTTTATGGGCCTGGTGAGGTCCGAGACTGGGGAGAGTGACATGGGAACCCCCCAGAGGGGGCAGGAGGTTGCCCCGACAGACGCAGCTTCACCCTATGGGAGAAAAGGTGGGTTCTCCAGTACACAGAGGAAATCACCCTATGCCGGGCCAGGGGTGACAACTGGGAAAGACACAGCCATGCCATCTGCCTAGTGCAGTTCGCAGTCCCTACAACCCTAGAAGCTACCTCGTTGGCATCATAAGATGCCCTCACTTGGTGCCTTGCTAGCTGCAGGCCATGTGCAGAGAGTGCAATGGCTTGTCTGGTTACCTCTGAATCAGGCATAGAGGCTGGGAATTGACCTAGCCTGGACCACAGAAACCTATCATAGGTAGCATAGTGGAACTGATGAGCAGAAATAGAAAGAAGCAACCATGCCAAGTAGAAGATCCTCCTCCTCCAGAAATCAAAATCCATGGAATCTTGATCCGGGGGCTGGTCACGGTGGATGGCGCGAAGCCCATCAGGAGTGTCCAGCTGTGTCATTCCTGACTGAGGATGAGGCATATGACCTGGAGACTCCAGGGGGGGCACAGTACCTCTGGCTCAGTTCCCTAGGGGCTGGGACTCCGGAAAAGGGTCTTTGCCAGAACCGCAATGAAGCCTCCTGGAAAGGATCAGGCCAGGTGGGCACTGTCACAACCCCACTCAGCAGGTCAGGCCCTCATCTCCCACAGTGCCAACCTCCGAGCACAGTATTGTGAACAGTTAACAGAACAGGGTAACCCTCCTGTCTGTTTTGTGGGTTCAAATCAAATTTTGGTCTCAGGTTCTGGAGGGATTCAAACTGCGAACCTCTTGCTAGCGTACCCAATGTACAGGCTAGATAATTCTGCTCTTCGGGGGGGCCAGATATCTTTCACCTATGGGTGCCTACCCAGGTGTACAAAATGAACCCTTAAAACTCTATGAAAGACCTTAGAATAAGCTCTTACCTTTTCCCAGTTTGGTATTACCAATAGCTTTGCACAGTGTCAACTTTAACCATATATGCTTCACTTGTCAAATAAAGAATTTCAAAGGCACACCAAGTAGTCTCTAAAAATGAGATGTTTACTTAAAAATAGATAAAACTATAAAATGTAAATACAGAACCATATATCACAAAACATACACTCACTTAAAAGAATAAGGTTTTAAATACAAACAAAATCTCCTACCACAGTACCCTTAAACTTGTCTAATTTAATGTATTCTTATCTCCTTCCAGTGCTGATGTTGCTTTTTCATAGTCCAAACATGTGTGTCTTTCTACAGGTCACTCACAGCGCATAATTAACAAACTGTCTTGAACCTGCCTTCTACATGATGTCACCCAGCTCCTCCTCTGTTTATTAAAAATTATACAGTCAGGATGTCTTGTGTCAGTAGGAAAATTAATAGATGACATCAGCAAAAAAAAAAACTTGTTTCCCCATATGACTTCCCAATTAAGTCTGTAATTTTCCAAGTCCTTTCTTTCATCCATGAGCAGCATCCTGCTCTTCACAGACAAAGAAATTTTTATAACTCTCTCTCTCTCTCTCTGCCAGTTCTCACTGAGGTGTAATATTCTTTTGACACCAGAATTAACTGACCTTCCTGAGGACGCCATAAAATGGATATTTCAGGGCTTAGCTACAAACAACCTATATCCTAAGTAAGGCTATAAAATGTGAGTTCTTAGGAGTTAATCTCGTCACAGAGATCTGCTGTTTAACATATATCCTGTCTTTTGAACTGATACCTGGGGGGCGGGGGGGGTTGTCATCCCAGGCACAGGATTTTTCATGACAGACAATCACACTACATTTTTATATTACAAAAACCATAGAGTTATCAGAACCAGCTGTCTAAGTGTCACAATCCTTCCCACCTAGACTGAATTTGGGGGCTCTATCCCCTGCATGGGATGCCCTTCCCAAATCAGTTCACTCCTCGTAGACACGAGACAGCCCATCTGAGTTCTGATTCTTCGCTCTAGCCCTATGTACGATTGTCATGTCATACCCTTGCAAAGTATGACTCCATCTCAACAATCTCCCATTATTTTTTCCCATTTGCGTCAGCCAAACCAGGGGGTTGTGGTCAGTCTGTACCACAAAATGCTGCCCATATAAATATGGCTCTAATTTCTTTAGGGCCCACACTATAGCAAGACACTCTTTCCACAGTAGAGTATGCCTGCTCCCTGGGATGTAACTTCTTACTCAGATACCCTACAGGGTGATCTTTTCCTTGGCTGGATGTCTGACTCAGTACTGCCCCAATACCCACGTCTGAGGTGTCAGTCTGAACTATAAAGGGTCTGCTATAGTCAGGACTTGTCAAAACAGGAGCACTGCACATTGCCTCCTTCAATCTGGTAAAGACTTTCTCACAGGCTGGGTCCCAGGTAATTTTCTTTGGCATTCTTTTCTTTACCAGATCAGATAGGGGAGCAGCCAGGGCACTGTAACTGGGTACACATTTTCTATAGTACCCTACTGTCCCAAGGAAACTCCTGACCTGCTTCTGCATTTCTGGTCTGGGCCACACCTGGATTACCTCTATCTTTATTTGGTTAGGACGGAGCTGTCCTCAGCCTACCGCATGCCCGAGGTATGCCACTTCTCCCATGGCCACCTGGCAATTCCCAGCTTTGACAGTGAGCCCGGCCCTCTGCATCCTGCCCAGCACTTCCCTAAGGTGGGAAAGGTGTTCCTCCCAGCTGGCACTAAAGATGGCAATGTCATCCAGGTATGCCACGGCGTAATCCTCAGCACCATTTAACACCTGGTTCACTAGCCTTTGGAAAGTGGCTGGGGCGTTCTTCATTCCGAAAGGCATTACTTTAAATTCAAATAAGCCTATTGGAGTGATGAAGGCTGACCTCTCCCTAGCTCTGTCCATTAATTCTACCTGCCAATACCCCCTGGTCAGGTCAATCGTCATAAGGTAGGACGCCCCTCCCAACTTGTCCAGGAGTTTGTCCATCCGGGGCATCGGGTGGGCATCTGACTTCATGACTGCATTCAGTCCACGATTATCCACACAGAAATGAGTAGAGCCATCTGGCTTAGGCACAAGGACCACGGGTGAGGCCCAGGGGCTGTGGGATCTCTGGATTACCCCTAAATCCAGCATCTCCTCCACTTCCCTCCTAATGTCCATTTGGACAGCCTCTGACACCCGATATGCTGTCCACCGTATGGGCATCTGTGTCCCTGTCTCCATATCGTGTGTCGCTAAGGGGGTTAGTCCAGGCTTGGTGCTAAACAATGGGGCAAAGTCTGCAAAAAAACTCCCTTACTTCCTGGATCTGGTCTGGAGCCAGCTGGGAAGACAATTTTACTGCCTCCACAGAGGACTCCCACTTGTTTTCTTCCAGCAAGTCCAGAAGGGGGTCTCCTTCATCTGTCCCCTTCCCAGGACTACACACTGCAAACACCATGTCAGCCCTATTTGCATATGGCTTCATCATGTTGACATGGTACATCCTTTCTGTCTGTCTTCGGTCAGGTAACTCTACAATATAGTTCATGTCATTTACCTTCCTAACCCCTTTGTACGGTCCTGCCCACTCGGCCTGCAGCTTGTCTTTCCGGACCGGAATAAGGACCAGAACTTCCTGACCCACCATGTATGAGCGACCTCTGGCTCTGCGGTTGTACCACACTTTTTGTTTCTGTTGGGCAGCTGCCAGGTTGCTCTGGGGTGTCCTCATAAGCTCCTTCAGCACTTCCCTAAACTTAAGGACATAATCCACTATGGGAGATCCTTGGGTGGTGTGTTTGTCTTCCCAGTCCTCCCAGATCAAGTCTAGGGACCCATGTACCCAGTGTCCATATAAGAGTTCAAAGGGGGAAAATCCTGTCAACTCTTGGGGCACCTCTCTGTATGCAAACAACAGGTGGGGAAGGTATTTCTCCCAGTCCCTCCCATGCTGTTCAGCAAATGCCCGGAGCATTGACTTCAGGGTACCACTGAATCTTTCCACAAGCCCATTGGCTTGTGGGTGATACGGTGTCGTGCATCTCTGCACCACCCCACACTTCTTCCATAAACATTTCATCAGGTCTGATGTGAAGGAACCACCCTCCATTGGTGATAACCTCCTGCGGAAACCCAACATGGGAGAAAATCCCAAGTAAGGTATCTGCCACTTTGTCTGTCCTCAGTGAGGATAGGGTGACTGCCTCTGGGTACCGGGTGGCATAATCCACCACAGTCAGGATGAATCTCTTCCCTGAGGAGCTGGGGGTATTTAAAGGCCCCATAATATCCATTCCCACCCTCTGGAATGGTTCCTCCACAATTGGCTATGGAATCAGAGTGGCTTGGGTTTTCTTTCCCGCCTTCCCTTTTTCTTGGCACCGGTGACAAGACCTGCAATACTCCTTCACCTACTGGGTGAAGTTAGACCAATAGAAATTCTGGGCCAACCACTGCACAGTGCACGTGATTTCCAGATGACCAGACAAGGGAATATCATGTGCAATCTTGAGCAACTGTTCATGATACCCCTGGGGAATGACAAGCTGTCTGCCTAGTACGTCTCACTCTGTCTGCACAGCCTGAGTATACATCAGTCCATTTTCTCAATAAACCTTATGTCTGCCATCACCTCCCTGTGCCTGGTCAGAGTCTGCCCAAGCTCTCAGCTTCTCTAGACTAGGGTCACTTCTCTGAGCAGCTGCAAACCCTCACACATTCCCAAGGCATGGGACAGGTCCCCTTCAGTTTCTTAATTAGGGTCCCTAGCACCAGCATCAGGGCACTCAGGATCACTGTCAATCCCAACCCTCTGACAATGAGTTACCCCCTTCCTCTTCGGAGTAACCCTCCATAGCTATGTGGTTAACTGCTATTGGGGAAATTTCTACCCACTTTTCATTAATCTTCCCATCTGGAGATACAGGCTAGGGAACCAGCCTCTCAGTGGTTTCCACAATGGCTTCTGTGGGGTTCAGGGAACTACAATTTTCCCTTGCCGCTTGACTACGGGTAACTGCACACACTATCTCCTGTTTGAGATTGTTGCCCAGGATCACATCCGCTGCTAAGGTTTGGGCTACAGCCACCTGTTGCACAGTTCCCCCTGTTTCACCCCAGTCTAGGAGAACACTAGCAAGGGGCAATGTTTTCTCCCCACCAGTAAAGTCTTGTACAGTGATGTATTTATAGGGTGTACGCTGACCAAGCTGTACCAGATCCCCTTTTACCATTGTCAGGGATGCCCCTGTGTCCCTTAACCCTTGCATCTGTACACCATTCATCATGACTGGGTGCATGTGTTCCCTCATGTTCACTGGCATGCTTCCAGGGACACACAAACAACCCATTTCTTTCCTAGTACCATTCTGCGTATTGCTCATTCTTTTGGGTCACTGTCTGGCAACATGCCCAGTTTCTTTACATACCCAACATTCATTTCTTTTCTCAGAGAAATCATTTCTCTGAAACCTGGGGCTAACTGGTTTCGGTGGAGGCAGTGAGGGTTTTAGCTGCCCTGAGCATGCACTTCTCCCTTTCTGCACTGCCACGCCCACCCCATTCGCTGTCAGAGCAGGTCTGCTCTTGGCATAATGGTCATACAGTTCAACAGCCTCTTGCACTGTTTTGGGATCTCTGTCCTCCAGCCAGGTTTTTAGCTCAGCTGGACATGCCCAATAAAACTGTTCTAACAGAATCACATTTTCAATTCTGTCAACAGAGTTTGCTTCAATTCCTTCCCACCAACATTTTAAAAACTGATGTTGTTTCGTGGCTAGCTCCTCATAGCTCATGTCAGGGCTTCTCCTGAGCTTACGGAATTTCACTCTGTATGATTCAGCAGTTAATTCAAATTTTTTTAACAGTGCAGCTTTAAGTTTGTTGTAATCGTCACTGTCCTCATTGTCCATTTGACCCAATGCATCCCGAGCTTTCCCCGGTAAGTAGCAGGGATAGCTGGAAGCTCCAGGACTGCCTAGAAATTTTAGCCTGAATACAAAGTTTTTCAAAAGATTTTAAAAAGGCATCCATATCCTCCCCCTCTTTAAATTTAGCTATCAATTTGGAATTCAATTTGTAACCCAGTCCTGTAGTCCCAGTTAAACCCAAGCCACTTACCTGCTCTGGTGCCGCTGGTTGGAGTTGTAGCTTCTCCATTTCATGTTGCCTCTGGCGCTCATGCTCCTCACGGTCCACCTCTTGCCATTCTTGCTCCCCCTTCTCCTCTGCAGCTCACTGGCACTCATGCTCCTCACAGTCTGCCTCCCGCTGTCGCTGTTCACATTCCCTCTCCCTCTGGAACTCCAGCTCCATTCTGCACAACTCAATTTGCAGCCTGAGTACTTCTGTATCCAGGATACTGGTGACCTTTCCCTGCTGCTGTGGCCCTTCACTGGCATTGGCCCTGTTGCTCTCCTCATCAGATCTGGACACTGCACTGGCCACTAGCTCTGCCACACTCAAGGTTTGGTCCTTTTCAGTCACTGTCTGTGACTTGATGCTCTGGGTATCTGCTACCATCAGGGCATCCACAAGGTTCTGTTTGGTGGCTTTCATCTCGAACAGGACTCCTCTGTCCCCGCACAACTGCTTTAAGTAGTCTACAGTGTGCCTGCTGTAGTTGGAAGCCATCTTCTTCCCTAATTATGGCTACTCTGACTTGCACTTTAGAAAAAATAAAATAAAACGGGTAGGAACTTGACTGTATGGCAAGTGATATAGTTCTGTCTCCTTTTTAAAAATAAATCACTGCCTTTTTCTTTCTTTGCAAGTGAGCAGATGGTCTCAAGCTGACACACTGAACAATAAAAGCTTGTAATACCAAAATTATCGCACCGCTGCCAATCAATCTGTCACAATCTCACTCAGCAGGTCAGGCCCTCTGCTCCCACAGTGCCAACCTCCGAGTGCAGTATTGTGAACAGTTAACAGAACAGGGTAACCCTCTTGTCTGTTTTGTGGGTTCAAATCAAACTTTGGTCTCAGGTTCTGGAGGGATTCAAACTGTCAACCTCTTGCTAGCATACCCAATGTACAGGCTCAGATAATTCTGCTCTTTGGTGGGGCCAGATATTTTTCACCTATGGGCACCTAACCAGGTGTACAAAATGAACCCTTAAAACTCTATGAAAGACCTCAGAATAAACTCTTACCTTTTCCCAGTTTGGTATTGCCAATAGCTTTGCACAGTGTCAACTTTAACCATATATGTTTCACTTGTCAAATAAAGAATTTCAAAGGCACATCAAGTAGTCTCTAAAAATGAGATGTTTACTTAAAAATAGATAAAACTATAAAATGTAAACACAGAACCATATATCACAAAGCATTCACTCATTTAAAAGAAAAAGGTTTTAAATACAAACAGAATTTTCTACCACAGTACCCATAGATTTGTCTAATCTAATGTATTCTTAGCTCCTTCCAGTGCTGATGTTGCTTTTTTCAGAGTCCAAACATGTGTGTGTCTCTACAGGTCACTCACAGCATAATTAACAAACTGTCTTGAACCTGCCTTCTACATAATGTCACCCAGCTCCTCCTCTGTTTATTAAAAATTATACAATCAGGATGTCTTGTGTCAGGAGGTAAATTAATAGGTGACATCAGCAAAAAAAACAAAAAACATGCTTCCCCACATGACTTCCCAATTAAGTCTGTAATTTTCCAAGTCCTTTATTTCATCCATGAGCAGCATTCTGCTCTTCACAGGCATCAAAGAACTTTTTATGACTCTCTCTCTCTCTCTGCCAGTTCTCACTGAGGTGTAGTATTCTTTTGACACCAGCTGCAATTAACTGACCTTCCTGAGGACTCCATAAAATGTATGTTTCAGGGCTTAGCTACAAACAACCCATATCCTAAATAAGGCTATAAAATGCAAGTTCTTAGGAGTTAATCTCATCACAGAGATCTGCTGTTTAACATATATCCTGTCTTTTGAACTGATACCTGGGGGGGGGTTGTCATCCCAGGCACAGGATTTTTCATGACAGACAATCACACTACATTTTTATATTACAAAAATCATAGCGTTATCAGAACCAGCTGTCTAATGTCTCAGGCACCACAAGAGTGTTCGCACTGAAATCGCCTAGGAAGGTGCGTGTCAAATGCTCTGGATTGTGCTGATAGGGTGGGGTGACATGCAGGTCTTCCATCATCCTCACGAGGAAATGATGATACTCTGTGAGATCAGCAGTAGGGGAGCTGTAGATGGAGGGCTCCTCTCCTCCCAAAGAGGAGGATGAGGAAGCGGAAGACTACGGAGATCCAGAGGTTGTCTGCTCAGGGGAAGGGTGGAACACCTGCATGTCCATGGCCCTGATGTACGTTGGGAAGTGAGCAGCCACACCCCTGAATTGCTCTCAGGAGAGAGGTTTCCCTAGGACCAAGAATACCTGGGAGAGCAGGAGATGGTGACAGAAGAGTGGGGGCTAAGTCAACAGCAGAAGGCAACCGTCCTCTGTCCAGGCAAGAGAGTGCACCAGGAGCCCCAAGGGAAGGAGGAAAACCCAACTGCTGATCATCCATGCTGGAACTGCCTAGGCTGTGCCCTGAAGAATCCCCCCTGTGAGGTGACTGAGACTGTGGAATTCCAAAAGAACGGTCCCTTCCCTCCAAAGACCAGGGCCCTCTCAAGGAGACCAAGAAGGAAGGATGGGGGTCCATGCTACGACTCCTTCCCAAACCCGGGTGGGTCCCAGAAAAGGGTCACTGCATTGAACCCCAATCCCTCTACCCCTCAGAATCTGAAAGAGCCCTCCTCCTCACAAACACCAGCCTAGGCAGCGGACAACCCTGGTTAGTCCCTGAGGGGATCACCCAGGGAGAAGCATACTCCCCTCCTGTGGGTGCTCCGGTTGGCCCTAAAGTTGGGTGATTCAGGCACACCACCTGAGGGGGTAACCCAACTGAGGGGGCACAAAACCCTCCAAGCCCAGGCTGCAGGGCAATAGTGGCCTGCACTACTGCCTGTTGGTCAGCACCCATGACCCTAGACTCGGGGGCTACTGCCTGCTCCTCAGAAGGAGGCTGGCTCGGTCAGCCAAGAAAACTACCAGGGTGCCCACATGGATCACCAACTCCAAAGAGTCAGACAGCCAGTCTGAACCAGACTCGAAGTCCGTCTCCGAAGAGGTAGAGACTGTAGTCTGATGCCAGATCGTACGCAGATGCCTGCTCCTGTCTGGACTGAAGGAGGCTCCAGTCTGGGTGTCTACACCAGATCTGGCACCAAGTTCCCCACAGCACCGTGAATGGTGCCCAAAGAAGAGACAGTGCCGAGAGTGGCAGCAGAGTTGGAGTCAATGTCTGCCATGGCGCCGTCCCATCCCATGATTCCGTGAACGGCACCGGAGGCAGGGACAGTGCTGACAGTGACACTGACAGCTCCCTCGGCATCGCGAGTGGTGCTGAGGGCGACACCTCCCACAGCACCATGTCCTCGTTCGGCACCGCAAGTGGCATCACAGCTAGAGACGGCTCCATCCCCAGCCTCGGCACTGCAAATGGCACCAAGGTGAGAAACGGTGGAAGACAGTGCCGAAAAACCTCCCATGGCACTGTCAGCACCATCGGCACCACGAATGGTGTCGATAGGGAAGATGGCACTGAGCAGTGGACAGGCAAAAATTAAAAAATGGAACAGTCTTACCACAGCGGCGTCGAGTAGGGTGAAACGGAACCAGTGAACCGGCAGGTAACTTTTTCAGCATCGAAGACTAAGAGTCAAAAACACAAGAAGGCCTTGATAGCAGCTGCACACGAGGTGTGACCTCTACGGTGGGAGACGAAGAACTGGTAGGCGGGTGGGGTCGACGACACCTAACGGCCAACCCGCGAGTGCCACACAGTGCATCAGCCTCAAGGGCAGCGCCATCAACTCCGCCCATAAAAAGAAAAGCTCCCACAGGGTCGTGACCTCCAGCCAGAACCCAAATGTGATGAATGGTGAAGATTAACACAGATAAGATCCCTCAATTCCTGATCCATATCTTGACAGAAAATCAGCATTGCTATTCTCTTTACCAGATTTGTGTATCATCATGAATTTAAATGGCTGTAGTGCTAGGTACCACCTTGTGATTCTGGATTTGTTATCTTTCATCTGGTTAAGCCAACAGAGAGGATTGTGATCTGTTACAAGAACAAAGTCAGTTCCTAGCAAATAAAACTTAAGAGACTCCATGGCCCACTTTGCTGCTAAACATTCCTTTTCGATAGTGGAGTACCTTTTCTCTTTGTCATGTAACTTCCTACTTATGTACAGAATAGGATGTTCTGTCCCATCCATATTTTGACTTGGTACTGCACCTAGGCCTACCTCTGATACATCTGTTTGAAGCAAAAATGGTTTCTCAGAGTCTGGGCTTCTCAAAACATTGGCTGAACATAATGCAGCCTTTATGGCTTGAAAAGCTTCATCACACACTGGGGTTCATTTCACATTATTTGGGTACCATTTTTTCTTGAGTTCAGTGAGGGGAGTAGCTAACTCAGCAAAGTTGGGAACAAATCTTAATAACCAGGCAGCCCTAAAAATAACCAGACATGTTTCTTTGTTTTAGGGACAGGGCTGTTAGCTACAGCTTCTATTTTAGAAACCTCTGGCTTAATTTCTCCATTTCCCAACACATAGCCCAAATATCGGGTTTCCTGCATGCCCAATGCACATTTGGTAAGATTAATAGTTAGACCTGCATTTTTGATAGCTTTGATAACTGCTCATAGGTGTTCCAGGTGGCTTTTTCAGTCTGGACTGTACACTATGACATCATCCATGTATGCAGCACAATAACCAGTGTGAGGGGATAAAATGACATCCATGTACCATTGGAATGTAGCTGGGCATCATGTAAACCAAATGGCATGGGGGTGAACTGACATAATCCTATAGGGTGGCAAATGCAGTTGTATCTCTGGATTCTTTAACTAAAGGTATTTGCCAGTAACCCTTGGTGAGATCGAGGGTACTGATATACTTTGCACTCCCCAGTCTGTCCACCAAATCATCTATTCTGGGCATAGGATAACTGTCAAATTCTGACACTTGTTTCCTAAAATCAAGGCAGATTCTAACACCCCCTTCTTTTTTGTTTACAATTACCATGGGAGATGACCAAGTACTCCTCGACTCCTCTGTGATACCCAGTGCTTTCATTTTTTGTATTTCCTTAACCACATCAGCTCTTAACTGCTCTGACAACCTGCATGTCTTTTCCCTAATAGGATGAGCATTCCTTGTCACCATTACGTGCTCAACCCCTTTTGCTCAGCTTGTTACCGTGGTAAAAGTACTGTTAAATGTCTTTAGCACATTACGAATGTCTGCAGTTTGTTCTGAGCTTAAGGAAACATTCACCTTTACAGCATCAGCATTTACAGTTTGTTCCAGTCTATCATAAGCTACATCAATATCTTCCTTATCAGTTTCTGGTAAAACCAGCAAAGCAGCTTTTGGCATTTTTTCAACCCATTTCTTGAGGAGGTTAACATGGTATATCTTAGTAGGATTTTTCCTGTCGGGGGTCTCAATGTCATAGTTAACAGTGCCAGTACATCTAAAAACTTCATAAGGCTCTTGCCACTTCATGAACAGTTTATTTTCTGTTGTGGGTAACAGTAGCAAAACCTTTTCACCTGGCTCAAAAACTTTCACTTTTACCCCATGGTCATAATAAACCTTCTGCTGATTTTGGGCCTCTTCCTGATTACTATGGACAATTTCACCATATTTTGCCAGCTTCTTTCTTAGGGCACACATATAAGATGTTACAGATTGTTTCTGAGTGGGGTTATCTTCCCACGTTTCTTTTATCACATTCAGTGACCCTCTTGGCTGCCTACCATACAGCATTTCAAATGGTGAAAACCCTGTTGATGCCTGTGGCACTTCTCTGTAGGCAAAAAGTAGGTAAAGCAGTATTGGTCCCATTCTTTCCCTTCCCCTTTTACAAACCTTTTTAACATGCGTTTTAGGGTTTGGTTAAAAAGCTTAACAAGACTGTCTGTCTGAGGGTGATTGGGGGGGGTTCTTATGGCAGTGATACCTAGCAGTCTGCACAGCTCCTTAAGTAAAGCAGCACCAAAATTACTACCCTGATCAGTATTAATTTCTTTAGGTATGCCCACTCTGCTGAAAATTTTGGCAAGCTCTACTGCCACTTTTGGAGCTGTAACAGTACGCATTGGAACTGCTTCTGGGAATCGAGTAGCATAATTGCACACTACCAGGATAAATCTATTACCCTTTTTACTTTTGTCTAAAGGACCAACCACTTCCATTGAAATTTTCTCAAAAGGCACATCTATCAATGGTAGGGGCACCTTGTCTAATCTAGTGACCGGGCTACTTTCTGACACTCAGCACAGGAATTACAATAGGTAGCAACATCTTCATAAATTCCAGGCCAGTAAAATCTACACAGCAATCTGGCAAGGGTACAATCACTCCCTGAGTGACCAGCCATAGGATCATCATGTGCTATCTATAACAACTCTGTTCTATACTTCTGTGGTATAACCAATTGTTCTGTCTGTTTCAGAGTCTGAGGTTTAACCCAAACTCTGTACAGTAACCCATTACATTTTTTAAACATTGGTCCACCCTGTTTTGGTTTCACCCCCAGCTGCTTAAAATAACCCAGGAGAGAAACATTGTTAGCTTGTTCTGAAAGACAACCCCAATCAGTTATCAGCTTAGTTTCAGCATTTTCATATTTTAACCCTTTAGGTTCATCAGTCATTTGCTGCCACAGTTTCTTCAGGCATCATCTTTCTTGCTTGGATTTCTGGATCTTGAAGCTGTGCTCAAATAAGTCTGAATCAAAATCTTTGAAAGGAAAAGTGTCCCCACCATCTGAAATTTTCTTTATCTGAGCTCTTGTCACCACAGCTGACACTTGATTAAGTTTCCTAAAATCAAGGCAGATTCTAACACCCCCTTATTTTTTGTTTACAATTACCATGGGAGATGACCAAGCACTCCTTGACTCCTCTATGATACCCAATGCTTTCATTTTTTGTATTTCCTTAACCACATCAGCTCTTAACCGCTCTGGCAACCTGTATGTTTTTTATCTAATAGGATGAGCATTCCTTGTCACCATTATATGTTCAACCCCTTTTGCTTGGCCTGGTACCATGAAAAAAGGACTGTTAGATGTCTTTAGCACATTGTGAATGTCTGCAGATTTACTCCCTCCTTGATCAGCTCAGTAAATCCTCGAAAGTCATTTCCAATAATCACAGGTAGAGGTAACTTAGGTACTACCCCCACTTTCATTTGGTGTGACATACCCTTAATGGTCAGTCACTTGGGTGGTGGGATAGTATCGAGTGTCCCTGTGGATACAGATGACACCAGTACCTGGTCCCTTTGCACAGTGTTTTCCCAGCACTTTAAAATGCACCAGGGTCTGTCTGCTTCCCAAATCAATGAGTCCCTTCACAGTCTTATTCCCCACCTTCACATCTGTTAAGTACTTGCCCCAATTTGCCAAGGACAAATCTGCTCCAGTGCCACTCTCCTTACTACAGCAGTTTCTTGCAAAATGGCCTGGCTTATTACAGTTATAGCAGATGTCTTTGGGCACAGATTTGTTACCCCCACCAGAGTTCTTATCAGGCTTGGAGTTTAAATGGGAAAAAGAGTGTCTAACCTGTGCTTGGCTGTTACCTCGCTGCTGTGGCATCTGTCTGGCCATTTGGTAGTCCTCGGCCAAAGAAACAACCTTTTCCCCACTCTCTGGTTGGTGTTCCTTTACTCACAGCTGCACATCTGTAGGCAAGATGTTGATGAATTGCTCCTGTCACTGCATCTCTTCTCTCCTCTGCTGTGCCTGTCACTGCATCTCTTTTTCTCTCTGTTTCTCAGTCTCTTTTTGTTGTATAGTCCACCATTTGAAAAAGTCCATCAGGCTTTCAGGTTCTGTCACTGCCTGATCTTTTCCATAACTTGTGATGGCTGTACAATCTCAGACTTGACTTCTGTCTCTGCTAGTTTGGCTGCCATTCTCCTGGTAACCACTCCTGAACTTGCTGCTGCAGAATCCATACATGTTTCCCTGGTACTAGGTCCAGTACCCATGCACAAAACTCCTATTTTAAGGTACGCATGGTGTAAATCCCACTTCTCACACCATCTGTTGTCATGGCACAAGTCAGGAAGCAAAGAAAAACCAGGAGCAGTTGTAGAACTCACCAAAAACTATTTATTTACACTAGCAGTATCATAAAATAAACTTGTTCAGTATAACTATTTACAAAGGCAAACTAAAAATAAAGTTTTCTTTCAGTCTCTGTATTCCTTGTTCTCCAAATCTCTCTTGCAGTTGCAGCTTAGCTCTTATAAGTCATTTCAACCCCCATTCTTAGCAAGCATCCTGTTTTTGTAAATATCAGGCAGGAGCTGCTAGAACACATTGTGCCTGAGCTGAGAGGCCCCATTTCCACAGCTTTTGCAAAAAGCTCAAAGATTTGCACTAAGGTAGCCTCTAGTTTCCAACACCTTTTTGCAGTCATCTCAAAATATAATTATATATATTTCAACAGTAACACTATATATTTTCTGAACAAAAGTGATCCCATTGTCAGTCACATTTTCATACAATGATTTGCACATACTTTTATATCAGCAGATCTAGAAATGGAAGGGAGCAAAAAACAGAACAAGGGGAAACTGAGAGACAGTGAGAGCCAAAGAATTGCTAGATTGTTGGGGTGATCAACTCCAAAGTCTCACAGGAAAATCTGGTTGTGCAACCAGTCAGAGAAGAGACAGAAAAGGACTGATCCTTGCATTTAAACACTTTCTTCATAACAAATGGGACAGGGTCCTATTCTACCCTGTCACATATGGAAAAGCAAATAAGGAGACTTGGGCACAAGAGCATGTTGCTCTGAGACTCTTTGAGCACAAATAATTGCAATTAAAAGGAATGCTCTCCTTGATAGGAAGCATAAGCCACATCTTGCGGCTAGCTCAAAATAAGCCAAAGTAAGCCCTTCTAAAAAAAAAATCAGGTTCCATACCTGGGCCAGGTTTCTGAGTGGAAGAATTAAATGAAAAATAATCTCAAAATGGTACTGGCCACTGTTGTGGTTTGTGGGTGTACTGATGGACACTGACACAGAGATGTAAGGTGTTGGAAAGGCAATTGCCAGACCAGAAATTTATTGCAGACAAAAAGAACTTGAAAAAACCATCAAAATCAACTGCATTTCAGCAAATAAAATACAAAATGAACAAAAACAACATCAAATAGTATTCAGCTCCTGCTTTCTTGAGGTACAGGCATAAATAGTCACCTTACCAGCACATAGAGTTTGCTACAGGTCTGAAAAGGAGCAGACCTAAACAGAGGGGTCAGTAACTGGCTGATCCCAAGATGAATCTGAGGTCTCCCTGCAAGGATACCTCATTTATAGTAAAGCATAAACATGTGACTATTGCTGACTCCTCCCTCAAACCAACTATTACAGCAAAAAGCCCACAATCATTTTATTATTTTAATACCATGAGCTCAACTGAATGAATTACCTTTATACATGTTTGCTAATGTTAAAGTTCATATAACAAAACAATATAGCAGAAAAACAGCTTTGCTGCAGGAACAGGAGGCTCGTCTCCTTCCCCCCTACTATAACTAAGTGAAGGAAAGGGCCGGCTGCCTCCTAAGGAGACAGCAGAAGCAACAGGCTCAGTGTGAGCACCACACCCAGTCCATGTGTTTTCAGGTAGGAGTGAACTTCAGGTTCTAATAATGTAAAAGGCTGTTTGTTTACAATGGGAGCAACCCCAAAATAAAAATGGCAAAACTATCTCATGCTAACTAACCAAAACTACAGACAGCATGAGCTTTGGGGGATAATATTGCAGACTGCCTCACATAATGTCTCAGAGTGTGCAATATTTAGCAGTCTTACAGCATGGAGCACAAAACTTCTGAATTCTAACTGCCCAGTAAGGTGCTTCATGCTGTAAACGTCATGCTCTAAACTCTAAAAAGTGTACTCATATCTTTTTATAACCACAATTGAAATTTTCAACACAGTGGCTTTAAAACCCCTTTATAACATTTGCATTTGAGCTATTTACAAAGGGAATGTGCACCCAAGACTGAGTCAGTGTGTCCAAGATGCTCAGTACAGCGCTGCACACTGAAACAATAGCAAACATGATTGGCTGCAGTGTACCTATACTTCAAACACTCAAACTACTATACTTTTTAATGGTTCTTACACTTACACCTGTTCCCAGATCTTATCCCAGTGTGCTTTATTTAATAGTCTGGAAGCAGGGCTTTCTAAACATACACAAAACACATTAAGACCGGTGGCTACACCCGCGGTTTCATGTGCAGGTTTGAGTAGTTCCAGCCCAAGTTCCTGCACTTAAGCTATGATTTTGAAACACACCATACCTCAGTAAACGAGACAAGGGAAGGCTGGTATTTGTTCCTATGCAGAGCAGAAAGGGAAAATAAAAGCGCTAGACTCCTAGAAAATGAAGAATACAGTAAAGGAGGACCCGCTTTGAACTCAGGTGGCCAAACTGAATATGGGGCACTACAGAAAGAGAAAAGACAGATACGCTACTGCAGTAGACTTTATTATAGAAAACAGTCAGCATATTAACACAAATACCAGACACCCTTCCACAGCCACCACTAGGCAGGCAACTGTATGGCCAACAATGGCCTGAATTCTGAACAAGGCAACCTAGTGCACTTTGAGCAAGGAATACTGTATAGTAGAGTCCATAAGGAACAACTGGTTGGAAAGTGGCCCACAAAGAAAAACACTTCCACATTAGTGAATAGGTGTGCTTGGGGACAATTTTCTGGCAACCATCAGGACATCAATCACCCTAGGGGAGACCCCAAAGTGTACTATGGCTATGTCCTCAGAAGCCATGCAGTTAGAGGGAGGGACTCCAGTCCTGAATGGACTGAAGGACCCAGGTCCTTGAGACAATACACCATTGCACATGGACAGAGGTCCAAGGGTTACTACTGCTAGTTATCTCAGCAGTGGGTAGCCCATCCATCTTTGCCATAAAGGAGCAAAGGGGGTTTGAACTGCTCCCTTCACCTCCAATTTGAGTGAAACTCTGTTTATCTTAGCAAATGGGAGAGAGACTCTGGAGTCACACATGATCAGGGGTGTCGAGCTCCTGAAATGCCTGGGGACAGTGAAGGACCACTCTGGTCTCTAGGATGCTAATGTGAAGAACAATACAGTTGATCCTGCCCACATCAGCACTCTGCACAAGGGAGAGGTGGCTAGCACCAGTTGGTCTGCTTTCATCTGCCCAGTTCTGGATGTGTTGTGAAGAAGAGGTTACCTGGCATAGGCTTGTAGGAGCCAAGCTAGCAAGTATTGAAAGATTAAGCAGGACCTTCCCGTTGTGGGCTGCCACCAGGCACTGGAGTAAGACCCGGTATGCAGAAGACAAACAAAAGGGCAAGGATCTGAACTGTGGATGCTTCCTGTCCCACCTGACTCTCCAATATCTCCCCTAAGGAGATGGTACCAAGATAGGAAGGCAGGCAGCCCATCTATCTAGAAAACCTGGTGAATCTTCTACTTACAATAGGGGAATGAGACCCTGTTGAGACCTTGCACATAACCACCTGTATTGAAAGGAGAAGTTGAGGGTGCTCATGTCTGTCATAGACCCATAGAATCTCTTAGGGCCAAGGACGTATCC
Source organism: Neoceratodus forsteri (assembly GCA_016271365.2). Classification (NCBI taxonomy): domain Eukaryota; kingdom Metazoa; phylum Chordata; order Ceratodontiformes; family Ceratodontidae; genus Neoceratodus; species Neoceratodus forsteri. The sequence goes on along the minus strand of CM057454.1, from coordinate 160,667,574 downwards.
AGAGTAAAAACCCTAGGCTCTTCTGATTGGGAGGAACAGGGTCTATGCCATTCCCTTTGAAGCAAGCCCTTGTATCCTGTCTCACAGCAGAGACTTGTGTCCCAGGATTAGGCAGAAATAGATCACAGATGAACTGGGGGCTGTCAGAGGCCCCAATGCATGACCATTCCCAATAATATCGGTACTAATTTGCCTAAAGTGACCTCCCACCACTATCTCACATGAAGGGAAAGGTGACCACTTACCAGTGCTCCGTGCTATACAATTGTGGTTGGGGGTTAAACTTGGAGTTAGGCTGAGCTAATGGGGACAGCACCCCCAGCTCTACCACCTTTCAGTTACTGTGATATGGGTACTCAAGGTAAGAGGGTTATGCTATTGAGGGCTATCAACTTACGGCAGAGTGTTGGTAGCCCTCATTAGCATAAACTGTACATGGCTCTGCAGACATTATGGATAGCGCAGGTCTTTAAAAGTAAAATCGCAACACAGCAGGTAAATAAATCGGTTTGATGCTAAAAGCCAAGCAGCTGTTGCACTTTTTCTGGGCTTGCAGAAGTTTCCCTTTAAGAGATGTTAATAAGTTTTGCTTGCAAGTACCCTTAGGCAGCTTGTGTCTTTTTCCACAAGTTATTCTGATATTTAACCATATGGGCCTGATGATTTGCAATATGCAGACCCAAAGAGGCAGAGGCATGTTTGCCCAGAATATCCAGCCTCCTGGATTCCTTCTTAGGGAGAAGGGAACTTGGGCATCTGGGTGTTCTAAATCTATGATGGGCATCTGTGAGCACTGTTGAATCAGTCTCAGGCTGATGGGCATAACAGGGCTTGTTAGATGGTGCCCTGTACAGCTTGTGAACCTTTCTTGGAGCAGCCAGTACTGCATTAGGAATACCAGGCTGTGTAAGTGGCATTCTGCAGTGCTGGGTAAGGTGGAGGGATGATGCATGAAGGAGTCTCTGGGATCTCCAAGAACTCTGTAAGACCCCTTTTAGTGGAGTCTTGTTCCTCCCTGGTAAGTCCCATGGCAGCCTGCACTTGCTGCATCATGGGTTGGAAAGAAGGATCTTCTGGTGGTGACCGAGGTGTATGTACCACAGAGTCCTCACTGCAGCAGGATAAAGCTGAGCTGGTGCCATGTGTAAACTGACTGCCCTCAGTAAACTCTTCCTCCTCAAAATCCCCCTCCATCCTGAGGTCAGGATTGTGTTCCAGTATGTCATAATTTCTGTTGATGATGGGCATAGAGAACCACTCTGGCAATGTAGATGTCAGCTGAGGAAGCTTATTAGGTGGTATATTCAGTGCTGGCATCAATGGGGTGGAGACAGTAATGGGCACCATTGACTGAGTGACAGGCTGTGACAGCAGATTTGGTTAGAGATGTTGTATAATTTCAGAGAATGATATCAATACTGCCCTGGCGTTGACTCCCTTGTCAAGGGTTGTGACTGTTAGTGCCAATGGTAGGCAAAAGCCCGGTGATGATGGCAATGTATCATCTGTGATAGGCCAGGTAATGCCTTAGCCCAGCCCCCATCATGATGTTTGGTTGAAGGGATGAGAGGGACTGTAGTGGAAGTGTCTACGACTTCCGTGCCAAGGACTGCGACTGTAAATGTTGATGGTAGGCGAAGGCCAGACGACAGGGATGTACCATCCTTGAAAGGCCTGGCAGTGCCTGAACAAGGCCCTGAACCTGGTGTCTTGTCGATGGTTGAGGGGGCTGAATGGGAGGCGTTGACACCCGTGGTAGGGGGTTCAGATAGTAATGGTTGATGGTGGGAGAAGACCCAGCAATGGTGGTGACCTACTGTCCATGACAGGCTCAGTAGAACCTAAGCCATGCCCCGAACTTGGTGTCTGGGTGACAGTCGGGGAGCACAGGAGTCACTGCTTCCAAGACAGACGGTAACAAAGAAGAAGACCCGAGTGCCACAGTGACAACCAGGATATTGATGGGAGGCTTTTCTCTGTCCTGGTGCTTAAGCCTGTGGCTCCCCAAGGACGTTTCTTTCTCCTTAGACTTTGACCAGGATACAGCCGATGGGGCAGATGATGCAACTTTCTCCTGCAGCTGCTTTTCCATGGCAGTTAGGGCCTTCGTAAGGAGAAATTTCTTGAGTGCTCCCTGTGAGCGTCGCCTGGTAGTAGAGTTGAATCCCTGGCTGACCTCACAGGCCTTAATGCTGTGAGAGAGGCCTAGGCAGCAGATATGCACTTCATGCTTGTTGTCCTTGTAGATTTTCTCATGGCAATCACAATACTGAAAGAGCTTTGATGTTTCTTTCAGTGGCATAGGAGAGCTGAAAAATCACTAAAATAAAGATTTGTTGTAAAACTAGAGGAAACAAAATTAAAAAATAAAAGCATTCACATTTCTGTTAGTGGGTTCTGATGAGCTTAATCAATTGCGGGAAAAAATTGAGGAGAAAGGGGGCCATCCTCACCTTATAGGGACGCTAGATGCATGACGTCGTGCGTGGCCCCAGCTTGCAAAATTCCTATGTGGTCCTAGCGCTGACGCAGTGTACATTCCAAAAGTGTGACCTGATGGAAGAGATATCCTTGAAGATCATTAATTTACTAACTACCTTCTTTGTATTTAAATGTACCTGCCATGTCTCTGTCACCAGTCAGTGCCTGAAGATTTGGAATGGAGTATCTGTAAATCTTTTGGAAGATTTTTGTATCTTTAATAAAATATGTCTACAAAAAAACAAAAACCAAAAAACACACTTGGAGTATTGTGTGCAAATTTGGAGACCACATCTGAGGAAGTACAGGGATAAGTTGGAGACTATATAGCGAAGGGTGACAAAAATTATCCCTGGACAGCACTGTACCTCCTATGAGAAGAGAATGAAAAGTCTCAATATCTAGTTTCTGGCAGACAAGAAGGAGAGGACAGATATGATAGAAACATACAAACAGAGGCATACAGTAGGGTGAACTCCACAGAGTTGTTCAAGAACAGTTCATTCAGCAGTCTCAAGATGTTGGTGGGGAGGAAATTAAAGGACATTAGCATATATTCACAGATCAGGTGGAATGGTCTGCCCAGCAATCTGGGTTTAAAACACAATGGGAGATCTTTGAGAAGGCTTATTAGCAACAAGATGGTGGTGGAAACTCTGCGAGGAAGACTAATTCAGAGTAATATACTGAAGGGTATCAGGGCAGTCCTGCTGGGCTAACGGTCTTCTTCTACCCTTACTGTTCTTTTCTATGTAAATGACTGCTGGAGAGGACTCTGAATGCAAAGTTGCTGTCTGCTGCCTAACGTGGTCATATCACGTCACTGCTCCAGGTGCTGTTCACACAGTAGGACATCAAGATAGTTTTAAAAACCTTGAAATCCGATTTTCTCAAAACAAACTCAATTATAAAAAAAAAAACAATGAACTTCTCATTGCCAGTTAACAAGAAAAAACTGGCCCCCTGATCATCCACACTAAAAAAGGCGGCAATCTAGAACAAGTAAAATCTTTCGAATACCTTGGCGTTCACCTAGATGAGACACTAACCTTCTCAAACCACACTGATCATATTAACAAAACAGCAAACATCAAGCTCTGACTCCTTTACCGAAACAGACATGCAATGACCCCTGAAGCCCTAAGCTTGGTGACAAGGAACTCAGTGCTATCATCCATTGACTATAGCCTAGTTATATACAGTGCTGGGAGTGACACAGCCCTAAAAAGAGTCAATGTCCTCCTTAACAAAGCCTGCAGACTTGTCCTGGGAGCACATCACTTAATGCACACCAGTAGGCTATACTCCGAAACTGGTTGGCTCCCTCTGCACCTCAGAGTAAAATATCAGGCTTGTATTATTGGGGAAAAAAGCATTACTAGGTCACACACCTGTATCCATGGTTGATTTATTCCAACGCTCGCTCTCTACTAAATCCACTAGAAGCACTGCTAAGGGCATTCTCCATGTCCCCTTCAGACATACCTCTTTCGCCCAACACACGCTCTCCTATCGAGGGCCGCAGTGGCTGAACGAACTCCCGGCCTCCCTCATAGTCAGTGATAAGATAGGCCCCTTCAAAAAGGAGCCTCGCCTCCTCCTGACTGAGGCAAATAAATGTGGCTGCCAAATCAAGACTGGTCAAGGTGCCGCCTACCTAATCCACTCTCCAAAACACCCGCCTTCAAGCTTTCCCACTTCCTCTCTCCCCCCACCTTCCCACCCATCCACTTCTGACAAAGCCTATTTCGGCAGATTTTTTCCTCCTCTTTCTTAACCCTCTTGCTACGCTTCACCTTGTAACTAATCTCCCCACTCTCCTTTCTTGCTACCCTCTTCCCCACTGACAAAGTCTAAACAGACTGATCTAATCTCTTATCTGCACTTCACTTAGTAATGAACTACTCATGTTGTAATATACCTTGTGTAAAATCTTTATTTGTGTGTATACATACTATTATGCCACTGTTATAATACCCTCACTCTGTAACAATATTTTAAGAATGTTATGTGTGGTGTACCTCCTAGTGTCAAATGTCTTGCACTGCGTTACAACTGACTTGGAACCTCTGTAAAATAGCCATGCGGCTAAAAAGTATTAATCTGAAACTGAAATAAATAAAGGCACTTTCAGAAGACAATGCCAACAGGCCTCACAAAATCTGCTTCTTGGGCCTTCCTGCCTAAAAATAAAAACACCAAACAAAATAATCCCCACCAAGCTACAATCTTTTAATTCTTCTGTTTCATTCAAACAATATACAATTCCAAGCACAGCAGTGCAGTCCATGTAGCAGCAAACACAAAAGGACACAAATAAATAAAAAGAAAAGTTACAAAGGAAATGATTTGAAGCAAAAGTCTGCTATCTAAAAACAAGTATAAAATGCATTAAGTGATGGCTGAAGCATTCAGAACTGCTCCTAATTATTAGGAAGTGTTCTGATTGCTGAAATGTAATAATGCAATAATCTTATGGATCCCCAATTACAGCAACCAAAATGTTTTTCCAAAATTAAGAAACAATACAAGTCAAACATTAATAAAGAAAATAAATGATGGTTCCATGACACATAGGAGGCTGGGGATGTAAAATGATTCCCTCTCATGAGCCATTCATTATACATAGGCAAAGCAGTGAAAGTAACAGGTCTTGTGCCAATTTCAACAAAAAAATGAAAATTATGTACCTACCGTAATTCTTGATCTTTCTGTGCATCTTCACCATTCATCACTGGTAGAAACATAGAACACAGAAACATAGACTTTGATGGCAGATAAGGACCGCTTGGCCCACCTAGTCTGCCCATTTCCCTACCTAGAGGATAAGCTGCGGATCCTATTTAACCAGCAGCCTATTTCTTCCTACCCCCCACAAAAATTGCCTTATGTCTGTCCCATGCATTCTTGAATTCTCTCACAGTTTTAGACCCCACAACCTCCTCAGGAAGGCTGTTCCATGCTTCCACCACCCTCTCTGTGAAAAAATACTTCCTCACATTGCCCCGGCCGTCCCCTCTCTATCTTCAAATTGTGTCCCCCTGTTCTTGCACATCTCTTTTTCTGAAAGATGCTACCCTCTTGGACTTTGTTGATTCCACTGAGGTTCTTAAATGTTTCTATCATGTGCCCCCTCTCCCATCCCTCCTTCCCTCAAGGGTATACATATTAAGCTCCTTTAGCCTCTCCTCGTATGGCTTCTCTTGCAGACCCTGCACCATTTTAGTTGCTCTCCTCTGAACTGCCTCCATTCTGTCTATGTCCTTGCGGAGATGGGGTCTCCAGAACTAGACGCAGTACTCCAGATGGGGTCTCACCAACTGTTTGTACAGGGGAAAACAACTTCCTGTTTTCTGCTGGTGATGCCTCTCCCTATACATCCCAGTATCCCCCAGCCCTCCCTACCGCCTTCTCATTCCTTGCCAACACAAGGTCATCTGATATGATTACTCCCAGGTCCCTTTCCATTTTGTTGTTGTTACTACCTCCCCACCCATTGTGTAATCTTCCCTGGGTTTTGTTTCCCAGGTGCATTACTTTGCACTTCTTTACATTGAATCCAAGCTGCCATACTTCTGACCATTCCTCCAGCCTTGCCAAGTCCCTTCTCATCCTTTCCACGCCTCCTTGTGTATCAACCCTGTTGCAGATCTTTGTGTCATGTGTAAAGAGGCATACTTTTCCTTCCAGTCCCTCTGCAATGTCACTTATAAAGACATTAAAAAGGACTGGACCCAGTACTGAACCCTGCAGTACCCCACTAGTAACCCCTCTTTCTTCAGAGTGGACTCCATTTACAATTACCTTCTGTGTCCTGTTGTTCAGCCAATGTTTTACCCAGGCTACCACCCTGGGACCCACTCCAAGGCTGTTTTTTTTTTTTTTTAAGTATTTGGTAACCGGGTAAGGCCCACTAGGCACAAGTGCCTGTTTTCAGGGGTGACCTGGGAGCACTGGGCAGTTAAGTGACTTGCTCAGAGTCACACAGTATGCAGGTGAGAATCAAACTCAGGTCTCGTCTGCTGGATGTATCATGCTCATTCACACCTCATTCCTCTAACCTCTAGACTATACTGCCAGCATTTGACTACTAATCTTTTGTGTTGGACTGTGTCAAATGCCTTGCTAAAGTCTAGGTAGGCCATGTCCACAGCCCCTTCCTGGTCTACTACTTTGGTCACCCAGTCAAAGAAATCAATTAGATTCGTCTGACATGACCTTCCCGCTGTGAACCCTTGCTGCCTTGGATCCTGTGCCCCACTGGCCTCTAGGTACTCAACAATTCTGTCCTTCAGAAGTGATTCTATCACTTTCCCTACCACAGAGGTCAAACTGACAGATCTGTAGTTTCCTGCCTCTGTCTTGCTCCCACTTTTGTGAAGGGGAATCACATCAGCCTTCTTCCAGTCCTCAGGTACCACACCAACCTCCCATGATTTGTTAAAAAAGGTAGTCAGTGGTGTCGCTAGTTTTCTGCTTAATTCTTTTAGAATTCTGGGGTGAATTCCATCTGGCCCCATTGCTCTGTCTACCTTCAGTTTTAGGAGTTCTTTCAGAACCCTTTCTTCTGTGAAAGGACTGGGATCAACCCTCCTCTCCAGAGTGGTTCTGTTAATTGGATTAGGCACCTCCCCCACTTCCTCTTTTGTGAATACTGAACAGAAGCATTCATTCACTATCCCTGCTTTTTCACTGTCACTCTCAGCCCACCCACCATCCATTCTATTCAGCCTCACTATCCCTCCCTTTGTCTTTCTATGCTCCCTAATATACCTATAAAAGATTTTAGCCCCCTTCTTAACCGAGTTGGCTATCTTTTCCTCAGTTTGTGCCTTTGCTATTCTGACTACCCTCTCTGCTTCCTTCTGCCTTAACTGGTACAGCTCTCTGTACTGCTCCTCCTGTTTCCTTATACTTACTAAATGCTATCTTTTTCTCCCTAACCTTCACCCCCACGTCTTTTGAGAACCATAGTGGCTTTTTCTTTCATTTTGATTTGTTTATTTGCTTCACACAAAGGCTTGTTGCCTCTGTGATGGCAGTTTTGATATTTCCCCATTGTTGCTCCACCTCTCCTTCTAGTCTGTTTGCTAGTGCTTTTCTAAGGCACTCTCCCATCTTGCCAAAGTCAGCCCTCCTGAAGCCCAGTACCCTCACTTTTGTATGGCTTGACTCTGTAGCTGAGTTTATCATGAACCACACTGTTTAGTGGTCACTTGTTCCCAAATGACTACCCACTTCTAGATCTGAGTTCCTCTCACTGTCCCCATTTCAGAGTATGAGGTCTAAGATTGCTCCATCATGAGTAGGTTCCAAAACTAGCTGTCTGAGGCATGCCACCTGAAGGGCATCAAGAATGGCCCTCTTTTGGATGTGGCTGCAGCAAAGGTGCTCCAGTTAACATCTGGCATATTAAGGTCCCCATCAATGGTATCTCCCCTTTCTCTGCCATCCTAAGAATGCCTTCTATCATATTCTTGTCCATTCCCTCCCCTTGACATGGGGGTCTGTATACAACCCCTGTGCAGATTGTGGTGCCATTTCCAGTCTCTAAGGTGACCCACAGTGCCTTCTCTCCTCCCTGTTTACTCTTTTGTTCAGTTGCTTTTATCCCTCTCCTTACATAGACAGCTACTCCCCCCCTTCTGCCCTCCCTGTCTCTCCTGTAGGTTGTGTACCCTGGTATGTTAACATCCCAGTCATGGTTCTGGTAGGTTCTGGCCAGAGAAGCAGGACCCCATGGGAGCATTTTATTTTATTTTTTGTAAAAGGGGGAGGAGTTGCAGCCATGGGCGGCACTGCCCTCAAGGCTGACACACTGTGTGGTGCTCGCGGGTTGGCCAGTAACCAATGCAGACTCCTCCTCCATCCCAGTTTTGTACCCCAGAGAGTGAAGTTAGGAAAGAGAAAAAAGGAGGGTGGGGCAAGGGAGCTCGAGAGATAGGAAAAGGAAAGGATAAAAACAGAAGAAGAAACAAAGCTGGTTAAGAGGACAAAAGGGGGAACCTAGGCATCTGGGACAGGGGGGGCCCCAAACCTCTGAGCAGGTAAGGGAGGGACAGTGTAAGGGAGGGAGAGTAAAGATAGGAAAGAAGGAAGAGAGGAAAAGGAGACACTGTGCCACCCTTGCAGAGGTCCAGAGGACTCTCCGGGGCTCTGGAGAAGGGTACCACTGACTTCAGCCACATTTAAGCTTTTCCACATCTCCACCTAAGTGGAGCTGGAGACAATATCCCAGGTTTATGAAAAAAAAACAGGGGGGGATAACTGGGCAACAGCCTTGAAGACAGAACAAGTCAGGGCACCAGACTTGAAGGAGCCCTCTCTGCCAGCCCAAAAGAGGTGGAAGAGGGGCAAGTGTCTCCCACTCCTGTCTTTAACAACATCGTAGGGTGGGGATAGGACCCATGCTGTCACCCTGAAGAAGGAATCCTCCCACAGAGGATCTAGAGATGAAGCATCCCCCGAGACTGAAGGGGAAAAAGGATGTCAGGAGGAGAACCCCTTTAAGAAATTGTCTCACAGTCCAGAGGGGGACCCCACATAGGAAAACGTTAGCTAGAACCAGCGGGGGAGAAGGAGGAGCCACAGCTCCTGAAAGGAAGGGTTTTAGGGGTCAACAGGGTCCTTTCAACTGCTATAGACCTGAGGAGGATCCCAAGGATCTAGAGACCCAAGCTGGCAAATTGAGCCCTAAGAAGGTCTCGATTCACCTGGAGAAAGGGTCCTCATCAGGAATGCAAGAACGGGCCCAGGTGAGCCCTCATATGAAGGGACAAGCACCCCTGCTTTCCCTCCCCCAACAGTCAACATCTGTCACTTCACCAGAAGGAGCAGAGAGTTCAGAGGTACCAGCAGGACTAGGCCCACAAATGGCCTCAATTGGGGAAAAGGAAGCAGGGAGGAGACACAGCCCAGAGTCTGAGGCCCAAGACGGGAAGGAGGGCGGGAAGCAGTGATGAATGGTGAAGATACACAGAGAGATCAAGAATTAAGGTAGGTATGTAATTTTCATACCTTATCTGTGTCGATCTTCACCATTCATTACTGGTGGGTGATTACCAAGCCTCCCAAAGGGGACTGGGTATCTCCTTGAGGGAAGATTGTCCCTCAGTCTCCTGTGGGGGAGACATAGAAGGGGGAGACCCTTACAGGCCTAGTTAGATCTGGGACTGGTCGGGGTGAGGAGCAGTCTCCCTCTAGCTGAGAGAAGGAAGTCACCCCTGAAGTTCATGCCTCACCCTGTGGGGAAAAAAGGTGGGTTCCCCAGAAGGAGGAGGCAATTACCCTTCACCAGGCCATGGGTGATAACTGGGAAAGATGAAACAATGCCATCCACTTGACGCAGATCGCTGTCCCTGCTAGCCTGCACGCCACCTCACTGGCATCATTTGATGCCCTTGCTTGGTGCCTTGCAAGCTCCAGGCCATATGCAGAGAGGGCAATGGCTTGTCTGGTTGCTTCTGAATCTTGCACAGATGCTAGAATTTGTCCTAGCAAAGACCATAAGTGCCTGTAATAGGTAGCATGATGGGCCTGATGCACTGCGATGGAGAGAGACAGAGAGAGAGAGAGATGCACCAATAAAAAACACTCTCCTTCCTCAGAAGTCAAAACTCCATGGAGTCCACATCTGGGGGCCGGTCACATCTTGGGCTTTTATGCTCGGAAGGAGTGTCCATGAGCGTCATGCCTGAAGTGGGGTGAGGAAGGTCTCCCGGAGATCCCTGGGGTTCACAATACCTGTGCTGACAGTCCATCGGGGCTGGGGATGGGGGCTGATGGATGCTACCAAGCACAGTACGATGCCTCCCAAAAGAGGGAGGGCCAGGCAGGAGCCTCCAGGTTGCCCACATTGTACTCACCTAAAAAGGCACATGTCGCCCGCTCAGGACTGTGTCTTGCCAATCTAAATATGAGGAGGTCATCGACCAACCTCGACAGGAAACGCTGATAGGAGGTCTGATCAACATCCGAGGATAGGTGGAGGGAAGGATGCTCTCCCTCATGTGAGGAAGATGAGGAGGCTGACGAGTCCAGGGATTCAGAGTCCGGCTGTCGCAGGGGTGAGTAGTGAAACACCTGCTCGTTCATGGATTCAATATAGGCTGGGGGAATGGGCAGCCATGGCTCTAAACTGCTCCCAGGTTAGAGGCCCCATAGGACTAGAATGGCCTGGGAGAAGGGGAAGGGAAGGCAGAGGTAAGGGGACCAAACGTCTCTGAGGAAGAGAATGTCATCTGCCAGGACTTGGGGCCTGAACAGGCGAACCAACACCCTGGAAAGATCCATCAGTCGAGGCAGTCAGCGGCCATTCAACCAGTCTGAAATGGTTGGGACTGAGCCCTGAAAGGAATTCTCCCCTGTGAGGTGATCAGGGCTGTATGGGTCCAAAAGGGCAGCCCCTAGCCTCAAGAGATGAGATACCTCCCAGGGAGACCTCAGGGGAGAAGACAGTGCCAGCACTGTGGCTCCTACCTGAGCCCCTGCGGGCTACCAGTGAAGGACACTGCTCCTGATGCTGTCCCCTCAACCCCTCAGACTCAGAGAGGAACCTCTTCCTCAGGACCAGCCAAGGAATTTCAACCTCACCTGCCAACGCTGGAGGGGCAGCAGATGAGGGAACCTTCACCCCCATCTCAGACATCCCAGCAGGTCCGGACGTTGGCCCAGCCTGGACACCCAAAATGGGGGGGTTCACCTCCTCCAGGTCCAGGAGTCTCACTGACCCCTGTGGACCTTCTGGTGCCACCATCTGGCACCAAAAGATACGTCGCCGACACCGGCCTTGAAGGATGGGGTTGGATGGGCATAGCAATGGTGGACGGGGGGGAGTTCGAGGACTCCAAAGAGTCCAGAAGCCAGTCTGGATCTGCCTCTGAATCATCATCATCCCTGGAGGAGGAATGGATCCAGAAAACCTCCCAAACCCCCTTGCTCCCATCACCGCAAGTGGCACCGCGAGCCGGCCAAGTACTGCCTAAGGTGCCGCCCCGATCACTGGCACCACGCATGGCACCAGCATCCGAGGCGGCGCTGACAGGCAGCACCAAGGAAACCACTGGGCCAGGCCTGGCAGACATAGGCCGTGACACCAGAGCCTTCATTGCCAAAAGTGAAAATGATGCACCTACCGTAATTCTTGATCTTCTCTTGTATCTTCACCATTCATTACTGCTGGGTGTTAGCCAGAGGTGTGCACCTGTATTGGAGTTTTTTTGGGGGAGGTCAGCGCCAATGGCGCTGCCTGCGAGGCCGATGCACTGCATGGCTCACGAGGGCTGGCCATTAGGTGCCACAGACTCCTCCTCCACCCCAGTTTTGTCCTGCTGGAGAGGAGAGAGGAAAAAGGGGGATAGAGAAAACCAAGGTGAGGCAAGAGAGCTGAGAGACAGGAAAAGGAAAGGATATAAACTGAAAAAGGAATAAGCTGATCAAAGGACAGAGGGATTGGTCTTTTTTCCTAGGTGGCTATAGGGCCCCAACCCTTGGACGGCAGCACAGGAAAAGGAGAGAGAGAGAGAGAAGAGGAAAGAAGGGTGGGGGTTCCCTCCGCTGTGTTGAGCTGGAAGATCATTTGGCTTACTATAGTCTCAAAAACCTGAAAGGTATAAAGACACAGGAGCAAGGATCCTGTCAACTTCAGGGACCACTGGATGGAGGTCCAGAACAAGAGCACTTGAAATGGTCTTGGAAAACATAAAACATGGTGGAGTTATCCACTTCCTCCCACCCCCTAAATGCATATTTAGGATGAAAGTCCTGGAGCATGGCCCTCCACAGTTTATCACCTGATGGCTTAGTCAAGGGGGAAAAACCTGTTAAACGGGGGAGGACTTTGTCCAGAATGACTTCTAAAGGTAGAGGGGAAACAAGAAAGGAGAAAAGGGGGAGGAAAATCCCTATGAGTTCTCCCATGACTGACGCAGTCCCACTCCAGAAAGATGAAAAACAAATGGAGCATCCTTACTAAGTAAAGGAGGACACAACAGTGCACCACACTGAGAATCCCACGGAGCTCCCTCTGAGGCTAGGATGAAGACCCTACTCGCCACCCTCCTAGGATGAGTGCTCTGTGACTTTTCAGAGAAGGAAACAGAGGGCCCTGAGGTACCGGGGGACTCTGCCAATTGGCCTCAAAGAGGGGGAGGGCGAGCAGGGTGGAGGCGGCCCCAAGAGCAGAGACCCAAGAGGGGAAGGTGGGCAGAAATCAGTAATGAATGGTGAAGACACAAGAGAAGATCAAGAATTATGGTAGGTATGTAATTTTCATATCTTCCTTTGTCAGTCTTCACCATTCATTACTGCTGGGTGAGTACCAAGCCCTCTGGAGGGGATCTGACACTGCTTTGAGGGAACAGATTCCCTCAACCTCCTCCGGGGGAGATGCAGGAGGGATAGATCCTTCTTCCATACTAGGCCAATATGGCCTAAGGCTGGTCAGGCTGAGGAGGTGTCCCCTGTGGCCAGGGGGATGGAAGACACCCCTGAAGATTCCTCTTCACCCTGTGAGAGAAAAGATGGGTCCTCTGGAAAGTGGAGGAAATCATCCTACTTGGGCAACAGGTGACAATCTAGACAGGTGAAGCCATGCCATCCACCTAATGCAGATCGCTGTCCCCACTCATCTGGAAGCCACCTCACTGGCATTGTACAATGCCCTGGCTTGGTGTCTTGCAAGCTTCAGACCCTGTGCAGAGAAGGCAATGGCTTGCCTAGATTCCTCCTAATCGGGCAAGGATGATAAAACCTGTGCCAGCATCGACCACAGGTGCCTGTTGCAGGCAGCATGGTGAGCCTGATGAGAGCTGATGCAGAGTAACACACGAGCTGAAGAGAATACTCTTCTTCCCCACTGGTCAAACTCCACGGAATCCGGATCCAGTGGTCAGTCATGTGCAGGGTGCTGGAGCCCAGAAGGAGTGTCTAAAGCCGTCAGCCCCAAGGGTGGGTGAGGCAGAGAACCAAGAGACTCCTGCAGAGCACAATACCTCCTCTTGCAGTCTGCTGGGGCTGGGAATGAAGTGGCTGGAGACTGCCAGGTGCAGATAGATGCCTCCTGGAAGGGAATGGGACAGAAAGGCACCACTAGGTGGTAGGCACTGAACTCACTCACAAAAGAGTGCATCTCCCACTCGGTATTGTGCCTAACCACATGGGAGTTCTGGAGCTCCTGAACTATCCTCGAAAGGAATCACCAGTGAAATCAGCATCAGAGGAAAGGTGGACAAAATGTTACTCTTCCTCAGATGAGGAAGCTGAGGATCTTGTTCAGAGTCCTCCTGTGGCAGGGGAGACAGGTGAAAGACCTGCTCGTCCACAGCTCTAACATACTTGGGGAAGGCTGCCATAGTGGCCCTGAACGCCTCCCAGGTTAAAGGCCCCTTAGGGCCCATATGGCCTGAGAGAGAGGGAGGTGTCTGCAGAGGGATGGGGAAGGGCACTTCACCAAAAGTACCCGGCCTCAGCTAGGGCTCTGAGACCCCACAGTACATCCTCCCACAAGGGGGGGATCCGGGGGTCGATCCAGTCAATGGGTGCTGCAAATGTGAAAACAAAACCTGGCTGAGCCCTGAGGCCAAATCTACCCCGTGGTGCAACTAAGGCTGCATGGTTCTAGAAGGGCAACCCTCAACATTGCCCACTAAGGGTGCCCCTGAAGTCTCAGAGGAGGAGAAGCAGGGCTCAGCACTGTGGCTCCTCCCCACTCCCCGCAGAGTAGCGTAAGAAGGCCTCTGCACCTCACCCTGGCCTCTCAACCCCTCAGACTCCGAGACCACCCTCTTCCTTGAACCCAGTGCCAAGGGGTTCCCCAATCCCCCAGGCTCCCCCGAGGGAGGCCACAGAAGAGAAGATGCCCGTCCCCACCAAGGGGGCCACGGCAGCACCAGAGATGGCAGCTGCCCCGCAGCAGAGACAGCCACACCAGACTCCCCTGAGACTGCTATCCACTGCAGTGCCCTCAACACCAGAGTCAGCATGGGGTGCCACAGGGACCACAGACTCCAGGGAGTCTGGGAGGTGAACAAAAGGCTACCTGGTGCTGCGTCCAAGAGGACTCCCTAACTCCAAGGAGTCGAGGCGTCAGTCCAGATCGGCCAGCAAGTCAACTGCCTCTGAAGAAGAGGAGACCACATGAACCACCAGACTAGTGACCCCGGGAGCTCTCCTACCAATGGCACCACCACGGGTCATGGCTCTGCCTGCGGTGCCACCTCGATCACCGGCATCGCAAACCGTGCCAGGATCCAAAGCGACGCTGAGGGTCCACCAGTGCTGGGGAGCCTGCACCTCTGCAGGGAACTGATACGATCCTTCAGCACAGCGAAAGAAACCTCCTCAATGGAGGCCGTATAGACCCGGGAGGGGACCTGGAGACAGGGTCAAGAGATCTTGCCATGGCATCATTAGAACGATGCTGTCCTCTGAAAGTCGGTGGAGCCCTGCCAACTTTAAATGCGCAGATCTCAAGAAAGCAGCATTCCATGGAGAAACTGGTGTTGCAATTGTCCATATCATGGTTTGGACCCAGGCAACACAAACAATCATCATGTTGGTCTGTAACAGAAAAATGCTGGCCACAGGGGCACTGACGCATGGGAGCATGGCCTGCTTTGGATTTTCTCTTCGCCCCCGAACCAGACATGATGCGAAAGAAAAAAATTACTCACCATAGTACTGTTGTTTCATCTAATGAAGTCTTACTGTATTCTGACTATATGTAGTTAGCCCCAGCACTTGAACTGCCCCAGAGAGGAAAGGGTTAACTCTATGCAGCAGCATAGAACATTGAGCTCAAGCTCATTTTCAGATCTCTGTCTCTGGTACATCTCAGTGTAACCGTCAGATTCTTGTGAGCAAACTAACAAAAATGAAAATTATCTACCTACCGTAATTCCTGATCTTTCTGTGTATCTTCACCATTCATCACATTTGGGTTCTGGCCGGAGGTCACGACCCCGCAGGAGCTTTTTTGGGGGGATGGGCAGAGTCAACTCACTGATGGCACTGCCCTTGAGGCCGATGCACTGCATGGTGCTCGCAGGTTGGCCATTAGGTGTCTGTCAACCCCGCTCTCCCGCCAGTTCTGAGTCACTGTAGAGTAAGAAAGGGTTGGGAAGGAGGGACAAGGAAGTCCAAGGGCAGACAAAGGAAAAGATATACAAATTAAAAGGAGAAATAAATGATGGAGAGGACAGAAGGAGGTTGATAAAAACTAAGGGGATTGGGAAGGGGCCCCAATCTCTGGAAGCAGAAAAGAAGAGGGAAGGAGGGAGGGAAAACAAGACATGGGGGTGGGGAGGATATACCCTAGACTGTTGACTGTCTCCAGATTGTATAGGAACTGCAAAGGAGTAGCCAGAAGGCTGAGTTGCCAGAATTCAAGGCACAGAATCACTGGCAAGAACTCCAGCATGAGCAGAAGCAGCTATTCTTGAAGAAAGGGACAGGAACAGGGTTGTCCTTCCCTGAAACCACACATCTGGAAGGAGAGAACAATGAGTCTCCTAAATTAAATTGAGGGATGAGTCCCTAAGAACAAGAACAAGAACAGAGGAAGATAGGGGGAGAGAGAGAAAGAGAGAGAGAGAGAAAAGAAGAGAGGACGACCACCAATTTTTCAATGGTATTTGACAAACAACAAGTAACTTTTTTAGACTTGCTAATTTATAAAAATAATAATTTGGAAACAAAACTTTATTGCAAAGAGACTGACAGAAACACTTTTTTACATTATACAAGTTATCATGATCCAAAATTAAAACAAAGTATTCCAAAGTCACAAATAATCAGAGCAAAAAGAAATATAGAAACACAGAAGTTGACGGCAGATAAGGACCGCAAGGCCCATCCAGTCTGCCCATTTCTTTTTCTACCTTATAAATGTGCCATCGGCCTTTGCTCTGTCAGTGGCCTATCTATTCATAGTCATTTGTATTGCTCCCTTATGCCTATCCCATGCCTGTTTGAAGCCCACTTTCTGTATTCATAGTCACCACTTCTTGTGGTAAGCCATTCCAATGCATCCACCACCCTTTCTGTGAAAAAGAATTTCCTCACATTCCCTTTAATGCCCCCCTCTAATCTCATGCTGTGTCCTCTTGTCCTGCTACTTTTCTTATATTTAAACATGTTAGACTCTTTCACCTTGTTAATGCCCTAAAGGTGTTTGAATGCCTCGATCATATCACCTCTCTCCTCCTTTGCTCAAGGGTATACATATTGAGCTCTGTTGATCTGTCCTCATATGTCTTCTGATGCAGTCCCTGCACCATTTTGGTTGCCCTTCTCTGGACTGCCTCAATTTGGTTAATGTCCTTGTGAAGGTGTGGCCTCCAGTACTGCATGCAGTACTCAGATGGGACCTAACCAGTGTCTTGTAAAGAGGGATTATTACCTCCCTCTTACAACTTGTGATACCCTACTAATACACCTAACACCCCTAGCCTTACCTACTGCTTTAGGGTCTGCTTGGATGATTTCAGGTCATCAGTGATGATGATGCCCAAGTCTCTTTCTTCCTTTGTGACTGCTAGCAACTCCCTCCCAGCCTATAGGTGGCTTCAGGGTTTCTCTTCCTATGTGCATGATTTTGCACTTCTTTGCATTAAATCCTAGTTGCCACTCTTCTGACCATTTTGCTAGTTTATCCAGATCTCTTCTCATTCTGCCCACCCCATCTGGATCATCTACTCTGTTGCAGATCTTGGTTTCATCTGCAAACAGACAAGCCTTACCCTCTAGTCCATCTGCAAGGTCACTAATGAAGATGTTGAAGAGTACTGGCCCCAGGACTGATCCCTGAGGTACCCCACTTGTGACTTGCATCTGTTCTGACTGTATACCATTTACCACCACTCTCTGTTTTCTGTCCGTCAGCCAGTTTGCCACCCAGTTGACCAACTTCTGACCCACCCGAGCCTACCCAGCTTATTTATCAATCTTCTATGTGGAACAGTGTCAAAAGCTTTGCTGAAGTCAAGGTAGGTGACATCAACTGCTCCCCTTGGTCCACCACTCTGGTTACCCAGTCAAAGAAATCTATGAGATTAGTTTGACAGGACCTTCCTTTGTGAACCCATGCTGTCTTGGATCCTGTGCCCCTATGGATTCCAGGTGTTGCACTATCCTTTCCTTAAGGTGCCTCCATAATCTTGCCCACTACTGAGGTAAGACTGACTGGTCTGTAGTTCCCGCCTCCTCCCTGCTACCACTCTTGTGGAGCGGGATCACATGAGCCCTTCTCCAGTCTTCTGGGACCTCTCCTGTGCTCAGAGATTCACTAAACAGTTCTGCTAATGGCTCTGCTAGTTCCACCTTTAGCTCTAAGTACCCTGAGATGTATGCCATCAGGTCCCATTGCCTTATCCACCCTGAGCTTAGCAAGCTCTTGTAGGACCCTTTCTTTTGTGAAGGAGTAGTGCTCACCTCCCTCCCCTGTGTCCATGATGCTGAGCTGTGGGCCCTGCCCTACCTTCTCTTCAGTAAATATTGAGCAAAAGTATCTATTTAGGATAGATGCCTTTACAGGGTCCTCCTCCTCACATGCTCCCTTTTCTCCATTAAGCTTAGCAATACCCCTCTGGACTTTCTCCTTTCACTAATGTATCTATAGAAAGTCTTGTCACCTTCTTTTACTGTTCATGCTAGTGTTTCCTCAGTTTGGGACTTTGCCTGCCTTACTGCCTTCCCTGCTTCCCTTAGGGCAGTTTGGTATGCCTCCTATCTTCATCCCGCTGTGTTCCCTTATATTTCCTGAAGGCCAGCCTTTTGGTTCTGACCTTTTCTGCTACTGTATTTGAGAACCAAAGTGGTTTCCTTCTTTTGCACTTCCTTTTCTGTCTAACACAATGGGATGTTGCTTCAAGTGTGCATCCTTAATGCTTGCCCATTTTGCCTCTACCCTCACCTGTATTTCTTTTGCCAGGGCTAGCTTAACTCTGTTGGCCATCTTATCAAAGTCAGCTCCTCTGAAATCCCATATTTTGCCTTGGAATGGGATGATTTAGATGTAATGTAAATTGAACCATACCATGTGATGGTCACTGGCCCCAGGTGACCTTCTACCTGGAGATCTGTGATCCCTTCCTGTTAGTCAGTACTAGATCTAGGATAGCCCTGTCTCTTGTGGGTTGCTGTACCAGTTGTTTGAGGCCCTCCCTGCAGGAATCCACTATGTGTCTAGTTCTGGCAGATGTTCCTGCTGGTATTGACCAATCTGTATCTGTTGAAGTCTCCATTATCAGAACCTCCCTTTAACTGTCATGTTTTGTATATCTTCTAACAGTAATATGTCTATGTCCTCCCCCTGGTCTGGGGGCCTGTAGACAACCTCAGTTCTTATGACTGTCCCATTTCCTGTTTCCAGGGTGACCCACAGTTCATCTGGCTCCTTATGTGTATTCTGAATTTCTGTAGCTTTGATATTTTCATTGACATACAGGGCCACTCCTCCCCCTCTTTTTGCACCTCAGTCTCTTCTGAACCATACATAGCCAACAAATAGTACCACAGAGGAAGTTTTTAGAAAAGAGATAAGAGTTCATGAAGAAAAGATTTCAACAGAGAGGTTACAAATACTGTAACACAGAAGAATCAGTTTTATCAGTAAGTCAAATGCCAAGGGAAACGTTATTCAGAAAAGAAGATAAAAACCTTAATAATAACAGGATAGTGTTTTCCACCCCATAGAGTCATTTAAGCAATAAAATAAAGGGTACACTGTTAGATAATTGGTACATTCTACAGTCTGGAGAGAGTTCCAATATTAGATTTGAAGAAAAACCATTGGTAACATTCAAGAGAAATTCAACACTACGTGATAAATTAGTACACACAGAACGTATAAAAAGAGACGCTACACCAAAACAAGGCAGACAGTTATTATTAGGACCCTTAAAAGAAAGAAGTTATCCTTGTGGACAATGCTGTCATTGTAATAATACTACAAAAAAAGTATTTTTTGAACACCCACTACACTAACAAAAATGTTAACATTTCTCAAAATATTACTTGTAAATCACATCATATAATTTATATATTGCAATGTCCGTGTGACAAGTTTTATGTGGGAAAGACAATACGGGAACTAAGAGTTAGAATAAGTGAACATAAAAGTGACATCTGATTGAGAGATGAGAGATTGTCAGTGGCTAAACATTTTAACAGAGAAGGCCATTCACCATCATCCCTGAGATTTTGGGGACTTGAAATGATTTATGAACCAACAGGATGAAATGTATCATGGGACGAATTATTACTAGGAAGAGAAGTGTATTGGATCTACACAATGGACAGCACCAATCCAAGATTTGGAATGAATGAATCATGTAACTGGAACTTTTTTTGGTGATTGATATAAATATATGCATGGCAAAAAATCACATTTTGTTGGTATATTGTATATTTTGTATAAACAAAAAAAAAATCTTTGTAAAGAAAATTGTACAATAATTTGTTTCAACAAATTATGTATCAAAAACTAACAGCAATACGTTTGCTGATAGTTAAAATTCAGTGGGTATGAGAAGGTATTTTTGTATTCTAGTAGTTTGAAACTATTCATATATAGAAAGAACAGAAGTATAAGTTATTTCCCTAAATTTGATTCAAGATCTCCTATTCCTTTTGAAACATAAATCTATTATGGTAGAATAGTTCATATTCAGTAAATAACCGTGGGCAGGATGCGACCCGCCAACCATCTGAATGGAAAAAAAAGTTTGGCACTTTTAGTCCACTCAGCTATAGGATAGATACTGCTCATTTCCTGCTTTAACAAAATTTAGGCAATTATGTAACTACAAAATAATATTATGTGACACATTTGTTAGTTAAGTTCCAGAAGTGCTCCCCCACTATATGTTCACAGCATTAGTGTATAACTTTATAGTCAATGAAAAAATAAAAGATTTCATTTTATTTCATATATACATCGAAGTAAATATTCGAAAGATATCATTAAGAGGGCACTAATTCATTATTCTATCTAGGAACTTGTATCTATCTTTTAAGATAACATGTTAAAGTTAAAAATAACAAGAAGGCTATCCTTCATCTCATTTAAAATCAAAATCTAAACTGTATTGTAAGAGAATTTCCGTCTCTTTAAATAGATTGGCACAATTTATAAGATGAACTTAAACTGAAATAGATAAATATCGCTATCCTTTATTAATGAAAAATATTTGGCAAATAGCCATGGGCGGGGGGCGAACCGCCGACCGCCTGATTACCAAGTGAGCCTTTACATCATCTACCATTTGGCTATAGGGTGGATCAGGCTGTCTCACCTTATTTTTAACATCGAGGAATCACCTATTTTTACAATAGGAGAGATGTCATAAGTGACATTTGTTCCCCCTGCCGTTTTCGTGGTCTTTTTAAACAGCGCATGATCAATGGCTCAGACCGTCCCTTTCTTTGTAGAAGACGGTCTTGGAATGGCGATTTAGCCAGGTAGGAATTTGGTTAAACTCACTTTTAACTGAAATTATCACAGCACAAATGCTGAAATAATATAAAATAGAGTTATCATATGAATTCACGGTGCATTTAAATATTTTATTCTTTCTTAGCATATAAATGTAACTAAACGGGAAACAAAGAAGCAATACGATTAACAGGTGAAAACTCCCACTATTTCAAGGGAAAATGTTTAAAGTAACATTAGAAGATAAAACAGAACTACTGAACAGTATTTAAAACAAGCATAACATTACGGTGAAAAACAATGAAGGAACATGCATTAAAACATACAAGGTATTCTAAAGGAACTGTTTTGTTTATCCTATAGAGACAGCTAAAAAGATTTAAAGAAACACTGATTAAAGAAACACCAATGAGTGTATTATAAGAAGACCAACTAACAAAAGCATATTATAAGGTAAAGACACTACAAATGAGTTTTATTTTTTAACAGAAATGGGTATTAAAAATTAGAGTTTAGCTTTCTAAAATAAATCTTCAAATTCACTTACAGGGGCTCTCAATAAAATCTAAGATTTAGATGAATAATCTGAAAACAAGCTGGATAAACATGATTTAACCTATGTATATCTTAATTTAAAATGATACAATAAGTACTGTTATATACATACAAATGAATAAATATTAGATATACAAGGAATTGTATTATAATAAAGCTTTTTATTAAGAACAGAGTAAAATTGAGGCTGGACTCTGAATGCACAAAGTGAATCAAAAAGTGAAATGAAAATACCAAAAACAGGTATGAATTTTATATATTGAAATGAATGTGTTGTTATAAAAGTTTAAAAAAAATGGATAATAAGGTTTAATAAAAAATAACAATTAAGTTGCAAGTTTCTAATTGGTAATGATACAAGTCTAATTAATATAACCAAATTATGATTTAAGAACAGGATTCTGTTGTCTGGTGACAGTGGGACATCTTTGTAACTGTATATTAATGAAGTTTACAAAAAAACAAGAATACCATTATAAGAAAGTTTATGATTTTATTATTTGTTTATGTTTAGAATCAGCACTGTATTATAAATCTGGCCTGAAGAAGTGGTGTGAAACTACGAAACTGTAGCCAGTTGAACATGTATGGTGTGAAGTTATAAAAAGAATAAAAGATCTTTCAAGTTTTTATGGACTATTGGACTATAGTCTTACTTATTTATGATTGAGATATTGTCCTCCCCCAAAACCACACATCTGGAAGGAGAGAACAATGAGTCTCCTAAATTAAATTGAGGGATGAGTCCCTAAGGACAAGAACAGAAGAGGATAGGGGAAGAGACAGAGAGAGAATAGAAGAGAGGGCGACCACCAACCCCCACCCCAAAGGGATGGAGTTGAGGCATTGAGGAGAGAAGTGCCCTCTCCCCCCTCCTCCTGTCAGAAGGTAAAAATACCCCTGTGTGCCCACGGTCACCCCGCTCCTGATCAGCAGAAAGGAAGGGGGGGAAGGGGGCACACAGAGGGAGGGGGACACAGAGACTGAGGCCTAGGGGGATGGTGGGTGGGATTTGTGATAAATGGTGAAGATACACAGAAAGATCAGGAATTACGGTAGGTACATAATTTTCATATCTTATCTGTGTCAATCTTCACCATTCATCACCTTTAGGTGAGTACTGAGCCCCACCAAAAGGGGCCTTAGACCCTAAAGGACTAAATCCCGTAGCTCCCAGTGGGGGAAAAACACTGAGAGGGAGAACTGTTACAGGCCTGGCAAGGCCCAAGACTGGGGAGAGTGAGACGGGGACCCACCGGAGGGGGCAGGAGGTTGCCCTGACAGGCGCGGCCTCACCCTACAGGAGAAAAGGTGGGTTCTCCGGTACGCGGAGGAAATCACCCTACGCCGGGCCAAGGGTGACAACTGGGAAAGATGCAGCCATGCCATCCACCTAGTGCAGATCACTGTCCCTACGACCCTAGAAGCTACCTTATTGGCGTCGTAAGATGCCCTTGCTTGGTGCCTTGCTAGCTCTAGGCCACGTGCAGAGAATGCAATGGCTTGTCTGGTTACCTCCAAATCAGGCATAGAGGCTAGGAGTTGACCTAGCCTAGACCACAGAAACCTATCATAGGTAGCATAGTGGGCCTGAGAAGCAGAAATAGAAAGAAGCAACCGTACCGAGTAGAAGGTCCTCCTCCCCCAGAAGTCAAAATCCATGGAATCTTGATCCGGGGGCCGGTCACGGTGGAGGGCACAAAGCCCATCGGAAGTGTCCAGCTGCATCAGTCCTGACTGAGGATGAGGCATACGACCTGGAGACTCTGGGGGGGGGCACAATACCTCTGGTTCAGATCCCTAGGGGCTGGGACTCTGGAAAAGGGTCTTTGCCTGAATCGCAATGACGCCTCCTGGAAAGGAGATGGCCAGGCAGGCACCACAAGAGTGTCTGCACTGAAATCACTTAGGAAGGTGCACATCGAATGCTCTGGATAGTTCTGAGTGGGTGGGGTGACATGCAGGTCTTCCATCATCCTCACGAGGAAATGCTGATACTCAGTGAGATCAGCAACAGGGGAGATGTGGACAGAGGGCTCCTCTCCTCCTGATGAGGAAGCAGAAGACCTAAGAGATCAAGAGGTTGGCTGCTCAGGGGGAGGGTGGAACACCCGCTTGTCCATGGCCTTGACGTATGTAGGGAAGTGAGCAGCCGCACCCCTGAATTGCTCCCAGGAGAGAGGTCCCCTAGGACCAAGAATGGCTGGGAGAGCAGGAGATGGTGACAGAGGAGTGGGGGCCAAGTCAACAACAGAAGGTGACCATCCTCTGTCCAGGCAAGACAGTGCACCAGGAGCCCCAAGGGAAAGAGGAGCTCCGGAAAACCCAACAGCTGACAGCTGATCAACCATGCTGGAACTACCTAGGCTGTGCCCTGAAGAACCCCCCTGTGAGGTGACCAGGACCATGGAATTCCAAAAGGACAGTCCCTTCCCTCCAAAGACCAGGGCCCTCTCGAGGAGACCAAGAAGGAAGGACAGGGGTCCGTGCTAAGAATCCTTCCCGAACCCAGGTGGGACACAGAAAAGGGTCGCTGCATCAAACCCTGGCCCCTCAGACTCTGAAAGAGCCTTCCTCCTCGCAAACACCAGTCTAGGCAGCTGACAACCCTGGTCAGTCCACGAGGGGACCATCCAGGGAGTAGCACCCTCCCTCCTGTGGGTGCTCCGGTTGGCCCTAAAGTTGGGCGATTCAGGTACACCACCTGAGGGGGGAACCCAACTGAGGGGGCAGAAAACCCTCCAAGCCCAGGCTGCAGGACAATAGTGGCCTGCACTACTGCCTGCTGGTCACCACCCCTGACCCCAGACTTGGGGGCTACTGCCTGCTCCTCAGAGGGAGGCTGGCTCTGGTCAGCCGAGGAAACTACCAGGGTGTCCACATGGGCCACCAACTCCAAAGAGTCAGACAGCTGGTCTGAATCAGACTCAGAGTCCATCTCCAAGGAGGTAAAGACCGAAGTCCGGTGCCAGACTGTAGGCGGATGCCTGCTCCTGTCTGGACTGAAGGAGGCACCAGCCCGAGTGTCCGCACCAGAGCCAGCACCAAACTCCCCCATGGCACCATGAATGGTGCCTGAAGAGACGCACCGAGAGCAGCAGCAGAGCCGGAGTCGATGTCTGCCATGGCGCCGTCCCATCCCATGGTGCTGCGAATAGCATCGGAGTCAGAAATGGTGCTGACAGCGACACCAACAGCTCCCTCTGTGCCATGAGTGGTGCTGAGAGTGACACCTCCCATGGCGCCATGTCTTCACTCGGCACCGCAAGCAGCACCAGAGCTAGACACGGCACCATCCCCAGCCTTGGCGCCGTTCGTGAAACAGTGGAAGACAGTGCCATTGAACCTCCCATGGCACCATCAACACTATCGGTGCCACGAATGGCGTTCACAGCAGAGATGGCACTGACCACGACACCATCAGGGCCCACGGCGCTAAAGCACGGCACAGAGGCCTGGAAGACGGCACTAACAGATGGCGTCGAGGATGGTCCCGACCCAGGCTTCCCAGCCCGAGTGAACGACACCGGGGGAGCCTTCGCTCCTGAAGTGGCAACTGCTAGAGCGATGCCTCCCGCCCACTCCCCAGGGGGAATGAACTGGGCCTCCTGCACCATGGAAGGGGCTTCTGCCATGGCAAGGCTACTAGAAGCAGAAGCCCCCTCCTCCACAGTCCGTATAGAACTGAGAGGGGACCCGGAGTAAAGGCCGAGAGACCGAAGGGTTTGGTCTCGACGAGTGTAAACGTCCCCTGAAAGTCGGCGGAGCTCGTCTAACTTTCCACATTCGTTGCTCGATGACATGATGGTCCATGGAGAAGCAGGCGTTGCATGAATCCATGTCATGAAGCGGGCCAAGACACACAAGACAATGATCATGCTGGTTGGTAATGGAGTACTTGCAGTCGCATGGGCACTGACGCAAAGGGGGCTGCCCTGCTTTCAGCGATTTTCAGCCCTCCGACCGAAACATGATCGACAGAAAAACAATTCAAACAAAGACTCAACGTCGCTGAAAATTAATAAATGGAACAGTCTTACCACAATGGCGTCGAGTAGGGCGAAACAGAACCGGCAGGTAACTTTTTCAGTATTGAAGACTCAGAGTCGAAGACACAAGAAGGCTGTTGATAGCAGCTCCACACGAGGTGCGACCTCTATGGCGGGAGATGAAGAACTGGTGAGAGAGCGGGGTTGACAACACCTAACAGCCAACCCGCGAGCGCCACGCAGTGTGTCAGCCTCGAGGGTGGCGCCGTCGGTGCATCCACTCCGCCCATCCAGGAAAAAAAAAGCTTCCACTGGGTTGTGACCTCCGGCCAGAACCCAAATGTGATGAATGGTGAAGATTGACACAGATAAGATCTAAGTTATGGAAATTATTTGATTTTACGCCAAAAGGCAACAAGAAAAATTACTCGCCTTAGTAATCTTGTTTCTTCCAATGTATTCTTCCATATTCATAACTCTTGGCAGTTAGCCTGCTCTGTAGAACTGCCTGGAGAATGGAACTATATGCTAATGATGGAATCACTGGCACATGACAATTAATCAAACTGCTGCCCTCATCTGCTACACGTTCTATCAATGTCTCAGATTTCCAGGAAGCCCACAAGGCAACCTATTTTAAAAATATTCAAGCCTGAATGCTGCTTAATACAGCATAACTATACTCTATGTCTATATACTAAAGCTGATACTAATGATTATGGTATCAGTCCTTCCTCAAAATGACCAGAATCACCTGGGAAAAAAGAAAGGGTAAGATAAAACGCCACAGGATTAAAGGTATGTGTGCCTGTGTTTGGGACTATCAGGTAAGACCATTCAGAGGCTCTGGTTCTGGAAGGGGAGGTAGGGAGAGTTATGAATATGGAAGAATACATTGGAAGAAACAAGATTACTAACGTGAGTAATTTTTTCTTCTAACCCCATGTATTCTCATATTCATAACTCTCTGCAGACTTCAAAGCAGTACCTTTGGACATGGGCAGAGAACCTACTTAGGAAAGAGGCTCTGCAGGACTGCTGTGCCAAACCTGGCATCACTTCTGGACTGCAAGTCCAAACTATAGTTTAGTAAAAGTGTGTACTGTCCTTCAGGTAGCTGCTTTACAGATCTCCACTAAAGGGATATCTCTAGAAGCTGCAATAGAAGCAGATATGCCCCTAGTAGAGTGGGCAACTGAGGCCTGCTGGAGCATAATCTTCCTGGGCATAAAGTCGCCACCACTCATTCACACTAATGGGATCTACGCCGGAGGCACTAGGACCCAGTGAGATCAAACTTTTCAAGAGGGTCGGCGTCAGAGGTGGAGCCGCAAGGAAGCAGCACCATGAGCCGTGGCTCATGCAGTAAAGACTACCTCGGCGTTGACCCTCCAACCGCCTCAGTTCCTTTTTTGCCCCACCGTTGAGTGCTCTTCAGTGACATCGCTCACCCGCCGAGAGTCAAACTTCAAACTACCAGCATAGTTTTAAGTTTATTGTTTTGTAATTTATCTTCGAAAGTACCGAGTAGATTTAATTTTATTGATTAATAAAAGAAGTCTTCAGCCCTCCATTGACGGAGTCGACCATAAGCGGGTCAGGTGATGGTAGGGAGACTTCGTATGAAAGCTGTTCAGTCAGCCGGGCTGGGTCCGGTCTGCTGCCCTCCCCGGAGGGTGGGTCTGACAATGAACGGTCCATGTTCAGGGAGATGGGCGGTCCCCGAAAGCATATAAAGGAAATGGTCCCGTTCGGCAGTACCGTTCGACCTCGAAGTTCTTCTTCAGCACACAAGTGAGAAAGAAGGCATCCTCAAGGTCGCCTTCACCAGGCATGTCTCTGGCGTCTGATGAGTGGGTCGTGCAGGGCTAGGCACTGGTCTCCTCCTCTCTCGGAGTCACCGGTTTCTGGCTCCGGTGCCCGACCTCTTTGACACCGGAGCCCGTCCCCACCTATTGGATGGGCCTCCGATGAGCAGATTCACCAGTGGACTGCTCTTACAGAACAATGGGCTCGTAGGTTGGTCCAGCTGCCTGGCCCGGTCACTCCGGGGCCTTCCAGCCACTCAAGGGATCAGGTAGGGCGGTTGGACCTACCTAGTCGCACGACGCCTTCTTCGGTGCTGTCGACTCCATGCTCAGGTGTTTTCCCCCCCTCACATGGCTGTGGCACAGGGATCCACACCAATGCCTCCATCTCCTGTTAATTTTCCTTCAAATCACAGTTTTCGGAACCTTGAGACCCTCTCAGAGCCGTCCGCGGCACCGAGGGCTCTGTCGGCACCATCCGTGGCACCGGGGGCTCTGTCAGCACCATCTGCGGTGCAACGTGATCTGTTGGTGTCTTCCACAGTACTGGGGGCTCTGTCGGCACCATCCACGGTGCTGGGGGGCTCTGTCGGTGCCATGGCCTTTGTCAGCGCTGTGTGCTGGGCTGTTTCTGATGGCGCTGACTTCCTCGGGTTTGGCGCCATGTTCTTCATCGGCGCTGATGCTTGGTGCAGCGCTGTCCAGCCTCCAGGGCTTTCAGACTCCGATTGTTTCCTCTTCTAATTTCCATTCTGATTTTCACTCCTTTCCTGTCCATACAGTTCCCCCCTGGACTGTCAGGAGATGATTTTGAGCCTGACCCAGATCTTCATCTGGGTGATGATGTTGAAGGAGCAGGGATTAATCCTGCTGCTGAAAAATTTAAATTCCACTCTCTCTCTCCAGACTACAGAAATCGATCCTGGGAAGCTTCTAAGACTCCAATACCTACATGTCCTGGAGATTCCTATGGATTTAACTCCTCTGGTATAACCATCTTTTGAGACCCTTTCTCAGATGGTATGGAACAATCCTGCTCTCATCCCTTCCCTGGCTAAGTCCATAGATAGGAAGTATGCCCCTCCCAAGGATCAACACATATTGGCCTCATAAGCTTTTGCTGATCCCATTGTAGTCTTAGTAGAGTATGACAAGGCCGTCCTCCCTAAGGCATCCTCGGCCCAGACTATCAATAAAGAATCTCGTAAGATAGACACCTTAGGTAACAGAGTCTTTGCGGCCTCCACCCTGGGTATGCATATTGCCAGCTACCAGGGCTATTTTTCTCAATATGAGTATGCCCTTTGGCATTTGCTCAAGAAAATGGTAGAGGTTCTGCCTGAGTCGGACACTAATTCAGAGCTACTTCACACCATAACTAGGGGCATCGAATCCAATAACCAACAGGTTAAAGCTGCAATGGATGCTTGTGATACTGCTTCTTGAGTGGCGGGCATTTGTACCCGTCGTAACTCTTGGCTACATACTTCGGGATTCATGAATGATGCCCAACAGCATGTCATGGCCTTACCCTTCGACAGTATGTATCTGCTTGGACCCCAGGTGGAACAAACTCTGGAAGCCACACAGAAGACTAGGTCAGCCATTAAGATAGCTCGACCCGCACCTGCCGCCTCTCGGGGGGGGGGTGCCAATGAGCATCAATTTCACAACCGTCAGTCCTTTCCGGGCAAAGGCGGGGGGGGCTTTAACAAAAGCCACACTCCACAGCCTCAAAAGAAAACACAGCAGAAGGCACAAGGCCCCAAAGCGCCCAGTGCCACCTTCTGAGTTCTCGGCCCAGGTCTCACCTCAACTGCCCGAGGGGGACTCTTCCTCAGCGGTGGGAAGACGTCTGACTCAGTTCTACGACCGGTGGAAGTCTATAACTTCAGAAAAATGGGTCCTTCGGATAATCCACGAGGGATACTCGCTCAATCTTTCAGAAACGCCCCTGGATCATCCCTGGAAATGACAACCCAGGCTGTCAGCAGTACAGTCAGACCTTCTTGCTTCCGACATGCAAGGCCTTCTGAACAACAGGACAGTAGAAGTAGTTCCACCGGACCAATGAAACACAGATTTCTACTCCCATTACTTTCTAGTTCCGAAGAAAACTGGAGGCATGCACCCCATTCTGGATCTCAGAAAGTTAAACAAATTCCTTCACAAGGAAAAGTTCAAGATGATATCTCTAGGTACACTTCTACCTTTGATTCATCAACACGATTAGCTAGCCTCCCTGGACATGCAGGATGCCTTGCAACACATTCTTATACACCCAAAGCACCACAAATACCTGAGGTTTGTGGTGTTAGGTTAACATTATCAGTTCAGAGTCCTGCCCTTTGGGCTATCCTCAGTGCCGCAAGTTTTTACAGAGTGTTGTGCAATTCTCGCAGCGCATTGCAGGAAAATCGGAATTCAAGTGTTTCCATATCTGGACGACTGGCTTCTAGCAAGACCTTCCAGGCAGGGAACACTTGATGCCGTAGCGAAGGCTTCAGACTTCCTCACGTCCATGGGAGTCCTGCTAAATCACAACAAATTGCAGTTGCAGCCCTCCCAGAAACTCCTTTTCATAGGAACTCTTCTGGATACTTCCTGTGCAAAAGCTTTTCTCCCAGAGGACAGAAGGAGCGATATCTTACAGATGGCTCGATAAATCAGAGAAAACAGCTCGGTTCGAGCTATCTCGATGCAACGGATGCTGGGTCTCATGGCATCCTCGGTATTCACTGTACCCCTTGCACATCTCCACATGAGAACCTCTCAGTGGATGCTCAGTACTCAGTGGTCCCCAACCACTCACCCTCAGTCCTTTCCCATCAAGGTGACAGAACCTCTAAACCGGTCACTCACCTGGTGGTCGCAGGAGGACAACCTTCTGGAAGGGTATCCCTTTGCTCCTCTGGCTCATCAGATCTCCATTACCACCGATGTGTCCCTGATGGGGTGGGGAGCTCACTGCCAGAATCTCCACACCCCAGGTACGTGGACTCAGGATGAGTCCCGGCTTCACATAAACGTCATGGAAATGAAAGCCATCCTCTATGCAGTCCAGGTCTTGAAGGACATACTGTCACAAGAACATTCTCCTTCAAAAGGACAACAAAGGAGTGATGTATTACATCAACAAGCAGGGTGGTGCACACTCGTACCCATTATGCAGGGAAGCTATGAGAGTGGTGGGAATGGTGCCTGAAGCACAAGGCTCTAATCCACGCAGTTTACCTACCAGGTGTGCAGAACAAACTGGCAGACCGTCTCAGCAGAACGGAGACAGATCCTCACGAGTTGTCTCTCGACTCAACTGTCACTCAGTCACTCTTCAAAGAATAGGGAACTCCAGATCTGGACCTTTTTGCATCCCCACTCAATGCAAAACTGCCTCTCTTCTGCTCCAGAAATCCAGGACCTGACATTTTCTGTCAGGATGCGTTCAGGCTGCAGCGGACAAAACACTATCTATATGCCTTTCCTCTTCTTCCTCTAATTCAGAGGGTACTGCTCAAATTCAAGTCTCAGGGAGACAGAATGATTCTCATTGCTCCCTTCTGGCCTCAACAGATATGGTTTCTGCTGCTCAACAGTCTGTCGGTAACCCTCCCGAAGGCACTTCCCCTTCAGACGAACCTTCTGACCTAGGGGTCCCTGGTCCATCCCAAGCCAAAGGCGCTTCACCTTCACGCTTAGATCCTGAAGAGATAGAGGTGAATAGGTTCAATGCTTCCCATAGGGTTTCAGGTATTCTCTTGGCTGCGCATAAACCAGCCACTAGAAAGACCTACACAGCCAAGTGGAAGCGTTTCTCTCTCTGGTGTGCAAAATCCTCTTTGAACCCTTTTTTCTGCCCACCAAATAAAGTCTTGGAGTACCTTTTAGACATCTCAAATTCAGGTCTACAGTAGTCTACTGTCAAAGTTCATTTCTGTGCCATTTCAGCTTATCATGAGCCGGTACATTCCTCATCTCTGGCTCAGTTACCTGTAGTTAAAAGGTTTCTTAAGGGTATTCTGCATACCAGACCTCCTATCAGATGTCCAGTCACAGCCTGGGACATTAACCTTGTGCTAGACATGCTCACTCGGAAACTTTCAAGCCTCTAGCTACCTGTGAGTTGAAGTTCCTCACCTGGAAAACGACCTTCCTGGTGGCCATCACTTCAGCCCGTAGAGTTTTTGAAATACAGTGTGCGGGGAGGGGTCTGTGACCACAGCAGGTATTTCACAAGGACAAAGTAGTTCTTAGGACTCACCCTAAGTTTCTTCCTAAGATTGTCTCAGAATTTCATCTAAACCAACCTTTAGTCCTACCCACCTACCTTGCTAACTTTCATAATGAAGGGGAATGTACCCTTCTATCTGGATAGAACAAAAGGAATTTGCAAGGCTCAGCAACTGTTTTTTTCCTTCAGTGAGACCCGGCTGGGTCAACCTGTCGCTATTAGGTGCATTTCATCATGGCTGGTAGCATGCCTCCGCCACTGCTATTCTATGGTGCAGGTTAGGCTAGAAGGCAGAGTGTACGCTCACTCTACTATAGCAGTTGTGGCATCTCTGGCAGAAATCCGCAACGTGCATTTGCAGATATTTGCAATGCAGCCACATGGAGCTCAGTGCATACTTTCGTTAAGCACTATGCTTTAGATGTCCATGCCAGACGACATCAGTCATTTGGTAGGACTATTCTTAATGGAGTTCTGTCCCAAGTAAGTGAACTCTCAGTTTTTCCAGCCACCCGTCTCAGGGGTTTATTAGCTTGGTACTCTCCCATTAGTGTGAATGAGTGGTGGAGACTTTATGTCCAGGAAGATGTGGAAATTACGTACCTACCATAATTCTTGATCTTCTTGGCTGAAGTCTCCACCACTCATTCACACACCCACCCACCATCCCCCAAGCTCACATCTCTGTTTTTGGTCTTCACTCCCTCAATGGCTGGGCTGTGAAGACTCTATTGTTGACCCTTCTTACACAAGTCATTCAGACTATCTTATGTCCAATTTTGTTAGGCTAGACCTCTAGGTTAGTTACGATGCACCTTCTCAGAAAAAAAGGTACTGAGGCAGTTGGAGGGTTGATGCTGTCATAGAGCGCAGGTATATGTGGGCAATCAGATAACGTGACACCATAGCAGCACGATATATGCTTCAAATTTTTATGAATTAACAAATAAGTTCTTCATATTAGCAGAGGGCATTTTCTTTCAATGATCATCAGTAGCGCTCCAAACAGTCTGAAGACAGTCATTATACAGCAAGCTTCTTCATCAAATAGCAATGCAATCCAGGTCTCAGTCACATTTTATCTCATAAAATTAGGACCTGCACCTTTAATCTTCCATCTAGTAATACGTACAGTCTCACTCCTCAGAGCACTTCACGTAGGCACTTTAATAGCATTCCCCGGAGTTCACCTCCAGACCCAAAGTTAATCTAATCTACTGAACCATATGTTTAACTTTCATACCCTGAAGGGGTCAGGTGACCTTAAAACCCCACCCCTACCTAATATCTTTAACTATATTTCTTTATACTCTACATATTTATTCTATTGAAAGAAGTTATACCCTTTTAAATTCATATAACAACATATTCTCCAACTCAGAAGTAATTTATATCCCTTTTTAAATACTTTAAGCTTTATTTCTGTCGTCAGGGAAGCACCACCCCTTTCCTAATAATATTTAAGAATGCAAAGAATGGCTGGCTGGCTCTTAAGAGCAAGCTGCAGCCTAAGGTGCAGGAACTCCAAAGCTCCACAACGCTCACAATCCCCTCGTTTCAAGACCAACACCAAATCAACTCTAAACTAAATGAATTCGCCTCCGGAGGGTAAGAAGAGAGATCCTCCATATTTTAAACAATGAAAAGTTAAATTTACTAAGAACTAGAGGACTAGATGCAGCTTCATGGCTGTCTTGAAAATGAAATGAGAACAGCCACTCATATACCCCACTGACACGTTCAGGCGGCAGTCAAAGCGCTTACAGCTGCACAGCCCAACTAAAGCATCCTACAGCTATGCTACAGCATCTCTTTAATAACCCGAGGACACTGAATATATATATTTTATATGAGGCTCTACTGCAATTCTAAACTCTGCAACGAATCATGAAAGCCGGAAAACCGTATACTATTTATTGGGGGGGGGGGGCCTTCCTCTCTT
Organism: Neoceratodus forsteri; assembly: GCA_016271365.2. Lineage (NCBI taxonomy): Eukaryota > Metazoa > Chordata > Ceratodontiformes > Ceratodontidae > Neoceratodus > Neoceratodus forsteri. The sequence continues at coordinate 160,634,138 of CM057454.1, read as the reverse complement.
TAACCAAAATTAATACAGCTAAAAGAAGGAATGCCCTCACAAAGGTGCACACACTAACACAATAATCTCTCTGGCACTTCACATTGCCATACAGAACCTCAGCGGCATACCTACGAACAAACAATCGCATTCTTCCATGCATTTACTAATAAAGGCTAACAAAGTAAAACTAAAGAACCAGGAGGTTCTTTTCATATGTCCAGGGTCTCTATAATATGGTATCTTTACGGAACATAATTCTAAGGACCTTAAGCACAGCACCCTGAAACTTTTACAAAGTCCTTTCTATTTTAGATTTAACTGCAATACCAACAGAATATTTAGATCTGAAATGCAGACAAACCAAACGTTATCTCTTCTGAAAGATTAAGCCCTCGGCTGAACGTTTTTTACTACTGAAATGGGGCTAATTTCAGAGGGTAACTACACTCTCCTTAAAAAGGAATATCTACGATTTTAGGAGAACTTTTACCTTTAGAACACAAAGTAAAAGCTACTGCTTTTAAACATAAAAACCGGAACATTTTAAGCTGTACAAACGTGCGCACGATCGCATAGTCATGCCGTTTTACCGAGCGTTCAAACAGCGAACCTGAATATCTACTTGCAGGGTCCAAACAATTTGGAATCTTTCCCTAACGCCCCCCCCCCAAAGAACTACACAACGAGAGAATATCCTGCAAATAAAAAGAAACATTATTACCATCTCCAAATTCAACTTAAAAGGAGATCAGCCAAACACTCCAATACAAAGAAGAAAACAAACAACTAACCTCATATGTTATTATGTCAACACTCGCAGAGCCACTCTGTGACAGACGCTGAGGTAGTCTTTACTGCACAAGCCACGGCTCGTGGTGCCACTTACTCGTGGCTCCATCTCTGGCGCCGACCCTCTTGAAAAGTTTGCTCCTGCTGGATCCTAGCGCCTCCGGCATGGATCCCATTAGTGTGAATGAGTGGTGGAGACTTCATCCAAGAAGATCAAGAATTACGGTAGGTATGTAATTTCCATTTTTTCCAGATTTTGTGTAACAAAACTGAATGCATTGAACTATCCAGCAAGAGACTGATCTCTTGGAAGCTGGGGTGCCCTTTCCCACATCTCCATAAGTGAGAAAAAGTTGTTGTTTATCACCTCTGTGATCCTTGGTGTGGGTCAAATAATAACTCAATGCCCTTTTTACATCCAGGCTATGGAGTCTGCGCTCCCCTGAACTGGCATGTTCTGTGAAGAAGACTGGCAGTGTCATGGAAATCAGAAACTACCTTAGGAAGAAACCTCCTATTAGTTCGAAGTACTACTTTATCATTATGAAAGGATAAAAACAGGTTACTCACCTGTAACAATAGTTCTAGGAGTGGTATATGTTGTTCATCCACACTCTTTGGCAGGTACCTTGCCACTTTAAGATGTGCCGTAAGTCTTCAGGCTGGCTCCTCCCACCCACCCACCTGGGTGGTATAACCCTCAGCTCTGCTCCATGGTGCCAGATCTTAGCCCGCTGGAAGCCAGATTTGTGTGTCCACAGCCGGGGAGGTTGGGTGGGTCCATGTGGATGAACATATACCACTCCTAGAACTACTGTTACAGGCGAGTAACCTGTTTTTCTAGGATCGTGGATATGTTGTTCATCCACACTCTTTGGCAGACTCCTAACAGTTTTCTGGGAGGAGGAAGGCAAGGCGCACACCCCCTACTTGGGGAACAGAGATTGGAGAACCAAGGCCCCAAAACCAGCATCCCAGCGTGACTTAAGGTCAATGTGGTAATGGGTAATAAAGGTGTTTGCTGACTTCCAGGTAGCAGCCTGACAGATTTCCTGGATAGAGATGTCCCTAGAAGCAGCCACTGATGCAGCGGTATGGCAGGTAGAATGAGCTTTTATCCCTCTGGGAGGCTCCTTGCCCGCCAACTCATAGCACAGACTGATGCACGATGTGATCCACCATGCAATAGTCCATTTTGTTGCAGGTCTGCCAGAAGCAGCTTCAGCGTAGGTGACAAACAGCTGGCGAACCTCTCCCCGAATTTCCACCGTCCTCTCCTTATAATAGGAGAAAGCACATCTCAGGTCCAAAGTATGGAGCCTGTACTCAGCCTCTGAGGTGAAACTGGGGTAGTATACCGGCAGAGTTAGCACCTGGTTAAGGTGAAACTCTGATACCACCTTCAGAAGGAATTTCAGGTGGAGGGTGCAGGACAACCTTGTCCCTGTGGAAGACCAGATAAGGGGAGTCCACCAAAAGCACCTGGAGCTCCTGTGTCCTTCTGGCAGACATGATAACCACCAGGGAGGCTGTCTTCCATGACAAGTGTGACAACTCACACTTGTGCATAGGCTTGAATGGCTTGCCCATGAGTTTTGCCAGTACCAGATCCCACTGAGGTGGAGGTTCACGCACCGGAGGGGATATGTGATCCAGGCCTTTGAAAAAGCACCTGACCACTGTCTCCTGTGCCACTGTCAGCTGACTGGCCTGCACCCAGTAAGAAGAGATGGCTGCCAGGTGCACCCTAAAAGTCGATGACTGAAGACCCCCTTTGGAGAGAGACCAAAGGTAGTCGAGAATGCTAGCCACCGGACAGGACAAAGGGTCCAAGCCCTTGCCCTGACACCAAATGGAAAATCTTTTCCATTTGAAGGCATAACATTTCCTGGTTGATTCCCTTCTGGATGCCTTCACCACGGTGTAGACATCCTCGGAAAGACCCAAAGCCTGGAACTCTAGCTGCTCAGGTACCAGGCTGTGAGGTGCAGGGATTGAAGGTCCAGATGGTATACCTTCCCCTGATTGAGAGAGATCATGTCTGGGTAAGTGCAAAGCCACTCTGGGGGCCTGCAGCTAAGGCTGAGGAGATCTAGGTACCAGAACTGGCGCAGTCAGTCTGGGGCCACCAGGATCACCTTCACCTTGTCCCTCCTCACCTTGAGGAGCACCTTGTGGATCAAGGGAAATGCAGGGAAGGCGTAGGGGAGGTCTGGGGGTCCACAGCCTCCAGAAAGCATCCCCCTACAGTGAGCCCTGCTGAGGGGGCAGGCATGGAAGAGCCTCAGATTGCTGTTTTCCCTGGAGGCAAACAGGTCCACCAGCAGTTTGCCCCAGTGGGAGAACAGGTTGTAAGCTACCTCTGGATGGAGAGACCACTCATGGGATATCTCGCCTAAGTGTCTGAGAGCATCTGCCAGATGGTTTGAGGCTCCTGCCACATGGATGGCTAGGAGATCTGCCTCCAGATGGCTCATGAGGGTCCAGATGTGGAGCGCCTCCCTGCACAGCAGACGGGAGTGCATGCTGCCCTGTCTGTTGAGGTAGTACATGGTCGTGGTATTGTCCGTCTGGACTTGAACCACTTGGCCCCGGAGCTGAGAAGCGAAAGCTGACAGTGCCAGTCTGACTGCTCTGAGCTCCAACAGGTTGATGTGGCATCGGGACTCCTCGGGGGCCCAGAGTCTATGGGCCATTTTGTCCCCCATGTGGGCTCCCCAGGCCATGAGAGAGGCATCAGTCATAAGGATGACTGTCAGCTCGGGGTGGACAAATGGGATCCCTTCTTGCAACCGGTCTGGGGCGGTCCACCAATGTACAGTGTCCCACATCTTCTGGGTTACAGTGATCAGCTGGTCGAAATGACCATGGCACTGAGTCCACTGGGTGGCCAGCTCCCACTGGAGAGGGCGCATGTGCAGCCAGACCCAATGGATCACTGAGGTGCATGCTGGCATGTAACCCAGAAGGCGCAGAAAGTCCCGGGCAGGGTGAAATTACCCAACCAGAAATGATTGGGCAAAGGAGGAGAGAACCTCCGCCCTGTCTGCCAGGAGCCGAGCTCTGGCTTGACAAGAGTCAAGCTCTGCCCCGATGAAGCCCATCACCTGAGAAGGTATGAGTTCCAACTTGGCCTCGGTGATCAGGAGGCCGAGTTGGGAGCAGGTCTGGAAGGCCAGATTCCTGGACCTCTCCACCTCCTGTCGGGTAAGGATAAATCCTGCCCCCCCCGCCATCTGAGATGGGCCGCCACTACTGCAATGCATTTGGTGAAGACCCGTGGGGCCAATGACGGGCTGAATGGCATGGCTTGGAACTCGTACAGGGTCCCTTCAACCCTGAAGTGGAGGAACCGCTGATGGGACGGACGGATTGGGACGTGAAAGAATGTGTCCTTTAGATCCACTGAACAGAACCGCATGTTTCACTGCAAGGATGGTATGATCTGGGACACAGTGACCATACGAAAGGTGTGTGACCTGAGATATTGATTCCGGCCGTGCAGATCTAGAATGGGGCGCCAGCTCCCCATCTGCTTGTGCACCAGGAAGTACCTGGAAACAAAGCCTGGGTCTGCTGGAGGATCCACCACTGGAGCTACTGCCTCCTTGAGGAGGAGCTGAGCAAAGTAGTCTCGGAAAGCTGACTGAGTCTGAGTGGATGCTCTTTCCTCCCAAGGGGCACGGGCTTGGCTTGGAGGGAACTGCTCAAATTCCAGAGGCAGTCCCTTTCCGACCACCTCGAGAACCCACCTGTCCATGGTAACAGCAGACCAGGCAGAAAGGAAGTGGCAGAACCGGCCCCCAACAGGAGGACCCAGAGCTGGCGTGATGGGAGTGGAGGTGGCAGCCTCTGCCCCATCACTGAGCAGGCTTGGAGGAGGAGGATCCAGGACCGGAACCTCGGTCTCCTTTTTGGGCTTGGGAAGGCCCGGGCTTGGGCCGGGGTGCCAAGCTTGAGCCTGCTGCTGTTATTGCTGTCCTCCTTGAAGGATAGAAGGAATGATGAGCGGCAGGGGAAGAATGCCGAAAAGGCTTTTTCCTTTTCTTCTGCTGGCTCTTGCGCGAAGAGCTCTTGGCAGAACTAGTGTCCAAGGTGGCATTGGACTGCTCAATGCGCTGAAGGTGACCAGCCACTCCTGGACTGAACAGGTCAGTACCTAGAAAAGGCACGTCAGCTAGTTTGTGCTGAGTGTTCGCCGGGAAGGAGAGGAGTCTCAGCCAAGCCCTGTGACAAGAGACAACTGCGGCTGACATCGGAAAGGCATAAGAGTCCCCAATGTCCAGGGCCATCTGAAGCTGCTGTTTGGCAACAGCTCGGCCTTGGTCCCGGACCTGCTTGACCGTGGTCTGCATGTCCGCAGGGAGATGTGGGAGGACTTCATCCAAAGACCCTAGAAGGGTGTGGGAGAAGTGTGCCATGATGATGGCCGAACTTGCCTGATGAAGGCCCAAGGAAGAAGCCGCATAGACCTTCCTGGCTGAATGGTCCAACAACTTGGACTCTTTCTCAGAAGGTCAGTCAGTATCGGTAGAACTGCCAGTATGCCCGAACACTGAGGCAGTCACCAGTTTCTTGGCTGAAGGGTGCTCTGTGAACCCCGCAAGGGACCCCATGGGCACCGCATACTTGTGGGCCATGTGGGCAGATGGAGCTGGACAAGAGGCAGGGTGCTGCCAAAGTTCAAGAGCTGGGCCCACTATGGCCTTGGCCACCAGAAAGGCCTCCGTCGGGGTATCCCCTCTCTTGAGGATGTCCGTGAGAGGGTACTCCGCCTTATTCTGGATAGGCTCCAGGGACATCCCTGTGGACTCAGAGATGAGGTGGAAAGTGCCCTGAAAAGACAAGGGACCTTCCTCCATCTCTACCCCACCGGCTGATTCGTCATCCTCCATATGAGAATGCAGGCCAGTGACATCCGAATCCGAGGAATCTGGATATAACAGTCAACCGCCCAGGTCACCTTCGACCCGCCAAGGGTGGTCCAGGATGACGGTGACCGAAAGACGCCAGGTAAGTCCGGTGTCCAGCCTGTCTTCTTTAGAAGGAGCCCCTCCCACAGGCTGTTTAGGCGGTGGTTCCACAATAATCAGTGGAGAGAGACCGGTTTGGGCTGAACCAGAGGTTTCGCTGGCTCCACATGCGGGGGGAACCGACTTCATCGGCTCCGAAGGAGTTGGCTTCGGCCTAGGAGGTGAAAGCCAAGTAATGGCTGGGGTAGAAGCCGGGGTCGGCTTGTGCCCGGTCAAAATCATCTGCTGCCACATCAAGTCCTCATAGCGCCGATGGAGTTTCTGCCAGAGCCTCTCCTCATCCAAGGAAGACGAGGACGATCGATGGCATTGCCTCTTTTTAGAGCATTTATGGCTCTTCCTCGGCCTATTGGCTGAGGGGTTCCGTGACCTCCATCGAGATCGGACAGGCTGACTCGGTCGCCGGCAGGACCGTCGATTTCCCGGGGTCGGGGACCACTTCCTCAATGGGAGTTCCAGCAGGCTGGGTCTCCTCATCTGGGAAAGCTAGAATTAGAGTTTGATTGAAGGAATAGTCGACCGGAGTCGGCTATATGGGGTCGATCGGGTTGATGACTATTTCAACATTGTCGACAGACTGTTCGTCGACTGACCAGACAGCAAAGCCGAGAAGCCAGTGGCCAAAGAGGCAAATTTTGACCAAAGTCAAGAATGCATGTTCCTGGGAACGAGATCTCTCCCACTCCCAAGTGCGACGAAGACAATCCCTGATCCTTCTCCTACTTACAGGATCAAGAGGAGTGCATGCCCGCAGGACCCTCTCCCTTGGTTGGGAGAGAATGACACAACTCTTAAAAGGAAAATCGGGGGAAGGTGGAGCCCAGGTTGAGCGGAACGAAGAAGCTCCAAGAAGTTTCTGCAGCCCGCGCTGCTTCCTCTTCAAATGCTTGCATGCGTTCTAATTGCTTGGCAGATCCTGCAGCCACAGAAACCACCCACCGAGCCTCCTTGGATTTCACTGGAGGGTTCCGTTTCTCCGGCCTCCCCAACTTTAGGCGTGCGAGACAGTTGTTGAGTATGTTAGGGTGGAAAGCGAGACAATTCGCATTTCGAGGTGTCATGGTCAACACCGCGACAGTATATGCACGTGGTGTGGGGATCGGTGCACGACATCTTCTGGCCGAACGGGCACCGATGAAATCCGGGGGAAGACTTGTCTTCCGTAATTGAAGATAAGAAGCCACGATCGTTAATGCAAACTAGATGGATTTTCAGAATAACCGAAGGTTTCTAAGCCAGGGCCTACAAAATGCAAAAGCACGAGGGAGGCAACCTGTGTTTTCCAGCAGAAAGGAAGATCTGGCATCATAGGGTGGAGCCGAGGGTTATACAACCCAGGTGGGTGGAAGGAGCCAGCTTGAAGATGTCCGGCACATCTTAAAGCGGCAAGGTGCCTGCCAAAGAGTGTTTATGAACTACATATCCATGATCCTAGAAATAATCTTTTTCCACACATAATGCTTGCAATTCGCTTATTCTCCTAGCAGAGGTGATTGCCACCAAAAACACAGTTTTCCAAATGATATACTGCAAGTGGGCTGATGACATTGGTTTAAAGGGAGGTTTAATGAGCTGAGCAATGCAAATGTTCAGATCTCATACAGGGACTGGCTCTTTAATAGGAGGATGTAAGTGACATAGCCCTTTAAAGAACTTTTTGAAATTGGGATTAGATGCAAGGGAAACATTTTTCCCTGCAGAAATAAAAGCTGAAATTGATGCCAAATGCACCTTCAGAGATGTATGTTTCAGACCTTGTGAGAGTAACTCAGTAAGATATTCCAACAGCACTGGGATTTCTGCCAGGGATGGAGAAATATGCTTGGCATCACACCAAATAGAAAACCTTTTCCATTTTGCATTATAGGTTTTCTTAGCAGATGGTTTTCTATATCATTTTAGGATATCCAGAACAGCTTGAGAAAGTTGTAAGTTTGCAAACTCTAAGTCCTCAAGAGCCAGGCCTTGAGCCTGAGAGACCTGAGGTTCGGATACAGGATCTTCCCTTGGTGGGAAGTTACTAGATTGTGTCTCCTGGGTAAGAGGATTGGCCTGGACACTGACATTGACAGCAGAAGGGGGCATCATGGCTCCCGGGCCCAATATGGTGCTATCAGTATCATGGACACAGGCTGTGACCTGAATTTGAGTAGCACTCTGAAGATGAGAGAGAAGGGAGGAAAGGCATACAGATGCCTTCCTGACCAGTCCATGGCTAGAGCATCCAGGGGGATTGTACCCCTGACTGGTGGCCTGCAACAAAATAGGGGCAACATGTGATTCTCGTGAGAGGCAAAGAGATCTACTTCTGGAGTGCCCCATCTTCTGAACACTGAGTCCAGCGCCTGTCTATTCAGAGACCATTCGTGATGTGCCTCATTGATCCTGCTTAAGGCATCTGCCAGGGTATTGTCCTTTGAAGCTTTTAGTGAGTAAGCCAGTTCCCAGATTTTCATGGCCTCTATGCACAGGGGATCCAACCTTGTTCCCCCTTGCTTGTTTATATAGAACATTGTAGTGGTGTTGTCTGTTCTGACCTGCACCACCTTGCACTGTATAAGCTGAGAAAAACTTTTGAATGCCAGAAACACTGCTTGGAGCACCAGCAAATTTATGTGGAGGAGAGACTCCTCACTTATCCAAGTGCCATGGGTAGTGTGCTCTCCTATATGAGCACCCCATCCTAATAGAGAAGCATCTGTTGTAAGAATGACTGAGGGGTTTTCCCTCTGAAAGGGAACTCCTGCCCTTATATTGTGGACGTCTGTCCACCACCGAAGGGACTGGATCACAAATTTTGTTACAGGAGACAATTTTGACATTTTGTCTTTTCTTTGGCACCAGTGTGCCTGTAGATGAAACTGAATGTTCCTCATTCGAAGTCTTGCTCCCAAGACCACTCCTGTTGCTACAGCCATGTGTCCCAATATTTGCAAGTATCTCCTTCCTGGACATGGTCTTCCCAGCTCGAATGAGGCAATCAGTTGCAGAATAGACTGAACCTTGTCCTTTGGAAGAAAAGCTGTTCCTTTTAAGGTATTCGGTTCTGCTCCAATGAATTGCAGGACTTGAACTGGTGTGAGAATGGACTTTTCCTGGTTTAAAAGGAAGCCCAGAGAATGTAACAGATTTTTTATTTCCAGGTGTGCTTCCACCTGCTGAAAGGACTTTCTCATGACTAGCCAATCATCGAGATAAGGAAAAACTGAAATTCCCAACTTTCGCAGGAATGCTACTACCACTGCCAGGCATTTTGTGAATACCCTTGGTGCTGAGGTGAGACCGAAGGGCAGGGCTGAGAACTGGTAGTGACCTGAAGGAAGTCTGAGATATTTTCTGTGAGACTCCCTTATGGGGATGTGGAAATAGGCATCTTTTAAATCCAGAGATGCCAGGCAGTCTCCCTGCTGAATGACAGGCAAAATTATAGACTGGGTTGCCATCCTGAATTTTGATTTTACCAGATATTTATTCAGATGCTTTAGGTCTAGAATAGGCCACCACTCCCCATTTTTCTTTATGGTAAGAAAGTACCGAGAATAAAACCCTCTACCCCTCTGAAGGTTTGGCACCTGCTCCACTGCTTTTATGCTGAGCAGGGTTTGAACCTCCTTTTCTAGGAGCAGTTTTTCGAGAAGAGAGGCTGGTTTGAACAGCCTTGACTTCAGAGGAGGGAGAGATGTGAAACAACTCAGAGACAGTCCCTGACTCACTAATTCCAATACCCACTTGTCTGTGGTTACGGCCTTCCAGGCCTGGAAGAAGTGAGCCAGTCTGCCCCCTACTGGAATTAGGGAGGCACCTTGGCAAAAGAGTCAGGGATTTTGTTTCGGTGGGGCCTGAGCCTGGGCAGATTGGGAAAACCTCCTGGAGACCCTCCTACCTCTGGCCCTGTAATACCCAGCCTCCCGTGGGTATGGCTGCAGCTGTGGGACAGCTAGAGCTTGATAGAAGGGCCTACCATATGAGGACCTTCCTCTGCCTCCCCTTCCATAAGGCCTATATGAAGCAGAAGGCCTGTCCTTAGAAGAGTTACTCTTATAGGTGGCTTTGTATTCATCCACCTTCTTCATATACTCTTCAGTTTGTTTACCAAAGAGGGAATGATCTTGTACAGGAAAGTCCATGGCCTTAGTCTGGGTGTCCTGTGTTAAGCTTGTAGCCCTTAACCAAGCAAACCTTCTCAGGGCTAGTCAGAGCCCTAAACCAAGCAGCATTATCATTGGCATCTGGAACTGGTATTTAGATGCGTCCAGTCCAAACCTGGGTGTTTCTGCTAGGTCATCAGAAATAGGGGAGGGAACCTTCTCTGACATGGCCAAAACTGACTGCCACAGTGTGTTTTGATACTGTGCAGCGTAGGCCTGGTAATTAGCTTATCTGACCCCCGAGAGAGGCAGCTAAATACCCTTTTTTTTGACATGCTGTCCATTTTCCTTGAATCTTTCTCAGGAGAGTGAGAGGATAAAGGAACTCTCGCCTTCTCACAGGCTGCCTGTTGGACTATGCCCTGATGATCAGGGTGAGAACAGAGGAATTCAGCCCCTTTTCTGTCCAGTTGGTACTCCTTGTCAGCCTTCTTATCCAGAAGCGTGACAGAGTTAGAGTTCTGTAGGACTGTGAATAAATCCTTCTCGAAGAACTTAATAGGCAGAAAAATCTTCATAGTGGGTGTTAACCCCATCGTTTCCATATACTCTGCCTCCTCCTTATCTTCTATGATCTCGGTGGTAGCCAGGTCGAGGGCATCTACTATTTTCCTTACAATGGAAAAGTGAAAGGAAAAATCCTCAGGCCTAGGAGAAGAACCAAAGTCCTGCTCTGGTGAGATTTCTGGTTCAATGGGCTCACCATCATCATCCTCTGGTATTTCATACTCCCCAGTATCTATCTCCTGAGACTGGGGATCTGAAGAGGGATTAAATCTCCTGACCCCTTGGAGGAGGAGGGATTGGAGAAGGTATGAACCCCTGAATTGCCTCAATGACTTTAATAGCCCTGGCAATCTCCTCAGCAGTAGGCAGACTGTGTGGCACAGACAAATCCCCTGTTGGTTTTCCCTGGGGTTTGACATGCTTGGTCTTCTTTGCCATTTTGGAGGAGACCGGAGAGTCAGCCGGCCCACCCAACCTTGTTAAAGAGGTTGATTCACCCTGATCAGGGGTGATAAAAGAAACGGAGGTTTCACCCGCTGATTTAGAAGGTGTTGGCTGGTTAGAGCCTGAAGCACCTTTCCTTAACTTTTTCTGGAACCTCTCCATTTTCTCCAGTTTTCTGTGGAAATGATTTACAAATTTCACGGTCGGAATTTAAATGCTCGGTTCCCAGACAGAACACACAGCTGTCATGCTTGTCTGCTCTGGTGAACACGTCCCCACACTTCACACAGTTTTTAAAACCCGGGGGACCAGTCTTTTTCTTAGGTTTTTCTGTATGTTCCATTTCCAGGAGAAAAACCTTAACCAAAAAAGAGTCTTTTTTTTTTTTTGGTGCGGTCGGTTCAGGGACTGATTAGGCCCCAAAAAGAACCGATGAATTTCAAACTCGGAACTGGGTCAGCGGTTCTCGGAACTGATTCAACGGTTCACAGTAACTAGGTTAGCAGTTAAAAAAGAAACCGGGTTGCCGGCCCGGTGGTGCTGAGCGTTGAGGCGCTGGATGCCACACCTCGCACCACACCGGTGACCCGGGTTTGGGAATGGGCTCGGGTCACCAGGGGTCAGAGGGGGGAAGGAGGATTGAGCGTCCCAACAGATGCTCTCCTCCTTCGGGGTGGGATCCTGGGGTGTCTTGTACACCCGACGCACCTGTGCTTGTGGAAGCACGGGCACTGCATAGATGGCTCTTTAAGAGTCGGGGAAGGGAGGACATTGTGGGCAGTTGTCGGTGATGTGCAACAGCACGCTGTATGACTGGACGTCAGTCCTATGTGCTGATGTCCTCAGAGGGCAGGAGGGACTAAGGTGAGAAAAACTGAAAAATCCCCCCTTGGGCCAAGATTACAACTGATCCACCTCAGAATCACCGACCAGAAGGACAGACCCTGTTGTGCAGGCACTCCAAGGAGTAGGAGAAGGTAGGAGGGATATAAGAGCACGCCTGGCACTCAAGGGGCAGATTCTGTGGGAGGGACCTGTAGGACTGATCAGTGGTCTGAAGGAGTGGGTCGAGGGGGCAGTAAGGTAGGATAAAAAGAAAGTATAAAAAAAAATAATAATAAATAAACCAGGTTAGTAGCTTCAAGAACTTTTGTAAAACACTTTAAATGATAAAATTTTAAAGAAAATAAAGCAGAAAAACTCTGCAACTAAGATAAGACTACTTGGTTCCTCAGCGGTTATACCGAACCATGAGGAACCGAGAAATAAACGCTAAATCTAACTAAACTTAAATAAACTAGATGTTAGGCTAAAAAGTAACACTAAGTGAAGGCAGCAGAAAGAAAATGATGTATAATTAAGTAATTATATTTCACAGTATAGCCAACAAATGACCTGAGGGAGTCTCCTGGGAGTCTTGACTTGTGAGGTGGAGTAAGAAATCTGAGATGTGATAGAACGTGCAGCAGTTTGAATAACTTGTCACATGCCAATGATTCCATCATTAGCATATAGTTCCATTCTCCGGGCAGTTCTACAGAACAGGCTGACTGCAGAGAGTTATGAATATGAGAAGAATACACGGGGTTAGAAAACTTGGGTCCCAAAGGCTCAAGTCGATAACACAAGAAAAAAAAAACAGAGTAGATATTGAATATATAGAGAATAAAATACGGGGCAGGGTGTGTAGTGAGAAGTTTACACACACCCAAGGGGTTAGATGCTATATAAACCCCGAGAGCGAAGCTCGAGGGGTTTATCACTAGTATCTAACACTGAGCGTGGGTGTAAACTTCGAGTTTACACACACTGACTCATTTTTTATTTTATATAATTGCTTGGTTTGCCTTTTTCGCGACAGCAATTATATAAAATGAAAAGGTACCAGAGCGTTCAGCAGTCCGACTTAATTTAAGCTTGCAGTCCGTGGTGCCATTTTCAATGTATTTAAAAACTCTTTTTATTTCATTCCTTAGTGAAAAGATACGTTTTCCCTCATTGTGGTAGATTTTATATTTAAAAATTTGTTTACCACAGAGTCGGAGTAGTGGTTAGTTGTCTGAAGAAGAAAAAAACATGGTTTCTCTATGGGAAAAAGGCTAAACCAGTTATTATATAGCTATAATAACACAATAATTAGCAAGAACCACCCCACCCTGAAGAGGGAGGGGATGCAAGGTACACCCTTGAGGTGCAACACTGTACCTGCCAACCCACTTCCCAAAAAACAGGTTCTGTGAGGGAAGGCAGGGAGAGAGGTCAGAATACAGCAAGACTCCATTAGAAAAAACATTACTATGGTGAGTAATTTTTTTCTTCAGACAACATGGTCTTGCTGTATTCTGACTATATGCAGACTACCAATCAGTTCCCCCCAGAAGGAGGGGATACAGAACCTTACTTTGGGAACAGGATCTGCAACACTGCTGTACCAAACCTAGCATCACTCCTAGTCTGGATATCCAGAGAGTAATGTTTGGTGAATGTATGGACTGTTTTTCAGGTGCCTGCCTTACAAATTTATACCAAGGGGATATCCCTAGCAGCAGACAGGGATGCAGCTGTACCTCTAGTGGAGTGGGCCCTCAGGCCTGAAGGTGGTTCTTTGCCCAATTTGGCATAGCAAAATTGGATACAAGAGACAATTCACCTGGCAATAGTTATTTTAGTAGCAGGTTTTTTTTCCCACTTCCCCATATGTGAGAAACAGCTGAAGACAGAGTCATTTCTACATGCCTTAGTGTGCTCTATGCAGTAGTTAAGTGCCCTTTTAACATCCAGACTGTGTAATCTTCTCTCCCCTGAAGAATAATGGTCAGTAAAAAACACAGGTAAAGACACAGATTGGTTCAGATGAAAGTGTGATACCACTTTAGACAGAAAAGTACAGTTACGTAGGAACTTACCGTAACAGTAGATCTTCGAGAGAGGTTCCTTCAATAGCTCATCACACATAGGACTGGCGCCACCTGGCGTTGGGCCACACAGCAGACTTTTCTAGCAATCCCTGATGGGGGACTGCCAACCCGATGTCACGTGACCGACGTCAGCGTGGCTGTATATAGTGGGCGGTCCCCACGCCTGCCCTCCAGTTCTCCCACTGGAGCCAGGAAGAGGCCTGACAGCAGGAGCGAACAGGATTTGGAGTCCCTGTAAAAAAAAAAAAAAAAAAAAAATGAGGGGAGGAGGGAGGGAAAAATATGACCTACTGAAGGAACCTCTCTCAAAAATCTACTGTTACGGTAAGTACCTACGTAACTGTACTATCTTACTTTGATAGGGTTCCTTCAGTAGGTCATCACAGAGTCCCAAGCAGTCCCTCCAAAGAGAGACTGAGAGAAACTAGGGAGGAGGAGAAATAACTCTTAACAGAAAAAACTGGAATCCAGAATGGACCCAGTCTAGGACTGAAGGCCCTGTAACACAGCTAGGCTGAAACTAGACCTTCGCCTAGAAGCAATGTCCAGACTGTAGTGTCTGGTAAAGGTATGGACAGAACTCCAAGTGGCTGCGGTGCAGATTTCAGCCACAGAGATGTTTCACAAAAAGGCAGCGGAAGCAGCCATGCCCCTAGTAGAATGACCTCTAATGGTACCCGGCACAGGTTTTTCATACTTCTGGTAACAGTACCTAAGGCAGCTGCCTAACCATTTGGAAAGGCCCTGCTTAGAAACCGGTTTGCCCCTCGATCTGGGAGCAAAAGATACAAAAAGCTGATCACAGCTATGGAATTCTTTAGTTCAGTGAGTGTAACACCAAAGAATCTGATACATGTCCATGGTATGGAGGAGTGCCTCACCTCTATTAGAGGGGGACGGAAAGTATGCAGGAAGCTCTACTGATTGATTCAGTGTGGCTTCTCACACCACCTTGGGAAGAAAATGAAAATTACGTACCTACCGTAATTCTGATCTTTCTGTGTATCTTCACCATTCATCACAGATGGGTTTATCTGGCCGGAGGTCAGGACCCCGCGGGAGCATTTTTTTTTTTTTTCAAAAAGGGGTAGGCTGAGCCAACACACCATCAGTGCCGCCCTCGAGGCCGACGTACTGCATGGCGCTCAAGGGTTGGCTGTTAGGCTGTGTCGACTCTGCCTGCCTACCAGTTCTGAGTCGCTGGAGAGGTAAGAGGAAGGGATGGAGGGTGGGACAAGAGAGTCCAGGGGACAGAAAAAGGAAAGGATGACTGAACTAAAAGGAGAAATAACAACTGAGAGGACAGCAAAGAAGAGGTTAGACTAAGGGGATTGGGTAGGGGCCCCAATCTCTGGAAGTGGAAGAAGGGAGGGTAGGGAGGGGAGAGAATTTAGGAGAGAGGGAGAGGTATTAAGATATCTGAGACCCTTGTCCGTCACCAGATTGTATAGGAACTGCAAGGAGTAGCAAAGCTCTCTGCCAGAATTCAAGGCACAGAATAACTGGCAAATACCTCAGAAGCAGAGTCGGCTATTCTGGAGGAAGGACAGGGTACAGGGATTTAGTACTCTCTCAGGAAAAGATGTTTGGTGAAAAATTTTTTTTTTTTTTGAGAAATAGTTGGATGGAAACCAGAAGGAGGGCAACTCCCAACTCCCACCCCATCGGGGTGGAGACAAAGTAGTGGAGAAGGGGTGCCACTCGAGCTGTCTACTCTTCATTGGAAAATATCCCCCTGTGTGTCCCTACTTTACCCCGCTCCGAAAGAGAAGAGGGGGAGCCACAGAGTGGGAGGGGGACCCAGAGACTGAGGCCCCTGGGGGATGGTGGGTGGGGTTGTGATGAATGGTGAAGATACACAGAAAGATCACAATTACGGTAGGTACGTAATTTTCATACCTTATCTGTGTCAATCTTCACCATTCATCACAGATGCGTGAGTACCAAGCCCCCCCGAAGGAGGTTGTTTCTTTACACCTAAGGGACAAAGTCCCTTAGCCCTCAGTGGGTGACACACTAAGGGGGGGGAACCTGCTGGGCCTGGAGAGCCTTGCTAGCTCCAGGCCATGAGCAGAGAGCACGATGGCTTGTCTGGTTTGCTCTGAGTCAGGCAACGAGGCTAGGAGCTGACCTAGCCTGGACCACAAGAACCTGTTGTAGGCTGCATAGTGGGACTGATGAGCAGAAATAGAGAGGAGTAACTGTGCCAAGTAGAAGGTCCTCCTCCCCCAAAAATCAAAATCCAAGGAGTCTTGATCTGGGGGCCGGTCACGGTGAAGGGCGCGAAGCCCATCAGGAGTATCCAAGTGCGTCAAACCAGACTGTGGATGAGGCATGGAACCTGGAGACTCCAGGGGAGCGCAATACCTCTGGCTGAGGTCCCTTGGGGCTGGAACTCCTGAGAAGGGCCTCTGCCAGAAACGCAACGATGCCTCCCAAAAGGGAGCTGGCCAGGGTGGCACCACAAGGGTGGCCTCGCCAAAATCGCCTAGAAAGGCATGCACCGTGTGCTCAGGATTGCTGATAGAGGAGGGTGAAAGGTGCAAGTCCTCCAACATCCTCATGAGGAAACGCTGATACTCCGAGAGATCAGCAGCCGGAGAGATGTGGACAGAAGGTTCCTCTCCCCTGAAGAGGGGGATGAGGAGCTGGAGGTCACCATGTGTTCAGAGGGTGGCTGCATGGGGGGAGGTTGAAAAACCTGGCTGTCCATTGCCCTAACATAAGCAGGGAACCAGGAAGCCACCGCTCTGAACTGCTCCCAGGTGAGAGGGCCACTAGGACCGAGGATGCCTGGGAGCGCAGGAGAGTGTGGCAGAGGGATGGGGCAAAGCCGAGAAGAGAAGTCGGCTGACCTCTGCCAGGGCTAGGGAGCAGCCCGTGAGCACCCGAGGAGGGTGCCCCGGAAGACCCCACAGCAGACAACTGCACAACCACCTTGGTACTGCTTTGGCTGTGCCCAGAAGAATCCCCCGAGTGAGGCGACCGGGGCCGTAAAGGTCCAGAAGGACGGTCCCCTGCCTCAAAAGAACGGGACTCCCTCAAGGAACCTGAGGGGGAAGGGTGGAAATCTGCACTACGGCTCCATCCAGGGCCCGAGTGGACCCCAGAAAAGGGCCGACGCGGCGACCCCACACCCCTCGACCCCTCAGAGTCCGAAAGAGTCCTCCTCCTCGAGAGGGCCAGCCTGGGTAGCTGGCATCTCTGGGCAGCCCCTGAAGGGGAGACCCAGGGAGCAGTACCCTCCCCTCCTGCAGGCTTTTTGATGGGCCCCAAAGTTGGGCGATCAAGACACACCACTGGAGGGGGTACCACCACCGAGGGGTCGATGAAACCCCCAAGACCAGGCTGCAGAGCTATGGTGGCACGCACCACTGCCTGCTGGTCAGCACCACTGACCCTAGTCTCAGGGGCCACCGGCCTCTCCTCAGTAAGGGGCTGGCTCCGACTCGTCGATGAGACCACAGTGCTGCCCATGTCCGCAGCCAACCCCGAGGCGGGGCGACTGCCCGTCCAACTCGGAGCTCGACTCTGACTCCGAAGAGGTAGAGTCCGAAGCTCTGAGCCAAACCGTAGGAGGGCGGGCAGAATCAACCTTGCCACCGGGCCCAGAAGCCACTGCTGTGCCCGAGTCGGCGACCGCACCCTCGCAATCCCGCAAGCAGGACCTGCAGGAGGCACGCCGCCAGCCCGAGCCAGAGGTCCAGTGCCAGGGCCAGTCGCAGCACCATCCAATCCACCGGCACTGGGAGCGGTACCAAGGACAGGGACGGCGCCGACAACAGCCCCGGTGACACCCTCGGCGCTGACGTCGCTGTCACCCGGCCCCACGGCACCGCGAGCAGCACCGAGGACCATAGCAGCGCTGACGACGGCCCTGAAGGCAGACCCGGTGTCGAACATGGCACCGAGAGCATGGAAGGCGCTGCGGATGGCACCGACAGAAGGAGTCGAAGGCTCCACGGCGCCGAGCCCAGAACACACAGTGCCGTGCTCACCGGCACTAGCGATGGCGCCGAGGGCGCAGATACGTTGGCGATGACATTGGATCTGGTCTCACGGCGGTGTGAACAGTGTCGGCGCTGCGAGCGGCGTCGACTGAGCCCATGGTGCTGAGCGACAAGTCGGTGCCGACGATGGCCCCGCCAGGGCTCACGGCGCCGTGAACAGCACCAAAGGCTCCGACGGCGCCGACCGATGGTGCCAAGGACAGTGCCGACCTGGGCCTTCCGAGCCGGCGAATGACACCGGGGGAGCCTTCGGCCCCGAAGGGGCGATTGCCAAGGCGGTGCCTCCCTCCTGCTCCCGGGAGGAAGCGGGATGGGCCTCCTGTGCCTCGGGAGGAGCCTCGGTGATGGCCAGGCTACAAGTAGCTGAGGTTCCCTCCTCCTTGGTTCGTACAGAACCAGGAGGGGACCCGGAGGAAGGGCCGAGAGAGCACAGCTTGGCCCGACGAGTGCAAACCCTACCCCTGAAAGTCGGTGAGCTCGCCCCACTTTCAACGCTGCTAGTCTCGGAGGACCCGCGTCCATGGAGAAGCAGGCGTCAGACGAGTCCATGTCATGAAGCAGGCCAAGACACGCAAGACACCGGGTCGGCTGGTCGGTGACGGAGAATTGTCCGTGATAAGCAATTTCACGCATGGGGGTTGACCCATCAAGACTTCTTGCCTCCTAATTCCAGAAAATGACCTCAATAAAACACCAAAATAGACTTGACATCGCAAAATTCAAATAAAAAAGAAAGATCTTACCGGGCGACGTCAAGTGGAGGCAGAACACAGAACCGGCAGGTAACCGACGGACTGAAACGCCGAAGGCGAAGGACTGAAACAGGCCTAAATTTTTCCTGAAGCTTCCCATGAGATGACCTCGATGGCGGGAGATGAAGAACTGGTAGGCAGGCGGAGTCGACACAGTCTAACGGCCAACCCTCGAGCACCACGCAGTATGTCGGCCTCGGTGGCGCTGATGGTGTGTCGGCTCCGCCTCCACCCCAAAAAAAAAAAAAAGCTGCCGAGGGTCCTGACCTCCGGCCAGATAACCCATCTGTGATGAATGGTGAAGACTGACACAGATAAGATCTTAGGATTCGTTCTAAAGACCACCTGGTCCTTATGGAAAATAAGATAGGGATCTTTGCAAACCAGAGCGTGACACTCTGAAATCCTCTGGGCTGACGTGATGGCAACCAGAAACAATGCCTTCCAAGAAAGGAAGTGCAAGTCACAGTTCATAGCCGGCTCAAAAGGAGGAAGGGTGAGCTTTTCCAAAACAAAATTCAAATCCCAAGGTGGAGTTGGGCTGCGGATGGGGGTTTCAGATGGGGAATCCCTTTCAGAAAGGTTTTTGAGACTTCCAACTGAGCCACAGGTTTACCATCCACTAACTCATGGTATGCCGAAACAGATGAAAGGTAAACCTTCAACGACGAATATGAAAGACTGGAATATGATGGGTGAAGGAGGTATTCCATGACCTGAGGGGCAGAACATGAGAAGGGGTTCCAACTCTTGGTGGTAGCCCAGATGGAAAACCGTTTCCACTTCATAGCATAAGTGGAACGAGTAGAGGGTTTTTTGGCCTCGATGAGGACCTGAGCAACCCGGGAGGAGACCCCAAAGCGGGGGATCACTATGTCTGCAGGAGCCATGCATGAAAATGCAGAGTCCTGAGCCCTGGATGTAGTAGTCGACCTTGATCCTGAGTCAGGAGGTCGTGAGTCACTGGAAGTGGAACTGGGGTTTCCCTGGAAAGCTGCTGCAGCAGCGGGAACCAGATCTGTCTCGACCAGAGAGGAGCGATGAGAATCATCTTTGCTCTCTCTGCTTGGAGTTTGAGGAGGACCCCCTGGAAAATGGAAAATGGAGGGAAGACGTACAAAAATGTCCCTGTCCAAGAGAGAGAGAGAGAGAGAGCGTCGTGCCAGAAAGCACCATGCCTTGGAATGAGCAAGCAAAAAATGGAAATTATGTACTTACCGTAATTGTTGATCTTCTTGGACAGTCTCCTTCTTTCATTCACACTATTGGGATAGTGCCAGAGGCGCTAGGACCAAGCGGTAGCCAACATTTTTCAGAAGGGTCGGCGCCGAGACAGGACAATGCATGCATGGCACCATGAGACTAGCTCGCGCCTGTGTAGGCTATCTCGGTGTCGACCCTCCAACCACCTCAGTACCTTTTCGACCAAGGAGGTGCAGCGTAACTAATGAAAATAAATTATCCTGAGTTTCTGGGCCTGAGAGGGCCCAGATGGCCCTTGCAAGAAATGTCAAAGAACAATGTCTTCACTGCCTGAACATAGGACCATGAAGACCAGGAAAGAAAATGAGTGAACCCAGGGGATGGCGGGTGGGCGTGCGAATGAGTGATGGAGACTGTCCAAGAAGATCAACAATTACGGTAAGTACGTAATTTCCATATCTTCCTGGACTAAGTCTCCATCACTCATTCACATTATTGGGAGAGTACTGAGCTAAAACCAACAACTCTGAGTAGGGTGGAAGAGATAGGGTTCACTCAGAAAGGACGGTCAAGGACTGTCCTGCTAATAAAAAGAGCCATCTTGGAAAGAGCATCTAGAATATAGTGCTTACAAGATAAGCGCTTGAGTTGTAACTCACCACTTTGCAGACGACTGCAATGGACACAAAATGAAACTCTGCCAGGAAGACGCAACCACTCTAGGAGAGCGGCGAGAACCTGGCCTCACAATTTGATATAGGACCAAAATTAATAGTGTCAAAGACATGAACTAATCTAATGTAAAAGGACCTCATGAACTGAAATAGCCGGATGTAGTCTACTGGTTCAGGGTAGACAGAAAAATACAGATGGAACCCCCACTACCAAGTACGGCTGACCTGCAAACCACAGGTCCAGGAGCTCTTCAACCCTTTACTTGTGAGCAAGAAGGTCCAGGTGGGGTTAGCCCATCAAGGAGAATGGTTTCCACTTAGTCACTGAAACCTTCCTGATAGAAGGCCGAGCACAACTTAGAAGCCTCTTGTGGTGGTCTAGTAGAACCAGATCCTATCCACTGCATATTCCAAAAAGGAATCATCCTGCCCCTGTGTGTACAACTGTAGTAGCAATCTCTGAACTCAGGGAAGAAAGGAAGTGTACAGGAGAACATGTCCACTGCGGAAAAAACATTCTGACAGAAAAAAACAGGGGCTTGATTTCTAAGGCAAATAGAGGCAGATGTGCGTTGAGGAGGGACACAGCAGGACCAAGTTAGGGCTAACCCATTCATTGAAAGTGACTGAATAGCGGCAGATGTGACTCAGTGCAGTGAGGTACCACTCACTCCGGTCTCTCTGAAGGGAGTAGGAAGGACTCTAGTTTGCTTTGCTGAAAAACAAACATTATAGCTCTGTTACGCACTTGGAGAGGATAGCTTCACATGCAACTGGCATGGAACCAGTGTGCAGGAACTGAAGGTGTGAATATTTGAGAAGCTATCTCAGAAAAAGACCTACTTGACCTACGGTCAAGAAAGGAGCATATCGTCAGTTGAGTTGAAGCAAGCAAGGAAGTAGGAGCCTAAGTTCCGACTCGCTGAAGAGTCACTTCTGTTGCTGAGAGGCTCTGATCAAGAGAAAAAAGCCTGATAAAAGAAAAGGGGGACCAACAGACTGGGCAGTCACCTAGGTCTAAGAAATATCTCGGAATAAGAGAAATCTCTCTTGGAGAAAAGAGATGACCCATACCTCTGCTGGATCGGACTCCCCCCAAGGGTAGAAAAAGTTAGGTACTCTTTACCGTAGTTTTGAGACGACCACCTCAGGGGCTGAGGTGGAACCTGACCAGATCCAAAAGTGTGGTATTGGGTAATTTCGGCTAGGTCCTGTGCTGTGATAATTTCAACATTTTTTTTTTTTTTTTTTAAACCATTAGTCCGAACCTGACAAGGTTTCAGGCTGCTATCTCGCAAGGATTGCCTGATACAAAAATGACGAAGATGTCATCCCTCTTAGGGGCAGGAGGAGCCTGAGTGTCCATAACTGAAATTGTGACCAGAATAATAATCACAGCTGAAGAGATGTTAACCACCTGCCAAAGAAGCCACCGAAGGGGCAGTATCAGAAGGGGGTTATATACCTCTATCAAAGGAGTGGGAGAGTTTGTGCAGCTCCCGACCATTGAATTAGAATGTTCCACAGAGTGTAATTGACTGAAAGAGTCCAGACGCAGAAGTGTATGGTCCACGGATGCAGTCTGAATACTATGGTGGACCCCATCACTGAGGAACTACTGAAAAGATCTTCCATCATGGAGTCTGATGATAGAGAGGGTGTGCCATTCAGTATATAAAATTAGTCATCTGCTGTATCACTGACCAGAAGGACAGGGAGAGACTCATCTAGATGCACTTCTACCCCAGAAGGACCCCTAAGGGAGGTCTAGGTAAGAGCCACTAGAGACTCTGCCACTAGGAAGGATGTCGAGGAGCTCGGCACCACATAGGGAGCTGAGAAAGTGCTGAGCGGAATGAGAGATTCCTCTAGCAGAACAGTACAGAAGAGTTCCATCAGCGGGAAACCGCTTGATGTCATAAGATCCCACGCAGACCGCCACTCACTAAGATGTGTGGAAAAATAATCCGCAGAACAGAACTTCATTCTGTGGAAAACAACTTGCCACAAGTTCCGCGAAGAAGAGGTCTGCAGAAGGAAATCCATCACTAGTTCTGCTGGACAGCACCAACTTGCACCCCTGCAGCACCAGCATCACTTGTGGCACAGGCAGGCACCAAGCAGTGCCTCTGTCAACCTGGGTGACACCGAGGGCACCCCTGACACCCATGGCAGCAATGGCACCCATGGTACCATGGCACTCATGGCAGCATTGGCACCAGAGGGCACCCATGGCCTCATGGCACCCATGGGTACCTGCAGCACCCGGTCGAGGGTCTGGCATTGGAACCGGGCGAAGGGGCCTTGATGATAGGACCGGATCTGGGGTCAGGGCCAATGGCTGAGGCCAATCGATAGGTCCTGGCTGAGGGACCGTCGTTGGGATGTCCAGCGGCGAAGCCAATGGCTGGGGCTGATCGCTAGGTCCCGGGTGAGCAACAATCATCGGGACATCCGGCATAGGAACAAGGTTCGCTGGGTCCTCTGGCGGAGCCAGGGGGTCGACTTATCGACTGGTGTGGTGCGGTCCTTTTCTTCATGGCCTGGTTAAAGGTCTGGCACTCAGGGCAGGAGGAGAAATGGTGGTCTGGACCTAGACAGAGGACGCACTTGAGGTGACAGTTTTTGTGCGGGATCTGCATGCCACGGGGGGGGGGGGGTCGACTTATCGACTGGTGAGGTGGTCGGAGGAGCCGACAATCGACTGACCCGCTATGGTCTTACCAGACTTACCGACCGATTTTCTGGGCGGCGGCTGGGCCTTGCTCGTCGAGGACCACATGTCGTCTGTGGAGCGCTCCCGCTCTCTAGACTTCTCCTTGTGCTTCTTCGATGGTGAAGATTTATCTGATGAGGACTCTCTCAAACAGTCCATCATCTTCTCTAGAGAAGCCAAGCGGGCTTTCAAGAGACGGGCCTCCAAAGCTTGCTGCCTCTTTTTCTTCATGGCCTGGTTGAAGGTCTGGCACTCCGGGCAGGAGGAGATAGGGTGGTCTGGGCCTAGACAGAGGGCGCACTTGAGGTGACCGTCTTTGTGCGGGATCTGTGTGCCACAGGATGAGCACTTCTTCTTAGGTGAAGACATCAATGAAGAGGATGAAAAAAGGAAGAATTTTTAGTGAAGGAAATTCCAATGCAAGACACTTCGATGACACTCGCCATATGGAAGTCTGCAAAGCGACTGACATGAGGCGACGGTGGGAAAGAACTGGAGGGCAGGAGTGGGGACCGCCCACTATATACAGCCACGCTGACATCGATCACATGACGTTGGGTGGGCGGTCCACCATCAGGGATTGCTAGAAAAATTCTGCCGTGTGGCCTGACGCCAGGCGGCACCAGTACTATACGTGGTGACCTACTGAAGGAACCCTCTCGAAGTAAGATCTTTCGATTCGTCCTGAGGACCACCTTATCTCTGTGGAAGGAAATAAAGACAGGTTCAACTGACAGGGCTGTAATTCACTAATCCTCCTGGTAGAAGTGACAACTACCAGAAGCACGGTTTTCCAGGTCAAGTACTTAAGCTCAGCTGAAGCTAAGGGCTCAAAGGGTGGCTGCATAAGCTGTGCAATGCAGACATTTAGGTCCCAAGCTGGGGTAGGCTCTCTAAAAGGAGGGTTAATGTGAACCAAGCCTTTGAAGAATTTACTAAATACAGGATGTGATGCCAGGGAAGAACCCTTCCCTGCAGAAAGAAAGAAAGGCAGACACAGTTGCTAGGTGAACCTCAAGGTTGCGGGCCTAAGACCTAGGCTATTAAGATGAACCAGATAATCTAAGGCTGTGGCAATGCCAGCAGCAGCTGTATACCTTTCTGAGAACACCAATTGCTGAATCTTTTCCATTTGGAATTATACGTTTTTCTGGTAGATGGTTTCCTAGAGACGTTCAAGATATCCATGACTTCTTGAGAAAGATGCAGGCCTGCATATTCTACCTCTTCAAGAACCAGGCTTTGAGATTGAGAGACTGGAGATTGGGGTACCAAATCCCGAGGAGGTTAGAAGGTTATGTCTCCTAGGAAGAGACTGGGGAAGTGACACTGCAAGAGACAACAGTACAGGATACCAAGGTTATCTGGCCCAGTCTGAAGCCACCAGTATCATTGTGCAGGGTTGGGACCTGATCTTGACCAGAACTCTGAACAACAGAGGGAAGGGAGGAAAGGCAGAGAAACCTGCCCTTCCAATCCAAAAGAAGAGCATCTAGGGGAACAGTCCCTAGGACTGGATGTCTGCAGCAGAACAAGGGAAGTTGATGATTGTCTGGGGCTGCAAAGAGCTCTATCTCTGGCATGCCCCACCTGAAGATTACCTTCAAGATGTGAGGGTCCAGGGTCCATTCATGATGGCCCTGCGAAATTCTGCTCAAGGCATCTGCTAGCACATTGTCCTTACCTGGAAGATGAAATGCTGTCAGGGAAGTCTGAAGAGAGTAGGCTAGAGACCACAGATTCAAAGCCTCTGTGCACAAGGCCGTGGACCGAGTGCCTTCTTGCTTGTTTATGTACCACATTGTGGTGCTGTTGTCTGTCCTGACCTGCACCACTTTGCCTTTGACTAGCTCTAAGAAAGCCTGAAAGGCTAGGAACACTGCCTTGAGTTCCAAAAGATTGATATGAAGGAGAGATTCCTGTTGTGACCAAATCCCCTGAGCCGTGAAGGCTCCTAGATGGGCTCCCCAACCTAGGAGAGAAGCATCTGTGGTTAAAACCACTGAGGGGGCTTGTCTGAGAAAAGGGACACCTTGTCTGAGATTGTCCTGATCCAGCCACCACTGGAGAGCTTGGACCAGAGTCTGAGTAACTGGAATCAGTTTGGCGAGACAGTCATTTTTCGGAGACCAAAACGACATTAGGTGGAACTGAATGTCCCTCTTCTGAAATTTGGCTCCCTGTACCACTGCAGTCAGGGCTGCCATGTGGCCTAGGAGCTGGAGAAAGTGTCTGGCTGGACGAGAGACCACAGGCCAAAAGGAAGAAGCCAGATCTGTAAGGGCTTTTACCCTTGCTAGTGGGAGGAAGGCTTTTGCCTGGACAGTATCTAACTCTACTCCTATGAAAGTAAGAAGTTGTACTGGTTCAAGAACTGACTTGGGAAGATTGAGAAGGAATCCCAGGGAACTGAGCAGATTCTGTGAGACTTCCAGAGCTGACTTGACCTGGTCTGAAGACTGGCCTACAATGAGCCAGTCGTCCAGATAAGGGAAAATTGAGATACCCTGCCTTCTGAGGAAGACTGCAAGACACTTTGTGAACACCATTGGGGCTGATGTTAGGCCAAAGGGCATGGCTCTGAACTGGTAATGACCTGAGGGAAACTTGAACCTGAGGTACCTTTTGTGGGAGCACCTGACAGGGATATGGAAATAGGCATACTTGAGGTCCAGAGAAGCTAACCAATCCCCTGGCCTCAGAGAGGGGAGGATTATTCCCAGAGTCACTATTTTGAATTTTCGCTTTGTGATATGTTTGTTCAGATATCTCAAGTCTAGGTTGGGCTGCCACTCCCCTATCTTTTTTGGGGCAAGGAAGTATCTTGAATACAACCCCTTGCCCCTGTGCTGTGGAGGAACTTTTCCCACAGCTTTTAGAGCTAGCAGGGAGGAAACCTCTGCCTCTAGGGCAATGGCTTCTGAAGTTGCTGCAGGTGCAAAAGATTTGACTCTCATTTTGGGAAACCTTTTGAAATTGAGAGCCAGCACCTGGCTTACTATCTCCAGGACCCACTTGTCTGAGGCAACAGCCTTCCAGGCCTGGAAGTAGTAAGCCATCCTGCCCCCTACTGGAACAGGGGAGGCGACCCGGGCAGGCACATCAGGATATCTGTTTGGCAGGAGCCTTAGACTGAGAGGAGGATGCAGCCCTGTTCATCCCCCTCCTACCTCTCCTTCGAAAGAACCCCCTCTGTAGGAAAGAAGAGGAAGCCTGGGCTTGATAAAAAGGCCTGTGAAAATCCTGCCCCTAGACTGCTGCCTTTGAGGAGTGGCTTGCCTTTCCTTGGCCTGTGCAGTCCTATAGGTGGTCCTATATTCATCCATTTTCTTCATGTAAGCCTCTGTCTGCTCCCCAGAGAATTACCAACCACAGGGAAATCCAAGGCCTTAACCTGGGTATCCTAAGAAAGGCTAGTACATCTGAGCCAAGCAAATCTACCGAGAGACACAGATGTAGCCATGACTCTAGATGCCACATCATTAGAGTCCACAGCAGCATGAACTTGCACTTTTGATGCCTCAATTCCATCAGCAGCCACCTCCTCCAGCTCTTTGGCTAGCTGGGGGGGGGGGCCGCTGGCCAGTTCCAAGACAGTGTCCCACCTGGACTTCTGGTACCTGGCTGTATAGGCCATATAAGTTGCCTGCGTGAGTCCCAAAGAGGATGCCAAGTATTGTATTTTGGCCATGGCATCCACCTTCCTGGAATCTTTATCTGGGGATGTGTGAAGCCAAAGGAATATTAGCCCTGTCACAGGCTGCAGCCTGCACAACTCCAACACGGCTGCAATGGCTGTATAAAAATTCCGTACCTGAGCCCGATAGCATGTACCTCCTGTCCATTCTCTTAGCCACAGGAGGCAAGGAGTTAGGCATTTGTAAAATCTTTTTTGTCTGTTTCCCCAAAGATTTGTGAGGAGGGACAGACAGCCTCTTGGACTCTGGGTGTCCATAATTTCAACAAAACCAGGCTCTTCTTCCTCTTCAGCATCTTCCACCATTGGGAGCTGGAGAGTTTCAGGCATTTTTTTGTAAAACAAAAAATGGGAAGGGACTCAGAAAGCCTGGGGGGGGATACTGGTAGGCGCGTCTGGGGAGATGTCAGGCTCTATAGGCTCATCTAGGCCTCCAAAAATCATTGTCCTCCTCGTCTTCCTCGGAATAATCTTCGTCTCCCTTCCACTCCATAATATGCATCTGGATCATAATCCAATCTAGTCGGATCCGACCGAACTAACCGCCTAACTGGCGGTGTCGGTTCGGACGGAACCAGCCAATGTGACTGAACAATACTTGTCGCTCTGGCTATTTCGTCGGCAGTTGGACTTTGTAGTACTGGATCCGAACTGAACGATTTTTCTTTCCTTTTAGCTGGAACCAACCCCTCAGAGTCGGATCTCCTTTTGCCTGAAGAGGTATTGCCTGGGTCAACGAGCACCCCCTCAGGTTCAGTCGGAACCGAACCGGTCTGGCCATCTGGGTCAGCGGACTTCTCAGCCACCTTTTCCTTCAGCCTACTCAATCTTTTAATCAGAGTGGCTTTGGGAAAATTTTTACAAATTTGGCAGTCTGTTTTGAGGTGGTCAAACCCCAGACAAACACATGTAATACACCCCTATCCGTTACCAACCGTGTCATAGGCTGTGGAAAAAATGAATAAAGTTAGTTTTTTTGAAACCGATAGGAACCGGAAACCACTACTATCCCAGAAACAAATCAAATAACACAAGATGCTTCGATTCCCAACTGGACCGACTGATCGGAAACTGAAGAAAAAACAATTTCCACACAATTTAATTCATTCTCTACTTATACTACCTGTACCGCAGACAGAGATTTGATACTGAAAAAACAAAGAAATTAGTTGATTAAACCGAACGATTTAAACTTCTACCTAACTGAAGTGAAGTAGAAATCTCTGGAGTGACTTCACAGTTAGGCAGAGTAAAGAATCTGACCATTACACTGAGATATACCAGAGACAGAGGTTTGAAAACTGAGCTCGAGCTCAACATTCTATGCTGCTGCATACAGTTAATCCTTTCCTCTCTGAGGCAGTTCAAGTGCTGGGGCTAAATGCACAGTCAGAATACAGCAAGACTTCATGTTGTTTGAAGAAATTTAACAAAACCTTACAGAAAAAGGACCTGGTGCCGTTGGTAGAAACTAAAGGAACAGGCTTACCAGTTTCCAGCGGCGTCAGGTGAATTCAGAACCGGGATGGAGATGGAGAGGCAGGAAATAGTGTCGAACGGCGAAGGCCTAGTGACGCAGACAAACTTTCAGTAACTCATGCAGCAGGTGTGACCTTGATGGTGGGAGAAACAGAACTGGGGTGGAGGAGGAGTCTGTGGTGCCTAATGGTCAGCCCTCCTGCACCACACAGCGAGTCGGGCTCATGGGTGGTGTCATCTGTGCCGACCCCCCCAACCAAAAAAAAAAACCTCCCATACAGGTGCATACCTCCGGCTTACACCCAGCAGTAATGAAGATTGACAAGGGAAGATCGGTGCCTCCAGCCTGACCCCCAGAGCAATCGGACTGGGCCTCCGGCACCGTGAGAGGGTCCTCCACCGTGGCGAGGCTAGAAATGGTGGATGTCCACTCCTCCATGGTCTGTACAGAAGTGGGAGGAGACCCGAAGGATGGGTCAAGGGATCTACATTTTAGCGTCCCTAGTGTGCGCTTGTCCTCCAAAGTGTCGGTATGAGCAAATGATTTCTTTAAGCGTATGTTCTAGAAAGTACAGTTAATTAAGAACTTACTATATTAGTAGAGCTTCAAGAGGAGCTCTTGCAGCAGGCTGCACCATAAGGACTATGCTGCCAGGCACTAGGACCCCATGGAAAAATTCTTAGCGAGCAGCACCCAGTGGGACCACCCCCTCATGTTGGACTGCCTCCAACCTCCGCCAATGGTATAAAGAGGGTGGTTCCAGACACACCGCAGCTCTCCAGTCGGAGACCCAGCTGACAAATCACAGAGAACCAAGGTTAATGTAATACCCCGCATAGGGTAAGGAAAGAAGGACGGGGGTAAGGAGGGAGGGAAATAATGCCTGCTGCAAGAGCTCCTCTCGAAGATCTAGTTATGGTAAGTTCTTACATAACTGAACTATCTAACTTTGAGTGGGAGCTCTTGCAGCAGGCTACACCATAAGGACTGAGTACCGAGCAATACTAAAATGATCACAGACTGGGAGGTGGAAACCTGAGAAGCGGGACAGACTTTAAGACAACAGGCCTTGAAGCACCGCTAACCCAAACCCAGACCCAGCTCTCCAATGGGAAGAAATGTCCAGGCTGTAGTGCTTCACAAAGGTGTGCACCGAGCTCCAAGTAGCTGCTGTGCAGATGTCTGCCACAGAAATGTTCCAAGACCCCACGAAAGAGGCAGAAACAGCCCTGGTGGAATGACCCTTAACCGAGCCCGATAAGGGTTTGTTGTACTTACTGTAGCAGAAGGTGATGCAATGTACTAGCCATCTGGACAGAGCCTGCTTTGCCACAGATGCTCCCAGGGTTCTCGGGACAAAGGAAACAAAATGTTGGTCAGATCTTCTGAAAGTCCAAGTGCGGTTAATGTAGTATCTAAGCACTCTATGTTCATCCAGAGTGTGAAGGAGAGCCTCCCATCGATTAGTGTGTGCCGGATAATAAACTGGAAGGTTGATGCCCTGATTAAGAGTAAACTGGGACTCCACCTTAGGTAGGAACTTGGGATTAGTCCATAAGGACACCCTGATACGTTGTGTTTTAACATCTCTCACAAACAGCTACTGCAGCAAATTTAAAGAACTTTGTGTTTGTGTGTGGACTGTGCTAAAGCTGTGCCAAAGCTCCATCCTGCAGCAGCCCTGCTAGTTGTTCCAGCAAGAGCCCGGTTACTGGAGATACGGAGATTGCCAATAGCTGTGTTTGGCGGGACTTGTAAATTTCATCAGTGCAGGAGGAGGGGCAGTAACACTACAAAAGGCTCGCACTGCCACTGCACGAGCGCAGTGGCATGAGCGTGAGTGGCGCGAGCGCCACTCGGAAGAGAAACACGAACAGAAATAACTATCCAAAGAAGTGTTAACCTGGAACTTTATAATGGGTAATAGATCTAAATTAATCTTGTTTAGAGTATTTAAGATCATAGATATTTATTGGAGGATAGCAGAGTAAATTTTTTGCAGCATTAAATGAGAATTTATTTATCCAACATAACATGCTGGTTTTGCCCTGCCTCTGATTGTAAGAATAGTGACAGAGGCCCTGCTCCTGAAAGTGAAATATTAGTTAAGTTTATCATAAATGTTAAATATTACGCTAATTAGGGAACTTTTATTTTAAAATGTATACTGTTTAAGAAACTTAAAAGTTTCAGGTAATCTTAAATAGGTGGTTTACTGTTGAAATAAATCTACAGTATTTTAGATTAGGGTATAGACATTGGTGACATTGCTAATTGCAGGGCACTGTTACCTTAAGTAATTTTCAATGTTTTTTATGGGTTATTTGTGACAGGTTTTTCTTTTGTTTTAAAATATTTACATGACAGGCTTTTGTGGAGTATTCTTTTGCTCTTGGATATAGTTATTAAAATGAGAAGGGCGCTGCCACTTAAGATGATGGGGTTGGTAGTGGGCTTGGTCTGTGTGGTTCAGCCATTTGCTATCATGGGAACTGATACTTTGACAAAAAGATCATGTACCTATGTAAATTGTTCGCACAACTTTAAGCAACAACAAACTTCCAAGCTGACCACGTGGCGAAACCCTTTCAACCTCATTAAAGAAGAACTTTGTGTCAAATACTTGGCAATTCAAATAGGGTATACTTGCTCATGTGACCGGGCATTATTGATGTCCTTGGCTCTTTGTGGAGATATGAACTGAACCCAGGTCCATCTATTAAAATGGTCTTAGACAATGCTCAAAGTATGATTAAAAAAATGGGGCTGGATATTCAAAAGGGTTGCGCCTGCGCAAGTCTGAAATAGCGCCATTCTGCCATATTCAGCAGGAGGCAGTTGCGCCCCCCCAAGGCAAGCTGAGCAACAGCACAATGCAAATGAATGCATGCTGAACTGGAGGGGGAGGAACCATGCATAAACTGCACAGCCCGATATTCAGTGGGCTGAGCAGAGTTGTGCAGGTGCAACCCCCAACCTGTGCCTGCACAACTTTGAGCCAAAAAAAAAAGAGTAAGTCGAGGGCCACCCACAGGTGAGCTGCCACACTGCAGGGTGCAACACAGCAGCTGCCACCTGTGGCTGGCCCTCAACCTACTCCCTGTGCCCCCCCTGCAGCCCGATCGTGGGCAAAAGTGTAAAAAATCCCCCACTCCCGACTGGCCCGATCAGTGGGCATAAGGTTAATAACTCCCCACTAGCCCGATCACAAGGCATAATTGGAAAATACCCCCACCAGCCCGATCGCGGGCAGCACAAAGTCCAACCCCAAGGACATATCTGGTGGTCAGTGGACCCTCAGATCATGCGCTGCAAAATGTGGTGACCCCCAAGAACAGATCCCTGGAATTCATTCACATATCTGGACTGCCTTATGCAGTATGGGCTGCACACCCATTGGCTCTTGCTCTGCACCAATGGGCTGCAGCCCTCCAGCAGTCAATCGGCCGGGTGGCAGGCGGGTGGGATGTTGCCGCCCACCGGCTGCCGGGAAGCGGGTGTGGGGCTTCTTGGGTGGGTGGGGTGGGGGACACTAGATCACCAGGGATATGGTCTTGGGGGGGTTGCCACATTTTGCAGCCCGCGATCGGGCTTAGCGGTCCACTGGACCACCAGGATCTGTTCTTGGGGGTTCACTACATTTTGCAGCCCACGTATCGGGCTAGTGGTCCACTGGACCACCAGAGGATATGTCCTTGGGGTTGGACTCTGTGCTGCCCGCGATCGGGCTGGTGGGGGTAGTTTACAATTATGCCCGCGATCGGCTAGTGGGGGCTTATTAAGCTTATGCCCGCAATCGGGCTGTGGGGGGTTTATTAAAGCTTATGCCCGCTATTGGGCTAGTGGGGAGGGGTTTATTAAAGCTATGCCCGCCGATCAGGCTAGTGGGGGTTTATTAAAGCTTATGCCTGTGATCGGGCTAGTGGTGGGGGTTTATTAAAGCTTATGCCCCGATCGGATAGTGTGGGGGTTTATTAAAGCTTATGCCTGTGATCGGGCTAGTGGGGGTTTATTAAAGCTTATGCCCGCGATCGGGCTAGTGGGGGTTTATAAGTGCTTATGCCCGCGATCGGCTAGTGGGGGTTATTAAAGCTTATGCCCATGATCGGGCTAGTGGGGGTTTATTAAAGCTTATGCCCGCCGATCGGGCCAGTCAGGGGTGGGGGATTTTTACACTATGCCCATGATCAGGCTGCAGGGGTGTTGGTCCCCCGACAGCTGCTGCCTGGCAGGCGCCAGGTCCAGAGTCCTCGGGATCGCGCACCTGCATGCTAATAGCATACAAATGGGGCCATAAATAGATGCAAATCCCCCCGCGCCTTGCATGAATTATGGCCCCATTTGCATATCTGCTGAATAATAGGAGAATTTTGCACATGGCGCAATGGTACTTGGCATACATAACTTGACTGCTCCCTCTGACCACTTGGCGGAAGCGCAAGTTCCACTCGCGCATGCACAGTGGTTGTGGCGGGGTGATATTCAAAAGGAGTTGCTCAATAGCGCAACTTCTTTGAATATCGCCCCGGCCACACCCCCACGCAACTATTTTGCGCAGTGCTAGGGCTTGCGCCACAAAATAGCGCAGTTTGAATATCCAGCCCATGGACCATTTTAGAACTTGGGTAGAACACGAAGAGCCAGACGTAATAATGTTGACGGAAACCTGGTTAAAAAAGGGAATTGAATATAATGAGATAGAATTAAGGAACTTCTATCACTTTAGGAAGGATCGGGGAACATGGGGGGAGGTGTTTTGATGTATATTAGTCACTCTAACATTTTATTCTCTGGGTCAATTGAGGGTATTGAATGCTTGTTAACTGAGATACCAGCATTAAAATTGGCCATAGGAATGGTTTATTCTCCACCTAAAATAAACACTATCCGTTTTGACAAATGTTCACACGTTCTAATGGAACACCTGGGTCAATTACAAGTAATCCTGGCTGGTGATTTTAATGCAGCTTGGGGTTGTCCTAGGGGCCAAAAGTTGGAAAATTCAATGAGTTGTTTACATTTAATACAAATCATAGATATTCCCACAAGGAAATGTTCCTTATCTAGTAAAGGCAATATCTTAAACCTGATGTTTGTCTCACCCGAATTGACTATTTTGGAGAAAAGTGTATGTGCACCCAGTTTAGGAGACCATAATGTAGTTAAGTGTGTGTTTTCTACGACTAAAAATATTATCCCTGTAAAATTGGCACCACAAACATCCAAAAGATGTTACTTACAATGTAATAGTTTATCATTTAGAAAGTATCTTCAGGGACTTCCATGGTATAGGATTTTTCTTATACCAGATTTAAATTTGGCTGTACAAGAATTTACAACAATGTTTGGGAATGCTTGTGATAAATTTGCTCCATATAAAAAAGTAAATCAAAGATTAAAACATTTGCCATGGTTAACTGTAAAAAAAAAAAATGATTAGAACAAGAAACCAACTTTGGAAAAAGGCAAACAAAACATTAAATAGTGAAATGTGGGAACAATATAATAGGATAAGGAATAAAGTAGTACAGGAAATTAGGAAATAAAAAGCTTGTTATTATAAACAGCGGATTAAAGAATCAACAAATCCTGGTGCCTATTGGTCCGTAATAAAAAATCTTATGAATCCCACATGTAAACAGAGTGAGATAAAATTGAGTCAAGATGGAAAAGTGTTTGAAACAAATAAAGCTGCTGACATTTTGAATGACTGTTTTATAAACCTCCCCGACCTGAAACTGAAACCCACTAAAATTAATACTGTGAATGAAGTAAGGGATGGGAGTCTATCAGATGAAAAAATACCTAAATCTAGATATAGGAAAGTGACAAACAAAGAAGTTCTAAAAAGTATAATTAGATTAAAAATAAAGCAAGTGGCCTGGATAGAATAGACAATAAATTATTGAAAGAAGCTGCCATGGAATTGTCATCTATATTATGGGATATTTTTAATTGGCGTCTAAGGGAGGGACAGTTTCCCTCCTGTTGGAAATTAGCTAAAGTGATACTAATAGATAAGGGAGGAGACCCTATGGACATCTCAAACCATCGTCCAACAGCTCTGTTGTCTACTGTATCTCAGATATTTGAAAAAATCGTCCCTAATCAGCTGATGGAATATTTGGAAAAGTATAACAAACTAACTCAACAACAATATGGCTTTAGGCAGGGTAGGTCCACGGCTACCGCACTCATGGACTTTTTGGATCTTATAGCTACTTCACTTGGGGAGGCAAGGTCCGTGGGTGCGGTATACGTGGACCTATCCAAAGCATTTGATCTAGTAAATCATAGCATTTTGATAGACTCACTGATGAAAATAGGAGTGGAGGAAGAAACCTGTAGTTGGTTTAAATCATATCTTGATAAAAGGTCACAATTTGTTGTCTTAAATGGTCAACAGTCAAGAATAGACTATGTGACAAGAGGGGTTCCCCAGGGATCCATCCTGGGCCCCTCTTGTTCATAGTCTATTTAAATGACTTACCTAAGAACATTAGACACACTCAAATTCATCTTTATGCAGACAATATGGCTTTAGTAGCAGTAGGAAAAACCACAAGTGAAGTAGAGCTAAAGTTACAGAGTGACTTTTATACAATGCAAGGTTATTTTTCATCTTTGGGTCTATTAGTAAATAATAAAAAGACACAGGTTATGTCCTTTGCATTGGACAAGAAGGGTGTTTCAAAATTAAAAATAATGACTCAAGAAGGTAAGCTTCTAGAACAAACCGAAACATATAAGTATTTAGGGATACAAATAGATCAGTGCCTTACTTTTCAACAGCGTATAACAAACTTAGTAAAGAAAACAAATGCTAAGATTGGAGCTATGAGACGAATATCAAACTGTATAACAAGAGAAACAAGACTGACCATGATAAGCCAATTAATGCCAGTCACTGATTATGGAAGTCATACCTATAGGCATACAGTAAAAAAATATTTAAATAACTTAGATACACTTTACAACAATCTCGGGGGGTGGGGGAATGCTACAAGTCTCGATAGCTGAGAGGGACCAGGGGGTGGTGGTGGATGTCAAGACGAACAACTCGGAGACTTGTAGGAGGGCAGCAGCCAAGGCCAACAGGATGCTGGGATGCATCGCTAGGGGGATCACCTCCAGAAGGAGGGAAGTGATACTCCCTCTGTATAACTGCTTGGTGAGGCGCAGCACTTTGAGTACTCGTGCAGTTTTGGAGGCCACACTTAAAGAGGGACATTACTCTCCTGGAGAGGGTCCAGAGGAGGGCAACCAAAATGATTTGGGGCTTGGGGACAGGACCTATGAGGAGAGGCTCAAGAGCTAAATATGTACACATTGGAAGAGAGAAGGGACAGGGGGACATGTAGAGGTCTTCAGGTACACGAAGAGGGTAAATGGGGAGGAACAGTCGGGGTGCTTGAAGGAAGGAGGAGGGGCCACTAGAGGGCATGGGTGGAAGCTGGAGGGGGGGAAGATTCAGGGGAGAAAGGAGGAGGAGCCATGGAATGCGCTGCCTAGGGGGCTGGTGGAGGCAGAGACAGTGGAGGGGTTCAAGAGGGGGTGGGACAGGTACAAGGGAAGGGTTCTGGAAGCAAAATCCAATGCAGCAAGAATATCCGGAACTGGGAAGGGAGAAGCCAGAGGAGGCGAGGGGGGCAGCAAGGTCAGCACCCAGGGTGGAGGCTGACCAAACGAGCAGACACGAAAGACCGTTAGACCTATTCTGCTGGCATTTTAGTATGTTAGTATGTATGTTAGTAAGATTTGTGTTAAGGTGTGGCCCCAAAACCCATCATTGTATTATGTATATAAAATTAGGATGGATCCCACTAAATTTACGAGCAAAAGGAATTTGGCTAAATTAGGTCCGGCATATATTCAATAATCAATCTTTTAGATAATTTAAAAAACAAATTACAAAAACCCAAACATGATTTAAATTTAAGGAAAACAGGTGCCAGGGACTTAATTATACCTAAATTAAAAAATCGGTTTGGTGAAATGACTTTCAGTATCAGGCAGCCTCTAGCTGGAATTGTCCCCCGTTTCTCGTGAATTAACAATCACTGACAATGTTTTTAAAACGGTTTGAATCATGAACTTAGTTTTCGCTGCTATTGTTAACAGGTGAAAATAATGAAGAGGTTAAATGATCATTTGCCTGTTTTTGATGTTATTGTAATGTATTGTATTTTTTGTATGATTTGTATTTTTGTATTATAACAAACATTTGTAAAGATTTAATTGTTTTTTTTTTGTATTATGTAAACAGGTAAGCCTTGTGAATAGGGATTTTCGGAACCCTAATGGCTTTATCACTGTATAAATAAAAATTTTACCTGCCTACCTGTCCTTGTGGACAATTAAATATGGCTCTTTAGCCATCACAGCCTGAAGCTCGGAAATCATCTGAGCAGAAGAAAAAATTACTCACCTTAGTAAGTATGTTTCTTCTAATGGGTCTTGCTGTATTCTGACTATTGCAGTTAGCCCCAGCATTCGAACTGCCCCGGAGAGCAGGGGGTTAATTTCTATGCAAAGCACAGAACATTGAGCTTGAGCTCAGTTCAAACCTCTGTCTGCTGCACTTTGAAGCGCAACTATCAGATTCGGATGAGCTAATACTAACTACTATGTGGAAATTGCACAATTTTTACTAGCCAAATGGCAACCAAATATTTTGGATCCCCAAAAGACTCAAGTCAAGAAATCCAAAATCAAAAACCAGGTAGTGAACAACTTAATACTTAAATTAATAATATAATCCACTCCCCCTCTCTAAAAGGAGGGAGTACCCAAATGCAACCCTGGGGTGCAACACTGCACCCACCAGCCCACTTCCCAAAAATAGGTTCTGAGAGGGGAGGTAGGGAGGGAGGTCAGAATACAGCAAGACTCCATTAGAAGAAACATAAAGTACAGTTACGTAAGAACTTACCGTAACAGTAGATCTTCAAGAACAGCTCTTGCAGCAGGTTACACCATTAGGACTGTAGCCAGCAGGCGTCAGGACCCCACGGAAATCTTCTAGCTAGCAGTCTTCAGTGGGGACCGCCTCCGACGTTGGTCCCACCCCCGACGTCAGGCGTAGTACATAAGGAGGCGGTCCTGCCAGAATCCCCAGTTCTCCCGCCGGAGACTTCTGGCCGCTGGATGACATCAGAAGTGGAGACTGAGGACCCGCCATCAGAAGTTCAAGGTTGACGACTTTCTGCCGAAGCCTAGGCTAGGACTTACCTCCTCCAAGGGGGAATGGTGGGTGGGAAGGTACCTGCTGCAAGAGCTGTTCTCGAAGATCTACTGTTACGGTAAGTTCTTACGTAACTGTACTATCTTCTGAGATACAGCTCTGCAGCAGGTTACACCATTAGGACTGATTCCTGCCAATGGCACCTAGAGACGCCCTAGGGAGGAGGCATAAAACAGAGATCCTGGGAAATCTTGATTCTAGGACAGGAGACCCTGCAGAACGGCGAGGCCGAAACCAGCTCTCCGCCGTGAGGCGATGTCGAGGCTGTAGTGCCTAATGAAGGTGTGCACTGAGCTCCAGGTGGCTGCAGCACAAGTGGACGAAATGAAGACGTTTCGGAGTGCTGCAAAGGAAGTAGCCACCCCTCTTGTCGAGTGGCCCCTGACTGTACCCGGAAGGGGCTTCTGTTTGTTGTTGTAGCAAAAGGAAATGCACTGGACAAGCCAGCAAGAAAGAGTTTGCTTTAAGACTGGTTGGCCCAACATCCTCTCAGCGAAGGAAATAAACAGCTGCTCGGATTTGCGATGCTGTTTGGTTCTGGTCAAGTAACATCTTAAGGAGCGGTGAACATCCAGGGTGTGAAGCAGTGCCTCTCCTCTGTTGGTGTACCTAGGGAAGTATACCAGCAAATCAATGTCCTGATTAAGGGTGAGGGCTGAGACCACCTTAGGCAGGAATTTTGGATTCGTCCTCAGGGACACCCTGTCCTGGTGAAAAATTAAATAAGGTTCCTTACACATGAGGGCATGTAGCTCGGAAATTCTCCTTGCTGAAGTAACAGCAACCAAAAATAACATTTTCCATGACAGAAAATATAGCTCGCAATCTGCGGCAGGTTCAAAGGGTGGCAGCGTGAGCTGCTCCAGGACAAAGAGCAGGTCCCAAGGAGGGACAGGATCCTTAATGGGTGATCTAAGGTGGAGCACCCCCCTCAAAAGTCACGAGAAGTATCGAGTTGTGCCACTGTGCGTTGGCCTATCGGGGAATAGTAGGCTGAAATCGCACAGAGGTGAACGTTAATTGAGTAGTAGGCCAGACCTGAGTGAAAGAGGGAAAGCAGGTATTCTAGAACTGATTTTTCTGGGCAGTCTAAAGGGGAGAGACCGCGTGCCTGAGACTACAGGCAAAACCGACGCCATTTCATGGCGTATGTAGCATGCGTTGCCGGCTTTCTGGCAGCAGAAAGGACTTCTGCCACCTCTTGAGAGACCCCGTGTCACAGAATGGCTATGTCTCAAGGAGCCAGGCATGCAGGTTCAGTGAGCGCAAGTCTGGGTGGACTAGTGAACCCTCCTCTTGAGACAGCAGATGGGAGCTGAAGGGCAAAGGAAGTGGAGGTTCCTGGGACAATTGCGTCAAAAGCGGGAACCAAATCTGTCTGGGCCAGAAAGGCACTACCAAGATCATTGTTGCGTGCTCCCTGCGAAGTTTGAGAAGGATTCTCTGGATCAACAGGAAGGGAGGGAAAGTAGAGGAATCTGCCCGCCCAGGAGAGGGACAACGCGTCTCGCCAGAAAATACCAGGCCCTGGATCTAGCGAGCAACAATTGGGCAGTTTTGCGTTGGATGGGGAAGCGAACAAGTCCAATTCTGGAGTGCCCCATCAATGAAACAGATCCTCTGCTACCTCCTGAAGAAGTTCCCACTCGTGGACTCTGGCCTGGGAGCGACTCAGACAGTCTGCAACCGTGTTGTCCACTCCGGGAACATGGACTGCAATCAGGCTTGCGCCATGTCGAATTACCCATTCCCACACTCTCATGGCCTCCCTGCAGAGGGGGTAGGAGTATGTGCCTCCTTGTTTGTTGAGGTAATACATCACCGCCATATTGTCTGTTTGAAGCAGAAGAGTACTCTGTGGAATTTCTGACTGGAAGGTTTGCAGGGCATACAGGACCGCCCTCATCTCCAGAATATTGATATGGAAGTGAGCTTCTTGAGGGGTCCACGTTCCCTGAGACCTCACCCCATTCAGGTGTGCCCCCCACCCCAGCCCTGAGGCATCTGTGGAGAGGATTACCTCCGGGGACGGTGCTACAAATGGGACCCCCACAGAGAGGGTCCCCAGGTCTAGCCACCATTGCCAATCCCGAATCACGGCCCTCGTGATTCTGACTGGCTACTGCATATGGTCTTGCTTCTGGTCCCATTGCACTCTGAGCATCCACTGGGTTACCCGCATGTGGAGCCTTGCCATTGGGACGGTTGGAATGGCCTCAGCCATATGTCCAAGCAGGCAAAGGACCAGTCTGGCTGGGTCAGTCTTCTTTGCCGAAAGATCCCTGATGAGGGACCTGATGCGTTCCGCTCTGTCCTCAGGAAGAAAGGCTTTCCCTTGGACAGTGTCCAGAACTGCGCCTATGAATTGCAGCTTCTAGGATGGTACCAGGAGAGACTTCTCGTAATTGATTAGTATGCCCAGCGACTGAAAAAGAGTTTGGGTGTGCTGGATAGCCAACAACAGCGCCTCCCGGGAGGTGCCCATGAGAAGCCAGTCGTCCAGGTATGGGAACACGTAGTTGCCCTGTCTCCTTAGAGACACTGCCACGATTGCCATGCACTTGGTAAAGACCCTGGGGGCCGATGACAGCCCAAAAGGAAGCGCTCGGAACTGAAAGTGGTGGCCGAGAAACTCGAAGCGCAGGAACCTCCTGTGCGCTTGAGCTATGCGGATGTGCAGGTAAGTGTCCTGCATGTCCAGCGACGCCAGAAATGCGTCCTTCTTCAGCATGGGTATAAGGCCCTGGAGGGTCACCATGCGGAACCATTTGTAAGCGACCGACATGTTGAGGTCGCTGAGGTCCAAGATTGGACGGAGGTCCCCTGTTTTCTTTGGAACCAGGAAGAAGTGGGAATAGTAGCCTGTTCCTCTCTGGTTCCCCGGGACGTACTCCACTGCCTCTTTGTGCAGAAGCACTAGTACTTCTTGCCTGATAAGCAATCTGTGCTGACCCGAGTAGCGGGAGAGCAGAGGAGGCCTTGTGGGTGGCTTGTCTGTGAACTCTATAAAGTGGCCTTTTTCGACCAACTGGAGTACCCACCTGTCAGTGGTGATCGACTGCCACCCTGGCAGGTGGTCCGCAATACGACCCCCAACCTTGGTGTCCCATTGATCCTGAGGGGCGGGGGCCGGGAAGGAGTCATGCTGTGGCGGCTGTGGGTCCTGCAGGTTGGGCCGACTTGGTGGGACATTGGCCTCTGCCTGAGGACGACTTGCCCTGGGCTTTCTGGGAGAAGGAGCCCCTCTGTTACAGGCCGGAACGGGACTGTTGTCTCTGAGTCCAGCCACGAAAACGGCTCTGGTTCCTACGAAAGGAACCAGGCCTGGATTTGTACATGGCATGGACAGATCTCACGGCCTTCCCGGCCTCCTGAAGCTTGGAGATGACCTTCTCCGAGGACTCACCAAAGAGAACTTCGCCATGAAAGGGGGCATCCAGTATGTTCTTCTGGACGTCTGGGGTGAATCCGGAGACACAGAGCCATGAGTGTCTCCGAAGGCATACGCCTGAGGCTGCCGCTCTGGCTGAGGAGTCCGCGGAGTCATAAGCGGCTCGAAGCACCTGGGTTCCCACGTCTGAACCCGCGCGGAGGAGCTGGAATAGCTCTTCCTTCTGCTCACCTTCTGGCATCTTTTCTGCCAGCTCTTGTCCCTGCTCCCACAAGGTGTTCTGAAACTGGACCATGTGGGTAAGATAATTGAGGGACCTAATGGCACAGGTTGCAGCTGCGTATGTGTGCCTACCCATCGTGTCCAATTGCTTGGACTCCGGGTCCGGTGGCAGGGTGCTCAGATGTTGCGGCCTTTGGGACCGGTCATGTGAGGCTGTGATGACCAGGGAATCAGCCAGAGGATGAGATGCCAAGTACTGGTCCTCCCTAGGGGCCTTGTACAGGCGGTCAGCCTTCTTCGGCATCGCCAGGAGAGAGTGTGGACATTTCCACACTGCCTTGGTGACGTCCATGAAGGTGTCCACCAAGGGTAGTACCACCACAGGCTTGGGGTCCTTTTGCTGTAGTTAATGCGCAAGGCATAGCCTCTCGGGGTCAAGGTCTTCTGCGTCCCAGCCCATGTTCTCCTGGATATGCCTCATAATCTCTGAGAAAGATGGGTCGTCCAGAGGAGATCTTGGGAGTTCATGTGGGTCCGGAGAGGGGATGCTGTTGGGAGAAGGGGATCTGGATCTACCCGAGAAGCCTGATCCCGAGTCCTGCGTCGATGGCGAGTAGTGGCGTATTCTGGGTCTCTTGGGACTGGGTGACCCTGAAGAAGATTTGGACGGAGGTCTCCTCTTGTCTGATGGTCTGTCCCTAGGAGATTCAACAGGATCCTGGGGGGAAGATACCCGGCCTGCTGCCCCAGATAGAGTGGGGGGCGCTGGGGCCGGTGGAGTCACGGGTGGAGGAGGAGGAGGAAGAGGGGAGGGTGTGGGTACCAAGTTCTTTTTAATGGTGTCCCACCAAAAAGTGAATAACTCCTTCACCTCAGCAATATTCAGGCCCGACGATGGGCCGGGCGCCGGTGGCCGGTCGTCAGGTCCCAGCGTCGGGCCCCCCCTGGGGGTCTCTGGTTCAGGAGAGGGTTCCCTCGGGGGCTCGACAGGACCGGGGTCGCCCGCCTGGTCCTCGGGCTGGGTCGACTCCTCCTCGGTGAGCACCTCCTGGCCGACGTCGGTAGGTGGCATTGGGGTTCCTCCATCTGCTGGAACAGGCGTCGGTCCCCGAACCGGCATCCACGGTGGTGAGGGCCTGGCCGGCGGCAGGCGCCTGCTGTCGCCAGGTCCCGGACTGGTGGTGCTTGGCCAACGTCGGATCTGACATCCGTTTGAGCGAGGTCAGCTCCTTGGTTTTCCGTTGGGGGGGAGGAGGCAAGGAGACCGACCAGACGTCGGGAGCCGGAGTTGTGGTGATGGTGGTCCCCGACCTTGGCGAGGCTTTGGATGAGGAAGAAGAAGGCCTGGAGGTCTTAACAGGCTGCAGAGTGGAGGAACCGGTTGAAGACTTGACCGCGACCAGGGGAGGCTGAGAGCAGGCCCGGGATGGAGAGCGGTCAGACTGGGAGCTGGAGCTGCGGGAGTCTGAGGCCCTAGAAGGGGATTTAAATCTCACCCTCTCCCTGTGTTTTTCGAGGTGCCTGCGGGCTTTCTCGGAAGATTCCCCCTTGGAGGCAGGTTCCATGGCCTTCAATCTTTCTTCCAGAAGGTAAGCTTGGAGGGCCTTCTGACGACGGATCCGGGTCCGACTGTTGAAGCCTTGACAAAAGGAGTAGGCCCGGGTGTCGTGGTCCGGGCCTAAGCACTGCACACAGACCGAGTGTGGATCTTTGAAGGGAATTTGCTTCCCGCAGGCACACTTAGACGGATGGCCCTCCGTGGATGTTGGTGAGGACATCAGATGGCAGACAATTGAAGAAGAAGTTTCTTGCGAAGAAACGGAAAAAAGAACTTTTCCAAACGTCGCGCGCTAGACACTGACCGGAGAGTCGAGACATGCAAGTCGACGGCGGGAAAGAACTGGGGATTCTGACGGGACCGCCTCCTTATGTACTACGCCTGACATCGGAGGCGGTCCCCGCTGAAGACTGCTAGCTAGATTTCCGTGTGGTCCTGACGCCTGCTGGCTACAGTCCTAATGGTGTAACCTGCTGCAAGAGCTGTATCTCGAAGATTTACTAAGGTGAGTAATTTTTTCTTCAAATAACATGAAGTCTTGCTGTATTCTGACTATTGTAAGACTACCAAGCAGTACCGCCATGGAGGAGGGAATCGAACCTACCTTGGGAATAGGCTCTGCAGCACTGTTGTACCAAACCGAGCATCACTCCTAGCCTGGATGTCCAGGGAATAATGCTTGGTAAATGTATGGACTGTTTTCCAGGTGGCTGCTTTACATATCTCTAGCAAAGGAATATCCCAGGCCGCAGCCAGGGAAGCAGCTGTACCTCTAGTCGAATGAGTCCTCAGGCCTGAAGGAGGTATTTTGCCTAGCTTCTCATAGCAGAATTGAATACAAGAGACAATCCACCTGGCATAAGTTATCTTAGTGGCAGGTTTGCCCTTACCCACTTCCCCATAAGTGAGAAACAGCTGAAGGGAGCCAAACCTGTGAGCCTTAGTACGCTCAATGTAGTAACTAAGGGCTATTTTAACATCCAAACTGTGTAAACTTCTTTCTCTTGAAGAAGAATGATCAGTGAAGAACACAGGGAGGGACGCAGATTGGTTCAGACGAAAATCTGAAACCACTTTAGGTAAAAAACTCCTATTAGTTCTAAGGACCACCTTATCTCTATGGAATGAGATAAAATCAGGCTCCACTGACAGAGCCTGCAATCCACTGATACGCCTGGCAGAGGTAATAGCTACCAGGAACACAATTTTCCAAGTCAGGTACTTAAGCTCTGCTGAAGACAAAGGCTCAAAAGGGGGTTGCATAAGCTGAGCAATGCAAACATTAAGATCCCACGCAGGGGTAGGATCCCTAAAGGGAGGATAGGTATGAAGCAATCCCTTGAAAAATTTACAGAATACAGGGTGAGATGACAGTGAGGAAGGCTTTCCCACTGAGAGAAAAGCAGAAACAGCTCACAAATGTACTCTGAGAGTAACTGCTCTGAGGCATAGGCCATTAAGATGAACCATATAATCCAGAACTGTAGACAATTCAGCAGTGTCTGGGGATATATGCTTATTGGAACACCAAATGCTGAATCTTTTCCATTTGGAGTTGTAAGTTTTTCTGGTGGCAGGCTTTTGAGAGGCTTTGAGAATATCCAGAACCCCTTGGGACAGATGCAAATCTGCATACTCTAACTCTTCAAGAGCCATGCCTTGAGATTGAGAGACCGAAGATTCGGGTACCAAATCCTCCCCTGAGAGGAGGTTAACAGGTTGTAATTCCTGGGAAGAGATAGGGGAAGATGGACTGCTAGGGACAGCAACAGGAGGTACCAAGGCTGCCTGGCCCAGTCTGGAGCAATCAGAATCATTTTGCAAGGCTGTGACCTTACCTTGACCAGAACCTTAAACAGTAGAGAAAAGGGAGGGAGGGAAGGCATACAGAAATTTCCCTTCCCAGTTCAAAATCAGAGCATCCAGAGGGACTGAGCCCAAGACTGGGGGTCTGCAACAAAACAGAGGAAGTTGGTGAGTGTCTGGAGCTGCAAAGAGCTCCATCTCTGGAGTGCCCCACCTTGGAAAAATCACTTTCAACACCAAAAGGTCCAAGGACCATTCGTGATGGCTCTGGGAGATCCTGCTCAATGCATCTGCTAGCACACTGTCCTTCCCTGGAAGGTGGACTGCTATCAGAGAGGTCTGCAGATAATAAGCTAGGGACCA
Source organism: Neoceratodus forsteri (assembly GCA_016271365.2). Taxonomy (NCBI): domain Eukaryota; kingdom Metazoa; phylum Chordata; order Ceratodontiformes; family Ceratodontidae; genus Neoceratodus; species Neoceratodus forsteri. The sequence goes on along the minus strand of CM057454.1, from coordinate 160,589,201 downwards.
CAATTTCATGGCTTCCATGGACCGAGTGCCTCCCTGCTTGTTGATGTACCACATGGTGGTGGTGTTGTCTGTCTTGACCTGAACCACCTTGTTCTGAACTGACAGAGAAAGCTTGCAGGGCCAGAAAGACCACCCTGAGTTCCAAGAGAATGATATGAAGAAGGGATTCCTGAGGGGACCACAGTCCTTGGGCTGTGAGAGCCCCCAGATGGGCTCCCCACCCCAATAGAGAAGCATCCGTGGTTAGGACCACAGAGTGAGACTGAGTGACGAATGGGACTCCTTGCCTGAGGTTGCCCTGATCCTGCCACCACTGGAGAGCCTGGATCAGAGTCTGGGTCACTGGAACTAGTTTGGTTAGAGAATCTTTCTTCTGAGACCAAAAGGCCCTCAGGTGAAACTGAATGTCCCTCATCTGAAATCTGGCCCCTTGGACCACTGCTGTAGAAGCTGCCATGTGGCCCAGAAGTTGAAGGAAGTGCCTTGCTGGCCGAGAGACCAGAAGGTGGAATGAAGAGGCCAGCTCTACAATAGTCCTTGCCCTTTCCAGGGGAAGAAAATCTCTTGCTTTGACTGTATCAGACTCTGCCTCTATGAAGGTGAGGGGCAGTACAGGCTCGAGAACTGACTTGGGAAGACTGAGAAGGAATCCCAGGGAAGTGAGCACTTGCTGAGTCACTTGAAGGTCTGACTTGACTTGGTCTGGGGACTGACCCACAATGAGCCAGTCGTCCAGGTATGGAAATATTTTTCCTTCTTAAAAAGGCCACTACTACTGCTAAGCATTTTGTGAATACCCTTGGAGCTGATGTCAGACAGAAGGGCATAGCTTTGAACTGATAATGGCCTGAAGGCAATTCGAACCTGAGGTACTTTCTGTGGGAGCACCTGATGGGAATGTGAAAGTAGGCATCTTTTAAGTCCAGGGAGGCTAGCCAGTCTCCTGGTCTTAGAGAGGGAAGGATTATTCCCAGAGACACCATTTTTTTGGTTTTAAAAGATGTTTGGTCAGGTATCTTAAGTTTAGGATGGGTTGCCACTCCCCTGTCTTTTTTGGGGTAAGGAAGTTCCTTGAGTACAGAACTTTGGCCCTGTGCAATGTAGAAACTCTCTCTACAGCCTTTAGAGCCAGTAGAGATGAAAACTCTGCCTCTAGGGCAATGGTTTCGGAGATGCTTGCAAGTGGAAAAGATCTGCCCCTCAGCTTTGAACATTTTTTGAAGCTGAGAACCAGCCCCTGGCTTACCACCTCCAGGACCCACTTGTCTGAGGTAATGGACATCCAGTCCTGGATGAAGTAAGCCAGCCTGCCTCCTACAGAAATGGAGTCGTTGACCCAGGCTGACACATCAGGGTGTCTGCTTGGCAGGAGCCTTAGGTTGAGGGATGGATGCAGCCCTGCTCATCCCCCTTCTGCCTCTCCCTCTGAAGAACCCCCTCTGAGAAAAGGGAGAAGAGGCCTGTGCTTGGTAGAAAGGCCTATGAAAAGGCCTGCTGCCTTTGAGGAGTTGCCTGCCTTTCTTTGGCCTGTGCACTCCTATAGGTGGTCCTATACTCATCCATCTTTTTGATGTAATTCTCTGTCTGCTCCCCAAAAAGAGAATTACCCACCACAGGAAAATCCATGGCCTTAGCCTGGGTGTCCTGTGAGAGACTAGTACATCTGAACCAAGCCATTCTCTGAAGAGAAACAGATGTAGCCATGACTCTAGATAACACATCATTGGAGTCCACAGCAGCATGGAACTGTACCTTAGATGCCTCAATCCCATCAGTAGCCACCCCCTCCAGGTCCGAGGCTAGCTGGGGGGAGGCCTGCTTAGCCAGTGCCAGTACAGTGTCCCACGTGGACTTCTGATACCTGGCCTGCATAGGCCATATAATTAGCCTGCCTGAGTCCCAAGGCGGATGCCACGTACTGTTTCTTTGCCATGGCATCCAGCTTCCTTGAGTCTTTACCTGGGGGGGGGATGAAGCCAAGGGTATATTTGCCTTATCACAGGCTGCAGCCTGCACAACCCCAACATGACTGCATTGTTGCTACAAGTACTCTGTACCTGAACCTGATAAGGTGTACCTTTTGTCCATCCTTCTGTCGACAGAAGGTACAGAAATGGAAATGACGTACCTACCATAATTCTTGATCTCCCTGGACGAAGTCTCCACCACTCATTCACACTAATGGGATCTATACCGGAGGCGCTAGGACCCAGCCGGAGCAAACTTTTTGCAGGAGGCCAGCGCCAGAGATGGAGCCACGAGGAGCAGCGCCGTGAGCCTATGCTCATGTGGCAATGACTATATCGGCGTCGACCCTCCAACCGCCTCAGTACCTTTTTCTCCTAGGAGGTGCAGCGTAACTAACCTAGAAGGATAGCCTAACCAAAACAAAAAATTACTCACCTTAGTAATGTTTCTTCTAATGGAGTCTTGCTATATTATAGACATTAGCAGTTTGATCCAGCTCTAGAACTGCCCCGGAGTGAAATGGTTAAAACCATTCCAAAATAGAATTTTGGCACGAGAGCAGCTCTATCTGTGTCATTTCAAACTTGAACTGTCAGATCTTTACGAGCCAAACTCACTAAGGTCTGTGTGGATGTTGTAACCCACACTAGCCAAATGGCTACCTAAAAATAACAACCATTGATGGTCCCAACACCCAAGACTCAAGTCAGGGGAACAGAAATACTAACACCATTCTAATAATATGAAAATGGAACATAAGTATAATAAAACACACACATGCTACATACACACCCCTAAAGTCCCAAAGGGACAAAATGCTAACAGGACATAAGTAGTGCCCACACTAAGTTGCCCGCACCCCACCAAGTAGAGGTTCTGAGGGGCAGGTTGGGGAGGTTCATAATATAGCAAGACTCCATTAGAAGAAACAACATTACTAAGGTGAGTAATTTTTCTTCAAACAACATGAAGTCTTGCTATATTATAGACATCAGCAGAATACACAGCAGTACCTCCATGGAGGAGGGGCAGAACCTACTTAGGAATAGGCTCGAAGAACAGTTGTGCCAAACCGAGCATCTCTCCTGGCCTGGACATCCAGGGAGTAATGCTTGCGTAAAGTGTAACGTTTTCCAAGTAGCAGCCTGGCAAATCTCTAATAAGGGGATATCTCTGGCAGCAGCTAGAGACGCAGCTGTACCCCTGGTAGAATGAGCCCTCAAACCGGGGTGGGGGGGGCTCTGCCCACTTTCTGATAACAAAATTGGATACAAGAGACAATCCACCTGGCTATTGATCTCTTAGTGGCAGGTTTGCCTTTCCCAACTTCACCATAGGTAAGGAAAAGTTGGAGGGATTCGAACCTATGACCTTTGGTACGCTCCATCTAATAACTAAGAGTTCTCTTAACATCCAGGCTGTGCAACCTCCTCTCACCCGAAGAGGAGTGATCAGTGAAAAATACTGGAAGGGAGATAGATTGATTAAGATGGAAATCTGAAACCACCTTAGGCAAAAACTTCCTATTAGTCCTAAGGACTACCTTATCCCTGTGGAAAGAAATAAAGTCAGTCTCCACTGACGAGGCTTGCAATTCACTTGTGCGTCTGGCAGAAGTGATAGCCACTAGAAAAACAGTTTTCCAAGTTAGGTACTTAAGCTCTGCAGAAGACAGAGGTTCAAAAGGGGGTTGCATTAACTGGGCAATGCAAACATTAAGGTCCCAAGCAGGGCCGGTTCCGAAAAGGGAGGATTAGTATGGAGTAATCCTTAAAAACTTGGAAAACACAGGATGAGAGGAAAGAGGGATGACTTTGCTGCTGACAGAAAAGCAGACACAGCTGCCAAATGAACTCTCAGGGTAGCTGGTCTGAGACCCAAGGAATTAAGATGTACCATGTAATCTAACAAAATGGGCAATACAGCAGATTCTGGAGAATATTTTCCCAGCACACCAAATGGAAAACCTTTTCCATTTAGAACTATAAGTAGTCCTAGTGGAAGGCTTTCTGGAAGCCTTTAGGATCTCAATAACACCCTGAGAGAGGTGTAAATCAGCAACTCTAACTCCTCAAGAGCCAGGCCTTGAGGTTGAGGGATTGAGGTCCGGATACCAAACCCTTCCCTGGGCACAAGTCAACAGATTGTGATTCCTGGGAGGCACAGGGAATATGGACTGTCAGAGACAGAAGAAGTGGGTACCAGGGCTGCCTGGCCCATCCGGGCAATCAGAATCACCCTGCAAGGCTGAGATCTGATTTTGACTAGTACTTTGAATAGGAGAGGAAAGGGGAAAGCATAGAGAACTTCCCTCCCAATCCAGAAGAAGGGCATCCAGGGGAACTGAGCCCAGCACTGGAGGCCTGCAACAGAACAGAGGAAGTTTGTGATTGTCTGGGGCTGCAAAAAGATCTATCTGAGGGATGCCCCACCTGGCAAAAACTATCCCCAGCACTTGAGGATCCAGGGACCATTCGTGATGGCCCTGGGAAATCCTGCTGAGGGCATCCGCTAGGACATTGTCCTTCCCTGGAAGATGAACTGCTATGAGGAAGTGTTCAGGGAATAGGCCAGAGACCACAACTTCTATTGCCTCGTGCACAAGGTCAAGACCGAGTGCCCCTCGTTTGTTGATGTACCACATTGTTGTGGTGTTGTCTGTTCTGACTTGTATCACCTTGTCGTGGACAGATGCAGAAAAGCTTGAAGAGCTAAAAAGACAGCTCTGAGTTCCAGCAAATTGATGTGGAGCAGAGATTCCTGGGGGGACCAAACTCCCTGAGTGGAAAGGTCACCCATGTGGGCTCCCCAACCCAGAAGGGAAGCATCTGTAGTGAGAGTCAAGTCGTGAGAAGGGGAAATGAAGGGGACCCCCGGTCTTAAATTGCTCTGATCCTGCCACCACTGGAGAGCTAGGATCAAGGTTAGAGTCACTGGGACCAACTTGGAAAGGGGGTCTCTTCTCTGAGACCAAAAGGTTCTCAAGTGAAACTGAATGTCTCATCTGAAATCTGGCTCCCTGCACAACAGCTGTGGATGCAGCCATGTGCCCCAGGAGCTGCAGAAAGTGTCTTGCTGGTCGAGAGACCTGCAGAGTGAAGGAAGAGGCCAGAGCCACTAAATTCCTTACCCTTTCTGGGGGAAGAAAGGCTCTGGCTAGCTTTGTGTCAAATTCTGCCCCTATAAAGGTGAGTACCTGGACTGGTTCCAGAACCGACTTTGGTAGGTTTAGCAGAAAACCCAGGGAGGTGAGAAGCTGCTGGGTGACCTGCAGGTGAGATTTTACCTGTTCTGGGGACTGGCCTACAATGAGGCAGTCATCTAGATAGGGAAAAACAGCAATCCCCTGCCTCCTTAAGTAGGCCACTGCCACTGCTAGACACTTTGTGAATACCCTTGGAGCAGAGGTAAGGCCGAAGGACATTGCTCTGAACTGGTAATGACCTGAGGGCAGTTCGAATCTGAGGTACTTTCGATGGGATCTTCTGATTAGAACATGGAAATAGGCATCCTTGAGGTCCAGGGAGGCTAGCCAGTCCCCTGGCCTTAGGGAAGGTAAAATCATTGCCAGAGTTACCATTTTGAACTTTGGTTTCAAAAGATGCTTGTTCAGATATCTGAGATCTAAAATGGGCCGCCATTCTCCTGTCTTTTTGGGGTAAGGAAGTATCTGAATACAGACCCCTGCCCTGATGCAGGGAGGAACCTTCTACTGCTCTGAGAGCTAACAGGGATGAGACCTCTGTTTCCAGAGCGAGGGTCTCTGAAGCACTTGCAGGTAGAAAAGTCTGCTTCTCAACTTGGGAAACTTTTTGAAGCTGAGAACCAGACCCTGGCTTACTACTTCCAGAACCCACTTGTCTGAGGTTAAAGAAGCCCAATCTGACTGAAGTAAGCCAGCCTGCCTCCCACTGGTACAGGAGAATCGGCCCTGGGCACCCCATCAGGTGCCTGTTTCACAGGAGGTTTAGGCTGGGGGTGGGAGAAGGTCTGCCCACCCTCGTCTGCCCCTGCCTCTGAAGAAGCCCTCTGAGCATAGGCAGAGGAGGCCTGAGTCTGGTAGAAAGGCCTGTGAAAGGCCTACCCTACCCCTGGGGCATGCCTTGAGGAGTGGCTTGCGCCTCCTTAGCCTGGGCACCTTGTAAGTAGTCCTATATTCATCCATCTTCTTCATGTAATTCTCTGTCTGCTCTCCAAACAGAGAATTTCCACCACAGGAAAATCCATAGCCTTACTCTGGGTATCCCAGAAACTAGTACACCTGAGCCAGGCAAACCTACGAAAAGCTACAGACGGGCCATGACCCTAGAGGAAACATCATTAACATCCACAGCAGCATGAAACTGAACCTTAGAGGCTTCAATGCCATCAGCAGCCACCTGTTCTAGTTCACTAGCCAGCTGGCCATGGGCCTGCTTGGCCAATTGCATAACAGTATCCCATCTAGATTTCTGATACCTAGCTACATAAGCCATATAATTTGCTTGCCTGAGTCCCAGAGAGGCTGCCATATACTGTTTTTGCCATGGCATCAATCTTCCTGGAATCCTTGTCAGGAGGATGTGAAGCCAAGGAATATTAGCTTTATCACAGGCAGCAGCCTGAACTACCCTACATGACTGCATTGCTGAGAAAGGAATTCTGTATCAGGGCCTGACAATGTATACCTTCTGTCCATCTTTTATCTACAGGAGGCACAGAATTAGAGCTTTTAAAATTTTAATTGTTTGTTTCCTAAAAGACTTATGTAAAGGAATAGACAATCTCCTAGACTCTCGAATATCCATCATTTCTACAAAATCAGGCTCCTCTTGCTCATCCACAGCCTCTTCTAAAGGAAGCTGGAGGGTTTCAGCAACTTTTTTATAAAACATAAAATGAGATGGGGACTCAGACAGCATAGGGGGAGATTCTAAAGGTCTGTCTGGGTGTGCCCATTGAACCGGACACCCAGACCTTCCCAGCCACATTCATACTGTTCATAATCCTCCTCCCTCCTCTGGTTCATAAAATTCTCAATATCATAATCCTGAACCACTGGGACCGGACGAACCAACCTTTACCAGATAGTGGTGGTTCGGACGGACCCTGAGACAGTGACTGGACAATTTGTATGGCTTTGTTATCTCTGCAGCAGTTGGAGAAGGAATTTTGGACCCAGACCTGCTGATTTTCTTGTTTTCTTTACTGGAATTGGTTCCTCAGAACCAGCTTTTCTTTGCCTGAGGAAGTATGGCCCTGGTCAGAGGCATCCCCTCTGGTTCGGTTGGCACCGAACCAGGCTGGCCATCCGGTCAGCAGACTTTTGGCCTCCTCGCCCTGAGCCTGCCAGATCTTTTTCCAGGGTGGCTGCAGGGAAATTCTTACATACCTGGCAGTCTGACTGGAGGTGGTCAAACCCCAGACAATAAACACAGTGGTGTGTGGGTCAGCCTTGGCAAAGACTTCCCACAAACATCACAGTGTTGAAACCCAGTGGCCCGGTTTTTCTTTGGGTTTCTCAGACATAATGCCAGCCTAACCAAAAACTTGCTCTTTAACGGCAGTGCTAGGCAAGACACCCTTATCGGTTCCTAACCGTGTCACGGTATTGGAAAAACGTTATAAATCCATTTTTTTTTAGAACCGATAAGAACCGGGAACCGCACTCTAGAATAGTAACTTTTAGTTTTAAATGAGTTTTAAACCCACTGATCGGTTCAAAACCGAACCGATAACTTACAAGTTCCACACAGACAAAACCTTCATTTACTTACGGTTACCACAGATAGAGCTTGAACCGAATGGTTTTGCGGTTAAAATAAAACTATTCTCGGTTAAATCCAACCGAGAAAACACTTTTTAAACCGAGAAATGAACCGAGCAGAAGGAGAAATCTCCAGAGCGACTGTTCACTGAGGCGGAGTAAAGAATCTGACAGTTCAAGTTTGAAATGACACAGACAGAGCTGCTCTCGTGCCAAAATTCTATTTTGGAATGGTTTTAACCATTTCATTCCAGGGCAGTTCTAGAGCTGGATCAAACTGCTAATGTCTATAATATAGCAAGACTTCATGTTGTTTGAAAACGGATATAAGACAGTACAGAAGACCCCGTATAAGAAGGGCCAAGAAAGAAGTCTTCACAGCCTAAAGACTGAGGGAGTGAAGACCAACAATAGAGGTGAGCTCAGGGGATGGTGGGTCGGGGTGTGAATGAGTGGTGGAGACTTCTTCCAAGAAGATCAAGAATTAGGGTAGGTACGTAATTCCCATATCTTCCTGGACATAAAGTCTCCATCACTCATTCACACCAGTGGGAGAGCACTGAGCTAATAATCCCCCGAGAGGGTGGCAGGAGAGACCAAGAGCTCACAGATTTAGGACAGAAGTCCATTAAGGATGGTTCTGCCAAACGAAACATATCATCTGGCATGGACATCCAGGGCACAGCGTTTGACGAAAGTATGCACTGAGCTCCAGGTGGCCGCATTGCAAATATCTGCAATGGGCACAATGCGGATTTCCGCCAGGGATGCCGCAACCACTCTAGTAGAGTGAGCGTACACTCTGCCTTCCAGCTTAACCTGTGCCATGGAATAACAGTGGTGAAGGCATGCCACCAGCCATGCTGAAATGCATCTGATAGCGACAGGTTGACCCAGCTGGGTCTCACTGAAGGAAACAAACAGTTGTTGAGCCTTGCAAAAATCTTTTGTTCTATCTAAATAGAAACGCAAAGCTCTTTTGACGTCCAAAGAATGAAGAGAACACTCCCCTTCCTTTTGGAAGTTCGCAAAGTAAGTAGGAAGGATCAAAGATTGGTTTAGATGGAATTCTGAAACAACCTTAGGGAGAAACTTAGGATGGGTCCTAAGAACTACTTTGTCTTTATGACACAGTATACGAAGGGTCTGTGACCAAGGCATGTATCTCAGAGACCCTGCGGGCCGAGGTAATGGCCTCCAGGAAAGCAGTTTTCCAAGTGAGGAATTTCAACTCACAGGTAGCTAGAGGCTCAAAAGGTTTTCGAGTGAGCATGTCTAGCACAAGATTAATGACCCAGGCTGTGACTGGACGTCTGATAGGAGGTCTGGTATGTAGAATTCCCTTAAGAAACCTCTTAACCAAGGGTAACTAAGCCAGTGGCAAGGAAAGTACTGGCTCATGATAAGCTGAAATGGCACAAGGGTGTACCTTGACCATAGAGTATTGCAGACCTGAATTTGAGAGGTCCAAAAGGTACTCTAGAACTTTATTTGGTGGACAGGAAAAAGGATTCAAAGATAATTTTGCACACCAGAGCGAAAAACGCTTCCATTTGGCTGTGTAAGTTTTCCTAGTGGCTGGCTTGCACGCAGCCAGAAGGATATCTGAAACTCTGAGGAAGACATTGAACCTGTTCACTTCTGTCTCTTAAGGAGCCAAGCATGAAGGTGAAGTGATCTCAGACTGGGATGGACCACAGGCCCAAGTCAGAAGGTTCATCTGAAGGGGAAGCGGTTTCGGAGGGGTTTCCGACATACTGTTGAGTAACGGAAACCATATCTGCCGAGGCCAGAAGGGAGCAATGAGGATAATTTTGTTCCCCTGGGACTCAAACTTGAGAAGTACCCTCTGAATTAGAGGAAGAGGCAGAAAGGCGTATAGAAAGTGTTTTGTCCACTGCAGCCAGAACGCATCCTGACAGAAAATGCCTTGCCCTGGATTTCTGGAGCAGAAGAGAGGCAGTTTTGTGTTGTGTGGGGATGCAAAAAGGTCCAGGTCTGGAGTTCCCCACTCTGCGAATAGTGACTGAACTAGGGTGGAGTAGAGACCATTCGTGAGGATCTGTCTCTGTTCTGCGGAGACGGTCTGCCAGTTCGTTCTGCACTCCCAGCAGGTAGGCCGCTTGAATTAGAGCCTTGTGCTCCAAGCACCATTCCCACACTCTCATCGCTTCCCTGCATGAGGGGTAAGAGTAAGCCCCGCCTTGCTTGTTGATGTAATGCATCACTGCTTTGTTGTCCGTTTGAAGGAGAATGTTCTTGTGACAGAGAATGTTCTTCAAAGCCCGGACTGCATAAAGGACGGCCCTCATTTCTAAGACATTTATGTGAAGCTGGGACTCATCCTGAGTCCACGTACCTTGAGTGTGGAGAGTCTGACAGTGAGCTCCCCACCCCATCAGGGACACGTCCGTGGTAGTGGAAATCTGATTATCCAGAGGAGCAAAGGGATACCCTTCCAGAAGATTGTCCTCTTGCGACCACCATGTGAGTGACTTTTTCAGAGTTTTCTCACCTTGATGAGAAAGGACTGAGGGTGAGTGGTTGGGGACCACGGAGTACTGAGCATCCACTAAGAGGTTCTCATGTGAAGGCGTGCTAGGGGTACAGTGAACACCGAGGATGTATCGGGCCATCTGTAGGATATCGCTCCTTCTGTCCTCTGGTAGAAACGCTTTCGCACAGGAGGTGTTCAGAAGAGTTCCTATGAAAAGGAGCCTCTGGGAGGCATGCAGCTGTGATTTCTTGAGGTTTAGCAGGACTCCCATGGACGTAAGAAAGTCTGAGGCCGTGGCAACGGCATTGAGAGTTCCTTGCCTGGAAGGGCTCACTAGAAGCCAGTCGTCCAGATATGGGAACACTTGTATTCTGACTTTTCTGAGATGCGCTGTGAGAATTGCACACTTTGTAAAAACTCGCTGTGCCGAGGATAGCCCAAAGGGCAGGACTCTGAACTGATAATGTTGTCTCAAAGCCACAAACCTTAGGTATCTGTGATGCTTTGGATGAATAGGAATATGTTGGTAAGCATCCTGCATGTCAAGGGAGGCTAACCAGTCGTGTTGATGACGCAAAGGTAACAGGGTCCCTAGTGATATCATCTTGAATTTCTCTTTGGGAAGAAATTTGTTTAATTTTCTGAGGTCCAAAATAGGGTGCATGCCCCCAGTTTTCTTTGGAACTAGAAAGTGATGAGAGTAGAACCCTGTGTTCCGTTGATCCAGCGGAACTACTTCTGCTGCCCTGTTGTTCAGAAGGCCGTGTATCTCGGAGGCAAGAAGCTTCTGACTGAAGAATTGATGGCTTTGGCTGCCACTTGGGGAGACAATCCGGAGGGTTCTCTGAAAATTTGAGGGAATATCCCTCGCGGATTATCCGAAGGACCCATTTGTCCAAAGTTATGGACTTCCACTGTTTGTAGAACTGAGTCAGATGACCTTCCACCGCTAAAGAGTCCCCCTTGGGCAGCTGAGGTGGGACTTGGGCCAGAAACTCAGTAGGCGGCACTGGGCGTTTTGGGTCCTTGCACTTTCTGTTGCATTTTCTTTTGAGGCTGAAGGGCTTGATTTTTATTAAAACCACCCCTACCTTTACCTCAAAAGGACTGAGTTATGAAACTGGCATTTGTTAACACTTCCTCGAGAGGGGGTGGGAGGAGGATGAGCCAATTTAATGGCTGACCTAGTCTTTTGTGTGGCCTCTAGAGCCTGTTCTACTTGAGGGCTGAAGAGATGCACACCATTGATGGGCAACGCCATGATCTGTTGTTGGGCATCATCTGTGAAACCTGAAGTGCGCAGCCAGGAATGGCGGCAGGTACAAATGCCCGCCACCGCCGCTCGGGAGGCAGTGTCGAAGGCGTCCATAACTGCTTTAACCTGCTGGTTGTTGCACTTGATAGCCCTGGTTATGGTTTGAAGAAGCTCTGAATTAGAGTCCGACTCCAGTAGAGCTTCAATCATTTGTTTGAGCGAATGCCAAAGAATATATTCATATTGAGAGAAATAGCTCTGGTAGCTGGCAGTACGCATACCCAGGGTGGATGCAGCAAAGACTCTCTTACCTGAAGTATCTATCTTACGCGATTCTTTGTTTATAGATCGAGCTGTAGTAGTCTGAGGAAGGATGACCCTATCATTCTCTGGCAAGACTACAATAGGATCCTCAAAGGCTTGGGAGGCCAAAATGGGTCGATCCCTGGGAGCAGCATACTTCCTATCTATGGACTTAGCCACAGAAGGAATGAGAGCAGGATTATTCCATACCATTTGAGAAAGCGTCTCAAAGGAGGGTTGTACCGGAGGAGTTAAACCCATAGGGATGTCCGGAACATGAAGGTAATGGAGTCTTAAAAGCTTCCCAGGATCGATGTCCATAGTCTGGAGAGAAAGAGTGGAATTCAAATGTTTCAGCAGAGACTTAAATGACAGGTCCTCGACCACAGGCTTTGTAACAGGATTAGATCCTGCTCCTTCCACATCATCAGTCTAAGATCTGGGTCAGGCACAATATCATCTCCTGACAGTCCAGGAGGGACTGCATAGACAGGAAAGGATTGAAAATCAGCAGAAAAAGAGGAAGAAAAAGAAATCGGAGAGGAGACGCCCTGAAGATTGGCAGAAGAAAATCCCGGCCTCGGTGCCGAAGAAGAGCACGGCACCAAAAGGCCGCACCATGCCGACAAAGCAGATGGCACCGAAGAAGAACACGGCGCCGAAAAGCCGCATGGCGCAGAAGATGGTGCCGAAAAGTTGCACGGCACCGAGAGCAGTGACAAAGACAGCGCTGACAGATGCAACGGTGCTGAGGACGGCACCGGAAATGGCGCTGAGCAACCCACCGACACAGACAGTGCCAAAACCAACCCAGGACCCCCAAAAATTAGAATTTGAGGGAAAAGAAGGAAGAATACCAGGAAATGGAGCCATTGGTGTGGCCCCCTGCGCTGCAGCCATGTGAGGGGGGAAAACACCTGAGCGTGGAGTCGACAGCACTGAAGAGGGTGCCGAGTGACTAGGGAGGCCCAATCGCCCTGCCCGATTCCCCGAAGAGCCAGAGGGCCCCTGAGTGACCGGGCCAGGCAGCTGGACCAGCCTCTGAGCCCAATGCTCCATAAGAGCGCCCACTGATGAAACTGCTCATCGGAAGCCCTGCCAGAAGGCAGGGAAGGGCTCCGATGTTGAAGAGGTCAGAGATCAGAACCAGAAACTGGCAACTCTGAATGAGGAGACCAGCAACTGACCCCAATGACTGATCGTCAACGTGCAGACCGATCAGAGTGCAACCTCGAGGCCAAAGGTGCCGAGAATGGGACCGTTTACTTTTATGCTTCTGGGGGCACTACCCACCTCCTTGGGCACTGGACCATCCGTTGTCAGACCCCTCTTCTGGAGGAGGAGGCGGTGGACTGGACCCAGCCTGGCTGACTGAACAGCTTTCATACGAAGTCTCCTTACCGTCACCTGACCCGCTCATGGTCAACTCCGTCAATGTAGGCAGACACTTCTTTCTTTGATAAGAATAAATCATCATAAGCGGTACTTTATTCAAAAAATACTACAAAATAAACTGAAAACAATGCTGCTAGTTTGAAGTTCGACTCCCGGCGGGCGAGCGACGTCATCGCTGAAGTGCACTCAATGGCAGGCAAAAAGGAACTGATGCGGTTGGAGGTTCGACGCCGAGACAGTCATTGCCGCATGAGCAGAGGCTCACGGCTCCATCTCTGGCGCCGGCCCTCCTGCAAAAAAGTTTGCTCCTGTTGGGTCCTAGTGCCTCCGGCATAGATCCCATTAGTGTGAATGAGTGGTGGAGAAAGAAGATTTTGGAATTTTTAAAATCTTTTGTGTCTGTTTCCCAAAAGACTTATGAAGGGGAATAGACAGTCTCGTGGACTCTGGGATGTCCATCATCTCCACATCATCAGGGTCCTCTTGTTCCTCTACAGCTTTTTCCACAGGGAACTGGAGGGTTTCTGCCACTTTCCTGTAAAACATGTAGTGGGAAGAGGACTCAGAAAGCCTAGGAGAGGAAACACCAGAAGGCCTGTCTGGAGAGATGTCCAGTTCAATGGGCTCAACAAGACCTCCTACACCGTCGCCGTCATCATCATCATCATCATCATCTTCATCCCCCTCCAAATCTGGTTCATAGAAGTCTTCAGGGGCATAATCTTGAACTGGAGGAACCGACCAAACCGAATGCCTGCCAGAAGGCGCCGGATCAGACGGAACCGGACGAAGCAATTCTACAATCCTTATCGCATTGGCAATCTCTTCGGCGGTCGGAAAATGGGTGTCTGGATCTGAACTGGACAATTTTTCTTTTCTTTTTGTTGGAACCGATCCCTCAGGATCGGCTCTCCTCTTGCCTGAAGAAGTATTGCCCTGGTCAGAGGGCACTCCCTCAGGTTCAGTCAGAACCGAACCAGGCTGGCCATCCGGGTCAGCGTACTTCACGGCCTCCTTATCCCTGAGCCTACCTAATCTTTTTTCCAGGGTAGACTTAGGGAAATTTTTACAGAATTGGCAGTCTGAATCGAGGTGGTCAAACCCCAGCCAAAAAACACAGGTGATGTGGGGATCAGCCTTAGCAAAGACCCCCCCACACACACACTGCAATGTTGAAACCCAGTGGGCCCGGTTTTTCTTTTGGGTTTCTCAGACTTAACCATCCTAACCACAAACTTACCCTTTTTATGGCAAACAACCAGGCAAGACACCCTTATCGGTTTCTAACCGTGTCATGGGTATTGGAAAAAACCACAAGAAAATGCAGTTTTTTTTAAAACCGATAAGGACTGGTAACCACACTCTTGAGTTTAAAAACAAAGACAGAATATACAAATCACTAAACGGACAGTTCTGCCGAACCGGTTGAAAAACCAATTTTTACAATTTCCACAAACTTACTATGTCTAGTTCTCTACCTAGTACTTACTGTACCACAGACAGCGATCTGAACCGAAACTTGCGAAAAATAATCGGTAAAACCGAGGACTTTAACCGACTTTCGAACCGTGAGCAAAGGAGAAATCTCTGGAGCGGCAGTTCAGTTAGGCGGAGTAAAGAATCTGACAGTTGCGCTTCAAAGTGCAGCAGACAGAGATTTGAACCGAGCTCGAGCTCAACGTTCTATGCTCTGCATAGAAATTAACCCTCTACTCTCCGGGGCAGTTTGAATGCTGGGGCTAACTGCAATAGTCAGAATACAACAAGACTTCATGTTGTTTGAAGTAACGGCAACTAAAAACAACACTTTCCATAACAGAAAACGTAGCTTGCAATCCATGGCTGGTTCAAAGGGAGGCAACGCAAGTTTTTCTAACAAAAATAAATGATCCCAAGGAGGGATGGGGTCCCTAATGGGGGGTTTAAGATGAAGCATTCCCCTCAAAAATGTTCAGGCCAGATCCATCTGGGCAACATATTTGCCATCCACCGGCACATGATAGGCAGAGACTGCTGACAGGTGTACCTTGATGGAGGAATATCGGAGGCCAGAGTCTCTCAGGGAGAGAAGATACACAAGGACAGCATTCAGAGGGCACAGGAGAGGGTCCAGATCCCGATTGGAGGCCCACAAGCAAAAGCACATCCTCTTCATGGAGTAGGTAGTCCTAGTGGAAGGTTTCCTAGCTGCAACCAAGACCTCAGCCACTCTGGGAGATACTCCAAAATGTGCAGTGGCTATGTCTGTGGGTGCCAGACATGCAGATGTAGGGACCGGAGGTCTGGGTGAACCAACCTGCCCTGCTCTTGTGACAGTAATTGGAAGGACAAGGGCAGGGGAATTGGAGGTTCCACTGCCAGCTGCTGTAGTAGTGGGAACCATATCTGATGAGGCCAAAGCAGAGCTACGAGAATCATCTCCGCTCCTTCCACTTGGAGTTTGAGCAGAACTCTTTCCAGGAGAGGAAGGGGGGAGGCATATAGAAACCTCCCTGTCCAACAGAGGGACAATGTGTCTCACCAGAAAACACCAGACCCGGGATCGAGTGAGCAGAAACTGGGCAGTTTTGCACTGCATGGGGATGTAAAGAGGTCCAGCTCTGGACAACCCCATCTTTGGAAGAGGTCGTCTGCTACAGACTGCAGAAGTTCCCATTCATGAGTTTTTGACCAAGACTGGCTCAAGGTGTCAGCCAAGGCGTTTTGGACCCCTGGAACATGCACTGCAGTAAGCAATAGGCCATGGTCTAAATCCCAGAACCACACTCTCATAGCCTCCCGGCACAGAAGATAGGAGTGAGTCCCCCCGCTTGCTGATGTAGTAAACAAACGGCATGTTGTCTGTCTGCACCAACGGGGGCCTGGACGGAGATCCAGGAGAAACACCTGTAGAGCGTACAGAACTGCCCTCATCTCCAGAATACTGATGTGGAGGGTCAGTTCTGGAGAAGACCATGCCCCTTGAGTCCGATGGTTCTGAAAATGAGCTCCCCATCCTATGCCCGAGGCATCGGTAGTGAGAACCTGTAAAGGGTCTTCTCTATGAAAAGAGACTCTGGACTTCAGATTCTGTGGAGAGAGCCACCAAGAGAGAGTCTGTATCACTGCTTTGGAGATCAAGACCAGCTGGTCAGGATCATCCTCCCTCTGATCCCATTGCACTCAGAGTCTGCTGAGGGACCCTCATAAACAGACGTGCTGAGGGAATGGGCCACATGGCCTAGGAGCTGGAGCATGGTCCAAGCTGAGACCTGGCGAGCAGCTGAAACTTTGTGGGCCTAACAGTAAAAGGCATACTGCCCTGTCTGGTGGGAGGAAGGTCTTCTCTTACTCCATGTCTAGGATTGCCCCTATGTATTGTAACCTCTGACACGGTGTTGGGAATGACTTGGCCATGTTTAGGGCGATCCCCAGGGAACTGAACAGGCTGAAGGTGTCCTCTAAAGCTGCCAGAAGCTGATCCCTTGTGGCAGCGGTCAGAAGCCAATCATCAAGGTAGGGATAAATGAAGTGTCCCTGCCTCCTTAGGGCTGCTGCCACCACCACTAGGCACTTTGTGAAAATGCATGGTGCCGAGGAAAGACCGAAGGGCAAAGTCCAAAACTGGAAATGCCTTCCCTGAAAGGAGAACCTCAGGAACCTCCTGTGAACTGGAAGCACCAGAATATGGAGGTAGGCATCTTGCATGTTCAGGGAGTCCCCTTGATGCAACATGGGAAAAATGCCCGGCAAGGTGAACCTCTTGTACTCAGGTCCAGATTCGGGCACAGATCCCGTCTTCTTGAGAACCAAGAAGAAATGGGAGTAGATCCCTTACCCCCACTCTGGGTCTGGGATGGCTTCTACTGCCTTCTTGTCTAGTAAGGACTGTACCTCCTCCCAAATGAGCCTGGCATGGGAGGGGGAGTAGGTCATTTGGACTGGAGGATTGTCCAGGGGCATCTGCCGAAATTCTAGCGCATGATCTTGCTCTATCAACTGGAAGACCCACGCATCGTTGGTGATGGAGGTCCACCCATCAAGGTAAAGTGAGAACCAACCCCCTACTACGTCTGCCCTGGACTTGGCAAGGGGTATGGGGTCGGGCAAGGAGACATGCATGGGAGCCCAGGGTGGGCAGGGAGATGTGGGAGGGTTTGGTGTTCCTTGGTCCCTGTGCTCCATCGGGTTGAGAGGAAGTTTTACAGCAAAAGTTGCTTCTCTATTGCTGTCCTTTAGGCTTCTGCCCTCCCTGGTGATGAAACTGGTGACATCTGCCAGATCTGTACAACTGATGCACAGACTGAATGGCCTTACCAGAGTCCAGGAGGTCCAAGATATGAAAATTACGTACCTACTGTAATTGTTGATCTTTCTGTGTATCTTCACCATTCATCAGTAGTGGGTACAGCTCTGGAGCTAGGACCCCGAAGAAGACTTTTTTTATGGGTGGAGTCAACAAAGAGCTGGCACCGCTCTTGAGGCAGACGTTCCATGTGGCGCTTGAGGGTTAGCAGTTAACTGCCGTCGACTCCTCCCCAGTCCCAGTTCTGAAATGCCGGACAGTGCAAGGAAGGGAGGGTGGGATGAGGCAAGAGAGCCTAAGGGATAGACAAAAGGAAAGGAAAGGAATAATGAACTAAAAGGAGAAATAAATGACAGAGACAGAAGAGAGAAATTAAAAATAGGAAATTGGGGAAGGGAAAAGGCCCCAATCTCTAGAAGGAGAAGTAGAAGATAGGAGAGGGAGGGATAAGGGAAAGAGCAGCACACCCCCCGGAGCGGTTCTGCAAGTTATGAATTTAGAAAATGACAGTCCAACCCTGGGCTATCAATGTTCAGTTGCAGAAAGCAAAGCCTGAATTAAAAGCAGCATAGGTCAAAAGACCAAGCAACAAAGGAGTGCAGGTTGAGGGTGTCTCTCAAACTCTCCCTCCCAAAAAAGAGGGGATTTTAAACAACCTAGATGGCATGGGGGGAAAAACCTGAACTCAAAATTTGAGTTCATAAATTAAACATATTTGAGGGGGAGGGGGGCCCCCCAACACTCCCTAGACTTAAGGGAGAGAGAGAGAACAGAGAGCCCCCCCATAAAACCCCTAAGGGATTCATCTCTGTGTGTCTCCACAGTCCCCTCCCGCCTAACCGCAAGGGAGAGGAGAGCGAGGAAAGAGAAGACACACAGGGGGAGGAGGGAGTCCAGAGACTGAAGCCAATAGGGGGAAAGGAGGGTGGGATTTAGTGATGAATGGTAAAGATACACAGAAAGATCAACAATTACGGTAGGTACGTAATTTTCATATCTTATCTGTATCAAACTTCACCATTCATCACTAGTGGGTGAGTACCGAGCCCCCCGAAGGGGGCCCTGAATCACCCCAAGGGACTAGGTCCCTTAGCCTCCAGTGGGTGAAATACCGAAGGGGAGAACCCTTACAGGCCTGGGGAGGCCTGCGACTGGTCTGGGTGAGATGGAGCCCCCAGTGGGGGACAGAAGGTGCCCCGGAAGCCGCTGTCTAACCTATAAGGGGAAAAGATGGGTTCCCCGGTATGCAGAGTAAATCACACTACGCCAGGTCAGGGGTGATAACTGGGATAGGTGAAGCCATGCCGTCCACCGAAGACAGATCGCTGTCCCTACTACTCCGGATGCCACCTCATCAGCTTCATAAGATGCCCTTGCTTGGTGCCTTGCTAGCTCCAGGCCCTGCGCAGAGAGGGCAATGGCTTACCTGGTTTCCTCCGAATCAGGCACTGAGGCTAGGATCTGTCCTAGCCTGGATCATAAGAACCTGTTGTAGGCTGCAAAGTGGGCCTGAGGTGCAGCAATGGATAGAGAGATCCGTGCCGAGTAGAACACTCGTCTCCCTCAGAAACTGAAGTCTGCAGAATCAGAGTCTGGGGGTCAGTCACGGTAAGGGGTGCAAGGCCCAGAGGGGGTGTCCAGGGAGGTCAAACCCGAAGTGGGATGAGGCAGAGAACCTGGAGATCTGGGGGGAGCGCAATACCACTGGTGTAGGTCCCTTGGGGCTAGAACAGTGAAGAAGGGACGTAGCCAGAGCCAATGTGATGCTTCCTGAAAAGGAATAGGCCAGGCGGGAGCTACCAGGTGAGCTGCACTGTACTCATCTAAAAAGGCGCACGTCACATGCTCGGGATTGCTAACCGGGACTGGGGTAAGGTGGAGCTCGTCCAACATCCTCACAGGGAAGTGCTGATAAGAAGAAAGATCAGACGCTGGGAAGACGTGGACAGATGGTTCCTCTCCCTCCGTGGCGGGGGAAGAGGATAAGGAGGAGCTCCCAGGTTCAGGGTCTGGCTACACGGGAGCATGGTGGAACACCTACTGGTCCAGGGCATGGAGGTAGGTGGGGAAATGTGCAGTGGAACCTCTGAACTGTTCCCAAGTGAAAGGCCCTCGAGGACCGGGAATACCTGGGACAGGCAGGGATGGAGACAAGAGACTCGGGGGACAGGCTCCTAGCAATAGGAGAACAGTCTCTGTCAGGGCAGGGGGGCCAACAGGAAACTCTTCGCAGGGAGTGGGATCCGAAGGTCGCTGCAGCTAACAGCCATTCAACCGGATCGGAATGGTCAGATTTGTGCCCAAAGGAAGAAATCCCCCCGTGAGGTAACCGGGACCGTCAGAGTCCAGAAGGATGGCCCCTGATCTCAGAATTTAAATTCCCTCTCAAGGACTCGTCCAGGGGAAAGGCGAGGGTCTGTGCTGCGACCCCTCCCAGAACCCAGCCAGGCTACAGAGAGGGCGTCCTGCACCACACCCCTACCCCTCAACCCTTCGGAATCGAAAAGGGACTTCGTCCTCCTAACCACCGACCTAAGCAACTGTTAACCCGGGAAGCCTCCCCATGAGTCCAACAGGAAGCAGTACCTCCCCTTCCTGGTGCATCCGGGGCTGCCCCAAACTTGGGCTGTCCATACACACCAAGGAAGAGGATGCCCCACCTGGAGAAGCAGAAATGCCAGGGGCCCCAGGTTGCACGGCTGTGGTCATAGGGACCACTGCTGCCTGGTCAGACCCACTGACCCTATGACCAACTGGCAATAACTGACTCCCAGAGGGAGGCCGAGGTGCTGGAAACAGAGGGGTTCGATGATTCTGAAGAACCTAGGAGCCAGTCCAGATGAGACCCAGAGTCTGCCTCCGAAGAGGCAGTCTCCGAAGTCCGATGCCAGACAACTCCTCAAGCCCCTCCAGTTCCTGGACCACGAGCTGGAGCACCCTGTAACCCAGAGCGAAACACAGTCCCATGCCCGGTGCCGATGCCCACCCCAGCACTCCGCTCCCTCCTGGCACCAAACAACCAAGTCCAGCATGGCACCGTACCTGACGCCGACAACCACCCTGGCACCGTGAGCAGCACCGAAGTCGGGCATGGCCCCGAACGCGGTGCTACACAGCAGCCCAGCACCATGAGCGGTGCCGACCCCATCCCCAGCGCTGCGGGCGGCACCAGAAGCAGGCCCAGAAACACCCAAAACACCATCCTCGGCACTGCTGAAAGCCCCGGGGCTGTGAGCATCAGAAGCGACAGCGGCACCGAGAGAAGGCCTGACGTGGACCGCGGTGCTACATTCAAAGCCCACAACACCGCCACGAGACGGCTCCTAGGACGGTGCCAGTCCAGACCCAAAGGGCCCGGAACATGACACCGACGGAGCCTTCGCCAATGAAGAGGTGACTGCTAAAGCGGTGCCTCCCAACTGACCCCGGAAAGGGCCAGACTGGGCCTCCTGCACCACGGAAGAAACCCCCACAGTGGCAAGGCTAACAGAGGCAGGGGCTCCCTCCTCCACAGGCTGTATAGGACTGGGAGGGGACCCGGAGGAAGGGCTGAGAATCCTCACCTTGGCCCGCCGACTGTGCACCCATCCTCCGAAAGTCGGCGGCGCACGTCCGACTTTCCATGCGCAGTTCTCAATAACTCGGTGGTCCATCGAGAAACAAATGCTGCAGTCATTCATATCGTGGTCCGGGCCGAGGCAGAAAAGGCAGCGATCATGCTGGTCCGTCATGGAATAGAGGTGGCCACAGGCACAAACAGTACTCAACGCCACTTTGAATAAAAAGGAAAGGTCTTACCAGTCAGAAGCGACGTCGAGTAGGGCGAACAGAACCGAGGCACAACTAACACGCAAACCAACAACTGGTCCAAGGAACTAGGCCACAAAATCCAGCAGTCTCCACACGAGGTACCTCAGTCAATGGTGGGAAAGAAAGAACTGGGGCTGGGGCTGGGGCGGAGTCGACGGCACTGTACGGCCAACCCTCAAGCGCCACGTAGAACGTCGACTGAGGTTGGCGCCAGCCCTGCGTTGGCTCCGCCCAAAGGAAAAAAAAAAAAAGTCTCCCTCGGGGTCCTAGCTCCAGCGCTATACCCACTAGTGATGAATGGTGAAGATTGACACAGATAAGATCTGGCTGCCGTGTCCACCGAACCGTAGGATAACCTCAAGACGTGTTTCCCCATGTCCAGACCAGACTGGAACACGTCTAAGAGCTCCGTTTTGTGGTCAGAATCGGGCTGTCTTTTTGCAAGCTCAATTGCCTTGTTCCAGAGGATTTCTGATACTGCATCATGTGCACCAAAATATTGAGCAAACTAATTTTGCAGGTGGGCAAAGAGTAGACCTTCCTGCCGAACTGATCCAGTCATTTGGATTCCTTGTCCGGTGGTTGGGAGCTCATGTGCCAGAGCTGTTTGGTGCTGACATGTGCAGCCGACAGCACGACCAAGTCTGCCTTGGGCTGTTCCCCAAAGGAACGGCTAGTTCGTTGGGGTACGATACAGCCTGTCCACTTTCTTAGGTATAGCGGGGGACGTCAAAGGGTGCCTCCAGGCTAGCCTGGTAGGATCATGAAAGGGGACTACCAAGGGTGGGACAACTAAGAGTTTGGGCTCATTCATACCCAAGAAATGAGCAAGCCTCTTTCTTTCTGGATCAAGATACTCAGTCTCCAACTGATTCAAAAATTGGATGTGACGCATCACGTCCAAAAAGGCGGGATCATCGGGGAGTGGGTGAATCCCTCAGAGAGTCAGGGTGGTGGGGAGGAGAGGAAAACTCCCCTGAGGATCTGGAGGAGACAGAAGAGTTTTAGTCAGATGACCTAGAGGAAGCTCTGGAGCGGGGATGTTGGCGTCTCCTCCTATAATGCCTGGAGGATGATCTAGAATGATGACTGCGTCGTTCGGGAGACCTGTCGTCCAATCGGGTAGGAGACCTATCCCTAGGGGGTGATGACCACGGGGGCCACTTACGGGAGTCTATGGGAGGCTGTGGCTTTGGAACCTGAGGTTCCTTGGGGATGATGTCTTTTTTGACTGTGTCCCACCAGGAACTGAAAAAGTCCTTGACTTCAGACAGAGAGACCATGGCTGGGGCCGATGGGTCCATGTCTCAGGCCCGTCGTAGGCTTTTCCGGGCGGCGGACCTGACAGTTTGTCGGGAGCCTGCATACACTCTGGTAATTTGTGTTTCTCCGGCATCTAGTCTTGGGGTGGTACTGGAGCTGACGGCAGGTCGACTGTTTGACCTGACGTCCGACCACCAGTTGTCAGCGGGTTGGTCGTCAGGGAGGCATCTCCTTGACCAGTGGCTGTGCCCATTCTAGCAGAAGCTTTGGGGGTGCAGGCAGCGGGGAAGACCCCAAAGATGAGGACGTCAAGGATGTTGGGGTGGAGCACCGGGAGTCTGATGCCCGATGCTTTGGAGAGCTGGCGACAGGGTGAGACTCCATTTCTGAATGATGCTTCCTATCGTCGGGTCCAGCTGGACGATGAGGAGAAAGCCTTCGCCTGATGAGGGGCACCATGATGGCTGTCGCCCGCCCCTTTGAGGGCAGAATCCCTGGACTTAGACCCAGAGGTATGGCTGTAGGGTCTAAGAATAAGGGAGGTGACCGAAGGCCCAAGCTCTGAAGAAACACCGCCTGACATACGCACCAATGCGGGGTTTCAAGGCCAACAGCGTGGAGAAACTTGGGTTGGCGGGGCCAGAGTCAGGCTCCTGCAGGAGGGAGGACGAGGCAAACCATTCTGTCTTGGACACCTGGATCGTGAGTCCGAACGGGTGTCCTTCTCGTGATGGTGGTGTTTCCCACTGGACTTTTAATCCTATTTGTGAGATGTCCCAGACCCTAAAGAAGAAGGGGATCCTAGGCCTGACGGGGTCTTTTGCATGGTGGCCAGCTGATGTTCTAGAAGATAGGTCTTCAGTCAACAGATGCGAGCCGGTGGTGGAAATTTTTACAGTGCAGGCAGGAGTTGGCTTCATGGTCAGGTCCCAAACAGATGAGGCAGGCTGAGTGACCATTTCAGGCCGGGATTTGCTTCCCGCATGCACACTTGGATTTCGGTCGCTGACTGGAAGATGACGGAAAAGACATGCACCGATTATGCGGTTAAACAACAAATAAACTTTCTGTAGAAAAAAGTATGCGAAAATGTATATTTTTTTGGTAACCAGGTTAGTGCACTGATCCAGTGGACCCTTTTCAGTCACGACCTGGGCCACGAGGTAGCGATGGAGTAACACAAGCAGTGGACATTTTTACAATTTGTTTTACAGACATTTATATTCTGGTGTGTAGATGATACAAGCACTCGTGGATATAAAACTGTCATTATTTACATACTGTACCAGCAAGGTAAAATACTGAGTAATACAGGCAGTAGTACAGAGAAGGTAGATTACCATTTGCACTAACTAAACAAGGTGCTTCTAGTCTAGGTAGACACACCTGACCTGGCAGTGAGAGCAGGCCGGGATCAAGAAAGCCTATCTGGTTGTCTGTGCTAGACAGCAAGAGAGTCACATGCGGGTTTTGCTAAAGGAGAAGGGGGCGGTCGACTGTTAGCAGCAGGTGTCTGTGGAGCCGATGTGAACCGGTCGATGGGAAAGAAAAAATTACTCACCTTAGTAATGTTGTTTCTTCTAATGGAGTCTTGCTGTATTCTGACATATGCAGTTAGGTCCTGCCTTTCAACTGCCCCGGAGAACAAAGAGTTAAACTTTCCGTGGACAGCATGGAATGTTCACCATGAGCTCACTTGAAGCTCCTGTCTGCTGTTGTTTAAACTGCAACCATCAGATCTTTACGAGCAATACTCCCTAGAAGTTGTGTGTGGAAACTGTAAAACTCATACTAGCCAACTGGCAACTATATCTATATAAAAGGGTTTTTGGTTTCAAAAGGAAGACTCAAGTCAGGAAACCCAAAAACCAAACACAACCACTCACCCAAACTAAAAGAGGGTAAAAAAAGGACACCCCTAGGGTGCCAACACTGCTCCTGCCCACCCACATCCCAAAATCTAGGTTCTGAGAGGTGAGGCGGGGGGAGGTCAGAATACAGCAAGACTGCATTAGAAGAAACATTACTAAGGTGAGTAATTTTTTCTTCAAACAATATGAAGTCTTGCTGTATTCTGACATATGCAGAACTACCAACAGTACCTCCATGGAGGAGGGACAGAACCTACTTTGAAACAGGCTCGAAGTACTGCTGTATCAAACCGAGCATCACTCCTAGCCTGGATATCCAGAGAGTAATGCTTGGTGAAAGTATGGACTGTTTTCCAGGTGGCTGCTTGACAAATTTCTAAGAGAGGAATATCATTGGCAGCAGCCAGGGAAGCAGCTGTACCTCTAGTGGAATGAGCCCCGCGACCTGAGGGTGGAGTTCACCCAGTTTTTATAGCAGAATTGCATACAAGAAACAATCCACCTGGCAACAGATCTCTTAGTGGCAGGTTTGCCCTTACCAACTTCTCCATACATAAGGAACAACTGGAGGATTCAAATCTGTGACCCTTGGTACGCTCTATGTAGTAGCTAAGGGCTCTTTTAACATCCAAGCTGTGTAGCCTCCTCTCTCCAGAGGAGGAGTGGTCAGTGAAGAAAACAGGGAGAGAGATATAGACTGGTTAAGGTGGAAATCTGAAACCACTTTAGGTAAGAACTTTCTGTTAGTTCTTAGGACCACTTTATCTCTATGGAAAGAGATGAAATCAGATTCCACTGACAGGGCTTGCAATTCACTGATACGCCTGGCAGAAGTAATGGCTACCAAAAACACAGTTTTCCAAGTCAAGTACTTAAGCCCTGCTGACGACAAAGGCTCAAAGGGGGGTTGTATAAGCTGAGCAATGCAAACATTAAGGTCCCAAGCAGGAGCAGGATCCCTAAAGGGGGGGATTGGTGTGAAGCAATCCCTTGAAAAACTTACAAAACACAGGATGGGATGATAGAGAGGAAGGCTTGCCTACTGACAAGAAAGCAGAAACAGCTGCCAAGTGTACTTTAAGGGTAGCTGGTCTGAGGCCTAAGCCATTAAGATGGACCATATAGTCGAGAACCGTAGGCAACTCAGCAGAATCTGGAGAAATATTCTTCTTAGAACACCAAATGCTAAATCTTTTCCATTTGGAGTTGTAAGTCTTTCTGGTGGAAGGCTTTCGAGAAGCCTTAAGGATATCCAGAACCCCTTGGGAAAGATGCAGATCTGCAAACTCCTCAAGAGCCATGCCTTGAGATTGAGAGACCGAAGATTTGGGTACCAAATCCTCCCCCGAGAGGATGTCAACAGGTTGCAATTCCTGGGAAGAGACAGGGGAAGGGGGACTGCTAGGGACAGCAACAGGGGGTACCAGGGCTGTCTGGCCCAGTCTGGAGCAATCAGAATCACTTTGCATTGTTGTGACCTTATCTTAACTAACACTTTGAACAGGAGAGGGATGGGGGAAAAGCATACAGAAATTTCCCTTCCCAGTTCAGAATCAGAGCATCCAGGGGGACTGAGCCCAAGACTGGGGGTCTGCAACAAAAGACAGGAAGTTGGTGATTGTCTGGGGCTGCAAAAAGATCTGTCTCTATAGTGCCTCATCTCTAGAAAATCACTTTCAAAACTAGAGGATCTAGGGCCCATTCGTGATGGCCCTGGGATATTCTGCTCAGTGCATCTGCTAGGACATTGTCCTTCCCTGGGAGGTGAACTGCTATCAGAGAGGTTTGCAGGGAATAGGCCAGGGACCACAACTTCATTGCTTCTGTGCACAAGGCCATTGACCGAGTGCCTCCTTGCTTGTTGATGTACCACATGGTGGTGGTGTTGCCTGTTCTGACCTGTACCACCTTGTTCTGTACAGATTTGGAAAAAGCTTGCAGTGCCAGAAACACTGCTCTGAGTTCCAAGAGATTGATGTGAAGCAGAGATTCCTGAGGTGACCACAGTCCTTGGGTGGTAAGATCCCCCAAATGGGCTCCCCAGCCCAGCAGGGAAGCATCTGTGGTGAGTATCACTGAACGAGACTGAGTGACAAAATGAACCCCTTGTCTCAAATTGTCCTGATCCTGCCACCATTGCAAGGCTTGGATTAGGGTTCGAGTAACTGGGACTAGTTTGGTAAGGGAATCCTTTCTTTGAGACCAGAAGGCTCTTAAGTGGAACTGAATGTCCCTCATCTGGAATCTTGCCCCTTGGACCACTGCTGTGGAAGCTGCCATGTGGCCCAGTAGCTGAAGGAAATGCCTTGCTGGTCGAGACACCTGAAGGGTGAATGAAGAGACCAGTTCCATGAGGGTCCTTGCCCTTTCCAGGGGAAGGAAGGCTCTTGCCTTTACTGTATCCAGCTCTGCACCTATGAAGGTGAGGAGCTGTACTGGTTCGAGAACTGACTTTGGAAGGTTGAGAAGGAATCCTAAGGAAGTGAGCACTTGCTGGGTCACTTGCAAATGCGACTTGACTTGGTCTGGAGACTGACCTACTATGAGCAAGTCATCCAAGTATGGGAAGATGGAGATCTTTTTTCTCCTTAGGAAAGCAACAACTACTGCCAGGCACTTTGTGAAAACCCTTGGGGCTGATGTTAAGCCAAAGGGCATTGCTCTGAATTGATAGTGGCATGAGGGCAACTCGAACCTGAGGTACTTTCTGTGGGAGCACCTGATGGGAATGTGAAAGTAGGCATCTTTGAGGTCAGGAGGCTAGCCAGTCCCTGGCCTTAGAGAGGAAGAATAATTCCCAGAGTCACCATTTTGAACTTTGGCTTTAAAAGGTGTTTGTTCAGATATCTTAGGTCCAGGATGGGCCTCCATTCTCCTGTCTTTTTGGGGGTTAGGAAGTACCTGGAGTAAAATCCTTTGCCCTTGTGTAGGGTGGGAACCCTCTCTATAGCTCTGAGAGCTAGGAGAAAGAAACCTCTGCCTCTAGGGCAAGGGTCTCAGAGATTTGCAGGTGGAAAGTATCTGGTTCTCATCTTGGGAAATTTTTTGAAGCTGCGAACCAGTCTCTGGCTTACTACTTCCAGGACCCATCCACACAGAAACAAAACCTATCTAGTACTCACGGTACCACAGACAGAGACTTGAACCGACTAAGCGGTAACAGCAATTCGGTAGAAACTGACCGAAAAAGCAACACTTCAACTGACTTTTTTGAACTGAGCAACAGGAGAAATCTCCAGAGCGACTGCTCAGTGAGGCAGAGTAAAGAATCTGACAGTTGCAGTTTAAACAGCAGCAGACAGGGGCTTCAACCAAGCTCATGGTGAACATTCCATGCTGGCCATGTAAAGTTTAACTGTTTGTTCTCCGGGGCAGTTGAAAGGCAGGACCTAACTGCATATGTCAGAATACAGCAAGACTTCATGTTGTTTGAAAGAACTGGGGTGTGGCCAGGGACCGCCGCCTTTATACCACTGGTGGACATCTGAGTCGGTCCAAGCGTCAGGGGACGGTCCCTGCTGGGTACTGCTAGCTAATAATTTTTCCATGTGGTCCTAGTGCCTGGCATCATAGTCTTTATGGTGTAGCCTGCAAAAGTTCCGACTTTAAGATCTCTGCGATACATAGAAAAACATGTGTTGCAACGGTCCATATCGTGGTTAGGGCCCAGGCAATGATCATGCCAGTCCGAGATGGAATAAAGCCATCCACAGGGACATCGTTGCATCAGGGGCTGGCCCGCCTTTGAAGATTTCTTTTTCTTGTCCCCGGAATGAGACACGTCCGAATGGAAACACAAAAATAAATCAGCAAAAAGGTCTCCGTGCCGAAGAAAATGGAAAGCTCTTACCAGAGTGGACGCCGAGAACACAACAGCTCCTTGCAGAACTAGGATGGTAGACAGCGCAAACTGACTAAGCCCGATGTCACAGTATCTAAAAACGCTGAACCTACAAGGCTGTGCTCACTCGATGGCAGGAGATGCACAACTGGCATGGAGGAGGACTCTGCGTTGGTTACTGGCCAACCTGTGAGCGCCACGCAGTGCATCGGCCTCGAGGGTGGCGCCGCCCATGGCTCCGACTCCTCTCCTTTTACAAAGACAAAAATGCTCCTGTGGGGTCCTGCTCCTCCAGCCAGAACCCACCAGTGATGAATGGTGAAGACTGACACAGATAAGATCAGCCTGTATCATTTGTTGTATTAGCCTTAGCCAGGTTACTCCTTACTAAGATGAAATAATATTTCCCTCATTCCATTTACAGGTGCTAACAGTCAAGCAAGACACACTGATGTATACAGTCCAAAGTACACCTCTGGCATTCATGGCTATTTAAAGAGCAGGTATCTATTAAAAAATAAGAACTATGATGTTTATAACGACTATATTCATCTTCAATGTTTATTGGTTTTCGACTTTGTCCCCTTATTGATCCTTATATATATCTAACATAAGGCGATATGTATTCCACAGTATCAAGAGACATGTCTGATTGTCAACAGCTGACCTTACAATGGCTGCATCCGCGAGACCACAGTCATGTTATGAAAAGCACAAAATTAATCAAGGCACCGTGAGGTCTGCAAAGCCACTTCGAAACTTGACTTCCCGATTTCAAGGATAAATTGGCAAACTTAGCCCCACACCCAATAAATAATGGAAATTCAAGAAACGGCCTTCTCTAGTAAACTGTATTCTAGAGAATACTGGATGTGCAACTATGCACAATCAGTGTGTTCTGCCATAGAGAGGTTCCGATTCCCTCTGACCTTGACAGCGAAGTGCGAAAAGTCTGTGGGAATCAGAACCCCTCCATGACAGAACACACCGGTTGTGCATAATGTTGCTCATCCTGTATTTTTTTTTTTTTATAGTTAATAGTATTATGTGAAATGTGCACATGCTGGTTCTTTCTCTTTCAGAACGAAACGGATTTGTGCAGTCTCTAGAGGATTCAGAATGCTACTGTACCACAGAAGGGTGCAATCACATTCCATGACCTCTGAACTGTGGTACAACGGCATTTTAAAAGGGATGGTATTCTATACAAAACTATAATGGAAATTCAATTTCTGTATTATACCGTAATAGCTTGATTCAGTACATTTATGAATGCTAAAGCGGACACCTGGTCTTTAAGAAAACACATCAGTTCCAGTCATTAAAGAGCAAGTTTTCACTTCAAAAAAATACCCCCCCCCGAATTCTGTAGCTTACTCTTCGGGTTTAAAGATCCTTGTATGTGCAGCACGTATTTGTGTAATCCATTTCTAGTATCATCCCTTGTAAAAAACAGCACGGAGACCTGCGGCCAAAACGCCCGTACTTCCTGACTAGTAGGTATGTCCCCACGTTATGTGATGTCAGTCCAAGAATAGAGCGGGGGCGCGCCTCATATGCTATAATGGGGCGGTTTGGCGTTAGTTTTAAACACTTACATATGCGGTTTGAGAAAAGAAAATCACTGCTCAGCTAACAAGGTCCTTATTAGTTAGCGGTTTTTTCTCAAAACCAACATATGTAAGTGTTTAAAAGCAGCAAAACCAGCCCCGTTATAGCCTGGTAGCCGCACCCTGACATCTGACATCATATGTGAACGTGAGGGCGTGCCTACTAGTTGGGAAATATGGGCATTTTGGCCGTGGGTCTCCGTGCTGTTTTTTTACGAGGGATGATACTAGAAATGAAAATTACGTACCTACCGTAATTCTTGATCTTCTCTTGTATCTTCACCATTCATTACTGATTGGGTTCAGCCGGAGGCGCGCACTCACCACGAGAGTTTTTTTTTTTGTAGAGGAGTTGGCACCGAGAGTAACGCACCATGTGGTGTGCGAGGGACGGCCGTTAGGCGCCGCAGACTCCTCCTACATCCCAGTCTGTCAGCCAGAGAGGCGAAAAAGGGCAAGAAGAGAGAGAGTGAGGCAAGGGAGCCGAGGGATAGAAAAAGGAAAGGATATACACTGAAAAAGGCATAAGCCGATAGAGGACAGAAGATAAGAAGGGAATCCACCTAAAAAGGCCGTAAGGCCTCACTGCTGGGGCGGCTCCAAGGGAGGAACAGAAAAGGAAGGGAAAGAAGAAGCAGAACAGGAAAAAGAAGACAGGGATGCTGTGAGGGAGAACTCTGCCAAGTCAGAGGTTGGTTTGAGGCTTATAAGCTCGGAACCAAGAACAAGGGAGCCAGGATCCCACTAGATGGACTTTTGAGAGAAGGCTCAACCAAGCGGTTTGAGCAGTTTGGATACAATGCAGATTCTCTATATCTCCCATCATCCCCAATCCTTTAAACTGTAGCTGAGAGCTCACAGACTGCCAAAGCAGAAAGTCTGTTCCCAGAGGAAAGCACCCAACCTTAGAGGAAAAAGCTATGAAGCACTTTGTAAAGTGTTAACACCAAAGAGTGTGTGTGTGTGTGTGTGGGGGTAATGCCCTAAGAAAGCACTCCTTTGGAAAAGAAAGAATGGGAACTCAATCGTACTCCCTGAAGACAAGTGAAGATCGCCAACTCCAGAAGAGTGATGTCAGGAGAAGGAAAGTATCAGAGACTGACATAGATCAGGGCTTGTCAGAGGGGACCTTTAAGGAGACACATCCAGAAACTGGCTGGTCTCCTAAACTGAATTGAACAGCATGGCCCAGAGAGGACCAAAAGTCACCCTAAGGGTAGTAAGAAAGAGTTCTCTGAGGATAGCAGAAGTTCCACTTGGTCCCCTTTTCCCCTCAGGAAAGGTATCTGTTCAGACGAACAGACACGCAGGTTTGTTTTTTTTGGCGTAAAGGCCAACAAGGAAGAGGGGAGGAACGAGCAGGGAGGAGGAAACGCCGAAAAAGGAGGCCCTTGAGGGGAAGGTGGGTGGGTATCAGTAATGAATGGGGAAGATACAAGAGAAGATCAAGAATTATGTTAGGTACGTAATTTTCATATCTTTCCTTGTCAGTCTTCACCATTCATTACTGCTTGGGTGAGTTCCAAGCCCCCCCCACAGGGGGGACAAGAATAAACCCTGAGGGTACAAGACCCACAGCCTCCTGTTGGTGGAAAACAGAAGGGAGAGACCCTTGGCTAATCAACGAAAAGCCTAAGGCTGAGGAGAGCTAGGAGGTGTCCCTTGAAGATGAGGAGACGGAGGAAGCCCCTGTAGAAGTCTCCTAGCTCTGGTGGAAAACAGGCGGGTTCCTCGGAAGGCAGAGCGAATCACCCTACGCTGGGTCAGGGGTGACAACCTTGATTGACGAAGCCATTGTGTCCGCCTAATGCACATCACTGTCCCTGCAAGCCTGGAAGCCACTTCACTGGTGTTGTAAGATGCCCTTGCCTGGTGCCTTGCCAGCTCCAGGCCTATAACAGAGAGGGCAATGGCCTGTCTAGATTGCTCTGAGTCAGGCATTAATGCTAGGAGCTGAGATAGCATCGACCACAGATGCCTGTTGTAGGCAGCATGGTGTGCTTGATGAGATGCAACACAGAGTATCGCATGAGAGGAAGAGAACACTCTTCTCCCCAACCGGTCAATTTGTAGAGAATCTGAGTCCAGCGGTCGGTCGTGCGCCAGGTGGCGGCGCCCGGAAGGAGTCTCTAGGTATGTCAATCCTGAAGGGGGGTTGCGGAGAGAACCTAGGGACTCAGAAGGGGCACAATACCTCCTCCTGCAGTCTGCTGGGGCTGGAATAGGGCCGGCTCGAGACTGCCTTGAATGGATTGATGCCTCCTGGAAAGAAACAGGCCAGGATGGCACCACCAGATGTTGGACACTGAATTCACTGAGGAATTCACGCATCTCCCACTCGGTACTGTCACGTCTAACAAATGAAATGCGAAGATCCCTCACCATCCTCAACAGGAAACGCTGATATTCAGCGAAATCAGTGTCAGAAGAGAGGTGAGCAGAGGGTTCCTCTCCCTCCGAGGAGGGAGACGAGGATGATGGTGAACTCAAGTGTCCAGAAGACTCCTGCGGTGGTGGGGATAGGCGAAACAACTGCTCATGCATGCAGCTAACATATGAGAGGAAGGCCGACGCAGAGCCTCTGAATGTCTCCCAGGAAAATGGCTCCGTAGGACCGACATGGCCTGGGAGAGCAGGGGGTGACTACACAGGAATGGGAGAGGGGCACCTGCCAGCACGCAACTGTCCTCTGCTGGGGCTCTGGAATCCGAAAACGGAGCCCGAGCTGGCGGGGTCCCGGATAACAAGCCAGGTCGCAGAACGAAACCCTGGGGATGCGAACCTTGGCAGAGCCTGGAAGGGGGTCCTCCCCAGTGACGTGCCTGGGGCTGTATGAATCCAGAAAGACGGCCCGCAGCAACACCATTGGAGGGATCCGCTGAACCCAAGAGGGAGAGGCGGGGCTCGGCGCTACGACTCCCACCCACACCCCGAGGGGTGGCAGGCAGAAGCCGGCCCGCCTCACCGCGCCCTCTCAACCCCTCGGACTCAGAGGATGCCCTCCTCCTCGACATCAGTGACAGGGCCCCTCGATCCAGGAGACTCCCCGGGAAGCCTCCAGAAGACAGGGCCCCCCGAGTCCACCCCAAGAGGGTGCGGCAGCACCAGAGACGGCAGCTGCCACAGCCCCCTGTGGGAGGACAGTCCTCTCCATAACCTCCATGCCATCTCCTCCCAAAAGCTCCCGGCCACCCCCAGCCTGGGAGCACTCAGAAGAGGACTGCTGTGGAGACTGAGGAATGGGCACACTGGGCCGCCTGACACCATGTCCCACCAAAGACTCCGATCCCGAAGAATCGGGGAGCCAAGATGGATCCATATCCGAATCGTCCACTTCCGAGGAAGAGGAGACCACTAGGACCTCTATACTGGCCACCCCAGGAGTCTCCCGGGAAACCGCACCGTGAACGGCACTGGTGTCACCCACGGCGCAGGTCGACACCCAGGCACCCGAGACAACGCTGGAGCCAGGTCCTGACCGGCTTGCTGCCCCAGTCAAGTCTCCGGCACCGCCATCCACACTGGGACCCAAAACGGCGCCAGCAGCAGAGTCGACCAAGCCCATGGCGCCACTCACGGTGCCGAGAGCCAACATGGCACCACAAGCGGCACCGCCCTGATCACCGGCGCTGTTCGCAGTGCTGGGATCTGAGACAGCGCCGGAAAGCGGTGTCACGGGTCCACCCACGCCGGGGCGGCAACCACGGGCCTCGACACTGAGGGAGCCTGCACTTCCGAAGAGGTGACTGCCAAGGCGGTGTCTCCACTGTGGCCCCGAGAAGGACCATGGTGTTCCTCTGACACTGCGAAAAAGGCCTCCTCCTCCTCGGCAAGATTGGAAGATGAGGAGGCCTCCTCCTCTCCAGACCATATAGACCTAAGAGGGGACCCGGAGGAGGGGTCTAAAGTTCTTACCTGGAAAGCCCGAGAGTGATGCCGTCTTCTGAAAGTCGGCAGGGCCTTGCCGATCTTAAACGAGTGGACTTCGAGAACACGGCAGTCCATCGAAAAACAGGTGTCGCATCTGTCCATATTATGGTTAGGTCCCAGGCAACGAAGACAAACATCATGCCAATCCGTGAAGAAAAATGCTGGCCACAGGCGCAGCAATGCATGGGGGCACGGCCCGTCTTCAACTTTCGTTTAGCTCCCGAACCGGGCATGATGCGAAATTAACACTCTAAACAGCAAAGCTCCTGGTGTCGTCAGAAAAGTAATAAAGAACAGTCTTACCATAAAACGACGTCGGGGAAAAACGAACTAGGATGCAGGCGGCATCAAAGAACGACGAAATAGGCCTAGTAACGTAGACACTTTTTTCATTCCGCGCAGCAGCTGCAGCCTCGACGGCAGGAGAAACAGAACTGGGATGTAGGAGGAGTCTGCAGCGCCTAACATCCGCCCCTCACGCACCGCATGGTGCGTCACCCTCGACGATTCTACAAAAAAAAATCCTGTGGAGGGTGTGCGCCTCCAGCCGAACCCAATCAGTAGCGAATGGTGAAGATTGACAAGGGAAGATATGGATTACACAAATACATGCTGCATACAAGGATCTTTAAACCGAAGAGTGGCTACAGAATCAGGGGTGGGGGGAGTTATTTTTTTTAAGTGAAACCTGCTCTTTAACACAGGTACAATTAGATATTTAGCAAAAACACTTTGCACATTAAAATGTAACTAAAATATTTTTTTTACCTATGCAATTTGGAAAACTTAAGGCAGGCATGAATCATTGCATAACAGCACACTAGTGTAGCACATTAAACTACAGCTGCTAAAAGAGTTTAAA
The DNA here is from genome assembly GCA_016271365.2 of Neoceratodus forsteri. Classification (NCBI taxonomy): domain Eukaryota; kingdom Metazoa; phylum Chordata; order Ceratodontiformes; family Ceratodontidae; genus Neoceratodus; species Neoceratodus forsteri. The sequence continues at coordinate 160,554,565 of CM057454.1, read as the reverse complement.
GTCTGAATTTCTTTATAAGTAGTATGCTGAATTGCCTTGAAACAATACTGATTTATTTACTCTGTAGTGATAAAAATCCTAGATCCTCCATCCTGATCTCCCAGCAGGTCCGGAGTGGCAAGGATTCCAGACCAACTATTCACTGTGTGACTTAAGAAATGCAGATCGTTCGGTGAATTTCTTGCTCCACCTTGGAGAAGGTTCAACTAAGAAGAATGTTTTGTGTTTTATATCCAACACTGATTCTCACTCTCAAATAATGCTCTGTTCTCAGTTCTTTCCTGGAAATAGCTGGTCTTTTGTCAGCAACAAATGAAAATTACGTACCTACCATAATTCTTGATCTTCTTGGACGAAGTCTCCATCACTCATTCACACTAATTGGATCTACCCCGGAGGCACTGGACCCAGTGGGAGCAAACTTTATGCAGGAGGGCTGGCGCCAGAGATGGAGCTGCAAGGAGTGGCGCCGCGAGCCTCTGCTCATGCGGCAATTACCATCTCGGCGTCGACCCTCCAACCGCCTCAGTACCTTTTTTTCGGAGGAGGTGCAGCGTAACAAACCTAGAAGGATAACCTAACCATAAACTGGACACAAAAAATAGTCCGAAAGACCCATATAAGAAGGGTCAAGAAAGAAGTCTTCACAGCCTAAGACTGAGGGAGAGAAGACCAACAACAGAGGTGAGCTCGGGGGATGGTGGGTGGGCATGTGAATGAGTGGTGGAGACTTCGTCCAAGAAGATCAAGAATTATGGTAGGTACGTAATTTCCATGTCTTCCTGGACATAAAGTCTCCACCACTCATTCACACTAATGGGAGAGTACTGAGCTAATAATCCCCCGAGAGGGGGGCAGGAGAGAGACCAAGAACTCACAAATTTAGGATAGAAGTCCATTAAGGATGGTTCTGGCAAATGAAATATGTTGTCTGGCATGGACATCCAGAGCTTAGTGTTTGATGAAAGTATGCACTGAGCTCCAGGTAGCCGCATTGCTAATATCTGCAATGGGCACATTGCGGATTTCCACCAGGGATGCCGCGACCGTTCTGGTAGAGTGAGCATACACTTTGCCTTCCAGCTTAACCTGAGCCATGGAATAACAGTGGCGAAGGCACACCACCAGCCATGTAGAAATGCATCTGATAGCGACAGGTTGACCCAGCCTGGTCTCGCTGAAGGAAACAAACAGTTGTTGAGTTTTGCGAAATTCTTTTGTTCTACCTAAATAGAAATTCAAAGCTCTTTTGACGTCCAAAGAATGAAGAGAATGCTCCCCTTCATTTTGGAAGTTTGCAAAGTAAGTAGGAAGGACCAAAGGTTGGTTTAGATGGAATTCTGAAACAACCTAAGGAAGAAACTTAGGATGGGTCCTAAGAACTACTTTGTCTTTATGAAACACAGTATACGGAGGGTCTGTGACCAATGCATGCATCTCAGAGACCCTGCGGGCCAAGGTACTGGCCACCAGGAAGGCCGTTTTCCAAGTGAGAAATTTCAACTCACAGGTAGCTAGAGGCTCAAAAGGTTTTCGAGTAAGCATGTCTAGCACGAGATTAATGTCCCAGGTTGCAACTGGATGTCTGATAGGAGGTCTGGTATGCAGAATTCCCTTAAGAAACCTCTTAACCACTGGTAACTGAGCCAGTGACAAGGAAAGCACTGGCTCATGATAAGCTGAAATGGCACAAAGGCGAACCTTGACTGTAGAGTGTTGCAGACCTGAATTTGAGAGGTCTAAGAGGTACTCTAGTACTTTATTTGGTGGGCAGGAAAAAGGATTCAAAGATGATTTTGCACACCAGAGTGAAAAACGCTTCCAGTTTTCCTAGTAGCTGGCTTTCGCGCTGCCAGAAGAATATCTGAAACTGTGCGAGATACATTGACCCTGTTCACATCTATCTCTTCAGGAACCAAGCGTGAAGGTGAAGCGATCTCAGATTAGGATGGACCACAGGTCCCAGAGTCAGAAGGTTCGTCTGAAGAGGAAGTGCTTTCGGAGGGGTTTTCGACATACTGTTGAGTAACGGAAACCATATTTTTCGAGGCCAGAAGGGAGCAATGAGGACCATTTTGTCCCCCTGGGACTCGAACTTGAGAAGTACCCTCTGAATTAGAGGAAGAGGCAGAAAGGCGTATAGAAAGCATTTTGTCCACTGCAGCCTGAACGCATCCTGACAGAAAATGCCAGGCCCTGGATTTCTGGAGCAGAAGAGAGGCAGTTTTGTGTTGAGTGAGGATGCAAAAAGGTCCAGGTCTGGAGTTCCCCACTCTGCGAATAGTGACTGAACTACGGTTGAGTCGAGAGACCATTCGTGAGGATCTGCTTCTGTTCTGCTGAGACAGTCTGCCAGTTCGTTCTGCACTCCTGGCAGGCAGACCGCTTGAATTAGAGCCTTGTGCTCCAAGCACCATTCCCACACTCTCTCCGCTTCCCTGCATAAGGGGTAAGAGTGAGCACCACCCTGCTTGTTGAAGTAATACATCACTGCTTTGTTGTCTGTTTGAAGGAAAATGTTCTTGTGACAGAGAATGTCTTTCAAAGCTCGGACTGCATAAAGGATAGCCCTCATTTCTAGGACATTTATGTGAAGCTGGGAGTTTTCCTGAGTCCACGTACCTTGAGTGTGGAGTGTCTGACAGTGAGCTCCCCACTCCATCAGGGACACGTCTGTGGTAATGGAAATCTGATCATCCAGAGGAGCAAAGGGATACCCTTCCAGCAGATTGCCCTCTTGCGACCACCAGGTGAGTGACTCCTTCAGAGGTTCTGTCACCTTGATGAGAAAGGACTGAGGGTGAGTGGTTGGGGACCACTGAGTACTGAGCATCCATTGAGAGGTTCTCATGTGCAGGCGTGCTAGGGGTACAGTGAACACAGAGGATGCCATGAGACCTAGCATCCGCTGCATTGAGATAGCTCGAACCGAGCTGTTCTCTCTGATATGGTGTCCAGAAGAGTTCCTATGAAAAGGAGCCTCTGGGAGGGCTGCAATTGTGATTTCTTGAGATTTAGCAGGACTCCCATGGACACGAGAAAGTCTGAGGGCCGAGGCCATGGCGTCGAGAGTTCCTTGCCTGGAAGGGCTTGCTAGAAGCCAGTCGTCCAGATATGGGAACACTTGTATTCCGATTTTTCTGAGATGCACTGCGAGTATTGCACAACACTTTGTAAAAACTTGCGGCACCGAGGACAGCCCAAATGGAAGGACTCTGAACTGATAATGCTGGCCCAAAGCCACGAACCTTAGGTATTTGTAATGCTTTGGGTGAATAGGAATATGTTGGTAAACATCCTGCATGTCCAGGGAGGCTAACTAGTCATGTTGATGAAGCAAAGGTAACAGGGTTCCTAGTGATATCATTTTGAATTTCTCTTTGGGAAGAAATTTGTTAAATTTTCTGAGGTCCAAAATGGGGCGCATGCCCCCCCGTTTTCTTTGGAACCTGAAAATAATAGGAGTAGAACTCTGTGTTCCGTTGATCCAGCAGAATTACTTCCACTGCCCTGTTGTTCAGAAGGCTTTGCATCTCGGAGGCGAGAAGTTCTGACTGAAGGTACTGACAGCCTGGACTGTCATTTGGGGGGACGATCTGGAGGGGTCTCTGAAAGACTGAGGGAATACCCCTCGCGGATTATCCGGAGGACCCATTTGTCCGATGTTATGGACTTCCACCGGTTGTAGAATTGAGTCAGACGACCTCCCAACGCTGAGGAAGAGTCTCCCTCGGGCAGCTGAGGTGGGACTTGGGCCATCAACTCAGGTGGCACTGGGCGCTTTGGGTCCTTGCGCCTTCTGTTGCATTTTCTTTTGAGGCTGAGGGCTTGATTCTTATTAAAACCTCCCCTGCTTTTGCCTCGAAAGGACTGACGGTTATGAAACTGGCATTTGTTAACACCCCCGAGAGGGGGCGGGAGGAAGTCGAGCCAAGTTAATGGTTGACCTAGTCTTTTGTGTGGCCTCTAGAGCCTGTTCTACCTGAGGGCCGAAGAGGTACACACCATCAAAAGGCAACGCCATGACCTGTTGCTGGGCATCAATTGTGAAATCTGAAGTGCGCAGCCAGGAATGGCGGTGGGTACAAATGCTCGCCGCCGCTCGGGAGGCAGTATCGAAGGCGTTCATAGCTGCTTTAACCTGCTGGTTGCTGGACTCAATACCCCTGGCTATGGCTTGAAGAAACTCTGAATTAGAGTCTGACTCCGGTAGAGCTTCAACCATTTGTTTGAGTGAATGCCAAAGAATATACTCTCATTGAGAGAAATAGCCCTGGTAGCTGGCGATATGCATACCCAGTGTGGATGCCGCAAAGACTCTCTTACCTAAAGTATATATCTTATGAGATTCTTTGTTTACAGGTCAAGCTGTAGCAGACTGAGGAAGGACGACCTTATCATTCTCTGCCAAGACTACAATAGGATCCGCAAAGGCCTGGGAGGCCAAAATAGGTCTATCCTTGGGAGCAGCATACTTCCTATCTATGGACGTAGTCACAGAAGGAATGAGAGCAGGATCGTTCCATAGCATTTGAGAAAGCGTCTCAAAGGCGGGTTGTACCAGGGGAGTTAAATCCATAGGGATGTCCGGAACATGAAGGTATTGGAGTCTTAAAAGCTTCCCAGGATCGATGTCTGTAGTCTGGAGAGAAAGAGTGGAATTCAAATTTTTCAGCAGAGACTTAAAGGACAGGTCCTCAACCACAGGCTCTGCAACAGGATTAGGTCCTGCTCCTTCCACATCATCACCCAGTCTAAGATCTGGGTCAGGCATAATATCATCTCCTGACAGTCCAGGAGGGACTGCATGGACAGGAAAGGAATGAAAATCAGCAGGAAAAGAGGAAGGAAATGAATTCGGAGAGGGGAAGCCCTGAAGATTGGCAGATGGAAAGCCAGGCCTTGGTGCCGAAGAAAAGCACAGCGCCGACAAAGCAGACGGCGCAGAAAAGGAACACTGTGCCAAAAGGCTGCACAGCGCCGAAAGGCCACACGGTGCTGAGAAATCCAACAGCGCTGAAAAGCTGCACAGCGCCGATAGGCACGTCGGATGGCGCCAGCAGGTGCATCGGCATCGAGCAACCCACCGACGCCGACGGCACTGAAAAAAACCCAGGGCCCCGAAAATTAGGATTTGAGGGAAAAGAAGGAAGAATACCAGGAGATAGAGGCATCGGTGTGGCCCCCTGCGCCGCAGCTATGTGAAGGGAGAAAACACCTGAGTGCGGAGTCGACGGCACCAAAGAGGGCACTGCGCGACTAGGGAGGCCCAATCGCCCTGCCAGATCCCCCAAAGAGCCTGAAGGCCCCGGAGTGACCGGGCCATGCAGATGGACCAACTTCTGAGCCCATTGCTCCATCAGAGTGGCCCACTGATGAAACTGCTCATCGGAAGCCCCACCAGGAGGCGGGGAAGGGCTACGATGTCGAAGAGGTCAGTGACCAGAACCAGGAACTGGCGACTCTGAATGAGGAGACCGGCAACTGACCCCAATGACCAACTGTCGACTAGCAGACATATCAGAGGGTGACCTCGAGTGATGCCTTCTCTTTTTTGACCTACGGTCAAGAAGAGTCAAGCCAAACGGTGCAGAGAATGCTGACCGCTTTTATGTTATCTCCGGGCCACCACCATCCCTTGGGCACTGGACCATCTGTTGTCAGACCCCTCTGGAGAAGGCGGTGACCCAGCCCGGCTGAGTGAACAGCTTCATACAAAGTCTCCACGTCACCTGACCCACTCAAGGTCAACTCCGTCAAAGTAGGCTGAGACTTCTTTCTTTGGTAAGAATAAATTATCGTAAGCGGTACTTTATTCGAGAAATGCTACAAAATAATAAACTGAAAACTATGCTGCTAGTTTGAAGTTTGACTCCCAGAAGGGCGAGCGACATCACTGAAGTGAACTTGACGGCCGGAAAAAATGGAACTGAGGCAGTTGGAGGGTCGACGGCGAGATAGTCACTGCCGCATGAGCAGATGCTTGCGGCTCCATCTCTGGCGGTGGCCCTCCTGCAAAAAGTTTGCTCCCGCTGGGTCCTAGCACCTCCAGCGTAGATCCCATTAGTGTGAATGAGTGGTGGAGACTATATGTCCAGGAAGATCACAGCTAATTTTAAACCAGTGCCTGCAAACATGTGGCAAACAGCTGTTGTGTGCAGTTTGTATGGGGATCCATGAAAAATGCTCAAAGCTATGTTCAACAGTAGCTAAAAAGTATAAAATAATGACAATTCTGTTTAATAAAACAGATAACCAGTCCCACATAGTTTTAAGAAAAGTTAGTATGTTTCCATTTTATACATATTAATTTTGAAGTTACTGTTTGAAGCCTCTGGGACTATTTCATTCAGACAACCTGCTCCCCCCTAAAGCCCTGTTGGCTGGAATGGTCTAGGTCAGTAGTCATAAAATAACATCGAATCGTAAATGGCCCTATCCATTTTATTTGGGATTTGACCCCCAACAAAATGGCTAGGAACTTCCAAGCCAAAATGTGTTTTTTTGATCTCTGTACGTATAGTGACCAACTTTATTTTTCAAATAACGTTGGAATGCAGGTGTAACTGTAAGTGTTAACATCTAAAACTGATTTTAGCCTAAACCTTCTCATAAAAGACACAAGCAACAGCCTAACAAGTACTATTAGTGGGATGCAGCAAGTTTACACACTGTTAAACGAGAGTTTGCAAGTAAACAAACAAAAAAAAAGCTGAATTATCATACACATCGGTAACAGTATTTAAGAAGCCCTACCAATGCCCATTAGGCATACAGTGTCATGGCTTTTATTTTAAACCCAGAGTTCTGAATTCTTCATACATACCAAATTGTATTTATTTCTTTTTTCAGCAGTATTTTTTTTAAATGTGTTGCTTTATTTGTTTTCTGGTGGTACAGTTAACGTCAGAGTGCTCCCACATTTCTAGCAGTAAAGCCATCCTGATGACACGGATTTAATCTAACACGATCAACATGGTCCATTTAGTTATTTTTTAACTTCACATTTCCAAATCACTATTAAAAGAGTCCATTTAGCTATATTTGAATATAAATTTATTAAGGAAACTGACAACTTAATTTTTTTTTTCTGTGAGATAGTAACACTTATCTTCTATTTTCTGCAGATAACAAAATTAAGTTGGTGCTGAAGCAATACAATTACATTATACGTCACTGCCTCCGTCGGAACTGGGCTTGGAGATTTCTTCTGTATCACTTCTTGAGAACCAAGTCTGTACAAAATGTCCAGTAAAGGCAGACAGCAAATCCCCAATCAAAATGTGCATTAATCAGTTCAAAGGTCACATTAGAATGGCACACGCTTGCATAGCTGGGAAATGCATATTAATACTGTCACCGGGACCACTTGTATGGTTGTAAGAGTGGTCTCGTGTATTCTTAGGGTACGAGAATCGCAAACCAAAGGTGAGCGGTCCTCATACTCTAAGAATGCAAGTGAGAGCAGTCTTACAACCATAAGAGTGATCTCGGCGGTGGTATTAATGCATCATTAATTAAACAAGATCAATAATAATTTTTAAAAAAACACCGGAATGTGCCCATTTTCTGGGCACCTGTGCAAGACACTCTTCACTGGATAAGTGTCATGTGCAGAGGAAAGGAACGCTCCGTTGGTCAGAAGCGCTCCCTTGATCTACAATGAAAATGTCATACTCACTGTAATTTCTTCATCTTTCAGAATATTGTCACCATTCAGTCACACTTCTGAGTCTAAGCCAGAGGTGCTAGAACCCTAGGAGAGCAAATGTCTTTTACAGCCTAGGAGGGGATAGATGTCTGTACTGGTGCTGCCCACGAGGGAGACGTAGTGACGTCATGCTCGTGGGCTCACCAGCAACCGACGCCAGCCCCTGCCTTCCTCAGTTCAATTTGCCAAGAGAGAAAAGTGGGAGACAAAAAGAGAGAGAGCTATTGACGCCTATCCCAAAGAGATAGGAAAAGTATATAGGATTTAATATAAAACAATAATGAATATAATAAAGCCAGACTACCAACTCAGAAGAACTAATGGTTGGGCCTAAAGGTGGCTCAAGGGTGGCGGGTGTAAGAGTCAGAGCCTATCTCAACCACCTGAACAGGAAGGAGGGGAGGAGGGGCAGCAGCCCTGGCGTAAAGCTCTGGTGGTGCAAAAGGCCCAGAGGACATCAGTGCAGTTAAAAGGCAGGATGTCTACGAATTACCTTCTTGTAGTTACCAGAGAATAAGAATGAGGAGATAAACTCCAAAGCTCCAGAGGTGCAAGCAATATAATAGTACAAATCCAAACAACAGACAGAATGTCTTCTTGCCACTCCAAGGAGAGCAGAAATGGCACTGAAAAAGGGCAATAAATAATCCTGAAATAAAGGTGTGGAAAACAAATGGAAATTATGTACCTACCGTAATTCTTGATTGTCTTGGACGAAGTCTCCACCACTCATTCACACTGATGGGAGTACGCCAGAGGTGCTAGGACCCCCAGCGGGAGCCAAACTTTGTCATGAGGGCCAGAGCAGCGATGGAGTTGTGAGGAAGTGGCAATGCAAGCTAGGCTCGTGCAGAATAGACTATCTCAGCGTCAACCCTCCAACCGCCTCAGTACCTTTTTTCCATGGAGGTGCAGTGCAACTAACCTAAAAATCGGACATAACATAGTCTGAATGACCTGTCTAAGAAGGGTCAAAAACAAAGTCTTCACAGTCCAATCATTGATGGAGTGAAGACCAGAAACAGAGAAGTGAGCTCCGGGGGGGGGGGGGCATGAATGAGTGGTGGAGACTTCATCCAAGAAGATCAAGATTTACGGTAGGTACGTCATTTCCATATCTTCCTGGACATAAAGTCTCCACCACTCATTTACACTGATGGGACAGTACCAAGCTAAATAATATCCCCCCCACCCCCCGAGACAGGTGGCAGGAGAGAGAGGAGCTCACGCTTTAGGACAGAAGTCCGTTAAGGATTGCCTGCCAAATGACTGATGTCATCTGGCATGGACATCCAAGGCACAGTGCTTAACAAAAGTATGCACGGAGCTCCAGGTAGCCGCAATGCAAGTATCTGCAATGGGGATATTACGAATTTCTGCCAGAGATGCCGTGACTGCTCTGGTAGAGTGAGCGTACACTCTGCCTTCCAGTTTCACCTGTGACATGGAATAGCAATGGCGAAGGTATGCCACAAGCCATGCTGAAATGCACCTGATAGCAACAGGTTGACCCAGCCAGGTCGTGCTGAAGGAAACAAACAGCTGTTCAGCCTTGCAAACTTCCTTCGTTCTATTTGGATAGAATCGCAAGGCTCTTTTTACATCTAGAGAATGAAGGGTATGCTCTCCTTCATTCTGGAAGTTTGCAAAGTAGGTAGGAAGGACTAAAGGTTGATTTAGGTGGAATTCTGAGACAACCTTATGCAGGAACTTAGGATGAGTCCTAACAACTACTTTGTCCTTGTGAAATGCAGTATACAGGGGGTCTGTGACCAAGGCATGTATTTTAGATACCCTACGAGCAGAAGTAATGGCCAGGAATTTCAACTCACAAGTAGCCAGAGGCTCGAAGGTTATGAGTGAGCATGTCTAGCACAACGTTAATGTCCCAGGCTGCAACTGGACGTCTAATAGGAGGTCTGGTATGCAGAATCCCTTTAAGAAACCTCTTAACTACAGGCAGCTGAGCCAGTGACGAGGAGAGTACTGGCTCATGATACGCTGAAATTGCATAAAGATGAACTCTGACTGTGGAGTATTGCAGACCTGTATTTGAGAGGTCTAAGAGATACTCCAAGACTTTATTCGGTGGGCAGAAAAAAGGATTCCAAGAGGATTGTACACACCAGATAGAGAAACGCTTCCATTTAGCTGTGTAGGTTTTTCTGGAGGCTGGCTTGCGTGAAGCCAAAAGAATATCCAAAATCCTACAAGAAACATTAAACCTATTCACCTCTATCTCCTCAGGAGCCAAGCATGGAGGTGAAGGAACCTCAGACTGGGATGGACTACAGGGCCCTGGGCCAGAAGGTTCATCTGAAGGGGAAGCGGTTTCAGAGAGGTTTACGATAGTCTGTTGAGTAGGGGAAACCAGATCTGACGAGGCCAGAACAGGGCAATGAGAATCATTCTGCCCCCCTGTACCTCCAGTTTGAGCAGTACCCTCTGAATTAAGGAAAGAGGAGGAAATGCATATAGAAAGCATTTTGTCCACTGCAGCCCGAATGCATCCTGACAAAAAATGCCAGGTCCTGGACTTCTAGAGCAGAAAAGAGGCAGTTTTGCATTGAGTGGGGACGACGCAAAAAGGTTCAGGTCCGGAGTTCCCCACTCTTTGAAGAGTGACTGAATGACAGTTAAGTTGAGAGACCACTCGTGAGGATCTGTCTCCATTCTGCTGAGACAGTCTGCCAGCTCGTTTTGTACTCCTGGCAGGTAAACCACCTGAATCAGAGCCTTGTGTTCCAGGAACCATTCCCACACTCTCATTGCTTCCCTACACAATGGGTAAGAGTGTTCACCGCCCTGTTTGTTGATGTAATACATCACTGCCTTGTTGTCCGTTTGAAGGAGAATGTTCTTGTGACAGAGTATGTCCTTCAAAGCCTGGACTACATAGAGGACGGTTCTCATTTCCAGGACGTTTATGTGAAGTTGAGACTCATCCTGAGTCCATGAACCCTGGGTGTGGAGATCCCGGCAGTGAGCTCCCCAACCCATCAGGGAACAATCCGTGGAAATGGAGATCTGATGATCCAGAGGAGCATAGGGACATCCTTCCAGAAGGTCATCCTCCTGAGACCACCAGGTGAGTGACCTCTTCAGAGGTTCCATCACCTTGATGAGAAAGGACTGATGGTTAGTGGTTGGGGACCACTGAGCATCCACTGAGAGGTTCTCATGTGGAGACGAGCCAAAGGTACAGTAAACACTGAGGATGCCATGAGACCCAGCTTCCGTTACATCGAGAGAGCTCGCCATCTATAAGATATCGCTCCTTCTGTCCTCCAGAAGAAAAGCTTTTGCACAGGAATTGTCCAGAAGGGTTCCTATGAAAAGGAGCTACTAGGAGGGCTAACAACTGTGACTTTTTGAGGTTCAGCAGGACTCCCATGGACGCGAGTAAGTCTGAGGCCATAGTCCCAGAGCCTCTTGCCTGGAAGGGCTTGCTAGAAGCCAGTCGTCCAGATATGGGAACACTTGGATTCCGATTTTCCTTAGATGCGCCGCGAGAACTGCACAGCACTTTGTAAAAACTCGAGGTGCCGAGGATAGCCAAAAGGGCAGGACTCTGAATTGATAGTGTTGACCCAATGCCACGAACCTTAGGTATATGTGATGATTTGGGTGTATGAGAATGTGCTGGTAGATGTCCTGCATGTCCTGGGAGGCTAGCCAATCATGTTGATGAATCAAAGGCAGCGGGGTACCGAGTGATATCATCATGAACTTTTCCTTGTGCAGGAATTTGTTTAACTTTCTGAAATCCAGAATAGGGTGCACGCCGCCAGTTTTCTTTGGAACCAGAAAGTAATGGGAGCAGAAACCTGTGTTTCGTTGATCCAGTGGAACTACTTCTACTGCCCTGTTGTTCAGAAGGCCTTGTACCTTGGAAGCAAGGTCTGACTGTGCCATAGACAGCCTGGGCTGTCGCTTGGGAGGATGATCCGGAGGGGTTTCCAACAGACTGAGTGAGTACCCCTCGTGGATTATCCTGAGGACCCATTTGTCTGATGATATTGATTTCCACTGGTTGTAGAACTGAGTCAGATGTCCTCCCACTGTCGAGGAAAAGTCCCCCTCAGGCAGCTGAGATGAGACCTTGGCCGGAAACTCAGAAGGTGGCACCGGGCGCTTTTGGGCCTTGTGCCTACTGCTGCGTTTTCTTTTGCGGCTGAGGGGTTTGGTTGCTGTTAAAGCCTCCTCTGCCTTTGCTACGAAAGGACTGACTGTTGTGACACAGATGCTTGCTCCCACCTCCTCGAGAGGGAGCAGGCGGAGGTCTAGCTGCCTTAATGGCAGACCTAGTCTTCTGTGTGGCCTCTAGTGCTTGTTCCACCTGAGGCCCAAACAGATACATACCATTGAAAGGTAAGGCCATGACTTTCTGTGGGGCGTCATTTGTAAAGCCCGAAGTACGCAGCCAGGAGTAGCGAATGGTGCAAATGCCAGCCGCCGCCGTGGAAGCAGTATTGAAAGTATCCATTGCAGCTTTAATTTGTTGTTTATTAAACTCTATATCTCTAGTTATGGTCTAGTAGCTCTCAGTTAACCTCCGACTCGGGCAGAGCTTCTACCGTTGCTGTGAGTGAATGCCAAAGAACTTACTCATATTGAGAAAAATAGCCCTGGTAGCTTGCAATGCGCATGCCCAGGGTTGAGGCAGCAAAGGCTCCCTTACCCAAGGTGTCTATCTTGTGAGATTCTTTGTTTATAGGATGGGCTGTAGATTCCTGAGGGAGGACAGCTGTATCATTCTCTGCCAGGACCACAATGGCATCAGCAAAGGCTTGTGAAGCCAAGATGGGGCGATCCTTGGGAGGGACATATTTCCTATCTATGGATTTGTTCCACAGAAGGAATAAGCGTCGGATTCTTCCACACCATCTGGGAAAGAGTCTCGAAAGAGGGCTGTAGAGGAGTGGTTAAATCCATAGGGATTTCTGGAACATGTACATATTAAGAGACGCAGAAGCTTTCCACGATAGACATCCGTGGTCTGGAAAGAAAGAGTAGAATTTAAATTCTTGAGCAGGGACTTAAAGGAAAGGTCTTCAGCAACAGGCTCTGCAGGAGGACTGATCCCTGCCCCCAAGAGCAGAATCGGCATCAACATCATCACCCAGCCGAAGACCCGGATCGGGCTCAAAATCATGTCCTGACAATCCTGGGGAAATGTACAGATAGAATGGGAAGAAAACCAGGAGGAGGAGGAAGAAGAGAAGAAGAAAGAATCGGATCAAAACCTCTGGAAACTAGGCAGTGCCCTTGAGAGAGAACAGCACAGAGTACACAGATGGGCGCAGACACAGAAAGCAGTATCAGCGCAGTAGTCGCTGACAGGGAGCTCGACACCTCGCATGTCCCTGACGCCACCCCCGGTGCTGAAGAAGGCACCGACAGGTAGCACGGCACCACACACGGCGCCAACAGGGTATGTGGCACTACAGATGGCACAGACACCACACACGGTGCCGAAAAGGACCTCAGCGCTGGAGAAGTCGGCACCGCAATTAACGCCACTGTCGCAAAGTCTGAGAACTGTGATTTGAAGGTAAAGGATGAAAAATGGCAGGAGATAAAAGCATCGGTGTGGACCCCTGCGCCGCAGCCATGTGAGGGGATAGACACTGGAGCACAGAGTCGACGGCACCAAAGGTGGCGCTCTGCGACCAGGAAGTCCTAACTGCCATGCCTGCTGATCCGAACCAGAGAGGCTGAAGGCCCCGGTGACAGACTGGCCGGCTCGGGCAGTCGGGACAACCTCCGAGCCCATTGCTCCATAAGAGCTGCCCAATGGTGAAACTGCTCATCGGAAGCCCCTCCATTAGGCAGAGAGGAGCTTCAGTGTCGAAGAGGCCGGCTACCAGAGACAGAAACTGGCGACTTCAAAAGAAGAGGAGACCGGCTTCTGACCCTAACAACCGACCATCTATGCGTGCAGACGTACCAGAAGGCGACCAAGTGATGCTGCTTTCTCCTTTGACCGTGGGCCAAAGAATTCTAGGTCAACGTGGTGCCTTGAATGGGACAGTTTTTTTTATGCTTCGGGGACCACCCATCTCCCCGAGCACTGGACCATCCATTATCAGACACCGCCCCCCGGAGAGGGCGGCGGACTAGACCCGGCCCGGCTGACTGAAGAGCTTTCATACCAAGTCTCCCTATTGTCACCTGCCCCACTCATGGTCGACTCCGTCAATGGAGGGCTGAAGACTTCTTTCTTGTACAAGTAAGACATTTATTAAAATATAATCGGTACTTTTCGTGATAAAATACAAAATAATAAAACTGAAAACTAAGAGGCTAGTTTGAAGTTTGACTCCCGGCGGGCGAGCGATGTAGTCACTGAAGTGCACTCGACAGCAGGAAAAAGGAACTGAGGCGGTTGGAGGGTTGACACCAAAATAGTCTATACGGCACGAGCCTGGCTTGCGGTGCCGCTTCCTCGCGACTCCATCTGGCGCTGGTCCTCATGAAAAAGTTTTGCTCCTGCTGGGGTTCTAGCACCTCCAGCATACTCCCATCAGTGCGAATGAGTGGTGGAGACTTTATGTCCAGGAAGATCACCCAGCCACAGGCTGAGAGAGTAGAATAGAAACCCTAACTGCTCCTGCCTCTCCCTAAACTCAGAAGTTTAAGGCTGCATCCCATGCAAGAACTAGGGACTGCCACCAGGCACAGATTCTGAAGCAAACAAAGTAACAAGTTGTAAGCAGACAAGGGATACTACTGTGAGAGATCCCAATAGGGAGAGAAGACAAAGGGAAAGAAAAACACCCAAAGAAAAAAAACATTTTTTTGCTAGGAAGATGGCAAAAGGGAAAATCACAGCAGAAGCGGCTCCAATTCAAGTCGTACAGTAAAAGATGAATATAAGGTCAAGAACACGGCATCATCATTGTTCAGGTGTTGTATTGATTACAAAGAAATGGCAGAATATAGAATGCTGATGGGCAGGTCAATAGTCCAAAGAACAATGAAACGCCCATTTCATTTCATTGTTCTTTGGAGCTGTTGTTGCCTTGCATGGCGCTACTGTATTTTACATCTTCTGCCATTTCTTTTGTAAGTCAAAATACAGCTTTATAATTGTGAAGTGTTGGTGCCGTGTTTTTTCTTGATTGCTAAGATGGCAAAAGGGCCCACTTCTGATCTTCCTTCCTTTTTTTTTGTAGTGTAAATGCCATCCCAAGGACACAAGCACAAGGGAGAGCCAGAGTACATACCGAAAGGACAGGGAAAGATAACTGATCCTCAAGGGAGAGGAAGAGCTCTGGGGACCAGCCAGAAGTGCCAATGTGTTATCTTAACAGGGTGAGCTGCCCAAAGGCCCCAACTGTTACCTTAGCAGGGATGAAAGGAGTGGTGGTTAACAATGGTTAAAATACTGTACATAATTTCTTGTCTACCAAGAATCAATCTTCACCATTCGGTCACACTTATAGGTCAGAGTGCCAAGCTTTCCCCAAAACAGGGCAGGAGTTGGCTCACGCTGAGGGAAAAAATTAACCCTCAGCCCTCTAGTGAGGGATAACCACTGGAGGGCAGGGACTTCCCACTGATCGGGTGGGACTCGAGACCGGTCAAGGGCAGGTGGAGGTTCCCTTGGCCTGAGAGCAGGATGGCTTTGTTCCAGCTTGGCTTGGTGGTGCAGTGGAAAAGTGTACAGCCTGATAAATGATAGGCTGAGAGTTTGAATCCATACAGGTTCCCCTCAGTTTATGGGCAGACTGGATGGGCCTTGCGGTCCTTATCTGCCGTCAGCTTCTATATTTCTATGGCACCCTGACGACTCACATCAGATTACGGGAGAAAAACTGAGTCCCCTGTTACTGCGAGTGAAGCACCTTGTGCCGGGCTGGGGGTACCAAACAGAAGAGGCAAAGTTATGCCATCCACTGAATGCAAACTGCTGTTTCCACTAGCCAGGAAGCTACCCCACTGGCACTGTACAACACCCTTGCTTGGTGCCTTTCTAGTTCCAGGGCCTGGCCAGAAAGACAAATGGCCTGCTTGACTGACTCACAATCTAGCATGGATGCCAAGAGCTGATTCAGTTTTGCCCACAGGCACCTGGCACTTATTATAAGCTGCCTGATGTGCAGAAATGCATATCACAGTGCGTGCGCCATAAAAACGTTCCTGCCCTAAGATCTCTGCAGAGTCAGTGTTGGGAGGCAGTCATGCAAGTCATGCACCGAGTGATTAAGCCCAGAGGGGTGTGCAGCACCAAAAGGCCAGAGATGGGATGAGGGATAACACCTGGAGCCCCACATCAGTGCAATATCTGAGCTGGATGTCCCTAGGAGCTGAAGAAGGGGCATAGGGTGGATACAGACATTCCTGGATGCTTCCGTAAAATGCCAGGGCCAAGGAGGGATAACAAAGGAGTCACTGCTGAAATTCCCAAGGAATCTCAGTGCCAGGGTAGCAGTACTGCAACCTACGAATGAGCCTACATTCAGCTCCCACAGCATCTCTGTCAGGAACTGCTGGAGCTGGGAGGAGACGGAGTTAGACAGTTGCGGTGCAGGAGCCTCAGAAGGGAAAGGGGCCTAGTCTGCCTTAAGGTGGCATCTGGTGGAACACACTAGCCATAGACCTAAACTGCTGCCAGGTCATGGGCCCCAGTAGACCCGAAATACCGGGCAAGGCAGGGGACGAGGCAGAGGAGCAGGTAGAGGAGGAAAGTTGTGAATGACCAGCTCAGGTCCTCTGCCAGGACTGTAAGAGTGCTCAGGGGACCTCACCCAGGGGAAAGGTTAGGCAAACTCCTGCGTGTAGACCAACTTCAGAGGACCAGTCCAGATTGTGCCCTTGGGGGACAGGACCCCAGGTAGGGAGAGCGGAGCCAGAGAAGGCCAACAGGACAGCCCCGTCCCCATCAGTGACAGGGCCAACCAGTTCTAGGGAGAAACAAGACACTGAGCTAGCACTGCGACCTCTGCCAGTTACCACTGGAAAAAAGGTGAGCCGCTAGCCAGTGCTCTGCCCCAACCCCTCACCAGGGCTGACATTGCCCCTAGGCCAAACCCAATCTCCAGGCCAAAGCCACCTCCAGAGTGGACCCCAGACCCAGCGCCACAAACGAAACCAGAAACAGAGCCATCACTGGAACCAGAACCAGCACTACAAATGATGCCAGAAGGAGTCCTGGCGCCGCCACCAGAGCCAGTCAGAGGGGCAACCCCAAGAGACACTCCAGGCTCAGAAACGAGCCTAGGATAGCTTACATCATCACTGGTGTCATCCCCAGGCCCATGGTTAGCGTTGTCATCCTGTCCTGGGCTATCAGGGTGCTCAGGGGAAGAGATGACCACCACCTTAGACTCAGGAACAGCATCGGTTCTGTTCTGGCACCATGAGCAGTGCCAGAATGGGTCCTGGTCTTATGGCTGGCACTGCACTGCTCATCTCAGTGGTACCGGCCTTAGTGCCAGGAGCCGGGTCGGCACCAGTCCACATCACCAAGGTGCCCACCAGTACAGACTGAACATATACCTGTACCTTCCGCCTCACCCCCGTGGGTGTCCAACTGCCCTGAAGGGCCGACAGACTCAGGGAGTGCTCAGCCGGCCATCTCAGAGCAAGCTGACTGTTCACCAGACAGCCTCCTTAACACCAGAGGCACTGGGAAGATGGTCAGGAGAAGAGCCCAAGGACCCTACCTTGGTGTCCCTGGTGTCGCACCTACCTGCGAATGGGGGGGCAGCGACTCCACTTCCACGTGCGCTTTGTGACAGTGCGGCACTCCATGGAGAAGCAGGCACTGCACCTACCCATGTTGTGGTCAGTGACACGTTAGGTCCAGCATTCATTATGTCAGTCCTGGATAGCAATCAGACCCCCATAGGTGCACAGACGCATGGCAGGACTAACCTTCTCCTTCTTCTTGGTGTTCTTACACTCCTTAGGTTCCGACAAGAGAATTAATGAAACAAGTAAGAAACAGGTTCGGTGCCAGACTAAAAACAACAGAAGAAGACAGACCGGTATAATACACGTTGCTAAGAAAATTCAGCATCGAACTGAGGTGGCTGGGAACTGAGAAAGTTGTGACGCAGTTTCGATGATTGAAGAGCTCACATGATGCACACCTGGTGGGGAAAACAGAACCGAGGAATGGATGGGGCGAGCATCAGTTGCTGGCTAACACACAAGCACAACGTCACTACGTCTGCCTCGTGGGCCCACCGGGTGTCAGCACAGTCAGCCCCCTCCTAGGCTGTAAAGAATTTTTAGCCCCACGGGGTTCTTGCACATCCAGCTTAGATCCATAAGTGGGACTGAATGGTGAATACTGATTCTTGGAAGATCTACGATTTTCAATTTCCATAATGTAAAATCACAAGTAGTCAATTCCTCAAATACTTTAAGAATTCCCCGGGCTGTTTCTAAGAAAATAAAAGGCATTTCACAATAAAAATGCACTGTAAAATGCACTAAAGATTAAACTAAGCAGTTTTTTTCTAAATCTGTATCAGTTGATAAATTACCATTGCGCTAAGTGAGGAAGAAGCCTGCTGCAGATTTGACAGTGCACCTTGGCTGCATTACAAAATACACAATTAAGAGTTGGGAAGATTAGGGTTGAGTCAAGGGAGAAACAAAAATCAGGAAAAACATCTTGCACATAATTCTTACTTGAGGAGTTCGCAACCTAACATGGACATTCACTCTGTCCACTAGTTAAGCCCTCAGGAAGTAGCCTGTGAGAAGTCTATGGGCGTTAAATAAAAGGTCACAGGATTACTTTCCCCTCTGTATTACAATCGTCTTCAGCATATCCACAAGAGGAGAGAAACTATATATTTGGGGAACACATTAAGACAAAAAGGTGATAGAAAAATGATAAAAATTGAAAATCTTCTATTATTTTTGATCCACGTAGAAACTATATACTTTATTTTTTACAAACTACAGTGCGCTCATTTGGAATTCCAAACTGCTGCTTGTAGGTCTGATTATTCCTTGTCAAATATATTTTTCTGGCATGATTCCCTCCGTGCTACCACAAGCACGATGTTTCATTATCAGCTGTATGATGAATTGTGCCCGCAGTCCCACTGTAAATGAGCAGAAGATTTTGACGTGGAACACTGCAGAACCTTTAACAGCATTTACGCTGGTACAATTAGGAAGGCTATCAAGTCCAAACCCACAGTGTATCTAGTGTATCAAGAGCTGTGCTGCTTCTTTGATCAGGGATGCTGCCATGTCTAGCTCTTCTTCAGTCTGTTCTACTGTAACCACTACTCGAATGCTGTTAATGAAAATAAAAATGAAGAAACAGAGAAGGGTCAATGCACACTTCAGGTCAGATCTGCTGGGCAGCTCACAAAACACTATGATAATGTCAAGCATTTAATTAGTATTTGTGAAATGAAAATTACGTAGCCACTGTAATTCCTGATCTTCCTGTGTATCTTCACCATTCATCGCTGGTGGGTGACTGGCCAGAGACAAGCACCCCGCGTGAGCTTTTTTTTTTGTAGGAGGGAGGAGCTGGCACCGTCGGCACTGCCCACAAGGCTGACGCACTGCGTGGTGCTTGTGGGTTGGCCAGTAACAGCCGTTGGCTCCTCCTCCACCTCAGTTCTGCATGCCGGAGAGACAGAGTAAAAAAAGAGGATAGAGAAAAACAAGGGCAGGGCTAGGGAGCCCGAGAGACAGTAAAAGGAAAGGATATAAACTGAAAAAGGAATAGGCCGACCAGAGGACAGAGGAGGAGGAGAATCTGGGAGGGGATGGGCCGAAAGGCCCCAGTCCCTGGACGGCCAGTAAGGGAAAAGAAGAGCGAGAAAGCGAGAGGGAGAGACAGAGAGAGAGAAAACAAGAGGCGAGGAGGGACCAACTTCCATTCCGGACACAAAACTCGCAACAGCAGATCCTCCAGGGAGGCAACAGCCCATCACTTGGGAAGTTTCCGAGGCAGAACTTGGGTTAACAGAATCCTGAGGAGATGGAGAAGGTCCCTTCCTCTGGCCCCTAACCCTTAAGAGGATTCCCCCCTCCCCCCCTTACCGTTTTCCAAGAAAACCTACAGGGTTCGGGGGGGAGAGGGGATCCCATCTATTAACATCTCCCCCCGATAGGGAAGGAGACAGGAGAGGAAGAGAAATAATTACAGACGGAACGGAGGGGAGTTCCTGTCAGCCCCAACCCTCCCCCCATCCCAGGGGATCCAAGAGTCGGTGCATCCCAAAGGGCTAGCGGACCCCGGAGATCATGTCCAGGACAAGAGGGAGGGGCCCACCAGAAGTCTCCCCCCCGGGCTAGAAAGAAGCCCTTCTTGCCTTACTCCGAAGAACCTTTCACACATCTCCTAGGGAGAGGGCACAAGGAGAAGAAGGGGGAACCCCATTGGATCCTCGTGGAAGAGGGCGAGCAGGGAGGGGGCATAGCCCAGGGACTGAGGACTTGTGAGGGAAAAGTGGGTGGGATTCAGTGATGAATGGTGAAGATACACAGAAAGATCAAGAACTACGGTAGGTATGTAATTTTCATATCTTCCCTGTATCAATCTTCACCATTCATCACTGGTGGGTGAGTATCTAGCCCTGCCCGAAGGGCCTGATTGGGGCGAGGTGGTGCCCCTGCAGGAGAAACAAAAAAATTACTTACCACAGTAATCTTGTTTCTTCCAAGGGAGTCTTACTGTATTCTGACTGATGCAGTTAGCCCTTCCAGTTGAACTGTTCTGGAGATGAAAGAGTTAAAGCCTATAATTAATAGTGGAACGTTCAATAGACTCGAGCTCAGTTTTCCAACCACTGTCTCTGGTACATTCTATGTAACTGCCAGATCCTTACAAGCAAACTATATTGATAATAGCAATAATGAGATACACTAATCTATACTAATTAAAAAATATATTAAACCAATAATAGTTATCTAACGTATGTAGTCAAATGACCACACACCCAATAAGGGCATAAATAGACTCAAGTCACAGATGCCCATGAAAAACATACCCCAGTGGTCCTACATTCCTAAGAGTGACAGCTGGAGTGCAGTGCCCCCAGGTTTTAGTAGGGGAGGCAGGGTGGGAGGTCAGAATACAGTAAGACTCCCTTGGAAGAAACAAAATTAATATGGTAATTTTTTCTTCAAACCCTAGGAAGTCTCTCTGTATTCTGACTAATGCATACTACCAAGCAGTACCCCTTGGAGGTGGGCACAGAACCTACTTTAGGAATAGGCTCTGCAGTACTGCTGTGCCAAACCTGGCATTGCTCCTAGCCTGGGTATCCAGGCAGTAGTGCTTGGTGAATGTATGAACATTTTTCCAGGTAACTGCTTTGCAGATTTCAAGCAGGGAAACATCCCTTGCAGCTGCTATGGAGGCAGCTGCCGCCCCTGGTAGAGTGAGCCCTCAGGCCCACTGGTGACTCCTTACCCAGTTTGCCACAGCAGAACTGAATACAGGCCACAATCCATCATGCAATGGTCCTTCTAGAAGTGTGGATATGTTGTTCTATCCACACTTCTTGGCATTGTCCTTTTCCCCTTTAATTCTACCGGAAGTCTTCAAGCTGGCTCCTTCTACCCACCCGGGTGGTACAGTCCTTGGCTCCACCCTGTGACGCCAGATCTTCCTTTCCGCTGGAAGATACAGGTTGCCTCCCTCATGCTCTCACATTTTGTAGGCCATGGCTTTCAAATTGTTGGTTTTACCGAAATTAAAACTCGTTCGAGTTAGCGATCACGCTTTTGCAGCATCGATCATGGAGGAAAAATCTTCCCCATGATTTCGCCGGTGTCCCTGTGGCCAAAAGATGTCGTGCACCAATCTCCACCTCACGTGCATCTACTGCTTAGGTGTCGGCCATGACACCTCGTCCTACAGTTATTACTTGGCCTTCCATCCCAACGTCCTGGACGGCCACAATCCGCGCCTGAAGCTGGGGAGACCAGAAAAAAGGAACCCTACGGTGAAGTCCAAGGAGGCTAGGTGGGCGGTTTCTGCGGCCACGGGCTCCATCGAGCAGCTGGAACACATGAAGGCGTTCGAGGAGGAAGACACTCGTTCTTCGGCCAATCGAAACTTCTTTGTTCCTCTCAACCTAGGCTCCACCTTTACTGGTTCTTTTAAAGAGTTGTGCCAGTCTCTCCCCACACGGGATGAGGCGCCCTTGGTCTCGCACTCCTCTCGCTCTCGGAAGACAGAAAAAGAACCTTCGTCCTCGTTCTGATGAAGACGATCTTGGGACCAAGAGAGGTCTGAGTCCCAAGAGCATGCGGTCTCGACCTCGGTCGAGATCGCCTCCTCGGCCACCGGCTTTATGGATCTCCCATCTGGCCAAGGGACCGAGGAAGTGGCCGATGAGGTTGAGATAATCCTCAACCTGATAGACCCTTTGTTGCCGGCTGTGGCCAACGACTCCTTAGAATGGATTCCGGTCCTAGTATTCCTTGATGGGGAGACCCAGCCCACTGGCGCCCCACCAAGCACCCAGTTCCGGACCCTCGGATTTCACAGTTTCCACCGGTGTCTCCCGATCGACCGAGTCAGCCTCCCCGATCTCGGTCGAGGTCCAGGACCCCCTCGGACGAGCGACTGAGGAAGAGCCATAAGCGCTCGAAGAAGAGGCGACGCCACAGGTCGTCCTCATCCTCCTCGGACGAGGAGAGGTTCTAACAGAAACTCTGTTGGCACTATGAGGACCTTATGTGGCAACAGCTGATCCTGACTGGGCAGAAGCCGGCACCGCCGCCCACCCCGGCCATTACTTGGCTTTTGCCTCCCAGGCCGAAGCCGGCCCCTCTGGAACTGAAGTCTCTGGTACCTCCACCTGTGGGGCTGGCCCGTCTACCGGTTTGGCCTATTACGGTCTCTCCACCTATTCCGGTGGAACCGCCACCTAAGCAGCCTATGGGAAGGGCTCCTTCGAAAGAGGACTGACTAGACACCGGACTTCCCTGACATCTGTCGGTTACAGTCACCCCAGACCTACCTCGGTGGATCGAGGGTGATTTAGGCAGTAGACCGCTGTATCACAATTCTTCGGACTCGAATGTCACTGGGCTCCACTCTCATCCGGGGGATGATGAGTCGTCCGTTAGCACACAGATGGAGGAAGGCCCTTCCTCCTTCCAAGGGATTCTCTGCCTCATTTCCGACTCCACGGGAAGGCCCCTGGAACCTATCCAGAAAAAGGCGGAGTACCCTCTCACAGATATCCTAAAGAGAGGGGATACCCCGCCGGAGGTCTTTCCAGTGGCCGAAGCCACTGTTGGCCCAGCCCTTGAACTTTGGCAGCGCCCTGCCTCATGCCCAGCACCGACTGCCCGCATGGCCCTCAAGTACGCGGTGCCCATGGGGGCTCTTGCGGGGTTCACACAGCACCCTTTGGCCGACAGCCTGGTGACCGCCTCTGTGTTGAGGCGTACTGGTAGTTCGGCCGACACTGACCGACCTCCGGACAGAGTCCAAAAATATGGACCACACTGCCCGAAAGGTCTATGCGGCCTCTTCTTTGGGCCTTTGTCAGGCCAGCTCAGCTGTCATTATGGCACACTTCTCTCATGCCCTTCTCAGGTCATTAGACAAGTATGGAAATTACATACCTACCGTAATTCTTGATCTTCCTGGGTGAGTCTCCATCACTCATTCACACTAATGGGGACAGTGCCGGAGGCACTAGGACCCAGCGGGAGCAAACTTTTTCGCTATAGGGTTGGCGCCAGAGATGGAGCCGCGAGGAGCGGCACTGCGAGCCTCAGTTCATGCGGTAATGATTATCTCGGCGTCGACCATCCAACCACCTCAGTACCTTTTTTTCCCCGAGGAGGTGCAGCATAACTAACTTAGAAGAACAGCCTAACCAAAAACCGGACATAAGATAGTCCGGACGACCCGTATAAGAAGGGTCAACAAAGAAGACTTCACAGCCTAAAGATTGAGGGAGTGAAGACCAACAACAGAGGTGAGCTTGGGGGATGGAGGGTAGGAGTGTGAATGAGTGGTGGAGACTCGTCCAAGAAGATCAAGAATTATGGTAGGTACGTAATTTCCATGTCTTCCTGGACATATGTCTCCACCACTCATTCACACTAATGGGAGAGTACCGAGCTAATAATCCCCCAAGAGGGCGGCAGGAGAGACCAAGAGCTCATAGTTTTAGGACAGGAGTCCATTAAGGATGGTTCTGCCAAAAGAAAAATGTCGTCTGGCATGGACATCCAGGGCATAGTGTTTGAAGAAAGTATGCACTGAGCTCCAGGTAGCCGCATTGCAAATATCTGCAATGGGCACACTGCGGATTTCCGCTAGGGATGCTGCGACCGCTCTAGTAGAGTGAGCGTACACTCTGCCCTCCAGCTTAACCTGCGCCATGGAATAACAGTGGCGAAGGCATACCACCAGCCATGATGAAATACATCTGATAGCGACAGGCTGACCCAGCCGGGTCTCGCTGAAGGAAACAAACAGTTGTTGAGCTTTGAGAAAGTCTTTTGTTCTATCTAGATAGAAACGCAAATCTCTTTTGACATCCAAGGAATGAAGAGAACGCTCTCCTTCATTTTGGAAGTTCGCAAAGTAAGTAGGAAGGACCAAAGGCTGGTTTAGATGGAATTCTGAAACAACCTTAGGGAGAAACTTAGGATAGGTTCTAAGGACTACTTTGTCTTTATGAAACACAGTAGACGGAGGGTCTGTGACCAAGGCATGTATCTCAGAGACCCTGCGGGCTGAGATAATGGCCACTAGGAAGGCTGTTTTCCAAGTGAGAAATTTTAGCTCACAGGTAGCTAGAGGCTCGAAAGGTTTTCGAGTGAGCATGTCTAGCACAAGATTAATGTCCCAGGCTGTGAATGGATGTCTTACAGGAGGTCTGGTATGCAGAATTCTCTTAAGAAACATCTTAACCACAGGTAACTGAGCCAGTGACAAGGAAAGTACTGGCTCATGATAAGCTGAAATGGCACAAAGGTGAACCTTAACTGTAGAGTATTGCAGACCTGAATTTGAGAGGTGTAAGAGGTACTCTAAAACTTTATCTGATGGGCAGGAAAAAGGATTCAAAGAGGATTTTGCACACCAGAGCGAAAAACACTTCCATTTGGCTGCACAAGTTTTCCTAGTGGCTGGCTTGTGCGCAGCCAGAAGAATATCTGAAACCCTGCGAGAGACATTAAACTTGTTCACTTCTGTCTCTTCAGGAGCCAAGCGTGAAGGTGAAGCGACCACCGGTTGGGATGGACCACAGGCCCCTGAGTCAGAAGGTTTGTCTGAAGGGGAAGTGGTTTCAGAGGAGCTTCCGACATACGGTTGAGTAATGGAAACCACATCTGTCGAGGTCAGAAGGGAGCAACGAGGATCATTTTGTTCCCCTGCGACTCTAACTTGAGAAGTACCCTCTGAATCAGAGGAAGAGGCGGAAAGGCGCATAGAAAGCGTTTTGTCCACTGCAGCCTGAACGCATCCTAACAGAAAATGCCAGGCCCTGGATTTCTGGAGCAGAAGAGAGGCAGTTTTGTGTTGAGTGGGGATGCAAAAAGGTCCAGGTCTGGAGTTCCCCACTCTGTGAATATTGACTGAACTATGGTTGAGTCGAGAGGCCATTCGTGAGGATCTGTCTCTGTTTTGCTGAGACGGTCTGCCAGTTCGTTCTGCATTCCTGGCAGGTAGACCGCTTGAATTAGAGCCTTGTGCTCCAAGCACCATTCCCACACTCTCATAGCTTCTCTGCATAAGGGGTAAGAGTGAGCACCGGCCTGCTTGTTGATGTAATACATCACTCCTTTGTTGTCCGTTTGAAGGAGAATGTTCTTGTGACAGAGAATGTCCTTCAAAGCTCGGACTGCATAAAGGACAGCTCTCATCTCTAAGACATTTATGTGAAGCTGGGACTCGTCCTGAGTCCACGTACCTTGAGTGTGGAGAGTCTGACAGTGAGCTCCCCACCCCATCATGGACGCGTCTGTGGCAATGGTAATCTGATGATCCAGAGGAGCAAAGGGATACCTTTCTAGAAGACTGTCTTCTTGCGACCACCAGGTGAGCGATCTCTTCAGAGGTTCTGTCACCTTGACGAGAAAGGACTGAGTGGTCAGGGACCACTGAGTGCTGAGCATCCATTGAGAGGTTCTCATGTAGAGGTATGCTAGGGGTACTGTGAACACCGAGGATGCCATGAGACCCAGCATCTGTTGCATTGAGAGCTGAAACAGAGCTGCTTTCCCCGATGTATCAGGCCATCTGAAGGATATCGCTCCTCCTGTCCTCTGGAAGAAATGCTTTCGCACAAGAGGTGTCCAGAATAGTTCCTATGAAAAGAAGCCTCTGGGAGGGCTGCAGCTACAATTTTTTGAGGTTTAGCAGGACTCCCATGGACATGAGAAAGTGTGAAGCCGTGGCCATGGCGTCTAGAGTTCCCTGTCTGGAAGGGCTTGCTAGAAGCCAACTGTCCAGATATGGGAACACTTGTATTCCGATTTTTCTGAGATGTGCTGCGAGAATTGCACAACACTTTGTAAAAACTCACGGCGCCGAGGATAGCCCAAAGGGCAGGACTCTGAACTGATAATGCTGTCCCGAAGCCACGAACCTTAGGTAGTTGTGATGCTTTGGGTGAATAGGAATGTGCTGGTAAGCATCCTGCATGTCCAGGGAGGCTAACCAGTCGTGTTGATGAAGCAAAGGTAACAGGGTTCCTAGTGATATCATTCTGAATTTCTCTTTGGGAAGGAATCTGTTTAGTTTTCTGAGGTCCAAAATGGGGTGCATGCCCCCGGTTTTCTTTGGAACCAGAAAGTAATGGGAGTAGAACCCTGTGTTCTGTTGATCCAGCGGAACTACTTTCACTGCCCTGTTGTTCAGAAGGCCCTGTATCTTGGAGGCGAGAAGATCTGACTGAGGAGCTGACAGCCTGGGCTGTCGTCTGGGGGGACGATCCGGAGGGGTCTCCGAAAGACTGAGTGAATACCCTTTGCGGATTATCCAGAGGACCCATTTGTCCGAGGTTATGGACTTCCACTGATGGTAGAAGTGAGTCAGATGACCTCCCACCACTGAAGAGTCGTCCACCTTGGGCAGCTGAGGTGGGACTTGGGCCAACAACTCAGAAGGTGGCACTGGGCACTTTGGGTCCCTGTGTCTTCTGCTGCGTTTTTTTCTTTTGAGGCTGGGGGGCTTGGTATTTATTAAAATTTCCTCTGCCTTTGCCTCGAAAGGACTGACTGTTATGAAACTGGCATTTATTAACACCCCCTCAAGAGGGGACAGGAGGAGGTCGAGCCAGTTTAATGGCTGACCTAGTCTTTTGTGTAGCCTCTAGAGCCTGTTCCACTTGAGGGCCGAAAGGATATACACCATCGAAAGGCAACGCCATTACCTGTTGCTGTGCATCATTCGTAAAACCTGAAGTGCAGCAGGAATGACGGTACAAATGCCACCGCTGCTGCCGGAAGCAGTAACAAAGTGTCTATAGCTGCTTTAACCTGCTGGTTGTTGGACTCGATACCCTGGTTATGGTTTGAAGAAGCTCAATTTGTGTCCGACCGGTAGAGCTTCAACCATTTGTTTGAGTGAATGCCAAAGGATATACTCATATCGAGAGAAATAGCCTTGGTAGCTGGCAATACGCATACCTAGGGTGGAAGCAGCAAAGACACTCTTACCTAAAGTGTCTATCTTACGAAATTCTTTGTTAGTAGGTCGAGCTGTAGTAGTCTGGGGAAGGACGACCTTATTCTCTGCCAAGACTACAATAGGATCCGCAAAGGCTTGGGATGCCAAAATGGGTCGATCCTTGGGGGCAGAGTATTTCCTATCAATGGACTTAGCCACCGAAGGAATGAGAGCAGGATTATTCCATACCATTTGAAACAGCGTCTCAAAGGAGGGCTGTACCGGAGGAGTCAAATCCATAGGGATCTCCGGAACATGAAGGTAATGGAGTCTTAACAGTTTCCCAGGATTGATATCTGTAGTTTGGAGAGAAAGAGTGGAAATCAAGTTTTTCAGCAGAGACTTAAAAGACAGGTCCTCGACCACAGGCTCTGCAGCAGGAATAGATCCTGTTCCTTCCACATCATCACCCAGCCTAGGGTCTGGGTCAGGCTCAATGTTATCTCCTGACAGTCCAGGAGGGACTGTATGGACAGGAAAGGAGTGAAAATCAGAAGGAAATGAGGAAGGAAAAGGGTTGAAGGAGGAGTCCTAAAGGCTGGATGATGTCCTAACAGGCCTTGGCACTGAAAAAACATACAGTGCCGAGAAGTCACACGGCGCCGAGAGGCCACACGGCGCAGAGAAGCCACATGGTGCCGATGAGGCGCATGGCGCCCGAGATGGCACCAACGAAGTGCATGGTACAATGATACTCAACGGTGCAGAGGATGGAGCCGACAGACGCATTGGCTCAAGACGGCGTCAGAGAAGCATCGACGCCAAGGGCGTCGAAAACATCCCAAGACTCCGAAAAACAGGATTTGAGGAGAAAGGATGAAGACCAGGAGACAGAGGCATCGATATGGCCCCCTGCGCTGCAGCCATGTGAGGGGGGGAGATACACCTAAGCATGGAGTCGACGGCACAGAAGGCGGTGCCATGCGACTAGGGAGGCCCAACCGCCCTGCCTGATCTCCCAGAAAACCCGAAGGCCTCTGAGTGACCGGGCCAGGCAGCTGGACCAATCTCCGAGCTCACTGCTCCATAAGAGTAGCCCAGTGATGAAACTGCTCATCTGAAGACCTACCGGAGGGTGGGGTAGGGCTCCGATGTCGAAGACGTCGGCTACCAGAAACAGAAGCTGGAGACTCCGAAGGAGGAGACCGGCAACTAGCCCCAATAACTGACTGTCCTCGAGCAGACATATCAGAGGGCGACCTCGAGTGATGCCTTCTCTTTTTTGACCTGTGGGCCAAAGAAGAGCTCGAGGCTGAATGGTGCCGAGAATACGACCATTTACTTTTATGCTTTCAAGGGGACCGCCCACTCCCTTGGGCATTGGACTGTCCGTTGTCAGACCCCCCCTCCGGAGAAGGCGGTGGACCGGACCCAGCCCGGCTGACCGAACAGCTTTCATACAAAGCCTCCCTACCGTCACCTGACCCGCTCATGGTCGACTTCGTCAATGTAGGCTGAGACTTCTTTGCTAAATAAGAATAAATAAACTAAGCGATACTTTATTAGAGATATTACTACAAAACAATAAAACTGAAAAACTATGCTGCTAGTTTGAAGTTTGACTCCCGGCGGCCAAGCGACGTCGTCACTGAAGTGCACTCGACGGCGGGAAAAAAGGAACTGAGGCGGGTGGAGGGTTGACGCTGAGATAGTCATTACCGCACGAGCTGAGGCTCGCGGTGCCGCTCCTCACAGCTCCATCTCTGGCGCTGACCCTCTAGCAAAAAAGTTTGCTCCCACTGGGTCCTAGTGCCTCCGGCGCAGTCCCCATTAGTGTGAATGAGTGGTGGAGACTTATGTCCAGGAAGATCCTCCCTCATCTCCCGGCGGACATGCAGACCACGATCAAACAGGTCTGTGACCAGGGCCGTGCTTTTGCCAAACAGCAGCTCCAGACAGCCCTGGACATTGGGGATTCTTGTGCCCACCAATGGTCGCTGCAGGGTTTGGCTGAGGCTTTCCTTCTTTCTGGCGGATACTCAGCACAAGTTAGCTGATCTGCCTTTCCTGGGGACAGACTTGTTTGGTCCAGGAGTGGCTGGTCACCTACAGTGCATAGAGCAGTCCAATGCCACCTTAGACGCCACTTTTGCCAAGGGTTCTTCAGGCAAGAACCAGCAGAATAAGAAGAAGAAGCAGCCCTTTCGGCACTCTTCTCCTGTGGTCTGGCAGCCCTCCTATCAAGGAGGACAGCAGCAAAAGGATCAGCAGCAGGCTCAACCTTGGCACCCTCGGCCCAAGCCTGGACCCCAACAGGCTCGCAAAGGAGGCCGACGCTCAGGTCCTGGAGCCTCCTCCTCCTCCAAGCCTGCTCAGTGACGGGATGGGAGTGGCCGCCCCTATTCCCGTCATGTCAGCTCTGGGTCCTCCCGCGGGGGCTGGCTCCGCCATTTCCTTTCCACCTGGTCTGCTATCACAACGGACCGGTGGGTTCTCGAAGTGGTCGGTCAGGGATTGCCTCTAGAAATCGAGCAGTACCCTCCCAGCCAATCCCGCGCCCCTTGGGGAGATCAGATTTCTGCTTGCACCCAGTCGGCTCTTCGAGACGACATTGCTCAGCTCCTCCTCAAGGAGGCAGTAGCTCAAGTGGCAGAACCATCTGCAGAACCCAGGTACTTCCTGGTGCCCAAGCGGATGGGGGCTGGCACCCCATTCTAGATCTCCATGACCCGAACCAGTATCTCAGGTCACGCACCTTTCAGATGGTCACTCCGAACCAGATCATATCATACTTGGAGCGAAACATGTGGTTTTGTTCACTGGATCTGCAGGACGCGTTCTTTCACGTCCCAATCCATCCGTCCCATCAGTGGTTCCTCCACTTCAGGGTCGAAGGGACCCTGTACGAGTTCCGAGCCATGCCGTTCGGCCTGTCATCAGCCCCACAGGTCTTCACCAAATGCACTGCAGTGGTGGCAGCCATCTATGGCGTCGGCGGGGGGGTCAGGATTTATCCTTACCTCGATCACTGGCTCCTAGCAGGTTCCACCCAACAGGAGGTGGAGCAGTCCAGGGATCTGGCCCTCCAAACCTGCTCCCAGCTCGTCCTCCTGATCAACGAGGCCAAGTCGGAACTCGTGCCCTCGCAGATGATGGGCTTCACTGGGGCAGAGCTCGACTCTTGTCAAGCTAGAGCTTGGCTCCTGGCTGACAGGACGGAGGTTCTCTCCTCCTTTGCCCAATCATTTCTGGTTGGGTACTTACGTCCTGCCTGGGACTTTCTGCATCTTCTGGGTTACATGACTGTGTGCATCTCAGTGGTCCGTTGGGCCCGGTTGCACATACGCCCCCTCCAATGGGAGCTGGCCGCCCAGTGGACCCAGCGACACGGTCACTTCGACCTGCTGGTCACTGTAACCCAGAAGATGTGGGACGCGCTCCAATGGTGGACCGCCCCAGACCAGTTGCAGGAAGGGATTCTGTTTGTCCGCATGAGCAGACAGTCATCCTTATGACCGATGCCTCTCTCATGGGCTGGGGAGCCCACATGGGGGACAACAGGGCCCATGGGTTCTGGACCCCTGAGGAGTCCCGATGCCACATTAACCTGTTGGAGCTCAGAGCAGTCAGACTGGCACTGTCAGCTTTCTCTCCTCAGCTCCAGGATCAAGTCCAGACAGACAATACCATGACCATGTACTACCTCAACAAACAGGGTGGCACGCACTCCCATCTGCTGTGCAAGGAGGCGCTCCGCATCTGGACCCTCATGAGCCGGTTGGAGACGGACCTCCTAGCCATCCATGTAGCAGGAGTCTCGAACCAGCTGGCGGATGCTCTCAGCCGCACAGGCCAGACATCCCACCAGTGGTCTTTCCATCCAGAGGTAGCTTACAGTCTGTTCTACCACTGGGGCAAACTGATGGTGGACCTGTTTGCCTCCAAGGAAAACACCAAGCTAAGGCTGTTTCATACCTGCCTCCCTCAGCAGGGCTCGCTGCAGGGGGATGCCTTCTGGAGGCCGTGGACCCCAGGCCTCCTCTACACCTTCCCTCCATTTCCCTTGATCCACAAGGTATTACTCAAGGTGAGGAGGGACAAGGTGAAGGTGATTCTGGTCGCCCCAGACTGGCTGCGCCAGTTCTGGTATCCAGATCTCCTCAGCCTCAGCTGCAGGCCCCTGGAGCGGCTTTGTACACGCCCGGACCCGATATCTGTGAAGCAGGGGAAGGTCCTTCATCCGGACCTTCAGTCCCTGCACCTCACAGCCTGGTACCTGAGTGGCTAGAGTTCCAGGCTTTGGGTCTTTCCAAAGATGTCTACACCATGGTGGAGGCATCTCGAAAGGAATCGACCAGGAAATGTTATGCCTTCAAATGGAAAAGGTTTTCCATTCGGTGTCAGGGTAAGGGTCTGGAACCCTTAGCTTGTTCTCTGGCTAACATTCTCGACTACCTTTGGTCTCTCTCCAAAGGAGGTCTACGGTCTTTGATCCTTAGGGTGCACCTGGCAGCCATTTCTGCTTACCGGAAGCGGGCCGGTCAGCCGAAACTGGCACAGGAGACAGTGGTCGGGCACTTTTTCAAAGGCTTGGATTACATATCCCCTCTGGTGTGTGAACCTCCACCTCTGTGGGATCTACTGCTGGTACTGGCAAAGCTCACGGGGAAGCCATTCAAACCCATGCAGAAGTGTGAGCTGTCACACTTGTTGAAGATGGCCTTCCTGGTGGCTATCACGTCAGCCAGAAGGACAGGGGAGCTCAAGGCACTTTCAGTGGACTCCCCTTATCTGGTCTTCCACAGGGACAAAGTTGTTCTGTGCCCCCACCTGAAATCCCTTCCGAAGATGGTGTCAGACTTTCACCTTAACCAGGTGTTGACCCTGCCGGTATACTACCCTCATTACACCTCGGACGCAAAGTACAGGCTCCATACCCTGGACCTGAGACATGTTCTCTCCTATTATAAGGAGAGGACGGCGGAAATTAGCAGAGAGGTTCGCCAGCTGTTCGTCAACTACGCTGAAGCCGCTTCTGGCAGACCGGCAGCCAAACGGACCATTGCAAGAAGGATTACATCATGCAAAGCTCTGTGCTAAGAGTTGGCAGGCAAGGAGCCTCCCAGAGGGATAACAGCTCATTCTACCCGCCATACTGCTGCTTCGGTGGCTGCATCCAGGGACATCCCTATCCAGGAAATTTGTCGGGCTGCTACCTGGAAGTCAGCAAACACCTTCATTACCCATTACCACATCGACCTTGAGTCACGCCGGGATGCTGGTTTTGGGGCCTCAGTTCTCCAATCTCTATTCCCTAAGTATGGAGTGTGCGCCTTGCCTCCCCCTCCCGGAGAACTGCTAGGAGTCTGCCAAGAAGTGTGGCTAGAACAACATATCCATGCTCCTAGAAGAGCAGGTTACTCACCTGTAACAGTAGTTCTAGAAGTGGTATATGTTGTTCATCCACACAGACACACCCGACCTCCCCGGCTGCGGACGCACAACCTGGCTTCCAGTGGGCTAAGATCTGGCATCACGGGGCGGAGCCGAGGACTATACCACCTGGGTGGGTGGGAGGAGCCAGCCTGAAGACTTCTGGTAGATTTAAAGGGGAAAGGGACAATGCCAAGAAGTGTGGATGAACATATACCACTCCTAGAACTACTGTTACAGGTAAGTAACCTGTTCTTTTGTGGCTGGCTTGCCTTTCTCTCTTCTCCATAGGTGAGGAACAGCTGAGTACACATTCCTATGGCCTTTTGTCTCATGCAGAAAGTAGCTGATAGCCCTTTTTACATCCAGGCTATGCAGCCTACACTCACCAGAGCTGGAATGGTCAGTAAAGAAGACAGGCAATGTAATGGACTGGTTCAAGTGAAACTCTGAGAAGGAATTTCCTATTTGTTCTGAGTACAATGTTATCTCTGTGGAGGGTAATGTAATTCAATTCCACAGACAAGGCCTGTAGCTCACTGATTCTTCTTGCTGAAGTGACAGCCACTAAAAACACAGTTTTCCATGTCAGGTATTTGAGCTCTACTGAGGACATGGGTTCAAAAGGGGGCTGCATGAGCTGTGCTATGCAGATTTTCGGGTCCCAAGAAAGGGTAGGCTCTCTCTATGAGGAGGATGCAAATGGAACAACCCCTTAAAGAATTTCTTGAAAATGGCATTAGATGCCAGGGAGGGCTCTTCCCTGCTGAGAGATAGGCAGAAACAGCTGTCAGGTGCACCTTGAGGGTAGAAAGCCTGAGGCCTAGAGAGTGAAGATGAGCCAAATAGTCCACCAAGACTGTCAAGCCAGCTTCCTGTGGATCTATATCCCTTTGGGAACACCAAATAAAGAATCTTTTCCACTTTGATGTGTAAGTCTTCCTGGTGGAAGGCTTTCTGGAGACCCTTAGAATGTCCATAACCCCTTCTGAGAGATGCAAACCTGCATACTCTAAGTCTTCAAGAGCCAGGCTCTGAGTCTGAGGGACCTGAGGTTGGGGTATAGGATCCTCCCTTAGGAGGAGGTCAGAAGGTTTTGC
The DNA here is from genome assembly GCA_016271365.2 of Neoceratodus forsteri. Classification (NCBI taxonomy): domain Eukaryota; kingdom Metazoa; phylum Chordata; order Ceratodontiformes; family Ceratodontidae; genus Neoceratodus; species Neoceratodus forsteri. The sequence continues at coordinate 160,520,742 of CM057454.1, read as the reverse complement.
CTCCTGGGGAGGCGGACTGGACTGGTAACTGACAAAGTCAGCAACACCGAGTACCATGGTTGTCTGGCCCAGTCTGGGGCAATCGGAATCATTGTCGCAGGCTGTTCCCTGAGCTTGGTCAGCACCCTGAATATCAGGGGAAATGGAGGGAAGGTATACAACAACTTGCCCGCCCAATCTGGGATTAAGGCATCGAGGGGTACTGAGCCCTGAACTGGTGGTCTGCAGCAGTACTAGAAGAAGTGATGACTGTCTGGGGCTGCAAAGAGGTCCACCTCTGGGGTGCCCCATCTCCTGAACACTGCCAGCAGGACTTGCCTGTTCAGAGTCCATTTGTGATGGCCCCGATTGATCTTGCTGAGTGCATCTGCCAAAACATGGTCTTTGCCTGGCAGGTGGACTGCTGACAGGGAGACCTTGAGGGAGTAGGCCAGACTCCAGACCTTCATGGCCTCTGTGCACAGAACAGAGGACCTGGTCCCTCCCTATTTGTTTATGTAATATATGATGGTTGTGTTGTATGTTCTGACCTGAACCACCTTCCCCTGCACCAATGTGGCAAATGACTGCAGTGCTAGTAGCACTGCTCTGAGCTCCAGCAGGTTTATGTGCAGAGACTCCTGCTTGGTCCATGTGTCATGTACAGTGTAGTCCCCTAGGTAAGCCCCCATCCTAGGAAGGAGGCATCTGTGGTCAGCACCACGATCAGAGACTGTTGCAGGAAGGGGACCCCTATCCTGAGGCTGTCCTTGTCCTGCCACCATTGCAGAGCTTATCATCAGTGTGGAGGTCACTGGTACTACCTTGGACAGAGAATCCCTCCTCTGGGACCAAAAGAATCTGAGGTGGAACTGGATATCTCTCATCTGGAACCTGGCTCCTGGGAGTACAGCAGTGGGTGCAGCCATATGGCCCAGGAGCTGGAGAAAATGCCATCCTGGTCGAGGGATGTGCAGCTGGAAGGAGGCTGCTAACTGGACAATGCTGTCCACCCTTGATTGTGGTAGGATAGCTTTTGCTTGAATTGTGTCCAGTTCTGCCCTTATAAACTCTAGGAGCTGAAGTGGCTCCAGAACTGACATCTTGAGATTTACCAGGAACCTTAGAGACTGCAAGGTGTCCTGTGTTGTGAGCAGAGATTCCTCTACCTGTTGGGGAGCGTGCCCCACGACTAGCCAGGCATCCAGGTAGGGGAAGACTGACTCCTAACCTTCTCAGATGTGCCACAACCCCTGCCAGGCACTTTGTGAAGGTTCTTGGTGCAGAGGACAGGCCGAAGGGGAAGGCCCTGAACTGATAATGGCCTGAGGGCAGTCTGAACCTGAGGTATTTTCTGTGAGACTGCCTTACAGGGATATGAAAGTAGGTGTCCTTGAGGTCCAGGGATGCCAGCCAATCCTCTTGTCCTAGAGTGGGAAGGATCAGAGCCAAAGTGACCATTTAGAATTTTGGTTTTGTAAGATGCTTGTTTAGGTATCTTAGATCCAGAATAGGTTGCCACTCCCCGTTTTTCTTCAAGGTTTTAAACCTCCACCGCACGGGTTTGGATGTGGGGACCCAGGTGCTCAGAGCCGCATACGACTCTACGGACTCTTTGGTCAGAGATGCAGCCTCAGGCGTGTCTCCGGAGACACTATTGGCTCCGCGTCTCCGGTTTTACCCCAGACGTCCAGAAGAACATCCTAGACGTCCCTTACAACGGGGGAAGTCCTTTTTGGTGAAGCCTCCGAGAAGGTGATCACCAAACTTCAGGACGTAGGGAAGTCAGTTAGATCTGTCCAGGCAATGCACAGATCCCGACCTAGTTCGCTTTCGTGGAACCACAGTGGCTCATGGGCCGGACGCAAAGGCAACGCACCACGCCCGGCTCAACAGCTAGGCTTCACCCAAAAGCTCCAGGCCAAGTCATTATCCCCAGGCAAAGGCCAATGAGTCGCAAAGTTGGCCCAGCCTGCAGGATCTAACGTTGCCACAGCATGACTCCTTCCCGGCCCCCACCCCTCCTCAGGATCAACGGGAAATGAAGGTCGGGGGTCGCATCGCACGTCACCTGCCAGGGTGGCGGTCAATCACCACCGACAGGTGGATGCTGCAACTGGTCGAGAAAGGCCACTATATAGAATTTGTGGGCAGCCCACCTACAAGACCTCCCCTGCTTTCCCGCTACTCGGGTCAGCACACCCTGCTCATACAGCAGGAGGTACTTCTGGAAAAAGAAGCCTTAGAGCACGTTCCAGAGAATCAGAGAGGACTAGGGTACTATTCTCACTTCTTCCTGGTTCCAAAGAAAACAGGGGACCTCCGTCCAATACTGGACCTCAGAGACCTCAACCTGTCGGTCGCTTATAAATTCTTCTGCATGGTGAACCTTCCGGGCATAATTCCCATGCTGAAGCGGGACGCCTTTCTGGCGTCTTTGGACATGCAGGATGCCTACCTGCACATTCCCATTGCTCAAGCGCACAGGAGGTTCCTGCGCTTCGAGTTTCAGAGCCGCCATTATCAGTTCCGAGTGCTTCCTTTCGGGCTGTCATTGGCACCTCGCATTTTTACGAAGTGCATGGCGGTCGTAGTGGCGTCTCTGAGGAGACAAGGCCACTACACGTTACCATACCTGGATGACTGGCTTCTCATGGCTCCCTCCAGGAAGGCACTGATGACGGCCATTCACCGCACACAGTCCCTTTTTCAATCACTGGGTATCCTCATCAATTACGAGAAGTCTCTCCCGGTACCGTCCCAGAAGAAAAAATTACTCACCTTAGTAATGTTGTTTCTTCTAATGGAGTCTTGCTATATTATGACATATGCAGTATAACCCCAGGTTAGAACTGCTCCGGAGGTGAAAGAGTTAACTTTCCATGCAGGGCATGGAATCTTGAGCGCGAGCTCGGCTGAACACTCTGTCTGTTGTAGCTCAAACTTAAACTGTCAGATCTTTACGAGCAAAAACTCACTAAGGTTCTGTATGGAAGCCAGAACCTATACTAGCCACTGGCTACTAACTACAAAAAACATTTTTTTGTTCTTGATCCCAAAACAGAGACTCAAGTCGGGGATTCAAGAGAAAATAAGCATAACACCTAAGCACCCTAGAAAGGGTGAAAATAAAGTGGGCATCAATGAAGTGCCAACACTGCACTGCCCACCCACATCCCAAAAATAGAGGTTCTGAGAGGGCAGGTTGGGGAGGTCATAATATAGCAAGACTCCATTAGAAGAAACAACATTACTAAGGTGAGTAATTTTTCTTCAAACAACATGAAGTCTTGCTATATTACGACATATGCAGATTACACAGCAGTACCTCCATGGAGGAGGGACAGAACCACTTGGGACATAGGCTCTGAAGCACAGCTGTGTTAAATCGAGCATCACTCCAGCCTGGATATCCAGGGAGTAATGCTTAGTAAAAGTGTGAACTGTTTTCCAGGTAGCTGCTTGACATATCTCTAGGATAGGGATGTCCCTGGCAGCAGCAGAGATGCAGCTGTACCTCTGGTAGAGTGAGCCCTCAGGCCTGAGGGAGGAACCTTACCCAGTTTTTCATAGCAAAATTGGATACAAGAGACAATCCACCTGGCAATGGATCTTTAAGTGGCAGGTTTCCCTTTACCAACCTCACCATAAGTGAGGAACAATTGGAAGGATTCGAACCTGTGACCCTTGGTACGTTCTATATAGTAACTAAGGGCTCTTTTGACATCTAAACTGTGCAATCTCCTCTCACTCAAGGAGGAATGGTCAGTGAAGTACACAGGAAGAGACATGGATTGATTAAGGTGAAAGTCTGAAACCACCTAAGGCAAAAACTTCCTGTTAGTCCTGAGGACCACCTTATCTCTATGAAAGGAGATAAAATCAGGCTCCACTGACAAAGCTTGTAGCTCACTTATGCGCCTGGCAGAGGTGATGGCTACCAGAAACACAGTTTTCCAAGTCAAGTACTTAAGCTCTGCTGAAGACAATGGCTCAAAAGGGGGTTGCATAAGCTGAGCGGTGCAAATATTAAGATCCCAAGCAGGGGCAGGGTCCCTGAACGGGGGTTGGTGTGAAGCAACCCTTTAAAAAACTTGGAGAACACAGGGTGAGCTGATAAAGAAGAGGGCTTACCTGCTGATAAGAAAACAGACACAGCTGCCAAGTGCACTTTTAGGGTAGCTGGTCTCAGCCCCAAGGAATTCAAATGCACCAAATAATCCAGGATCGTGGGAACACCAGCAGATTCTGGGGAAATATGTTTACCAGCACACCATATGGAAAATCTCTTCCATTTTGAATTATAGGTAGCCCTGGTGGAAGGCTTCCTATAGGCCTTCAATATATCCAATACACCTTGGGAAAGGTGTAGGTCAGCAAACTCTAACTCTTCAAGAGCCATGCCTTGAGATTGAGAGATTTGAGGTTCGGATACCAAACTCTCCCCTGGGCACAGGTTAACAGGTTGTGATTCCTGGGAAGACACAGGGGAGGGTGGACTGCTAAGGACATGAAGAGTGGGTACCAGGGCTGCCTGGCCCAATCTGGAGCAATCAGGATCATCTTGCAGGATTGAGATCTGATTCTGACTAGCACTTTGAAAAGAAGGGGAAGGGGGGAAAAGCATAGAGAAACTTCCCTTCCCAACTGAGGAGGAAGGCATCCAGAAGGACTGAGCCCAACACTGGGGGCCTGCAGCAAAAAAGGGGAAGTTGGTGATTGTCTGGGGCTGCAAAGAGATCTATTTGCGGGGTGCCCCATCTGGCAAATACTACCTCCAGTACTAGGGGGTCCAGTGCCCATTCGTGATGGCCCTGGGAAATCCTGCTGAGAGCATCCGCTAGGACATTGTCCTTGCCTGGGAGGTGAACTCTGTAAGGGAGGTGCCTCAGAGAATAGCCAGAGACCACAACTTAATTGCTTTGGTGCACAAGGTCAGAGACCGAAGTGCCCCCTTGCTTGTTGATGTACCACATTGTAGTGGTATTGTCTGTTCTGACCTGAACAACCTTGTTCTGGACAGATGTGGAAAAACCTGGAGTGCTAGAAAACTGCTCTGAGTTCCAGCAAATTGATGTGGAGCAGAGATTCCTGAGGGGACCACAGCCCCTGGGTGAAAGGTCGCCCATGTGAGCTCCCACCCCAAGAGGGATGCATCTGTAGTAAGGTCAAGGAATGAGACTGGGGAGTGAAGGGAACCCCCTGTCTCAGATTGTTCTGATCCTGCCACCACTGAAGGGCCTGGATCAGGGTTCGAGTCACTGGAATCAATTTGGTTAGGGGATCTGTCCTTTGAGACCAAAAGGCTCTCAAATGGAACTGAATGTCCCTCATCTGAAATCTTGCTCCCTGCACTACTGCTGTAGAAGCAGCCATGTGCCCCAGGAGCTGTAGAAAATGCCTTGCTGGTCGAGAGACCTGCAGGGTGAAAGAAGAGGCCAGAGACACCAGGGTCCTTGCTCTTTCCAGAGGAAGGAAGGCTCTGGCTTCTTTTGTGTTCAGTTCTGCGCCTATGAAGGTGAGAAGCTGGACAGGCTCCAGAACTGACTTTGGAAGATTGAGAAGGAAACCTAGAGATGTAAGCAGTTGCTGGGTTACTTGTCAGTGTAGTTTGACCTGTTCTGGCGACTGGCCTACAATGAGCCAGTCGTCCAGATAAGAAAGATGGCAATCTTTGCCTTCTTAAATGAGCAACTGCTACTGCCAGGCATTTTGTGAACACTCGGGCCGAGGTGAGGCCGAAGGGCATTGTTTGAACTGGTAATGGCCTGAGGGCAGTTCGAATCTGAGGTACTTTCGATGGGAGCTTGATGAGAACATGGAAGTAGGCATCCTTGAGGTCCAGGGAGGCTAGCCAGTCCCCTGGCCTTAGAGAGGGTAAAATAATCCCCAGGGTCACCATTTTGAACTTTGGTTTTAAAAGGTGCTTGTTTAGGTACCTGAGATCCAGGATGGGCCGCCATTCTCCTGTCTTTTTTGGGGTAAGGAAGTACCTGGAGTACAACCCTTTGCCCTGGTGTATGGGTGGAACCCTTTCCACGGCTCTGAGAGCCAGGAGGGAAGAAACTTCTGCTTCCAGGGCAAGTGCCTCTGATGGGTTTGCAGGTGGAAAGACCTGGCTCTCATCTTCGGAAATTTTTTGAAGCTGAGAACCAGTCCCTGGCTCACTACCTCCAGGACCCACTTGTCTGATGTTAAAGACTTCCAGTCCTGGACAAAAAGTAACCAGCCTGCCCCCTACTGGTAGTGGAGAATCGCCCTGGCCCACCCCATCAGGAGCCTTTGCAGGGGCTTTGGGTTGAGGGGGAGAAGCAGGCTTAGTAGAACCCCTTCTGCCCCTTCCTCTAAAGAACCCCTCTGGGCATAAGCAGAAGAGGATGCCTGGCTTGGTAAAAGGCCATGAAAAGGCCTGCCCCTGCCCCTGACATGCTGCCTTTGAGGAGTGACTTGCCTTTCTTTGGCCTGTGCACTCTATAGGTGGTCCTATACTCATCCATTTTCTTCATATAATTCTCTGTCTGCTCCCCAAACACAGAATTTCCCACAACAGGAAAATCCATAGCCTTAGACTGGGTATCCTCTGACAGGGCCGTACATCTGAGCCAGGCCATTCTGCGAAGAGACACAGATGTAGCACTCTTGATGAAACATCATTAGAGTCTACTGCAGCATGAAATTGCACCTTGGATGCCTCAATACCATCCGCAGCCACCTGCTCCAGCTCTCTGGCAAGCTGGCCAGGGGCCTATTTTGCTAGGGCCAGGACAGTATCCCACCTGGATTTCTGGTACCTAGCTGCATCAGCCATATAATTTGCCTGTCTGAGTCCCAAAGATGCTGCCATGTACTGTTTCTTTGCCATGGCATCCATCCTCCTGGAATCCTTTTCAGGAGGGTGAGAGGCTAGAGGAATATTAGCCTTGTCACAGGCTGCAGCCTGCACTACCCCACATGGCTGCACTGCTGGGATAGGAACTCTGTATCAGAGCCTGATAAAGCATACCTCTTGTCCATCCTTTTATCCACAGGGAGGATAGAATGAGGAGTTTTCAGAATTTTTACTGTCTGTTTCTAAAAGATTTATGCAAGGGAATAGACAGTCTCCTAGACTCTGGAATATCCATCATTTCCACAAAATCAGGCTCTTCTTGATCATCAACAGCTTCCTCAACAGGGAGTTGCAGAGTCTCAGCAACTTTCTTGAAAACAAAAATGAGAAGGGACTCAGATAGCCTGGGAGGGACACTCCTGAGGGTCTGTCTGGAGAGATGTCCGGTTCAATGGGCACATCCAGACTTTCAACACACTCACTCTCCTCATACCCCATCTCCCTTCCTCCGGTTCATAAAATCCTCAAAATCACAATCTTGAACTGGGAACCGTCCAACCAGCGCTTCCCTAATGGTGTCGGTTCGGACGGAACTGGGGAAAGAGACTGGACAATTTGAATAGCTTTGGCTATTTCCTCAGCGGTTGGAGAAAGAACTTTTGGCCCTAAACTAGCTGACCTTCTAGTCCTTTTAGTTGGAACTGGCTCCTCAGAGCTGGCTCTTCGTTTGCCCGAGGAAGTATCGCCCTGGTCAAAAGGCACTCCCTCAGGTTCGGTTGGAACCGAACCGGGCTGGCCATCCGGGTCAGCGGACTTTTTGGCCTCCCTTTCCCTGAGCCTACCAACTCTCTTTTCTACGGTGGCAGCAGGAAAATTCTTACAAATCTGGCAGTCTGCATTGAGGTGGTCAAACCCCAGACAATATACACAAGTGGTGTGTGGGTCAGCCTTAGCAAAGGCTTCCCCACAGAGGCCACAGTGCTGAAACCCAGTGGGTCCGGTTTTACTTTTGAGTTTCTCAGACATAGTGCCAGCCTAACCAAAACTTGCCCGTTAATGGCAATCCGCCAAGCAAGACTGTCTTATCGGTTCCCAACCGTGTCACGGGTCGTGGAAAAAACCGTAATAAAATCCGGTTTTTTTAGAACCGATAAGAACCGGGAACCGCACTCTAAAGGACTAGAAAGTAATTTTAAACCCAATCTGATCGGTTCAAACCGAACCGAAAAGACGTCTACAAGTTCCACACAGAAGAAAATAAACAAAAGCCCATCTATTACTTACAATACCACAGACAGAGCTTGAACCGACGATTGCGGTTAAATTTCGGTAAAATAAACAGAGAATTACACTTTAAAACCGACAAACGAACCGAGCAGCAGAAGGAATCTCCGGAGCGACTGTTCAGTGAGGCGGAGTAAAGAATCTGACAGTTTAAGTTTGAGCTACAACAGACAGAGTGTTCAACCGAGCTCTCGGCGCTCAAGATTCCATGCCCTGCATGGAAAGTTAACTCTTTCACCTCCGGAGCAGTTCTAACCTGGGGTTATACTGCATATGTCATAATATAGCAAGACTTCATGTTGTTTGAAGCTGCAGTTCATAGGAGCAGTTCTGGACACCATCAGAGGGAAAGCCTTTCTTCCCTCAGACAGAGCGAAACACATCAGATCCCTCATCAGGGACCTGTTTGTGAGGAAGACCGTCCCGGCAAGACTGGTCCTTCGCCTGCTTGGACATATGGCTGTGGCCACTGCAACAGTCCCGATGGCACGGCTCCACATGCGGGTAACCCAGTGGATGCTAAGGGTGCAATGGGAACAAAGGCAAGACCATCTGCAGCAGCCAATTCGAATCACGAATGCCGCGATTCGAGATTGGCAGTGGTGGCTAGATCCGGAGAATCTCTCCGCGGGGGTTCCCTTCATAGCGCCGTCTCCGACTGTGACTCTCTCTCCACAGACGCCTCAGATCTCGGGTGGGGAGCACACCTAGACGGTGTACGGTCTCAGGTCATACGGACAACCCAGGAATCTCATCTCCACATCAACATTTTGGAGATGAGGGCAGTACTTTACACTCTGCAGGCCTTCCAGTCGGAGATTCCACCGGGTACTCTCCTGTTACAAACAGACAATACCGTGGTGATGTATTACCTTAACAAACAAGAAGGCCCTCACTCCTACCCACTTTGCAGGGAGGCCGTGAGAGTGTGGGAGTGGGTAGTGCAACACGGCGCAAACCTAATCACAGTACACGTCCCGGTGGTGGACAACACCGTCGCAGACAGTCTGAATCGCTCTCAGGCCAGAGTCAACGAGTGGGAACTTCTACAGGAGGTGGCAGAGGATCTGTTTCACAGATGGGGCACTCTAGAGTTAGACCTTTTCACGTCCCCATCCAATGCAAAACTGCCCAATTTTTCTTCGCTAGATCCAGGGCCTGGTGTTTTCTGGCGAGACACGTTGTCCCTCTCCTGGGCGGGCAGATTCCTCTATGCCTTCCCTCCTTTCCCGTTGATCCAGAGAGTTCTCTTAAAACTTTGCAGGGAGCAGGCGACGTTGATTCTGATAGCGCCTTTCTGGCCCAGACAAATTTGGTTCCCTCTTCTGCATCAGCTATCCCGAACCTCCACTCTTGCCAATCAGCTCCCATCTGTTGTCTCAGGAGGAGGGTTCATTAGTCCATCCAGACTTACATTCATTGAACCTGCACGCTTGGCTCCTAGAGACATAGCCATGTTGCGGTACGGGGTCTCGCAAGAAGTGGCAGATGTACTCTCTGCCGCCAGAAAACCAGCAACCCACGCAATGTACGCCATGAAATGGCACAGATTTTGTTTGTGGGCTCAAGCGTGCGGTTTCTAGCTGTTAGAATGCCCCGAAAAGCTGGTTCTGGATTATCTGCTTTCTCTTTTTCATTCTGGACTGGCTTACTCCTCGATTAAGGTGCACCTTTGTGCAATTTCTGCTTACCATGCCCCCATAGGCCATCGGACGGTGGCCCAGTTGGACACTACTCGTGCCTTTTTAAGGGGAGTCCTCCACCTTAGGCCGCCCATCAAGGATCTGATTCCTCCTTGGGACTTGCCCTTCGTCCTGGAGCAGCTTACGCTGCCACCTTTTGAACCAGCCATGGATTGCGAGCTACGTTTTCTGTCGTGGAAAACGTTATTTTTAGTTGCAGTTACTTCGGCAAGAAGGGTCTCCGAATTGCATGCACTAATGTGCAAAGAGCCTTATTTAGTTTTCCATCAGGACAGGGTATCCCTGAGGACAAACCCAAAGTTCCTGCCTAAGGTGGTTTCAGCTCTCACCCTTAATCAGGATATCGACTTACCAGTGTATTTCCCAAGGTACACCAACCGAGGAGAAGTCCTTCTGCACACCCTTGACATGCATCGGTGCCTCAGATATTATCTGACCAGAACCAAACAGTTTCTAAAGGCGGATCAACTGTTTGTCTCCTTTGCTGTTAGAATGAAAGGAGCTCCTGTTTCTAAACAGTGTCTCTCGAGATGGCTCGTCCAGTGCATCACTTTCTGTTATGATAAGCGTAATAAACCCTTACCGGGCGCGGTCAAGGGTCATTCAACGAGATGGGTGGCCACTTCCTTTGCGGCGTTAAAGAACGTCTCCACCTCAGCTATTTGCACTGCAGCCACTTGGAGCTCTGTGCATACCTTTGTCAGGCATTACAGCCTGGACATTGCATCGAGTCGAAGAGCAGGGTTCAGCCTAGCCGTCCTTCAGGGACTTCTGTCCTAGGCTCGAGCTGCATTGAGACTTCTACCTTTCCTCCTCCCTGTGGCGTAAGATTGCCACTATTGCTTGGAAATCAGTCCTAATGGTGTAACCTGCTGCAAGAGCTGCATCTCGAAGTAAGATAGTACAGTTACGTAAGAACTTACCGTAACAGTAGATCTTTGAGAACAGCTCTTGCAGCAGGTACCTTTCCGCCCACCATCCCCCTTCTTGTGGAGGTAGGTCGTAGCCATACATCCATCTTACGAGATGGGATGTTCTGTTTTTTAGTCTTGGCCATCTGGTGGCAGATCCTCGGTCTCCTCTTCCGATGTCATCCAGCGGCCGGGAGTCTCTGGTGGGAGAACTGAGGATTGTGGGGGGACCGCCTCCTTATGTACTACGCCTGACGTCGGGGGCAGGACCGACGTCGGAGGCGGTCCCCGCTGAAGACTGCTAGTTAGAAAATTTCCGTGGGGTCCTGGCGCCTGACGGCTTCAGTCCTAATGGTGTAACCTGCTGCAAGAGCTGTTCTCGAAGATCTACTGTTACGGTAAGTTCTTACGTAACTGTACTTTCCGTCACCTTGATGTCAAATGACTGGGGATGTGTGGTTGGGGACCACTGAGTGCTGAGCATCCACTGAGTAGTCCTCATGTGAAAATGAGCCACCGAGAGGGCTCGAACTGAGTCATTCTCTCTAATGAAGTGGGCCATCTGAAGATGTCATTCCTTCTGTCCTCTGGAAGAATGGTTTTTGCACTGGAGGTATCCAGAAGGGCTCCTATGAAGAGGAGCCATTGAGAGGGCTGCAGCTGTGATTTTCCCAAATTCAACAGAACTCCCATGGATGTGAGGAACTTGGAAGCCGTAGCCATGGCTTCCTGAGTCTCTTGTCTGGAGGGGCTTGCTAGTAGCTAGTTGTGCAGATATGGGAACACTTGGATTCCTAGTTTCTTGAGATGCGTTTTGAGAACTGCAAAGCACTTTGTAAAGACTTGAAGCGCTGAGGACAGCCCAAAGGGCAGGACTCTGAATTGGTAGTGCTGACCCAACGCCACAAATCTGAGATACCTGTGGTGGTCCGGGTGTATGAGAACATATTGGTAGGCATCCTGCATGTCCAAGGAGGCCAGCCAATCATTTTGATGAATCAGAGGTAACAGCGTGCCGAGTGATATCATCTTGAACTTCTCCTTGTAAAGGAATTTGTTTAACTTCCTCAGATCGAGAACAGGGTGCATGCCACCTATTTTGTTTGGAACTAGGAAGTAATGGGAGTAGAAACCTGTGTTCCATTGATCCAACGGAACTACTTCTACTGCCCCGTTGTTCAGAAGGCCTTGAATCTCGGAAGCAAGAAGGTCTAACTGACTGACAGATTGCTCGGGCTGTCGTTTGGTTGGATGATCTGGAGGTGTTTCTGAAAGATTTAGAGTAACCCTCGTGGATTATTCTGAGCACCCTTTTGTCTGACGTGACTGACTTCCACTGGTTGTAAAACTGAGTCAAATGCCCTCCTACCGCCAAGGAAGAGTCCCCCTCGAGCAGCTGAGGTGGGACTTGGGCTGGAATCTCAGAGGGTGGCACTAGGCACTTTTGAACCCTGTGTCTTCTGCTACATTTTCTTTTGTGGCTGGGGGGCTTGATTCTTGTTGAAACCTCCTCTGCTTTTGCCATGAAAGGACTGACTTATGAAATTGCCGCCGGTTCCCGCCCCGTTCAGGGGCAGCAGATGGCGGCCTGACCATTTTGATAGCCATTCTAGTTTTCTGTGTGGCCTCTCGAGCCTGCTCGACTTGAGGGACAAACAGATAAGTTCCATCAAATAGTAAACTCATAACTCTTTGTTGGGCATCATTTGAGAATCCCACTGTTCGTAATTACGAATGGTGTTGGGTGCAAATCCCAGCTGCTGCTGCCCTGGAAGCAGTGGCAAAGGCATCCATAGCAGCTTTTAGTTGCTGGTTGTTGGACTCAATGCCTCTAGTAATGGTCTGGAAAAGTGCTGAGCTAACGTCAGAATCCAGAAGAGCTTCCACAGTGGCCTTGGGCTAATGCCATAGGGTATACTCATACTGAGAGAAATAACCCTGGTAGCTGGCAATGCGCATACCCAGGGTAGAGGCAGTGAAAACTCACTTCCCCAAGGTGTCAGTCTTATAACATTCTTTGTTTACTGGATGTGCTGTGGATTCCTGAGGAAGGACGGCTTTGTTATTCTCTGCCAAGACAACTATGGCATCGGCAAAGGCTTGAGAGGCCAAGATTGGTTGATCCTTAGGGGGGTGTACTTCCTGTCTATGGACTTAGCCATGGAAGGAATAAGTGCCGGATTATCCCACACCATTAGTGAGTGTGTCTCAAAGGAGGGCTGCACCAGAGGAGTTAATTCCACAGTAATATCTGGAATGAGCAGATACTGCAGACGCAGCAATTTCCCCGGATCAATCTCTGAAGTCTGGAGAGAGACAGAGAGAGAGAGAGGAATTCATGTTCTTTAGCAGAGACTTATAGATGTGAAGAGTTGACTCCCGGTGGCGAGTGACGCCATCACTGAAGTGCACTCAATGGCAGGGAAAAAAGGAACTGAGGCGGTTGACGCTGAGGTAGCCTATATGGCACGAGTCAGGCTCGTGGCACTGCTCCTTGTGGTCCTACCTAGGCGCCGGTCCTCCTGAAGATTTTTGGCTCCCGCTGGGTCCTAGCACCTCCGGTATAGTTCCCATTAGTGTGAATGAGTGGTGGAGACTTTATGTCCAGGAAGATCAAAGTGTAAGAAAAAAAGAAGGGTTGGGGTAAGGGAGCCCAAGGGATAGACAAAAGATATAGGATATATAAAAAGAACAAAGAAAAACTATCCTGCCCCAGCGATCGAACTCTGCAGAGACTGCATCCGGAGGACGGCCTCCTGTAAGGCGCAGATGCACATAAGGGATGTCCAGCCACTTCAGACACCGAGGTGGGGTGGGGAAAAGAACCTGTAGAACCCAAGGGGCGTAATACCAATGCTGGCAGTCCCCTGGGGTGGGGGAAGTGGAGGCGAGTGACTGTCAGGTGCTGTGCGGCGACTCCACGAAGGGTTGCGGCCACAGAGGGATGACAAGACTCCAGGCTGTATTCACCAACAAACACCCAAGTTTCACGATCGGTATTAAGACTTTGTGAAGGTGTCAGGTTGAGCTCCCCCAACATCGTCGACAGGAATTGCTGATATGCAGTGAAATCAGCATCTGATGATTGGTATGAAGGAGGTTCCTCTTCCTCTGGGGAGGAAGCCGACCAGGCAGAGGGGCTCCGCATAGGGAATGACAGTGCCAGATCAGGAGATGTAAACACCATCTCATCCATAGCCCTGTAGTATTGTGGGAATGAATCCACCATTGCCCTATACTCTTCCCAAGTGAGGGGCCCAAAAGGGCCAAAGAGACCTGGGAGATGGGGAGGAGGATGCGAAGAGGACCCAGGCTGGCCAGAGTGGTCCTGAGGGCTTGATCCACTTTGCTAGGGTCAGGGGCATGAGTGGGGACCCTTCTACCACAAGGGGGATGCGCTGCCCAGAATCATCTGCTGCTCAATCGACCCCAAGCCAGCAGGTGGAAACCCTAACGGGGAAGCCCCTGGTGGGGAGACCAGAGCCCAGCATGCTCAACAGGGAGGCCTCTGTCTCCACTTAACACAGGACTCCATCCTCCAAGACAGGAAGGGGTGGTTGGACCAACACTCTGGCTACGCCCCCAGGTGGCCGAAGCCACCCGAGCAGGGCACGGAGAGGCTCGGTTCCCCAAACTTTCTGGAAAGGACAGAAACCTGCCTTTCGAGTGAGGTCACCTAGCAGCAAATGACCTCAGTGAAGGGGGGAGCAAGAAGCCGGCACCCAGGTCGGCTTCCGTCTCCCATTCCCTCATAGCGGCATCTAAAAGGGGGCCAGCGGCCAAATCAGGCTCCTCCACGGAGAGAGATCCCAGACTGGCACCGTCATCGAGGGTGGTACACAGAATGGCACTGGACCCCTCCAAAGCACTATCATCGGTGGCATTACTTAATGTGGCACCAACCACAGACGCGGCGCTGATGTCCGAGGTGGCACTGATCATGGCACCAACCTCCCAAGTGGCACTGATCGCAGCACCATCACGAGATGCGGCACCGACCACAGTGCTGTCAACAGGTGTGGCACTAAGAGACCCCAACCTTGGCGCCGTTTCCAGGCACAGCACCACAAGCTGCGTCACTACCTGAGATGGCACCGGGATCCCTCATGGCGCCAACAGCGACGCTGAGCTTGGTGTCAACGTCCAGACTGGATTCTGTCGAAGACCCTGAATGGAATCCAGAGGGTGACTACCCTGAAGAGTCAGGTCACCAGTCCGAGCCATCCCTAAATCTGAGGAGGAGACAACAGAAGGGACTCTGCGGACTGGGGATGGTGTCAGTAGCTGAGATCGCCTTCTCCCCCAGAAGGAACCTCTGGCAGATGCCCACGTGTAGCTGGGGCCTCGACACTGCGGTCTGCCGGTTCTCCAAGGGAGAAGCCGGCTGGAGAACCGGCCTGAAGCGGCACACAGCCGGCCCCCCCCAGAGGTGGCCGACTGCTCCCCCAGGCGCTGCGAGCCCCCAGTGGCCTGCTCTCTCCCGGTGCGTATCCCCTCAGAGAGGGAGGCCCAGGGGTTGGGCCCAACGACCTTACCTTGGCTGCCTGTGTGTGCTGCTTGCCTCCGAAGGTTGGGGGATAGTGTCCCAACCTCGCCATGTGCAGTTCCAGGTCTGGGCAAGAGAGCCCACCAGAAGTCCCCAAGGGAGAAGGAGTTCTGGAGAGCCCAACAGCCGTCAGCTGATCAACCACACTGGAACTGCCTAGACCGTGCCCTGAAGAATCCCCCCGTGAGGTGACCAGGACCGTGTGAGCCCAAAAGGACGGTCCTGTCCCTCCAAAGACAAGGGCACTTTCAAGGAGATCGAGAAGGAAGGGCGGGGGCCGCATTGCGACTCCTCCCCGAACCCAGGTGGGTCCCAGAGAAGGGCTGCCATCTCGAACCCTGGCCCCTCGACCCCTCAGACTCCGAGAGAGCCTTCTGCCTTGAGAACACCAGCCTAGGCAGCTGACAATCCTGGACGGTCTCAGAGGAGATCACCTAAAGAGTAGCATCCTCCCCTTCCGTGGGTGCCCTGGTCAGCCCTAAAGTTGGGCGGTCCAGGCACACCACAGGAAGGGGTGTCCCAGCTGAAGGAGCAGGAAATCCTTCAAGTCCAGGCTGCAAGGCAATGGTGGCCTGGACCACCTCCTGCTGGTCAGAACCCCACCCTAGACTCAGGACTACTGCCCGCTCCTCAGAGGGAGGCTGGGTCTGGGCCACCAAAGTGACTACTGAGGTGCCTACGGATTCTGCCAGGAATTGGACAGCGAGCCTGAACCAGACCCAGAGTTCACCTCCGAAGTCGAGACCGAGGCCCAGTGCCAGATCACCCGCAGGTGCCTGCTCCTGTCAGGACCGAGGGAGGTGCCAATCTGGGTGCCCGCACCAGAATCAGCGCCGAGCTCCTCCGCAGCACTGCGAATAGCACCCAAGGAAGAGACTGCCCCAACCACGGCAGCGGAACTGGAGTTGACTCATGACACAGTGCCATCCCCTTCCACGGCACCAAGTCAGACGGCACAGATGACGGTATCGTCCCCTCCATGGCGCTGCAAATGGTGCCAGGGTTGGAGACAGCACCAACGGCAGTGCAGACTTCCCCCTCAGCACCACGAATGGTGCCGAGAGCAAGAACAATACCCCCCCATGGCGCCGTCGTCCGGCACGGCACCGCAAGTGGCGCCGGAGCTAGACACGGTGCTGTCCCCGGTCTCGGCACCGTCGAGTCCAGAAACAGTTAAAGACGGCAATGTAGTACTTCCCACGGTGCTGTCAGCGGCAACAGCAGAAACAGCGCCGAGCGGCAGACTGGCACCGACCACGGCATCACCAGAGCCCACGGAGATGAAAACGGCACAGATGCCTTAAACGGCACTGATGGACGGTGTCGACTCAGGCTCTCGAGCAAGAGGACACGACACTGGGGGAGCCTTCGCCCCCGAAGGGGCAACTGGCAGAACAGTGCCTCCCGCCCGCTACCCGGGGGGAACGGACTGAGCCTCCTGCACCGCAGAAGAGGTTTCCACCATGGCGAGGCTACTAGAGGTAGAAGCTCCCTCCTCCGCGATCCATATAGAACCAGGAGGGGACCCGGAGAAAAGTCCGAGAGACTGCGGCTTGGCCCGACTAGTGTGCCCCTGTCCTCTGAAAGTCGGCGGAGCTTATCCAGCTTTCCATGCGTGATGCTCAAGAGCTCGCCGATCCATAGAAAAACAGGGCTGTACGAATCCATGTCGTGAAGTGGGTCAAGACACGTCAAACAACAATCATGTTGGTCGGTAATGGAATACTTGAGGCCACACGGGCACAGACGCATGGGAGGCCGACCCGTTTTCTACAACTTTTTGCCCCTGAACCAGACGTGATCTACAGCAAATAAAATACAAATAGACTCCATGTCGCTGTAAAAACAATAAAAAGAACGGTGTTACCGGTCAGTGGCATCAAGTAAGTGGCGAAACAGAACCGACGGGTAAAGTTCTGTCGACGAACAGGCCAAACAAAACTAGGCCGAAGCTGCTGCGCAGTCTTCAAGATGAGCTCTTCACGAGGTGCGACCTCTATGGACGGAGACAAAGAACTGGCGGGAGGGCAGGGCTGACAACACCCTATGGCCAACCTGCGAGTGCCATGCAGTGTATCGGCCTCGAGGATGGCTCCGTCAGTGCATCAGCTCCGCCCCCCGCCCCCAAAAAAAGAGCTCCAGCGGGGTTGTGACCTCCAGCCGACTACCCATCTGTGATGAATGGTGAAGACTGACACAGATAACATCAGAACAGAGGGTGTGGAAGGGACAGCATCGGTTACTGGCCAACCCGTGAGTGCCACGCAATGCGCGGCCTTGAGGGCAGCGCCTCCCCGATGTTGTTCCTCCCTCTTAAAGCAGCGTTTTTCTAAAGTGAAGCTCCCGGCGGGTCCCAGCTCGGCTGGTACCCACTAGTGATGAATGGTGAAGATTGATAGAGGGAAGATCTGCCAATCAGGAGAAGATGGGGTTGGGAGGAGGGTCTTTGTGGTGCTGAAAGGATGACCAGGCCAACTGAGTTGGGGGGGAGGGCGCGAGAGCGAGGACCCCGAAACCTCAGAAAGAAAACCAGAGGCACAGAAGAGTTGGTTTACTCTCAACTGAAGAAAAACCACTGCTTATGCTCTCTAGGGGCCTGTTGACCCTCATGCAAAGAGCAGGGTCAATGCCCATGAACCAGCTCAGGAAGGCTAGACTGCAGGGAAAAAGAGTACTTCCCTGCATCTCAGAAATAGGAGAAGAGCTGTGAGCCCTGAAAAAGCCATTGCCAGGCAGAGTTGTCCACCTGTAGATACGTGAACTACAAGAGGCTAGAGGTTTAGAAGTCCCATATGACCAAAATGCAATATGGGAGAAATACAGAGCCTCTGATCTTGAAAGGCCTGACAGCAGAGCCAGGGCTAAAGAAATGCACCACAAGGCCAGGTTTCCAAGCCAAGGGGAGACATATGGAAATTACGTACCTTCCGTAATTCTTGATCTTCTTGGATAAGTCTTCACCATTCATTCATACTGCTGGGTACTACTCTGGAGGTGCTAGGCCCCAGAGGGAGCCAAAAATCTTCAGGAGGGTAAGTGCCAAGGTAGGACCACACATGCACAGTACCATCAGACTGGCTCGCATCTGTGTAGGCTATCTCGGTGTCGACCCTCCAACCACCTCAGTACCTTTTTGACCAAGGAGGAGCAGTGTAAACTAACTTAGGAAAACACCTTACTTAATCCGGGAGTAAGATAGCCCAGTTGAACCGTATAAGAAGCATCAACTCAACAATGTCTTCACAGCCCAGACCAAGGAGGGAGTGAAGATCAGAAACAGAATGAGTGTGCTCAGGGGAATGGTGGGTGAGTGTATGAATGAATGGTGAAGACTTGCCCAAGAAGATCAAGAATTACGGTAGGTACGTAATTTCCTTATCTTCTTGGACTTAGAGTCTTCAGCATTCATTCATACTGCTGGGTGAGTACCAAGCGAACAACCAATCTCCTGAGCAGGGTGGTAGAAGACAGAGATCGCTCAGGACAAGTCTATTAAGGACTGTCCTGCCAAAGGAAGTGTGCTGTCTGGCATGGACATCCAGAGCATAGTGCTTAAAGGTGTGCACCACGCTCCAGGTATTCGCTTTGCAGATTTCAGCAATGGGTACAGAACGGATCCCACCCAAGGATGCCGCCACCGCTCTGGTAGAGCGGGCGTACACCCAGCCGTCCAACCTGACCTGTGCCACCGCGTAGCAATGGCGGAGGCATGCCACTATCCAAGCAGAAATGCATCTGATGGTCACTGGCTGCCCCAGGCGGGCCATGCTGAACGATACAAATAGTTGCTTGGCTTTACAGATCTCCCGTTCTATTGATGCAGAACCATAGAGCCCTCTTGACACCCAGAGTGAAGGGTCCATTCCCCGTCATTCTGGAAGTTAGCAAAATAAGTGGGGAGAACCAAGGACTGATTGAGGTGAAAGTCTAAAACCACTTTTGGCAGGAAAGTACAGTTACGTAAGAACTTACTGTAACAGCAGATCTTCGAGAGAGGCTCTTGCAGTAGGTATTCACATATAGGACTGACCCGCCAGGCATCAGGACTCCACAGAAAAATTTCTAGCTAGCAGTCTCTGGCGGGGGACTGCCCCCACGTCAGGTGACCTGCGTCATATGACGTCAGTAAAAAGGGGTGGCCCCCACGCCTGCCTTCCAGTTCGTTCCCGCCAAGGGCCAAAAGAGGCAAGATGAAAGAGAAGAGAATACTTTCCCCTATGGAAATGGAGCCAAAAAAGCTTAGGGGGATGGAGGGCGGGAAGGCAATACTTACTGCAAGAGCCTCTCTCAAAGATCTACCGTTACGGTAAGTTCCTATGTTACTGTACTATCTTACTTCGAGAGGGCTCTTGCAGTAGGCATTCACATATAGGACTGAGTCCCAAGCAGTCTAGAACAAGGAAAAGCACTCGGGGAGGAGGACTGTCATCCATAGCATGGAACTTCAGGTTGAAACCAGTCTCATGAAAGGAGACCTTGTAGCACAGCCAACCCGAAGCCGGCTCTACGGCGAGAGGCAATGTCCAAACTGTAGTGTTTCGAAAAAAGGTATGGACAGAAGTCCAAGTTGCAGCTGCACAGATGTCTGCCGCTGACACATTCTTGAAACAAGCCGAGGCAGCAACTCCTCTGGTGAAGTAACCTCTGACCCGGCAGGGTCTTGTACTTGTCATAACAGAAAGTGATACAATGAGCCAACCATTTTGATAGGCATTACCTAGAAACAGCATTACCTTCTCTTTTGTGAGCAAAAGAGACAAAAAGCTGATCAGTTTTCCTGAGATCCTTAGTCCGAGTGGTGTAGTATCTCAGTATTCTGCGAACATCCAAAGTATGCAAGAGGTACTCCCCTTGATTGGAGTGTTGCGTAAAGAAAGCGGGTAGCTCAATGGATTGATTCAGCATAGATTCGGCTACCACTTTAGGGAGAAATTTAGGGTTGGTGCGTAGAGCCACATGTTCCTTGTGGAAAATCAAGTATGGGATCTTGCATATCAAGGCCTGACGCTCAGAAAAGCGCCAAGCAGAAGTAATGGCCACTAGGAAGAGTGTCTTCCAAGAAAGGAACTTTACATCTGCTGTAGCTGCTGGCTCGAAGGGAGGCAGGGTAAGCTTCTCCAGAATGAAATTCAAGTCCCAAGGAGGGGCAAGAATGCGGATGGGGGGGTCTCAAATGGAGAACCCCTCTGAAGAAGGTTTTGGAGACTTCCAACTGAACAAAAGTCCTGTCCCTGAAGGGAATATGGTAGGCTGAAACAGCAGCCATGTGGAACTTAAATGAGGAATGGAGACCCAGACCGAAGAGGTGACACATGTAGTCCAGGACTTTATTGACTGGGCATGAGAAAGGTTGGAAGTCTTTCGAGCTAGCCCAAATAGAAAATAGTTTCCACTTCATGGTGTAGGTGGACCTGGTGGAAGGCTTTCTGGCCTCTACCAATATGTCCGATACGAGCGGTGAAACTCCGAAGCGGGCTTTTGCTACGTCTGCAGGAACGTATGTAAATGAAGGGATGAGACTTGGATGAACAAGGGTCCCCTAATCCTGGGTCAATAACTGTTGCGACAGAGGAAGAGGAAGTGGAGGTTCCTCTGAAAACTATTGCGGAAGACAAGACCCAAACTTGCCTGGGCCAGAAGGGAGTGATGAAAATCATTCGAGCTCCCTCCGATCTGAGTTTGTTCAGGACTCTTGGAATTAAGAGAATGGGAGGGAAGGCATAAACGAATCTGTCCCTCCAAGCGAGAGAGAGAGAGAGCATCCTGCCAAAAAATGTCTCGCCCTGGAGCGAGCGAGCAGAAGACAGGAAGTTTTGCATTTTGGGGAGAAGCGAAGAGGTCTATCTGAGGTGTTCCCCATCGCTGAAAGATATAATTTACGACTTCTTGATCCAATTCCCATTCATGGGATCTGGCTGAGGGCCGACTGAGTTGGTCCACCAGTGTGTTTTCCACTTCCGGAACGTGAACCACAGACAAGTGAAGGTGATGCTGGGTTGCCCAAAGCCAAACTCTCATCACTTCCTGGCACAGAGGGTAGGAACATGTTCCTCCCTGCTTGTTGAGATACCAGACTACGCACATGTTGTCTGATTGTATGAGGAGATGACCAGGGAGGATAAGGAAGTGTAGAGCCTGAAGGGCATAAAGGACTTCTCTCAGTTCGAGCACATTTATGTGCAGATTTTGTTCGAACTTGGACCAGCTGCCCTGAGTCCTGCAAGACCCTAGATGGGCACCCCAACCTTCTCCTGACGCATCTGTCGTCAACGTCAGGGAGCAGGTTTCAATGTTGAAGTGAACTCCCAGGTATAGGTTCTCCTGAACCATCCACCATTGCAAGTCCCTGATCATGGGATCGGAAACTAGTACCTCTTGGTCTAGATTGTCCATGGTCTGGTCCCATTGCAACTGAAGCGTCCACTGAGAGATCCTCATATGGAACCGAGCGAGTGGGACTGTCGGAATGACAGCCGCCATTAGCTTGAGGAGGAGAAGGACTGATCTGGCTCTGACCCTCCTGCGATTGGACAGAAGACAGGCCCGAGTCTGAAGGGCATCTACCCTGTCCGGAGGCAAAAGGCTTTGCCGATGGTCGTGTCCAGAAACACCCCTATAAATTGGAGGCATTGGCAAGGGACCAAATGGGACTTGGCCTGGCTGATGGTGATACCCAGGCTGGTGAAAACCTGCAGGGTAAAGGAAAGGGAGTGCATGAGTTCCTCCCTGGACGGGGCCAAAAGGAGCCAATTGTCCAGGTATGGGAATACCTGAACTCCCTGGGTACGCAGGTGGGCCGCTACCACAGACAGGTAATGGTAAATATTTGGGGGGGCCGAGGAAAGACCAAATGGGAGGGCCTTGAATTGGTAGGGGTCTCCCTGAAAGCAAAAATGAAGGAATCTGCGGTGGGAAGGGCAGACTGGGATATGCAGGTAGGTGTCCTGCTTGTCCAGAGCGCATAGCCACTGTCCGAGCTGAAAAAGTGGTAGAAGGCTCTGCAAAGAGAGCATTCTGAAGCGTTTGTACTCCACGAACATGTTCAGGGAGCTGAGGCCTAGGATAGGCCTCAGATCTCCGGTCTTCTTTGGAACTAGGAAGAAATGGGAATAGTAACCTGTCCCCCAAAGATGGTTGGGAACTGGTTCTATCGACGCCTTCGAGAGAAGGGAGATGATTTCTTCTAGGATCAGAGAAAGATGTTGCAGGGAGTAAGATGACTGGGAGGTGGGGGTGGTCTTCGGGGTGGTTTCTGCAGAAACTCTATTGAGTGTCCTGCTGATATCAACTGGAGCACCCAAGCATCTGATGTTATCTTCTCCCAACCTGGCAGACGGAAGGAGAATCTCCCCCATACTGGTTCCTCTGGAACCTCCAGAGGCAGTGGGAGGGGCAGGGAGTTAGGAAGTGTGGGAGCCTTTGCAGATCGGGACTCCTGTGGCTTTTTGCTGGGTGAAATGTTGGTTGCTGGAGGGGCCCCAAGTTTGTTGGCCGTTTGCCCTGTGGTTTTTGCCTTTGTCAGTTTTGTCTACGAAAACGACGCCACTGCCCTTCATGGGGCCTGTACACAGAGTTGACAGATTTGAGTGCAGTACCCTTCTCCTGCAGTTCGGTAATGATGTTCTTGACACCACCCCCGAACAGCACTGAACCCCTGAAGGGAGCATCCTGGATAGTGGATTGCACTTCAGGGACCAAACCTGACATGCGGAGCCAGGCGTGACACTGTAGGCCAACGGCGAAGGCCCAGCTCCTTACAGCTGTGTCCACTGCATCGTAAGTGGCACGAAGCATGTGCTGACTGGCTGAACGAGCAGAACAGACAAGGTCCGCCACTTCCTGCTTAGTCTGCGACTCAGGAAGGGAATCCAATTTAGATTCCACCTGATGGTCTTCTGAAAATCCCCCATATGTGCCACATAGTTCAGGGCCTTAATACCAAGGGTAGAAGAGGAAAAGATCTTCTTCCCATATTGGTCCAGAAGCCGTGATTCCTTATCAGGCGGAGACGAGCTGAGGTGTTTGGGATTTGCGGAGCGGCCGTGAGTGGCGCTGATGACGACCGAGTCTGCCTTGGGGTGGAGGCTAAGGAAGTCTACACCCTTGGGAGCCTGATATAGTCTGTCCGTCTTCCTCCGAAGGGGGGCTAGCGCAGAAGGTTGTTTCCAAATGGTAGAAACAAGATCCGCGTGAGGCTCTATCCGGGGTGGAATCAGTGTAGGAGTGTTCTTGGGCAGCTCCAGATGAGCAGCGAGTTTCTTATGCTGTGGGTCTGGCTCCATTGATTACCACTGATGGACTTCCTGGATTTTCCTCAATAACTCCAGAAAGGAAGGGTCCTCTGGAGAAGACTTTGGAGGAGTCCTCGGCCTAGGGCATTCCGGAGTATGTGGCTAGTCTTTGGAGTCAGATCGTCCAGTCTCTGAGTCAGAGTCAGACATATCTGATGAAGAGGAGGAAGACTTCTCCTGACGTGGGGGAGGGACGGCCCCATTGGGGAGTTCCCTGGGGCATGTGTCCTCCCCTCCTCGGGCGCCAGAGGAATCGCCTCTGGTTTCGGGAAGCGGGGAGGGAGTCTCCAGTCTCCAATGAAGGGGATCCTGTATAGGGTCTGGCACGGTAGACTACTCTCAACCTCATGAGTGAGCTTGAGCCTTGGCCTCAACTCACCAGGAGGCCAAGGTCTCCTTCAGATCTGCTAGTGGCTGAGGAGTGGGCGACGGTGGTGGAGGAGGAGGGGGATACAGATATTGAGGATATTTACTGAAGGAGTATTCGTAACCCAACGGCGGGTAGCCCGGCGTCAGGTACTGCGGCGCCAGATATTGCGGCGTCGGGTACTGAGGCACCGGATACTGCGGAGTCAGATATTGTGGACCGGATACTGCGGTGTCGGATATGCGCGTGCAAGCAGCTCTGATGGAGCAGAAGGACCTGGCAGGGGCCCTGCCGGTGGGCCAGGCAGTGGTAACGCTGGCCCTGTGGGCATCAGGCCTGGCACAGGTGTACCTTCAATAGGGTCAGAAGGATCTGATGGAAGGATAGGCATATCGCCAGGTAAGGGGACGCCGGATGGCATCAGGTAGGCCAGTGTCGGGATCGGCGTCAGGGGATCAGGTCCAGAAGGAGGGTTCCCTGACGACAGCGTCTCAGTATCCTCCGTGATGACTGGGGAAGGAGGGTTACAATCCCCGGGGGTCAGCTGAGGAGACGCGGGAACCTCAGAAGGCAACTTGGAACGTTGCGGAGAGCCTGGGGTGTCGGACTGTTCTGTGGGGTCCAGCGCAGGCTTCTTGGTCAAGCGGGCGTCAGTGGAACCGGCATCCGACTTATCGGCCTAATCCGGGCGGGTGTCAGAGGAACCGATGTCCGACTTATCGGACTCCCTGCCTGAGGAAGACCGCGCATGAGATGCAGCCTTGTCGGGCATAGTTTTGGCTGGGTGCTCCCCTAAAGCAGCAAGCAGCTTAGCAGCTTTATCCAGGCAAGTGTCAGTGGCACCGACATCAGACTTACCGGACCCGCTCTGACCTGAAGGCCGCATGGAAGAAGTGGCCTTCACGGGAGTGGAGGCCTCCTTTGCCCTGGAGGCTCCTGAAGGGCCCGAGCGCGAGTCAGATGGGAGGGGCAACGCTTTCTTGGTAAGGGCTCTTGCAGTAGGTGGGTGGGTTGCAGTAATGAATGGTGAAGATATTTCGTAAGATCATGAATTACACTGAGTATGTCATTTTCATATCTTCCTGGTGAGGACCGAGGCTGGTCAGGGTCAGGCGGAGGCTTCTGTGGCCTGGGAGCAGGAATGCATTTCACAAGCTCACGCCTGACCTTGCAGAAGAAGTGGCCCTCTGGAATCGTGAGGCAATCATCCTACGCTGGGCCACGGGTGACATCTATGAAAGATGCAGCTACGCAGCCTGCCTGAGGTAGACTGCAATTCACACTAGCCTGCAGGCTACCTTGTTGGTGTCATAGGATGCCCTTGCTTGGTGTCTCACCAGCTCCAGGCCCTGCACAGAAAGATGTATGGCTTGTCTGGTTTGCTCACAGTCCAGCAAGGATGCTAGAAGCAGACCCAGCATCGCCCACAGGTGCTTGCCACAGGATGCCTGGTGATCGTGGTGAGCAGCAACGCACAATATGATGCACGCTGCTGAAAAGACTCTGACTCCAGATGTCAAACTCATCCAAATCTAACTCCAGGGGATGATCACGCACTAGGCGCCTATACCCAGAGGAGGTGTCCAGGAGCTGGACCAAAGAAGTGGGGTGTGGCATGGCTCCTGGAGACCCCAGGGGAGCGCAATACCTGCACTGGATGTCCCTCAGGGTTGGAGAGGGGGCAGAAGGACAGAGACAGAGACAGATGTCTCTCAACACCTCAGCAAAAGGTGTAGGCCACGGAGGTATGACTGTGGAGTCATGACTGTCTGTACTCCCCGAGGAAGGACAGCATCAGGCTTTCAGGACTGCAGCCAGAAAAATGGGACAGTCATAGCTTCCTCATTATCTCTGAAAGGAACTGCTGGTAACAGGTGTACTCAGTGTTGGAGGTGTACTCAGCGTTGGAGAAGTGGATGGAAGAGTCCTCTTCCTCAATGGAGGAAGAAGAGGAGCTGGACTCAGGGGGTAGTGGTGCTGGGGTTTCAGGCTGGAAGATAGCTGCCCTCAGGTAGGTGGGGAATGCTCTCGCCAAAGCCCTGAACTGTTCCCAGGTCAGAGGTCCCATAGGACCAAAAATGTCTGGGAGAGGAGGATGGATAGGCAGAGAAGGAGGCAGGTCATGGTGGACCAGACCAGGTCCTCTTCCAGGGCTATGAGAGCAAACAGGGGACCTTGCCTGAGGGCACTGGCTGTGCAACTCATCCACCATGAATGCCCAACCGTAGATGGATGAGCCAGACAGTGCCCTTGGAGGAGAACCCCAGGTGGGGAGACTGAAGCCACAGAGATCCCACAGGGTGGCACCTACCGCAGCCCAGATTGTTCCGAGGGGGGGGGGTCCAAACAACCCAAGCCAACACTCCAAGTCCTGCCAGACCCACCAGCAACTCTAGACAAAGAGCGCAGTGTCAACTGGGACCTACCAGCCCGCACTTCACCTGAATGGACTCTGCCCCTTGGACAAGGCTTAAGGGCATCAGCAGCAGCACGATCCTGGAGCAAGGGAGAGCTGGCGCCACAAGCGGTGATTGAACCCCCTTCAGCACCGCAAACGGCATGGGAGTCAGATTCAGTATGGGGCTGGCGCCGGAACCCAACCTGGTGCTGGGAAAGGCACCGGAACTCAATCCAGTGCTTCGCCCGGTGCTGACCTCTCCCCTGGAGCAAGAATCAGCACCATGAGACACAGGAGATATGGTGCGGCAGCTGCCACCGGAACGAGAAGAAGCCCTGGATGATGACACAGATGCTAAAGGCCTAGGGTGAGGCACAGAAAGGTCTCCTTCTTCACCAAAGTCCGGAAGCCAGTCAGAATCATCCTGGCCCTCACCCTCTGGATCACCTGACCACTCACAGCAGGAGATTCAGAAGATCTTCAACCGGCATCTGGCTCTAGAGACCTTCCCTCTCCCAGAGCCGTGAACGGCAGCAAGAGGGGACCTAGCCATGGTCACTGGTGCAGGCTCAGCATATAGCTATGACTCTGTCACCAGGGGTGTCCGGACCCCGAGGGCACCGCACTGGAAGGTGTGCATAACCGATCTCTGCCGGGGGGGCTGTCCTACAGGCGAGGACAAGAGGAGGCCTGGTCTCCCTCAGTATGTAGTACCAGGAGGGAGGGCTCACGGGAACAGCCTAGGGATCTTACCTTGAGTTCCTAAGTACACGCCAAGCCTCGGTAGGGGTCCCTTCTCCACCTCATCGCGCAGATCTCTAAAGTGTGAAAGTCCTTTAGAGAAGCAGGCATCACAGTGGTCCATGTCATGTTCCGCTCCAAGATGGACATGTTTCTCTCACATGGTCACTGATGCATGGGGGGAGACTCAGTCTTCTTGCTCGACTTCTTCCACTTCTTAGGCCCCTGGGCCCCGGACGTGACTGATATGCAGAAACAAAACTAGCAAAAATTGGGCTCAGTGCCATAAAAGGGGAAAGAGAAGAAAAAAGGCAGCAACAAAAGGCCGAAAAGAGTGATACGGCATAGAGTGAGTGGCGACAAACAGAACTTAGGCTGTCTGATGCACTAAATATTGGGAACGCTCCCACGAAATGGTACCTCGATGGTGGGAAAACAGAGCTGAGAAGGCAGGGGGGGCGGCACAGGTTACGGGCCAGCCCTTGAGCATCACATCATACGTTTGCCTCATGGGTGGTGCCGTCCCCTACCTCTAAAGTTTTAAGGGCATATGCTCCTCTACGGGGTCCCCATGCCCCACAGACCCACCAGTGATGAATGGTAAAGATTGATTCCTAGAAGATCATGCCATGAAAGTGATGTGATTCTGCAACTTATAGGGCCCTTGTAAGGCCACACCTTGGAGTACTGTATGCAGTTCGGGTTCCATCATGTAAAGGATACAGCAGCAATCGAGATGGTGCAGCACAGAGCAACTAAAATGATTACGGAATAGACAGGTTAAGCTATGAAGAATGTTTTAGACAGATTAGGTATCTTTTTCCCTGGATAAGGTGGATCAAGGAAACCTTTCCCAGCTTGTTTAGGCCAGCAGAACTGGCAAGCATACTCCACACTCAGAAGTGAGGAGGCATTTTGTCTCTCAGAGAGTGGTAAAACATTTAACAAACCACTTTAAAAGCCTGTGAGAGTCCTCTCCAGTACATCACTGGGTTTATGTATCTTAGGTTGGATTTGTTGTTGTCTTCCTGATTAACAAAGGTAGTATTTAAAAAATAGAAAAGAGGTAGCAGGATGAAAGTCATGTTTGTGTTTTGCATGAATTTTACAACACAAAAAAAAGTTCTTAAAGTGCACTTACCTAGGTGGAGGAAGATTCTTTTCCTCTTTCTCCAAGTAACGAGCCTGAGTTAATGCAAGTTGCCTGTTCATGCACTGCAATGAAAAATAAAGGGATAAATTATCCGTCCCTCATCCCTCTTGCATTGGCGTAAACAGTGACTAGTATTTGAAAGGATATTTCTTTCTTGAAACAAATAAGTGAAGGTGCATTAATTTAATAACTTGCACAAAATGTTGAATATTTTATTGTGTAATGAAAAAGAAATTTGTTCATCCTTACCATAATATCCTTTTCTGTTCACTCCTACATTGTTAATGGTTAGTAATTACAGATGGGTATTGTGCACCCCTTCTAGGGGAAATGGCACAGCCCAAAGGCTGACTCAGCCTTAGAATGTTGGGCACATGAGGATTCAGGACAGCAGTAACGCTCTCCAGTCACTACTGTACTCGCAGTGCCTCTAAATATCAAAATAAATGCCATGACTTGATACGAAGAGCACACTAAAAGCTGTCTTTACAGACTTGACTCTAACCAGAATAAAAACATAGTAAACAGTGGCCTACCTCATCAGATGAGAAAAGGTGAGTGACCGAGGTTCATCCCCATAGGTCTACACCTTGTAAGTTCCAATGGAAAGTATCAACTTGAAAGAAAACAGATTTAGTAAAAAGCAAGGACTGCATGCAGTGTAAGCACTCACCTGCAACAAAGGAGGCACCATTGGTTAACATCAAATTCGAACTTGTCAAATCTGCATAATAGCAACCAACATTCTAATGTGGAACTGCTCTCCTTATTTTCTTTGTTTACACATCTAAATAAACACAAGCACAGCAGGTAAACTATAGAGGGATGTCCATGCAGACTTACAAACAGAGGTTATAACAGGACAATCGATATTCCCATGCTGGCATACCAGACAATATTCTCCCGCAGGAGTGAGGCTCCTGGGCGGGCCCTACTGACAATGTAGGAGCTAACAGAAAAGGAAATTACGATAGGTATGAAGAAATTTCTTCTTCCTGTAGTGCTCCACATTGTCTACAGGTAGTAAATTACAGGTGGGTTCTAAGAAGCAGTACCCATGAAAAAAAACAGGTATGGGAAAATATTGTCCCATACGTCAACCACATACAGGAAAGGAATTTACCTGTTGTTGCCTGCAAAACTCTGCGACCAAAGGCTGCATCAGCAGAGCTCTGAACATCTGACCTGTAGTGCTGGGTGGATGTGTGGAGGGAGGACCATGTAGCTGCCTTACATAACTCTAAAATAGACGCTTCACCTCTCTCTGCCCAGGAAGTGTCCATTGCCCTGGTGGAGTAAGCCTTGCTGACAAATGGAGGCCTCTTCTTTACTGTGACATAAGCCATGGCAATGCGGTCCCTCACCCACCTAGCTAGGGTGGCCTTCAAGGCTTTCTGACCCTGCTTAGCTGCTCCGAAAAGGACGAACAACCCATTTGATTTCTGGAACTCAGCAGTCTAAGTTATGTTCTAACGGCCTGTCACAAATCTAACCTGTGCCATGCTTTTTCCATTGGGTGAGTAGGTTGCAGACAGAAAGATGGGAGACAGATATCCTGGTTCCCATGGAAGGCAGTGGGAATCTTCAGAATGAAAGACGGAACTGTTCTGAGCACCACCTTGTCCTTATGCATGACAAGGTATAGTTCTTTGAAGGACAAGGCCTGGAGCTCACCAATCCTCATCGCTGAGCAGACAGCAACTAAAAAAAATACCTTCTAAGAAAGTACATCCAATGGAACTGACAAAAGCAGTTTGAAAGGCTCCTTACAGAGAGCATTCAGAACCAGATTCAGATCCCATGAGGGAACAGGGAATCGGAACAGAGGCCAACCCCTGCTGACAGCCCCCAGAAAACGAATAACTTCCCAGTTAGTCCCTAGTGACAAATCCAAAAAGGCTCCTTGAGTCGACACCGGAACTCTCAGGGTGCTCAAGGTAAACCTTTTTCCACCCCTTCCTGCAGAAAATTCAAAATCTGCGGAACCGTGACTTGGAAGGCCGAAAATTCTTTTCCTTGGCCCAACCTGAAAAGGTGATCCATATGTGAGCATAAGCTGCCGACGTGGAGATCTTCCTGGCAGCCATCAAGGTCTCCACCACCTTCTTAGAGAAACCCTGTTTCAGGAGTCTCCTCCATTCAGGAGCCAAGCCGCAAGCTGCATCCCTCCCAGATTTGGAACAGATCCAGAAGCAAATGGTTTGATACCTTTTATTGGACCAACACAGATGTACATCTATGTTGGTCCAATAAAAGGTATCAAACCATTTGCTTCTGGATCTGTTCTTACAAGGACAAGTACTGCAACTAAATTAATTCTGTATGACCCAAATTTGGATGCAGAATAGGATCCTGACAGAGAAGGTCCACCTGCACTGGAAGACGAAATGGTGCATGTTGAGCTAGGTTCACTAAGTCTGAGAACCACGGTCTTCTGGGCCACTCTGGAGTGATCAGAAGAAAATTTCCTGGAGTGCCTTATTTTAAGTATGACCTTGAGGAGGAGAGGCAGAAGAGGGAAGGTGCATACTCTGCCAAAATTCCACTCTTGCGACAGGGCGTCCACTGCTTCCACCTGTGGACACCGGTAGCTGCTGAAGAACTGCTGAACTTGAGAACTGTGGCGGGAGGCGAACAGTTCGATCTGGGGACGACTGAACCTTTGACACAGAAGGTCGAACACCTCAGAGTTCAACATCCACTCCCCTGGATGAATATTTCTGCAGCTTAGCCAATCAACTTGAATGTTCAACTCCCGCGCCAAGTGGACCGCTGAGAGAGAGAAGATTCTCCTCTGTCTACAACAGCAAATCAGTGGCTTCTTTCAGCATATCTCTGTTCTTTGTGCCTCCTTGATTGTTTATGTACACCACTGTGACAGCATTGTCTGATCTTATTTTCACAGCTTTTGTCTGCATCTGACTTTGAAACCGAAGGAGAGTGAAGCACACTGCCCTAATCTCCAGAAAATTTATGTGTATGAGCTGTTCCTGTGCTGACCAAGCCCTTTGAATGGGAACATGGTCCAGGACTGACTCCCAGTCGCATAGGCTGCAGCGGATGTCAGTATCAACTTTGGGAGGGCTTCCAAGGGGGATCCTTTGTACAGATTCTCCAAATTCATCCACCAACTCAGAGACTGCCGCAGTTGTGGTGAGGGGGTATCCTGGCCTTATAATTTTCCCAGGTCTGATCCCAGACTGATAGTAACTCCATCTGTAGGAGCCACATGTGAAGGTGAGCCCATGGGATTAGTTGTGTCACCGCCGTCATAAGGCTCAAAATTAGTAGCAAGCGTTGAGCCCAAGCCGACGACTCTCTCCTCAGTCACTGAACCTCTCTCAACAGGGTCTCCTTCCTGACTGGCGAGAGAAAGACCTTCCCCTGTTTGTCTTTAACACCGTTCCCAGGTGTTGCAGGGCCTAAAATGTCTCAAGAGAGCTTTTCTCCTGATTCACCACCCAGCTTTGGGACTCCAACACCTACAGGGTCTTGGTCACCAACATCCTTGCTAATGGCACAGACAGTGCTTGAATGAGATCATCCAGGTAGGGATAGGCATGATGTCCCTCCTGTTAGAAATGAGCCACCAGGACTATGAGCACCTACAAAAAGACCCTGAGGGTTCAGTTGCTGGATGCCACACCTCGTGCTATGCCGGCGACCTGGGTTCGAGAATGGACTCGGGTTGTCGGGGAGAGAGGGGATCGAGCGTCTGGAGGACTCCTCTCCCCTTCCAGGGTGGGTTCTGAGGCATACCCCGCTCCGTAGTGGTCCCCGGTGGAGTCTGGGGGCACTGCAGGGAGTTGGGCTAGACGCAATGTTGGGAGCAGAGCGGCGGGAGCAAGGCTGCACGTAGGGTGCGCTGCCAGGCATTGCACGTCCGCACTCCAGGGGGGAAACTACACAGAAAATCCCTGGTGGTCTAGTGGAGGCGAAGGGGGCCCAAGACCTCTCTACATCCCATCGCGGACCATCTCCACTGGGCTCCAGCTTTCACTGGCACCGGCTGTCCCCTCTAATCTCAGACAGGCTGCCACAGGCTGTCAGCCCTCGGGGGTGATCCGGTGGCTGGTCAAGCCGTGGAACTGGGGACCTCCTGGGGAGCCCAGAGGAGAGGTTTCAAGCAGGGAGTAGAGAGAGAAAGAGAGAGAGAGAGAGTCTGAGGGTACCTAAAGAGAGATGCCCTTGTCCCCAGTGCAATAAAGAAAGTTAAAAAAAGAAGACCCTGAGGGATGCTGCTAGCCCAAAAATGCACCTTGTATTGGAAGTGCTGACCAAGGATCGAGAATCTGAGGTACCTCTGATAAGACTGATGGATGGGGATGTGAAGATAAGCATCCCTCATATCTATGGAAGCAAGGAAATTCCCCAGTCTGACAGCACAGATGATCGAACGTAGGGACTCCATCTTGAAGGCTGTATGTTGCACAAATTTGTTTAGGTGTTTCAGATCTAGAGTGGGCCTGAACCCCCGGACTTCATGGGAACTACTAAACAGAGTAGAATCCCTGGCCTTGCTTGCTGAGAGGTATTGATACAATTGCCCCGATTTGAGTAAGGTGGTCTAGGGTTTCTGACACCACTCGTCTCTTCACGGGGTCCTTCGGAAAAAGGGATGGCAGAAAGTGTCCCTTTGGGGGGATTTTTGAAAATTCTATTGCATAACCTAAAGCCAGAATTTCCAAAACCCATGCATCTGATGTTATCTGAGCCCATCCTGTGTCAAAATTGTGCAGTCTTCCACTATGGGAAGGGAGGTAGAGATGGGCCTGTGTACTCTCTTTGTGAAGTGCCAGCTTTTCACCCTGGGCCTCTGCTGAGCCTTCGGGCCAGGGCCTCTTCTGCTACTATTGCTGTTGTAACCAGAACAGGCTGTTTTACTCATCTGGTTCCCAAAGTTCCAAAAGGGAAGAAACTCTCCTTGGAACTGCCTCTGTCAGTGGCCTCCTTGACATTTTGGGGTTGATGTGGCCTTCTGCTGTTGCTTTGACAGTGGAAGGTGGCCCTTTTTATCCTGAATATCTTTCAAAATATCATCCAGGCCAGAACCAAACAGGCCTCCTTCGAAGGGTAGACTAAACAACTTAGTCTTCGAAGCTTGATCAGCCACCCAATGCCTGAGCCACACACCTCGCACAGCCAACACAATGTGATAGGCAGAATGAGCAGACATGCAAAAGATTTCCACCATGGCATGTCCTAAGAAGGTGGAGGCCATGGATACGAACAGCAAAATGCTCGTCCCCTCCGAATCCAGGGGAATGAAGCTGCCCAGAGTTGTAACCCAGAAGTTTAAGGCTCTGGCAACAATAAAGGAGGCATAGAAGGTGCGCAGGTTTGCACTACTGGAGGCGAAGGCTCTTCTGCACACAGCATCCACTTGTTTGCCATACAAATCTGTTACGGCCAAGAACCCTTCACAACAGGAATAGTGGTGTACCTGACTGAATTATGAACCACCTTATCCACCAGAGGAGGGGTTTCCTATTTGCAAGTATTTTCCTCCATAAAAGGGAAATACCGTGCCGTAGGTTTTGGCAGATATTTTCTTTGGTCCACACCTGCCCATTCCTGTTCAATAATTTGGTCACAGTGAATAAAGCTCGAAAACACTCTGGAGTGGAGAAGGACGTGGACAGGATAGGACTGACATTCACTGCTTCCATGGATTTCACCTCCTTGAGCTGTAATGACCTACACATCTCAGTCATCAAGTAGGACAAAGACTTGGTATCAAACAGAGGAGGGATAGGAATCCTCTTTTTCAGCTCCTTCCACCTCAAAGGGGTTGTACTCCTCCTCATCAAGTAACTTCTTTGGGTCAGGAATTTCCCCAAGATCCTGGATATCCTCATCCTGACCCTTTGTATGGTCAGGGTCTGCCTGCATAGCCATATCCACAGCTTTGTCCTGCTGTGACACACCTGGACGGGTCTGTGTGGGCCCCCCCAACCTAAGGGGCCCGGTTTGGGGTTGTGTGTGTCTGATGAGATGTACTGCAGAACATCGGGGCAGAAAAGCTCTCCTAAGACAAATAAAAACCCAGGTTACTCACCTGTAACAATAGTTCTAGGAGTGGTATATGTTGCTCATCCACACTGGTTGGCATGTCCCTTCCCTTTAAGAATCTTGCTGGAAGCTCTTAAAGCTGGCTCCTCCCACCCACCCCGGTGGTATAACCCTCGGCTCTGCCCCATGACGCCAGATCTTGTCCGCTGGAAGCTCAGGTTGTGTGTTGAAGCCGGAGAGGTCGGGTGGGTTTGTGAGGATGAACAACATATACCACTCCTGGACCTACTGCTACAGGTGAGTAACCTGTTTTTCTAGGATCGTGGATATGTTGATCTATCCACACTGTTTGGCAGACTCCAAGCAGTTCTCTGGGAGGAGGGAGGCAAGGCATACACCCCCTTTATACTTACTTGGGGAACAGAGATTGGAGAACTGAAGCCCCAAAACCAGCATCCCGGCATGACTCAAGGTCAATGTGGTAGTAAGTAATGAGGGTGTTTGCATAGCCACTGATGCAGCAGTATGGGCAGGTAGAATGAGCTCTTATCCCTATGGAAAGCTCCTTGCCCACAAACCGGTAGTAGAGATCAATGCAGGATGTAATCCATCTGCCAATCGTCTGCTTTGCTGCAGGTCTGCCAGGTGTGGCTTCAGTGTAGGTGACAAACAGCTGGGGAACTTCTGCCATCCGCTCTTTATAATAAGAAAGCGCTCATCTCAGGTCCAGAGTATGGAGCCTGTGCTCGACCTCGGAGGTGTAGTTCGCGTAGAACACAGGCAGAGTCAACACCTGGTTAAGATGGAACTCTGACACTACCTTCGGAAGAAATTTCGGATGGGGGCGCAGGACAACCATGTCCTTGTGGAAGACCAGGTAGAGAGACTCCACCGAGAGCGCCTGGAGCTCCCCAGTCGTTCTGACTGACGTGACAGTCACCAAGAAGGTGGTCTTCCACGGCAAGTGTGACATCTCACACTTGTGCTTCGGTTCAAAGGCTTGCCCATGAGCTTTGCCAATACCATCAGTACATCCCATGGAGGTGGAGGTTCACCTACCGGAGGGAATATGTGGCCGAGGCCTTTGAAGAAATGCCAGACCACCTTCTCCTGTGCCACCGTCTGATGACTGGCCCATCACGTTAAGCAGAGATGGCTGCCAGGTGCACCTTAAGGGTTGTAGACCGAAGACCCCTTTGGACAGAGACTAAAGGTAGTCTCGGATGCTAGCCACCGGACAGGACAAAGGGTCCAGGCCCTTACCCTGACACCAAATGGAAAACTTTTTCCATTTGAAGGTATAGCACCACCCGGTCAACTCCTTTCTGAATGCTTCCACGACCGTGAGCACATCCTCAGAGAGACCCAAAACCTAGAACTCTAGCCGCTTAGGAACCAGGCTGTCAGGTGCAGGGATCGAAGGTCTGGATGGAATACCTTCCCCTGACTGACTGATAACAGGTCCGGGCATACTGGAAGACGCCTTGGAGGCCTGGAGCCGAGGCTGAGGAGATCTGGATACCAGAACTGGCGAGGCCAGTCTGGGGCTACCAGGAAAGTGGAGGAAAGGCATAGAAGAGGACTTGGGTACACGGCCTCGAGAAGGCATCCCCCTGCAGCGAGTCTTGCTGAGAGTGATGGGCATGAAACAGCTTCAGCTTGGTGCTCTTTCTGGAGGCGAAAAGATCCACCATCGGTTTTCCCCAGTGGGAGAACAGGCTGTGTACTACCTCTGGATGGAGAGACCACTCATGAGACGTCTCACCCACACGGCTGAGAGCATCCGCCAACTTGTTTGAGGCTTCTGCCACATGGATGGCTAGGAGATCTACCTCCAGTCGATTCACGAGGGTCCAGATGCAGAGCGCTTCCCTGCACAGCAGCCAGGAGTGCATGCCGACCTGTTTGTTGAGGTAGTACATGGTTGTGGTATTGTCCATCTGGACTTGCACCACTTGACCCCGAAGGAGTGGAGCGAATGCTGACAGTGCCAGTCTGACTATTCTGAACTCCAGCAGGTTGATATGATATTGGGATTCCTCAGGGGTCCAGAACCCGTGGGCTCTGTGATTCCCCATGTGGGCTCCTCAGTGAGAACGACCGTTGGCTCGGGACAGACAAACGGGATCCCTTCCTGCAAGTGTTCCAGGACGGTCCACCATTGGAGGGCGTCCCACATCTTCTGAGTTACAGTGACCAGCTGGTCAAAGTGACCATGACACTGAGACCATTGGCTGACCAGCTCCCACTGGAGGGGGGCATATGCCACCGGGCCCATTGGACCATGGTGGTGCAGGCCGCCATGTATCCCAGAAGGTGCAGAAAGTCTCGGGCAGAGCACAAAGGCCCAACCAGAAATGACTGGGCAAAGGAGGAGAGAACCTCTGCCCTGTCTGTTGGGAGCCAGGCTCTGGCTTGGCAGGAGTGGAGCTCTGCCCCAATGAAGCATGTCACCTGTGAAGGTACAAGTTCCGACTTGGCCTTGTTGATCAGGAGACCAAGGTTGGTGCAGGTGTGGAGGGCCAGGTCCCTGGAACTCTCCACCTCCTACTTGGGGGATCCCACCAAGAGTCAGTCGTCGAGGTATGGGTAAACTCTGACCCCTCGATGCCAAAGACAGGCTGCCACCACTGCAATGCATTTGGTGAAGAACCATGGGGCCAATGACAGGCGACCGGCATGGCTCGGAACTCGAATAGGGATCCTTCTGCTCGGAAGCGAAGAAACCTTTGGTAAGACTGACGGATCGAGATGTGAAAGAATGCGTCCTGGAGATCCAGGGAGCAAAACCACATGTTGTGCCTGAGAGATGGTATGACCTGGCACAGAGTTACCATCCTGAAGGCACTTGACCTGAGGAACTCGTTCAGCATGTGCAGATCTAGAATGGGGCGCCACGCCCCATCCGCTTTGGAACCAGAAAGTACCTGGATACGAACCCTGGGTTGACCCGGGGGGGTCTGTGACTCTGGCCACCACCTCTTTGTGGAGGAGTTGGGCAATGTCGTCTCGAAGAGCTGACTTAAGTGTGTACGGACACCATATCCTCCCGTGCGATGCGGGCTCGGCTTGGAAGGTACTGCTCGAATTCCAGAGGCAGTCCCTGGCCCACCACTTCTAGAACTCAACTGTCTGTGGTAACAGTGGACCAGGTGGAAAGGAAGTGGCGGAGCCAACCCCCACGGGAGGACCGCCAGCTTGCGTGACAGGTATGGGGGTGGCCACCCCCATCCTGTCACTGAGCAGGCGTGGAGGAAGAGGATCCGGATTGGGGACCACCTGAGCCCCGGTGCTCCAGGTTTATGGGCTGCTGGGGGCCCGGACTTGGGTCAAGGGCACCAAGATTGTGCCTGCTGTTGCTGCCCCACTTGAAAGTGGGGCTGCTTGGCCACAGGGGCAGAATGTCAAATTGGATTCTTCTTCTGCTTTCATGAACCCTGGGATTTCTTCTGCGCAGAAGTTACAGAGACCAAGGTGGCATTAGACTTCTCAATGCATTGGAGGTGACCATCCACACCTGGGCCGAACAGGTTGGTGCCCAGGAAAGGGACGTCAGTTAGCTTATGCTGGATGTCCACCGTGAAGGTGGAGACCCTTAACCAAGCCCTGCAGCGCACGGCAACCGCAGCCACCACCGAGCAGGCGCAAGAGTCCCAGAGATCCGGAGCTGTCTGGAGTTACTGCTTCACAACAGCCCGAATCTGGTCACGGACCTCCTTGACCGTGGTCTGCGGTGAGGTGAGGCAGAACCTCGTCAAGAGAGCCCAGAAGGGCATGAGAGAAGTGCGCCACGATGACGGCTGAGCTTGCCTGACAGAGGGCCAGCGTAGAGGCGGCACAGACATTTCGGGCAGAATAGTCCGGTTTTTTGGACTCCTCGTCCGTGGGTCTATCAGTGTCTGCCAAACTACCCGAGCATCTGAACACAGATTTGGTCACCAGACCCTCTGCACAGGCGTGCTCTGTGAATCACGAAAGGGACCCAATGGGCGCTGCGTACTTGCGGGCCATACGGGTAGATGGCACAGGGGAGGAGGCAGGGTGCTGCCATAGCTCCAAAGCCGGACCAACGATGGCCTTGGCCACTGGGAAGGCTTCCGTCGGTGAATCCCCCAATTTGAGAATATCAGTGAGGGGATATTCGGCCTGTTTTTGGATGGGCTTGAGAGGCATCCCCATGGATTCGGAGATGAGATGGAGGATGCCCATAAAGGAAGAGAGACCTTCCTCCGTTGAGAGACTACTGAGCGATTCCTCGTCCAAGGGACAGGAATGAAGGTCCGAGTCCCCGGACTCCGAGGAGTCTGGATAAATCGGCTGGCCACCTTAGTCTCACTCCACCCGCCAAGGATGATCAGGAGTAAGGGCAACAGAAAGCCTATGTGGGAGACCCGGGACAGGCCGAGACTCTTTGGCAGGCACCCCCGAAGGGGGCTGTTTGGGTGGTGGCTCAACAAAGATTGGTGGAGAAGTCTGTTTTGGCCGAACCGGGATGGATTTGACCGGCTCCGTGGGAGGAGGAATGCTGCGGGCCGGCTCCAGAAGAGTCGGCTTTGGCTTAGGAAGTGAAAGCCAAGTAATGTAATGGCCGGGGTGGAAACAGTGATTGGCTTTTGACTGGACATAATCAGCTGTTGCCACATTAAGTCTTCGTAACATTGACGGAGTTTCCGTTGAAGACTCTCCTTATCCGAGGAGGACAAAGAAGAATGTCCGGCGGCGCCTCTTCTTTGAGTGATTATGTGCCTTCTTTGGCCTGTCAGTTGAAGGAGTCAGAGATCTCGACCGGGATCGTTGGGGGGAACGGGGAGGACCACGGCACCTCCGGGTCAGGGGCCGGGTCTCTGATGGGATTCCCAGCGGGCTGGGTCTCATCGGGGAGAGGCAGGGCTGGAGTCCTGAGTAAGGAATTGTCAGCCTCCTCGGGCGACAACGGGTCGACTGGGTTGAGAATGATCTCAACCGGATTATCGTCCAGTGTCTGGGTTGGCTGGTCTGATGGGGGAACCGTGACGCCAGCGGCCAAGGCCACAACCTTGACCAAAGTC
The DNA here is from genome assembly GCA_016271365.2 of Neoceratodus forsteri. Classification (NCBI taxonomy): domain Eukaryota; kingdom Metazoa; phylum Chordata; order Ceratodontiformes; family Ceratodontidae; genus Neoceratodus; species Neoceratodus forsteri. The sequence goes on along the minus strand of CM057454.1, from coordinate 160,481,480 downwards.
GAGACAGGTGATTCCTGGGACTGAGATCTCTCATTATCCCAGGAACGTCGTCGATGAGACGAAGAATCTCTCAGTTCCTTGTCCTTTTTACGAGACCGTGAGACATGCAAGCCCGAAGGCCCCTCACCCTTGGTGGGGAGGGACTGGCACATCTCTTGAAAGGATCCTGAGAAAGTGGAGCCCAAGTTGAGCGGTACGAAGCAGGACATCGAGAACCGATCTGCGGCCTGAGCCGCCTCCTCCTTGAAAGTCTTCATTTGTTCAAACTGCTAAGCGGACCCTGCAGCCGTGGAGACCGCCCATTGGGCTTCCTCAGATTTGACCGGGGGGTTCAGTTTCTCCAGTCTGACTAACTGAAGCCATGCGAGACGATCGTCTAAGATGTTCGGGTGAAATGTGCAACACATCTCACAGGCCTGAGTGTCATGGCTGACACTCAGGCAGTACATGCACGTGGCATGCGGGTTGGTGTGAGACATCTTTTGCCCACGCGGGCAGCGGTGGAAACCAGGTGAGGACTTATCCTCCCTAGCGGTCGATATCGCAAAGTGATTTGCTGTAACTCTGATGAGTTTAATTTTGAGTAAATTCATAGATTTGAGAGCCAGGGCCTACAAAATGCATGAGCGGTAAGGAAGGAACCAGCATCTTCCAGTGGAAAGGAAGAGCTGACGTTATGAGGCGGAGCCGAGGGTTATCACCAGGGTGGGTGGGTGAGGAGCCAGCTTTAAGATCTTCTGGTAAGAGTCTTAAAGGGAAAGGACATGCTAAACAGTGTGGATAGAACAACATATGCACGATCCTAGAAATACAGTTTACTCACCTGTAACAGGAGTTCTAGGAGTGGTATATGTTGTTCATCCAAACTTTGTGGCAGGTTCCTTGCCGCTTTGAATCTTGTTGGAAGGTCTTCAAGCTGGCTCCTCCCACCCACCCAGGTGGTAAAACCCTCGTCTCTGCCCCATGATGCCAGATCTAGCCCGCTGGAAGCCAGGTTGCACGTCGAAGCAGGGGAGGTAGGGTGGGTCGTGTGGATGAACATATACCACTCCTAGAACTCCTGTTACAGGTGAGTAACCTGTATTTCTAGGGACGTGGATATGTTGTTCAATCCACACTTTGTGGCAGACTCCTAGCAGTTCTCCGGGAGGAGGGAGGCAAGGCGCGCACCCCCTACTTAGGGAATAATGACTGGAGAAACGAGGTCCCAAAACCAGCATCCCGGCGTGACTCTAGGTCAATGTGGTAATGGGAAATAAAGGTGTGTGCTGACTTCCAGGTAGCAGCCCTGCAGATTTCCTGGATAGGGACGTCCCCAGAAGCAGCCACTGAAGCAGCGGTATGGCGGGTAGAATGAGCTCTTATCCCCTTGGGAGGCTCCATGCCCGCCAACCTATAGCAGAGATCTATGCAGGAGGTGACCCATCTGCTTATCGTCTGCTTGGCTGCAGGTCTGCCAGGTGCGGCTTCAGCGTAGGTGACAAACAGCTGGCGAACCTCTCCCCGAACTTCAGCCGTTTGCTCCTTACAATAAGCGAGCACTCTTCTAGGATCCAAAGTATGGAGTCTATATTCGACCTCCGAGGTGTGACAGGGGTAGAACACTGGCAGAGTCAACACCTGGTTAAGGTGATACGCCGACACCACCTTTGGAAGGAATTTGGGGTGGGGGCGAAGGACAACCTTGTCTCTGTGGAAAATCAGATAAGAAGACTCAATGGAAAGCGCCTGGAGCTCTCCCATTCTTCTGGCTGACGTTATAGCCACCAAGAAGGCGGTCTTCCACAACAGGTGGGAGACACTGCACCTGTGCATCGGTTCGAATAGCTTGCCTATGAGCTTAGCCAATACCAGCAGTAGATCCCACGGAAGTGGAGGTTCCCGCACCGGAGGGGGATATGTGATCAAGGCCTTTGAAAAAGCGCCCGATCACCTTCTCCTGTGCCACCGACTGCTTGCCGGCCCGTGCCCGGTAAGCAGAGATAGCCACCAGGTGCACCTTGAGGGTCGTCAACTGAAGCCCTAGCTGAGAAAGGGACCACAGGTAGTCCAAAATACTAGCCAAGGGACAGGAAGAAGGGTCCAACCCCTTGTCCTAACACCAAATGGAGAATCTCTTCCATTTGAAGGCATAGCATTTTCTGGTCGACTCCTTACGGGACACCTCAACGACGTTGAGGACCTCGTCAGAAAGACCCAAGCCTGGAACTCTAGCCACTCAGGAACCAGGCTGTCAGGTGCAGGGATTAAAGATCTGGATGGAGAACCTTCCCCTTGTCGACTAAGATCAGGTCCGGGCAGGCTGGAAGCTGCTTCGGGAGCCTGGAGCTGAGGCTGAAGAGATCTGGGTACCAGAACTGGTGAGGCCAGTCTGGGGCTACCAGAATCACCTGCACCTTGTCCCTCCTCGCCTTGAGGAGCACCTTGTGGATCAAGGGAAATGGAGGGAAGGCATAAAAGAGGCCCGGGGTCCACGGCCTCGAGAAGGCATCCCTCTGCAGCAAGCCCTGCTGAGGGGGGCGGGCGTGACACAGCCTCAGCTTCGCATTCTCCCTAGAGGCAAACAGGTCCACCTGAGGGGTGCCCCAATGGGAGAACAGGTCTTGTACTACCTCTGGCAGGACAGACCACTCGTGAGATGCAGCGCCTATCCGGCTGAGGGCATCGGCCAGACTGTTAGAGGCTCCTGCCACATGGATGGCTAGGAAATCCGCCTCCAGGCTGATCACGAGAGACCAGATGCGGAGAGCCTCCTTGCACAGAGGCAAGGAATGCGTCCCACCCTGACGGTTGAGGTAGTACATGGTCGTGGTGTTGTCCGTCTGGACCTGAACCACCTGACCCCGTACAAATGGAGCGAAGGTGGCGAGGGCTAGTCGAACCGCTCAAAGCTCCAGCAGGTTGATGTGGCATCAAGACTCCTGAGGGGACCAGAGGCCGTGGGCCCGGAGATCCCCCAGATGGGTACCCCAACCCATCAGAGAGGCATCGGTCGTTAGAGTGACCATCGGCTCGGGGCGGACAAATAGGATACCCTCCTGCAGATGAGTTGGGACGAGCCACCACTGCAGGCCATCCCTCATCTCCTGGGTCACTGTCACCGGCTGGTCCAGAGGACCGGAGCACTGTGACCACTGGCTGGCCAGCCCCCACTGCAGGGGGTGCATATGCCAGCGGACCACGCTGGTGCAGGCAGCCATAAGGCCCAGAAGGCGCAGGAAGTCCCGGGCAGGGCGCAATTGCCCAACCAGAAATGACTGGGTTAAGGAGGAAAGGACCTCAGCCCTGTCCACTGGGAGCCGGGCTCTGGCTCGAAGAGAGTCGAGCTCTGCCCTGATGAACTGAATCACCTGTGATGGCACGAGTTCCGATTTGGCCTCGTTGATGAGGAGGCCAATCTGAGAGCAGATCTGGAGGGCCAGATCCCTGGACCACTCCTCCTCCTCCAACCTGGAGGGGGCTGCAATTAGCCAGTCGTCCAGGTAAAGGTACACCCGGACCCCTTGGCGCCGCAGGAATGCTGTCACCACTGTCATGCATTTGGTGAAGACCCTGGGAGCTGGAGAAAGGTCGAAGGGCATGACCTGGAACTCGTAAAGAGATCCCTCTGCTCTGAAGCGGAGGAATCGCTAATGAGACGGACAGATTTGGACGTGAAAGAATGCGTCCTGGAGATCCAGAGAGCAGAACCACACGCCTAGTTCCAAGGATGGAATGATCTGAGCCAGAGTGACAATCCTGAAGGTGCGCGGCCTTAGGAACTTGTTCAGGTCGTGCAAGTTGAGAATGGGGCACCAGCCCCCCATCCGCTTTGGGACCAGGAAGTACCTGGACACAAACCCTGGGTCTGGAGGAGGGTCCGCCACCTTGCTGATCACCTCCTTCTGGAGGAGCAGGGCAATGTTGGCTCGACGAGCCGACAGAGAGGCTGTGGAACCCGTTGCCCCCCGTAGGGCGACAGCTCGATAGGGAGGGGACTGCTCAAACTCCAGAGGTAGACTCCTGCCGACCACTTCTAGCACCCAGCAGTCCATGGTGATAGCGGACCAGGCGGAAAGGAAGTGGCGGAGCCGTCTCCCCACAGGGGAATCCTGGGGAGGAGTGACGAGGCTGGGGGAGACACCTCACTACCAGTCACTGGGCAGACTTGGAGGAAGATCCGGCCGAGGGGCCTCCTGGACCCTTCCCTCCAGGCTTACTACTTTAGGAAGTGGCAGACTTGGCCTTAGGGCACCAAGTGTGAGCCTGCTGGCCCTGTTGCTGGGCCGGACCTGCTGCAGGGGCGAAAGGGCTTACGCTGCTGCTGGGAGCCTTTGTCCTTCTGGGCAGACGTGACTGAGTCCAAGGTGGCACTGGACTTCTCGATCCTCTGGAGATGGCCTTCCACCCCTGGCGCGAACAAGTCGGTGCCCAGGAAGGGAATGTCTGCCAGCTTGTGCTGGGTGTCCGCCGTGAAGGTGGATATCCGCAGCCAAGCTCTGCGGCGCATGGCTACTGCGGCCGCTACTGATCGGGCACAAGAGTCACTGATTTCCAAAGAAGTTTGGAGCTGCTGTTTAGCCACCGCCCTTCCCTGATCCCGCACTTGCTTGACTGTCATCTGAAGACCAGCCAGGAGATGGAGAATCACCTCATCCAGGGAACCCATAAGGGCCATCAGTACAGCCGAGCTAGCCTGTCGAAGGCCTAGGGAGGAAGCAGCGTAAACCTTCCATCCCGAATAATCCAGCTTTTTGGATTCTTTATCAGGCGGTTTGTCCACGTCCCTAGCGTTCCCAGAACACCAGAAAACACTGTCGGTCACCAGCCCCTCCGCACAGGGGTGCTCTGAGAAACCGGAGAGTGAACCGGTAGGGACCGCGTACTTGGGAACCATCCTGGCCGAAGGTGTGGGACAAGATGCAGGCCGCTGCCACAACTCCAGGTCCGGGCCAACAATGGCTTCGGTCACCGGGAAGACCTCCGTAGGGGAATCTCCTTGGTACAGTATCTCCATGAGGGGATACCTGACTCATTTCTGAACAGGTTCGAGATGCATCCCAGTGGACTCTGAGATGAGTCGAAGTATACCCAAGAACGAGGATGGGCTCTCGCCCACTGACTGACCCCCTGCAGATTCCAGGTCAATGGGTCTGGAGTACAGGGAGTAGTAGTCAGACTCCCGAGGAGTCTACAAACAGCTGCCGAGCACCTGAGCCACCCTCCACCTGCCGAGGCCGATCGGGAGTGAGGATGACCGACAACCTATGGGGCAAGCCCTGACCCAACCGAGAATCCTTGGTCGGGGCCCCAGTTTTCGGTTGAGGAGGCAATGGTTCTACCACAATGGGCGGAGCAGTCGGTTTCGTCCGAACAACCAGCGCCGGGGTCGGCTCCTTGACAACTACGAGGGGCTGCTTCGGTCGCTCCAGTGACAGTCACTTAATGGCCAGAGAAGGCGACTGAGTCGGCTTGTTACCGGTCAACAAAAGTTGCTGCCACATCATGTCCTCATAATGCCGGCGTAACTTATGTCGGAGCCTATCCTCCGAAGAGGACGAGCGGCGACGCCGCTTTCCATGAGGCTCGACAGAGACCGCCACATCGGGCGGACCTACTCGACCTGGAAGAGGACAGAGACCTTCGGGGTTGCCAAGGGTGGGTCAAAGAGGGAGCGGGGGAAACTCACTCATCTCTCAGTTCTGGGTCCTTGACCAGGGACTTCGGCACAGGCAAGTCCTCGGTTACCACTGGGGGGACCGGTGAAGAAGGGTGTCGGCTTCTCCAGTCGACAAACCGTCCAATGGGTCAAGAAAAATTCTGACTGCGTCGACGGGTGTCTCGGCCAGCCGACCTGACAGGAACACCGTGAAGCCAGTGGCCTTAGCCGCAACCTAAGTTGAGAGTCGACAGTCAGGTGAAGGGGATCTCTCCCGCTCCCACGAACGTCGATGGTGGGACTTACCTTTTGGTTCTTTTTTCTCGGACCTACTGGTATGTCCTGATGGCCCTTGTCCCTTGGTGGAGAAGGACTGGTAAAGCTCCTTAAAAGAAGCAGTGTAGGAGGAGCCCAAGGAGAGCGGGATAAACGCTGCAGGCGAGGAGGAAGATGAAGCGGCCTGGGCCGCCTCCTCCTCGAGGGCGATCAACTGCTCCAGCTGCTCCACGGAGTCCAGCTGCTCCACGGAGCCCGCAGCTGCAGACACCGCCCAATGGGCCTCCTTTGACTTCACCGGCTGGTACCATTTTTCAGGGTGCCCAACTGTAGTCTGCATTGCGTGATCGTCTAAAACCGAGCTGAGAAGGACTTGCACAGATTGTAGGCCTGCGGATCATGGGCAAGACCCAGGCAGTAAACGCAAATGGAGTGTGGATCGGTCCGGGACATCTTCTGCCCGCAAGGGCACAGACGGAAGCCGGGAGTGGATTTCTCCATCACAGCCGCGAGGAAAGATGAAGACTGTAGTCTAGTAAACTTTAAAATTATTTTCAGAAAACCCAAAAAGTTTGGATCCAGGCCCAAAATGCAGAGTGCTAAGGAGGGAACCTGAGCTTCCAAGCAGTAAGGAAGATCTGGCGTCATGGGGCGGAGCCCAGGGTTTTACCACCCAGGTGGGTGGGAGGAGCCAGCTTGAAGACCTTCCAGCAGATTTAAAGCAGCAAGGAACCTGCCACAAAGTGTGGATTGAACAACATATCCACGTCCCTAGAATGAAGATGTACACAATTCTGCTTTGCCGCTGCCAACTGGTACATTAGCAGCCCCAAGCTTGGAGGTGCGACCGGGGTGAGGGGAGGAGACAGACCATACAAGACATATTAGCTTGAAAATTAAATGGGGCAAGAGGAACCCACCGAGAGGGTCACATTACCCTCTTGCAGGTCTTGCATCTTTTAAGTGTCAGCGGTCTTAGATAAGCCATGGTGCCAGGTAAAACAGTACTGCAGATGTGTGGGCTAAGAAGAGAAATCTCCCCCACCTTTTTTTTTATTCCAATTGCTAATTCTAAAGTATTACTGCCGAGATCCCCACCTCCGGTTGAGGGAAAGATTGAAAACCAGCCAGAAAAAAGTATGTCCCTCACTTTAGCTGGCTGCCAGGAGCAAACGCATGAGAAAGCAATAAGGAGCACTAGTAATCAGAGAGCCACCACGTCTCACGCTGAAGAAGTGCAGGCACGTGTGCATGCTCTCACACGGGCATGTGCATGATTTCACGATGCTGGGCAAGGACATCAGCTGAAGCTCTGGGGTGTGGGGAGTGCGCATCACATCACCAGAGGCACTTGAATGGTGTGCTGTGCTAAGGAGCCTCCAACTGACACAAGGGTGCATGCCCAGCGGAAAAAAACAGTGCAAGTAAACGTCAAAGAGCGTAGCTCAAAGGAGCTACAAAGCACTGCCACAGTGGTGGAGGGCAGAGAAAATGCCAATGAATCGTCCAGAAGACTCAGCTCCCTTCCGAATAAAGACCTTTCCAGCAGCTACGTTATTTATTTTTTTTGTTAAATAAACACTAATAGAAGAATTAAATGGGAAATGCCCCATCACACACAAAAGGCAAATTGAAGGAAATATCCCCAAAAGACACAAATACCTGCTATCATAAAAATACAAAGACCCTAAAACTGGGGTGGGGGGGTGGGGGTGCTGCTGCTGAGAAATGAAGGAGAATGCCCCGAATGCCCTGGACTAAAGACCCCAAAAAATAGAAGACTGGTCCTTACCTGTGGCACCTTTTCTTTTTTGGGAAAAATAAGTCGGAGACCTGCTTTAGAAGAAAAACACACTGAATTAAGTGGCAGACATGGCCCCCAATCCAAGCACAGGCAGTGGAAATGGGGAGTTCAGATTAGCCAATTTGAAAGCCAGCGCTTAACAAGCATGATTTTAATTTAGAAGTGCTCCCTGTCACCCAGGTAGCCCCAATCCTGGTATGCTGAATTTCAGCCCCAAGGCATAAAAGCTGAAAGGTTTTTCAGAGAAGCGTGAGAGATGTTTCCCTTTTGATGGAATGGCTAAGATTGGAAAGCTGCTGCTGTCCAGAATCCTCATGTGCCCAACACTGTAAGGCTGATTCAGCCTTTGGGCTGTGCCATTTCCCCTAGTAGGGGTGCACAATACCCATCTGTCATTACTACCCACTGACAATGTGGAGCGCTACAGAAAGTATACAGTATATACATCACGCCAGTGGTGAATAAATTGGGTAAATAAATCATGTTATTTTTGGGATATTTATTTTCACTTAAAACACCATTTATACAACGTGTGTGCCTCTTTTCAGGAAGATAAGAGAGATATCTCACTGACCCCATGTGAGATATCACTTTTTATCTTCACAGTGGGTATGTCACAATGGATATCTTGGGCAGTTGGGTGTGTCACAAAAGTTTTGGAACTCATTTAGAATGCTCGGCCGCAGTAACAGTACTAATCATATTCAAATGCAAATATAGCATTGTACTGTGTGCATGAAGGTTGTTTAACACTAAAAGATCTACAAAATGAGTGGTGTTTCATTTATAGCTACTTTTTTTTTTTTAAAATTAACAAATAAACAGCAGAAAATTTATTTTCTTTTCACTTTTTCAACAAACAAATGTGAATAACTTTAAAACGAAAAATTATAGCATGGTACTGTGAGCACAAAATTTATTCGGCACAAAATGATCTACAAAATGAGTGGTGTTTCGTTTACAGATACCTTTTAGTTTTTTTTAAATTAGCTAAAAACAGCATAAAATCCTATTTTTTTGTTCACTTTTTGCAACAAACAAATGCAAATAACTTTAAAACTGAAAAAGAGAGACCCACAATTGATGTATAAATCGAATGCGACATGGATGGCATGAGATAGTAGAAATATCTCCACTCGCTGTCATTGAACTCTAGATATCGTGTATCAAGAGTTCAATGGCAGACTGTGGAGTTATTTCTGCTGTCTCACTCTCACCTGTGTCATATCCCATATTTGTATAACTTAGAACATGTTATTTCCACTTAGAATCTGGAAATGGAACACACAGAACAATGGGCCAGACAGGGAACTTAATGGAAAGAAAGACGGTTTTAAGCTAAAGCAAGGTAAAACACCAGTAAAAACACTACAAATGGTGTGGTATATATCAAACACAATGGACTGCAGCAGAACAACACATTTATCTCCACACGAGTGGCAAGACCTTTATAACTAACTTGTGGCTTCACCGCTCGTGAGTTATGGGTGTTACCACTCACTAGGGGAGATAAATGTGTTATTTCACTGCAGTCCATTATGTATTCCCTATTTATACCCATGGACTGGATTGCTCCATGCCACTATTTCTGGTACATTTCAGTTTTCAGGACTTAAAAATAGGTGGCTAACACAGAAACACGGACAGTGCTGGCTGAAATAGGTCCATCCAGTAAACCCTGTTATACTCTATCCTACCCCTGAGACCTGTTATCTAGATGAGGTTCTTCCCCTCGCTCCCCCCACACTATATGTCTTACTGCTACCCCCTCCGAGTAATTACTAAGCCCTTAACTCTGCCCCAGTTATGCCTGAATTCATTAATGGTTTTTGCAGTGTGTAACCTGGGCGTTGTACTTGATAGCGAACTGACACTTAAAGCTCAGGTGTCGGCTGTTGTCAAGACCTCGTTTTATCATATGAGGAACATCGCCCGGGTAAAACACCTTGTTCCACCTGAGGACCTTCCAACATTGGTCCAAGCCTTTGTGTCCACCCGCCTTGACTATTGCAATGCTCTATACCTAGGGCTTCCGGGGGTGGATATCCACCACCTTCAGCTGGTGCAGAACACAGATGCCAGGCTGCTGACTGGCTCATCAAGAGCCATTCACATTATTGGAAGATGTCTTTCCCCTCCTCCTTGTTTATATTCTTGAGGTACTTGAATGTCTCTATCATGTCTCCTGTCTACCTTCTTTCATCCAGTAAGAACATACTGTGGCCCCTTAATCTCTGCTCGTTTGTTTTGTGGTGCAAGCCATGTACCATCTTAGTTGTCCTTCTCTGGACCCTCTCCAGTCTGTTTATGCCCTTTCGAAGGTGTGGCCTCCAGAACTGCACACAGTACTCCATGTGAGGCCTGACCAGGGTTTTATATAACATCATCACTACCTCCCTCCTTCTGCTGGTGACACCCCTGCTTATGCACCCCAGAATGCCACTGGCCCTCCCCACTGCCCTTGTAGTCTGCTTTGACATTTTCAAGTCATGTGAAATTATAACTCACAGTCCCTTTGTTTTTTGGTCACTGTCAGCAACTGCCCCCAATCCTGAAGCTCTCCCCAGGGTTTCTATGACCAAGGTGCATCATTTTGCACTTCTTTGATTTAAACCTCAGTTGCTACTTCTCAGACCATTTCTCAAGCCTGCCTAGGTCCTTTCTCATTTTCTCCAACCTTTCTGGATTATCTACACTGTTGCAGATCTTGGTGTCATTTGCAAACAGGTTGACCTTTCCTTCCAGCCCCTCTGCAATGTCACTAATGAAGACATTAAACAGGACTGTCCCAAAGACTGATTCCTGCGGTACCCTGCTGGTCACTCCCCCTTCTCCAGAGTGCACCCTATTTACCACCATCCTCTGTCTCCTGTCTGTTAGCCAGTTCCTTACCCAGTTCACCACCTTGTCTACCGTGCCCAGACTACCAATCGTGTTAACAAGCCTCTTGCATGAGACGGTGTTGAAGACCTTGCTGAAAGTGAGGCAGGCGACGTCCACGGCACCCCCCCCGATTAACTTCCTTCGTCACCCAGTCAAAGAAATTTATCAGTTTCGTCTGACATGATCTAGGCCTGACCAGGGTTTTATATAATGGCATCGCTACCTCCCTCCTTCTGCTGCTGACACCCCTGCCTATGCATCCCTTGTAATTTTTTCACACTTTGACCCAAATTTTCAACAGTCTTACCACCGTACCTCATAAACCCCATACCTGAAAATGTCTTAATCCGTGGCAAAATGCCATTCTGTGCTACAGGTGCGGAAACTCATTTTGGGCAGGATGTGTAAAAAGACAGCTATACTGTTCATGATGTTATGTGACGAAATGGCTAGGTTGAAAATTTGTAGTCAAAATATAAAAAATTGGCAAAGTTACGCACGTGCATAGGAAAATTTCAATGAGTGTGCATAACCCTGTCTTTTGTTGGTATTTTTACTCTAAATTTTCAACCTTGGATTTTTGGGACCCCACCTCATGAACAGTGGTGCTATCATTTTGTCACTCAATCCCAAAAGGCAGTTTCGCGCAGCGTATCTTCACCATTCATCACTGGTGGGTGACTGGCTGGAGATGAGCATCCCCACAAGGAGATTTTGTTTTCCTAAGGGGAGGAGCCGTCACTGATGGCGCCACCCACGAGGCCGATGCATGGCATGATACTTGTGGGCTGGCCAGTAACGGCTGTTGGCTCCTCCTCTGCCTCAGTTCTGCATACCGATTAGAAACAGGGGAAAAAACAGAATAGAGAAAAAATGAGGGTGGGGCAAGGGGGACCGAGTGACAGGAAAAGGAAAGGATAAAAACTGAAAAAGGAATAGGCCGGCCCGAAGACAGAGGAGAAGGAGGAGGATCTGGGCCCTCAGCCCCAGTCCCTGGATGGCCAGACAGACAGAAAGGGGGAGAAGGAAGAATGAAAAAAGGAGAGACTAGGGAGAAAAGAGGGGGGTAGTGGAAGGAGATCTGACAAGGTCCAAATAGACCCAGGAGACAGGGAGTGTCCTGAGCGGGAGCAACAAAATGACCAGGGTGGATCTCCCTTGGATGGAAGACCTCGCCCGCGCCCCCCCCCCAGCCAGAGCTCACACAGGAGAACCCACAGGGTTCGGGTGAGGGGGGGGGAGAGATCTCAACATGTCAACATCTCCCTCCAAGATAAGTGAGAGTTAAGAGGCAGAGAAGTGATAGGATAAATAAGAAAGGGGGGGAGGGGGTCCTGCTGGCCCTCTCATCTCTGCCCCCAATCCAAGGGAGCCTCCAACAGGGCCAGCACACCGAAGAAGGGTGGACTGGCCCCACGGGGTTTCCCCGAGGGCAGAGAGAAGGGGCCCACTAGGACCACCCCCACAACCAAGATTTTTCCTGAAGCCCTACTGGTTCTCCTCCCAAAAAGAAACCTCTCCTAAACAGAAGAAAAAGGTTCTGAGGCTGCGGGGGTGGGGTGGGGGGAACCAGTAGGGTGGAGGCCCGCCACAGACTGAGGCCTTCTGAGGAAGGTGGGTGGGATTCAGTGATGAATGGTGAAGATACAATAGAAGATCAAGAATTACAGTAGGTATGTAATTTTCATATCTTCCAGTGTCAGTCTTCACCATTCATCACTGGTGGGTGAGTAACGAGCCCTGCCGAAGAGGGTTCAGCACGTCTCTAAGAAACTACTGTCCCTCAGCCTCCCGTGGAGGAAAACACGGGAGGAGGAGACCTTTTTACAGACCACCTAGGCCTGTGACTGGTCAGGACGAGGTGAGGTCCTCCGTTCCCTGGGGGAAGGAAAGTGCCTCTGTAGTTCCCGCCTCACCCTGTGGGAGAAAAGGCAGGTCCCCAGGATTGTGGAGGCAATCAGCCTATGCCAGGCCACGGGTGACAACCTGGATAGGTGAAGCCATGCCGTCTGCTTAATGCAGATCGCTGTCCCTGCAAGCTTAGAAGCGACCTCGCTGGCATTATAAGATGAACTTGTCTGGTGCCTTGCCAACTCCATGCCTATCGCAGAGAGGGCTGTGGCCTGCCTGGTTGCCTCCGAATCAGGAAGCGATGCCAGAACCTGACCCAGCATCGAACACAACTGCCTGTTATAGGCAGCGTGGTGCGCCTGATGTGAAGCAATGCAAAGCAGCATCCACATCGAGGAGAAGACTCTCAGCCCCAGGTGATCGAACTCCAGAGAGTCGGATTTGGGGGCTGGTCACAGACCAGGCATCTATGCCCGGTAGAAGTGTCTTGACAACACAGTCTCGCAGGGGGATGCAGCAAGGAAGCTGGAGACTCCTGGGGTACTTAATACTGATGCTTGCAGTCCAAAGGGGCTGGAGCTTGGATCGCTGGAAGCTACAAGGTGCTGTACGATGCCTCCTGGATGGGAAGAGGCCAGGACGGGACCACCAAGTGATCCGCATTGTACTCACCTAAAAAGGCTCACGTCGCACTCTCTGTACTGCATTGAGCAATGTAGGAGATATGTAGTTCCATAACCAGCCTCGCAAGGAAGCGCCGATACTGTGTCTGATCAGCGTCAGAGGACAGGTGGACTGAAGTCTCCTCTTCCTTGATGGAGGAAGACGAGAAGGGTGAGGAACCTGACAATTCAGATTCCAGCTGCAGTGGGGGAGACAGGAGAAGAATTGCTCGTCCATGGCCCTAACACAGCGGGGGAAATCCACAGCCTGGGATCTGAACTGCTCCCAGGTCAAGGGCCCTCAAGAATCCATATGGCCTGGGTGAAGAGGGGCTGGATGCAGAGGCAGGAGATAAAGACTTGTCACAGCAAGCGACCTACACCTGCCAGGGCTAGGAGACCTAGCAGGCAATCCCAAATGATGAGGAGATCCACAGGTCTGCTCCATCGACAGCCACTCAGCCAGCTTGAAGTAGTCCAGACTGAGCCCTGAATGGGAAACATCCCTATGAGGACACCGGGGCCACATGATTCCAAAAAGGCGGTCCCTAGCCCAACCCAATGAGGACTCTCTCGAAGGTGATGAGGGAGAAAACTTGGTCTCAGCACTACGGCTCCTCCCTGAACCCGAAGGGCTACAGAGGAGGACTGCAGACCCTTACCCAGTCCCCTCAACCCCGATGCCCACCAACCTATAGCAGAGATCTATGCAGGAGGTGACCCACCTGCTTATCGTCTGCTTGGCTGCAGGTCTTCTAGGTGTGGCTTCAGTGTAGGTGACAAACAGCTGGTGAACCTCACCCCGAACTTCAGCCGTCTGCTCCTTGTAATAAGCGAGCGCCCTTCTAAGGTCCAAAGAATGGAGCCTATATTCGGTCTCCGAGGTGTGATTGGGGTAGAACACCAGCAAAGTCAACATCTGGTTAAAGCGAAACTCCGACACCACCTTCGGAAGGAACTTCGGGTGGGGGCGAAAGACAACCTTGTCCCTGTGGAAGACCAGGTAGGGAGGCTCGATGGAAAGCGCTTGAAGCTCTCTCATCCTTCTGGCTGACGTACTAGCCACCAAGAAGGCGGTCATCCATGACAGGTGAGAGATGTCACACCTGTGCATAGGTTTGAATGGCTTAAGTTTAGCCAATACCAGCAGTAGATCGCACGGAAGTGGAGGTTCTCGCACTGGAGGGGATATGTGATCCAGGCCTTTGAAAAAGCGCCCGACCACCTCCTCCTGTGCCACCGACTGCCTGCCGGCCCGCGCCCGGTAAGCAGAGATGGCTGCCAAGTGCACCTTAAGGGTCGTGGACCGAAGCCCTAGCTGAGAAAGGGACCACAGGTAGTCCAAATTACTAGCAAAGGACAGTAAGAGGGGTACAACCCCTTGTCCTGACACCAAATGGAGAATCTCTTCCATTTGAAGGCGTAGCATTTTCTGACTGACTCCTTACGGGATGCCTCAACAACATTGAGGACCTCGTCGGAAAGACCCAAGGATTGGAACTCTAGCCGCTCAGGAACCAGGCCATCAGGTGCAGAGATTGAAGGCCCGGATGGAGAACCTTCCCCTTGTTGACTGAGATCAGGTCCGGGCGGGCTGGAATCCACCTCGGGAGCCTGGAGCTGAGGCTGAGGAGATCTGGATACCAGAACTGGCGAGGCCAGTGTGGGGCTATCAGAATCACCTGCACCTTGTCCCTCTTCGCCTTGAGAAGCACCTTGTGGATCAAGGGAAAAGGAGGGAAGGTGTAGAAGAGGTCCGGCGTCCACAGCCTCGAGAAGGCATCCCCCTACAGCGAGCCCTGCTGAGGAGGATGGGCATGAAACAGCCTCAGTGTCGCATTCTCCCTGGAGGCGAACAAGTCCACCTGAGGAGTGCCCCAATGGGAGAACAGGTCTTGCACTACCTCTGTCAGGAGTGACCACTCGTGAGGTGCAGCGCCTATCCGGCTGAGGGCATCGGCCAGACTGTTGGAGGCTCATGCCACATGGATGGCTAGGACATCCGCCTCCAGGCTGATCACGAGACCAGATGCGGAGAGCCTCCTTGCACAGAGGCAAGGATCGCGTCCCGCCCTGACAGTGGAGGTAGTACATGGTTGTGGTGTTGTCCGTCTGGACCTGAACCACCTGACCCCGTACAAACGGAACGAAGGTGGTGAGGGCTATTCGAACCGCTCGAAACTCCAGCAGGTTGATGTGGCATCGAGACTCCTGAGGGGACCAGAGGTCGCGGGCCTGAAGATCCCCCAGATGGGCACCCCAACCCATCAGAGAGGCGTCGGTCGTTAGAGTGACAGCCGGCTCGGGGCAGGCAAACGGGATACCGTTCTGCAGATGAGCTGGGACAAGCCACGACTGCAGGCCGTCCCAAATCTCCTGGGTCACTGTCACTGGCTGGTCCAGACGACCGGAGCGCAGTGACCACTGGCTGGCCAGTCCCCATTGCAGGGGGCGCATAAAAGAGAGTCGAGCTCTGCCCCGATGAAATGAATCGCCTGCAATGACATGAATTCAGATTTGGCCTCGTTGATGAGGAGGCCAATCCGAGAGCAATCCTGAGGTGCAGTGCCTATCCGGCTGAGGGCATCGGCCAGACTGTTGGAGGCTCATGCCACATGGATGGCTAGGACATCCGCCTCCAGGCTGATCACTAGACCAGATGCGGAGAGCCTCCTTGCACAGAGGTAAGGATTGCGTCGCGCCCTGACAGTGGAGGCAGTACATGGTTGTGGTGTTGTCCATCTGGACCTGAACCACCTGCCCCCGTACAAACGGATCCCTGGACCGCTCCACCTCCAACCTGGAGGGGGCTACAATCAGCCAGTCATCCAGGTAAGGGTACACCCAGATGCCTCGGCGCTGCAAAAATGCTATCACCACTGCCATGCATTTGGTGAAGACCCTGGGAGCTGAAGAAAGGCTGAAGGGCATGGTGCGGAACTCATAAAGAGATCCCTCTGCTCTGAAGTGGAGGAATTGTTGATGAGACAGATGGATGGGAACGTGAAAGAATGCGTCCTGGAGGTCTAGAGAACAGAACCACATGCCTAGTTCCAAGGATGGAATGATCTGAGCCAGAGTGACCATCCTGAAGAGTGCAGCGACCTTAGGAACTTGTTCAGGTTATGGAGTAGAATGGGCGCCAGCCCCGTCCCGCTTTGGGACCAGGAAGTACCTGGACACAAACCCTGGTCTGGAGGAGGATCCGCCACCTCGCTGATCACCTCCTTCTGGAGGAGCAGGGCACGCGGTTGTTTAAGCTCGCTGCCCCGTGGGGCGACGGCTCGATAGGGAGGGGACTGTTTGAACTCCAGAGGCAGACCCCTGCCGACCACTTCTAGCACCCAGCGGTCCGTAGTGATAGCGGACAAGGCGGAAAGGAGGTGGCGGAGCCGTCCCCCCATGGGGGGAACCCAGGGAGGAGTGACGAGGCTGGGGAAGACACCCCACAACCAGTCACTGGGCAGGCTTGGAGAAAGGGTCAGTTGAGGGGCCTCCTGGACCCTTCCCTCCAGGCTTCCTACTGTAGGGAGTAGCAGACTTGGCGTTGGGGCACCAAGTGTGAGCCTGCTAGCCCTGTTGCTGGTGCTGCTGGGCTGGACATGCCGTAGGGGCGGAAGGGCAAAAGGGCTTATGCTGCTGCTGGTGGCCTTTGTGCTTCTGGGCAGACGTGACAGAGTCCAAGGTGGCATTGGACTTCTCGATTCTCTGGAGATGGCCTTCCACCCCTGGCCTGAACAAGTCGGCACCCAGGAAGGGAAAATTTGCCAGCTTGTGCTGGGTGTCCGCCGTGAAGGTGGAGATCCGCAGCCAAGCTCTGCGGCGCATGGCTACTGTGGCTGCTACTGACCGGGCACAAGAGTCACCGATGTCCAAAGAAGTTTGGAGCTGCTGTTTAGCCACCGCCCTTACCTGATCCCACACCTGCTTAACTGTCGTCTGAAGGTCAGCCAGGAGATGGGGAATCACCTCATCCAGGGAACCCATAAGGGCGTGTGAAAAATGTGCCATCAGTACAGCCGAGCTAGCCTGTCGAAGGCCTAGGGAGGAAGCAATGTAAACCTTCCGTCCCGAATAATCCAGCTTTTTGGATTCTTTATCAGGTGGTTTGTCCACGTCCCTAGCGTTCCCGGAATGCCGGAAAACACTGTCGGTCACCAGCCCCTCCACAGAGAGGTGGTCTGAGAAACCGAAGAGTGAACCGGTGGGGACCGCGTACCTGCGAGCCATCCTGGCCGAAGGCGCGGGACAAGATGCAGGCTGCTGACACAACTCCAGGGCCAGGCCAACAATGGCTAAGGCCACCAGGAAGGCCTCCGTAGGGGAATCTCCTCAGTCCGGTATCTCTGTGAGGGGATACCTGGCCCATTTCTGAACAGGTTTGAGATGCATCCCAGTGGACTCTGAGAGGAGTCGAAGTATTCCCAAGAACGAGGATGGGCTCTCGTCCACCGACTGACCCCCTGCAGATTCCAGGTCAATGGGCTTGGAGTACAGAGATGAGTCGTCAGACTCCGAGGAGTCTGCGAACAGCTGCCGAGCGCCTGAGCCACCCTCCACCTGCCGAGGCCGATCGGGAGCGAGGATGACCGACAACCTGTGGGGCAAGCCCTGATCCGACCGAGAATCCTTGGTAGGGGCCCCAGTCTTTGGTTGAGGAGGTGGTGGTTCCACTACAATAGGCGGAGCAGCTGGTTTCGGCCGAACAACCAGCGCCGGGGTCGGCTCCTTGACATCTACAAGGGGTTGCTTCGGTCGCTCCGGTGACAGTCACTTAATGGCCGGAGAAGGTGACCAGCTTATTACTGGTCAACAAAAGTTGTTGTCAGATCATGTCCCTCGTAGAACGGTAGAGACGGCCGCTTTCCGTAGATGCCGTGCCAAGAGACCGCCAATGTGGTAGGGACCTACTCGACATGGAAGAGGACGAGGACAGAGACCTTCGGGTTCTCGAGGTGGGTCAAATAGGGCAAGAAACCCGCTCATCCCTCGTTCAGGGTCCTTGACTGGGAACTTTGCCATGGGAGGCATGGGCAGTCCTCGGTTACCACCGGGGACAGTGAAGAAGGGTTGTCGGCTTCTCAGTGAAAAACAGTCCAGCAGAGTGAGAAAAATCTCGACCGCGTCATCGAGTGTCTCAGCCGGCTGACCTGATGGGTAAACTGTGAAGCCAGCGGCCTTAGCCGCAACCTCGACCGCAGTAGAGAGTCGACGGTCCGTGAAGGGGATCTCCCCACTCCCATGAACATCGACTGTGGGACTTATCTTTTGGATCTTTTTTCTTGGACCCACTGGTACGTCCCAATGGCCATTCTCCCTTGGTGGAGAGGGACTGGCGAAGCTCCTTAAAAGAAGCAGTGTAGGAGGAGGAGCCCAAGGAGAGCGGGATAAACGCCGTGGCCGGGGAAGATGAAGCAGCCTGGGCCACCTCCTCCTCGAGGGCGATCAACTGCTCCAGCTGCTCCAGGAAGCCCACAGCTGCGGACACCGCCCAACGGGCCTCCTTCGACTTCACCGGCGGGTACCGTTTCTCGGGGCTGTGAAGGACTTGCACAGATCGC
Source organism: Neoceratodus forsteri (assembly GCA_016271365.2). NCBI lineage: Eukaryota > Metazoa > Chordata > Ceratodontiformes > Ceratodontidae > Neoceratodus > Neoceratodus forsteri. The sequence goes on along the minus strand of CM057454.1, from coordinate 160,462,805 downwards.
AGGCCTGAAGATCGTGGGCAAGACCCAGGCAGTAAATGCACGTGGAGTGCAGATCGGTCCGGGACGTCATGGGGTGGAGCCGAGAGTTTTACCACCCCGGTGGGTGGAAGGAGCCAGCTTGAAGACCTTCCGGCAAGATTTAAGGCGGCAAGGAACCTGCCACAAAGTGTGGATTGAGCAACATAGCCACGTCCCTAGAAATACATTTTGGGCAGGATGTGAAAAATGTCAGCTTTACTATTCATGAGGTGGTGTGAAACAATGGCTATGTTGAAAACTTGGAGTCAAAATATTAAAAATAACAAAAGTTACAAGCGTGCGTACAAAACTTTCAACGAACGTATGTAACTCGACCATTTTTTGGTATTTTTACACCAAAGTTTCAACATGGGCTTTCTGGACCCCACCTCATGAACAGTGGCACTGTTTCGTTAATTGGTCCTGAAAGGTGATTCCATGCAGCAACTGCAAAATCACCTTTCAGGACTGAGTAACGAAATGACAGTGTTCATGAGGTGGGGTCCCAAGAACCCCATGTTAAAAATTTTGTGCAAAAATCTAAAACAATGGCCGAGATATCAGTATAAATTGAAACCGCCAATGACAGCCATTATACAGCGCTTACCTTGATTTTTCGGTTTGGCTTTGAAGAGTGCAGACATGTTCCGGTCCAGAGAAGATGACAGCGTGTAAGTATGGGGTAAGGCACTGGTGCCGAAATGGTTTGAAAATTGGTAGGGCCAAGGATGTAATGGGTAAATTCTCCCCTATTATATACATTAACAAGACTGCAAAAACTGATGGGGCCACTTATGAAAGAGGTAGGGCCATGGCCCTAGTGGCCCCCTGTTCCGGCACCTATGGGGTAAGGGGGAGTGCGGGGAGGTGGGTGCGTAGAGGGATGGTCAGGATGGGGGAGGAGGGTGTGCAGAGGGAGGGTCGGGATGGGGGAGACGACGAGGGACAGTTTTCATTTTTATAGGATTTAAAAAAATGAAGACGTCGGGGGATGGTTAACTTTTTTTTTTTTGGGACAGGAATGTTTTGGCTTTACTGTTATTGGATGATTTTTTTTAAAATGATTCAGTCTATTTTACAAATAATCCTATTAATTCCCCTGGTCAGTAGCCTCATTATCACATATCGTGTGCTACTGCAACCCCCAGCTGCTGCTGAGTGTAATATTTTTTGCTAAGACTGAAATCCTTGGCTCACTGGTCAAACAGATTTATCATGGCTTTTTACAGAAGCAGCTCGCTTTTTTTTTCCTTTTTTTCTTGTAAGTTTATGTTTTAATCGTTTCTTGTGTGTGGGTCTATGTGCAGAAGAATACTCAGGGCATCGTCGACTGGACTTGGATTGCTCTGGATTTTAATTGCTACCTGCCCAGGATCATTGGAGGTGTCTTCCCCATGTGTCGATTGATTCCGGATTGGGAATATGTGGTCCTGGGGATCTATCACCCATTAAACGCTGGGGAGACTACTGTGGAATGGGAGAGAATTGGGTGACTCTGCGGACTGCCTGCCTGGCAGGGGAGCACTGAGAGCCTGACGCCAGAGGCGCCACTGCTCGGACCAAGGTAAGACTTGTGCCAGTGGGGAGTCTGATGGTGGGCATAAAGGATGAGATTGGGTGGGGGTGGGGGGTCAATGATGGAGGGTCGGATCGCAGTCCAGCACCACGATCAGGAATCCCTCAGCCTCACTGGGATTTCGAGACGGACAACGAGACTGGACCCCCAGCTTCTGATTACAGTTTGAGTCGTCCCTTTTCCAGCAGAGAGAGGAAAGGAAATCAAGAGAAGTCAGTGGTGAAAATGGGGGGAACCAAAACTGTTTTTATACTGGAGAGGGAGTAAAATGGTTCAGAAGAGGCAGTGTGCCCCTACAGATTATGTAATTCAGTACAATATACTTTGTTCCTGTGATTTTTATATTTCCCCCAACTATTGGTGCTGGTGGCAGTGGGATCTGAACCCACTGCCCAGAACCTCCTGTGTCTGAGCGGGGGACATCCGAGTAACTGCATGTGACACTGTTGGCACCACAGTTAGGATGGAGTTCACGCCTCTGAGGCAAGAGAGCTCTCTCCAGCTAACACAACCGGCATGGAGAAAGTTATCTTGGTGGGCTGAACGGTCATGCAAATCAAAGGTCCGAAGCCCTCTCGGATTAGAGTGGCTTCAGTCCTTTGAAGTGCATGACCATTCAAGGCCACCCCAGCAGAAAGTTACGTCAGGACCACACTGAGTGGTCACTGGGGTAGACTGCCAAGCCCCTGGGTCTGTCAACTGCAATGGGCTTAAAGAAATTTCTGAAATCCATATTGTATTAACACATTGGTTTCGCGCAAGCACAACCAACGAAAAACTACCACCATAGTAATGTTGTCCCCCCACAATGGGCATGGGGCAACACCACATGTGGGGCAGGTATCAGTGGTGCTACAGTGGTGCTACACACAACACTAGTCCGAAGACCGGTGCTGCAGCCAAACGCACACTTAAGTCAAGCGGCTCCACAGGCAGGGACGGTCATGCCAAGCCCCAACGGTGAAGGCCATGGCTGGAAATGGTGGCCCATGACGTATACATTGCACTCACTGCTCCGTAACAGCTGCTAAATGACTGAGCCCCCCCCCCCACCAGGGTTCTCCATAGTAGACAGAGAGAGAGGCACCAGGATGGAGATGCCGACTTCACAGGCCCAGACAACCCTGATGTTGTCAAAGAGACAGTAGGAAACCCAGGCCCGTGGAAGTTGCGTTTCTCGCAGCAAAACAATCAGAGGACATCAACCAGTGTCATTGCTTCCCCTTCTTACGAGAAAGGGAACAAGCTGCATGGTGCAAAGACCCTGAGGCTGAGCATGTGTGGGATCTGGACCATTTCTTTTTGCACTGCTGGGAGGACTGTTCCTCTTTCCATGTGCTCATTTTCACAGCACCCTCCCAGAAAGAGGTGTTGACTGGACACAGCTCTGTTGCGAAAGCAACCTGCTTTTTCATGCTCCCTACCTTCTTACATGGTTGACCATTAGCACGAGGTAGGGCTGAGAATACTGGTAAACTGCGTGATAACTACACGAAACCAACACAAAAATAAAAAAATATAATAATTTTAACAGTAAAAACGAAGAACTAAATGCTGTCACCATACAGGCTGTAAAGTTATGGAACCCGAAGAGGAGAGCATCACTGCTACTGATGCACACTCGACAGCATGAAAAAAGGAACTGAGGTAGTTGAGGGCTGGTGCCCCTGGACAGTAACCGACATGAGCATTGACGTGCGTTGCCACGTATGAGGCCTACCATGTCACCGACCTCCACAAAAGTTCTGGCTCCTGCAGGGATCTAGCACCTCTGGCACAGACCCACAATTGGGAATCAATGGTGAAGGCTGATTCTTGGAAGACCTGTAGTGTGTTCTGTGTGTAAATTGATCTAAACTGACACAAAAATAAACTCTAATATACAGTGTTTAAATTTAAAATCGAAGAACAGAACACTGTCATTGTATAGACGGTGAATTTCTGGCCCCAGACAAAGAGAGTGGCCACATTGATGTGCACTCGACGGCACAGAAGAAAAAATTACTCACCTTAGTAATTGCTTTTCTTCTCAAGGAGTCTTGCTATATTATGACAATTAGCAGTCAGCCACAGCACTTGAACTGCCCCGGAGAGGAAGGAGTTAACTCCAGGCTGACTGGAGTTCCAAGCGCGAGCCCTTTGCTGAAAGCTCTATCTGGCTAGTTTCAAACTGAAACTGTCAGATCTTTACAGAGCCAACACTAAGCAAAAGTCTGTGTGGAAAAAACCCTACACTAGCCAAATGGCCACCTACTAGTAGAATAACAATAACAGAAACAACAACAACAACATCACCCCTAACAAGCACTATTAGGCCCCCCCTCCCCAAAAGACAGAAGTCCAGGAGGGGGGCCAAACATACAACCAAAAACAGAAATACCTAGATTTCCTAATCCTAAAGAAAAGGGGAAAAGGGAAAAAGAGCTATATCATATCGGCATGACACAGTGCTTGCACTAATTTGCCAACCCCTTACCCAAGTAGAAGTTCTGAGAGGGGCAGGTTGGGGGGTGGTCATAATATAGCAAGACTCCATGAGAAAAAGCAATTACTAAGGTGAGTAATTTTTCTTCAAACACCATGAAGTCTTGCTATATTATGACAATTAACAGATTACACAGCAGTACCTCCATGGAGGAGGGCCAGAACCTACTTAGGAAATAGGCTCTGAAGCACGGCTGTGCCAAACCGAGCATCTCTCCTGGACTGGACATCCAGGGAGTAATGCTTGGTAAAGGTGTGAACTGTTTTCCAGGTAGCAGCTTGACAGATTTCCAGAATGGGAATATCTAGCAGCTGTACCCCTGGTGGAATGGGCCCTCAGTCCTGAGGGGAGTTCTCTACCTAGTTTTTGGTAGCAAAATTGGATACAAGAGACAATCCACCTGGCAATTGTCCTCTTAGTGGCAGGTTTCCCTTTGCCAACCTCGCCATAGGTAAGGAAGAGTTGGAAGGATTCAAACCTGTGACCCTTGTGCGCTCCAAATAGTAGCTTAAAGCTCTTGATCGTCTAAACTGTGCAATCTCCTCTCACCCGAGGAAGAATGCTCAGTGAAAAATACTGAAGGGAGATGGATTGGTTAAGATGGAAATCTGAAACCACTTTAGGTAAACTTTCTGTTAGTCCTGAGGACTACCTTATCTCTGTGAAAAGAAATAAAATCCTTTTCCACTGACAGGGCTTGTAACTCACTTATGCGCCTGGCAGAAGTGATGGCCACTAGGAAAACAGTTTTTCAAATTAGGGAACTAAGGTCTGCTGAAGACAGAGGTTCAAAGGGGGTTGCATTAACTGAGCAATGCAAACATTAAGGTCCCAGGCAGGGGCTGGGTCCCGAAAAGGAGGGTTAGTGAAGCAACCCCTTAAAAAACTTGGAAAACACAGGGTGAGAAGAAAGGGAGGCAGGCTTTCCTGCTGATATAAAAGCAGAGACAGCTGCCAGATGAACCTTTAAGGTAGCTGGCCTGAGGCCTAAGGAATTAAGATGGACCAAGTAGTCCAGCAAAATGGGCAAATCAGCAGATTCTGGGACAATTTGCTTCCCAGAACACCAGATGGAGAACCTCTTCCATTTGGAATTATAAGTGGCCCTAGTGGAAGGCTTCCTAGAGGCCTTTAAAATATCAAGGACACCTTGAGAAAGGTGTAAATCAGCAATTCTAACTCCTCAAGAGCCAAGCCTTGAGGTGGAGGATTGAGGTCCGGATACCAAACTCTCCCTGGGCACAAGTCAGCAGGTTGTAGACCCTGGGAAGGTCCAGGGAGGGTGGACTGTCAGGGACAGAAGCAGTGGGTACCAGGGTTGCCTGGCCCAGTCTGGTGCAATCAGAATCACTTTGCAGGGCTGGGATCTGATTTTTACTAACACCCTGGAAGAGAAGGGGAAGGGGAAAGGCATACAGGAACTTCCTTCCCAATCCAACAGAAAGGCGTCCAGGGACTGAGCCCATTACTGGAGGCCTGCAACAGAACAGAGGAAGTTGGTGGTTGTCTGGGGCTGCAAAAGATCTATCTGAGGAGTGCCCCATCTGACAAAGACTGACCCCAGCACTAGGGGATTCAAAGACCATTCGTGATGACCCTGAGAAATCCTGCTGAGGGCATCCGCTAGGACATTGTCCTTCCCTGGAAGGTGAACTGCTACTAGGGAGGTGTTCAGGGTGTAAGCCAGAGACCACAACTTCATTGCTTCGGTGCACAAGGCTGATGACCGAGTGCCCCCCTGCTTGTTGATGTACCACATTGTTGTGGTATTGTCTGTCCTGACCTGAACTACTTTGTTCTGGATAGATGCTGAGAAAACCTGAAGAGCTAAAAAGACAGCTCTGAGTTCCAATAGGTTGATGTGGAGAAGAGATTCCTGGGGGGACCACACTCCCTGAGTGGAAAGGTCGCCCAAGTGCGCGCCCCACCCCAGCAAGGAGGCATCCGTGGTGAGGGAATGAGAAATGGGAATGAAGGGGAACCCTTGTCTTAGATTGCTCTGATCCTGCCACCACTGAAGAGCTAGAATCAGAGTTGGGGTCACTGGGACCAATTTGGTAAGGGGTCCCTCCTTTGGGACCAATAGGCCCTCAAATGAAACTGAATGTCTCTCATCTGGAATCTTGCTCCTTGCACTACAGCTGTGAGGCAGCCATCGCCTAGAAGTTGCAGAAAGTGCCTTGCTGGTCGAGAGACCAGAGGGTGAAAGAGGATGCCAGGGCAATCAGCTTCTCTACCCTTTCCAGGGAGAAATGCCTGGCCAACTGTGTCCATCCCGCACCTATGAAAGTCAGTACCTGAACTGGTTCTAGAACTGACTTTGGTAATTCAGCAGGAATCCCAGGGAAATGAGAAGCTGCTGGGTGACTTGCAAGTGGGATTTTACCTGATCTGGGACTGACCCACAATGAGCCAGTCGTCCAGGTAGGAAACACAGCAACCCTTGCCTTCTTAAATGAGCCACTACCACAGCTAGACATTTTGGGAATACCTTGGAGCAGAGGTAAGACCGAGGGCATTGCTCTGAACTGGTAGTGACCTGAGGGCAGTTAGAACCTGAGGTATTTTCGGTGAGAAGGCCTGATCAGGACATGAAAATAGGCATCCTTGAGGTCCGGGAGGCTAGCCAGTCCCCTGGCCTGAGGGAGGCAAAATCATTGCCAGAGTTAACATTTGAACTTTGGTTTCAAAAGATGCCTGTTCAGGTACCTTAAGTCTAGAATGGCGCCATTCTCCTGTCTTTTTTGGGGTAAGAAAGTATCTGGAGTACAGCCCCTTGCCCTGGTGACAAGGAGGAACCCCTTCCACTGCTTTGCAGTCTAGGAGGGAAGAGACCTCTGCTTCCAAAGCAAGGGCCTCTAAAGGGCTTGCAGGTGGAAAATGTCTGGTTCTCATCTTTGGAAACTGTTTGAAGCTGAGAACCAGACCCTGGCTTACTACCTCCAGAACCCATTTGTCCGAAGACAGGGACACCCAGTTCTGGCTGAAATAAGCCAACCTGCCTCCAACTGGTACAGGAGAATGGCCTGGGCACCCCATCAGGGTGCCTGCTTGTAATGTATAGGCTGAGGGGTGGGGACGGTTTACCTGCGCCCGCCTACCTCTGCCTCTGAAAAAAACCCTCTGTGCAAAAGCAGAGGAGCTTGGGATTGATAAAAGGCCTGTGGAAAGGCCTGCCCCTACCTCTGGGAGTGTGCCTCTGTGGGTGGCATGCCGCTCCTTGGCCTGGGCACTTTTGTAGGTAGTTCTGTATTCATCCATCTTTTCATATAATTTTCCGTTTGCTCTCCAAACAGAAATTTCCACCACAGGAAAATCCATAGCCTTTGACTGAGTATCCTGTGACAGATTAGTGCACCTGAGCCATGCCAACCTACTGGAAAGCTACAGAAGTGGCCATGACCCTAGAGGAAACATCATTAACGTCTACAGCAGTATGAAATTGAAACTTTAGAGGCTTCAATGCCATCAGCAGCCACCTGTTCAATTCACTAGCCAGCTGGCCATGGGCCTGCTTGGCTAACTGCAACACTGTATCCCATCTAGATTTCTGATATCTAGCCACATAAGCCATATAATTTGCCTGCCTGAGTCCCAAAGAAGCTGCCATATACTGTTTTTCAGCCATGGCATCAATCTTCCTGGAATCCTTATCAGGAGGATGTGAGGCCAGGGATATGTATGTCACAGGCTGCAGCTTGTACCACACCTACATGACTACACTGCTCAGTGAGGAAGTCTGTATCAGGGCCTAATAAAGTATACCTTCTGTCCATTTTTTTATCTACAGGAGGGACAGAATGAGGATTTTAAAATTTTGTTGTTTGCTTCCTAAATGACTTATGCAAAGGAATAGACAACCTCCTAGACTCTGGGATATCCATCATCTCAACATAATCAGGCTCCTCTTGCTCATCCACAGCCTCTTCCACGGGAAGCTGGAGGTTTCTGCAACCTTTTGTAAAACATAAAATGAGAAGGGACTCAGACAGCATGGGGAGATTCTAATGGTCTGTCTGGAGAAATGTCGGTTCAATGGCACGTCCAGACCCTCCCAGCCACATACATAATGATCAAAATCTTCCTCCCCTCCTGTGGTTCATAAAATTCCTCAACATCATACTCTTGAACCACTGGAACCGACGAACCAACCTTTGCCAGCTGTTGGTGGTTGGCAGTCCCAAGACAGTGACTGGACAATCTGTATAGCTTTAGCTATCTCTGCAGCAGTTGGAGGCAATCTTGCACTCCAGACCTGCTGATTTCTTAGATTTTTTTACTGGGACTGGTTCCTCAGAACCAGCCTTCCTTTGCCGAGGATAGTCTAGCCCTGGTCAGAGGCACTCCTCTGGTCCAGTGGGTGCTGGACCGGCTGGCCATCGGGTCAGCGGACTTTTTGGCCTCTCGTTCCTGAGCCGCCCAATCTTTCTCCAGGGTGGCTGCAGGAGAAATTCTTACACACCTGGCAGTCTGACAGGAGGTGGTCAGCCCGGACAATAAACACATGTGTTGTGTGGTCAGCCTTGGCAAAGGCTTCCCCAAACATCACAGTGTTGAAACCCAGTGGGCCTGGTTTTTCTTTTGGGTTTCTCAGGACATAATGCCAGCCTATCCAAAAACTTGCCCTTTTATGGTAGTGCCAGGCAAGACACCCTTATCGGTTTCTAACCGTGTCACGGGTATTTGGAAAAACCCAATTTAAGAGATAGGTTTTTTTAGAACCGATAAGAACCGGGAACCGCACTCTAAAAGCCCAAGCTATTATTTAAAATTGTTTTTTTTAGCAAACCGATCGGTACAAAACTGAACCGATAATTTCCACACAGACTTTAAAATCCTGTACTTACGGTTTACCAGATAGAGCTTTGAACGAAATGCGGTAAAATAAATACTTATTGCGGTTAAAATGAACCGAAAACACTCGTTTGAACGAGAAATGAACGAGCTGAAGAGCAGATCTCCGGAGCGACTGTTCAGTGAAGCGGAGTAAAGAATCTGACAGTTTCAGTTTGAAACTAGCCAGATAGAGCTTTCAGCAAAGCGCTCGCGCTTGGAACTCCAGTCAGCCTGGAGTTAACTCCTTCCTCTCCGGGGCAGTTCAAGTGCTGTGGTTGACTGCTAATTGTCATAATATAGCAAGACTTCATGGTGTTTGAAAATGAAAATTACGTACCTAGCATAATTCTTTATTTTTCTATGTATTTTCATCATTCACTGGTGGGTTCTGGCTGGAGGAATAGGACCCTTGAGAGCTTTTTTTTTTTTTTTTTGTAAAGAGGTGGAGCCAGCGGCAGATGGAGCGAACTCGAGAGGGCCAGCACAAGCGCAGCGCCTCTGTAAGGTTGGCCAGTAACTGACGCCACCTCCTCAGTCCCAGTTCTGCATGCTGAAGAGTCGCTGCGAAAGAAAAGAGAGGGTGTGGCAAGGGAGCCTGAGGGATAGGAAAAGGAAAAGATATAAAAACCAAGGAAGGAATAATGCCAGTCAAGAGGATAAAAGAGAGGAAACCTAGGGGTCTGAGACAGGGGGCCTCAACCTCTGGGAAAGCAAGGCAGGGATAAAATAAGGGAGGGAGAAACAGGATAGAAGAGAAAGACGGAGACACTGGACTCCATGTGTAGGGGACCCGAAAGCTCCCCGAGGACCGAGAGATGACACCTACTGACTTAAGCCACATTTCTTCCCTCCAAGCAGGGAGCAGAAGAAAACCCCCCAAGTTTTAAGGATTATCTAGAGGGAGATGGCAGACTTGAAGAACTCCAGAAGGCAGTGGAGCTAAGGCACCAATTTTAAAGTGCTCTCCCTGAAGTCCAAGATGAGCTGGAGGACAGTGTCTCCCCCTCATGTCTTGAGAATCCTGGAGTGGGGACAGGACCCATCCCACTGCATGATTCTCCTGCTAAGTTCCCCACATATGTAGAGGTGTCCTATCTCCTGAAGGGAGGAGAAAACAAAAACCAGAGGGGACCATCTAGAGGACGTGATTTTTTAACCCCCAGAAGGAAACTTGCAAGGAGAAATCACTTGATTTAGTGGTTTGAAAGAAATGGGAGTGTCAGCTCCTAGAGAAGAGGAGGGATCACCAGGGCCCCCCAAACTACCACTCCGAAAAAGGACTCCCAAGGGTTGAATTAAACCAGAGGTAGAACCAGAGTGGTTCAGACCAAACAGGAAGGGGAAGCCCGTCAGGGCGATAGAGGTCCTAGTGAGTTCTCATAAGGAAAAAGGGTGTGTGGCCCTGCTTGTCTTTCCCAAGTTACCCCGACCCCTCCAGAAGAGGAGTGGAGTGAAGAGGTACCAGAAGGAGCACCACAAGGGCTCAACTCAACTTTACAGAGAGACAAACACGGAGGAGACAGCACCCAGAGACTGAGACCCAAGAGAGGAAGGAGGATAGGAAGCAGTAGTGAATGGTGAAGATGCACAGAAAGATCAAGAATTACAGTAGGTACGTAATTTTCATATCTTATCTGTGTCAGTCTTCACCATTCATCACTGGTGGGTGATTATGAAGTCCCCCGAAGGGGACCTGGTACCTCCTTCAGGGAAGGAAGTCCCTCAGCCTCCTGTGGAAGAGACCCCAGAGGAGGGAACCCTTGCAGGCCTAGTTAAGCCTGAGACTGGTCTGGATGAGGCGGCGTTCTCCACTGAATAGGAGAAAGAAGTCGCCCCTAAAGTTCCCGCCTCACCCTGCAGGAGAAAAGGTGGGTTCCCCAGAATGTGGAGGCAGTCACCCTTTGCCGGGCCAGGGGTGATAACCTGGAAAGATGAAGCCATCCGCCTAATGCAGATTGTTGTCCCCTCCAGCCTGGATGCCACCTCAATGGCGTCATACGCTGCCCTTGCTTGGAACCTCGCAAGCTCCAGACCCTGTGTGGAGAGGGCAATGGTCTGTCTGGTCACTTCCGAATCAGGCAAGGATACTAGGATCTGTTCTAGTAAGGACCATAAGTGCCTGTTATAGGCAGCATGATGGGCCTGATGTGCCGATAGAGATAAAGAGAGACGTGCCCCCAAAAGTCAAACTCTACAGAGTCCGACTCCAGAGGTCGATCACGTCTTGGGCATCTACGCCCTGAAGGTGTATACAAGAGTATCATGCCCGAATGAGGGTGAGCTAAGGCTCCTGGAGATCCTAGGGGTGCGCAATACCTGCACCGGTGGTCCCTCAGGGCTGGAGAGAGGGTTAAAGGACTTCTCCAAGAGCGGTACAATGTCTCCCTGAAGGGGGAGGGCTAGGTGAACCACCAGGTTGGCCCTTGACTAGTTAGCCGAAAAAGACGTGCATCGTCCGCTCACGATTGCGACTTCCTAACGTACAGATGTGGAGCTCGACGACCAACCCCTAAAGGAAACACTGATAAATGGATAAATCAACAGCTGGGGATAGGTGGACGGAGGAATCCTCTCCCTCAGAAGAAGACGACGAAGAGGCCGACGAGTCTGGAGAATCAGGCACTGGCTGCACAGGGGAATGGTAAAACACCTCTTCGTCCATGGACCTACAGTAGGCAGGGAATAGTGCAGCCGTGGATTTGAACTGTTCGCAGGTGAGGGGTCCCGCAGGACCGGCGGAGTGGCCTGGGAGAGAGGGAGGTGATGGCAGAGGTAAGGGAGCTAAGCACCTCCAAGGAGGGGCGCAACCTCTGCCAGGGCTGGGGGACTGAGAGGAGACCGCAAAACTGGAGAAGATCTGTCTACTGAAGCAGTTGAGGGCAATTCAACTGAACTGGAATGGTCAGTACTGAGCCCTAAAAGAGAATCTCCCCCTGCGAGGTGATGGGGGCAGCATGAGCCCAGAAGGGCGGCCCCTAGCCTTCAAAAATGAGATTCCTCCCAGGGAGGCTTCAAGGGAAAAAACAGGACAGTCACTGCGACTCCTACCCGAGCCCTCGAGGGCTCCAGGGGAGGGACGCTTCCCCGATTCTGTCCCCTCAACCCCTCAGATTCAGAGAGGGACCTCTTTCTCAGAGTCAACCTAGGCAGCTCAATCACCGTGGCCGACTCCTGAGGGGCGGCTACCGTGAGAGCACCCTCCCCCACCTCAGGAGCCCTAGCCAGTCCCGAAATGGGCCCAGCCTGAGCACCCAAAGTAGGAGGTACACCTCTTCAGAGAAAAGAACCACAGACTCCGGAACGTCCTCCGGTGCCACCCCCAGCACCGGAAGACCGATCGGGATCACTGACACTGGTAGTAAATGGAAATTACATACCTACCGTAATACTTGATCTTCTTGGACGAAGTCTCCACCACTCATTCACACTAATGGGATCTACGCCGGAGGCGCTAGGACCCAGCGGGAACAAACTTTTCGAGAGGGTCAGCACCAGAGACGGCGCAGTGAGGAAGCGGCACTGTGGGCCATGGCTCATGCAGTAAAGACTACCACGGCGTCAACCCTCCAACCGCCTCAGTACCTTTTTTTTCGAGGAGGTGTGGCGTAACTAACCTAGAGTTCTAACCTAACAAAATCGGACATAAGATATTCCGAATGACCCTTGTAAGAAGGGTCAACAATAGTCTTCACAGCCCAACCATTGAGGGAGTGAAGACCAAAAATAGAGACGTGAGCTCGGGGGATGGCGGGTGGGCATGTAAATGAGTGGTGGAGACTTCGTCCAAGATCATCAAGAATTACGGTAGGTACATAATTTCCGTATCTTCCTGGATGTAAAGTCTCCACCACTCATTCACACTAATGGGAGAGTACCGAGCTAATAAACCCCCGAGACGGGCGGCAGGAGAAACTAAGAGCTCACACACTTAGGACAGAAGTTCGTTCAGAATAGTCCTACCAAACGACAGATGTCGTCTGGCATGGACAGCTAAAGCATAGTGCTTAACGAAAGTATGCACTGAGCTCCACGTAGCCGCATTGCAAATGTCTGCGATGGGCACGCTGCGGATTTCTGCCAGAGATGCTGCGACTGCTCTAGTAGAGTCAGCGCACACTCTGCCGTCTAGCTTAACCTGTGCCATAGAATAACAGTAGAGGACGCATGCTACCAGCCACGCTGAAATGCACCTAATAGCAACAGGTTGACCCAGCTGGGTCTCGCTGAAGGAAACAAACAGTTGTTGAGCCTTGCGAAATTTCTTTTGTTCTATCCAGATAGAATCACAGTGCTCTCTTAACATCCAAAGAATGTAGGGTATGTTCCCCTTCATTCTGGAAGTTAGCAAAATATGTAGGTAGGACTAAAGGTTGGTTTAAATGAAATTCTGAGACAACCTTGGGATGAAACTTAGGGTGAGTCCCAAGAACTACTTTGTACTTGTGAAATACAGTGTACAGGGGTCTGTGACTGGAGCACGTCTTTCAGAAACTCTACAGGCCGAAGTGATGGCCACCAGGAAGACCGATTTCCAAGTAAGGAACTTCAACCCGCAGGTAGCTAGAGGGTCGAAAGATTTCCGAGTGAGCACGTCTAGCACAAGGTTAATGTCCCAGGCTGTGACTGGATGTCTGATAGGAGGTCTGGTATGCAGAATGCCCTTAAGAAACCTCTTAACTACAGGCAGCTGAGCCAGAGACAAGGAATGTACCGGCTCATGATAAGCTGAAATGGCACAGAGATGAACTTTGACAGTAGAGTACTGCAGACCTGAATTTGAGAGGTCCAAAAGGTACTCCAAGACTTTATTTGGTGGGCAGGAAAAAGGGTTCGAAGAGGATTTTGCACACCAGAGAGAGAAACGCTTCCATTTGGCTGTGTAGGTTTTTCTAGCGGCTGGTTTACGTGCAGCCAAGACAATATCTGAAACCCTACTGGAAACATTGAACCTATTCGGCTCCATCTCCTCAGGAGCCAAGCGTGAAGGTGAAGTGCCTTCAGACTGGAATGGACCACAGGCCCCTGGGTCAGAAGGTTAGTCTGAAGGGGAAGTGCCTTCAGGAGGGTTGCCGACAGACTGTTGAGCAGCGGGAACCATATCTGTAGAAGCCAGAAGGGAGCAATGAGAATCATTCTGTCTCCCTGAGACTCGAATTTGAGGAGCACCCTCTGAAATAGAGGAAGAGGAGGAAAGGCGTATAGAAAGCGTTTTGTCCACTGCAGCCTGAAAGCATCCTGACAGAAAATGCCAGGCCCTGGATTTCTGGAGCAGAAAAGAGGGAGTTTTGCATTGAGTGGGGATGCAAAAAGGTCCAGGTCTGGAGTTCACCACTCTTTGAAGAGTGACTGAGTGACGGTTGAGTAGAGAGACCACTCGTGAGGATCTGTCTCCATTCTGCTGAGACGGTCTGCCAGTTTGTTCTGCACGCCTGGTAGGTAAACCGCGTGGATTAGAGCCTTGTGCCCCAGGCACCATTCCCACACTCTCATAGCTTCCCTGCATAATGGATAAGAGTGTGCACCGCCCTGTTTGTTGATGTAATACATCACTGCATTGTTGTCCATTTGAAGGAGAATATTCTTGTGACAGAGTATATCTTTCAAGGCCCGGACTGCGTAGAGGACGGCTCTCATTTCTAGGATGTTTATGTGGAGCCAGGACCTGCCCTGAGTCCACGTATCTTGGGTGTGAGGCTCCTGGCAGTGAGCTCCCCACCCCATCAGGGACACGGTGGTAATGGAGATCTGATGATCCAAAGGAGCAAAGGGATACCCTTCCAGAAGGTTGTTCTCTTGCGATCACCAAGTGAGTGACCTCTTTAGAGGTTCTGTCACCTTGATGGGAAAGGACTGAGGGTGAGTGTTTGGGGACCACTGAGTACTGAGCATCCACTGAGAGGTTCTCATGTGGAGACGAGCTGGAGGTACATTGAACACCAAGGATGCCATGAGACCCAGCATCCGTTGCATCGAGATAGCTCGAACTGAGCTGTTTTCTCTGATGTATCGGGCCATCTGTAGGATATCGCTCCTTCTGTCCTCTGGAAGAAAAGCTTTCGCATAGGAGGTATCCAGAAGAGTTCCTATGAAAAGGAGTTTCTGGGAGGGCTGCAACTGTGATTTGTTGCAATTTAGCAGGGCTCCCATGGACGTGAGGAAGTCTGAAGCTTTGGCTACGGCATCCAGAGTTCCCTGCCTGGAAGGGCTTGCTAGAAGCCAATTGTCCAGGTAAGAAAACACTTGAATTCCGATTTTCCTAAGATGTGCTGCAAGAATTGCACAACACTTTGTAAAAACTTGTGGCGCCGAGGATAGCCCAAAGAGCAGGACTCTGAACTGATTATGTTGACCCAACGCTACAAACCTCAGGTATTTGTGGTGCACTGGGTGTATAAGAATGTGTTGGTAGGCATCCTGCATGTCCAGGGAGGCTAGCCAATCATGTTGATGAATCAAAGGTAGAAGGGTACCTAGAGATATCATCTTGAACTTTTCCTTGTGAAGAAATCTGTTTAACTTTCTGAGATCCAGAATGGGGCGCATGTCTCCAGTTTTCTTCAGAACTAGAAAGTAATGGGAGTAGAAACCTGTGTTTCGTTGGTCCGGCGGAACTACTTCTACTGCCCTGTTGTTCAGAAGGCCTTGCACCTCGGAAGCAAGAAGGTCTGACTGTACTGCCGACAGCCTGGGCTGTCATTTGGGGGGATGATCCAGGGGGGTTTCTGAAAGATTGAGTGAATACCCCTCGCGGATTATCCAGAGGACCCATTTGTCTGATGTTATAGACTTCCTCCGGTCGTAGAACTGAGTCAGACGTCCTCCCACTGCTGAGGACAAGTCCCCCTTGGGCAGTTGAGGTAGGACCTGGGCCGAGAACTCAGAAGAGTGGCACTAGGCTTTGAGGCTTGTGGCTTCTGCTTTCGTTTCTTTTTGGCTGCGGTGTGGCTTTTGTTAACCTCCCCCGCCTTTGCCCCAAAGGACTGACGGTTATGAAATTGACGCTTATTGGCACTTTCCCGAGAGAGGGGCGGGTGCTGGTCGAGCTATCTAAATGGCTGACCTAGTCTTCTGTGTGGCTTCCAGAGCTTGTTCCACCTGGGGTCCAAACAGATACATACTGTCGAAGGGTAAGGCCGTGACCTGCTGCTGGGCATCATTCGTGAAGCCTGAAGTACGTAGCCAGGAATGGCGACGGGTACAAATGCCAGCCGCTGCTGACCAAGAAGCAGTATAGTAAGCGTCCATTGCAGCTTTAACCTGTTGGTTATTGGACTCGATGCCCTTGGTTATGATGTGAAGTAGCTCTGAATTAGTTTCCGACTCAGGCAGAGCTTCTACCATTTGCTTGAACGAATGCCAAAGGACGTACTCATATTGAGAAAAATAGCCCTGGTAGCTGGCAATACGCATACCCAGGGTGGAGGCAGCAAAGACTCTCTTACCTAAGGTGTCTATCTTACAAGATTCTTTATTGATAGGCCGGGCTGAGGATGTCTGAGGGGAGGATGGCCTTGTCATTCTCTGCTAAGACTATAATCGGATCAGCAAAAGCTTGAGAGGCCAATATGGGTCGATTCTTGGGAGCAGCACACTTCCTATCTATGGACTTAGCCACGGAAGGGATGAGAGCAGGATTGTTCCATACCAACTGAGAAAGGGTCTCAAAAGATGGTTGTACCGGAGGAGTTAAATCCATAGGGATCTCTGGGACATGTAGGAACTGGAGTCTTAAAAGCTTCCCAGGATCGATTTCTGTAGTTTGGGGAGAAAGAGTGGAATTTAAATTTTTCAGCAGATACTTAAAGGAAAGGTGTTTGACCACAAGCTCTGCAGCAGGATTAACTCCTGCTCCTCCAAAATCATCACCCAGATGAAGATCTGGGTCAGGCTCAAAATCATCTCCCGACAGTCCGGGGGGGGACTGTATGGACAGAAAAGGAGTGAAAATCAGAATGGAAATTAGAAGAGGAAAGAATCGGAGTCGAAAAGCCCTGGAGGCTGGACGGTGCCGCACCAAGCATCGGCGCCGATGAAGAACATGGTGCCGAACCCAAGGAAGTCAGTGCCATCAGAAACAGCCCAGCACACAGCGCCGACAAAGGCCAAGGCGCCAACAGAGCCATCGGTGCCGCAGATGGTGCCAACAGAGCCCCTGACGCAGCGGATGGTGCCAACAGAGTCCTCGGCACCGGGGGACGGTGCCGACAGAGCCCCCGGCACTGTGGACAGCGCCGACAAAGCCCTCGGCACCGTGGACGATGCTGACAGAGCCCTCGGCACTGCAGATGACTCCGAGAGTGTCCCAAGGTTCTGAAAACTGTGATTTGAAGGAAAAGAAGGAAAATTAACAGGCGATAGATGCATCCATGTGAGGGGGGAAAACATCTGAGCATGGAGTCAACGGCACCGAAGAAGGCGTCGTGTGACTAGGAAGGTCCAACCGCCCTACCTGGTCCATTGAGCAGCCAGAAGGCCCCAGAGTGATCGGGCCAGGCAGCTGGACCAACCTCCGAGCCCACTGCTCCATAAGAGCAGCCCACTGGTGAAACTGCTGATCGGAGAACGTCCAATAAGAGGAGACCAGCTCCGATGTCGAAGAGGTCGGGCACTGGAGCCAAAAACCGGCGACTCCTAGAGGGGAGGAGACCAGTGCCTAGCCCCAATGACCGACTGTCGACGCGCAGACATACCAGAAGGCGACCTCGAGTGATGCCTTTTCTTTCTCAACTTGTGCGCTGAAAAAGAACTCGAGGCCGAACGGTGACGCGAATGGGACCGTTTCCTTTTATGCTTTTGGCAGGACCACCCATCTCCCGAAGCACTGGACCGTCCGCTGTCAGGTCCACCCTCCGGAGAGGGCAGCGGACCGGACCCAGCCCGGCTGACTATACTGCTTTCACACGAAGTCTCCCTACCGTCACCTGACCCGCTTATGGTCGACTCCGTCAATGGAGGGCTGAAGACTTCTTTGTTAATCAATAAATTTAATTAAAATCTATTCGGTACTTCCAAGATAAATTACAAAACAATGAACTGAAAACTATGCTGCTTGTTTGAAGTTTGACTCTCGGAGGGCGAGCGATGTCACTCACTGAAGCGCACTCGATGGCGGGGGAAGAAAGGAACTGAGGCAGTTGGAGGTTCGACGCCGAGGTAGTCTTTACTGCACGAGCCATGGCTCATGGTGCCGCTTCCTCGCGGCTCTATCTCTGGCGCAGACCCTCTTGAAAAGTTTGCTCCCGCTGGGTCCTAGCGCATCCAGCATAGATCCCATTAGTGTGAATGAGTGGTGGAGACTTTCTGTCCAGGAAGGTCTGCCAATTCAGAAGAGGGGGGCTGAATCGGAGTTGTAGTGCAGGGCAAGGAGGAGTCGGAGGACTCGGAAGAATCAGGGAGTCAGTCCGAGTCCACCTCTGAATCGTCATCCTCACACCTAAGGAGGCTCAGACCCAGACTACCCCACGAACTCCTCTGCTTCAGTCACTGCAAGGCGGCTCCGTACTGCTGATGGTGCCACCACGATCCCCGGCACCGCGTGTGGCACTGGGATCAGAGATGGCAAAGGAAACCCACTCTGTACTACCCACGGCACCGCCCCAATCTCTGGCACCGCAACTGTCGCCAGGATCTGAGACTGCACAGACAGGAGTCACCAAGGAAGACGCTGGACCAGGCCCGGAGGCCCTAGACCGTGACGCCGGGTGATTGCCAGGAAGGTGCCGCCTGCCTGACTCCCAGAGGAATCAGGCTGGGCCTCCTGCACAGTGGAAAGAGTTTCTGCAGAGGCAAGGCAAGAAGAGGCGGAAACCCCCTCCTCCACAGGCCATACAGAACCAGGAGGGAACTCAGAGAAAGGGTCAAGAGACTTGCACTTGGTGTCCTGGGTGTAAGCCTGTCCACCGAAAGTCGGCAGTGCACGTCCGACTTAAAACGCATGCATTTCCAACACTTGATGGTCTATGGAGAAACAGGAGTCACAAAGATCCATATTGTGGTTTGGGCCCAAGCCAGTCAAGCACCAGTCATACTGGTCCGAGACTGAGAAAAGTCGGCCGCAAGGACACCACCGCATAGGGGGCCGACCAGCCTTGGGAGGTTTCTTCTTGTTCTCCGAACGAGACATGACCGGACGGAAAACAAGAAACAGAAATGGTACTTGGCGTCATCGAAAATAAAAAGGAAAGATCTTGCCAGTCGACGGAGCCGAGAAATGCAGTGTACAGAACTAGGAACTACCGACAGAATAGGCCGCTGACGCAGAAAATCACTCCACACAAGGATGTGTTGACTCGAAGGCAAGTGAAGCAGAACTGGGACTGAGGAGGAGTCTACGTCAGTTACTGGCCAACCCGCGAGCACCATGCAATGCACTGGCCTCGAGGGTGGCGCCAAAAAGCTCCCGCAGGGTCCTGTTCCCCCAGCCAGAACCCACCAGTGATGAAAGGTGAAGACTGACACAGATAAGATAACAGGTTACTCACCTGTAACAGCAGATCTTCCACGGGGTGATCTCTTGCAGCAAGCAATACACTCGGGTCATCACCAGAGGGCGCTATGGTGCATGGCATCTCTTCTAGGTGTCTTTTTCCAGGGGCCACCCACCGATGACATCATCTTCCTGTTTCCTACATAAGAGTGGGCTGTTTCTGGTATCCTCAGTTCATTTTCCCACCGTCTTCAGCTCGCACGAAGCAGCTAGTGCAGTAAGCAGCAGTCTTTGACGAGAACTTGAGCTTGAAGCGGAGTCTTTCCATTTCACTAACTACATCAACGAATGTCCAAAGAATCTACAACCAAGTCAGCGCTATTTCGCTCCTGTCGTTGTGGTAGGAAGATCTACCGCTTTGACAACCACACTGTTTGTGTTCAGTGTCTGGGAGCCACACGACACCATCTCCTGCATTCATTGCCAGGAATTCAACCAAGCAACCAATCAACGATGGCTGCAGAGACAGAATCCTACCTTATGAAGCAGAAATTGTCAACCAGATAACCAGGGAACCCGTCCCAAGGACCTCCCCTCCATGGCTTCACACAAGAAGCATAAACATGAGAAGGAGAAGCCTTCCTCCTCTGCCTTGGGCAAATGTTCGACGCCCACTGTCACAGGTGCTCCACCGTCAACGATGCCCTCCAAAACTGCCTCTTCATTGACGGGGGGGGGGAGGTTCCACCCTCTCGTCGATGGTGCTCTCCAGTGCTATTTCGGCAGTTCCTGATGACCCCTATGAGGGTTCCATCGATGCTCCATCGACGAGGGATTGCTTCCCGTCGATGACGTCTTCTTTTAAGCATTCTAATGCTGCTTCCCTTGCTGCCCCGTCGACGGTGGGTCATGCTTCAATGGTGAAGCCTACTGCCTTTGCAATGCATACTGCCCCACCTCCTTCACATTCATTCCCTCACAGGGGCCAGGCGGATAGAGATCGGGACCCTGGGCTTTACCACCCGGGTACTAGACCTGCATATACCTCACATCCTCTCCCCGACTCGGTCGCCCCCCTCCTATGAAGATGATTACATATCAGGTAAGGCTAAATTTCAGGCAGATTTCACTGGAGAGTTTGATGATGCAGACTAATTGGACTTAGATTCCCATCCCAAGTCCCCTCTCTCCACTATTTCCTCATTAAACAAGGACCTCTCTCGCCAGTTGGCTGCCTCTCCTCCAGATGACCAGTCTTTTCACAAGATGATCCAAATCCAAAAGGTCATGGGGTTTTCAACTACCGAATATGATAAACAAAGGAAGGACATGGCAGACTAGAACTGCTAGAGGAGCCCATAATAGTGGTACCCCCACTTATACAAACCTACCAAAATGCTATGACTGTGGCCTGGACTCATTCTTCTGCTGTCCTAGCCATTTCTAGGAAAGCAAATCGCCTTTACCGGGCTCCTCTTGATCATCCTTTTCTTTCAACTACCGCTGAAGCAGATTTGGTAGTGATTACTGTGGCTCATGATCGTACTAAACAACCGAAGCACATGAGCTCCTTACCTCCCGACAGGGACTCCTGTAGGACTGATTACCTAGTGAAAAAGGTGTTCCAAGGAGGTACCTTGAATCTTAGTATTCTAAACCATATGGCACACATGGTCAAGTAGCAACATACTCTCTGGTCCTCTGGTACAGAGCTAGTCAATAAATACAGGTTACTCACCTGTAACAGGAGTTCTAAGAGTGGTATATGTTGTTCATCCACACTTTTTGGCAGGTAAATTGCCACTTTAAGATGTGCCGGAAAGTCTTCAAGCTGGCTCCTCCCACTCACCCAGGTGGTAAAACCCTCTGCTCCGCCCCATGACGCCAGATCTAGCCCGCTGGAGGCCAGGTTGCACGTCAAAGCTGGGGAGGTCGGGTGGGTCATGTGGATGAACAACATATACCACTCCTAGAACTCCTGTTACAGGTGAGTAACCTGTATTTCTAGGGACGTGGATATGTTGTTCAATCCACGCTTCTCGGCAGACTCTTAGCAGTGCTCCGGGAGGAGGAAGGCAAGGTTCGCACCCCCTATACTTACTTGGGGAATAAGGACTGGAGAACCGAGGTCCCAAAACCAGCATCCTGGCGTGACTCTAGGTCAATGTGGTAATGGGAAATAAAGGTGTGTGCTGACTTCCAGGTAGCAGCCTTGCAGAATTCCTGGATAGGGACATCCCTAGAAGCAGCCACCGAAGCAGCGGTATGGCGTACAGAATGAGCTTTTATCCCTCTGGGTGGGTCCATGTCCGCCAACCTATATCAGAGATCTATGCAGGAGGTGACCCACCTGCTTATCGTCCGCTTGGCTGCAGGTCTGCCAGGTGTGGCTTCAGCGTAGGTGACAAACAGCTGGGGAACCTCTCCCCGAACTTCAGCTGCCCACTCCTTATAATAAGCGAGCGCTCTTCTAGGGTCCAGAGTATGGAGCCTATATTCGGCCTTCGAGGTGTGACTGGGGTAGAACACCGGCAGAGTCAACACCTGATTTAGGTGAAACTCCAACACCACCTTTGGAAGGAATTTCGGGTTGGGGCAAAGGACAACCTTGTCCCAGTGGAAGACCAGATAAGAAGACTCTATGGAAAGTGCCTGGAGCTCTCCCATCCTTCTGGCTGATGTGATAGCCACTAAGAATGCGGTCTTCCATGACAGGTCGGTTTGAATGGCTTGCCCATGAGCTTGGCCAGTACCAGCAGTAGATCCCACAGAGGTGCAGGTTCTCGCACTGGAGGGGATATGTGATCGAGGCCTTTGAAAAAGCACCAGACCACCTTCTTCTGCACCACCAACTGCTTGCCGGCCCATGCCTGGTAAGCAGAGATGGCTGCCAGGTGTACCTTAAGGGTCGTCGACCAAAGCTCTAGCTGAGAAAGGGACCACAGCTAGTACAAAATGCTAGCCAACAGACAGGAAGAAGTGTCCAACCCCTTGCCCTAACACCAAATGGAGAATCTCTTCCATTTAAAGGCATAACATTTTCTGGTCGACTCCTTATGGGACGCCTCAACGATGTTGAGGACCTCGTCAGAAAAACCCAAGACCTGTTACTCTAGTCACTCAGGAACCAGGCCGTCAGGTGCAGGGATTGAAGGTCCAGATGGAGCACCTTCCTCCTGTTGACTGAGATCAGGTCCGGGCGGGCTGGAAGCCGCCTCGGGAGCCTGGAGCAGACGCTGAGGAGATCTGGATACCAGAACTGGCGAGGCCAGTCTGGGGCTACCAAAATCACCTGCGCCTTGTCCCTCTTCACCTTGAGAAGCGCCTTGTGGATCACGGGAAATGGAGGGAAGGTGTAGAAGAGGCCTGGGGTCCACGGCCTCGAGAAGGCATCCCCCTGCAGCTAGCCTTGCTGAGGGGGTTGGGCATGAAAAAGCCTCAGCTTCGCATTCTCCTTGGAAGCGAACAGGTACACCTGAGGGGTGCCCCAATGGGAGAACAGGTCTTGAACTACCTCCGGCAGGACAAACCACTCGTGAGATGCAGTGCCTATCCGGCTGAGGACATCGGCCAGACTGTTCGAGGCTCCTGCCACATGGATGGCCAGGAGATCCGCCTCCAGGCTGATCACAAGAGACCAAATGCAGAGAGCTTCCTTGCACAGAGGCAAGGAGTGCGTCCCGTCCAGACGTTTGAGACAGTACATGGTTGTGGTGTTGTCCATCTGGACCTGAACCACTTGACCCTGTACAAACAGAGCGAAGGCGGTGAGGGCTAACCCTACCGCTTGAAGCTCCAGCAGGTTGATGTGGCATTGGGACTCCTGAGGAGACCAGAGGCCGTGGGTCTTGAGCTCCCCCAGATGGGCATCCCAACCCATTAAGAGGCATTGGTCGTAAGGATGACCATCGGCTTGGGGTGGACAAATGGGATACCCTCCTGCAGATGAACTGGGACAAACCACCACTGCAGGCAGTCCCACATCTTCTGGGTCATGGTTACTGGCTGGTGCAGAGGACTGGAGCACTGAGACCACTGGCGGGCCCCCATTGCAGGGGACGCATATGCCAGTGGGCCCAATGGACCACGCTGGTGCAAGCCGCCATGAGACCCAGAAGACACAGGAAATGCCGAGCAGGGCGCAATTGCCCAACCTGAAATGACTGGGCAAAGGAGGAAAGGACCTCGGCCCTGTCCACCGGGCCACCAAGCCAAGAGACAATTCTACTGGATCTTAAAGCTCTTAAAGCTTTTGCTCCTTAATCCAAAAAAAAAAAAAAAGGGGGGGGGGCACTCCACTCTCTCCCTAGACCTCAAACCCAGCGCCCTTGAGACTGAAATCAGCCGCTCTGTTCACCAAGCCAGCAAGCCAAGATCATCTTGACTTGGTTCCTACAGCTCTTAAAGCTTTGGCTCCCCCTCCCAGCCACTGTGCTCTAAGTCCAACGGACTCCGCATTGCCTCCATGAACGTATGCAGCCTGCTTAAAAAATTCGCTGCCGTTCAGTGCTGGGTTATATTACACCAACCAGAAATCTTAGCCCTAGTAGAAACCTGGCTAAGTCCACTCCAGACTCCTTTGTCTCCCTCCAGGCTAAACCCTATATCGCGAGGATCGAGTAGGTAATAGTGGAGGCGGTCGTGCATTCTATGCTCGTGACACCATCATAGACCATGCCCTCCCTGCCCCCAAGCTTGTAGATGGTGCCCAGGCCCTTACCCTCAAACTCACCCCAGACCCATCCAAGAGCCCCCTCTATCTCACAGTCTCCTATATCCCCCCAAGGAACCAGACCCCTGCAATAGCATTTCTCACCGAATCTCTCTCCTCCCTCCCCCATAAGGCTCAACAAGTCCTAGTAGGAGACCTCAATGTAAACTGACTCAGTCCCACTGCCTCACCGATAAGAGACACATTCACTGCATTGGACCTGACCCAACTTGTATCTCAATCCACCAGACGTAACCAAAATTCAGAGACAAGCACCCTCCCAGATGTCATTGTCTCAAACCGCCCCCAAAAGATTCAAGATATTCAAGTCCTCCCAGATTCTTTAAGCGACCACTCCCCTCTCCTATTCCTCTGGTCTACCCCCACCCCCAAACCCGTAGCCCAAACCACTCACCACAGGCGCCTTCGCCCAGGTGGACTGTTAAAACTCAGGCAGTTCCTCACTCACATTGATTGGTCTCCCATCCGCCATGCAACGAGCGTTGACACTGCCCTCAACCTATTCTCACAAGCTTTTACCAAGGCCTGTGATCTTTTTGCACCCTTGACCATGATCTGCTCCAAAAAACAAAATGCACCCTGGGTTACCCCTGCCCTACTCCAACTACTCAGGGACAGGGATAACCTTTGGCATATTGCCACTGAGACTAGTCAGGCTGCTGACAGACAGGCATATAACAGGTGCACATGGGCCATCCACAAAGCCAAGGCTAACCACTACCAGGCTACCTTCACCTCCTCATAGGGCTGTACCTGGAACTTCTGGGACAATATAAAAGAAATAACTGGGCAATCACGCTCCGCCCCCCCCCAGCCCACCTTATAGTCAATGGCACCACCACCATCACTGACCCTACCGACATTACTACCTGCCTTAACTATTCCTTTACTGATCTTAGCCCTGTCCTTCCGAGTAACTTTTTTGACCCTAATCACAACCCGCCGCCTTCAGATCCGCAGCGCCCCCGGTTCTACCTATGCAAGGTATTTGTTCAAGAAGCCAAACCACTCCTGCTTAATGCACTAAAAGGCACCAGTCCTAGCAGTGACTCCCTGGATCCAAAAATACTCAGTCTGGTCCTGGATGAAGTCCTGGTCCCACTTACGGATCTACTGAACCGATCCCTCTGTCTGGGGCAATTCTCCACAGCATGGAAAACTGCGACAGTCACACCTATTCACAAAGGTGGTGGCCAGTCCGCCCCCAGCAACTATCAGCCAATTTCCATTCTCCCCCCCTCCAAAGCCTTAGAAAACGTGGTGGCCACCCAACTCACCGAATAGCTAGCAAAATATAACATCCTGTGTCCAGAACAGCATGGCTTCCACGCTGGTCACAGTACAGGCACAGCTTTAATAGAGTTCTCTAATTTCCTACATGCCTCCCTGGACCTCGGCTCCCTAGTTGGGGCAGTGTTCACTGACCTCTCTAAGTCCTTTGACACTTTCTCCCACCCACTCCTACTAAATGCCCTCAACCATACAGGTTTCTCTGCTGGCCCCCTCTCTTGGTGTGCGAGCTACCTATCAGCCCGCTCCCAGCATGTCAAAAACAATGGGGTGCTCTCAGAAACTCGTCCCATCCGCTCAGGGTTTCTCCAGGGCTCTATCCTGGGCCCACTACTCTTTAACCTGTACCTAAATGCCCTGCCTAGCGCCTGTTCTGGCAATATTCTACTATATGAGGATGACGCTGTGATTTATGTAGCTCACAAAAATCTCACCTCCCTCCAAGACTCCCTCCAGCACTCTTTCAATGGTGCTGAGAATTGGTTTAAGAAGAGCAGACTGGTAATGAACCTCAAAAAAACTAAGGCAATGCTCTTCACCCACCACCAGAACAAAGCCAGCAAAAGTCCCCTCCAAATCTTCCTCAGTACTTGGCAACCACTCGAACAAGTTTACTCGTACAAATACCTTGGAATCACATTTGACTCGGCACTCACCTTTCATGCCCACGTTACTGCCCTTGCTTCCGTTGCAAACGAGCGCCTTGGCATCCTCTACCGACACAAGTACTGCCTCCCACTTGATGCCCTCAAGCTTGCTATCACATCCGCAGTAATGCCCCTTATTGATTACGGCCTCCCAGTATATAGTGCTGCTGACTCCACTGCCCTCAGCAAGATTAGACTCATGCTAAATAAGGCTTGCAGGCTACTGACCAGTGCCCCTAGACTCAGCCACACCTGTCAACTCTATGAGATGGCCAAACTCCTAAACCTCAATGAACGCATCCGCTACCAAACCGGCCTGCTAACCAAGAAGATTCTACTTGCCTCCCACCCCCCCGGGTGTCTGCCTCCATCCAATTTACACCCCCCAGAGCCACCACCCAAACTTCGGACAAGGTCACTCTACTAGTGCCCAGAACTAGGACCACCTGGGCTCAGAGGTCATTCAGCTACAGAGCCCCTACCTGGTTCAACTGACTCCCCACAGCCATTTCCAACACTGCCAAAATTGCCCCCTTCAAAGCTGCCTTACGAGACCTGCTGTTCAACACCCGCTGCTGCACCTGTCACTAAAAGATACTCTGCTGCTCTTCTGGAACTAATGACATGGCCCACTGGGCTGAACACCCCTCCCCCCAGACCCTCTCTCCTCTGCCAGTACTTGCTGGTACTACTTGAAATGTTTATTTATTACACATGTGTTCAAGCAATTGTATGTAATACTAGTTATTTCTGTTCATGCAACCTATGTAAAACAATGTGATTATGTATGTCTGTATTCTGTAAATATGCAAAAAAATCTGTTATTCTGTCTTGACTGTACTCTGTAAATTATGTTAACCATGCGAGTCCTCTCTGTGATGAGGTACCTTTGCAAACGAGCCACTGGCTCAAAGGTTGTAAATCCGATTACACAATAAATAAAAATAAATAGATAAATCAGACCAGACCTGTTAACTCAGAATCGGGGAACCCTCCTTCATCCCAACCTGAGATTACTACACCTTCACGCTTGGCTCGAGGAGGCTTTCATAGCCCATCTCCAGTTCTCCTCACCTGTGGCCAACATTCTATTAGCCTCACGAAAACCAGCAACCAGGGAAACTTATAATGCTAAATGGAAACGCTTTTCCATTTGGGCTGCTTCCCGATTGTTGGACCCCTACTCATGTCCACTGACTATTGTCCTAGATTATCTGGCCTCACTTGCTGAGACAGGGTTGAGCTATTCCTCTACTGAAGTCCACCTGGCCTCTATTTCGGCCTTCCATGAACCTCTGCATGGAAGATTACTGTATTACCATTATCTAGCCAAAATGTTTCTAAGAGGAATGTTACATAACAAACCTCCCATTAGACGTCCCACACCTCTGTGGGATCTGAATTTTCTTTTAGAGAAACTGACCCTTGAACCTTTTGAACCGGCGGCCACTTGTGACCTCCGTTTTCTTTCTTGGAAGACATTATTTCCAGTAGCCATCACTTCAGCTTGGCGTATCTCTGAGCTTCATGCCCTCATGTGTAAAGAGCATTACTTAATCTTTCACAAAGACAGAGTGGCACTTCGGACAAATCCTTCCTTTTTATCTAAGGTGGTCTCAGAACACACCCTAAATCAGTCCATAGAGATGCCGGTATATTACCCTGAACACTCCAATCGGGGAGAATACTTCCTACATACCCTAGATGTCCATCGTATATTACGATATTACACTAATTGTACCAAATCGATTAGAAAGACCGCTCAACTTTTTGTTACCTTTGCCTCAACCAAGGAAGGTCTCCCGGTCACTAAATGGACTCTCTCCAATTGGCTGGCACACTGCATCGTCTTTTGCTATAAGAAATATAATAAACCATTACCAGGACCTGTCTAAGCCCATTTTACCAGAGCTATGGCCACCACAGCGGCTTGCTTCAAAGGGGCTTCTATCACAGATATCTGCAACGCAGCCACATGGTCCAAAATATATACCTTCACAAAGCACTACAACTTAGACACTGCTTCATGCTGTAGGACGGCCTTTGGCCGAGCTGTCCTACAAGCCTTCTGTCATAATTTCACCCTGCTTGGGTTCACTGCTTGGGAATCATCCCAAGTGTATTACCTGCGGCAAGAAATCACCCCGTGGAAGACAGTACAGTTACGTAAGAACTTACCGTTAACAACAGATCTTTGAGAGGTATCTCTTGCAGCAGGTATGATCCGTCCCTCCATCCCCCTCCTACTCTAGGAGAACTTCTGATCCAATTATTTATGGGATGGGATAGCTATGGTACCTTGAGTCACCCTCAGTCCTCGCTTAGCAAGCTGAATCCGGCGGGGAAACTGAGGATACCAGGGACTGCCCACTCTTATACAGTTAACAGGAAGATGACGTCATGTGTGGGAGCCCCCTGGAAAAAAGACTAGTAGAAGAGCTGCCCGTGCACCACGTCGCCCTCTGGTGACGACCCAAGTGTATTACCTGCTGCAAGAGATACTCCTCAAAGATCTGCTGTTATGGTAAGTTCTTATGTAAATGTACTTCCTAGGAGTGCTATAGGATGTTTATCCACATTTCCGGCAGTTGCCTTTCCCCTTTAAATCTTGCCAGAAATGTCTTTAGGCTGGCTCCTCCCACCCACTCAGGTGGTAACTCCCTTGGCTCCACCCCCTGATGCCAGATCTTTTAATTTTTATTTATTTTGTTTTTGTTGACCAGGTAAGTGCACTAGACAAATCCTGCCTATTTTCAGGCACGACCCAATGAGGGGGATACAGATGAATGCCAAGTGACTCTGAACCAGATTAAGCTGTTGGTGGTATTTATAGTGAATGAAGGAAATTTGGCCAGGACACCGGGGAAATTCCCCTACTCTTTTCGATAAGTGCCATGGGATCTTTAACATCCACCTGAACTACCACCAATCCAGGCAGATAGGACCTCGGTTTAATGTCTCATCCGAAAGACGGAAAACCACAGCCAAGGAGCCCACTCCTACTTCTGTGGAGCATGAACTTGCCTCTGTCAAAGAAGGAGGGGGTAGGAGGATGGGATTATACTTACTGCAAGAGACATTCCTCGAAGATCTACTGTTACGGTGAGACTTTAAGTAACTGCACTATCTTCCACGGAATGGTCTCTTGCAGCAAGTCATTACTTCTGGGAGATTACCCAGCAGTTATGTTCAGAAGGGCAGACAATTATGATAAGAGACCTTGTAGGACTGTATGGCCAAAAGCCGTCCTACGTCTTGAGGCCACATCCAGATTGTAATGGCAAGTGAAAGTGTGGCTCATGGACTAAGTGGCTGCATTACAGATTTCTGAAATGGAGGCACCCTTGAAACAGGCCACAGTAGTGGCCATAGCTCTTGTGGAATGGACCAGGAAAAGCCTTGTACTTCTTGTAGCAAAATGTTACACAGTTTGCCAACCATGAGGACAGCATTCGTTTAGCATCGGGAAGTCCCTCTCTGCCGGAGGCAAAGGTGACAAACAATTGAGTTGTCTTTCTGATGTCTTTGGTATGATTAGTGTAATATCTTAAGATACGGTAAACATCCATTAGATGTAATAGATGCTCACCCTGGTTGGAATGAAGTTCCATGGATTGATTTAAGGTCTGTTCAGACAATATGTTTGGTGGACAGGATGGGTTAGTGTAGAGCAGCACCCGTTCCTTATGAAAAATCAAGTAAGGTTCCCTACACATAAAGGCATGAAGCTCGGAAATGCATTGAGTGGAAGCAATAGCCACCAGAAATGGAAATTACGTACTTACCATAATTGTTTATCTTCTTGGACAGTCTCCATCACTCATTCACACTAGTGGGATAGCACCAGAGGTGCCAGGACCAAGCAGGAGCCAAACATTTTCAGAAGGGTTGGCGTTCAGACAGGACCACGCATGCATGGCACCATGAGAGTAGCTTGTGTCTGTGTAGGCTATCTCGGCGTCGACCCTCCAACCGCCTCAGCACCTTTTCGACCGAGGAGGTGCAGCGTAACTAATGAAATAACTTATCCTGTTTTTCTGGGCCTGAGAGGCCCAGATGGCCTTTGCCAGAAAGGTCAAAGAACAATGACTTCACAGCCTGAACCATAGGACCATGAAGACCAGGAATGAAAACGAGCGAACCCAGGGGATGGTGGGTGGGTGTGTGAATGAGTGATGGAGACTGTCCAAGAAGATCAACAATTATGGTAAGTACGTAATTTCCATATCTTCCTGGACTAAGTCTCCATCACTCATTCACACTAGTGGGAGAGTACCGAGCTAAAACAACAACCCTGAGTAGGGTAGTAGGGGATATGGTTCACTCAGAAAGGACAGCCAGGGACTGTCTTGCTAATAAAAAGAGCTATCTTGGAAAGAGCATCTAGACCATAATGCTTACAAGATAAGCGGTTGAGTTGTAACTCACTACTTCGCAGATGACTGCAATGGATACAAAATGAAACTCTGCTAGAAAGCCGCAACCACTCTAGGAGAGCAGCGAGAACCCGGCCACACAATTTGGTCTAGGACCAAAAATAATAGTGTCAAAGACATTTATTAATCTAACGTAAAAAGGCCTCAGGGACTGACAAAGCCGGGGTAAAGTCTACTGGTTCATGGTAGACTGAAAAGCGCAGATGGAAACCCCCCACTACCAAGTATGGTTGACCTGCGAACAACAGGTCCAGGAGCACTTGAACCCCTTACTTGGTGAACAAAAGAAAGTCCCGATGGGGTTAGCCCATCAAGAAATACAGGTTACTCACCTGTAACAGGAGTTCTAGGAATGGTATATGTTGTTCATCCACACTTATTGGCAGGTATCCTTGTCGCTTCAAATCTTGCCGGAAGGTCTTCAAGCTGGCTCCTCCCACCCACCCGGGTGGTAAAACTCTCGGCTACGCCCCATGATGCCAGATCTGGTCCGCTGGAAGCTCAGGTTGTGCGTCGAAGCCAGGGAGGTCGGTGGGTCGTTGGATGAACAACATATACCATTCCTAGAACTCCTGTTACAGGCGAGTAACCTGTATTTCTAGGACATGGATATTTGTTCATCCACACTTATTGGCAGACTCCTAGCAGTTCTCTGGGAGGAGGGAGGCAAGCACACCCCTACTTAGGGAAAAGAGACTGGAGAACCGAGGCCCCAAAACCAGCATCCCGCGTGACTCAAGGTCGATGTAGTAGTGGGTGATGAAGTGTGTAAATTTCCTGGATAGGGACATCCTGGAAGCAGCCACCGATGCAGCGGTATGGCGGGTAGAATGGCTCTTATCCCTCTGGGAGGCTCCATGCCCGTAAACTATAGCAGAGATCTATGCAGGAGGTGACCCACCTGCTTATCGTCGCTTGGCTGCAGGTCTGCCAGGTGCGACTTCAGCTTGAGTGACGAACAGCTGGTGAACCTATCCCAATTTCAGCCGTGTGCTCCTTATAATGTGAGCCATCTAGGGTCCAGAGTATGGAGCCTATATTGGCCTCGAGGTGTGATTGGGGTAGAACACCAGCAGAGTCAACACCTGGTTAAGGTGAAACTCCACACCACCTTCATAAGGAATTTCGGGTGGGAGCGAGGACAACCTTGTCCCTGTGGAAGACTAGGTATGAGACTCGATGGAAAGCGCCTGAGCTCTCCCATCTCTGGCTGACATAACAGCCACCAAGAAGGCGGTCTTCCACGACAGGTGAGAGAGATCACACTTGCATTGGTTCGAATAAATGCCCATGAGCTTGTGCCAGTACCAGCAGCAGATCCCATGGAGGTGGAGGTTCTCGCACCGGAGGGAAATTGATCAAGGCCTTTGAAAAAGCGCCAGACCACCTCTCCCACCGACTGCTTCCCCGCCCGCCTGCTAAGCGCAGAGATCGGCCAGGTGCACCATCTTAGGATCGCCTGACCTAAGCCCTTGCTGAGAAAGGGACCATAATAGTCCAAGATGCTTGCAAGGAACAGAAGGAAGGGTCCGACCTCTGTTTCTGACACCAAATGGAAAAGCTTTTTCCATTTGAAGGCATAGCATTTCCTGGTCGACTCCTTTATGGGACGCCTCAACTACACTGAGGACCTCGCCGGAAAGACCCAAGGCCTGGAACTCTAGCTGCTCAGGAACCAGGCCGTCAGGTGCAGGGATTGAAGGTCCAGATGGAACACCTTCCCCTGACTGACTGAAAGCAGGTCCGGGCGAGATGGAAGCTGCCTCGGGAGCCTGGGGCTGAGGAGATCTGGATACCAGCATTGGCGGGGCCAGTCTGGGGCTACCAGAATCACCTGCGCCTTGTCCCTCCTCGCCTTGAGAAGCACCTTGCAGATCAAGGGAAATGGGGAAAGCGTGAAGAGGCCCGGGGTCCATGGCCTCGAGAAGGCATCTCCGCAGCGAGGCCCTGCTGAGGGGCGGCATGGAACAGCCTCAGCTCAGGCTCTCCTGAGGCAAACAGATCCACCTGAGGTGTACCCCAATGGGAGAACAGATCTTGTACTACCTCCGGCAGGAGAGACCACTCGTGGGACACAGCCCCTATCCGGCTTAGGGCATCGGCCAGGGTGTTGAGGCCCTGCCACATGAATGGCTAGGAGATCACTCCAGGCTATGCGCATCAGTGACCAAATGCGGAGAGCTTCCTTGCACAGAGGCATGGAGTGCTCCCCCTGGTGTTAGGTAGTACATGGTGTGGTATTGTCCGTCTGGACCTGAACCACTTGACCCGAGAAACGGAGCGAAGGCGGTGAGAGCTAGGCGGACGCCGGAGCTCCAGCAGGTTGATATGGCATCGACTCCCAGGGGACCAGAGGCTGCACTCTGTGCTCCCCAGATGGGCACCCCAACCCATCAGAGAGCGTCGGTCGATGAGACTGTCGCTCAAGCGGACAAACGGGATGCCCTCCTGCAGATGAGCTGGAACGATCCACCACTGGAGAGTGTTCCACATCCCCTGGGTCACCGTCACTAGCTGGTCCAATGGATCGCAGCGTTGAGACCACTGGCTGGCCAGCCCCCATTAAAGGAGGCGCATGTTCCAGCAGGCCCAATGGACCACGCTGGTGCAGGCCGCCATGAGACCCAGGAGGCGCAGGAAGTCCCGGGCAGGGCGCAATTGCCCAACCAGAAATGATCGGGCAAAGGAGGAAAGAACTCGGCTCTGTCCGCCGGGAGCTGTGCTCTGGCTCAGAGAGAGTCGAGCTCTGCCCCGATGAAGAGAATCACCTGCTTTGGTTCGAGTTCCGACTTGGCCTCTTTGATGAGGAGGCCGACCTGAGAGCAAACCTGGAGGGCCAGATCTCTGGACCGCTCCACCTCCTGTCTGGAGGGGGCTGCTATCAGCCAATCGTCCAGGTAAGGGTACACCTGGACCTCGGCACCGCGAGGAATGTTGTCACCACTGCCATGCATTTGGTGCAGAGACCCTGGGTGCAAGAGGACAGGCCGAGGGCATGGCCGGAACTCAGAAGGGATCCTTCCGCCGAAAAGCGAGGAACTTCAAGAGTACAGACGATAGGATTTAAAAACCTGGCCCCTGCAGGTCCAGAGAGCAGAACCACATGCCGATTCCAAGGATGGTATTATCTGAGCCAGAGTGACCATCCTGAAGGTCCGAGACCTTAGGAACTTGTTTAGGTCGTGCAGGTTGAGAATGGGGCGCCAGCCCCCCCGTCTGTTTTGGGACCAGGAAGTACCTGGACACAAACCCTGGGTCTGAGGGAGGGTCCGCCACCTCTCTGATCACCTCTTCCTTGAGGAGCAGAGCAATGTTGGCTCGGTGAGCCGACAGCGAGGCTGCGGACCCAGAGGCCCCCCTGGGGGCGACGGCTCGGAAGGGCAGGGCCTGCTCGAACTCCAGAGGCAGACCCTTTTCTACCACTTCCAACACCCACCCGGTCTGTGGTTATAGCAGACCAGGCGGAAAGGAAGTAGCGACCGTCCCCAACGGGGAAACCTGGGTGGGTAATGAGGTTGGGGGCTACACCCTCAACCCGCCACTGGGCAGGCTTGGAGAAGGACCGCCGAGGGACCTCCTGGCCTTCTTACCTCCCTGCTTCCTGGAAGAGGAAGCCGCGGCTTGGGTTTGGGATGCTAGCCAGAGCCTGCTGCCCTGATGCTGCTGGGCCGGACGTGCCGCGGGCGCAGACGGACGAAAGGGCTTGGGTTGAGGTCTGCGGCCTTTGTCCCTCTGGGCGGATGAGACCGAGACCAGAGTGGCATTGGACTTTTCGATCCTCTGGAGGTGACCTTCCACTCCAGGGCCGAAGAGGTCGGTCCCCAGGAAGGGGACATCCGCCAATTTGTGCTGGGTATCCGCTGTGAAGGTGGATATCCTCAGCCATGCCCGGCCAGCGCATAGCCCTCGCGGCAGCTAGTGACCTGGCGCATAGTCTGGGCCATCCCAAAGCAGTCTGATGATTGCTGCTTGCCACTGCCCTGCCTGGTCCCGCACCTGCTTAACCGTGGTCTGCAGGTCAGCCAGGAGATGAGGACTACATCGTCCAGGGAGCCCCAACAGGGCATGAGAGAAAATGTGCCATCAGCACGGCCGAAGCTGGCCTCTGACGCAAGGCCAAAGGAGGATGCAGCGTAGACTTTTCGCCCGTCGTAGTCCAACTTCTTGGATCCTTGTTTGGAGGTTTGTCTCGCCCTGGCATTTCCGACGCCGGAAGACGCTGTCGGTAACCAACCCCTCGGCTGAGGGGTGTTCGAGAAACTGGACAGGGAACCGCACGTGGACCGGATACTTCCTTGCCATCCTGGCCGAAGGCGCAGGGCAGGAAGCAGGACGCTGCCAGAGCTCCAAGGCCGGGCCTACAATGGCCTCGCCACCGGAAAGGCACTCCGAGGGAGAATCCCCTCGGTCCAATATCTCCGTGAGGGGACATTGGCCCGCTTGGATCTGACTCCGAGCTGCATCCCGTGGACTCCGAGATGAGCCTAAGCAAACCCACTGAAAGGACGAAGGACTATCGCCCAGTGACTGACCTCCTGAGGACTCCAAGTCGACCCGTCTGGAGAACAGGGAGGAATCGTCGTTGGACTCAAGAGGAGTCCGCAAAGAGCTGCCTTGGGCCTGAACCACCCTCCACCTGCCGAGGGCGATTGGGAGTGAGGGTGACAGACAGCCTATGGTGCAGACCTTGGGCCGACCGAGAATTCTTGGTCGGAGCCCCAAACAACGGCTGTAGAGGCGGAGGTTCCACCGGAATTGGTGGGGCAGCCAGTTTCGGCCAAGCAACAGGCCTGGAAGCAGGCGCCTCGCTAAGGCGAGGGTTGCTTGACCACTCCGTGACAACCGCGTGTAGCCAGGAAGGCGGCAGTGGCGGCTTGCTCCCGGACAGAAGAAGCTGTTGCCACATGAGGTCCTCGTGTCGTCGATGCAACGTAGCCGAAACCTCCCTCGCTCGAGGAGGAGGACGAGGACGAGCGGCGGCGCCGCTTGCCATGGTGCCGAGACCGAGACCGCCTGTGATGGCGGGATCGGCTGGACCGAGAAGAAGTCAGAGACCGAGACCGCGAACCTCGGCTTTTCCGAGGAGGGTACGGAGGTAGGGCGGGGGAAACCCGCTCTCTCCTCGGCTCAGAGGGCTCAACTGTGGACTCCGGAACCGGAGGCACGGGCAAGTCCATGGACACCTCAACCACCGCCGGGGGAACTGGGGAGTGAGGGTTTTCAGCTTCACCGGTCGACAGCCCGTCCAACGGGTCGAGAAAAATCTCAACTGCGTCGACGGGAGTCTCAGTCAACTGACGTGACGGGGACACCGTGAAGCCAGTGGCCGAAGCCGAAGGATCGACCGAAGTCGATGATCGACTACTAGGAGAGAAGGACCTCTCCCGCTCCCAAGAGCGTCGACGGAGGGACTTACCTTTGGGGTCCTTCTTCTTGGACCAGGAGGAAAGTCCTGAAGATGTTGGTCCCTCTCCCTTAGTGGAGAGGAAGAGACAGAGCTCCTTAAAAGAAGCTGAATAGGAGGATCCCAGGAGGCGGGATAAATGTGCGGCTGAGGAAGGCGAAGACGCTCGCCTCCCTCCTCCTCGAGGCGATCATCTGCTCAAGCTGTTCCCCGAGCCCGCCGCCGCAGAAACCGCCAACCGGCCTCCTTCAACTTTACCGAGGATAACGCTGGGTCGCCGAGTTGCAGAGACGGGCGTACGTCCTTCCAGGACGAAGGCCGAAAAAGAAGAGCACAGGTCGCAAGCCTGCGGGTCGTGCCCAAGGCCCAAGCAGTAGACGCACGTGGAGTGCGGATCCGTCCGAGACATCTTCTGCCCGCATAGGCACCTCCGGAAACCGGGAGTCGAGTTGTCCACCACAGCCGCGAGGAAATA
Organism: Neoceratodus forsteri; assembly: GCA_016271365.2. NCBI lineage: Eukaryota > Metazoa > Chordata > Ceratodontiformes > Ceratodontidae > Neoceratodus > Neoceratodus forsteri. The sequence goes on along the minus strand of CM057454.1, from coordinate 160,426,480 downwards.
AAGGACAGTCTTGAAAACCTTAAAGTAATTCGGGTAAACCAAGAAACAGGAACCAGTCTTATACGCAGAGCGTTAAGGAGGGAACCTGAGCTTCCAAGCGGTAAGGAAGATCTGGCGTCATGGGGCGGAGCCGAGAGTTTTACCACCCGGGTGGGTGGGAGGAGCCAGCTTGAAGACCTTCCGGCAAGATTTAAAGCGGCAAGGATACCTGCCAATAAGTGTGGATGAACAACATATCTATGCCCCTAGAAGAATGGTTTTCATTTAGTCACTGAAACCTTCCTGATGAAAGGCCAAAGCACGATTCAGAAGCCTCTTATGGTGGTCTAGTAGAACCAGATCCTACACACTTTATGTTCCAAAAGGAATCATCCTGCCCCTGTGTGTACGACTGTAGCAGCAGTCTCTGAACTCAGGGAAGAGAGTTAAAGTGTACAGGAGGACATTTCCACTGCGCAAAAACATTCTGACAGAAAAAAACGGGCTGGATTTGTAAGGTAAATAGAGGCAGATGTGCGTCGAGGAGGGACGCAGCAGGACCAAGTTAGGGCTAACCATTCATTGAAAGTTACTGAATAGCGGCAGAAGTGACTCAATGCAGTGAGGCACTACTCACTCTGGCCTCCCTGGAGGGAGTAGGAAAGGACTCTAGTTTGTTTGCTGAAAAACAAACCTCACAGCTCCGACACGCACTCAGAGAAGATAGTTTTGCGAGCGACTGGCACGGGAACCAGTGCGCAGGAACCAAAGGCGTGAATATTTGAGAAGCCATCTCAGAAAAAAAAGACCTACTTGACCAACGGTCAAGAAAGGAGTATGTCGTCTGTTAAGTGGAAGAAAGCAGGAACCCGAGTTCCGACTCACTGGAGAGTCACTTCTGTTGCTGCGAGGCTCTGCTCAAGAGAAGAAGTCTGATAAAAAAGGGGGATTAACAGACAGGGCAGTCGCCTAGGTCTAGGAAATGTCTCTGAATAAAAGAAATCTCTCTTGGAAAAGAGATGACCCATACCATTACTCGATCGCACTCCCCTTAGCGGTAGAAGAAGTCAGGTACTCTTTACCGTATCCTACAGACGAGTGCCTCAGGGGGCTGAGGCAGAACCTGACGAGATCCAAAAGGGTGGTATCGGGTAATTTCAGCTAGGCCCTGTGCTGTGATAAATTTTGCTTTTTTTTTTACCATTAGTCCGAGCCTAACAAGACTTTCAGGCTGCTATGTCGCAAGGATTGCCTGACACAAAAATGACGAAGATGTCCTCCATCTGAGGTGTTGACCACCTGTGTCGAAGAAGCCACCGAAGGGGCAATATCACAAGGGGGCTATATACCCCTATCAAAAGGAGCAGAAGAGCCTGAGTGGCTCCCGACTATTAAATTAGAATGTTCCACAGAGTGTAATTGTCTTGACGACTGAAAAAGTCTAGATGCAGAAGTGTATGGTCCATGGATGCAGTCTGAAATACTATAGTGGACCCCACCACTGAGGAACTACTGAAAAGATCTTCCATCACGGACTCTGATGATAGAGAGGACGTGCCCTTCAGTATATAGATTGAGTCATCCGCTGTATTACTGACCAGAAGGACAGGGAAAGACTCATCTAGATGCACTTCTACCCCAGAAGGACCCCTAAGGGAGGTCTAGGTCAGAGCCACTAGAGACTCCGCCACCAGGAAGGATGTTGAGGAGCTTGGTACCACATAGGGAGCCGAGAAAGTGCTGAGCGTAATGAGAGATTCCGCTGGCAGAACAGAACAGCAGAGTTCCATCAGCAGAAAACTGCTAGATGTCACAAGATCACACGTAGACTGCCACACACTAAAATGTGTGGAAAAAATAATCCGCAGAACAGGACTTCATTCTGCGGAAAACATCCTGTCACAAGTTCTGCGGAGAAGTCGTCTGTAGAAGGAAAATGTGTCACTAGTTCTGCCAGACAGCACCCACTAGCACCCCTGCGGTACCAGCCTCACTCGTGGCACAGGAGGGCACCAAGCAGTGCCTATGCCAACCTGGGCAACACCCGAGGGTGCCCACAGCGGTACCTGTAGGCACCCCTGGCACCCATGCAGCAATGGCAGCCGAGGGCACCCCGACACCCATAGTACCATGGCACCTATGACAAGAATGGCACCCAAGGACACCAGTGGCACCCATGGATGCTGCAGTGCCACCCGTGGCACCGCAGGTGCTCGGCACCAACCATGGCACCCGTGGTTGCTCTGCACCACCCGTGAGTGCTTGGCGGCACCCACCGACACCTGGCCAGCAGCCAATGGCAGCAACAACAGAGACCCCGGCACCGCCAGAGTGATGGCGCCGACCCACGCCAACCAAGGCACGTGCAATCGCACTAAGGCATTGAGCTGTAATGTGCGCCGAGGCGCACCAAAGCGAAAAAGCCAATGAAAATCCTGAGAAGAAGGAGAGAAGGAAAAGGTGGTGCCCATGCTGGCCCCTGCATGGAAAAGGGAGAGGGGGATAGGCACGAGGGGTCGACATGATGGCGAAGGCACCAAGAGGGCACCGCGCCATCCTGATCTAATTGACCCAGCTCCGGTCCAATGGCTCCAAGGATCGGAGGCCCCGAAAACAGGAACACAGCCAGGAAAACTGGAAGAAGTCAAACCCCCTGCTTCACAGGAGCGGCCCAGAGGTGAAACTGCTCACCAGAGCTCAAACGAGGACAGAGATGGAGCCCGGAGTCGAGAAAGCGGCCGTTAGGAGCAGGGTCAAGGGAAACCCAACAAAGTCAGTTTAGGCCTATTGCCCCTCCCGACAAACAATCCTCGTGCAGACATACCAAAGGGCAACCTCAAATGGCACCAATTCTTCTTCCCCAAACGAGGAAGAAGAGCTCGAGGTTAAACAGAGCGGATCCCCAGAACTACTAGATTAAGTATTTGGTGGACTGCCCCCAAACACAGGACTGTCCGTAGGTGGACCCCGGTTTATCAAGGGTGGCAGACCAGACACGGCCCCTCTGTCATAACAACTTTCAAATGAAGTCTTCCTACCGTCACCGCTACTGTCTAAGGATGACTCCGTTGATGGCAGGAAATAATTTCTTTTTTCTTCTTCTTCCTCATAATCTTCTTTTCTTGTTCATAAAATAAGAAATTACTACTAAAATGTTAAATTAAACGCTAAAAGCTGCTGTCGTATAGACGAAAACTTTGACTCTGGCAGATGAGCCATGTCGACATCCAAGCGCACTCGACGGCAGGAGAAAAGGAACTGAGGCAGTTGGAGGGTCGACGCCGAGATAGCCTACAAAGGTGCGAGACAGTCTCACGGTGCCATGCATGCGTGGTCCTGTCTCGGCCCCAACCCTTCTGAAAATTTTTGGCTGTTGCTTGGTCCTTCCTATCCCACTAGTGTGAATGAGTGATGGAGACTTAGTCCAGGAAGATATATTATTTTCCATGAAAGGAAACGAAGACTGCAAGTGGCTGCAGGCTCGAAAGGTTCGAGCATCAATTCTTCTATGACAAAGTTGAGATCCCAAGGAGGAGTGGATCACTGAATTAGAGGCTTGAGATGAAACATGCCTCTCAAAAACATTTTGGATAAATGATGTTGATAGCGTAATCTACCATCCAGAGGCTCATGAAAGGCTGAGATGGCTGCTAAATGAACTTTGACGGAAGAATAACTGAGGCCTGACTTAGATAACGAAGCAAGGTAGTCTAGTACGATCGTAAGTGGGCACGAATAAGGGTCCACGCTATGTGAGGCAGACCATATGGAAAACCTCTTCCATTTGGAGTTATACGTTTCTCTAGTTGCTGGCTTCTTAGAAGCTAGGAGAATATTGGCAACAGAAGAGGACACCTGTAGTTTATTTATGAATGTGTCCCCAGGAGCCAGCATAGGTGCCAGAACCGGGAGGGCCAGGGGCGGTAGCCACTCCCCTTATTTCTGTATGGCAAAAGCTAGTATAGAAAAGTGCCCTTTGTACCCTCATAATTGCCCTTTTGATTCTTAGCCCCCTCAGCTTTTACTATCTTCTGGCACCCTTGGGAGACAGGCATGAAGACGTAGCGTCTTGAGGCTGGGATGTAGGAGGGACCCCTGATATTGGCTCTGTTATATCTGGCTGTTTCTAGTAGAAGAGAACTGGTTGCAGAGCAAGAAACAGAAGTCCAGAACTACAGATTTTTTACTAATTAATCACTTCTGTCTCAGCAGGAGTAGTACCTGTTTGGATTAAGCAAACAGATACTTTATTAGAAGAAGGGGGTCTCATTTAAGTTAAAAAAAAAAAAATTAAAAAAAAAAAGTTTTTTCTGAGGAAGGGGGCAGCATCACCTTAATTTACTGAGAGCAGAGAGTGAATCTAATGTGGCTTAGCAGCTTAGGTGTACAAAAGCAGCTGTCTCCAATTACAGCTTCCGTCTGTTTCTAGCAGAAGAGAACTGGTTGCAGAGCAAGAAACAGAAGTCCAGAACTACAGATTTATTACTAGTTGCCCTCCTTCCCACCCAAAGCCAGTTCTAGTTTTATAGCCACTGAATTTGACTGACAACAGGAACTTCCTGTTTGGCAGTAGAAAGGGAAGGCTCACTGAGACACAGTTTCAGCAACCTTGAAGGAACCTAAAATAAACAAAACAAAAAAAACTCTTTATCCCCCCCACTTGCTGCCGGAGGTCTGAATCCAAGCATGGAGGAAGAAGACTACTGAAGACTACAAGAAGTTCCTGTCCCAGAACAGGAAGGGGGAGAGTTGTAAGGGCACATAGGCAGTAGGAAAATAAGTGTAAAAATATATAGAGGGAGGAGACAATAAGCATACAAAGCAACAGGAGAGGGGACACAAAATAAGTCAAGATGGGAGTGGTGCAGTGCAATGGCTGTGGAGCAGCAGTGTTCCGGGAGACATTCTGGAGGCTGCGATGCTGCCCTGTTTGCAGGCACCTCTCTGGTCTGAGGGAGGAGGTTGCCCGCCTCCAGGCTGACCTGGCTAGGATTTGTGAAACCTCTTCCCCCACCCAGGGACCACCAGGACCACTACCGTTACCTCAGAGGTTGCCAAGAGAGAGGAGTGGTTGGAGCAAGGTGGCCTCAGGGAGGGAGAGGGTGGTGGAACAGAGGTGCATCCCTCCTGTTGTAGCTCTCCACAATTCAAATGCTGTTCTGGCAAAGAGTGGTTCCTCTATGGAGGCACCTGCAGTGGAGACCAAGGAGGATGCCGGAACCTCCTGAGAGACCCACAGGAGGTGGACGAGACCCCACAGGGAAGGAAACAGCTCCTGGTGGGGACTCAATCATTAGGGGAGAGCGTGGGGGAGGAAGGGGATAGGGAGGTAAGGTGCCTGCCTGGCGCCACAGCTTGGAGGTACAGGAAGCAAATCCTCAGGATTGCGGAAGCAGCTGCACGAGGGAGGGAGCTGGATGTCATTGTCCACCTAGGGACAAATGACCTGGCTGTAAATGGGATCAGAGCGGTGCAAGAGGAGTTTGTGGAGTTGGGGAGGGGCCTTAGACAAGTAGCATGTACGGTAACCTTCTCGGAGGTGCTGCTTGTCTATGGCAAGGATGATGCTAGGGTATTCCGCACCATGGGATTCAATGAATGGTTGAAAAACTGGTGTGGAGCTCAGGGTTCTGGCTTCACTGGGGACTGGGGAGCCACCTGGAGGGATGCAGGCTTATACTGGTGCGATGGTCTGCATCTGTCCGGGGAGGGATCCAGGATCCTAGGTGACAGGTTTAAATGCTTCACTGGCAAGCATTTAAACTAGCCAAGGGGGGAGGCACTGAAAAGGAGCAGGGAAATCTCAGCCTCCCCCAACAAAGCGCAGTAGTTAGAGAGGTAAACACCAAGGCAGAGAAGTCAGTAGGGAGCAGGACAGGGATACATGCAGAAAAAGGTGTTAAGGACAGGGATGGGGCTAAAAGGGGTAAGGAAAAAAATAAATGGAAGGTGATTAGTACCAATGCCCGTAGTCTGTGCAACAAGCTCCCTGAACTAGTGGCCTTAATGGAAGAGGGATACCTAGATATTGTGGCAGTCACTGAAACATGGTACATGGAGAACCATGAGTGGGAAGTCAACATACCAAGATACACAGTCTACAGGAGGGACAGAGTGGGTAAATGAGGAGGAGGAGTAGCTCTCTATATAAGGGAAGGGATTAAAGCAACAGAACTAAAGAGTAAACAGGAAGCTGATGAGTCACTATGGGTCACCCTGGAGACAGGAAATGGCACCACAATCCGCATGGGGGTTGTGTATAGACCCCCATCTCAGGAGGAGGAAATGGACAAGGAAATGATAGAAGGCATCCTTAAAATGGCAGAAAAAGGGGAGATATTGTTGATGGGGGACCTGAATATGCCAGATGTTAACTGGAGTACCTTTGCTGCAAGAACATCCAAGAGCAGGGTCATTCTTGATGCCCTACAGGGGGCATGCCTCAGACAGCTAGTGTTGGAACCCACTCGGGAGGGAGCAATCTTAGATCTGGTACTCTCAAATGGGGAAGGAGAAAGGATCTCAGATTTAGAAGTGGGTAGCCATCTGGGAACAAGTGACCACCAAACAGTAGGGTTCACAATAAACACAGCCATAGAGTCAAGCCATAGAAAAACAAGAGTATTGGACTTTAGGGAGGTTGACTTTGGGAAAATGAGAGAATGCCTTAGAAAAGCACTAGCAAATGGGCAAGAAGGAGGGGAGGAGGAACAATGGGGAATAATCAAAACAGCCATTGCAGAGGCAACAAGCCTTTGTGTAAAGCAAATCAATAAAACAAAACGAAGGAAAAAAACACTATGGTTCTCAAAAGACGTGGCAGGGACGGTTAAGGAGAAAAGGATAGCATTCAGGAAATATTAGGAAACACAGAAGGAACAGGACAGAGAACTTTATCAGTTAAAGCAGAAGGAGGCAGGGAAGGCAGTCAGAATAGCAAAGGCACAAACTGAGGAAAAGATAGCCAACTCTGTTAAGAAGAGGGATAAAACTTTTTATAGGTACATTAGGGAGCGAAGAAAGACCAAGGGAGGGATACAGAGACTTAATAAAGGGCAGGGAATGTGGGCAGAGGGTGACAGTGAAACAGCAGGGATACTGACCGAATATTTCTGCTCAGTATTCACAGCAGATGAGGAGGGGGAGGTGCCTAAACCAAACAAGGGAGAAACTCCGAACAGGGGGGTCGATAACAGTTCATTCACAGAAGAAAGGGTTTTGAAAGAACTCTTGAAACTGAGGGTGGACAAAGCAATGGGGCCTGATGGGATTCACCCAAGAATACCAAAAGAACTAAGGGTAGAACTAGTAACACCACTGACTACTCTCTTTAACAAATCATGGGAGGATGGAGTGGTACCTGAGGACTGGAGGAGGGCAAATGTGATTCCACTTCACAAAAGTGGGAGCAGGGCAGAGGCAGGAAACTACAGACCAGTTAGTTTGACTTCAGTGGTAGGGAAAATGATGGAATCACTTCTGAAGGAAAGAACTGTTGAGTACCTAGAGGCCAGTGGGGCACAGGACCCAAGGCAGCATGGTTTCACAGCAGGAAAGTCATGTCAGACGAACCTAATAGATTTCTTTGACTGGGTGACCAAAGTAGTAGACCAGGGAAGGGCTGTGGATATGACCTACCTAGATTTTAGCAAGGCATTTGACACAGTCTCACACAAAAGATTAATATACAAGTTAGCCAGCCTTGAAGTGGGTCCCAAGGTGGTAGCCTGGATAAAAAACTGGCTGGACAACAGGAAGCAAAAGGTAATAGTAAACGGAGTCCACAGTGAAGAAAGGAGGATAACTAGCGGGGTACCACAGGGTTCGGTACTGGGACCGGTCCTCTTTAATATCTTTGTAAGTGACATTGGAGAGCACCTGGAAGGAAAGGTATGCCTCTTTGCAGATGACACAAAGATCTGCAACAGGGTTGATACACAAGATGGGGTGGAAAGAATGAAAAGGGACTTGGCAAGGTTGGAAGAATGGTCAAATACGTGGCAGCTCAGATTCAATGCAAAGAAGTGCAAGGTAATGCATCTGGGAAACAAAAACCCAGAGGAAGAGTACACAATGGGGGGTGAGTTAATAACAACAACAAAATTTGAAAGAGTCTAGGAGTAATTATATCAGATGACCTAAAGGTGGACAAGCAATGTGAGAAGGCAGTAAGGAGGGCTGGGGGGATACTGGGATGCATAGGGAGAGGCATCAACAGTAGAAAACAGGAAGTTGTTATCCCTCTCTACAGACAGTTAGTGAGACCCCATCTGGAGTACTGTGTGCAATTCTGGAGACCCCATCTCCGCAAAGACATAGACAGAGTGGAGGCTGTTCAGAGGAGGACAACCAAAATGGTGCAAGCTCTACACCAGAAGACATACGAGGAGAGATTAAATAATATGATAACTTAATATGTATACCCTTGAGGAAAGGAGGGAGAAGGGGGGACATGATAGAAACTTTCAAGTATCTCAAGGGAATTAACAAGATACAAGAGGGTAGTATCTTTCAGAAGAAGAGATGTGCAAGAACAAGTGGGCACAATTTGAAGATGGGGGACCGCTCAGAGGTAATGTTAGAAAGTATTTTTTCACAGAGAGTTGTGGATGCATGGAACAGCCTTCCTGAGGAGGTTGTGGAGTCAGGAACAGTGGAAGAATTCAAGAATGCATGGGACAAGCATAAGGCAATTCTAGTGGGGGGCAGGAGGAAGCAAGCTGTTGATTAACTAGAATCTGCAGCTTATCCATCAGGTAAGGAAATGGGCAGACTGGGTGGGCCAAGCGGTCCTTATCTGCCGTCAAATTCTATGTTTCTAGGAAGTCCAGTCTGGACGGCAACGGAATGGGATCCCTCACCGACAACTGAAGGAGGAGGGGATCCCACGGTTGCCGGGGCCACAGAGGTGCTATTAGTATCATGGTGGCCGGCGTTCTTAGAAGGAGTGGGATGGGAGGGAAAGCATATAAGTAAAGTCCTGTCCAAGGTTGAGACAGGGCATCGATAGACTCTCCCCTGTTCAGGATAATGGAGAAGTAACTGGGGAGTCTGTGATTGACTGTGGAGGCAAACAGATCCTACTGTGGAGTTCCCCAGAGCGTGAAGAAGTCACGTAGGACGTCCTCGTGAAGTGTCCATTCATGGGCAGACGACTGACGACTCAGTCTGTCTGCTAACTGACTGCACCGTCCTGGAAGATGGACGGCTGTCAGTTTTAGTTTTTGTGTGATTGGTGTCTGCTAGACTGCAATGGCCTCCCTGCGAGTGCGTGCCCCCTTGCCAGTTTAGGTATGACACCACTGCAGGGTTGTCTGATTGAATCAGCAATGGTCCTGGCTTGAGGTAGGGTAGGAATGCCTAAAGGGTAAGACAGACCGCTTTCATCTCCAAGAGATTGACATGAGCTAGAGTGGACCATCGACCCTGGGTCTGATACAGACCCAAGTGGGCGCCCCACCCATCCAGGGATGCGTTCGTGGTTAACGTCTGCATGGGAGGGGGGAACGGAAGGGCATTCCCTGACACAAATTGGTTTTGATTGTCCACCAGGTGAGGGCCGACACTAGGAAGGGAGTGATCCGAATCTGGTCAAACTGTCCAGTTTTCTGAGACCACTGATTCTGTAGAGTCCACCGGACAGGTCTCATGTGGAGACGAGCGAATGCCACCGTGGGAATAGCGGCGGACATGTAGCCCAGTAATTTTAGCATTTGTCTGGCTGTTACTACTGGTTGAGATTGTATCTGTAGGGCCAGGGATATCAGAGTGTCCTGACGGGAGGGCGGAAGGAAAGCCTTCACCTGAACGGTGTCCAGAACAGCCCAGATGTATTATAGAATCTGTGTTGGCTCTGGATTGGACTTTGGCCAACTGACCATGACCCCTAGGTCATGAAACAGGGTGAGGGTGGCGGTCAGAGAGGATAGCAGAGCTTCTCTGGAGTCTGCTTTTATCAGCCAATCGTCTAGATATGGGAAGACGTAGTTTCCTTTTCCCCTTAGGGCTGCAGCTACCACCGCTAGGCATTTGGTAAAGACTCTCTGGGCCAAAGAGAGGCCAAATGGGAGAGCCCAAAACTGATAGTTTTGGCCCAGGAGGTGGAAGCGCAGAAATCTGTCATGAGCAGGGTGAATAGGAATATGTAGGTAAGCATCCTTCATATCCAGGGCACACATCCAATCTCCTTGTTTTAGGAGAGGCATAATAGCTGGCTGAGTGACCATGTGGAAATGCTTGTACTGAATATATCGATTCAGACATCTCAGATCTAAAATGGGTCTGAGATCTCCGGTTCTTTTGGGTACAAGGAAGAAATGGGAATAATACCCTTTCTGTTGTTCCACAGCTGGTACTGGTATAATGGTTTGTGTGACCAGAAATGCTGACAGTTCCTCTTGGAGAATAGGAACGTGCTGCAGAGGGTACTGAATTGCTCAGGGAGGGAAGGGAGGAGGGACGGAGATAAACTCCAGAGTATGTCCCATTTGGATTATTTGGAGTACCCATTTGTCCGAAGTGATTGTCTGCCAAGCCTCTAGATGGAGAGCAAAATGACACCCGACCGCCTCCGAGGCCTGATCGAAGAGGTGGGGGGAGAGGCTGGTGAGGTCACGGAGCAGTGGGCTGACCGGCCCCTCCTGAGGGACGGGCACAGGAGCCACGGGTAGCAGAGGGAGTACCTCCAGAAGTAGGGCTACCCAGTTAAAGGAAGTGCAAAAAGAAGACCTATACTCTTTTTAGAATGTAAAAGGAATACTGACATACAGTTACATGGATATTTCTCTAATGGTGTCTTTTCAAAACAAATCTATGATTTTTTGGTTGTAGATTTTCCTATACGCCCCACTTTCTATGGACTCCCTAAGATACACAAACACTTGAATGAGCCTCCATTAAGACCAATTGTGGCATCTATTGGGTCGATCACTGTACCTTTAGCCCAGTTTGTAGACCAATATATTAAGAAACTGGTCCCCCTTTGGCATGTTCATGTTAAAGATACAACACAGGTAATACAGCATGTGCAGACCTTAAAATTAGAACAAGGGGATTTTCTAGTCACGTTAGATATAAATGCTCTGTATACAAATATCCCTTATACAGATGGTCTGGAGGCAGTGAGAGAAACACTTTATCAAGATAGTGATTTGACAGAATCTTTTATTGAGTGTTTAACAACTTTGACTGAACTGGTACTTGTCAATAATGTTATTATGTTTGATAACCATTTTTTTCGTCAGATTAAAGGGACAGCGATGGGGGCTTCATTTGCCCCCAATTATGCTAACATTTATCTGATGCAATGGGAAAAAAGATCAGTTTTTTTAGAAAACAATCCTTACCTTACATATTTGGCATTTTATATTCGCTTTATAGACAATTTTTTGATTGTTTGGAGAGGTTCACTATTACTTTTTGAACAATTTGTAGTTTATTTAGAAAATACTAATTCAAATGTGTCCTTCACAAAACAAGTGGGGGACACATCAGATTGATTTTCTAGATTTGTGTATTTTTAAGAACGAAGAAGGGGGTTTGGACACTAAGGTGTTCATTAAGAAAACGGCTAGGAATTCCTTTTTAAAATATGATAGCCGTCATCCTAGACATATACCCTAAAACATTCCGAAAGGACAAATGAGAATAAAAAGAAATACTTCCTGTCCAAATCAGTATGAAAAAGACATAAAGGTTCTCATTAATAAATTTGAAGGTAGAGGTTATAACAAGATTGGTCTAAGGAAAACTAAAATGACAATGGATAAAATGAATAGAAATGATTTATTGATGGGCGTTTCTAGGGATAAGAACAAAACTACTGATCATACATGTACTCTTAATTTTGTTACAGAATATACGCTAAAAAGTTTTCTGATTAACAACATCCTGAATAAACACTGGGCTATTCTGAACTTGGAACCAAAACTTCAATTAGAACAAATGAAACCCCCCCGGATGGTATATAAAACGAGAAAAAATCTTGCAGACTGTGTTACTAGGAGCCACTTCCGGAGCAACGGTGATGTTAACACCCAGAATTTGCCAGGTGGGACTTTTCCATGTGGGACTTGCAGTTTTTGTGCGTATTTACAACCATCTGCAACTTTTCAACACCCAGTAACTGATAGGAAGCATACAAATCGGGACTTTATAAATTGTTTCCCCTCATGTGTTGCTTATGTGGCAATTTGTAAATGTCAATGTTTTTATGTTGGTAAAACTAAAAGGAATTTTAAAGTTTGTATATCAGAACATTTGAGATGTATTTCAAATGGTGATGTGAATAATGCATTGGAGGCTCATATAACATCTAAAGGTAGTGGACATTCCTTTAAATTCCAAGGTCTGCAGAAAATATATGCCAACCCTGGGGGGGAGATAGGGAAAATAGATTGTTACAAACTGAAAGCAAATGGCAGTGCCTTTTGGGAACACACAGAGATAAAGGACTAAATGCTATGTTTAGCTTAGTCCCTTTTTTAAAAGAAAAGGGATAAAATGAAATAAGAGATTTAAAAGTATCCAGCAAGTATATCCACTGAAGTCATAGGGGATTTTTTTTGTGCTTCAAATTTTGGCCTTCTCTGTATATGTATTGATCTGTATGGTTTTCTTTTTTTTTTTTTGGGGGATTTTTATTTATTCACACATAAATATTTTATACTTTCATAACTATATCTGATACATACCTATGGTGGTCAGCCTTTTCTTAGTATATGTGTGAGACACTGGTATACCTAATTGTTTCTACATTATTACTTCATGATTTTGGTATAAGGGCACTTAACACTTTAAATGAATCTGTACCTTTAATTAGGGACTATTTAAATTATTCATTGGAGTAGATAGCATGCATTGACAAAGCGTCGTTAGTGACGTGAAACTTACATCTGCGTGCGCACGAGGAGTGTTGCTGTTTGTATATTTGTGTCTGTAGCAGTTTTTTATGGAATAAAAATGCTTTTTTAGACCTAAAAAGAGTATAGGTCTTCGTTTTGCACTTGCTTTAACTGGGTAGCCCTACTTTTGGGGTCGTTGATATTCGTTTTTTGTAGTGGCACCAGCTGCGGGACAAGTGGCCACCTTTTTTGATATTTAGCACCTTCAGAAGGTTGGTTACGACCCTTAAAGCCACCTCTGTTAGAATTTTTGTATTTTCCTCCTCTTTTAGAGTAGGAAGGATACTGGGTATGGTAGGTGTATTGAGGGATATGGTACATCCCTTGAACTGTATGAAGGGTCCTACCAGATGCTTGTAAGTCATCTAAGAGAGTCTGTGTACCTGGCCCGAATAATTTGGACCATTAAAGGGTGCATTGGTTATCTCATGTTGTACATCAGGTGTGAACCCGGACATACGAAGCCAAGCATGGTGACACAGAGCCACATCATTAGCTGAAAGTCAAGCAGAGGTATCTACAGCATCATAACCTGACCTGAGAAGGTGGCAGGAGGTGGAGTTAGTGGTAGTGACCATAGCCATTAAGAAAAAATTACTCACCTTAGTAATTGCTTTTCTTCTCATGGAGTCTTGCTATATTATGACTATATGCTGTCAGCCACTGCAGCTGAACTGCCCCGGAGAGGAAAGAGTTAACTCCAGAGAGTCTGGAGTTCCACAGCGCGCGGGCGCTATACCAAAGCTCTATCTGGCCAGTTTCAAATGAAACTGTCAGATCTTTACGAAGCTAACACTAAGCAACAAGTCTGTGTGGAAAGCTCTACACTAGCCAAGTGGCTACCTACTAGTAGGAATAACAACAATATAAACAACAATATAACAGCAATAATAATAATAAATGAATAATAGTATTATTAGTTTCTCCCTAACAAGCACTATTAGACCCCCTTCCCCAAGACTCAAGTCCAGGAAGGGCCAACATATTACTTAAAACAGAAATACCTAATTCCCCAACCCTAAATAAAGGGGGTGAAGGGAAGAACTAAAATAGCATGACACAGTGCTTGCACTAATTTGCCACCCCTACCCAAGTAGAAGTTCTGAGAGGGGCAGGAGGAGGTGGTCATAATATAGCAAGACTCCATGAGAAGAAAAGCAATTACTAAGGTGAGTAATTTTTCTTCAAACACCATGAAGTCTTGCTATATTATGACTATATGCAGATTACACAAGCAGTACCTCCATGGAGGAGGGTCAGAACCTACTTGGAAATAGGCTCTGAAGCACAGCTGTGCCAAGCGAAGCATCTCTCCTGGACTGAATATCAGGGAATAATGCTTGGTAAAAGTGTGAACTGTTTTCCAGGTAGCAGCTTGACAGATTTCCAGAATGGGAATATCTCCAGCAGCCGCTAGAGATGCAGCTGTACCCTGGTGGAGTGAGCCCTCAGTCCTGAGGGGTTCTCTACCTAGTTTTTGATAACAAAATTGGATACAAGAGACAATCCACCTTGCAATTGTCCTCTTAGTGGCAGGTTTCCCTTGCCAACCTCGCCATAGGTAAGGAAGAGTTGGAGGACTCGAACCTGTGACCCTTGGTGCATTCAAATAGTAGCTTAAGGCTCTTTTGGCGTCCAAGCTGTGCAGACTCCTCTCACCTGAGGAAGAATGCTCAGTGAAAATACTGGAAGAGATGGATTGGTTCAGGTGGAAATCTGAAACCACTTTAGGCAAAAACTTTCTGTTAGTCCTGAGGACACCTTATCTCTGTGGAAAGAGATAAAATCTTCTTCCACTGACAGGGCCTGTAGTTCACTTATCGTCTGGCAGAAGTGATAGCCACTAGGAAAACAGTTTTCCAAGTTAGAAACTTGAGCTTTGCTGAGGACAGAGGCTCAAAGGGGGTTGCATTAACTGAGCAATGCAAACATTCAGGTCCCAAGCGGAGCTGGTTCTCGAAAAGGAGGGTTGGTGTGAAGTAACCCTTTAAAAAACTTGGAAAGCACAGGGTGAGAAGAAAAGGAAGCAGGCTTCCCTGCTGACAGAAAAGCAGAGACAGCTGCCAGATGAACCTTTAAGGTAGCTGGCCTAAGGAATTTAAATGGACCAAACAGTCCAGTAAAATGGGCAGATCAGCAGATTCTGGGATAATCTGCTTCTCAGAGCACCAGATGGAAAACCTTTTCCACTTAGAATTGTAAGTGGCCCTAGTGGAAGGCTTCCTTGAAGCCTTTAAAATATCCAAAACACCTTGAGAAAGGTGTAAGTCAGCAAATTCTAACTCCTCAAGAGCCATGCCTTGAGATGGAGGGATTTGAGGTCCGGATACCACACTCTCCCCTGTGCACAGGCCAGTAAGTCGTGGACTCTGGGCAAGCTCAGGGCAGGGTGGACCGTCAAGGACAGAAGCAGTGGGTACCAGGGCTGTCTGGCCCAATCTGGAGCAATCAGAATCACCTTGCAGGGCTGAGATCTGATTTTTACTAGTACCCTGAAAAGAAGGGGAAAGGGGGAAAGGCATACAGGAACTTCCCTTTCCAATCCAACTGAAAGGCGTCCAGGGGGACTGATCCCAGCACTGGAGGCCTGCAACAAAACAGAGGAAGTTGGTGGTTGTCTGGGGCTGCGAAAGATCTATCTGAGGGTGCCCCATCTGGCAAAGACTGACCCCAGCACCTGAGGATTCAGAGCCCATTAAGTGATGGCCCTGAGAAATCCTGCTGAGGGCATCCGCCAGACATTGTCCTTCCCTGGAAGGTGAACTGCTATCAGGGAGTGTTCAGGGGTAAGCCAGAGACCACAACTTCATTGCTTGGTGCACAAGGCTGATGACCGAGTGCCCTTGCTTATTGATGTACCACATTGTTGTGGTGTTGTCTGTCCTGACTTGAACTACTTTGTTCTGGACAGCAGCTGAAAATGCCTGAAGAGCTAAAAGACAGCTCTGAGTTCCAAAAGATTGATGTGGAGCAGAGATTCCTGGAGACCACACTCCCTGAGTGGACAGGTCGCCAAGTGAGCTCCCACCCTAACAGGAAGCATCCGTGGTGAGGGTGAGGAGTGGAAACGGAATGAAAGGAACCCTTGTTTTAGATTGCTTTGTTCCTGCCACCAGTGTAAGGCCAGGATCAGGGTTTGGGTCACTGGAACCAATTTGGAAAGGGGTCCCTCCTTTGAGACCAATAGGCCCTCAAATGGAACTGAATGTCCTCATCTGAATCTTGCTCCTTGCACTACAGCTGTGGAAGCAGCCATGTGCCCTAGGAATTGCAGAAAATGCCTTGCTGGTCGAGAGACCCGAGGGTAAAGGAGGATGCCAGGGCAATGAGTCTGTCTACCCTTTCCGAGGGAGAAATGCCCTGGCTAACTCTGTGTTCAATTCTGCACCTATGAAAGTTAGTACCTGAACTGGTTCTAGAACTGACTTTGGTAAATTCAGCAGGAATCCCAGGGAGTGAGAAGCTGCTGGGTGACTTGCAAGTGGATTTTACCTGATCTGGGGACTGACCCACTATGAGCCAGTCGTCCAGGTAGGGAAACACAGCAATCCCTTGCCTTCTTAAATGAGTCACTACCACAGCTAGACATTTCGTGAATACCCTTGGCGCAGAGGTAAGGCCGAAGGGCACTGCCCTGAACTGGTAGTGGCCTGAGGGTAGTTCGAACCTGAGGTACTTTCGGTGAGAAGGCCTGATCAGAACATGAAAATAGGCATCCTTGAGGTCCAGGGAAGCTAACCAGTCCCCTGGCCTCAGGGAGGGTAAAATCATTGTCAGAGTTAACATTTTGAACTTTGGTTTCAAAAGATGCTTGTTCAGGTACCTTAAATCTAAAATGGGCCGCCATTCTCCTGTCTTTTTTGGGGTAAGAAAGTATCTTGAGTACAGCCCCTTGCCCTGATGGCAAGGAGGGACCCTTTCTACTGCTTTGCAGTCCAAAAGAAGAAACCTCTGCTTCAAAGCAAGGGTTTCTGAAGGATTTGCAGTGGAAAATGTCTGGCTCTCATCTTCTGAAACTGTTTGAAGCTGAGAACCAGACCCTGGCCTATTACCTCCAGAACCCACCTGTCCGAAGTTAGGGACACCCAGTTCTGGCTGAAATAAACCAACCTGCCCCCCACTGGTACAGGAGAATCGGCCCTGGGCACCCCATCAGGGTGCCTGCTTGGCAGTAGCCTTAGGCTGAGGGGAGGGGGACGGTTTACTTGTGCCCCGTCTACCTCTGCCTCTAAAGAAACCCCTCTGTGCAAATGCAGAGGCGGCCTGAAATTGGTAAAAAGGCCTGTGGAAAGGCCTGCCCCTACCTCTGGGAGCGTGCCTCTGTGGAGTGGCATGCCTCTCCTTAGCCTGGGCACTTTTGTAGGTAGTTCTGTATTCATCCATCTTTTTCATATAGTTTTCTGTTTGTTCCCCAAACAGAGAATTACCCACAACAGGAAAATCCATAGCCTTTGACTAAGTATCTTGGGACAGATTAGTGCATCTGAGCCATGCCAACCCTGAGAGAAGCTACAGAAGTGGCCATGACCCTAGAGGAAACATCATTAACATCAACAGCAGTATGAAATTGAACTGTAGAGGCTTCAATGCCATCAGCAGCCACCTGTTCCAACTCACTCAGCCAGCTGGCCATGGGCCTGCTTGGCTAACTGCAATACTGTGTCCCACCTAGATTTCTGATATCTAGCCACATAAGCCATATAATTTGCCTGCCTGAGTCCCAAAGAAGCTGCCATATACTGTTTTTTCGCCATGGCATCAATCTTCCTGGAATCCTTATCAGGAGGATGTGAGGCCAGAGGAATATTAGCCTTGTCACAGGCTGCAGCTTGTACCACACCTACATGACTACACTGCTCAGTGAGGAAGTCTGTATCAGAGCCTGACAAGGTATATCTTCTGTCCATTTTTTTATCTACAGGAGGGACAGAATGAGGATTTTTTTAAATCTTTGTTGTTTGCTTCCTAAATGACTTATGCAAAGGAATAGACAACCTCCTAGACTCTAGTATATCCATCATTTCTACATAATCAGGCTCCTCTTGCTCATCCACAGCTTCCTCTAAAGGAAGCTGGAGGGTTTCTGCAACCTTTTGTAAAACATAAAATGAGAAGGGACTCAGACAGAATAGGAGGAGATTCTAAAGGTCTATCTGGAGAAATGTCCGGTTCAATGGCACGTCCAGACCCTCCCAGCCACACATGTAATGATCAAATTCTCCCTCCCTCTCCTGTGGTTCATAAAATTCTCAACATCATACCCTGAACCACTGGCACTGAATGAACCAGCCTTTACCAACTGTAGGTGGTCTGCAGGACCCTGAGACAGTGACTGGACAATCTGTATGGCTTTAGCTATTTCTGCAGCAGTTGGAGAGACAATTTGGACTCCAAACCTACTGATTTCTTTGTCTTTTCACTGAGACTGGTTCCCCTGAACCAGCCTTCCTTCCCGAGGAAGTCTCGCCTGGTCAGAGGGCACTCCCTCTGGTCTAGTGGGTACTGGACCGGGCTGGCCATCTGGGTCAGCGGACTTCTTGGCCTCTCGTTCCCTGAGCCAGCCCAATCTCTTTTCCAGGGTGGCTGCAGGGAAAATTTTACACACCTGGCAGTCTGACAGGAGGTGGTCAGACCCCAGACAATAAACACAAGTGGTGTGTGGGTCAGCCTTGGCAAAGGCTTCCCCACAGACATCACAGTGTTGAAACCCAGTGGTCCCGGTTTTCTTTTGGGTTTCAGACATAATGCCAGCCTCAACCAAAAACTTGCCCTTTGATGGGAAAGCAGGCAAGACACCTTATCGGTTCCTAACCGTAATGGTATTTGAAAAACCTATTTTAAAAGCAAGGTTTTTTAGAACCGATAAGAACTGGAACCGCACTCTAAAAAGCCCAACCAACACTTTAAAACGTTAATTTAACAAACCGATCGGTTCAAAACCGAACCGATAATTGAATTTCCACACAGACTTTAAATTTTCTACTTACGGTTTACCAGATAGAGCTTTTAACGAAATGCGGTAAAATAAATATTTTTGCGGTTCAAATGAACCGAAAATACTCGCTTGAACCGAGAAATGAACCAATGTGAAGGAGCTGATCTCCGGAGCGACTGTTCAGTGAAGCGGAGTAAAGAATCTGACAGTTTCATTTGAAACTGGCCAGATAGAGCTTTGGTATAGCGCCCTCGCGCTGTGGAACTCCAGACTCTCTGGAGTTAACTCTTTCCTCTCCGGGGCAGTTCAGCTGCAGTGGCTGACTGCATATAGTCATAATATAGCAAGACTTCATGGTGTTTGAACTAGTCTTTCTCCTGAGAGGGAGGAAGTTTATTGACAGTTTCTATGATAAGTCCCCAGGGTAAGTTGATACTTTATCATGTGCCCCATATAGTTTAAGATACGACTATTCATAGTACCTGAGGAAAAAACCTTCCACAGGTAATCTAGTTTTCGGGACTCTTTATCAGGAGGTAAGAAGCTCAAGTGTTTAGGTTTTTTAGTCCAATCATGAGCGGCAGTAATGATCACAGAATCAGCCTCTGGCACAGTGGAGAGGAATGGGTGGTCTAAAGGCGACTGGTATAGTTGGTTAGCATTACAAGGAACCACTGTAATGTTGGAAGGTCGCTGCCAAGCAGCCAGTAAGGCATTTTGATATGTAGGTATTAGTGGTGGAACCACTAAAGCTGGTTCCTCTGGCAATTCTAAGTAGTCTGCCATGTCCTTACGGTATTTGTCACGTTCCGTAGTGGAAAAGCTCATCACTTTTTGTATTTGAAGTATCATATCGCTAAAGGTGGGATCATCTGGAAAAGAGGTAGCCAGTAGAAGAGGCAAATCTTCGTCCAGAGAGGAGATGGCTAAAAAAGGGGAATCCTGTCCCTGAAAATCGAGGGCAGGGTACGCCACATTCATATCATCAGGGAGTTCTCCATGTAGCTCCCATTCATCTGAGTAATCCTCCATGTTAGGAGGAGAATAGGCAGGTTCAATATCAGAGTCATCATTACGATGACGTGTGTGAGATGAAAAGGGACTATCCCCCTACCTGGGTTAGGAGGGGGGACACAACGCATGTTGTGTAATACATGCTGCACAATGTTAGAGATGTCCTGTTGTTCCTGGGAAGGGGGAGGGGTGGGGGCTGGGGAACAATGGGGTTGATGGAGGGAACAGGACGTACAGTACATGCAGGTCTTGAACCTGGGTGATAATAACCAGGGTCCCTGTCTCGATCTGGCAGACCTCTGTATGAGCCCACTTTTGTTGGCTGAGGGGCATAATGAAGGGCAAAAGCCAACGCTTACCCTGAGGTCACTGGGACCTTGTAGAGGATCCCATTGAGGCATTATCATGTAAAAAGCCTGCCAACGTTGACAGGGGAGAAGCCCTCATTGACGGAGCAACAGTGGGTTTTGTTGCCAAAAAGACGCTTGAGAGTGTTGTTGACGAGAGGTGAAACAACATCGTCAACAGAGCAGGTATTTTGAGCACAGCATTTAGAGCAGAGGCAAGCATCGTCGATGACAGCATAGCCCTCGTCGATGAGAAAGCTTGCCCAAAGTGCTCCGTTGACGACAGAGGAGCCCTCGTCAACAAGGAAGCATGCTTTGGACCCACCGTTGACAAGAGAGGAGCCCTCATCGATGAGTAGGCATGTTCCTGGTGTTCTGTCGACGGTGTAACCATTGAAATGGTGGCTGTCAACGAATGCCTTGAGCAGGAGGAAGAGGGGGCTTGACCCTCTCCTTACCTCGCTCAACATAAGAACTTGAGGCTGGGGATCCCTTGGAATGGACCCCTTGTTCTCTGGCTGAGACATTTTCTGCTCTGCAGTATGATGCTAGAGTTCAAGTACTCATCGTTGACAAGTAGCCTGGTTAAATTCTTGACAATGTTTGCAGGAATTAACGTTGTGTGAGGGTCCCAGACATCTCACACAAAGCAGATGGTTATCAAGCAAAAATCTTCCTGCCCCATCGACAGGAGCAGAAATAACGCTTGTTTGAATGAAAATTTTAAGACATTTGTCTGGAATCCAATTTCTATTCGATGAGTGCTGCACAGAAGTTGAACTAGTTGCTGCGCAGGCTCAAGGCAGGGCGAGAAAATGAACTGAGGATACCAGGACCACCCACACGATATAGGAAGCAGGATGTGAGGTCATGCGCAGGGGTCCCCGAGAAAACATTAGAAGAAGCTGACGGCAGCGCCTCTGCTGATACTCCCAGAAGTAGTAATTACTGCAAGAGACCATTCCTGGAAATCTACTGTTACAGGTGAGTAACCTCTTTTTCTATGGACGTGGATAGAATGTTCATCCACACTCTAGCATACTCCTAGCAGTTCTCCAGGAGGAGGGAGGCAAGGACACACTCCTACTTAGGGAATAGTGACTGGAGAACCGAGGCACCAAAAACAGCATCCCAGCATGACTCGAGGTCAATGTGGTAATGGGAAATGAAGGTGTGCTGACCTCCAGGTAGCAACACTGCAGATTTTCTGGATAGGGACGTCCCTGGAAGCAGCCACTGATGCAGCAGCATGATGGATGGAATGAGCCCTTTGCCCTATGGGAGGCTCCTCACCAGTCAACATATAGCTGAGACCAATGCAGGATACAATCCACCTGCCAATCATCCGCTTGGCTGCAGGTCTGCCAGGTGCGGCTTCAGAGTAGGTAACAAACAGCTGGTGAACCTCTCCCCAAACTCCAGCAGTGCGCTCTTTGTAATAATCGAGCGCTCGCCTCAAGTCCAGAGTATGGAGTCTGTGCTCGGCCTCCAAGGTGTGGTTGGTAAAATACACCGGCAGATTAATCACCTGGTTAAGTAGAAGATCCAACACAACCTTCGGAAAGAACTACAGGTTGTCCCTGTGGAAGACCCGCTAAGACTCCACCGGAAGTGCTGGGAGCTCACTGATCCTTCTGACTGATGTGACAGCCACCAGGAAGGCGGTCTTCCATGACGGGTGAGACATGTCATACCTGTACATCAATTCGAATGGCTTGCCCATGAGCTGTGCCAAAACCAGCAACAGATCCCAAGGTGGTGGTGGTTCACGTACTGGAGGAGAAATATGGTCAAGGCCCTTGAAAAAGCACCATACCACCTTCTCCTGTGCCACCAACTGCTGACCGGCAAGCAGAGATGGCTGCCAGGTGCACCTTAAGGGTCGTGGCCTGACCTGGAGAGGGACCATAGGTAATCAAGGATGCTAGCCACTGGACAGAACAAAGGGTCCAACCCTTTGCTCTGGCACCTAATGGAAAATCTCTTCTACTTGAAGGCACAGCATTTCCTGGCCAACCCCTTCGAGATGCCTCCATGACAGCAAGGACATCTCGAGAGACCCAAAGCCTGGAACTCTAGCCACTCAGGAACCAGGCTGTCAGGTGCAGCGATTGAAGGTCCGGATGAAGAACCTTCCCTGACTGATGGAGGGCAGGTCTGGGTATAGAGGAAGATGCCTCAGGAGCCTGCTGCTGAGAAGACTGAGGTAACAAAACTGGCACGGCCCGTCCAGAGAAACCAGAATCACCTGTGCCTTGTCCCTCCTGGCTTTGAGGTGCACCTAGTGGATCAAGGGAAGTGGAGGGAAGGCATAGAAGAAAAAATTACTCACCTTAGTAATGTTGTTTCTTCTAATGGAGTCTTGCTATATTATGACATATGCAGTATAACCCCAGGTTAGAACTGCTCCGGAGGTGAAAGAGTTAACTTCCATGCAGGGCATGGAATCTTGAGCGTGAGCTCGGTTGAACACTCTGTCTGTTGAAGCTCAAACTTAAACTGTCAGATCTTTACGAGCAAAACTCACTAAGGTTCTGTGTGGAAGCCGTGAACCACACTAGCCACTGGCTACTAACTACAAAACACCTTTTGATCTTGATCCCAAAACAAAGACTCAAGTCGGGAGTTCAAGAAGAAACTTAAGATAACACCTAAGCACCCTAGAAGGGTGAAATGAAGTGGGCATCAAAGAAGTGCCAACATTGCACTGCCCACCCACATCCCAAAAACAGAGGTTCTGAGAGGGGCAGGCTGGGGGGGAGGTCATAATATAGCAAGACTCCATTAGAAGAAACAACATTACTAAGGTGAGTAATTTTTTCTTCAAACAACATGAAGTCTTGCTATATTATGACATATGCAGACTACACAGCAGTACCTCCATGGAGGAGGGACAGAACCTACTTGGGAAATAGGCTCTGAAGCACGGCTGTGCCAAATCGAGCATCACTCCTAGCCTGGATATCCAAGGATTAGCTTAGTAAAAGTGTGAACTATTTTCCACGAGCTGCTTGACATATCTCTAGGATAGAATGTCCCTGGCAGCAGCCAGAGATGCAGCTGTACCTCTGGTAGAGTGAGCCCTCAGGCCTGAGGGAGGAACCTTACCCAGTTTTTCATAACAGAATTGGATACAAGAGACAATCCACCTGGCAATGGACCTTTAGTGGCAGGTTCCTTTACCAACCTCACCATAGGTGAGGAACAATTGGAGGGATTCAACCTGTGACCCTGGTAATGCTCTATATAGTAACTAAGGGCTCTTTTGACATCTAAACTGTGCAATCTCCTCTCACCAGAGGAGGAATGGTCAGTGAAGTACACAGGGAGACATGGATTGATTAAGGTGAAAGTCTGAAACCACCTTAGCGAAAACTTCCTGTCAGTCCTGAGGACTACCTTATCTCTATGAAAGGAGATGAAATCAGGCTCCACTGACGAGGCTTGTAGCTCACTTATGCGCCTGGCAGAGGTGATGGCTACCAGAACACAGTTTTCCAAGTCAAGTACTTCAGCTCTGCTGAAAACAATGGCTCAAAAGGGGTTGCATAAGCTGAGCGATGCAAATATTAAGATCCCAAGCAGGGCAGGATCCTGAATGGGGGATGGTGTGAGACAACCCTTTAAAAACTTGGAGAACACAGGGTGAGCTGATAAAGAGAGGGCTTACCTGCTGACAAGAAGACAGACACAGCTGCCAAGTGCACTTTTTAGGTAGCTGGTCTCAGCCCCAAGGAATTCAAATGCACCAAATAATCCAGGATCGTGAGCACACCAGCCGATTCTGGGGAAATATGTTTACCAGCACACCATATGGAAAATCTTTCCATTTTGAATTATAGGTAGCCCTGGTGGAAGGCTTCCTAGAGGCCTTCAAGATATCCAATACACCTTGAGAAAGGAGTAGGTCAGCAAACTCTAACTCTTCAAGAGCCAAGCCTTGAGATTGAGAGATTTGAGGTTCGGATACCAAACTCTCCCCTTGGCACAGGTTAACAGGTCGTGATTCCTGGGAAGGCATAGGGAGGGTGGACTGCTAAGGACATGAGGAGTGGGTACCAGGCTGCCTGGCCCAATCTGGAGCAATCAGGATCATCTTGCAGGATTGAGATCTGATTCTGACTAGCACTTTGAAAAGAAGAGGGAAGGGGAAAAGCATAGAAAACTTCCTTCCCAACTGAGAAGGAAGGCATCCAGAGGGACTGAGCCCAACACTGGGGCCTGCAGCAAAAAAGGGAAGTCGGTGATTGTCTGGGGCTGCAAAGAGATCTATTTGCGGAATGCCCCATCTGGCAAATATTACCTCCAGTACCAGGGGATCCAGTGCCCATTCGTGATGGCCCTGGGAAATCCTGCTGAGAGCATCCGCTAGGGCATTGTCCTTGCCTGGGAGGTGAACTGCCATAAGGGAGGCGTTCAGAGAATAAGCCAGAGACCACAACTTCATTGCTTTGGTGCACAAGGCCGTAGACCGAGTGCCCCCTTGCTTGTTGATGTACCACATTGTAGTGGTATTGTCTGTTCTGACCTGAACTACCTTGTTCTGGACAGATGTGGAGAAAACCTGAAGTGCTAGAAAAACTGCTCTGAGCTCCAGCAAATTGATGTGGAGCAGGGATTCCTGAGGGGACCACAGCCCTTGGGTGGAAAGGTCGCCCATGTGAGCTCCCCACCCCAGGAGGGATGCATCTGTAGTAAGGGTCAAGGAATGAGACTGGGGGTGAAGGGAACCCCCTGTCTCAGATTGTTCTGATCCTGCCACCACTGAAGGGCCTGGATCAGGGTTCGAGTCACTGGAATCAATTTGGTTAGGGGATCCGTCCTTTGAGACCAAAAGGCTCTCAAATGGAACTGAACGTCCCTCATCTGAAATCTCGCTCCCTACACTACTGCTGTAGAAGCAGCCATGTGCCCCAGGAGCTGTAGGAAATGCCTTTGCTGGTCGAGAGACCTGCAGGGTGAAAGAGGAGGCCAGAGACACCAGGGTCCTTGCTCTCTCCAGAGGAAGGAAGGCTCTGGCTTCTTTTGTGTTCAGTTCTGCGCCTATAAAGGTGAGAAGCTGGACAGGCTCCAGAACTGACTTTGGAAGATTGAGAAGGAAACCTAGAGATGTAAGCAGCTGCTGGGTTACTTGCAAATGAAGTTTGATCTGTTCTGGAGACTGGCCTACAATGAGCCAGTCATTCAAATAAGGGAAGATAGCAATCTTTGCCTTCTTAAATGAGCAACTGCTACTGCCAGGCATTTTGTGAACACCCTTGAGCCGAGGAGGGTCAAGGGCATTGCTCTGAACTGGTAATGGCCTGAGGTACTTTCAATGGGAGCTTCTGATGAGAACATGGAAGTAGGCATCCTTGAGGTCCAGGGAGGCTAGCCAGTCCCCTGGCCTTAGAGAGGGTAAAATAATCCCCAGGGTCACCATTTTGAACTTTGGTTTTAAAAGGTGCTTGTTTAGATACCTGAGATCCAGAATGGGCCGCCATTCTCCCGTCTTTTTTGGGGTAAGGAAGTACCTGGAGTACAACCCTTTGCCCTGGTGTATGGGTAGAACCCTTTCCACGGCTCTGAGAGCCAGGAAGGCAGAAACTTCTGCTTCCAGGGCAAGTGCCTCTGATGGGTTTGCAGGTGGAAAAGATCTGGCTCTCATCTTCGGAAATTTTTTGAAGCTGAGAACCAGTCCCTGGCTTACTGCCTCCAGGACCCACTTGTCTGATGTTAAAGAATTCCAGTCCTGGACAAAGTAAGCCAGCCTGCCCCCTACAGGTAGTGGAGAATCGGCCCTGGCTACCCCATCAGGGAGCCTGTTTTGCAGGGGCTTTGGGTTGAGGGGTAGAAGCAGGCCACTAGAACCCCTTCTGCCCTTCCTCTAAAGAACCCTCTGGCCATAAGCAGAAGAGGAGGCCTGGGCTTGGTAAATGGCCATGAAAAGGCCTGCCCCTGCCCCTGACATGCTGCCTTGAGGAGTGACTTGCCTTTCTTTTGGCCTGTGCACCCTATAGGTGGTCCTATACTCATCCATTTTCTTCATATAATTCTCTGTCTGCTCCCCAAACAGAGAATTTCCCACAACAGGAAAATCCATAGCCTTAGACTGGGTATCCTGTGACAGGGCAGTACATCTGAGCCAGGCCATTCTGCGAAGAGACACAGATGTAGCCATAACTCTAGATGAAACATCATTAGAGTCTACAGCAGCATGAAATTGCACCTGGATGCCTCAATACCATCCACAACCACCTGCTCCAGCTCCTGGCAAGCTGTTCAGGGCCTGTTTTGCTAGGGCCAGGACAGTATCCCACCTGGATTTCTGGTACCTAGCTGCATAAGCCATATAATTTGCCTGTCTGAGTCCCAAAGATGCTGCCATGTACTGCTTTTTGCCATGGCATCCATCCTCCTGGAGTCCTTTTCAGGAGGGTGAGAGGCTAGAGGAATATTAGCCTTGTCACAGGCTGCAGCCTGCACTACCCCACATGGCTGCACTGCTGAGATAGAAACCCGTGATCAGAGCCTGATAAAGCATACCTCTGCCCATCCTTTTATCCACAGGGAGGATAGAATGAGGAGTTTTCAGAATTTTTACTGTCTGTTTCCTAAAAGATTTATGCAAGGGAATAGACAGTCTCCTAGACTCTGGAATATCCATCATTTCCACAAAATCAGGCTCTTCTTGATCATCAACAGCTTCCTCAACAGGGAGTTGCAGAGTGTCAGCAACTTTCTTGTAAAACAAAAAATGAGAAGGGGACTCAGATAGCCTGGGAGGGGACACTCCTGAAGGTCTGTCTGGAGAGTGTCCGTTCAATGGGCACATCCAGACTGTCAAAATCACACTCACTCTCCTCATTCCTCCTCCCTTCCCTGGTTCATAAAAATCTTCAAAATCATAATCTTGAACCGGGAACCGACCGAACCGGGCGCTTACCCAATGGTGCCGGTTCGGATGGAACTGGGGAAAGAGACTGGACAATTTGAATAGCTTTGGCTATTTCCTCAGCGGTTGGTGAAATAACTTTTGGCCCCAAACTAGCTGACCTTCTAGCCCTTTTAGTTGGAACTGGCTCCTCAGAGCTGGCTCTTCGTTGGCCCGAGGAAGCATCGCCCTGGTCAGAGGGCACTCCCTCAGGTTCGGCTGGAACCGAACCGGGCTGGCCATCCGGGTCAGCGGACTTTTTGGCCTCCTTTCCTGAGCCTACCAACTCTTTTTTCCACGGTGGCAGCAGGAAAATTTTTACAAATCTGGCAGTCTGCATTGAGGTGGTCAAACCCCAGACAATATACACATATGGTGTGTGAGGTCAGCCTTGGCAAAGGCTTCCCCACAGAGGCCACAGTGCTGAAACCCAGTGGGTCCGGTTTTTCTTTTGGGTTTCTCAGACATAGTGCCAGCCTAACCAAAACTTGCCCGTTAATGGCAATCCACCAAGCAAGACTCTCTTATCGGTTCCCAACCGTGTCACGGGTCATGGAAAAAAACGTGATAAAATCCATTTTTTTTTTAGAACCGATAAGAACTGGGAACCGCACTCTAAAGGTCTAGAAAGTAATTTTTAAACCCCTCTGATCGGTTCAAACTGAACCGAAAAAGACGTCTACAAGTTCCACACAGAAGAAAAATAAAAAAGTAAGCCTATCTATTACTTACAATACCACAGACAGAGCTTGAACCGACGATTGCGGTTAAATTTCGTAAATAAACCGAGATTTACACTTTAAAACCGATAAACAAACCGGAGCAGCAGGAGGAATCTCCGAGCGACTGTTCAGTGAGTGCGGAGTAAAGAATCTGACAGTTTAAGTTTCAGCTTCAACAGACAGAGTGTTCAACCAAGTCCACTCAAGATTCCATGCCCTGCATGGAAGTTAACTCTTTCACTCCGAGCAGTTCTAACTGGGGTTATACTGCATATGTCATAATATAGCAAGACTTCCTGTTGTTTGAAGAGGCCTGGGGTCCAGGGCCTCGAGAAGCATCCCTGCAGCGTTCCCTGTTGAGGGCAGGCACAAAAATGAAAATTACCTACCGTAATTGTTGATCTTTCTGTGTATCTTCACCATTCATCACTGGCGGGTATAGCGCTGGAGCTAGGACCCCGTGGGAGACTTTTTTTTTTTTAATTCTATGGGTGGAGTTGACGTAGGGCCAGAGCCGCCCTCGAGGTTGATGTTCTACGTGGCGCTCACGGGTTGGCCGTTATCTGTCATCGACTTCGCACCAGCCCCAGTTCTGAGATGCTGGAGAGTGTAAGGAAAGGGAGGTGGGGTGGGGCAAGGGGAGCCAAGGTGACAGATAAAAGGAAAGGACATATAAAAACTAAAAAGAGAAAAACGACAGAGGAGACAGGAAGTAGAAACTAGATATGGGAAATTGGGGAAAAGGCAAGGGGCCCCAATCTCTAGAAAGGAGGTGAAAGAAAGAGAGGGATGGGGGGGAGAAGACCACCCCCCCAGAGGTGATCCTGAACCCTAGGATTTTGACAAGGACGATAGACCAGAATCTGGACCATCAAGGTTAAGAGCTGTCGGGAGGCAAAGCCTGAAACTACTAAGCAGCATTCTCTCGGGAAGAGCCAACCTTAAGAGTGGGGGTCAGAAATAGGGGTGTGTGTCTCGTACTCCTCCTCACCCCCCAAAAATAAGGGAAAAACTTCAACGCCAGGAAGGCTATCAAAGGATATCCAACTTAAGGTAATTAAAACCAAGGGTTTGAGGTCAAGGGGAAAAACGGGAGGGGGAGTCCCCCACCCAATCCCTCACCTCACTCCAGACAGAAGTGAGGGGAGATAAGATCAATGACGGGGGAGAGGGACCCCCACCCCAAATAATACCTCCTACAGGACAAAACTCCTCCCTGTGTGTCTCCAGGGTCCCCTTCCTCCTAACCACAAGGGAGAGGAGAGCGAGGAGAAAAACAACAGAGAGACACACAGAAGGGAGGAGGGAACCCAGAGACTGAGGCCCCAGGGGGAAGGAGGATGGGATCTAGTGATGAATGGTGAAGATACAGAAAGATCAACAATTATGGTAGGTATGTAATTTTCATATCTCATCTCTGTCAGTCTTCACCAGTCATTACTAGTGAGTTAATGCAAAGCCCCTGGAGGGGGCCCTAAACTTCTATAAGGGACTAAGTCCCTTAGCCTCCTGTGGGTGAGACACTGGAGGAGAGAACCCTTACAGGCCTGGGAGGCCTGAGACTGGTCCGTGTGAGATGGGGAGCCCCCACTGGGGGGGGGAAGGAAGGTGCCCCGAATGTCGCCGTTTTACTCTGCGGGAGAAGAGGAGGGTTCTCCGGTATGCGGAGATCACCCTATGCCGGGCCAGGGGTGACAACCGGGATACTAGCTCCAGGCCCTGAGCAGAGAGGGCAATAGCTTGCCTGGTTTCCTCCGTATCAGGCATTGAGGCTAGGAGTTGTCCTAGTCTGGACCAAAAGAACCTATCGTAGGAAGCAAAGTGGGCCTGAAGAGAAGCAATAGAAAGGATCCATGCCGAACAGAAAACCCTTCTCCTCCAAAAATCGAAGTCCGCAGAGTCCGAATCAGGGGGTCGGTCATGGTGGGTGGCATGAGGCCCAGAGGGGTGTCCAGGAGGTCAAGCCTGAAGAGGGGAGGCAGAGAACCTGGAGACCCGAAGCGACTTTAATACCATTGGTGTAGGTCCCCTGGGGCTGGAACAATGGAGAAGGGATGTAGCCAAAGCCGGTGAGATGCTTCCTGGAAAGGAACAGGCCAGGCGGGGACCACAAGGTTGGCTGCACTGTACTCACCTAAGAAGGCGCGTGTCACATGCTCAGGATTCCTGACAGGGACTGGGGTAAGATGGAGCTCGTCCAACATCCTCGCGAGGAAGTGCTGACAGGAAGAAAGATCAGATGCTTGGGAGATGTGGACAGATAATTCCTCTCCCTCTGAGGAGGAGGAGGAGGAAGATGCAGGCGAGCTCCAAGATTCACGGTCCGGCTGCACGGAAGCATGGTGGAACTCCTGCTGGTCCAGGGCATGGAGATAGGTAGGGAAATGTGCAGCAGAACCTCTGAACTGTTCCCAGGTGAAAGATCCCCTAGGACCGGGAATGCCTGGGATAACCGGAGATGGAGGCAGAGGCATGGGTGACAAGCTCCTAGCAACAGGAGAACAGCCTCTGTCAGGGCAGCGGGGCCTAGAGGAAACTCTCTGCAAGGAGGGAGACCCGAAGGTCCCAGCAGCTAACAGCCGTTCAACCGGATCAGAACGGTCAGAGCTGTGCCAATGGGAAGAAATCCCCCCATGAGGTGACTGGGACTGTGTGAGTCCAGATGGATGGCCCATGACCTCCAAAGTTGAAGTCCTTCTCGGGACTGATCCAGGGAAGAGCGAGGATCTGCACTGCGGCCCCTCCCAGAAACTGGCCAGGTTGTGGTGAGGGCGCCGCTGCCACACCCCGACTCCTCAATCCTCTTCAGAGTCCGAGAGGGACCTCTTCCTCATAGCCACCAGCCTAGGCAGCTGAAAACTCTGAGTAGACTCTGTAGAGTCCACCCAGGAATAGTACCCCCTTCCTGGCGTGCCCCGGGCTGTCCCAAACTTGGACTGTCCAAACACACCAGGGAAGGGGGTGCCCACCCCAGCCGGAAGAGCAGACATGCCAGTGGCCCCAGGTTGCCCGACAGTGGCCATGAGGACCACTGTTGGCTGGTCAGTACCACTGACCCCAGAGCCTACCTGCAACGACTGACCCCCAGAGGGAGGCCGAGTGGGGGCAGAGGTGCTGGACACAGAGGGATTGGACGATTCCAAAGAATCCAGGACCCAATCCGGATCAGACCTGGAGTCCTCCTCTGAGGAGGTAGATCCAGAGGTCTGATGCCAGATCACCCCTCGATGCCCAGAAGTTCCCGGACAACGAGCCAGCCCACCTTCAACCCCGGCACTGCAGGCGGCACCGGAGCCAAGCACGGCACCGCACCCGATGCCACCACCCTCCCCGTCGCCGCGAACGGCACCAGTTCGGGCGCAGCACCGTCCCCATCCCCAGCGCAGTGAATGGCCCCAGAGTCAGGAGTGGCGCCAACTCCACCGCGCATGGTGCCAGAACCAGAAACTGGTCCAGAAACTGCGGCTGCACTTCCCATGGCGCCAGGAGCAACAGCGACACAGAGAGATGGCCTGGTGCCGACCACGCCGCCGCCCTTCAAGCCTTCAATGCCGCGAATGGCACTGGGACCAAGGGCGGCGCCACCAGTCGACACCGAGGATGGTGCCGGCCTGGGCCCAGAGGGCCCAGAACATGACACTGAGGGAGCCTTCACCTCCAAAGAGGCGACTGCCATAGCAGTGCCTCCTGTCTGCCCCCCACCCCGAGAGGGGCAGACTGGGCCATCTGCACCATGGAAGAAGCCCCTGCCGCGGCACGGCTGAGAGATGC
Organism: Neoceratodus forsteri; assembly: GCA_016271365.2. NCBI lineage: Eukaryota > Metazoa > Chordata > Ceratodontiformes > Ceratodontidae > Neoceratodus > Neoceratodus forsteri. Next base: position 160,394,897 of record CM057454.1, on the reverse strand, counting down.
GGAGGCCTCCTCTTCCACGGGCCGTATGGGACTGGAAGGTGACCCGGAGGAAGGGGCGAGAATCCTAACCTTGGCCCGCTGACTGCGAACCTGCCCCCTGAAAGTCGACGGCGCACATCCTACCTTAAATGTGCGTATCTCAAGAACTCGACGGTCCATAGAGAAGCAGGCATCGCAGTTGTCCATGTCGTGGGCCGGGCCGAGGCAGGAGAGAGAAAGCTCATGCTGGTCAGTCACGGAATAAAGGTGGCCACAGGGTACCGACGCATAGGGCGGCCACCCCGCCGACCTTTCTTGCCCCGGATGAGACATGACCGCAAGTGGCAAACAATAAAGAAAACAGTACTTGACGTCACCTAAAAGTAATGAAACGATCTTACCGCAGAAGCGACGGCCAATCAGGCAAACAGAACCGAGACACACACAAGACCATGATTTAAACCAGGCTGCACACGCAGTTTGATTGATGAGTCTCCACACGAGGTCTACACTGGCGGCGGAGAAGAAGAAGAACTGAGGCGGAGTCAATGACAAATAACTGTCAACTCGCGAGCGCCACTTAGTCGGCCTCGAGGGCAGCGCTGGCCCTGCGTCAACTCTGCCCATAAAAAAGTGTCTCACGCGGGGTCCTAGCTCCAGCACTATACCCACTAGTGATGAATGGTGAAGACTGACACAGATAAGATCAGCCTCAGCTTTGCGTTCTCCCTGGAGGCAAACAGGTCCACCTGAGGGGTACCCCACTGGGAGAACAGACTGTGTAGTACCTCTAGGTGGGAAGACCACTGTGAGACACCTCGCCCACCGCCGAGCGCATCAGTCAGCTGGTTGGAGGCACCTGCCACATGAATGGCAAGATCGCAGCCTCCAGGCTGTGCATGAGGGTGCACAGAGAGAACTTCCTTGCACAGCAGCAGGGAGTGCATCCTGCCCTGTTTGTTGAGGTAGTACATGGTCGTGTTGTTGTCCATCCTGACCTGAACCACCTGACCCCGGATGTAAGGAGTGAATGCCGTCAGCGCTAGCCAAACTGCTTAGAGCTTCAGCAGGATGATGAGGCATCGGGACTCCTCGGGGGTCCAGAGCCCGTGGACTCCTTGTTCCCCCAGGTGGGCACCCCAGCCCATAAGAGAGGCATTGGTCGTAAGGATGACCATCGGCTCTGGGCGGACAAATGGAACCTTTACTGCAGATGCTTTGGGACTAACCAACACTGAAGGGTGTCCCATATCCGCTGGATCACAGTGACCAGCTGGTTGAAATGACCCTTGCACTGAGACCACTGGCTGGCCAGCTCCCACTGCACAGAGCGCATTCTCTAGTGGGCCCATCAGACCATGCTGGTGTAAGCCGCCATGTAACCCAGCAGGCGCAAGAAGTCACGGGCAGGGCGCAATTGCCCAACCCGAAATGATTGAGCAAAGGAGGAGAGAACCTCCACCCTGTCCACCGGGAGCTGGACTCTGCAAGGGTCGAGCTCCGCCCCAATGAAGTTGATCACCCGCGAAGGGCCGAGTTCCAACTTGGCCTCATTGACCAGGAGGCCAATGTCGATGCAGATCTGGAGGGCCAGATCCCTTGACCACTCAACTTACTGCCTGAAGGGACCAGCGATCAGCCAGTTGACCAGGTAGGGGTAAACCTGGACCCCAATGGCACCTCAGGTAAGCTGCCACCGCTGCAATGCACTTGGTGAAGACCGTGGGGCCTGAGGAAAGGCCGAATGACATGGCCTGGAACTTGTAGAGGGTTCCTTCAGCTCGGAAGCAGATGAACCTCCGATGTGACGGCTGGATCGGGACTTGGAAGAACATGTCCTGAAGATCCAGGTAGCTAAACCACACATTCTGCTCTAGAGATGGTATGATCTGAGACAGCGTTACCATCCTGAAGGTGCTCGACTTGAGAAACTTGTTCAGGCCATGCAGATCTAGAATGGGGCACCAGCCCCTGTCCGCTTTGGTACCAGCAGTACCTGGAGACAAACCCTGGGTGTTCTGGAGGATCTGTGACAGGAATCACAACCTCCTTGCAGAGGAGCTGGCCATGTCACAATGAGAACTGACAGAAAGTCTGGATACCAAGTCCTCCGTGGGGCGTGGCTCAGCAAGGAGGGTACTGCTTGAATTCCAGAGGCAGGCCCTGACCCACCACCGAGGACCCAACTATCCGTGATGACAGTGGACCAGGGAAAGGAAGTGGCAGAGCTGGCCTCCATGGGAGGACCAAGGAGAGGTGTGCCAGGCATGATGGAGGCACCTCATCCCGTCACTGGGCAGATTTAGAGGAGGAGGAGAAGGGTCTGGCTGAGGGCCACCAGAGCCTCTCTCCTCAGGCTTATGGATGACTGACGCCACTTACTTTGGGCGTAGGTCACCAGACCTGGGCCTGTTGACCAGCTGGGTTGGGCTGGTTTGGCCGCAGGAGTAGAGGTGGACCAAAAGAGCTTCCTTCTCTGCTGCTGCTTGGAGCCCTTGGGGTCCTTTTGGGCAGATGTCACGGAGTCCAAGGTGACAATGGACTTCTCTATGCGGGTGAGGTGGCCCTTGAACCCAAACCCAAACAAGCTGGTGCCCAGGAAAGGAACATCTGCCAGCTTGTGCAGAGTGTCTGCCATAAAGGTCGAGATCCTCAGCCAAGCCATGCGGCACATGGACACTGTGGCTGCCACAGAGTGAGCACAGGAGGAGTCCCCAATGTCCATGGCTGTCTGGAGCTGTTTTGCTACAGCCTGGCCCTCCTCCAGGACCTGTTTGTCTGTGGTCTGGAGGTCTGCCGGCAGATGATGAAGCACCTCATCAAGGGTGTCCAGCAGGGCATGGCAGAAGTGGGCCATAAAGATGGCCAAGCTCACCTAGTGAAGACCAAGCGAAAAGGCAGCGTAGAAATTCTTAGCCGCATGGTCCAATTTTTGTGACTCTTTGTTGGGCGGCTTATTGACGTCCCCAGTATTGCTCGAGTGCCTCAAGACTGAATCCGCCACCAGACCCTCAGCCGAGGGGTGTTCAGTGAATCCCGAGAGAGAATCGGTAGGTACCATATACTTGCGGGCCATCCGGATGGAGGGCGCAGGGCAGGAAGCTAGGCCCTACCAGAGCTCCAGGGCAGGGCCAAGGATGGCTTCCACCACTGGGAGGGCCTCAGTCATAGAATCCACCCAGTCGAGGATCTTGGTCAGTGAGTAACAGGCCTGTTTCTGGACAGGTTCCATTTTCATCTCTGTGGACTCAGAGATCAGTCAAAAGAAGGTCCAGAAGGAAGTAGGACCTTCTTGTTCGAAGACCCCCAAAAAAACCTCATTGACTGGACGGGAGTGCAGAGAGGAATTCTTGGACTCCAAAGAGTCATTAAAAAGAGGCTGACCACCGGAGTCCCCACTGACCCTCCAAGGACAGTCAGGGGTGACGGTGATCGACAGCCAATGAGTAAGCCCTTTGACCAGCTGAGACCCCTTAGTCAGAGCGCTGGTCAGTTGTTTAGGTGGTCCCTCCACCAGAATCGGGTGGAGACAGTGGTGTCAGCTGAGCCACAACTGTCTTGTTTGTCTCCTTGGGAGGAGAAGGCATTGGCTGGTCAAGCGAAAGCCAGGTGATGGCTGGTGTGGAAGCCGGGGTCGGATTCATAGTATCGCTGCAATCTGGGCTGAAGTCTCTCCTCACCCAAGGAGGATGAGAATGAAGAATAGCGGCGGCACTGCTTCCCATGGTGTCCAGAGTGAGAGCCACTCAACCAAGGGGAACGGGACCTCGACTGTCCGGGGGGACCGGTAGTGGGTCTCAGAAGGAGTAGGCAAACACTGAGACTCCTCAGGTCTTGGTCTCTGACCAGAGGTGGTGGGTCAGTGGACTGATCCAACCCTCCAATGGTCTAAGTCAGGACCAGAGTCCTGGACATGGAAGTGTCGGCCTCTTCAGTCGACAACTGGTCGGTCAGTTAGAGAAAAATCTCGGGCCGGGATTTCAACCGGCATCTCAGCCAACTGGCCTGATGGGGTTACCGTGGAGCCGATGGCCTGGGCCGAGGATTCGACCAAAGTCAGATCCAGAGATGTGCAGGAATCCAAAGCTCTCGACTGAGAGCGCTCCCAATCCCATGAACGTCGGTGGGTACTTTCTTTTTCAGAACTCTTTTTTGAATTTCAATTTGTGCCAAGAGGGTCCCTTGCCGAGGGTCAGCAGACACTGGCACAATTCCTTGAAGGACCGCATAAAAGTCAAGCCTAGCTGGAGCGGCACGAAGGCAGGGGCAGAAGAGGAGATGATGTGGTCTTCAAGTGCTGCAAGCTGTTCAACGGACCCCCAGCTATGGAGACCACCCAATGGGCGCCTCTTTGACTTGACCGCAGTTCCTTTGGCACAGATGGCCGAGCTTAAGTCGGGTGAGACAGTCCTTGAGAATGGTCAGGTGGAGCGACAGACAAAGTCGCAACCCTGGGGATCATGATCATGTCCCAGGCAATATACTAACATGGAAGGCGGGTAGGTTCAGGACATCTTCTGCCCACAAGGGCACCGGCGGAACCCAGGAGCAGACTTGTCCATCGCGGTCGTGATCGAAAATCAAGCTGAAGACAAAAACTTTCCAGAAATTTGGAATTAAATATGAAGATTTATGTGTGAGGGCCTACTCAACATAGAAGTCGTAAGGAGGGACCCTGCTTCTTCGGGCGGAAAGGAAGATCTGGTATAAGGTGGCAGAGCCGAGGGAGTTATCACCTGGGTGAGTTGGAGGAGCCAGCTTGAAGACAATTCTGGCAAGATTTAAGAGGAATGGCAACTGCCAGAAGTGGGGATAGAACATTATATCCACATCCCCAGAAAAGGAATTTAGGTGGTTGGGGGCTGGTGCCAATGTACACCAGAGGGCATGTGCAGTGCCATGCCCACAAGGCCTACTTGCATCACCAGCCCCCCACCAGAAAAGTTCTGGCTGCCATGGGGTCCTAGCGCCTCTGGATCATACCCATTAGTGAGAATCTATGGAGAACTTTGTAAAGCATCTATCCGATCTACAGTTCACACCTTTGCAAGGCATTACTGCCCGGACAGCCACTCTAAAAGGATGCCAGATTTGGGGCTGCAGTCTTAAACATAAACTTTTTCCAATATTGGTTACAGAGACGTCTCAGCTTCCCAAGGTACTGCTACAAAGTCTGCAACTTGCATATTATCACTGCTGGGCTCCAGTCAAAAGAAAAAAATTACTCACCACAGTAATCTTGTTTCTTCTAAGGGAATCTTTCTGTATTCTGACTTACGCAGTATGGTCTCACCATCGGACTGCCCCAGAGCCGAAATGGTTAACAGAACCTATGCAAATGATGAAATGCTAGGCTCGAGCTCGGTTTTCAAATCATTGTCCCTGGTAAACAACTCTAAATCGTCAGATTCTTATGAAGCATGTACTAAGCAGTTTCCAATTAATCTAATAATAATAACCCTCTTTAATAAACAATAAAGTATAAATAAGGATTACCCTTCTTTGAAAACTTCTAAAGTGGTATCACTAAGACTCAAGTCACAGATGCCCAAAAACAGAATATAATATACCCCCAGGTTTGCAACATCTCTACCACAGATGTAGTGCAGTGATTGTAGGTTTCGAGTAGGGGAGGAAGGGAGGCAGCTCAGAATACAAGAAGATTCCCTTAGAAGAAACAAGATTACTATGGTAATTTTTTTTTCAACCCCCAGGAAATCTTTCTGTATTCTGACTTACGCAGAATACCAAGCAGTGCCTTTGGAGGTTGGCCTATAACCTATTTAGGAAACAGGCTCTGCAGGATTGTTGTGCCAAACCTAGCATCACCTCTGGCCTGGACATCCAAACAATAATGCTTGGTGAATGTGTGGACTGTTTTCCAAGTTGCAGCCTTGCAAATGTCCACTAGGGGGATATCTCTAGCAGCTGCTAGAGAAGCTGCAGTACCCCTAGTTGAATGGGCCCAGAGACCCGCAGGTGGTTGTTTGCCCACCTTGCTATACCAAAACTGAATACAGGCTACAATCCATCATGCAATGGATCGCTTTGTGGCAGGTTTTCCTTTTCCCACCTCTCCACAAGTGAGAAAAAAACTGAGTTTGATCCTGTCTATGACCTTTTGTGTAGTCAAGATAGTAGCTGACTGCCCTTTTCACATCCAGGCTGTGCAGCCTGCGCTCAACTGAGGTGGAATGGTCAGTGAAGAAGACTGGCAAAGTAATAGACTGATTGAGGTGGAACTCTGATACCACCTTGGGCAAAACTTCTCTGTTAGTTCTCACAACTATTTTGTCTCTACGTGCAGCAATATAATCAGGCTCTGTGGACAGTACCTGGAGCTCACGGATCCTTCTAGCTGAGGTAATGGCTACCAGGAAATGAAAATTACGTACTTACCGTAATTCTTGATCTTCTTTGTATTTCACCATTCATTACTGTTGGGTGACAGCGAGGCCTTGCCCACCTACGGAGATTTTTTTTTTTTTTTTATAGAGGAGTCAGCGTTGACGGCGCCCCCTGGAGTGATGCTCTGAGGCGAGGGGCGGCCGTTAGGCGCAGAGACTCCTCCTCCATTTCAGTTCTGTTGTCGGAGAGAGGTGAAAAAAGGGTTAGAAGAAAGAGTGAGGCAAGAGAACCGAGGGATAGAAAAAGGAAAAGATATAAACTGAAAAAGGAATAAGCCGACAGAGGATAGAAGGGAAAAGAAGAACTGCCTACCATAAGGGACCGAAGGGCCTCACTTCTGGGGTGGCTCTAAGGGAGGAACAGATAAGGAGGAGAAAGATGAAGGGTAAAAGAGAGAAGAGTAGGAGGGGAGGCTAGGAGGGGGGGAAGACTGCCGTTGGCAATTAGTTAAGGGTTATAAGCTCGGAACCACAAACAAGGGAGCAAGGATCCCATTTTGGAATTGAAAGAGAAGGTCAACTGAACTTCTCACTCAGAATGGACACCAAAGGCAGGTTCCCTAACCTCCCGCCTACCCAGTTTTTCCCAGACTCCAGCGGGAGCTCTTTAATCATTAAGAAGGAAAAACTCTGTTCCAAACGAGCTGCCAGCTAGGAGGAGGAAGCCCACCAGCATTTTGTTAAGTGATAACACAGTGTCATGTGAAAGTGAGGGGGGGGTGCCCACAGGGGGCACCCCTATGCCAAAGAGAGAGAGCGGGAACTCAATTGGACTCCCTAGAGGCAAGGCAGGGAACACTCTTAGAAAATTAGAGTGCTGGATAGCACTACACCTGTAGAGGCTGACATAACAGGATTAAGACTTGCCAGAATGGTCTGGAAAAGAGAAGTCGAGTCCCAAAAGGGATCATCTCTTTAAACTGTGAATTGAGAAGAAATGGCTGGGGAGAACCAAGAGATGCCCATTAAGGGCAGTCAGAAAGAGTTCCCTCAGGACAGATAAATGAAGCTCGTTCCTCCTATTCTCAGAGGGAAAGATCCGTTCAGAGGAACGGAAGAGAGCATGGGAAAAAAAAAAAAAATTTTTTTTGTGGCTTAACGGCCCAGGGAGAAAAAGGAGGGACGAGAAGGGAGGGGGAGACGACGAAGAAGGAGGCCCTTGAGGGGATGGTGGGAGGGATCGTGAAGATACAAGAGAAGATCAAGAATTACGGTAGGTACGTAATTTTCATATCTTCCTTGTCAATCTTCACCATTCATTACTGTTAGGAGTGGCCAGGCCTCCCCTAGAAAAGGGTGAAGGAGAGAAACCTCAGGGAACAGACCCTCAGCCTCCTATTGGTGACAAGTAGAGAGGAGACCCTGACCAATAGACAAGTGTCTAAGGTGGGTGAGGAGGAGAAAAGCTCCAAGGGGCTGTGGGAGGGGTTTCGAAGACGTCTCCCGCCCCTCACGGGAAAATAGGCTGGTCCCCCGAGGTAGAGCCAGTCACCCCATGCCGGGCCATGGGTGACAGTCGGAGAGATGAAGCCATGCCGTCCACCTGATTCAGATCGCTGTCCCTTCTAGCCTTGATGCCACCTCATTGGCGCCATAGGATGCCCCTCGCTGGTGCCTTGCAAGCTCTAGACCCTGTGCAGAGAGGGCAATGGCTTGTCTAGACTGCTCTGAGTCAGGCAGCAGAGCTAAGACCTGAGCCAGCATCGACCACAGATGCCTGTTGTAAGCAGGGTGGTGAGCCTGATGGGAGGGAAATGCACAGTAATTTCACGACCAGAAGAGAAAACCCTTCGTCCCCACTGGTCGAACTCAGCAGAATCAGAGTCCGGAGGCCTGTCGTGCACTGGGCGGCGAAGCCCAGGAGGAGCATCTAGGGACGTCAACCCTGAAGGTGGGTGAGGTAGAGAACCTAGAGACTCGTGGGGGGCACAATACCGTCTCCTGCAGTCTCCTGGGGCTGGAGAAGGAGTGGCTGGAGACTGCCAGGTGCGGATAGACGCTTCCTGGAAGGGAACTGGCCAGGAAGGCACCACCAAATGGCGGGCACTGAATTCACTGAGGAAAGCATGCGTCTGCCGCTCGGTATTGTCTCTATGAACGTAGGAAATACGAAGCTCCGAGACCATCCTCGAAAAGAAACGCTGATAGTCAGTGAAGTCAGCGTCAGAGGAAAGGTGGACAGGAAGTTCCTCTTCCTCAGGTGAGGAAGACGAGGAGGAAGTGGAGCTCGAATGTCCAGAAGACTCTTGCGGTGGGGGGGACAGGCGAAAAACCTGTTCGTCCATGGCCCTAACATAGGATGGGAAGGCTGCCGCAGTAGCTCTGAACGTCTCCCAAGTTAACGGCCCAGTGGGCCCCACATGGCCTGGGAGAGAGAGGGGGGTGGTTGCAGAGGGATGGGGGAAGGGCACCTAAAAGCAAATGCCTGGCCTCTGCCAGTGCTCTGAGATCCAGGTAGCGATGCCGCCAAAACTGGGGACCCCGTGATCACGCCGGGTTGTGTAGAAGAAAGGAAGGGAGGCAACTCTGGAAAGAGCCCTGAAGGGGAATCTCCCCTGTAGCACGCCTGGGATTGCATAGATTTTGACGGCAGATAAGGACTGCTTGGCCCACCCAGTCTGCCCATTTCCCTACCCAATGGATAAGCTGCAGATCCTAGTTAACCAGCAGCCTACTTCTTCCTACCCCCACTCCTTAGAATTGCCTTATGACTGTCCCATGCATGCTTGAATTCCACCACTGTTTTTGACTCCACAACCTCCTCCGGAAGGCCGTTCCATGCATCCACAACCCTCTCTGAAAAAATACTTCCTTAAATTACCTCTGAGCTGCCCCCTTTATCTTCAAATTGTGCCCCTTGTTCTTGCACACCTCTTTTTGAAAGATGCTACCCTCTTGGACTTTGTTGATTCCTTGAGATACTTGAAAGTTTCTATCATGTCCCCCTCTCCTCCTTTCCTCGAGGCTATACATATTCAGCTCCTTAAGTCTCTCTTCATATGTCTTCCGTGCAGACCCTGCACCATTTTAGTTGCCCTCCTCTGGACAGCCTCCATCCTGTCTATGTCTTTCGGTGATTGGGTCTCCAGAACTGCACGCAGTACTCAGATGGGGTCTCACCAACTGTCTGTACAGAGGATAATAACTTCCTGTTTTCTACTGGTGATGCCTCTCCCTATGCATCCCAGTATCCCACCAGCCCTCCTTACTGCCCTCTCACATTGCTTGCCCACCTTTAGGTCATCTGATATGACTACCCCAGGTCCCTTTCCATTTTTGTTGTTATCTCACCCCCACTGTGTACTCTTCCCTGGGTTTTGTTTCCCAGGTGCATTACCTTGCACTTCTTAGCACTGAATCTAAGCTGCCATACATTTGACCATTCCTCTAACCTTGCCAAGTCCCTTCTCATCCTTTCCACCCCACCTTGTGCATCAACTCTGTTGCAGATCTTTGTGTCATCCAAAAGAGACATACTTTTCCTTCCAGTCCCTCTGCAATGACGCTTATAAAGACACTGAAGAGGACCGGTCCTAATACTGACCCCTGCGGTACCCCACTAGTAACCCCTTTCTTCAGAGTGGACTCCATTTACTATTACTCTATGTGTCCTATTCTCCAGCCAATTCTTTACCCAGGCTATCATCTTGGGACCCACTCCCAGGCTGGCTAACTTGTATATTAATCTTTTGTGTGGGACTGTGTCAAATGCCTTGCTAAAGTCTAGGTAGGCCATGTCCACAGCCCCTCCCTGATCTACTACTTTGATCACCCAGTCAAAGAAATCTATCAGATTTGTCTGGCATGACCTTCCCGCTGTGAATCCATGCTGCCTTGGGTCCTGAGCCCCTCTGGCCTCTAGATACTCAACAACTCTTTCCTTCAGAAAGTGATTCCATCATTTTCCCTACCACTGAGGTTAAACTAAGAAGAAGAAGAATCAGCATCAGCATTTATATAGCGCTTTTCATACATCCAAAGCGCTTTACAAGCAATGCTAGACTGGCAGTGAAGTGACTGAATGTGTGGCGGCGGCCATATCGCACATCATCACCCACACACAGCCTGGATAATTGCATGAACCGGTTTTATGGGAAGGGGAATGTTGGCCAGGACACCGGGAATGTTCCCTACTCTTTGCGAAGAGTGCCCTGGGTTCTTTTTACTTCCACCTGGGCACCCACCAGGACAACACCAGGATGGGCAGAAGGGACCTCGGTTTAACGTCTCATCCGAAGGACGGCACACCCCAGCAGTACAGCACCCCCCAATACTGCAATCCCGGTGTGGGACGAGAATCCACAACCTTCTGGTCCAGAGGCGAATGTGCTACCAACTGAGCCACGCTGACTAACAGGTCTGTAGTTTTCTGCTTCTGCCTTGCTCCCACTTTTGTGAAGGGGAATCACATCTGCCCTTCTCCAGTCCTCGGTACCACCCCATCCTCCCATGATTTGTTAAAGAGGGTAGTCAGTGGTGTCACTAGTTCTACCCTTAGTTATTTTAGAATTCTGGATAAATCCCATCAGGCCCCATTGCTTTGTCCACCTTCAGTTTTAAGAGTTCTTTCAGAACCCTTTCTTCTGTAAATGGGCTGGTATCAACTTCTGTATCCAGAGTGTTTCTACTGTTTGTTTTAGGTACCTCCCCACCTCCTTTGTAAATACTGAGCAAAATATTTGTTTAGTATCTCTGCCTTTTCACAATCACCCTCTGCCCACCCTCCTCCTCTTTATTAAGCCTCACTAACACTCCTTGGTCTTCCTTCGCTCCTGATGTACCTATAAAAGGTTTTATCCCCCTTCTTAACTGAGTTGGCTATCTTTTCCTCGGTTTGGGCCTTTGCTGTTCTGACTGCCTTCCCAGCTTCCTTTTGCTTTAACTGATACAGTTCTCTGACCTGCTCCTTCTGTGATTCCTTGAACTTCCTGAATGCTTTCTTTTTCTCTTGAACCTTCACTGCCACTTCCTTTGAGAACCATAGTGGTTTCTTACATCATTTTGTTTTGTTTATTTGCTTCACACAAAGGCTCGTTACCTCTGTGATGGCAGTTTTATTATTCCCACTGTTCTTCCACCCTCCTTCCTGCCCATTTGCTAGTGCATTCCTTAGGCACTCACCTATTTTGGCAAAGTTAGCCCTCCTAAAGTCCAGTACTTTTGCCTTTGTATGGCTTGACTCTATTGCTGTGTTTACTGTGAACCATACTGTTCGATGGTCGCTAGTTCCCAGATGGCTACCCACTTCTACATCTGTGATCTCTCTTCATCTCCATTTGAGAGAACCAGGTCTAAGATTGCTCCTCTGCATGAGTCCAGAAGGGCAACCCTCAGAACTGCCACTAGAAGGCACTTTGGAGACCTTCAGAAAGGTGAGGATCAGCGCCCACGACTCCTCCCTTGCAGCGGTGGGGCTCGTCGCTGCTCTCGACCCCTACCTCTCAACCCTTCGGACTCCGGAGCAGCCCTCTTCCTCGAAACCAGCAGTTGAGGTCCCTGCTGAGCAAGGCCCCGAAAGGCGCCTACCGAAGCAGGGTCCTCCTCCCTCTGCTGAAGGACCCGAGCAGCACCGGAAACGGTGGCAGCCTGGGACCTACCAGAAGAGGGAATCCCTTCTCATACTCCCGAAGAGTCCACCACAGATGACTCCAGGCCACCCCTAGCCGTGGAGCCCTCCAGGCTGATCAGCTCCGGGGAGTCCGGGAGAGGGATACTGGACCATCTAGCCCTGCGGCCTACAGGAGGTTCAGAGCCAGAGGACTCTAGCTGCTGGTCTGTGTCCTCACCCGAGTCGTGCCCCTCCGAGGAGTGGTCGACGAGGGAAGACTGCAAACCTACCGCAGCAGGAACCTGTCCTGAGGTGGCACCAGGCCTGGTACCACCATAGGCATAGCAGGCAACATGTCCGCGGTCATCCGTCACCTTGGCAGTGCCGGTTCCTGGGCCGCACGCGGCAGTGCCGCCCAGTGCCCGACACCCGCCACGGTGCGAGATCTGGCGTGGCGCTCAGCGTGTCCCCAGCACCATGACGGCACGAGCCCAGTGCAGCACCACAGCCAGCGCCCATCGAGTCCCCGCAACCGCGTACGCCACCGAGGCCCAGCGTGGCACTGCCGACGGCGCTGCCCGAGTCCCCCGCACTACCGCACGGCGCCAAGGCCCAAGGCCGCACCGCCACGGACGCTGCCCAAACCCACGGCACGCGACCAGGCGACACCGCCGCCAGAAGTCCCGGCGCTGCGAGCGATACCCGAGGCCCAAACCCAGCGCCCTCACGGCCCCGACCGAATCGCCGTCGCCATGAGAAGCGGAAGACTCTACGGCGAGGAAAGACGGTAACGAGGGCCCACCAGCGCCGGTCCCCGCAGCCAGGGGCCGTGACACCGGGGGAGCCTGCACCTCCGTGGAGATGACTGCCGGGACGGCGCCAACAGCGTGATCCGGGGTTGGATCACGCCGTTCCTCGGTGCCGAAGAAGAAACCTCCTCCTCGGCAAGGATGGAAGTGGAGGAGTTTCCTCCTTGCCGGGCTGTATAGACCCGGGAAGGGATCGGAGGAAAGGTCAGAAGATCTGGCCTGGGAAGCCCTAGGCGGCGTCGTCCGCCCGAAGTCACTCGATCAACGCCGGAGTTCTAAAACACGGGCGTCCATGGAGAAGCAGGCGTCGCAATGGTCCATATCATGGTAGGGTCCCAGGCACCGGAGACAAACATCATGACGGTCCGTGACGGAAAACTGCTGGCCACAAGGGCACCGATGCATTGGGGCACGGCCCGCCTTAGACTTGCTCTTTGGCCCCGAACCAGACATGATGCTAAACAATCAAGCAAAAACACAGAAAAGGCTCGGCGTCATCGAAAGAAAAAACAGTAATGGAAAGATCTTACCAGTCGACGACGTCGAGAAAATACCGGGATGAAGGAGCGTCGAAGTAAATTTCGAAGGCCTATGATGCAGTAACGAACTGTCGAAACTTGCACAGCAGGTGCAGCCTCGATGGCGGAAGAAACAGAACTGGGATAGAGGAGGAGTCTGCGGTGCCTAACGGCCACCCCTTGCGCTCTACGCACAGCGTCACTCCAGGGGGCGGCGCCGGCGATGCAGACTACTCTAAAAAAAAAAAAAAAAAACTCCCGTGGCGGGTGCGCACCTCCGGCTGTCACCCAACAGTAATGAATGGTGAAGATTGACAAGGGAAGATCACTGTTTTCCAAGTCACACATTTGAGGTCTGCAGTAGACATTGGCTCAGAAGGGGGCTGCATAAGCTGGGCAATACAAATGTTTAGATCCCACATGGGAGTAGTCTCCCTGTGTGACGAGTGCAAATGCAGTAATCCCTTACAAAACTTTTTGAATACTGGCTTTGAAGCCAAAGAAGTTGCCTTACCTATACGATAAATAAGCTGAGACAGCTGCCATGTGCACTCTCAAGGTAGAAATACTTCAACCTGTGGAATGCAAATTGGCCATAGAGTCCAGAACTAGAGAGAGAACTGGCTTGGGTAACCCCTTGCCCCGACACCAAATTGAACCTTTTCCATTTAGAAGCATAGGTTTTCTTGGTAGAAGGCTTCCTGGAGAGACTCAGTATGTCCATGACTCCCTCGGAGAGAAGCAGGTCTACATACTCTAAGTCCTCAAGAGCCATGCTTTGAGTCTGAGAGATTGCAGATTGGGATACATGATTCTGCCCTGTGAGGATGACAAGAGGTTGTACCTCCTGGGAAGACTGATTGGTTTGGCTACTGACAATGATAGGATCATGGAGTACCAAGGCTGTCTGGTCCAGTCTGGAGCAATGCGGATCATTGAAGCTGGCTGAACCCTGAGTTCGTTCAACACTTTCAGTAATAGAGGAAAAGGAGGGAAGGCATACAGGAACCTCCCTGTCCAATCCAGCAGAAGTGCATCCAGAAGGACTGTGCCCTTGCTGGGAGACCTGCAGCAATACTGTGGGAGCTGGTGATTGTCTGGGGCTGCAATCAGATTCACCTCTGGGGTGCCCCATCTCCTGAAAAAATGGTCCCCAAGACCTGTTTGTTCACTGATCACTCGTGGTGGTTCTGATTTATTCTGCTGAGGGTGTCCGCAAAGACACTGTCCTTTCCTGGAAGGTGGACAGCTGAGAGGGACACATTTGGGGAGTATGCAAAGGCCCACATTCTCATTGCCTCTGTGCAAAGAGGAGTTGACCTTGTGCCACCTTGTTTGTTTATGTAGTACACGGTGGTTGTCTGTTCTGACCGAAACCACCTTTCCTCTTATCTGATTGACAAATGACTGAAGAGCAAGAAGAACTCCTCTGAGTTCTAATAGGCTGATATGCAGGAGAGATTCCTGCTTTTCTCATATGCCATGTGGTCCCCCAGATGTGCTCCTCACCCTAGGAGAGATGCATCTGTCGTGAGTACCAGGGAGGGAATCTGCTGCAGGAAGGGAACTCCTTGCCTGAGTTTGCCCCTTTCCTGCCACCACTGTAGGGCTTGAAGAAAAATGACTGTGACTGGAACCAACTTTGAGACAGAGTCCCTTCTCTGGAGCCAGTGATCTCGTAAGTGAAACTGAATGTCTCTCATCTGGAACCTGGCCCCGACACAGCTGCTGTGGAAGATGCCATATGGCCTAGCAGTTGCAGGAAGTGTCTTGCTGGCCTGGAAATGTGACGTTTGAAGGATAAGGTTGTCCACCATGTCCTAAGGCAGGTAAGTCATCCCTTTTTTTGTATCCAGTTCTGCCCCTATGAATCTGAGCAGCTGAACTGGTTCCAAAAAAACAGGTTACTCACCTGTACCAGTAGTTCTAGGAGTGATATATATTGTTCATCCACACTCTTTGGCAGGTACCTTGCTGCTTTAAGATGTGCTGGAAGTCTTCATGCTGGATTCTCCCTCCCTCCCACTCGGGTGGTATAACCCTCAGCTCCGCCCCATGACTCCAGATCTTAGCCCGCTAGAAGGCAGGTTTAAGCGTCCGCAGCTGGGGAGGTCGGGTGGGTCAGTGTGAATGAACATCATATATCACTCCTAGAACTACTGTTACAGGTGAGTAATCTGTTTTTCTAGGATCGTGGATATGTTGTTCATCCACACTCTTTGGCAGACTCCTAGCAGTTCTCCAGGAAGAGGGAGGCAAGGCGCACACCCCCTACTTAGGGAACAGAGATTGGAGGACTGAGGCCCCAAAACCAGCATCCCAGTGTGACTCAAGGTCGATGTGGTAATGGGTAATGAAGGCATTTGCTGACTTCCAGGAAGCAGCCCGGCAGATTTCCTGGATAGGGATGTCCCTAGCCACTGATGCAGTGGTATGGCGGGTAGAATGAGCTCTTATCCCTCTGGGAGGCTCCTTGCTCGCCAACTCATAGCACAGACTGATGCACGATGTGATCCACCGTGCAATAGTCCATTTTGCTGCAGGTCTGCCAGAAGCGGCTTCAGCGCAGGTGACAAACAGCTGGTGAACCTCTCCCCGAATTTCCGCCGTCCTCTCCTTGTAATAGGGAAGAGCACGTCTCAGGTCCAAAGCATGGAGCTTGTACTTGGCCTCCGAGGTGTAATTGGGGTAGTATACCGGCAGAGTTAGCATCTGGTTAAGGTGAAACTCGGACACCATCTTCGGAAGGAATTTCGGGTGAGGGCGCAAGACAACCTTGTCCATGTGGAAGACCAGATAAGGGGAGTCCACCGAAAGTACCTGGTGCTCTCCTGTCCTTCTGGAAGACATGATAACCACCAGGAAGGCAGTCTTCCACGACAAGTGTGACAACTCACACTTGCGCATTGGTTCAAATGGCTTGCCCATAAGCTTTGCCAGTACCAGCAGAAGATCCCACGGAGGTTGAGGTTCACGACAGGAGGGTATATGGATCCAGACCTTTGAAAAATGCACTACCACTGTTTCTTGCGCCACTGTCGGCTGACTGGCCCGCACCCAGTAAGCAGAGATGGCTGCCAGGTGCACCCTAAGGGTCGATGACCGCAGACTCCCTTTGAGAGAGAACAAAAGTAGTCAAGAATCTTAGCCACAGGACAGGATAAAGGGTCCAGGCCTTGCCCGGACACCAAATGGAAAACTGTTTCCATTTGAAAGCGTAACATTTCCTGGTCGATTCCTTTCTGGATGCCTCCACCACAGTGAAGACATCCTCGGAGACACCCAAAGCCTAGAACTCTAGCCGCTCAGGTACCAGGCTGTGAGGTGCAGAGATTGAAGATCTGGATGGAATACCTTCCCCTGACTGAGAGATATCAGGTCCGGGCATGTGCAAAGCCACTCCGGGGGCCTGAGGCCGAGGCGATCTGGATACCAGAACTGGCGTGGCTAGTCTGGGGCTACCAGGATCACCTTTGCCTTGTCCCACCTCACCTTGAAAAGCACCTTGTGGATCAAGGGAAATGGAGGGAAGGTGTAAAAGATGCCTGGGGTCCATGGGCTCGAGAAGGCATCCCCCCTGCAGTGAGCCCTGCTGGGAGGGCGGGCATGGAAAAGCCTCAGCTTGGTGTTATCCTTGGAGGCAAACAGGTCCATCATCAGTTTGCCCCAGTGGGAGAACAGGCTGTAAGCTACCTCTGGATGGAGAGACCACTCGTGGGATGTCTTGCCTAAGCGGCTGAGAGCATCTGCCAGATGTTGAGGCTCCTGCCACATGGATGGCTAGGAGATCTGCCTCCAGATGGCTCACGAGGGTCCAGATGTAGAGTGCCTCCCTGCACAGCAGACGGGAGTGCATGCCGCCCTGTTTGTTGAGGTAGTACATGGTCATGGTATTGTCCGTCTGGACTTGAACCACTTGACCCCGGAGCTGAGGAGCGAAAGCTGACAGTACCAGTCTGACTGCTCTGAGCTCCAACAGGTTGATGTGGCATCGGGACTCCACGGGGGTCCAGAGCCCATGGGCCCTTTTGTCCCCCATAGGGGCTCCCTAGCCCATGAGAGAGGCATCGTTCATAAGGACAACTGTCGGCTCGGGGCAGACAAATGGGATCCCTTCCTGCAACTTGTCTGGGGAGGTCCACTAGTGGAGAGCGTCCCAAATCTGCTGGGTTGCAGTGATCAGCTGGTCGAAATGACCACGGCACTGAGTCCACTGGGCGGCCAGCTCCCACTGGAGGGGGCGCATGTGCAACCGGGCCCAACAGACTACTGAGGTGCATTCTGCCATGTAACCCAGTAGGCGCAGAAAGTCCCGGGCAAGGCGCAATTGCCGAACCAAAAATGATTGGGCAAAGGAGGAGGAGAGAACCTCCACCTTGTCTGCTGGGAGCGGAGTTCTAGCTTGACGAGAGTCGAACTCTGCCCCGATGAAGCCCATCACCTGGGAAGGCACAAGTTCTGACTTGGCCTCGTTGATCAGGAAGCCTAGCTGGGAGCAGTTCTGGAGGGCCAGGTCCCTGGACCACTCCACCTCCTGCTGGGTGGAACCTGCTAAAAGCCAATCTTCAAGGTAAGGATAAATCCTGACTCCCCCACCCAACGCACTGAGATGGGCCGCCACCACTGCATGCATTTGGTGAAGACCCGAGGGGCTGATGACAGGCTGAATGGCATGGCTCGGAACTCGTACAGGGTCCCTTCGACCCTGAAGCGGAGGAATCGCTGATGGGACGGACGGACTGGGACGTGAAAGAACGCGTCCTGCAGATCCAGTAAACAGAACCAAATGTTTCGTTCCAAGGATGGTATGATCTGGGACAGAGTGACCATCCAAAAGGTGTGTGACCCGAGATACTGATTCAGGTCATGCAGATCTAGAATGGGGCGCCAGCCCCCCTGTCTGCTTGGGCACCAGGAAGTACCTGGAGACAAAGCCTGGGTCTGCTGGAGGATCTGCCACTGGAGCTACAGCCTCCTTGAGAAGGAGCTGAGCGATGTCGTCTCGGAGAGCTGACTGGGTCTGAGCAGATACTCTTTCCTCCCGAGGGGCGCGGACTCGGCTTGGAGGGTACTGCTCGAATTCCAGAGGCAGTCCCCGACCGACCACTTTGAGAACCCACCTGTCCAAAGTGACAGCGGACCAGGCGGAAAGGAAGTCGTGGAGCTGGAGCCCCACAGGAGGACCCAGAGCTGGCATGATGGGAGAGGGGTTGGCAGCCCCCGGCCCGTCACTGAGCAGGCTTGGAGGAGGAGGATCCAGGACCGGAAACTCAGCCTCCTTTATGGGCTTGGGCCAGGGGCGCCAAGTTTGAGCCTGCTGCTGTTCTCCTTGGAAAGAGGATTGCTGTGCCACAGGGGAAGAATGCTGAAAGGGCTTCTTTTTCTTCTGATAATTCTTGCCCGAAGAACCCTTGGCAGAAGTAGCGTCCAAGGTGGCACTGGACTGCTTAATGCGCTAAAGGTGACCAGCCACTCCTGGGCCGAACAAGTCAGTCCCAAAGAAAAGGCACAGCAGCTAGTTTGTGCCAAGTATCCACCAGGAAGGAGAAGAGCCTCAGCCAAGCCCTGCAACAAGAGGCAACTGCAGCTAGCATCGAACAGCACAAGAATCCCCAATGTCCAGGGCTATCTGGAGGTGCTGTTTGGCAACAGCTCGGCCCTGATCCTAGACCTGCTTGACTGTGGTCTGCATGTCCACGGGGAGATGCGGAGGATTTCATCCAAAGGCCCTAGGAGGGCATTGGGGAAGTGTGCCACGATGTTGGCTGAACTTACCTGATGAAGGCCCAAGGGAGAAGCTGCATAGATTTTCCTGGCTGAATGGTCCAGAAGAAAAAATTACTCACCTTAGTAATGTTGTTTCTTCTAATGGAGTCTTGCTATATTATAGACATTAGCAGTTTGTTCCAGCTCTAGAACTGCCCCGGAGTGAAATGGTTAAAACCATTCCAAAATAGAATTTTGGCACTAGAGCAGCTCTATCTGTGTCATTTCAAACCTGAACTGTCAGATCTTTACGAGCCAAACTCACTAAGGTCTGTGTGAAGCTGTAACTCACACTAGCCAAATGGCTACCTAAATAATAACAACCATTGATGGTCCCAACACCCAAGACTCAAGTCAGGGGACCAGAAATACTAACACCATTCTAATAATATGAAAATGGAACATAAGTATAATAAAACACAGCATTACACATACACACCCCCAAAGTCCCAAGGGGACAAAATGCTAACAGGACATAAGTAGTGCCACACTAAGTTGCCACACCCACCAAGTAGAGGTTCTGAGAGAGGCAGGTTGGGAGGTCTATAATATAGCAAGACTCCATTAGAAGAAACAACATTACTAAGGTGAGTAATTTTTCTTCAAACAACATGAAGTCTTGCTATATTATAGACATTAGCAGAATACACAGCAGTACCTCCATGGAGGAGGGACAGAACCTACTTAGGAAATAGGCTCTGAAGAACAGCTGTGCCAAACCGAGCATCTCCTCTGGCCTGGACATCCAGGAGTAATGCTTGGTAAAGTGTGTACCGTTTTCCAAGTAGCAGCCTGGCAAAACTCTAATAAAGGGATATCTCTGGCAGGAGCTAGAGGCAGGCTGTACCCCTGGTAGAATGAGCCCTCAAACCGGGAGGCTCTGCCCACTTTCTGATAAAATTGGATACAAGAGACAATCCACCTGGCTACTGATCTCTTAGTGGCAGGTTTGCCTTTCCCAACTTCACCATAGGTAAGAAAAGTTGGAGGGATTCGAACCTGTGACCTTTGGTGCGCTCTATATAATAACTAAGAGCTCTCTTAACATCCAGGCTGTGCAACCTCCTCTCACCCAAGAGGAGTGATCAGTGAAAATACTGGAAGGAGATAGATTGATTAAGATGGAAATCTGAAACCACCTTAGGCAAAACTTCCTATTAGTCCTAAGGACTACCTTATCCCTAGTGGAAAGAAATAAAGTCAGTCTCCACTGACAAGGCTTGCAATTCACTTATGTCTGGCAGAAGTGATAGCCACTAGAAAACAGTTTCCAAGTTAGGAACTTAAGCTCTGCAGAAGACAGAGGTTCAAAAGGGGGTTGCATTAACTGGGCAATGCAAACATTAGGTCCCAAGCAGGGGCCGGTTCGAAAGGGAGGAGTAAGTATGAGTAATCCTTAAAAACTTGGAAAACACAGGATGAGAGGAAGAGGGATGACTTTCCTGCTGACACAAAAGCAGACACAGCTGCCAAATGAACTCTCAGGGTAGCTGGTCTGAGACCCAAGGAATTAAGATGTACCATGTAATCTAACAAAATGGGCAATTCAGCAGATTCTGGGGAAATATTTTTCCCAGTACACCAAATGGAAAACCGTTTCCATTCAGAACTATAAGTATCCCAAGTGGAAGGCTTTCTGGAAGCCTTTAGGATCTCACGAACACCCTGAGAGGTGTGTAAATCAGCAAACTCTAACTCCTCAAGAGCCAGGCCTTGAGGTTGAGGGATTTGAGGTCCGGATACCAAACCCTTCCCTGGGCTCAAGTCAACAGATTGTGATTCCTGGGGAGGCACAGGGAAGATGGACTGTCAGAGACAGAAGGAGGGTACCAGGCTGCCTGGCTCAATCCGGGCAATCAGAATCACCCTGCAAGGCTGAGATCTGATTTTGACTAGTACTTTGAATAGGAGAAAGGGAAGCATAGAGGAACTCCCTCCCAATCCAGAAGAAGGGCATCCAGGGAACTGAGCCCAGCACTGGAGGCCTGCAACAGAACAGAGGAAGTTTGTGATTGTCTGGGCTGCAAAAAGATCTATCTGAGGGATGCCCCACCTGGCAAACCTCCAGCACTTGAGGATCCAGGACCATTCGTGATGGCCCTGGGAAATCCTGCTGAGGGCATCCGCTAGGACATTGTCCTTCCTGGAAGATGAACTGTTATGAGGGAAGTGTTCAGGAATAGACCAGAGACCACAACTTCATTGCCTCGGTGCACAAGGCCGAAGACCGAGTGCCCCCTGTTTGTTGATGTACCACATTGTTGTGGTGTTGTCTGTTCTGACTTGTATCACCTTGTCGTGGACAGATGCAGAAAAAGCTTGAAGAGCTAAAAAGACAGCTCTGAGTTCCAGCAAATTGATGTGGAGCAGAGATTCCTGAGTGGAAAGGTCGCCCATGTGGGCTCCCCAACCCAGAAGGGAAGCATCTGTAGTGAGAGTCAAGTCGTGAGAAGGGAAAATGAAGGGGACCCCCGCTCTTAAATTGCTCTGATCCTGCCACCACTGGAGAGCTAGGATCAAGGTTCGAGTCACTGGGACCAACTTGGAAAGGGGGTCTCTTCTCTGAGACCAAAGGGTTCTCAAGTGAGACTGAATGTCTCTCATCTGAAATCTGGCTCCCTGCACAACAGCTGTGGATGCAGCCATGTGCTCCCAGGAGCTGCAGAAAGTGTCTTGCTGGTCGAGAGACCTGCAGGGTGAAGGAAGAGGCCAGAGCCACTAAATTCCTTACCCTTTCTGGGGGAAGAAAGGCTCTGGCTAG
This sequence comes from Neoceratodus forsteri, assembly GCA_016271365.2. Classification (NCBI taxonomy): domain Eukaryota; kingdom Metazoa; phylum Chordata; order Ceratodontiformes; family Ceratodontidae; genus Neoceratodus; species Neoceratodus forsteri. Next base: position 160,373,109 of record CM057454.1, on the reverse strand, counting down.
CTTTGTGTCCAATTCTGCCCCTATAAAGGTGAGTACCTGGACTGGTTCCAGAACCGACTTTGGTAGGTTTAGCAGAAAACCCAGGGAGGTGAGAAGCTGTTGGGTGACCTGCAGGTGAGATTGTACCTGTTCTGGGGACTGGCCTACAATGAGCCAGTCGTCTAGATAGGGAAAAACAGCAATCCTCTGCCTCCTTAAGTGGGCCACTGCTAGACACTTTGTGAATACCCTTGGAGCAGAGGTAAGGCCGAAGGGCATTGCTCTGAACTGGTAATGACCTGAGGGCAGTTCGAATCTGAGGTACTTTCAATGGGATCTTCTGATTAGGACATGGAAATAGGCATCCTTGAGGTCCAGGGAGGCTAGCCAGTCCCCTGGCCTTAGGGAAGGTAAAATCATTGCCAGAGTTACCATTTTGAACTTTGGTTTCAAAAGATGCTTGTTCAGATACCTGAGATCTACAATGGGCCGCCATTCTCCTGTCTTTTTTGAGGTAAGGAAGTATCTGGAATACAGACCCCTGCCCTGATGCAGGGGATGAACCCTTTCTACTGCTCTGAGAGCTAACAGGGATGAGACCTCTGTTTCCAGAGCGAGGGTCTCTGAAGCACTTGCAGGTAGAAAAAGTCTGCTTCTCAACTTGGGAAACTTTTTGAAGCTGAGAACCAGACCCTGGCTTACTACTTCCAGAACCCACTTGTCTGAGGTTAAAGAAGCCCAATTCTGACTGAAGTAAGCCAGCCTGCCCCCCACTGGTACAGGAGAATCGGCCCTGGGCACCCCATCAGGGTGCCTGTTTCGCAGGAGCTTTAGGCTGGGGGGTGGGAGCAGGTCTGCCCACCCCTCGTCTGCCCCTGCCTCTGAAGAAGCCCCTCTGAGCATAGGCAGAGGAGGCCTGAGTCTGGTAGAAAGGCCTGTGAAAAGGCCTACCCCTACCCCTGGGGCATGCCTTTGAGGAGTGGCTTGCCACTCCTTAGCCTGGGCACTCTTGTAAGTAGTCCTATATTCATCCATCTTCTTCATGTAATTCTCTGTCTGCTCTCCAAACAGAGAATTTCCCACTACAGAAAAATCCATAGCCTTAGTCTGGGTATCCTGTGACAAACTAGTACACCTGAGCCAGGCCAACCTACGAAAAGCTACAGATGTGGCCATGACCCTAGAGGAAACATCATTAACATCCACAGCAGCATGAAACTGAACCTTAGAGGCTTCAATGCCATCAGCAGCCACCTGTTCTAGTTCACTAGCCAGCTGGCCATGGGCCTGCTTGGCCAATTGCATAACAGTATCCCATCTAGATTTCTGATACCTAGCTACATAAGCCATATAATTTGCTTGCCTGAGTCCCAGAGAGGCTGCCATATACTGTTTTTTTTTTTTTGCCATGGCATCAATCTTCCTGGAATCCTTGTCAGGAGGATGTGAAGCCAAGGGAATATTAGCTTTATCACAGGCAGCAGCCTGAACTACTAACATGACTGCATTGCTGAGAAAGGAATTCTGTATCAGGGCCTGACAATGTATACCTTCTGTCCATCTTTTTATCTACAGGAGGCACAGAATTAGGAGCTTTTAAAATTTTAATTGTTTGTTTCCTAAAAGACATGTAAAGGAATAGACAATCTCCTAGACTCTGGAATATCCATCATTTCTACAAAATCAGGCTCCTCTTGCTCATCCACAGCCTCTTCTAAAGGAAGCTGGAGGGTTTCAGCAACTTTTTTATAAAACATAAAATGAGATGGGGACTCAGACAGCATAGGGGGAGATTCTAAAGGTCTGTCTGGGGAGATGTCCGGTTCAATGGGCACACCCAGACCTTCCCAGCCACATTCATACTGTTCATAATCCTCCTCCCCTCCTCTGGTTCATAAAATTCCTCAATATCATAATCTTGAACCACTGGGACCGGACAGAACCAACCTTTACCAGATAGTGGTGGTTCGGACGGACCCTGAGACAGTGACTGGACAATCTGTATGGCTTTTGTTATCTCTGCAGCAGTTGGAGAAGGAATTTTGGACTCCAGACCTGCTGATTTTCTTGTTTTCTTTACTGGAATTGGTTCCTCAGAACCAGCTTTTCTTTGCCCGAGGAAGTCTGGCCCTGGTCAGAGGCACTCCCTCTGGTTCGGTTGGCACCGAACCGGGCTGGCCATCCGGGTCAGCGGACTTTTTGGCCTCTCGTTCCCTGAGCCTGCCCAATCTTTTTTCCAGGGTGGCTGCAGGGAAATTCTTACATACCTGGCAGTCTGACTGGAGGTGGTCAAACCCCAGACAATAAACACATGTGGTGTGTGGGTCAGTCTTGGCAAAGACTTCCCCACAAACATCACAGTGTTGAAACCCAGTGGGCCCGGTTTTTCTTTTGGGTTTCTCAGACATAATGCCAGCCTAACCAAAAACTTGGCCTTTTAACGGCAGTGCCAGTCAAGACATCCTTATCGGTTCCTAACCGTGTCCCAGGTATTGGAAAAAAACGTAATAAATCCGTTTTTTTTAGAACCGATAAAAACCGGGAACCGCACTCTAAAATAGTAACTTTTAGTTTTAAATGAGTTTTAAACCCACTGATCGGTTCAAAACCGAACCGATAACACTTACAAATTCCACACAAAACCTTCATTTGCTTACGGTTACCACAGATAGAGCTTGAACGAGCGTTTTGCGGTTAAATAAAACTATTCTCGGTTAAATCCAACCAGAAACACTTTTAAACCGAGAAATGAACCGAGCAGGAGAAATCTCCGGAGCGACTGTTCACTGAGGCGGAGTAAAGAATCTGACAGTTCAGGTTTGAAACGACACAGATAGAGCTGCTCTCGTGCCAAAATTCTATTTTGGAATGGTTTTAACCATTTCACTCCGGGGCAGTTCTAGAGCTGGAACAAACTGCTAATGTCTATAATATAGCAAGACTTCATGTTGTTTGAAGCTTGGACTCTTTCTCAGGAGGTAGGTCAGTATCGAAAGAACTGCCAGTACACCTGAACACAGAGGCAGTAACCAGGCTCTCGGCCGAAGGGTGCTCTGTGAACCTCGCAAGGGACCCCATGGGCACCGCATACTTGCGGGCTATGCGGGCAGACAGAGCTGGACAAGAGGCAGGGTGCTGCCAAAGTTCAAGAGCTGGGTCACTATGGCCTCGGCCACAGGAAAAGCCTCCATTAGGGTATCCTCTCTCTTGAGGATGTCCGTGAGAGGGTACTCCACCTTTTTCTGGATGGGCTCCAGGGGCATCCCTGTGGACTCAGAGATGAAACAGAGAATGCCCAGCAAAGGCAGGGACCTTCCTCAGTCTATAACCAACTGGCTGATTCATCATCACGGGATGAGAATGCAAGCCGGTCACATCCGAATCCGGATATAGCAGTCGACCACCAGGTCACCTTCAACTTGCCGGGGGTGGTCTGGGGTGACAGTGACCGACAGATGCCGCGGGAGCCCGGTGTCCGGCCTATCTTCTTTGGAATGAGCCCCTTCCACAGGCTACTTGGGCAGTGGTTCCACCATGATTGGTGGAGAGACCAGTTTAGGCCCGAAACGGAGGTTTCACTGGCTCCATGGGTGGGGGAACTGACTTGATTGGCTCTGAAGGACTCGGCTTCAGCCTAGGAGGCGAAGCCAAGTAATGGCCAGGGTGGAAGCCGGGGTCTGCTTGTGCCCGGTCAAACTCAGCTGCTGCTACATGAGGTCCTCGTAGCACCGACGAAGTCTCCGCCGGAGCCTCTCCTCATCCAAGTTGGACGAGGACGACCGATGGCATCGCCTCTTTTTACAGCATTTATGGTTCTTCCTCCAGGCTGTGGCTCCTCATTGGGGAAAGTCAGAACTGGAGTTCAGTGACAGAATCGCTGACCAGAGTCGGTGATAAAGGATCGATGATGATTTCTACACTGTCGATCGACTGTTCAGTTGACTGACCAGATGGCAGAGCCGAGAAGCCAGCGGCCGAAATAGCAATATCGGCCAAAGTCGAGACTGCATGTTCCTGGGACCAAGATCTCTCCCGCTCCCAAGCGAGTCTCCGTTGGGATGAAAACAATCCCAGATCATTCTCCCGCTTACGGGATTGAGATGAGTGCATGCCCGCAGGACTCTCTCTCTTGGTCGGTAGATACTGGCACAACTTCCGGGAAGGAACCCGAGAAGGTGGAGCCCAGGTTGAGTGGAACGAAGAAACTCAGAGTGGTCTCTTCAGCCTGAGCTGCTTCCACTTCAAATGCTTGCATGCGTTCCAATTGCTTGGCGGATCCCACAGCCGCGGAAACCACCCACCGGGCCTCCTTGGTTTTCACCTGAGGGTTACCCAACTTCAGGCATGCAAGACAGTCATCGAGGATGTTAGGATGGAAAGCGAGACACAGATCAAATTTCGAGGTGTCATGGTCAACACCGAGACAGTAAATGCACATGGTATGGGGATCGGTGTGCGACATCTTCTGGCTGCAAGGGCACCAATGAAATCCGTGGGAAGACTTGTCTTCCATAATCGCAGAAGTAAAGTCACAATCGCTAATGCGAACTAAACGGATTTTTGGAATAACCGAAGGTTTTGAAGCCAGGGCCTACAAAATGTGTGAGCACGAGGGAGGCAACCTGAATCTTCCAGCTGAAAGGAAGATCTGGAGTCATTGGTTGGCGCCGAGGGTTATACCACATGGGTGGGTGGGAAGAGCCAGCTTGAAGACTTCCGCACATCTTAAAGCGGCAAGGTGCCTGCCAAAGGGTGTGGATGAACAACATATCCATGATCCTAGAACAGACTTCTTGAGGTTCATCAAGAACTCCAGAGAGAGTAGAGTGTCTTGTGTTATTGACAGAACCTCCCTTACTTGCTTGGTGTGCCTGGCCTGCTATGAGCCACTTGTCTAGGTAGGGGAACACTGACACCCCTTGTCGCCTCAGGTGTGCCACTACTACAGCTAGACATTTTGTGAACACCCTTGGAACAGATGTCAGTCCAAAAAAACACTGCCCTGAATTGGTAATGACCTGATGGTAACCTGAACCCGCGGTACTTTCTGTGTGACCTGACTGGGATATAAAAGTAGGCGTCCTTCAGATCCAGGAATGCTAGCCAGTCTCCCTGTCTTAGGTTGGGTAGTATGGTAGCCAGAGTAAGCATCTTGAATTTTGGTTTTGACAGATGCTTGTTAAGTACCCGAGAGCCAGAATGGGTCGCCACTCCCGTTTTCTTTATTGTGAGGAAGTACCTTGAATACAGGCCCTTTCCTATCTGGTTGGAAGGGACTGGTTCCACCCCTTGCAGCAGAAGGCTTGAAACTTACTTTTCCTGCAGGGTTGTTTCTGATGGGGAAGAGGTTTGAAGCTCTTGACCTCAGCTTGGCACTGCCTTGAAGCTGAGGGCAAGTCCTGGCCCACTATCTCCAGGACCCACTTATCTGTGGCGATTTTTCCCACTCCTGGAAGTAGTGGGCCAGCCTGCCCCCACAGGAATTGGGAGGAGACACGAACAGTCCTCCTCACAGTGTCTGTTAGGACTGTGCTGCTGGCTGAACACTAGGGCTAGTGCGCACTGTCCCTTCTGCCCGGCCTCTGAAATATCCCCTAGGCTGATACTGGGGAAAACTTGAGGCTGGAAAAAAGGCCTGTAAGGTGGTCTGCCTCTGCCACCTCTAGTGTGGGATGCTTCTGGGGATTGGCAGCTCTTTCTTTAGCTGCTGCACTTTTTGAAACAGCCTTGTATTCATCCACATTTTCATGTATGCCACTGTTTGCCCCTCAAACAGAGACACAGGATCACATTGAAAATCTGTGGGTTTATTCTGAGCATCTTGTGTTAAATTGGTGGTTCTAAGCTAAGCAAACCTCCTCAGTGACACAGAAGATGCCATTTGCCTAGATGCAGTGCCATTAGAGTCCACTGCCATCCTGAACTGTGTCTTAGCAGCTTCAATGCCAGTTTAAAGGCTGGAGCTAACTGCAGATTGTCAGAATAAAGCAAGACTTCATGTTGTTCGAAAGGGGGTTGCATAAGCTGAGTAATGCAGACATTCAAATCCCAGGCAGGACGGGATCCCTAAAAGGAGGATTGGTATGAAGCAATCCTTTGAAAAATGTACAGAATACAGGATGAGATGACAGAGAGGAAGGCTTTCCCACTGACAGAAAAGCAGAAACAGCTGACAAATGTACCTTGAGAGTAGCTGGTCTGAGGCCTAAACAATTAGGATGAACCATATAATCCAGAACTGTAGACAATTCAGCAGTGTCTGGTGGTATATGCTTCTTGGAACACCAAATGCTGAATCTTTTCCATTTGGAGTTGTAAGTACCAAATCCTCCCCTGAGATGAGGTGCATTGCTGGTAAAGAAACTCCGTATCCGAGCCTGATGGAGTATACCTCTTGTCCATCCTTCTGTCCACAGGAGGTACAGAGTTAGGAGACTTTAGAATGTTTTGAGTCTGCTTCCCAAAAGACTTATGAAGAGGCATAGACAGTCTCTTAGACTCTGGGATATCCACCATTTCAACGAAGTTGGAGGGTTTCTGCCACTTTCCTTTAAAACAGAAAGTGGGGAGGGGACTCAGAGAGCCTAGGAGGGGAACACCAGAAGGTCTGTCTGGGGAGACGTCTGGTTCTATAAGCACATCCAGACTTTCTAAGCACTCGTCATCATAATCCTCACATTGTTCACAGTCCCCCTCCTCAAAATCCAGTTCATAAAAATCTTCAGAGGCATAATCCTGAACCGGAGGAACTGACTGAACTGAACCCCTACCAACCGAGACCGGATCGGTCGGAACTGGACAAAGCAATTCCGCAATCCGAATCGCTCAGGCAATTTCTTCCGCGGTTGGAACGTGGAGTTCTGGATCCGAACCGGCAGATTTTTCATTTCTTTTCCTTTTTGTAGGAACTGACCCCTCAGGAACAGCTCTCCTCTTGCCCGAATAAGTATCGCCCTGGTCAGAGGGCACTCCTTCTGGTTCGGTGGTAACCAAACCGGGCTGGCCTTCCGGGTTAGTGGATTTCTCGGTCTCCTTCTCCCTAAGTCTACCTAATCTCTTATCCAGGGTAGACTTGGGAAAATTCTTACATATCTGGCAGTCTGAATCGAGGTGGTCAAACCCCAGACAGTAAACACAGGTGGTGTGGGGATCGGCCTTAGCAAAGACCTCCCTACACTCACTGCAGTGTTGAAACCCAGTGGGTCCGTTTTTTTTCTTGGGTTTGTCAGACATGGCCAACCTAAGCAAACTTATCCTTTTTTCCGCAACCGCCAGACAAGACTCTCTTATCGGTTTCGAACTGTCTTACAGGTGTTTGAAAAAAACACTTTTTTTTTTTTAAAAACCGTTAAAACCGGTAACCACACACTAAAATGTCTAAATCAAAAGACCTAAAGGATCGGTTCAGCCAAACCGATCAGGACTTTTACTATTTCCACAATCCAAAAACACTATCTAAGTACTTACTGTACCACAGACAGAGTGAACCGAATCGCGGTAAAATAATTCGGAAAACCGAGACTAACCGACACTTTAACCGAGTCTTTGAACGAGCAACAGGAGAAATCTCCAGAGTGACTGTTCAGTGAAGCGGAGTAAAGAATCTGGACGGCTTGGATTCAAAGTACTGCACACAGAGTCTTCAGCCGAGCTCGAGCTCAACGTTTTATGCACTGCATAGAAATTTAACCCTATACTCTCCGGGCAGTTCAAAGGCTGGAGCTAACTGCAATTGTCAGAATACAGCAAGACTTCATGTTGTTTGAAGTTGGTACTTGCATCTTTGGTAATTTGTATTATTACACTAATACATGTATAACTAAGCTTTCTTTGTCTTTACAAAGTGATGGTTACTGCAAAATTGTGTAATGTTATCTTGCACTGTGGAGCCACCTCTAATTTGGCCAATGTTTCTATCTTATGGTAACCATAAGTAACTATCATAGGTATATAATGTAAGCCATACGTCTTATACCAGGAGATCCCTGGAAACACAAAGAAACCCTCGAGGTATGGGAACACTTAGCATTGGCTCCCAGTTCGTATTTGGTAAGAACTGCTTAGGGCAACTGTGATTTATCCTTTTGGTAGTAATAAACAAGTTTATTACTCTTATGCAACGTGTCTGTGATTCCTTGCATTCCCATTATTGCCAAGAACCTGAAAGTGAAATTTAGACCGCGGCAGCACAGGACGCTCTCCTGCTCCCTCCAGGAGCCGACCGACCCAGCCAACAGACGCCGACAGGCCCCGAGGCCTGAACACCCACCCCCCAGCACTCTGCCAACCGCGGCAGCACAGGACGCTCTCCTGCTCCCTCCAGGAGCTGACCGACCTAGCCAACAGACGCAGACAGGCCCCGAGGTAAAGGCTTACCTCTGCTTCTTGCTCTGGAAGACTGCTGTGGTGTTAGCCCACGACGCCAAGGCCGCCTGCCCCGCCCGCCTCCCAGCTACTCTCACCCACGGGTGGCCCTCAAATATTGGTCCACCCCATTACATCACTTCCTGTTAGCCGAAATACTAAGTCCCCACTTTCCCATTTGCAGGTTATACCTGCTAGCCACTAGAGGTCACTGTGCTCTCTGATGTTAGCATCTTGCCAGCTAATCCCACTCTACCAGTGTCTTCTCTTCCCACTTATCCCACTCTCTCCTCTCCTATCCTAACACCCCTTTCTCCCTCCTCTCCTACCACCTGGCCCCACTATACTGCACCCATTTTTCTCCCCCTACCCTGTAATCTCTGGGCTCCCGAGACCCCCTACTCCACACCTAGCCTATAGCCATTTTGGCCACTAGGAGTCGTTATTTAGCACCCCAGTTGTGGTCCCTCACAGTGCAGGTAGGCTGCTCCTGTACTGTGGATAACGACTCTACCCTGGACAATCCCTATTATCCCTGGTGAGTCTTGAACCTGGCACCTGCACACCAGAGGCGGGTCTCTACCACTGTACCAAAGTGGCACTAACACTTCTGACAGGCTGCATACCTCTTCTCTCATTTCTATTTACCTTCCTGCAAACCTTCACCGAAAATGCCTGCTTACCTCCTACTGACTTGCCTCTCTCCTCCTCCTCCTTAGGCCATCATCTGATCCTGGTGTCCCTACAACTCCACAGTTTCACCATTCTAGTGTTCCCACTTGCCCTCTTACTCTTCCTCCTACTGGGTCTCCGTGCCATCTCCTTCTTCCTCTACTCTCCCTATGTGCCCTAGCCCACCTCACCCACCACCTAGACACTACCCTGCTTCCCCCCCTTACTCCCACTGGTGACTTATTGTTCTAGCCTTCCCAGCTTGTGCCCCTCTGCCAACCCCCTGCGTCCTGAAACTCCCCTACTCCTCCTATCTTACCCGGCGCAAACTCACCTTCCACTACCCTCTGTCCAGGGCTGTTCTAATCCTTCTACTCCTGACAGGAAATATACATCCTAACCCTGGCCCTGCTCACAACAGCTCATCAGTCGAATCTCCTGGGCTCCTGTCTATGAACATCTGTAGCCTCCTTAAAAAATTCGACTCACTCCAATGTTGGATTACAGTCCATAAACCTGACGTTATCTCTATAGTGCAAACCTGGCTGTCTGAATCTACCCGACTCCCTGGTCTCGCTCCCGGGCTACTCCCTCTATCGGGAGGACCTTGTTGGTAGACGGGGTGGGGGCTGTGCTATCTATATCAAAGACTCACTTGTAGGACTAGCCCTCCCAGCCCCTGTCCTTGACTTCAGGGCTCAGGCCCTAACCCTAAAACTGACCCCTGATCCTTCAAGGGGTTCCCTCTACCTGACTACAGCCTATATACCTCCAAAAAATCAAGCGCAGGCACTGGCTCCACTTATTGATTATCTTACCTCCCTACCCCATTCCTCAGACCAAATCCTTGTGGGTGATCTAAGTATTAACTGGCTCAGCCCCTCATCCTCTGCTACCTGTGACACCTTTGCATCTATTGACCTAACACAACTTGTTACCCAACCTACTAGAGTGAATCCTAGAATGGGCACAAACACACTTCTTGATGTGGTCCTCACAAATCGTCCTAACCAAATCTGCAATATCCAAGTCCTTCCTGACGGACTTAGTGACCACTCCCCTGTTCTTTTCCGTTGGTCAACCTACTTGCCCAAATCCACAGCACAGTCCACCTTTCGGTGGCAGCTAAGACCAGGCGGGCTGAAAGGCCTTAAGCTACTCCTAGCCCAAACTGACTGGTCTCCAATACAATACGCCCCGACATTGATACTGCTCTAACCTTTTTTACCCAAACCTTTAACAAAGCCTGTGACATTTTGCATCACTAACTGCACTCCGGTCCAAATACGGCATGCCCCTGTTACATCCCTCGTGCCAACTTCAAAGAACAGGGATAACTTCATGGCACATTGCCTCTGAAACTGGTAGCTCTGTTGACAGGCAGGCCTATGCTGCTGCCCGGAACAAATGTACCTGGGCCATCCATGAGGCAAAGACTGAACACTATCAAGCCTCACTCACCTCATCATGGGGGAATGCCAGGACCTTCTGGAACAACATCAAACAACTGAATGGGGCACACATCCCCTCCCACCCTTCCTTATCAACAATGGTGGCTCTATCTCCACAGACCCAGCCCTCATTGCCAACCAATTCTACAAATCCTTCACTGACCTTAGCCCTGTGCTCCCGAACAACTTCTTTGACCCCCCTTCCGACCTGACCCTATTCTCACACGTCCTTGTTTCCACCTACGCCATGTTACTGCCCGTGAAGTCAGACCTTACCTACTCAAGGCCTTAAAGAGCAATACTATTGGCAGTGACTTCCTCAATCCCAGTCTCCTCCGTCAGGTTCTGGATCTGGTTATCTCACCGATCACCAGCCTCTTCAACAAATCCCTCTGCCTAGGGCAATTCCCCTCTGCCTGGAAAATCAAATCGCTACAGTCACCCCCATACACAAGGGTGGCGATAGGACTCTTTCTGGTAATTATCGGCCTATCTCTATCCTCTCTCCTCTCTCAAAGGCCTTAGAAAAAGTTGTGTCCTCCCAAATCTCAGAGTATCTAGACAAATACAGCATCCTCTGCCCTGAACAGCATGGTTTCCGAGCTGGCCACAGCACCAACACCGTCCTCCTTGAGTTCTCTAATTTTCTTCACTCCTCTCTGGACTCTGGCTCTCTAGCGGGTGCTAGGTTGATTTATCTAAAGCCTTGACACTCCACCTCCTGATGGATGCCCTTAGCCACACAGGCTTTGCCGCTGGGCCTGTCTCCTGGTGCTCCAGCTACTTTCTGCCCAGCTCACAATGGTTAAAATTAATGGGACACTCTCCAGCGCCTGTTCTATCCGCTCTGGAGTCCCGCAGGGCTCCATTCTTGGTCCCCTGCTCTTTTCTCTTTTTCTCAACTACCTGCCAGGTGAATGTACTGGTAAAATCTTACTTTACGCAGATGATGCTGTTATCTTTGCCTCAGACCGTAACCCCATCTCCCTTCGGGACTCCTTGCAATTATCTTACAATGACGCAGAAGCCTGGTTCAAAGAGCACAGACTCGTAATTAATCTTAAAAAAACTAAAACCATGCTCTTTGCCCACCCCCAAAATAAAGCTAGAAATTATCCACTTCAGGTCCTTGCCAGTTCTAAACTCCCAATCGAACAATTTTACTCGTACAAGTACCTAGGGATAACCTTCGACCCTTCTCTCTCATTTCATGCCCACATCCCTGCCCTTGCCTCAGCCTCCAACATCCAGCTGGGTATCCTTTACTGCCATAAAAACTGTCTCCCCCCGATGCCCTCTGACTTGCAGTCACATCCTCTGTACTATCCCTAGTAGACTATGGCTTACCAGTTTATGAGGCCGCTGACCAGACCTCCCTAAACAAGATCCACCTCACCTTAAATAAGGCTTGTAGGCCAATAACCGGGGCGCCTAGACTAACCCATACCTGCCATCTATACACCCTGGCTAATCTGCTCGACCTTGATGAACGTCTCAGATACCAAACCTGCCTCCTAACTAAAAAGGCTCTCCTTGGTCTATCCCCGCCAGGTTTGACTGCCTCTATCCACCGAGCAAACTCTCTAGTGCATACCCAAATCTCCTGCAAAACTGCACTGGTAGTACCGAGGCAAGAACCTCGCAAGGACAAAGGGCATACTCCTACAGAGCCCCTTCTTGGTATAACACCCTACCTACCAGTATCACTGATGCCTCCACGATCTCTCACTTCAAAACCACCCTTCGGAAACACCTACTCACTACGCGCAGCTGTGGTTGCCTCTAAGTCTATTTCCGGCTCTTTTGGCCTGACAAAGCTCCCCGAGTGGCTTTGCAAACCTATTGCCTATCACTACCTATGATGTTACTCTCCTCTCCGCATGCCTCTACAATGATTTCCTCTGCTTATTTCCGCCTCTGTTAGCATACTGTACAAATCGTCCTGTACCTACTTGTATACTGTCAATCCTGTAATGCTTCTGTAACTGTTCAGACAACTCTGAACCGACTTGTGCTTTGCCAATTCCTGTAATATCAATATTGTATTCTTTCCAATGTACTCATGTTTCCACAATTCTTTCGTTCATTGTTTTACTATAAAAATGTTGTTTGCACTGTTTTGTCCTCTCTGTGGAGGTACCTTTGTAAATGAGCCAATGGCTCAAAGGTTGTAAACTGATGTTCCAATAAATAAATAAATAAGACCTCTGACAGGAGTCTGCAGCACTTTCATAGTCTCCTTTTAAAAATTTGTGACGGGAAGGAGCAACCTTTTGATGGTGGAGCGTCTATCATTCTTTATAATCCTCTTCCTCCTCATCCACTACAGATTCCTGGGATGGGAGGTCGAGGGACTGAGCCACTTGCTTCATAAACGCAAAAAATGAGGTAAAATCCTCTGTTCCCTTGTCAGGGGAATCTGGTGTATGAGGATCAGGGGAAATGTCTGGGTCACGGGGATCCCCATAATCCTCATCTTCATCATCAGGCTCATCTCCAAAATCATTATTCCCAAAAGGCTCCCCACTTTGGTCTATTAAACCGGGGATTTCCTGTGAACCGGAAGTCTGAGGAACGGTTGCTTAACAACTGGAACCGGGACTGAAGAGACTGAATTATCCTGATCACGTTAGCGATCTCTTCAGCAGAAGGAACCATGGTTTGTTTTAGTTTGCAATTCCTGGTACTTTTCTTTTTTTTCTTAACCATGACGGCCAGCTCAGCAGCCTTATCCATGGTCCGTTTCTTGAAGAGCTATCACCCTTTTGAGGGCAGCCCTTCAGTTCATCCGGTTGTTTCATGGCTGGGTTAGCAGCCTTTTCAGCCATCCTTTCCTTCAGTCTTTTTAACTGTCTATCTATAGTAGAACTGAGGAGCGTTAGCACAAATCTCACAGTCTGTAAGTGATCAGACCCCAGACAGAACAAGCAAATAAAGTGTGGATCTGCTTTTGCAAAAAGTTCCCGCGCTTTCGATTACAGCCTTCAAACCTGTGGGTACAACAACTCTTTTGGTTTTCTATGACATAACCCAGATCACCACACAAGAAGTAAATCTATTATTTTTTTTTTTTTCTCTTGCAGAAACCGGACACAAAACCAGGAATTACCCCGGAAAATTCACATAATAACAAGCCCAGGAGTTACCCCAGCTGAATCAGCCCACAAACCAGGAGTTACCCGGTTAAATTCAAAAACAGAGACTAACCTGACTATACCGAGTCAGAACAGAGAATTTACACTTTAAACTGTAAATAAAAACTAATAGGGAGACTGTCAGTTTCCTCTCAGTTAAAGAACTGGGAGGAAAACGACTACTTAACCCTCTTGACTAAAAATCTAAACAATTACTACATGAAAACCAAGGACAGTGAAAGGAATACCAATAAAATAAAGTTTACTAGTGAATAAACTGAGAAAAATAAAGTTTCTTCAAGCGATGAAGGAGAGCTCTCTGGAGACGTCTTACTGAGGCAAGTAGAGTATAGAATCTGATGGTTTAGAGTTGTTTACCAGGGGCAGTGACTTGAAACCAAACTCGAGCCTAGCATTTCATCATTTGCATAGGTTCTAGTAACCATTTAGGCTCCAGGACAGTCCTATGGTGAGACCATACTGCATAAGTCAGAATACAGCAAGATTTCCTGGGGTTAAAATTTGCACTTTAACCTCCATGGCACATACTTTTTTCTCAACTTCATTAGTTCTTAAGTTGAGGGCTTCCAGTTTGTTACTGAGTTCAGCAAAAGTCTGTGAGGGCAGTGATGCGACATGAAGCCTAATTGAATTTCTTTGCAGATTTCTTCCTTGAACTGAGTAAAGCTGCATCCATAGAAACCAGATCGGCATTAGGTTTTGCTGTGCATCTTTATTAAAACTTGCATTCATATCCCCTGCCATCATACTATGTGCACTGGCCATGTCATTTCCTAATGTTAGTTGAGCCATATTTACACCTGCCACTAGTCTTGGACTGGACTGAGCTCTGTATTACAGCTGACTGTAGATTCTAAACTGGGGCACTGACCTTAGCAGGGCTGATTTTCTCAAGAGAGCCTTCCGAATTGTTCATAACTTCAGCCTCCATTTGTAGCAGGTTATCATGGCAAAGGAGCTTGAGTTTTATTCATCACTTGTGCAGCTTCATAAAAGTGGGTCAAACAAAGGATGAAAATGATTCTTTCAAGAAGTGCGGGAGGTGCACCCCTGAGTCAGCAGTCCAGCCTGACACAGCCATCTAGGATCTGCCTACTCTCCTTACTCCTGGCTGAGGCCATGGAGGGATCACAGAGGATTCTGAGCGGTACTTCCCTAGGAAGGACAGTGTTGTTACATGTGCAGGACTGCGTCCTATATAGCGGGGAAGGTGACGCTCCTCCACCATCGAGAGGAATCAGCATCTGAAGAGATGTAGGTGGAGATGTCTTCTTTCCTGGAGGAGGAAGTTGACAAGGCAAAGGAGCTTTTTTCAGGGGGAGGCGGTGCATGGGGAGGAGGTGCAAAAATGACCTCATCAATGGACTTGAGGTAGATGGAGAACACAGCCACCATAGCCTTGAACTGTTCCCACTACAAGCATCCCAGGGGACCTGAAAGACCTGGGAGGAGGAGGAGGAGGCAGAGGAGAAGGAAAAGGTCCTGGGAGACCGAGATCCTCTGCCAGGCTGCGGGAGCATACAGGAGATCCTTCCCAAGGGAGGTGCTGTGCAGCCCACCCAGCAAAGAACACCCAACTGGTGAGGAGGAAAAATGGTGGTGCTCTTGTGAGGAGATCCCTGGTGAGCAGACCGGAGCCATTCTGGTCCACTAGGGTGGCCCTTGCCCCACCAACTGTACACCATTGCCCGCCCGGAGGAGAAAGGAGGCCCAGCTCAGCACTCCGACTGCACCCCAGAGACTCCCAGCATTCTAGAGACAGAATGGGGCATAGAATGAGACCTTGCCACCCCGACCCAGCAGACAGAGATCTACTCCTTGAGACAGACCTTCCCATGGCAGCAACATGGAGGGTAGAGAGAATCCAGCACTGGGATCACTACCAGAACCACCCTCGGTGCTCGTCACGGTGCCACCAGCTGAATCTACACCAGACCTGGTATTGGAGACAGCCATGGGGCCAAATCCGGCACAGTCTACTGATTTGGAACCAGATGCGGCGCCGCCATTTCGCTGGCACTGGAGTTGGTGCCGAGAGGGTCCGCGGCACTGCAAGTGGTGCTGGCAGATACAGGAGAAGCGGCACCAGCCAGAAGAGGAGCAGGCTGCAAGGAGGGCATCAGGCTGGGCCTAGGAGAGCTCCGAGCCTCCATAGAGCCTGGCTGCCAATCGTGATTATATCGCTCCTTGTCAGAACTTGAGGATGAGATCAGGGATATCTCCAATAAAGCAACCCTGGCAACTCTTCCTCTCCTGGCACCGAGGACAGTGTCAGAAGGAGACCCAGTGGCACCAACAGCACCACCTTGCTCACTGACACCAGGGACAGTGTCTGGAGCTGAGGCGGCACTGGCTGATGCCGACGAGGGAGCTACCAGCACAGGCCAAGAGCACAGCAGAGACCTCAACACTGGGGGTGTCTGGGCTCCCGAGGGAGCACCAGACTGTGAAGGGTGCTCAGCCGACCCCCCTGGGGGGGACTACGGGCCACCCAACCCTTTATGCAGGCCTCTGGTCTCAGCGAGACATGAAACAATGGAGGCCGGCTTCCCTTCAGTCTGTATAGTACTGGGGAGAGGCCCAGGAGAAGGGTTAAAGGTCCTGGCCTTGGCATCTCTGGTGCGACGCTGCCCTCCGAAAGTCTGGGCATTCCGCCCTAACTTCACTGTGTGTTGACAGACGGTGTGAAAATCCACAGAAAAGCAAGTGTCATAACTATCCATGTTATGATGGGGACCCAGGCATGAAAAGCAATGGTCACATGGATCTGTAATGGTCACCGACTTGACACAGGGTACAGAAACATGGGGCAAAGTCCCATTTTCAAGCAGACTTTTTTAGGTCCCGGACTAGACATGACCACAACAGAACAAAATAACTAAATGAAAGTAAAGTACTCGATGCCACACTGAAAAAAATAAAAGAAAAGAAAGTATTACCAACTGAAAATGGACTGGTATGATGCCGGGCGAGATGTAATGATGAGCAGATTGTAACACAATAGATTCTGCTTTGCTCCACACCAGGTGTTGCCTCAATGGCAGGAAAAGCAGAACTAAGGAGGCTGGGGGGCTGGCGTCGGTTACTGGCCAACCTGTGAGTGCCATGCTGTACGTCTGCCTCGAGCATGGCGCTGTCTCCATCAGCCCCCCTCCCTCTAAAATCTTAAAGCTATACACTCCCGCGGGGTCTGGCACCTCTGGCTTATGCCCACCAGTAATGAATGGCAAAGACTGATCTCTGAAGATCTGAAGAAAACAAGTTAAGCACTATCTTATAACAGTGAAGCATTGCACAATGCTCAAAGATCGCAACCTGTTAACCTGCATGCCAGTAGTCCAAAAAAATGAAAATGTTTTAATTATTAGCAGATAATTCTGGCTAACCAACCACAATCACATACAAGACAATCCATGGCAGCACTCAAGTATCTGAGTGCAAAAGCACTTCATGACACATAAAAACAGGTTACTCACCTATAACAGTGGTTCCAGGAGTGGTAGATGTTGTTCATCCACACTTATTGGCATGTCCCCTTTTCCTTTAAGGATCACCCGAAGTCCTCAAGCTGGCTCCTCCCACCCACCTGGGCGGTATAACCCTCAGCTCTGACCCATGACACCAGATCATAACCTGCTGGAAGCCAGGTTTGTGTATCCGCAGCAGGGCTGGGTGTGGATGAACAACATATGAAAATTATGTCCTTCCGTAATTCTTGATCTTCTTGGTATGAGTCTCCACCACTCATTCACACTATTGGGATCTGCACCGGAGGCACTAGGACCCATCGGGAGCAAACTATTTGCTGGAGGGTCGACACCAGAGATGGCGCCGCGAGCACTAGCTCATGGCAATGACTACTCAGGCGTCAACCCTCCAACCGCCTCAGTACCTTTTTACCAAGGAGGTGCAGCGCAACTAACGAAGAGTAACTTGACCTTAACACCGGACATAAGATAGTCCGGGCGACCTGTAAGAAGGGTCAGCAAAGAAGTCTTCACAGCCTAAAGATTTGAGGGTGAAGACCAACACACGGTGAGCTCGGGGATGGAGGGTGGGTAGATGAGTGGTGGAGACCGTCCCAAAAAGATCAAGAATTACGGTAGGTACGCTAATTTTCATATCTTCCTGACATAAGTCTCCACCACTCATTCACACTATTGGGAGAGTACCGAAGCTAATAATCCCAGAGGGTGGCAGGAAGACCAAGAGCTCACGCTTTAGGACAGAAGTCCATTAAGGATAGTTCTGCCAAGGCGGAATGTCGCCTGGCATGAACATCCAGTGCATAATGCTTAACCAAGGCATGCACCGAGCTCCAGGTGGCAGCATTGCAGATGTCTGCAATTGGCACATTATTCCGCTAGGGATGCCGACGCTCTGGTAGAGTGAGCGTAAACCCTACCTTCCAATTTAACCTGTGCCATGGAATAGCAATGTGAAGACATGCCACTAGCCACGATGAGATGCATCTGATAGCGACAGGTTGACCCAGCCGGTCTCGCTGAAGGAAACAAACAGTTGTTGGGCTTTCGAAAATCCTTGGTTCTATCTAGATAGAACGCAAGGCTCTCTTAACAGCCAAGGAATGAAGATCGTTCCCCTTCATTTTGGAAGTCCATAAGTAAGAGGAAGGACCAAAGGTTGGTTTAGATGGAATTCCGACACAGCCTTGGGAAGAAATTTAGGATGAGTGCGAAGAACTACTTTGTCCTTATGGAGACACAGTATACGGAGGGTCCGTAACAAGGGCATGTATCTCAGAGACCCTAAGTGGCTGAGGTAATGGCCACTAGGAAGGCCCGTCTTCCAGGTGAGAAATTTTAGCTCACACATAGCCAGAGGTTCGAAAGGTTTCCGAGTGAGCATGTCTAGCACAAGGTTAATGTCCCAGGCTGCAACCGACGTCTTATAGGGGGTCTGGTATGCAGAATTCCTAAGAAATCTCTTAACCATAGGTAACTGAGCCAGAGACAAAGAAGAAACCGCTCATGATACGCTGAAATGGCACTAAGGTGAACTTTGACTGTAGAGTACTGAAGACCTGAATTTGAGAGGTCCAAAGGTACTCCAAAACCTTGTCTGGTGGACAGGAAAAGGGATTCCAAGAGGACTTTGCACACCAGAGCGACTTCCACTTAGGCGTGTAAGTTTTCGAGTAGCTGGCTTCCGAGGAGCCAGAAGAATATCTGAAACTCTTCGAGAGACATTGAACCGGTTCACTTCTACCTCTTCAGGAGCCAAGCGTGAAGGTGAAGTGATCTCAGGTTGGGATGGACCACCGGACCCTCAGTCAACAGGTTCATCTGCAGGAGGAGTGGTCTCGGAGGGGCTGCCAACATACTGTTGAGTAGTGGAAACCATAGTTGTCGAGGCCAAGAGGGAGCAATGAGAATCATCTTGGTCCCCTGGGACTCGAATTTGAGAAGTACTCTCTGAATTAGAGGAAGAGGCGTGAAAGGCGAAAGAAAGCGTTTTGTCCACCGCAGCCTGAACGCATCCTGATAGAAAATGCCAGGCCCTGGATTTCTGGAGCAGAAGAGAGGCAGTTTTGCGTTGAGTGGGGATGCAAAAAGGTCCAGGTCTGGAGTTCCCCACTCTTCGAATAGTGATTGAACTATGGTTGAGTCGAGAGACCACTCGTGAGGATCTGCCTCTGTTCTGCTGAGACGGTCCGCCAAGTCGTTTTGTACACCTGGCAGGTAGACCGCTTGAATTAGAGATTTGTGTTCCAAGCACCATTCCCACACCCTCATCGCTTCCCTGCATAAGGGGTAAGAGTGAGCACCGCCCTGCTTGTTGATGTAATACATCACAGCTTTGTTGTCCGTTTGAAGGAGAATGTTCTTGTGACAGAGGATGTCCTTCAAAGCCCGGACCGCATAAAGGACGGCTCTCATCTCTAGGACATTTATGTGAAGCTGGGCCTCGAGTTGAGTCCATACACCTTGAGTGTGGAGAGAGCGACAATGAGCTCCCCATCCCGTTAGCGATGCGTCTGTGGTGATGGAGATTTGATGATCCAGAGGAGCAAAGGGAAATCCTTCCAGGAGATTGCTCTCTTGAGACCACCAGGTGAGAGACCTCTGTAAGGGTTCTGTCACCTTGATGGGATAAGACTGTGGGTGAGTGGTTGGGGACCACTGAGCATCCATTGGGTGGTTCTCATGTGTAGGCGAGCTAGGGGTACAGTGAACACTGAGGATGCCATGAGGCCTAACATACGTTGCATTGAGAGAGCTGTAACTGATCTGTTCTCCCCAATGTAACGGGCCATCTGAAGGATATCGAGCCTTCTGTCCTCTGGAAGGAAAGCCTTCGCGCAAGAGGTGTCCAGTAGAGTCCCTATGAAAAGGAGTCTCTGGGAGGGCTGCAACTGTGACTTCTTTAGATTCAGCAGAACTCCCATGGACGTAAGAAGGCGAGAGGCCGTCTGAACGGCTTCCAGTGTCCCCTGTCTGGAAGGGCTTGCTAGGAGCCAGTCGTCCAGGTAGGGAAACACTCAGATTCCGAGCTTCCTCAGATGCGCTGCGAGAACTGCACAACACTATGTAAAGACTCGCGGCGCCGAGGATAGCCCAAAGGGCAGGACTCTGAACTGATAGTGTTGACCCAGAGCCACAAACCTCAGGAATTTGTGATGCCTCGGTGAATAGGAATGTGCTGGTAAGCGTCCTGCATGTCCAGGAGGCTAGCCAGTCGTGTTGATGAAGCAAAGGTAACAGGGTTCCTAGAGAATCATTTTGAATTTCTCCTTGGGAGAAATTTGTTTAGCTTTCTGAGGTCTAGAATGGGGCATACCCCACACTTCTTTGGAACCAGAAAGTAGTGGAGTAGAACCCTGTGTTAGCTGATGCAGAGGCACCAGTTCTACTGCCCTGTTGTTCAGAAGGCCCTGGATCTCGGCGGCAAGAAGGTCTGACTGAAGGGTTGACAGCCTGGGTTGTAGTTTGGGAGGACGATTCGGAGGGGTCTCCAGAAAATTGAGAGAATACCCCTCACGAATTATCCGAAGGACCCATTTGTCTGAGGTTATGGACTTCCACTGGTTGTAGAAGTGCCTCAGACGACCTCCCACCGGACAGGAAAAGTCCACCTCGGGCAGTGGAGATGGAACTTGGGCCAGCAACTCATAAGGTAGCACTGGGCGCTTTGGGCCCTTGCGCTTTCTGTTGCGCTTTCTTTGAGGTTGGGCAGGTTGGCTCTTATGGAAACTTCCTCTGCCCCTGCCTCGAAAGGACTGACGATTATGAAACTGACGTTTACTCGACATGCCCTCGAGAGGGGGTAGGAGGGGGTCGAGCCAGCTTAATGGCCGACCTAGTCTTCTGAGTAGCCTCTAGAGCTTGCTCTACCTGAGGACCAAAGAGATCACGAGCAGATCAAGGCAACGCCATCACCTGCTGCTGTGCATCATTCGTGAAGCCCAAGCACGCAGCCAGGAGTGACGGCGAGTACAAATACCAGCGGCTGCTGAACGAGAAGCAGTGTCGAAAGCATCCATGGCTGCTTTGACCTATTGGTTATTAGATTCAATACCTCTGGTAATGGTCAGAAGAAGCTCCGGCTTAGAGTCCGAGTCCGGAAGAGCTTCAACCATTTGTTTGATAGAGTGCCACAAGATATACTCATACTGAGAAAAATAGCCCTGGTAACTGGCAATACGCATACTTAGAGTGGGCGCAGCAAAGACTCTCTTACCTAATGTATCAATCTTACGAGACTCTTTGTTAATAGGTCGAGCTGTAGTAGTTTGAGGAAGAACGACCTTGTCATTCTCTGCCAGGACTACAATAGGATCTGCAAAGGCTTGGGATGCCAGGAAAGGACGATCCTTGGGAGCTGAGTATTTCCTATCAATGGATTTAGCCACCGAAGGGGTAAGAGCAGGATTATTCCATACCATTTGAGACAGCGTCTCGAGGGAAGGTTGAAATCGGAGGAGTCAAATCCGTAGGGATCTCCGAAGCATGAAGATACTGGAGTCTTAACCGCTTCCCAGGATCGATGTCTGTAGTCTGGAGAGAAAGAGTGGAGCTCAGGTTCTTCAACAGAGACTTAAGGACAGGTCCTCGACCACAGGCTCTGTAGCAGTGAAAGATCCTGCACGTCCACTTCATCACCCAACCCGAAGGTCTGGGTCAGGCTCAACGTCATCTCCTGATAGTCCAGGGAGGACTGTTTGGACAGGAAAGGAGTGAAATACAGGAGAGGAAGGAAGAATTGAGAGGAAGAGGTCCTCGAGGCTCCCAGTGCCGAGGAGGCAAGCGGGACCCAGCGGCGCGAAAAACACTGCAGCGCCGGGCAGCCAAAAACGCCTGGCGCCGTCGGGCGGCACGAGATGGCACAGCGCCGCAGAAGGCCGAGCTCCATGGCGCCGCAGATGGCGCCAAGCCCCGCGACGCCGAAAAGCGCGCAAGCCCCGCGATGCCGCAGATGGCGCCGAAAGGCCAGACGGCACGCAGAGCGCGCCAAGGGCCGAAGCATCCCAGGACCCTGAAAAACATGGTTAAAGGGAAAATAGCAGGAGATAAGGGCATCGGTGGCCCCTGCGCGCAGCCATGTGGGGGGACACCTGAGGCGCAGAGTCGTTGGCACGAAGAAGGTGCCACGTGACCAGGAAAGTCCAACTGCCCTACCTGGTGCTCGACAAGCCCGAAGGCCCACGGCAACCGAGCCAGGTAGCAGAACCAACCTCCGTGCCCATTGCTCCATAAGAGCGCCCACTGATGAAACTGCTCATCTGAAGATCTACCTATAGGTGGGGTAGGACTCCGATGCCGGAGACGCCGGCTACCGGAAGCAGAAGTTGGCGACTCTGAAGGAGGAGACCGGCAACCAGCCACGATAACAGAGCGTTGATGCGCAGACATATCAGAGGGCGACCTCGAGTGATGCCTTCTCTTTTTAGACCTGTGGGCCGAAGAAGAGCTCGAGGCCGAACGGTGCCGAGAATGCGACCGTTTGTTTTTATGCCTCCGGGGGGACCGCCCATCCCCCCGGGCATTGGACTGACCGTTGTCGGACCCCCCTTCGGGAGAAGGAGGCGGACCGGACCCAGCCCGACTGACTGAACAGCTTTCATACGAAGTCTCCCTACCGTCACCTGACCTGCTCATGGTCGACTCCGTCAAGTAGGCTGAGACTTCTTTATTGTATATTAAAATAGAATAAACTTAAGCGATACTATATCGAGATAATACTACAAAAAAATAAACTGAAAACTATGCTGCTAGTTTGAAGTTTGACTCCCGACAGGCGAGCGACGTCGGTACTGAAGCGCTTTTCGATGGCGGGAAAAAAGGAACTGAAGCGGTTGGAGGGTGGCCGAAGATAGTCATTGCTGCGCGAGCTAGTGCTCGCGGCGCCGTGCCTCGTGGCGCCATCTCTGGTGTCGACCCTCCAGCAAAAAGTTTGCTCCCGATGGGTCCTAGTGCCTCCGGCGCGGATCCCAATAGTGTGAATGAGTGGTGGAGACTTATGTCCAGGAAGATCTACCACTCCTAGAACTATTATTACAGGTGAGTAACCTGTTTTTCTAGGATTGTGGATATTTTGTTCATCCACACTTATTGTAGACTCTAGCAGTTCTCCAGGAGGAGGGAGGCAAGGCACACACCCACTACTTGGGAAACGAGATTGGAGAACTGAGGCCCCAAAACCATCATCCCGATGTGACTCAAGGTCGATGTGGAAACGAGTAATAAAGGTGTTTGCTGACTTTCAGGATGCAGCCCGGCAGATTTCCTGGATAGGGATGTCCCTGGAAGCAGCCACCGATGCAGCAGTATGGTGGGTAGAATGAGCTCTTATTCCTCTGGGAGGCTCCATGCCCCGCCAACTCATAGCACAGACTTATGCAAGATGCAATCCATCTTGCAATAGTCCGTTTTAGCTGCAGGTCTTCCAGAAGCAGCTTCAGCTTAGGTGACAAACAGGTGGCAAACCTCTCCCCAAATTGCTGCCATCCTCTCCTCGTAAAGGGAAGGAGGGGCACATCTCAGGTCCACAGAATGGACCCTATATTTGGCCTCAAAGGTGTAATTAGGGTAGTATACTGGTAGAGTTAACACCTGGTTATTGTGAAACATTGACACCAACTTGGGAAGGAATTTCGGTGGGGCATAGGACAACCTTGTCCCTGTGGAAGACCAGATAAGGGAATCCACTGAAAGTGCCTGGAGCTCCCTTATCCTTCTGGCAGACGTGATAGCCACCACACTTGTGCACTGGTTCGAATGGCTTGCCCATGAGCTTTGCCAGTACCAGCAGTAGATCCCACGGAGGTGGAGGTTCATGTACCAGAGGGGATATGTGATCCAGGCCTTTGGAAAAGCGCCCAACCACTGTCTCCTGCGCCGTCGGCTGACCGGCCCATGCCCGGTAAGCAGAGATGGCTGCCAAGTGCACCCTAAGGCTCGATGACTGAAGACCCCCTTTGGACAGAGACCAAAGGTGGTCGAGAATGTTAGCCACTGGACAGGACAAAGGGTCCAGCCCTGCCCTGACACCAAATGGAAAACCTTTTCTATTGAAGGCATAACATTTCCTGGTCAGTTCCTTTCTGGATGCCTCAACCACAGTGAAGACATCCTCGGAAAGACCCAAAGCCTGGAACTGTAAACGCTCAGGAACCAGGCTGTGAGGTGCAGGATTGAAGGTCTGGATGCTATACCTACCCCTGATTGACAGAGATCAGGTCAGGGCATGCTGAGAGCTGCTCCGAGGGCCTGCAGTTGAGGCTGAGGAGATCTGGATACCAGAACTGGTGTGGCCAGTCTGGGGCTACCAGGATCACCTTCACCTTGTCCCTCCTCACCTTGAGTAGCACCTTGTGGATCAAGATAAATGGAGGGAAGGCGTAGAGGAGGCCTGGGGTCCACAGCCTTGATTAGGCATCTCCCTACAGTGAGTCCTGCTGAGGAGGGGCGGGCATGAAACAGCCTCAGCTTGGTGGTGTCCCTGGAGGCAAACAGGTCCACCATCGGTTTGCCCCAGTGAGAGAACAGGCTGTAAGCTTCCTGTGGATGGAGAGACCACTAGTGGGATGTCTCGCCTAAGCGGCTGAGAGCATCCGCCAGATGGTTTGAGGCTCATGCCACATGGATGACTAGGAGATCCGCCTCCAGATGGCTCACGAGGGTCCAGATGTGGAGCGCCTCCCTGCAAAGCAGACGAGAGTGTATGCCTCCCTGTTTGTTGAGGTAATACATGGTCGTGGTATTGTCCATCTGGACTTGAACCACTTGACCCTGGAGCTGAGGAGCGAAAGGTGACAGCACCAGTCTGACTGCTCTGAGCTCCAACAGGTTGATGTGGTATCGGGACTCCTCAGGGATCCAGAACCCATGGGCCCTTCGTCTCCCATGTGGGCTCATACCTCTCAACTGTCCCTGATTTTCAGGGATGTCCCTGATTTTGCCTCAAATTTTACTCTGTCCCTCCTAAAATTGTGTTTCCGTGACCAAACAGTGGGAGTTGTAAGAACAAAATAATGTCAAACCTTAAAGTTACAGACTTGTTCTTCCTTAGAAAATGCATTTGACACTGAGCCCCTTATTCTACCAGCTTCCTGTGTTGATATCCCCAATTTTGAAGATGTGTCCCTGATTTTGGTCCTTTGTCCCTGTTTTTTAAAGCCTTGTCCCTGATTTATGAGGCAGGAGGTTGAGAGAGGTATGTGTGGCTCCCCAGCCCATGAGAGAGGCACTGATCATGGCGACGGCCGTCGGCTCGAGCGGACAAACGGGATCCCTTACTGCAAAAGCTCTGGAGCGGTCCACCATTGGAGAGTGTTTCACATCTTCTGGGTTACAGTGATCAGCTGGTTGAAATGACCATGGCGCCGAGTCCATTGGGCAGCCAGCTCCCATTGGAGGGACGTATGTACCACTGGGCTCAATGGACCATGCAGGTGCCCGCCCATGTAACCCAGAAGGTGCAGAAAGTCCCAGGCATGGCGCAATTGGCCAACCAGAAATGGTTGGGCAAAGGAGGAGAAAACCTCTGACGTGTCCACCAGGAACCGAGTTCTGGCTCGACGAGAGTCAAGCTCTGCCCCCATGAAGCACATCACCTGGGAAGGCACAAGTTCCGACCTGGCCTCGTTGATCAGGAGGCCGAGTTGGGAGCAGGTCTGGAGGGCCAGGTCTCTGGACCACTTCACCTCCTGCTGGGTGGGACTTGCTAGGAGCCAATTGTTGAGGTAGGGGTAAATTCAGGCCACCCCGATGCCTGAGATGGGCTGCCACTACTCGATGTGTTTAGTGAAGACCCGTGGGGCCGATGACAGGCCAACGGCATGGCTTGAATGTGATAGGGTCCCTTCTGCTCTGAAGCAGAGGAACCACCAATGAGATGGACAGATTGGAATGTAAAGAATCGCCCTGCAGATCCCTTAACAGAACCACATGTGTCGGCTCCAAGGATGGTATGATTTGGGACAGAATGACCATCTGAAAGGCCGGACCTGAGACCGCCACTGGAGCTACTGCCTCTGGGAGGAGCTGAGCGATGTCTTCCGGAGAGCTGACTGAGTGTGGGCGGATACTCTTTCCTCCCAAGGGGCATGGACTCAGCTTGGAGGGTACTGTTGAATTCCAGAAGGCAGTCCTGACCGACCATCTCCAAAACCCACCTGTCTGTGGTGACAGAAGACCAGGCGGAAAGAAAGTGGCAGAGTCGGCCCCCGCGGCAGCACCTAGAGCTGGCATGACGGGAGAGGGGTGGCTGCCCGCAACTCACTGAGCAGACTTGGAGGAGGAGGATCCAGGACCTGAACCTCAGTCTCCTTTACAGGCCTGGGAGGGCCCGGGTTTGGGCTGGGGGCACCAAGCTTGAGCCTGCTGCTGCCCTCCTTGAAACTAGGGTTGCTGGGCTGCAGGGGAAGAGTGCCGAAAGGGCTTCTTTTTCTTCTGCTGCTTCTACTGGAAGGACCTTTAGCAGAAGTAGCATCCAAGGTAGCACTGGACTGCTCAATACACTGAAGGTGACCAGCCACACCTGGGCCGAAAGGTGGTGCCCAGGAAAGGCACATCAGCTAGTTTGTGCTGAGTATCTGCCGGGAAAGAGAAGAGTCTCAGCTGAGCCCTGCAGCGAGAGGCAACTGTGGCTGCCATTGAGCGGGCACAAGAATCCCCAGGGCTGTACAGAGCTGTTGTTTGGCAACAGCCCGGCCCTGATCCCAGACTTGCTTGACCGTGGTCTGCATGTCCGCGGGGAAGCGTGGGGGGACTTTGTCCAAAGACCCCAAGAGGGCATGGGAGAAGAGTGCCATGATGATGGCCGAACTTGCCAGACGGAGGCCTAAGGATGAAGCTGCATAGATCTTTCGAGCAGAATGATCCAAGAGTTTGGATTCCTTCTCGGGAGGTTGGTCAGTGTCGACAGAACTGCCAGTACACTTGAACAAAGAGGTGGTCACCAGGCTCTTGGACGAAGGGTGCTCTGTGAACCCCGCAGAGGACCCGATGGGCACCGCATACTTGCGTGCCATGAGGGCAGGCAGAGCTGGACAAGAGGCAGGGCGCTGCCAAAGTTCTAGAGCAGGGCCAACTATGGCCTCAGTCACTGGAAAGGCCTCTGTCGGGGTATCCCCTCTCTTGAGAATGTTCATGAGAGGGTACTCCGCCTTTTTCTGGATAGGTTCCAGGGGCATCCCTGTGGACTCAGAGGAGGTGAAGAATGCCCTGAAAAGACAAAGGACCTTCCTCCATCACTATCCCACCAGCCAATTCGTCATCCCCAGGATGAGAATGTAGGCCACTCTCATCCGAATCCGAGGAATCCTGATACAACGGTCGACCGCCTAAGTCACCTTCGAACCGCCAAGGGCAGTCCGGGGTGACAGTGACCAAAAGACGCCGAGGACGCCCAGTGTCTGGTCCATCTCCCTTGGCAGGAGCCCTCCCACAGGCTGCTTGGGTGGCGGTTCCACCATGATCAGTGGAGAGACTGGTAAAGGCCACACGGGGGTTTCGCGGCTCCATGGGCAGAGAAGCGACAGTGGCTCTGAAGGAGTTGGCCCGGCCTGGGAGGAAAAGACAAGTATGGCCGGGAAGGAGCTGGGACAAAATCAGCTGTTGCCACATGAGGTCTTTGTAGCACTGGAGTTTCCGGAGCCTCTCCTCATCCGAGGAGGACAAGGATGACTGATGGCATCGCCTCTTTTCCAGTGCATGTGGCTCTTCCTTGGCCTCTCGGTGGGGGTCCTAAACCTCAACCCGAGATCAGACCAGACCCCGATTTGGTCATGGAGCGACACCAAAGCGAACGGTGTGATTTTCCGGGGTCGGGGACCACTTCCTTGGTGGGATTCCCAGTGGGCTGGGTCTCCTCATCGGGAAAGGATTGGAGTCCTATCAACGACAGGAGTCGGCGACAATGGGTCGATCGGGTCGATGACTATTTTGATTTCATCGATTGACACTTCGTTCAACTGGCCAGATGGCAAGGCTGAAAAGCCAGCAGCCGAAGAGGCAATCTTGACCGAAGCAGAGACTGCCAGTTCCTGGGACTGAGATCTCTCCCGATCCCAAGGACATCTTCACCGAGACAAAGACGATCACGGGTCCTTTCCCCGCTTATGGGACTGAGAGTAGTGCGTGCCTGCAGGACTCTCCCCTTCGTTGGAGAGACAGGCACAACTCTCGGAAAGAACCCGAGAAGGTGGAGCCCAGGTTGAACAGAACAAAGAAGCTCCAAGAGGAAGAGTCTGCGGCCCAAGCCACTTCCTCCTCGAAGGTTTGCATGCTTGTCAGATCCCGCGGCTGCAGAAACCGCCCACCGAGTCTCCTTTGATTTCACCGGAGGGTTCCGTTCCTCCGGCCTCCCCAACTTAAGGCGTGCGAGATGGTCATCGAGGACGTCTGGGTGAAATGCAAGACAGAAGTCGCACTTCGAGGTGTCATGGCTGACACCCAAGCAGTAGACGCACGTGGCATGGGGTTTAGTGTGTGACATTTTCTGGCTGTACGAACACCGGCGAAATCCGTGGGAAGACTATATTCCATGATCTAAGCAGAGGAGTCGCGGTTGCTAATGCAAACTAGATGAAGTTTCAGAATAACTGAAGGTTTAGAAGCCAAGGCCTACAAAATGCAGGAGCACGAAGGAGGCAACCCAAATCTTCCAGCAGAAAGGAAGATCTGGCGTCATGGGGCGGAGCCAAGGATTATACCATCTGGGTGGGTGGGAGGAGCCAGCTTGAAGACTTCCGGCGATCCTTAAAGGGAAAGGGGACATGCCAATAAGTGTGGATGAACAACATATCCACGATCCTAGAAAGTAGTTACGGAAGAACTTACCGTAACAGTAGATCTTCAAGAGAAGCTCTTGCAGCAGGTAAAGACATGTAGGACTGATGCCACCCGATGGCAGATCTCGGCAATTCTTTTCCAGCAGTACCTGGGGGACCGCCCTCCCAATGTTGACTCCACCCCCGACGTCATCCAGTATAAATGGATGAGACGGTCCCCACGTGCTCCAGTTCTTGCCTGCTCAAAGGCAGGCCCACATGAGGCAACATGTGGAATCATAATAATTCAGGTTTGGCTATTCTCGCCCAAGCACCAAAAGGGCGTGGCCAAGCAGGAGAGACCTGGTCCCGGGGGCAGAAAGGAGGGAAAATAATACCTGGTGCAAGAGCTTCTCTTGAAGATCTACTGTTACGGTAAGTTCTTAAGTAACTGTACTATCCAACTTTGAGAGGAAGCTCTTGCAGCAGGTAAAGACATGTAGGACTGATTCCCAAGCAGTATAAACTTAAGACAACCCTTGGGAGGGGGAAAGGAAGGGCAGCAAACAGGAAAGTACAGTTACATAAGAACTTACCGTAACAGTATATCTCCGAGAACAGCTCTTGCAGCAGGTTACACCATTAGGACTGAAGCCGGCAGGCGCCAGGACCCCACGGAAATTTTCTAGCTAGCAGTCTTCAGTGGGGACCGCCTCCGACGTCGGTCCCACCCCCGATGTCGGGCGCAGTACATAAGGAGGCTGTCCCCCCATAATCCTCAGTTCTCCCGCCGGAGACTCCCGGCCGCTGGATGACATCAGAAGAGGAGACTGAGATCCGCCACCAGATGGCAAAGACTAAAGAGTAGGAATGTCCCATCCCATAAGATGGGTGTGACTACAACCTACCCTCCAATAAAGGGGATGGTGGGAGGAAGGTACCTGCTGCAGAGCTGTTCTCAAAGATCTACTGTTACAGTAAGTTCTTCGTACTATCTTACCGAGATACAGCTCTTGCAGCAGGTTACACCATTAGGACTGATTTCCAAGCAATAGTGGCAATCATGCACCACCGGAGGAGGAAAGGTAGAGACCTCGATATAACTCGAGCCTGGGACAGAAGTCCCTGAAGGACTGGCTAGACGAGACCCGCTCTTAGCCTCGATGCAATGTCCAGGCTGTAATGCCTGATAGAGGTATGCAAAGAGCTCCAAGTAGCTGCAGCAGAAATAGCTGAGAGTAGAGACGTTCTTTAACACCTAGAAATGAAGTAGCCACCCCTCTTGTGGAATGACCCTTGACCTACCAGTAAGGGTTTATTGCTTGTCATAACAGAAAGTGATGCATTGGATGAGCCACCTAGAGAGTGACTGTTTGGAGACAGGAGCTCCTATCATTCTGTGAGCGAAGGAGACGAAAAGTTGGTCACACTTCCTGAGCTGTCTGGTTCTGGTCAGGTAGTATCTGAGGCACCGATGCACATCAAGGGTGTGCAGAAGGGCTTCTCCTCGATTAGAGTACCTTGGGAAATACACTGGTAGATCAATATCCTGATTTAGGGTGGCGCTGAAACCACCTTAGGCAAAAACTTTGGCTTTGTCCTTAGGGATACCCTGTCCTGGTGGAAAACCAAATAAGGCTCTTTGCACATAAGAGCATGCAATTCCGAGATCCTTCTGGCCGGAGTAACATCAACTAAAAATAACGTTTTCCAAGAGAGAAAATGTAGCTCGCAATCCGCGGCTGGTTCAAAAGGTGGCAGCGTAAGCTGCTCCAGGACAAAAGGTAAGTCCCAAGGAGGGATAGGATCTTTGATGGGTGGTCTAAGGTGAAGGACACCCCTTAAGAAGGCACGAGTAGTGTCCAGCTGGGCCACCGTCCAATGGCCTACGGGGGCATGGTAAGCAGAGATTGCACAAAGGTGCACTTTAATCGAGGAGTAAGCCAGTCCGGAGTGGAAGAGGGAAAGCAGGTAGTCCAGAACCAGCTTTTCGGGACAGTCTAACGGCGGAAAGCCACGCGCTTGAGCCCACAAACAGAATCTACGCCATTTCATGGCGTACGTTGCATGGGTTGCCGGTTTTCTGGCGGCAGAGAGTACATCTGCCACTTCTTGTGAGACCCCGTATCACACCATGGCTATGTCTCTAGGAGCCAAGCGTGCAGGTTCAATGAGCGTAAGTCTGGATGGACCAATGAACCCGCCTCCTGAGACAATAGATGGGAGCTGATTGGCAAAGGAACTGGAGGTTCCCGGGATAGCTAGTGCAGAAGAGGGAACCAAATATGTCTGGGCCAGAAGGGTTCGATCAGAATGAGTGTCGCTTGCTCCCTTCGAAGTTTTAAGAGAACTCTCTGGATCAACGGGAAAGGAGGGAAGGCATAGAGGAGTCTGCCCCGGAGAGGGACAATCGTCACGCCAGAAAACACCAGGCCCTGGATCTAGGGAGCAAAAATTGGGCAGTTTTGCATTGGATGGGGATGCGAAACGGTCTAACTCTGGAGTGCCCCATCTGTGAAACAGATACTCTGCCACCTCCTGCAGAAGCTCCCACTCGTGGACTCTGGTCTGAGAGCAGCTCAGACTGTCTGCGATGGTGTTGTCCACTCCCGGGACATGTACTGCAATTAGGTTTGCTCAGTGTTGCAATACCCACTCCCACACTCTCATGGCCTCCCTGCAAAGCAGGTAGGAGTAAGTGCCTCCTTGTTTGTTGAGGTAATACATCACCGCGGTATTGTCTGTTTGTAGCAGAAAAGTACCCAGTGGAATCTCCGACTGGAAGGCTTGCACAGCGTAAAGGACTGCCCTCATTTCCAAAATGCTGATGTGGAGAAGAGCCTCCTGGGCTGTCCACAGGCCCTGAGACCGAACACCGTCCAGGTGTGCTCCCCAACCGAGCCCTGAGGCATCTGTGGAGAGGGTCACAGTCGGAGACAGCGCTGTGAAGGGAACCCCGCAGTGAGGTTCTCTGGTCTTACAGGGAACGGATCCGATCCAGCGAGCTGGAAACTGACCTGGCGCCGGTGTCCTCGGCGGGGAAGAAGATTTATGGCGCACCCCAGACTCGGCACGAGGCCTTAGATGTGGAGTGGATGAGAGCGACAGCCTGGAAGTCTTCAGGGGCTGTAGAGAAGAGGAGCCGCTGGAGGATCTGACCTGAACCGGGGAGGTTGCGACTGAGCTCTGGAGGAGGCGGTCCAGTTTCCGGGCAGACTTGAGGCGGGGCCCTCGCAGAGGACCTGGACCTTTCCTTTTCCCGGTGCTTGTGGGTTTTACCCGACGGCTCCCCCTGGGAGGAAGGTTCTTTATCCATAGTTTTCAGTTTCTCCTCCAAGAGAAACGCTTGAAGGGCCTTCTGGTGGCGGATCCTGGTGCGACTGTTGAAGCCCTGGCAGAAGGAACAGGCCTTGGTATAGTGTTCCGGGCCTAGGCAGCGCACGCAGGCCGAATGTGGATCCTTGAAGGGGATCTTTTTTTCCACAGGCACACTTCGTATGGTGACCCTCTACAGAAGTTGTTGGAGACGACATCAGTTGATCCAAAGTCGAAAGAAAGACGAAATCGTCGTAATTCTAAAGGTTGTCGCATGCTAGAAAAAGAGGCAGAGAGGCCGATACTGGCGATGTCGACGGCGGGAAAAGAACTGGGCATTATGGGGGGACCGCCTCCTTATGTACTACGCTCAACATCGGGGGCAGGACCGACGGAGGCGGTCCCCGCTGAAGACTGCTAGCTAGAAAATTTCCGTGGGATCCTGGTGCCTGCCGGCTTCAGTCCTAATGGTGTAACCTGCTGCAAGAGCTGTATCTTGAAGTAAGATCAGAAGGGGTCCCTCGGAGATCAAGCGCTGCAAGACCGCCAGGCCGAATCCTGCTCTTTGCCTGGAGGTAATATCCAAGCTGTAATGCCTGATGAAAGTATGAACAGAGTGCCAAGTGGCAGCGGCACAGATGTCCGCAGCCGACACCCATTTATTGCTGCAAATGAAGTGGCGACAGCCCTGGTGGAGTGCGCTTTAACTGGTCCCAGAAGAGACTTATCATGCTTCTGGTAACAAAAGGAGATACAGTTTATCAGCCAATGCGCCAGCGTTTTCTTTGGTAACTGGGCATCCCAAGGACCTAACCGTGAAGGACACAAACAATTGGTCAGATTTCTTGACTTCTTTTGTCCTGGACAGATAGCAACGCAGTGCCCTGTGTACATCTAATGTGTGAAGAAGCGCTTTCCCCTTGTTAATTTTTGTGGGGGGGAAGGGTCCTTAGATTCCCTCCCCCTGGATGAAGACTCTCACAGCATTTCAGCCAGCTGTTTCTGGGTGAGAAAGGCCTGAAGGAACTTCTGACGCTGGATGCGGGTCCTGTTGCTGAAGGCTTGACAGTGGGAGCAGGTGCTGGAGTCGTGGTCTGGGCCTGGGCAATATAAGCAGACTGAGTGTCGGTCCTTTGAAGGAATCTGTCTCCCGCAGGAGCACTTGCTGATGTGCCTGGTTGTGAGGTTGACATAGGAGTGCAATTGGTAGAAAATCTGAAGAAAGGTGGAGAATTTTTTTGTGGAGTGGTCAAACTGACAGAAGTGTGCCGAGTGCAGACTAACGCAAGCCGCAGCGGGAAAGAACTGGAGCACGTGGGGACCGTCTCCTCCCTTTATGCTGGGTGATGTCGGAGGTGGAGCCGACGTCGGGAGGGCGGTCCCCCAGGTACTGCTGGAAAAGAACTGCTGAGACCTGACGCGCGGTGGCATCAGTCCTACATGTCTTTACCTGCTGCAAGAGGTTCCTCTCGAAGTAAGATCTCTTTCATAGGTTCAGGCACTGCAAAGTGAAGCAGCACCTTACCACAGAGTGAAAATAAATTTAAGGAAAGGCATACACATTCCCAACCTTTGGATTTAGGCAATACAGTTATGAAAAACAAAATGGATGGTTATAACCCAGCTCCAAGAAGGCGAAATTAACTGGTACTGTAAAAACTATTTTTTCTTGAGAAATAAGGACACTACATCAGTTCTTATTGGAAATGTGTTTTGAGTAACAATAACTCATAAGATTTTATGGTTCATGAAAACAATATAAAATAAAAACATTTGTACTACTGAAGAGGATTTGCACAAAAAGATTTTTCCTCAGTAGATAAATACAGAGTGCAGCTGCACTGCTAACCTTTAGGTGAGCATTTTCCTTGTTTCATGTACCCTGGCAGCAAGCACCTGAGGGACTACACTTGCCCTATATAAGGGAATGAGCATAGCAAACTTCTTTTTGGTTCTGGTCACATACAAAATATCTTTGCTGAAATCCAAAGTCCTTAGTATATCGGACACAATTCTCCAATAGAAGCCAAGGGCTCCCTGGAGTGACCCATTGATTATGTTGGAGCTAACAAAAAAGGAAATTATGGTAGGTATAAAGGAATTTCTCCTTTCTATATCACTCCATGGTGTAATGGGGAGATAGTACACACAAGTTCTAAAAAGCTGTACCCATTCCTAAACTGGGGGGGGGGATATTCTCTCATTTACATAACCTGTACAGATGACTTATAATCTTCATCTGCTAACCACCGCCTGTAAAACCCTGTGACTGAAGGCTAGTTTGGCACAGCTTTGAAGAGCCCGCCTGTAGTGCTCAGTAAATATACAAATGAAGGATCATGCTGCCACTTTGCACAACTCCAACACAGAAACCACCCCTCTTTCTGCTCAGGATGTAGCAAGTGCCTTGCTGGAGTAAACCCTGATGACAGTAGAAGCTTTCTTTTCCTCAGCTGCATAGGTCTTGGTGATGCATGCCCTTACAAAGGTGGCCTTGGAAGCCTTCTGACCCTTTCTAGCTGCTCCAAAAAGAACAGACTCTTGGACTTTCTGAACTTTGTTGTTCTTTGTAGGTTAAGACCTGACTGCCCTGCACAAATCTACACTGTGTAGCTCATTGTCTTTCAGGGATGCTGGCTTGAGACAGAAGGATGGGACACCGTGGGCGATAGAAACATCAAATTGTGGAATTTTGCCATTTTATGCAAAGCGGCGAAATTCTGCAGATTCTACAGGCAGAATCTGCAATTCTGCAAAAAATAAAACCACTTCTGTAGAACTCCATTGGAAGCTGAATTTCACGGTTCCTACTTATTATGTTTGCTTGCACGCATGTGCAAGAAACATAGTGCCACCATACAAGTTTTCGTAGGTGTGCCTTCCTCACTTCCAATGCCCTGCTCCCTTTTGCAGGCACGGCTGCACCATGCCAATGAATGTCGGAGCTGTCTATGACAGCCGTTTAGATGCAGTTGCATACAGCTGAAAGCAAAAAAACGCTGCAATCAGCGGTGGTAAGGTGTAGGCAATTTGCATACTGCCATTGGCAGGTAATTTACATACTGCTGCCAGCAGTATGCAAAGAGCCTACACTCTGTACTGCATCTGTATAGCTGTCAGATAGCTCCATTTTTGTCTAGTCTCCCAAGTAGCATGCTGGAGCCCACTGGCGTGCTCATACCTCCGCTTTTACCGTATGGCCGACTGGGGTGCCCAATCCCCTAATAAACTTCCACTGCCCCAACAGACTTCCGTGCCACGCTGAGAGCCCACCCCAGCATGGCAAAAGTCACTCTGACCCGACTGGGGATGCCCAATCCCTGTCTCCACTGTACAGTTTGTACCCCCCCAAAAAAACAAGAGTTCCACGTGCCACGCTGGGAGCCCACCCCAGCATGACAGAAGTCCATATGACCGACTGGGGTGCCCAATCCCCTGTCGGTTCCACTGACCCCCCAGCCAAAAAAACTTCCAGTTGCTATGCTAGGAGCCCACCTCAGCGTGGCAAAAGTCCCACGTAGTCTAAATAAACAGAAACACCTGTTAAAAAAAAAAGGTCCCTTGTTGACTGTCTCGCCCCCAACCCACAACCACCCTCTGTGCACCCACCTCCCACACACCCCACCCCATACTTACCTCAGGAGGCCGGGCGTGGCAGTCTTGATGGACCGGGAACACATCTGCACTCGTCAAAGCCGACCGCGAACTGAAGAAATGCAGGTAAGCTGTATAATGCAATAAATGTTTTTTTTTCAACTTTGGTGCATATCTCAGCCATTTTTGGGAATGTTTTCAACAAATTTTCAACATGAGGTTCTTGGGGACCCACCTCATGAATTCAGTCACTGTCATTTTGTTATTCAGTCCTGAAAGGTGATTTCGCAGTCACTGCGTGGAACCACCTTCCTGGACTGAGTAATGAAACGACAGTGTCACAGTTCACGAGGCAGGCCCACAAAAACTCTGTTGAAAATTTGGTGAAAAATTCCCAGAAATTACTGTTTTACGAGGGTGCACTGCGCTGTTCTTACGCACGCTCATAACTTTGAGAATTAATATTTTCAGTCCAGATTTTCAACACTGGCATTTTACCACACCTCCTTATGAACAGTATAGCTGTCATTTTTCATATCCGCCCAAAATGTGTTTTTGCATATGTAGCGCACATTACCCACGGTCGGTGTCGAAATCAATGTTCAGGACACATTAAGAAAACTACAGTGACACTGGTCATGAGCAGAGGTGGTAAATGGCTATGTTGAAAATTTGCGACAAAGTCCATAAATGACTGCCGTGCCGCATTGTGCAATTTCACACACCCTAAGTTCACAAATTTTAATATTCTCAGTCCAGATTTTCAACATTGACATTTTTCCACACCTCCTTATGAACAGTACAGCTGTCATTTTTCACACGCTGGCCGAAATGTGTTTTCACACTTACGGCGCAGAATAGCGCGGTCATTGTGGGAATTTAGTGTTCGGGATAGATTACGAAAATGACAGTGACCCTTTTCATGAGCGAAGGTGCAAAAATGCCTATGTTGAAAATCTGCTGTAAAAAATCCCCAAACTACTTACATTACGGGTGTACGTTGTGCAGTTCCGATGTACGCTCGTGACTTTACCAGTTTTTGTATATTTTCACTCCAGATTTTCAACACTGCCATTTTTTTACACCTCCTCATGAATAGTACACCTGTCACTTTTCACATCCTGTTCGAAATGTGTTTTTGCACATGTGGTGCCAAATGGCGCAGTCACTCTGCAAATTCACGTAACGAACTGAGAGAGTCACTGTTCATGCGGTGGGGTCACAAAACACCCATGTGGAAAACTTGGAGTACAAATACCAAGAAACTCCCAGGGCGTTAGGGCGTTAGGGTTTTCGACCATAATGCCCTACCTTGTAAAGGGACTAGCAGGCGCAGGGTGTGACTTGGGACTGTCAGCAGTAATGCTCATGTCATTTCAGCCCCACCCTGCAGCCAGTGACAGGCATCAGTGCGCCTTGGACCCTTGCCCCTAGAGTTCACCCCATTCTCCTATACTGCGCCCATTTCAGTGTATTTCCTTAAAGAATGAGGTGAATGTAAAGGCGAAACACCCCAAGGCACACCTGAAGGGTAAAGTGAGGTGAAATGTCGTGACCGTTATGGGTGATGACCCAAAGGCACACCCCAATGCCTGTCCATATCTGCAGGGTGAGGGTGGAGTTGGCATCAGTTCAATACTTCAATGCCATTCCTATACTGCATCTGTCTAACTCCTGCACTTCCACTGCTAATGCCAGCAAGCAAACATTCGGCATTGACAAATGCTTGTTTATCATTGTGCAACAGCAATCAACTAGGCGTTCATTTGCAATAAAGTATGTAGATGCACTAAATGTATCCCTTCTCACTGTAGTTACTTAAATGTATTCTCTTCTGATGCTTTCGCAGACAAAGCCTGCAAAAACTAAGAAAAGCAGGGACCGCTACGGGGAGAATGAAATGTTCACAAAGTGAACAAGAACATAGGATGAATAAAGGAAGAAAAGAACTGCCTTCAGGAGGTACAAAAGAACAGGGAGTGGGGAGGACAGGGAAGAGTACCAGAAGGAAGCGAAGGAGGTGACGAGCAGTAAGGGCAGCCAAGGCATCCATGGAGCTCAGGCTGGCACAGGGCATTAAGGAGGGGGAGAAGGAATTCTTTAGGTTCATCAGAGAGAAAAGGAGCTGTAGGGACAATATAGTAAGGATTAAGAAGGATGGGTAGAAGCAGGGGGTGAAAAGGCAGAAGCGCTAAATGACTACTTCTGCTTGGCATTTACTAAAGAAAAGGGTGGGGGTATCCCAGGGTTCTGAAGGAACTGACAGAGGTCTTAGCGGTGCCTTTGGCAAACCTATTCAATGCCTCACTGGATTCAAGATGTGTACCTCAGTATTGGAGGATGGCTCACGTGGTATCTCTCCATAAGCCTGGCCCCAAGGATGAACCGGGGAATTATAGACCGGTGAGCCTCACATCCACTGTGGGTAAGCTGATGGAGACAATCCTGAAGGAGAGGCTGGTGTCCCTTCTGGAAGCCCATGGACTGCAGAGCAGCAGACAGCATGGCTTTGTCACTGGCAGATCCTGCCAGACCAACGTGGTGGATTACTATGACTGGGTAACTAGACAACTGGACAAGGGCCATGCAGCGGATTGTCCTGTACCTGGACTTTAGAGTAAGGCATTCTATTTGGTGCCACATGGGAGACTAGGAAGTAAGCTACAAGGTACAGGGGAAGGCGCAAAGATGGTGGGCTGGGTAGTGACCTGGCAACAAGGCAGGCAGCAGAGAGTTGTGGTGGATAGGGAGCTATCATCCCCATGGGCAGTAACGAGCGGCGTTCCATAGGGCTTGGTGTGGGGACCAGTGTTGTTTGGGATGTTCACTGCAGACATTTCAGTGGGCATCAAGTGCAAAATCAGTCTGTTTACTGATGACACCAAAATGGAATGGTTGGCAAGGGTGGCAGGAGGATCTGTCAAAACTGAAGACCTGGTCGGACACCTGGCAGCTGGGGTTCAATGACAAAAAATGCAAGGTGCTGCATTTTGGGACTAAAAACCCTAAGAGGAGCTACCAACTGGGGGGTGAGCAGTTAGCTGTGACTGAGGAGGAGAAGGATCTATGGGTGCTCGTTACAGGAACAATGAACAACTCAGGACAATGTAGAAAGGCTGCTGAAAAGGCCAACAGGATACTGAGCTGTATTGCTAGGGGTATATCCTCGAGGAGGGAGGTGATTCTGCCATTGTACAGATCGCTGGTTGGACCACATCTGGAGTACTGTGTGCAGTACTGGTGCACATACCTGAAGAGGGACATTAGGTTACTGGAGGGGGTGCAGTGCAGAGCGACAAAGATGATCAATGATCTGGGGGACTTACCTTACAAGATAAGGCTGAGGGAACTGAACATGTACTCACTGGAGGAGAGGAGGGAGAGGGGAGATATGATTGAAACCTTCAAGTACATGAAAGGAATAAACAAGTCTTGTACAGAGGGACTTTTCAAACTATGGGAGGGGAAGGGAGGGACACCCGACGTCATGATATGAGACTGGAGGGTGGAAGGTTCAGGAGGGAGATAAGGACACTTTTTTACGGAGAGAGTAGTGGCTGGGAGGAACATGTTGCTGGCAGAGGTGGCATCCACTAGAGCAGTGGGCAGTTTCAAAAGGGGATGGGACAGGGCAAGAGGGAGGGGCAAGGGATGGGGGCAAGGGAGGGGCAGATGCAGATTAAGGACTTCTAGCTGCACCATCGGGCAGACTTGGTAGACCATAAAGGCCTTTTTCTGCTGGCAATTTTCATATGTTCGTAATAATAATTACATTGTAAACTACAGAGTTTCTAATTAAATAATGTTTAGTATTAGCAAAATGCAGAAAAAGGCAAAAAAAATATTTTGTATAAAAAATGCATTTTTTTTTCCCAATTCTGTTTATCTCTCCTGTTCGAACTGGAATGTACTCCTTGTTGTACCTTTGACTGTCCACCTGGCATCCTGCCCAAGCCACCCAATCTGGGTGGCCTGTAGCTTGCCCACTGCGGTGGGGCTCCTGAAGTGGGGAGGGAGATTGAGATCAACTAAAGGTGCCAGCTTAGGCATATACCTGGGGCGTCATTTGGGAAAGTATCCCGGAAAGTCATCCTGCACTGTCTCTGAGGGTTTTCTGGCGGTCCCCCAGCGGAGTGGGCGTACACAAGGCGAAACACTGAAAAATTACTGCGATAAATTTGAGATTAGTCGAGTAATGGTCCCACCTGTACACGGCTCGGTTCTCGCCCAGTCTAATCAACTCCGCCTCGGCATGATGAGACACTCAAGTATCTGAGGGGAATCAATATGGATGGGGCAGATGGGGTCTTTAAGTTAAGGAGGGAGAGGTCACCGGGGCACGGGCTAAGAATGGGGGATTTAGGAAGGAAATGAGACACTATTTTCACAGAGAGGGTGTTAGCAAAATGGAACACCCTACCAGAATGAGTGGTATCATATAAATCTGTGAACAGCTTCAAAGGGGCATGGGACAGGGAACAGGGGAGAGTGAGGGTGGGGGGTGGCAGTGGGATGACAAAAGGGAGGGGGGTTGGGGCAGCTGCAAACTAGGGGTGTTGGCTACACACTCGAGCAGACTTAGACAGACCAGGTGGTCTGTTTCCGCTGGCACATTCGTATGTCTGTATGTACGTAATACTTCAGCTACCATAAAGTGACATATAAAATGGTTCACTATGTCTTTAAAGTTTTGTTATTTTAACAATATAATACATTGACATGTATAGACATGTAGCGACACGAGAAGTATATCGTTAGGATTTATTCATGTTGATTCGACTCCAAGCTTTCATTTAAAACAAAAAGTAAGTTTCTATACCTAACAATTCAAATGCTACAGCTTTTGGAATATAATTTCAAGCACTACAAAACAGTATAAGAGATTATTTTTGGAAATGGGCTTTAGATAATAGTGGTTGCTCTAAGAATAAACATATTCTTTCCTTGTTTATTTACTGAAATGGTTTTCTCAGGTAAACATGTGGCTACACAGCAAGAATCTCATTTACAGATGTGACTGGGGGACATAATGACAGTCAAGTACATATTTACAATAAGAGGTACAGAACTAGCAGGGCAACTGTATACAGTTTCATGCTTGTAGATTCAAAGACAATTCATGATGGGCAGTAGTGATAGATTTAAAGACAATTCATAATGGGCAGTTGTGTACTCACATACTCTACAATGTCCTGAAGTAGTCGGACATCACTGTCTCGGGATCCAAGACTCCTTTCTAGTTGCAGGTGAAGGCTGGAGAAATAGTCTCACCGACAACCTTCAGTCCGGAAATGCATTAAAATAAAGATACATTTATATATGTACACACAGTACATACGCTCCATTTGTCAAGACCAGAGGACATTCCTATCCAATCTGTCCCTCACTGTCTCAGTGGTTATACCCTCTAATACCATACAAACATACAAAATATGCCTGCAGATAAAGGCCACAAGGTCTATCTTGTCTGCTCGTGATGCAGATCGCTTAGTGATTACAGTGGGGTCAGCCCCCATTCCCCATTAGGGGTGTCCTCCTCGACAGTCCCCCCCCATGTTTCCACTTTCAACTGTAATCTTCTTCTTCTTTGTTCCGACCCCTCTTAAAGACGTCCACTGTCTTCAGCGATATCACCTAGACTGGCAACTCAGTCTACTTGGCCACTGTCCTCTCGGTGAATAAGTGCCTCCTCATTTCCCTCTTGAATCGTCCTCCCACTAGCCTGAGGTAGTGTCCTCTAGTAGTTTAAGTCTAGACAGGCATCTAGCCACCTCTTAAACTTGAAAACTCATTTTGTCTTTATTTCTTGCCTGGCAGTCTGTTTCACAGCATGGCAATTCTATTGGTAAAAAGTATTCCTCAAATCCAGCCTAAATACCCTGCTGTCCACTTCATACCATGCCCTCTTGTTTTCCAGTGCTCAGCAGTCTCCCAAAACTTCCTCTTATCTTTAATGTGCCTGTACACTATTTCAAACCCTTTAAAAGAACACCTGGGTTATCCCTGTCCATACTGTAGAACAAGCAGCAAACTTTTTTTAATGTTTGCTTGCATGCATGCACAAAGTGAACATACTGTTACTACAGTGTAGGGGGCTGTGTGGATGTGTATTGTATAAGCCAATAGATGCAGAAATGCAAGAGGCTTGCCTCTCAAAAGCCAACGCTGAAAAAGAATGACAATGACTGTTTTAACTGGCTGATGGGTGTAAACTTTTTATAGTTCAAAGGAGAAAGCCCCACCAGTCACACAAGTTTTCTGCCCATCAGCTAGCTAGCGGACATTTTATTTATTTAAAAGTTGGTAACTGGGAAAGGCACACTGAGCCGAGGCTAGTTTCCAGGTGTGACCTGGGGAGAAGGTACAATATTAGGTAAATTACAGGACTTGTAAACAGTCAGCAATTGGTAGCAAAAAACAAAAAAAAAAATATATTTTATTATTTGACAGAAATATACATATTTACGTGCAATTAAAAAATACAGCGCAGGCAGGCTAATAAATATACAGAGCATACAAATTACATTTGGTGAAACATAGTGAGACAGAATGAAAACAGACAAACAGAGCAGGAACAATGTGTCCTGGAGTCAAAACACATGTTGAATTGGGGGGAGGGGGGAGCAGAGGGCTAAGAGGAGAGATGGGAGGAGGGGGAAAAGCAGGTGGATGAGGTGCCGGGGGGGGGGTGATTTAGGATGGAGGGGAACATGTGCAGGAATGTGTTAGTGACTGGGAAAGGGCATATTTTAGGTTGAGTAGAGAGAGAGATAGAGGGAGCTGGGAAAAGAGCTCCAAATATTGAGGTGGCAGGAGAAAGTAGCCTGCCCTGAGCTGGTGCAAGAATGGGGGAGTGAGAAGATGCATAGGTCCCTGGAGCGAAGTTGGTAAGAGGAGAGGAAGGAGGAGAGAGGAGAGGTGGGGTGGGGAGAGATCTGAGTCAATATTGTTAATGAGTGTGGTGGCATGGAGCTGGTGGAGAGAGAAGGAGGAGTAGAGGAACAATGATGAGTTTGAAGGAAGGGTTAGTTGCAAAGCAGCAAAATGCATTGAATAGAAAGTCTAGCTTGTGGAGGGACATGGAGAGGGTGGATCCAAAGACGAAGTCTGTGTAGTCAAAGACGGGAGGATCATTTGGGTGACCAATTCATGGCAGACCAGAAGAGAAAGGGTGTCAGTTTCTGTACATAACTCCTAGCTTCAGGTGGAGTTTAGAATTTATATAATCTATGTGGGTCGAGCAGTCAAGTCGGCTGTCAAGCCAGATGCACAGGTACTTTTATAGGAGTGGACTGAGTCAAGGAGTGAACCGTTAAGAGTGGAAAAGGAGGGGATACTTTGGAGAGCTTTTGTGAGGTGGCAAAAGTCATGGATACAGTTTTTGTTTTAATTAACCTTAAGTTGGCTGTCTTGGAACCAGTGCAGAACCCGTGTACAGTCACTCCGAAGCTGTGCCTCTACTATGGGGATGGACCGGAGGCATAGAGGATGGTATCACCAGCATAGAGATGGATCTGGGAGGAGACACAGACAGAAGGGATATCATTTAGGAAAATTAGGGGACACCGGCCTAGATGTTGGGGTGGGGGGGGAGAGGACATCACCGGCTTGGACACACTGAGTGTGACCAGAGAGGCAGGACAGGAACCAGTCGACTGCGAGGGCAGAGAGACTGGCGGAACAGAGTCTGGAGAGAAGGAGGGGATGGCAGATGGAGTCAAAGGTCTTTGTGAGGTCAATGAAAATGACCCAGTTAGGAGCCCATGGTCCACACCAGTTATGATGGCATCTGTGACAAAAGCAGGGAAGACACTGTTTAGTGTTTTATGGAGACTGGACTGATAGGGAGAGAGAAGTCTGTGGAGGAGAGGTAGTCTGTAAGTCTTGCAAGGACTAAGGATTCCTGGTGCTTGGCCAGGAGGAAGCAGGAAAATGGGCTGATAGTTTACCAGGTGAGGAGTGGTCACCACCTTTGTGTGAGAGAATCACCGTGGCAGTTTTCCATGCCTGGGGTACCGTACCATGGGTGAAGTAGACATTACGCAAATGGGACAAGGGATGGGCTATGGCAGGGGTGGAGATTTTGAGAAGACGACAGTCAAGGCCATCTGGGCTAGATTTGTGAGGGTTCAGGGATACGAGGGCATGGAATACCTTTCTGTGTAGATATGGGGGTGGAGTGAAAGCCACTGGGTGGAAGGAGGGTGTGAGAGAGTTGCTGGGCTGCAGGAGAAGGCACAGGTAGTGAAGTAATAGTTCAGAGTTGAGGCAAGGGCGTGGGGGTCGGGGATAAGCTTATCATTGATGATCGGGGAGGGAGACTTGGAAGGGGTAAGGAGGAAAGGATCTGCCAGAATTTGTGCAGAAAGTCTTGATTTTGCTGTATGGTCGGTCCTGAAGTATTGTGCTTGTGCAGCTCTGATGGTTTTGGTACTAACATTTCTTAGAGAGCGATAATGGTGAAGATCAGTAGGGGAAGTGAAGATTTGTTAAGTGCCCAGGCATGATCCCAGGAGGTGCAGAGTTTGATGATATCAGTATCCAGGGGTGGTGGAAACATCTGACTCTTGACACCGGAGAGGGTGTGCGTGTTCAGGCTTTGTTCAGAAAGTGGCAGAAGAGGGTGGAGTAAATATCGGGAGCCGAGTAGACGAGGGACCAGTCTGAAGAAGAGAGACAGTGGAGAAGGGCTATAGTTCAAAAGTGAGCCAAAAAATATACCCAAGTCCTTTGTTTGTGGAGGCATCTGA
The DNA here is from genome assembly GCA_016271365.2 of Neoceratodus forsteri. Taxonomy (NCBI): domain Eukaryota; kingdom Metazoa; phylum Chordata; order Ceratodontiformes; family Ceratodontidae; genus Neoceratodus; species Neoceratodus forsteri. The sequence continues at coordinate 160,328,594 of CM057454.1, read as the reverse complement.
GTCTGTGGGGGTCTGGGTGTAGTGCAGACGAGGGACCAGTCTGAAGAAGAGAGATAGTGGAGGAGGCTATATTTCGAAAAGTGAGCAAACATATACCCAAGTCCTCTGTTTGTGGAGGGCATCAGAGTTTGTGGGGGTCTGGGTGCAGTGTGGGGGGGGAAGGCAGAGTCTTGGGCGGTGGCCCTCGCTGCCCTCAAGGCTGTACTTCGAAGCGGCTCATGACTGAGCTCTGGGGGCAGGGGATGAAAGAAAAAGGAGGTGTAATGTGAGATGGCTTTGTGGAACTGCAACCAATCAAAACCTACCCCTTTTGAGCAGCAACAGCACACACATATTCAAAAGAAAACCTCGATTAAATTAATGGTACAAAGTAAAGCAAAATTGAGAAAATGCCTGAATTGCTGTATTAAGGCTTTTCTATGCTAGCAAGACTTTGATGAAATTAATGGCTATGAGTACTGAATTACTGTGTTAGCAAGACAGATGATGATGAAATTAAAGGCTAATAGTATAATTAAATTAATGACATTCTCTTTTAAAGCTTAACTAAGACAGGAAGAAGGTATAATACTGCTATACATTGTTGGTAGGGCTAAATATTGCTAGAGATAGATGTAAAGCCCTGACCACTTCGCAGCAAATTCATTAAAGGCAGAAATCACTCCTAAATTCAGTTTCTGTCAAAACTACAAGGTACAATTTATGTTGTTATAACATACATCTGTAAAGGAACTAGGCACTCCAAAAAGCAGATAAGGTCTGGGAATTGGGCACTCCACACATAGATAAAATCTGGGTCTGGAAGCACTGTTTGCTAAGGTGGTTGGCGCCAAACTATATATGTGGAGGTGTCTGAGTTTGCAGGGATCGGCTCAGTGTGGGGGAGGCAGAGTCTCGGCGGCAGCTCGCTACCCTCGAGGCTTTTCCTGCAGAGCAGTTCACAACTAAGCTCTGGGAGCTATGTCCTTTGTTTGTGGAGGTGTCAGAGTTCACGGGGTCCAGCTGTAGTGTGGGAGGGCAGAGGCTCGGGCGGCAGCACTCATGACCTTCAAGGCTGTACTTCGCAGCGGTTCACAACTGCGCACTGGGGGCTAAGTCCTTTGTTTGTGGAGGGTATCCAAACTCGTTGGGGTCCGGCTGCAGTGTGGGGAGGATGGCAGAGTCATGGGCGGTAGTCCTCACAGCCCTCAGGACTGTACTTCAGAGTGTCTCATAGCTCATCAGGCTTTGAAGATAAAATATCAAGCCTCACAATGTATGTGTGTAGGTTTCCTCCAGTTATAAACAGGAAGTACCTATCTGGAGGCACTAAACAGATCTGGGGAAAAAAACAGCATGAGGAATACAGATATTATAGCTTCAAATAATGAACAGAAAACACCAGCAATAGCCAATTTTAAATGACATATGTTCCATTTAAAAACCCCTGACAACCAGCTGGAAAACTTTGAAAAATGTGAACGTTAGATGCTAATCAGCTTGTTATTAAAAATTTTTTGCGATCCTTTTTTTTTTGACAGACATTATCCTCCTGCCCCTCCCTATTGGTCTCCTTCTGCTGTTAACTCCCAGCCCTTTCACCCCACCTACAGAATTCACCCCCCTTTGCTTCGTACCTCAATGTGTGAGTGAAGCCATGGACAGTGATGGTGCAGTGCCTTCAGGGTCACAGCATCATCCTGTAGACTGGATTTTTTTTACACCCATCACTCCCTTTGAATCAGAACCAGCAGTGTGCAATGGCGCACACATGGATTGCAAAGACAGTGCATGCTTTCAAAGCCCGACCCCGACTCCGACTTTCAATTCTGGTGCCTAATGCTGTGCCACTTAGCCTCCACTAGGGGGCAGCCAAGCAGCAGTACACACTGTCTCCCCACCCAATAGGAGATCTGTTGATGGACGCTAAACCCTCCTTCCCCTGCCAGCCCGAGTCACCTTGGTCCATTCATGAACTTGGGTCGCCAGTGTGGCGGGAGGTGAGATGTCCAGCGCCTCAGCCCTCCATGCCACTGGCCCAGATATAAGTTTACTGTAGCTCAGATTTCCTAAGACAACACTGTCTGTGGTCCTGAGGGGACTAAACCTGCAACCAACTGTTTTACAGTTCTGTGATTTACCATCTTTACCATTCAGCCAAAAATGAAAATACATTACCTACCGTAATTCTTGATCTTCTTGGACGAGTCTCCACCACTCATTCACACTATTGGGATCTGCGCCAGAGGCACTAGGACCCATCAGGAGCAAACTTTTTGCTGGAGGGTCGGCGCCAGAGATGGCGCCGCGAGGAACGGCGCCGCGAGCCCTAGCTCGTGTGGTAACGACTATCTCGGCGTCGACCCTCCAACCGCCTCAGTACCTTTTTTACCAAGGAGGTGCAGCGTAACTAACCTAAAAGGGTAGCCTAACCTAAAAACCAGACATAAGATAGTCCAGGCGACCCGTGTAAGAAGGGTCAACAAAGAAGTCTTCACGGCCTAAGATCTGAGGGAGTGAAGATCAACAAGAAAGGTGAGCTCGGGGGATGGAGGGTGGGCGTGTGAATGAGTGGTGGAGACTCGTCCAAGAAGATCAAGAATTACGGTAGGTATGTAATTTTCATATCTTCCTGGACATAAGTCTCCACCACTCATTCACACTATTGGGAGAGTACTGAGCTAATAATCCCCCGAGAGGGCGGCAGGAGAGACCAAGAGCTCACGTTTCTAGGACAGAAGTCCATTGAGGATGGCTCTGCCAAAGGAAGAATGTCATCTGGCATGGACATCTAGTGCATAATGTTTAACAAAAGTATGCACTGGGCTCCAGGTGGCCGCATTGCAGATGTCTGCAATGGGCACGTTGGGGATTTCGCTAGGGATGCCGCGACCGCTCTGGTAGAGTGAGCGTAAACTCTACCCTCCAACTTAACCTGCGCCATGGAATAGCAGTGACGAAGGCATGCCACTAGCCATGATGAGATACATCTGATAGCGACAGGTTGACCCAGCCGGGTCTCACTGAAGGAAACGAACAGTTGCTGAGCTTTGCGAAAATCCTTGGTTCTATCTAGATAGAAACGCAAGGCCCTCTTAACATCCAAAGAATGAAGAGAACGTTCCCCTTCATTTTGGAAGTCCGCAAAATAAGAGGGAAGGACCAAAGGTTGGTTTAGATGAAATTCTGACACAACCTTAGGAAGAAATTTAGGATGAGTACAAAGAACTACTTTGTCCTTATGGAACACAGTATACAGAGGGTCTGTGACCAGGGCATGTATCTCAGAGACCCTGCGGGCTGAGGTAGTGGCCACTAGGAAGGCAGTCTTCCAAGTGAGAAATTTTAGCTCACAGGTAGCCAGAGGTTCGAAAGGTTTCCGAGTGAGCATGTCTAGCACAAGATTAATGTCCCAGGCTGCGACTGGACGTCTTGTAGGAGGTCTGGTATGCAGAACTCCTTAAGAAACCTCTTAACCATAGGTAGCTGAGCTAGAGTTAGGGAAATAACGGGCTCATGATACGCTGAAATGGCACTAAGATGAACTTTGACTGTAGAGTACTGCAGACCCGAATTTGAGAGGTCCAAAAGGTACCCAAAACCTTATCCGTGGACAGGAAAAGGATTCAAAGAGGACTTTAGACACCAGAGCTTAAAAACGCCCACTTGGCTGTGTAAGTTTTCCCGAGGGCTGGCTTCCGTGCCGCCAGAAGAATATCTGAAACTCTTCGAGAGGCATTGAACCGGTTTACTTCGACCTCTTCAGGAGCCAAGCATGAAGGTGAAGTGATCTCAGGTTGGGATGGACCACCGGTCCCTGAGTCAAAAGGTTCATCTGTAGGGGAAGTGGTCTCGGAGGAACTGCCAACATATTGTTGAGTAGTAGAAACCACAGCTGCTGAGGCCAAAAGGAGCAATGAGAATCATTTTGTCCCCTGGGATTCGAACTTGAGGAGTACCCTCTGAATTAGAGGAAGAGGCGTAAAGGCGTAAAAGAAATTGCTTCTCTGCATAAGGGGTAAGAGTGAGCCCGCCCTGCTTGATGATGTAATACATCACTGCTTTGTTGTCCGTTTGAAGGAGAATGTTCTTGTGACACAGAATGTCCTTCAAAGCTCGGACTGCATAAAGGACGGCTCTCATTTCTAGGACGTTTATGTGGAGCTGGGACTCGACTTGAGTCCACACACCTTGAGTGTGGAGAGCCTGATAGTGAGCTCCCCACCCCATTAGGGATGCGTCCGTGGTAATGGAGATCTGATGGTCCACAGAAGCAAAGGGATACCCCTCCAGGAGATTGCTCTCTTGAGACCACCAGGTGAGTGACCTCCTTAAGGGCTCTGTCACCTTGATGAGATAGGACTGCGGGTGAGTGGTTGGGGACCACTGAGTACTAAGCATCCACTGGGTGGTTCTCATGTGCAAACGTGCTAGGGGTACAGTGAACACTGAGGATGCCATGAGGCCTAGCATCCATTGCATCGAGAGAGCTGAGACTGAGCTGTTTTCCACGATGTAACGGGCCATCTGAAGGATATCGCTCCTCCTGTCTTCCGGAAGAAAAGCCTTTGCACAGGAGGTGTCCAGAAGAGTCCCTATAAAAAGGAGCCTCTGGGAGGGCTGCAGTTGTGATTTCTTGAGATTGAGCAGAACTCCCATGGACGTAAGGAAGCGCGAGGCCGTCTCCACCGGCGTCCAGAGTCCCTTGCCTGGAAGGGCTTGCTAGAACCAATCGTCCAGATAAGGAAACACTTGAATTCCGACCTTTGAGGTGCGCTGAGAACTGCACAACATTTTGTAAAACTATGGCGCAAGGATAGCCAAGGGCAGGACTCTGAACTGATAGTGCTGTCCCAGAGCCACAAACCTCAGGAATTTGTGATGCCTCGGTGAACAGGAATGTGCTGGTAAGGCGTCCTGCATATCTAGGAGGCTAACCAGTCGTGTTGGTGGAGCAGAGGTAACAGGGTTCCCAGAGAAATCATTTGAATTTCTCTTTGGGGAGAAATTTGTTTAGCTTTCTGAGATCTAGAATGGGGCGCATATCGCCGGACTTCTTTGGAACCAGAAAGTAATGGGAGTAGAACCCCGTGTTTCGTTGGTGCATTGGCACCACTTCTACTGCCCTGTTGTTCAGAAGGCCCTGAATCTCGGCGGCGAGAAGGTCTGACTGAAGGGTTGACAGCCTGGGCTGCCGTTTGGGGGGATGATCCGGGGGTCTCCACAAGATTGAGTGAATACCCCTCACAAATTATCCGAAGGACCCATTTGTCTGAGGTTATGGACTTCCACTGGTTGTAGAAGTGCATCAGATGACCTCCACGGAGAGGAAAAAGTCCACCTCGGGCAGCTGAGATGGAACTTGGGCCGGCAATTCATAAGGTAGTGCTGGGCGCTTTGGGCCCTTGCGCTTTCTGTTGCGTCTTCTTTTGAGGCTGGGCAGGTTGATTCTTATGGAAACTTCCTCTGCCTCTGCCTCGAAAGGACTGGCGATTATGAAACTGTCGTTACTGGCATGCCCTCGAGAGGGGCAGGAGGGGCGAGCCAACTAATGGCTGACCTAGTCTTTTGTGTAGCTTCTAGAGCTTGCTCTACCTGAGGACCAAAAGATATGCACAATCAAGGGCAATGCCATCACCTGCTGCTGCGCATCATTGGTAAAAGCCTGAAGTCGCGCAGCCAGGAATGACGCGGTGCAAATAGCAGCAGCCATGAACGGGAAGCAGTGTCAAAGCATCCATGGCTTCTTTAACCTGCTGGTTATTAGATTCAATACCTCTGTAATGGTTTGAAGAAGCTCTGGCTTTGAATCCGACCGCAGGACTTCAACCATCTGTTTAATAGAATGCCACAGGATATACTCATACTGAGAAAAATAGCCTTGGTAACTGGCAATCGCATACTTAGAGTAGAGGCAGCAAAGACTCTCTTACCTAAGGTGTTTATCTTACGAGTTCTTTGTTAATAGGTCGAGCTGTAGTAGCTTGAGGAAGAACGACCTTATCATTCTCTGCCAGGACTACAATAGGATCCTAAAGGCTTGAGGCGCCAAAATGGGACGCATCCTTGGGGCTGAATATTTCCTATCAATGGATTTAGCCACACAGAGGATAGAGCAGGATTATTCCATACCATTTGAGACAGCGTCTCAAGGAAGGCTGAATCGGAGGAGTCAAATCTGTAGGGATCTCCGAGGCATGAAGATACTGGAGTCTGAACAATTTCCTAGGATCGATGTCTGTAGTCTGGAGAGAAAGTGTAGAACTCAGATTTTTAAACAGAGACTTAAAGGATAGGTCCTCGATCACAGGCTCTGCAGCAGTAATAGATCCTGTTTCGTCCACTTCATCACCCAACCGAAGGTCTGGGTCAGGCTCAAAGTCATCTCCTGACAGTCCAGGAGGGACTGTATGGACAGGAAAGGAATGAAATTCAGAAGAGGAGGAAGAAGGAAGCAAGTGAAAAGAGAAGTTCCCGAGAGCCGCCGGCGCCGAGGAAGCGCACGGCACCGGGAACGACACCGCAAGGCCACGCGGCACTGAAAAAGGCGCTGAGAAGCCGCACAGCACTGATGCCGAGGACAGCGCCGAGAGGCCACATGACGCCGAGGGCACCGAAAACACTCCCAGACTCCGAAAAACAGGTTTTGAAGGAAGAAGAGCAGGAGATAAGGGCATCGGTGTGGCCCCCTGCGCCGCAGCCATGTGGGGGTAACACCTAAGCGCGAAGTTGAAGGCACCGAAGAAGGTGCCCCGCGACCAGGAAGGTCCAACCGCCCTACCTGGTCACCCAGAGAGCCCGAAGGCCCATGAGCGACCGAGCCAGGTAGCCGAACCAACCTCCGAGCCCATTGCTCCATAACAGTGACCCACTGATGAAACTGCTCATCTGAAGACCTACCTGCAGGCGGGGTAGGGCTCCGATGTCGAAGCCGTTGGCTACCAGAAGCAGAAGCTGGCGACTCCGAAGGAGGAGACCGGCAACTAGCCCCGATAACCGAGCGTCTACGCGCAGACATATCAGAGGGCGACCGAGTGATGCCTTCTCTTTAGACCCATGGGTCAAGAAGAGTTCGAGGTCGAACGGTGCCAAGAGTGCGACCGTTTATTTTCATGCTTCCGGGGGGACCGCCCATCCCCTCGGGCATTGCACTGACCATTGTCAGACCCTCCCTCCGGAGAAGGCGGCGGACCGGACCCAGCCCGACTGACTGAACAGCTTTCATACGAAGTCTTCCTACCGTCACCTGACCTGCTCATGGTCGACTCTGTCAAGGTAGGCTGAGACTTCTTTATTGTATTTATTTCAAAAATAAGAATAAAAATAAATTTAAGCGATACTGTATCGAGATAATACTACAAAATAATAAAAACTGAAAACTATGCTGCTAGTTTGAAGTTTGACTACCGACAGGCAAGCGTCGTTGTCACTGAAGTGCACTCGATGGCGGGAAAAAAGGAACTAAGGCAGTTGGAGGGTCGACGCCGAGACAGTCGTTACCGCATGAGCTAGGGCTCGCGGCGCCGTTCCTCGCGGCGCCATCTCTCAAGCTAACCTCCAGCAAAGTTTGCTCCCGATGGGTCCTAGTGCCTCCAAGCAGATCCCAATAGTGTGTGAATGAGTGGTGGAGACTTATGTCCAGGAAGATTACAGGTTACTCACCTGTAACAGGAGTTCTAGGAATGGTATATGTTGTTCATCCACACTCTGTGGCAGGTTCCTTGCCGCTTTAAATCTTGCGGAAGGTCTTCAAGCTGGCTCTTCCACCTACCGGTGGTAAAACCCTCGGCTCCCCACATGACGCCAGATCTAGCCCGGTGGAAGCCAGTTGCACGCCAAAGCCGGGAGGTATGGTGGTCTGTGAGATTAACAACATATACCACTCCTAGAACTCCTGTTACAGGACAGTAACCTGTATTTCTAGGGACGTGGATATGTTGTTCAATCCACTTTGTGGCAGACTCTAGCAGTTCTCCGAGGAGGAGGCAAGCGCACACCCCTACTTAGGTAATAAGCACTGGAGAACCAAGGTCCCAAAACCAGCATCCCGGTGACTCTAGGTCAATGTGGTATGGGAAATAAAGGTGTGTGCTGACTTCCAGGTAGCAGCCCTGCAGATTTCCTGGATAGGGATGTCCTAGAAGCAGCCACCAAGCAGCAGTATGGCGGGCAGAATGAGCTCTTATCCCTTTGGAGGCTCCATGCCTGCTAACCTATAGCATAGCAGAGATCTATGCAGGAGGTGACCCACCTGCTTCTCGTCCACTTGGCTGCAGGTCTGCCAGGTGCGGCTTCAGCGTAGGTGACAAACAGCTGGCGAACCTCTCCCCGAACTTCAGCCGTTCACTCCTTATAATAAGCGAGCGCTCTTCTAGGGTCCAAAGTATGGAGCCTACATTCGGCCTCTGAGGTGTGATTGGGATAGAACACCAGCAGAGTCAACACCTGATTCAGGTGAAACTCCGACACCACCTTCGGAAGGAATTTCAGGTGGGGGCAAAGGACAACCTTGTGCCTGTGGAAGACCAGACAAGGAGACTCGATTGAAAGAGCCTGGAGCTCTCCCATCCTTCTGGCTGACGTTATAGCCACCAAGAAGGTGGTCTTCCACGACAGGTGGGAGATATCGCAACTGTGCATCAGTTCGAATGGCTTGCCCATGAGCTTAGCCAATAAATCAAATCAACTTTATTTTTATAGTGCCTTTCAAATCCAAGGCGCTGTACATATACACAATAATACAAATTTTAACAAACATTAAAACATATCAACCATGACTAAGTAAAAGCTAAAATAAATAAAAGTTTTTAAACCAACTTTAAAGCTTTCGACGGTTGGGCATTCTCTCAACCAATGAGGTAGAGAATTCCACAGGGTTGGTGCTGAAAAAGCAAAAGCACGGGATCCTAATGTCTTTAATCGAACCCTGGGAATCTCCAGCAATCCCTCGCTGGCAGAACGGAGAGGACGGAGGGGGCAGTAGGGAATCAGGAGATCTTTCAGGTAACCGGGTCCCTGATCATGTAGGGCTTTAAAGGTTAGTAAACCAACCTTAAAGGTGATCCGCCACCAAACAGGCAGCCAGTGCAGTTCGTGGAGCACAGGCGTAATGTAAACTGGTTCTAGAAGTCCCAGTCAAAAGCCTGGCCGCCGCGTTCTGCACCAGCTGCAGGCGGTGGATATCAACCCCACGTAGCCCTAGATAGAGGGCATTGCAGTAATCAAGACGGGTAGTGACAAAGGCATGGACCTATGCTGGAAGATCACCCGAAGGAACCAGGTGTTTCACCCGGGCGATATTCCTCAGATGGTAAAAAGAGGATTTGATGACAGCTGACACCTGAGATTTTAGGGTCAGACCGTCATCAAAATAATGCCCAGATTTCGCACCTGATCGGAGGTGAGAGGCGGTATACACAAGTGACAGACCTGATGGTTGTCCAGCTCCAAACCCACCCCTGGACAACCTGGGTCCACTACCAATACCTCAGTCTTATCTGATTCAGTCTCAACCAGCTGGAACTCATCCAAAGTCTGATCTCCGCAAGGCAGCTATTCAGCACAGAGAGTGCATCACCCTGACCAGGCAGAAAGGACAGATACAGTTGAGTATCATCTGCATAGTAGTGAACACCCAGACTGTATCGCCTGATGATTTCTCCCAATGGCAGCACATACACTGCAAACAACATGGGAGCTAAAATGGAGCCCTGCGGTACCCCACAAGGCAGGGAGTGAGCGCCAGAGGAATAAATTCCAGTGGCAACTCTCTGGGACCTGTCCGTGAGGTAAGAATGAAACCATCTGAGGACTGTACCAGACAGCCCGAAAAAACCCCGCAGGCACTCCAACAGCACACCATGGTCTACAGTGTCAAATGCAGCAGAGAGATCGAGAAGGACCAGAATGGTACATGCCTTTCGATCTCTAGCCATTAGGAGGTCACTCAATACCCAGACAAGGGCAGTCTCCGTGCTATGCTTCTTCCTAAAGCCAGACTGGAGAGTATCATAGACACTGTGAGTTATAAGATGATCATCCAGTTGCAACGCAACCGCCTTTTCAATAACCTTACTAACAAATGACAGGTTAGAGATAGGCCGGTAGTTAGCTAGACAATCTGGATCCAAGGAGGGTTTTTTAAGGACTGGTCGAACAACCGCCTCCTTGAGGGGTCAAGAAAAGACCCCCAAAGACTTCAGACAATGTCAGCAAGGATTGGGCAGATAACTTCTACACATCCTACTAAGAGGTGTAGGGCCCGGATTCAAACTACAACTAGTTGGTCGCATTGTTTGGATGATCTTCACAATGTCACTGAACTCCAGCTGGCAAAAATCTGACCAGACAGACCAAGTGCATGCCACTTCCTGTCGACCACTGCAGTCCCCCATAGGGGAGGTCGGACCGATGCCAGACCTGATGCTGGCAACCTTATCTGCAAAAAACCGAGCGAACTCCTCGCATCTTAGCTGAGAAAAAGCTTCTCTGGCCTGAAGACCGATTGGATTGCACAATCTGTCCACGGTGTGGAAAAGCTGAGCTGGTCGATTCTGTGCAGCAGAAATCTCCCTGGACAGGAACTCTGCCTTCTTACGGGTGATTTCTGATTGACAGCCATCATCATCATAATGTGCCATCAACCTAAGCCTGTCAGCATCATGGCCCGACATCTGCCAGGCTCTCTCCAACCTTCGGCCAATTTGCCTTAACTCCTTCAAGGAGCCATCAAACCAAGGGCTCCTTGGACGGAGGGCGAGAGGCCGAACACGAACAGGAGCAATTTTGTCCAGAGCATCTCCCACAGCCTTATTATAGGCTAGTACGAGATCATCTGGACCCATGCATTCACCCGTCAGGCCCGATATATCCAGTACCCCATTAGGTCACTGGGGTTAATACCCTTAAAGGATGCGAGGAACCATCTCCGTGGGGCAGACCTATTAGGGGCCTGAAACTGAACTATGGTGTGATGGTCAGACCAGCTGACTGGTTCCATCCCCAGATCAGCGATCTCCATACCCAAAGAAAGATCAGATCAATAATGACCCCCTACATGGGTCGAGGAGGTAACCACCTGTGTTAGGCCCAGCATCATCATCAGCTGGAGGAGATTTTGACCAAAATGCGGGAGTTCATCATCGACCCAGGCATTGAAGTCCCCAGAACTATCAGTCTGGGAACCTCAACACCATGTCGACAAAGTCTGCTATCTCCTGCAGGAATTCTCCACCGTCCCTGGTGGATGGTAGACGAGGAGAATCCCACAGCCTACACCCTCTCCCAGGATATATTCAAAGGATCTGGTACTTCCCAATGGCACATCCACAAGGTCCAGCTCAGTCTTAAACATAATGGCCACACCCCCGCCCCTACGATCCAACCTTGGATGGTGTATCACCGAGAACCCAGCTGGAATTGCAGAGGCCAATATAGGGCCTGGATTTTCATCCAGCCAGGTCTCGGTGATGCAAGCCAGATCAGTTGATCCAACAAGATCAGCTATAATAGCTGTCATGTTTTTAATAGATCTGGCATTGCATAACACCGCCAAGGTAGGATGAGCTGTCGAGGAAGACCTCGGCACCTGTCCATTAAAATCGGAACCCTTGGGTATGGGGACAAGACAAGAATAGCCTCTATCCTGACCCCATTTCACCCCAGGGTGTCTCCTGAACCCCAAAACCCCAATCCGCCCACCCCCTTCCTGTCCCCCAGCAGGCTCAGCTCTCCACCTTCGCCTACACTTCCTAAGAATGCCCAACGCATGACACTTAAAATAGGTGTTGGATGACAATGGGGACATTCAAAGGACATAATTCCCTGAGCCTGGTGAGGAATAACGCTAACCATCGCTGAACCTCCCAACACATTATAATTAAACAAATAAACTGGAGAGGAAAAACAAAATAATAAGCAAAAATAAACCTATCAATATCAAAAACCAAAATAATAATCCACTCCTCCACTCTCTCTCACGGAGACAAAAAAAACCAACACTATTACACATTTAAGAAAATAAAAATAAAATAAAACCCCAACCCAAAATATAATCCCAAAATAACAAAATACAATTTTAATAACTGCAACAACAAATTAAAACACCTGTTATTGTCAATAAAGCATAATGTCCAATGTCTTCAAAAGTTGCTGAGTTTCACAAGATAATGAACCCAAACTGAAAAAATGTGGTGCTCTCACTACCACAACAAAGGATAACAAATCCAAACTGAAAATTGTGGCACTCTCACTACCACAGCAACTGCAATTGAATTGTGCATGAATCTCTAGTATCAACAAAGCTCTCTCACTGCTTCCAATAAAAATGTAATTACAGTACCTGAAAATGATGTAGCACTGAACAAAAATAAAGCGAAACAGCAAACTTTTGAAGGTCAGATCAAGGAGAATAGTACAGGTATTTCTGGCCAGAAAAAGAAGGGCCCCGGAACAAGAGATACCCCACTTAGCCCACCAAAGCCGCCCAGTAAAACTAGGGGGCCGTAAGGAGCAAAGGAGGAAGATTATCTACCAACCCTCTGACTGGTAGCCTCAACCCCCACAGGGAGTCTCAGGAACCGGGAGCCCAAACTCCGTTACCAAGCCAGTTCAGGATCCTCAAATTCTCAGCCAGATGCAGCTAAACACACTCCCTCCAGATAAATATCAGATAAGGCTCAAACGGCAGTCAGCCAAACAGTACCGACACAGCGAATCGAAGAAACTGCAGTCAACATCCACAAAACTGCAAGCCACTCCAGGAATCCAAGTCCACAACACAGTCAGCGTCCACAGTATTTCCAATTTTAAAAGCTAAAAATCTCACAGACAATTCCACTCCAGTACTTCTCTCTGTCCCGATGGATCCTACAGCAGGCGGGGGGAAAGATCTTCAGTCAAAACCCCACAAACTACTCCACGCCCATACACATACAGTTTAGGCAGCAAAGCCTAATAACAGATGGCATCCATAGCACCTCCATTGCAGAACTAAAATCCCACTGTCTCGATATATGGCAAATCAAGCGATACGCAAGCCACCAGGACGTCAAGCTTTACTAGCCTTCCCTCACCCAGATAAATCCTATAATAGGCGGGAAATCCCAGTCTTAAAGCCAGAGAACAATTGTTAGTAACCCAGGAATCCCGAGAAACCCACCAGTCGGTAAACTACTCCGCTGCAAAAGTCCAATGTAAAAAGCGGCTAATCTTAAAGGAAGCAGGTCAGAATGAATACAAACACTCGACCACGATTTTCCTGCGTTTTAATGCTTGCACTAGTCCTGCGATTTAGCGTTTTTCAGCGATCTTGTAGTAAACCCAAGGAATCCCGATAGAAGCTCCACCAGTCGGTAAGCTACTCCGTTGCAAAAAGCCCAATGTAACAAACAGGGGCTAATCTAAAGGAAGCAGGTCAGAATGGATACAAACACTCGACCGTGATTTCCCTACGTTTTAATGCTTCCACAAGTCCTGAGATTTAGCGTTTTTTAGCGTATGGCTAGCACATTCTGTCTTAAATCTTAAACCGGCAATAAAAACGTCAAATAAAATAAAATAAATCACATAAAATGCACACAAAATGCACAGACACTACTAGCTATTCTGATGGCTGGCCCAGCGTGGCCGCCATCTTGCTATCACCACTTCTCTCTCGTCTTGCCTTTTGGGCCTTTGGCAGGAAAGAACTCCTGCAGTAGATCCCACGGAGGTGGAGGTTCTCGCACCGGAGGGGATATGTGATCAAGACCTTTGAAAAGGTGCATGACCACCTTCTCCTACGCCACCGACTGCTTACCAGCCCGAGCCTGGTAAGCAGAGATGGCTGCCAGGTGCACCTTCAGGGTCGTCGACTGAAGCACTAGCTGAGAAAGGGACCACAGGTAGTCCAAAATACTAGCCAAGGGACAGAAAGAGGAGTCCAGCCCCTTGTCCTGACACCAAATGGAGAATCTCTTCCATTCGAAGGCGTAGCATTTTCTGGTCGACTCCTTATGGGACGCCTCAAAGACGTTGAGGATCTCGTCGAAAGACCCAAGGCCTGGAACTCTAGCTGCTCAGCAACCAGGCCATCAGGTGCAGGGATTGAAGGTCCAGATGGAACACCTTCCCCCTGTCGACTGAGATCAGGTCCGGGTGGGCTGGAAGCCGCCTCGGGAGCCTGAAGCTGAGGCTGAGGAGATCTGGGTACCAGAACTGGTGAGGCCAGTCTGGGGCTATCAGGATCACTTGCGCCTTGTCCCTCCTGCCTAAGGAGCACCTTGTGGATTAGGGAAATGGAGGAAGTCTTAAAAGAGGCCGGGGTCCCGGCCTCGAGAAGGCATCCCTTGCAGCGAGCCCTGCTGGGGGGGCATGAACAGCTCAGCTTCAGCATTTCCTGGAGGTGAACAGGTACACCTGAGGGGTGCCCCAATGGGAGAACAGGTCTTGCACTACCTCCGGCAGGAGAAACCACTCGTGAGATGCAGCGCCTATCCGGCTGAGGGCATCGGCCAGACTGTTGGAGGCTCCTGACACATGGATGGCTAGGAGATCCGCCTCCAGGCTGATCACGAGAGACCAGATGTGGAGAGCCTCCTTGCACAGAGGCAAGGAGTGCATCCCGACCTGAGGGCTAGTCGAACCGCTTGAAGCTCCAGCAGGTTGATGTGGCATTGAAACTCCTGAGGGGACCAGAGGCCATGGGCCCGGAGATCCCCCAGATGGGCACCGCAACCCATCAGAGAGGCGTCGGTTGTTAGAGTGACCGTTGGCTCGGGGCGGACAAACAGGGATACCCTCCTGCAGATGAGCTGGGATGAGTCACCACTGCAGGCCATCCCACATCTCCTGGGTTACTGTCACCGGCTGGTCCAGAGGACCAGAGCTCTGTGACCACTGGCTGGCCAGCCCCATTGCAGGGGCGCATATGCCAGCAGGCACAGCGGACCACGCTGGTGCAGGCAGCCATGAGGCCCAGAAGGCGGAAGAAGTCCCAGGCAGGGTGCAATTGCCCAACCAGAAATGACTGGGCAAAGGAGGAAAGGACCTCGGCCCTGTCCACCGGGAGCCGGACTCTGGCTCAAAGAGAGTTGAGCTCTGCCCCGATGAACTCAATCACCTGCGATGGCATGAGTTCTGATTTGGCCTCGTTGATGAGGAGGCCAATTTGAGAGCAGACCGAGAGGACCAGTTCCCTGGACCGCTCCACCTCCAACCTGGAGGGGGCTGCAATCAGCCAGTCATTCAGGTAAGGGTACACCCAGACCCCTTGGCACCGCAGGAATGCTGTCACCACTGCCATACATTTGGTGAAGACCTTGGAAGCAGGAGAAAGGTCGAAGGGCATGGCCCAGAACTCGTAAAGAGATCCCTCTGCTCTGAAGCTGAGGAACTGCTAATGAGACGGATGGACTGGGACGTGAAAAAATGCGTCCTGGAGATCCAGAGAGCAGAACCACATGCCTAGTTCCAAGGATGGAATGATCTGAGCCATAGCGACCATCCTGAAGGTGCGTGGCCTTAGGAACTTGTTCAGGTCGTGCAGGTCGAGAATGGGGCGCCAGCCCCCGTCCGCTTTGGGACCAGGAAGTACTTGGACACAAACCCTGGGTCTGGAGGAGGGTCTGCCACTCGCTGATCACCTCCTTCTGGAGGAGCAGGGCAATGTCGGATCGACAAGCCGGCGGAGGCTGTGAAACCCATTGCCCCGTGGGGCGATGGCACGATAGGGAGGGGACTGCTCGAACTCCAGAGGCAGACCCCAGCCGACCACTTCTAGCACCCAGCGGTCCGTGGTGATAGCGGACCAGGTGGAAAGAGGTCGTGAGCCACCCCCAGGGGAACCTGGGGAGGAGTAACGAGGCTGGGGGCAACACCCCTCAACCCGTCACTGGGCATGCTTGGAGGAAAGGCTAGCCGAGGGGCCTCCTGGACCCTTCCCTCCAGGCTTCCTACTGGAGGAAGTGGCTGACTTGGCCTAAGGGCACCAAGTGTGAGCCTGCTGGCCCTGTTGCTGGTACTGCTGGGCCAGACGTGCTGCTGCTGGCGGCCTTTATCCTTCTGGGCAGACGTGACAAAGTCCAAGGTGGCACTGCACTTCTCGATCCTCTGGAGATGGCTTCCACCCTGGCCCAAACAAGTTGGTGCCCAGGAAGGAAACGTCTGCCAGCTTGTGCTGGGTGTCCGCCGTGAAGGGGAGATCCGAGCTCAAGCTTCCGCGGCGATGGCTACTATGGCCGCTACTGACTAGGCACAAGAGTCACCGATATCCAAAGAAGTCTGGAGCTGCTGTTAGCCACTGCCTTCCCTGATCCCGCACCTGCCTGACAGTCATCTGAAGGTCTGCCGGGAGATGGGGAATCACCTCATCCAGCTAACCCATAAGGGCATGTGAAAAATGTGCCATTAGTACAGCCGAGCTAGCCTGTCGAAGGCCTAGGGAGGAAGCAGCGTAAACCTTCCGTCCTGAATAATCCAGCTTTTTGGATTCTTTATTGGGCAGTTTGTCCACGACCCTAGCATTCCCGGAACGCCAGAAAATACTGTCTGTCACCAGCCCCTCCACAGAGGGGTGCTCCAAGAAACCGGAGGGTGAACCGGTGGGGACCGTATACTTGCGAGCCATCCTGGCCGAAGGTGCGGGACAAGATGCAGGCTGCTGCCACAACGCCAGGGCCGGACCAACGATGACTTCAGCCACTGGGAAGGCCTCCGTAGGGAATCTCCTCGGTCCAGTATCTCCGTGAGGGGACATCTGGCCTGTTTCTGAACGGGTTCGAGCTGCATCCCAGTGGACTCTGAGATGAGTCGAAGTATTCCCAGGAACGAGGATGGGCTCTCATCCACCCACTGACCCCCTGCAGATTCCAGGTCAATGGACCTGGAGTACAGGGAGGAGCTGTCAGACTCCGAGGAGTCTGCAAACAGCTGCCGAGTGCCTGAGCCACCCTCCACCTGCCGAGGCCGATCGAGAGGGAGGGTGACCGACAACCTGTGGGGTATGCCCTGACCCGACCGAGAATCCTTGGTCGGGGCCCCAGTCTTTGGTTGAGGAGGCGGTGGTTCCACCACAATGGGCAGAGTAGCCGGTTTCGGACGAACAACCGGCGCCGGGGTCGGCTCCTCGACAACTATGAGGGGTTGCTTTGGACGCTCCGGTGGCCTGTGCACTCCTGTACGTGGTCCTATATTCATCCATTTTCTTCATGTAAGCCTCTGTCTGCTCCCCAAACAGAGAGTTACCTACTGCAGGAAATCCATGGCCTTAGTCTGGGTATCCTGTGAAAGGCTAGGTACATCTGAGCCAAGCATGTCTTCTGAGAGACACAGATGTAGCCATGACTCTAGACGCCACATCATTGGAGTCCACAGCTGCATGAAACTGCATTTTGGATGCCTCAATTCCATCAGCTGCCACCACCTCTAGCTCCTTGACTAGCTGGGGTGAGGCCTGTTTAGCCAGTTCCAGAACCGTGTCCCATCTGGATTTCTGGTACCTGGCTGTGTAGGCCATATAAGTAGCCTGCCTGAGTCCCAAAGAGGATGCCAAATACTGTTTTTTGGCCATGGCATCCACTTTCCTGGAGTCCTTATCCGGGGGGGTGTGAAGCCAAAGGAATGTTAGCCCTGTCACAGGCTGCAGCCTGCACTACCCCAACATGGCTGCAATGACTATAAAGGAACTCCGCAGCTGAGCCTGATAACAAATGCCTCCTGTCCATTCTCTTATCCACAGGAGGTATTGAATTAGGGGTTTGTAAAATTTTGTGTGTCTGTTTCCCAAAGATTTATGAAAAGGATAGACAGATTTTAGGACTCTGGCATGTCCATCATTTCCACAAAATCAGGCTCCTCATCCTCCTCTGCTGCTTCAACCAAGGGAAGCTGCAGGGTTTGTGCCACCTTTCTGTAGAACAAAAGTGAGGGGACTAAGAGAGCCTGGGAGGAGAGACACCTGAGGGCCTGTCTGGGGAGATGTCCGTTCAATGGGCACATCCAGACCCCCTTCATCGTCATCATCATAGTCATCACTGGGATAGTCTTCGTCTCCCTCCCACTCCCCATAATAAGCATGTGGGTCATAATCCGGAGGAGATGGATCCGACCGAACTGAGCGCCGAACTGGTGGTATCGGTTCAGACGGAACCGGTCTAAGTGATTGGACAATACTAATCGCTTTGGCTATTTTTTCCGCGGTTGGAGAGTGGGATACAGGATCCGAACCTGCAGACTTGCGCTTTTTCTTTGATGGAACCGACCCCTCGGGGTCAACTCTCCTTTTGCCCGAGGAGGTATCGCCTAGGTCAGTAGGCACCTCCTCAGGTTCTGCCACAACCGAACCGGACTGGCCATCTGGATCTACGGACTTCTCAGCCTCCCTTTCCTTCAGCCTACTCAGTCCTTTATCTAGAGTGGTTTTAGGAAAGTTCTGACAGATTTGGCAGTCTGACTTGAGGTGGTCAAACCCCAGACAATAAACACAGATGAGGTGGGGGTCGGCCTTAGCAAAGGC
Organism: Neoceratodus forsteri; assembly: GCA_016271365.2. Classification (NCBI taxonomy): domain Eukaryota; kingdom Metazoa; phylum Chordata; order Ceratodontiformes; family Ceratodontidae; genus Neoceratodus; species Neoceratodus forsteri. The sequence continues at coordinate 160,310,122 of CM057454.1, read as the reverse complement.
CTCCCCACACTCAGTAGAGTGTTGAAACCCGGTGGGACCGGTTTTCTTCTTGGGTTTCTCAGACATGGCCAACCTAACAAATTACCCTATAGAAGCTTTCAAGCCAGGTAATAAAGCGACCGATCGGTTACAAACCATGTCACAGGCTTTTTAAAAGAACCAGCAAAAGTCTGGTTCTTTTGAAACCGATCGGTACTGGAACACCACACTAATCCCAGAAAGAAGAAAAATTTTACAAAGTCGGTTCCAAACCGGACCGACCGGAAAGAAACCAAAGAAAGACAATTTCCACTCTTTTCAGCGAAATAAAACACAGTCACTACCTATCTACATACTACGTGTACCGTAGACAGAGGCTGGAAATCTGAAAATGACAAAAATATGCGGTTTAAACCGAATGCTTTTTCTTTTACCGAACCAAGCACAGGAAATCTCCGGAGCGACTTCACTGTTAGGCGGAGTAACGAATCTGACAGTTACACTGGGAAGTACCACAGAAAGAGGTTTGAAAACCAAGCTCGAACTCAACGTTCTATGCTTCTGCATAGAGTTAACTCTTTCCTTTCCAGGGCAGTTCAAGTGCTGGGGTTAACTGCATTATGTCTTAATACAGCAAGACTTCATGTTGTTTGAAAAACAAAATTACGGTCCCTTTCACTTTACTATCTTTGGCTGCTTGTCTACAGGTGATATCATAATGCTCTTCTTTTTGCTCCGTTGCTGCCTCCGCTGTACTTGGCAACAGGAAGACATTGGCATTTTTGCGTGGCTTTTCTCCCTCCTAACCTCGGGACCCCAGAACACAGTTGTATGTGCCCGTGGAGGCAAGCCCGCACCCCATGGCTCCAGTGATGGCCCTTCCCCCTGCCTGGCCTAATGCTGAATCTCCCCTTGGGCTTGCCACCACCACCAAGCCTCCACTCGGTGGCAGCCAAGAGCCCGGGAGACTCCTGATTCCTCTCCAGGAGAGGAGAGCTGCCCATCCACAGCTCAATCCAGCTCCCCCCCCCCCAAAGATCCACAGCAAACCAAGCTTGCCCCCGAACTTGGGCCACCAGCGTGGTGTGGCGTCTAGCGCCTCAACCCTCAGTGCCACTGGGCCAGCTTTAATGTCCTGTTTATGACATCTTAAAAATCTCCACAGAAACAGACTGGGATGTCATAAACCTAACTATGACTGCAGAAGTAGACAAGCAGACAAAGCAAATGGGGCAGACATCCTGTTTCCATGCAAATGTCGTCAGCAGTAGACAAATAAGGGCGAGAATTAAAAACAAAAAAAAAAAGGGTGAAATATAAGCTAAACTTTGTCTAGATATTATGATTTTAAGAGTTGTCTCAACAACAGGGGCTCCCTAAAACCCTGTTACACTGCCAACAAACATTCGGCACGGACAAAAGCTTGTATTATTCTGCAGTGTATTTTGTAAAACAGTCTACGAAAGGCACTTAGTAGGGGTTTCCATGCTCGTGCAGCGGGCGTCAGACTGGATACCACACTACGGATCAAAGGACCAGTCCATTTATTTTGCAAACCAGAATATCCCTGTTAAGGCAAGACAGTTTTTGTGGTATTTCTAGATGAAGGGATGTCTAGTTCTGACGAGCTCAAACATGAGTCTAGTTTGTCGTTCTCAGCCTAAACTGGGTGAAGTCTGTTAAAAAGGTACCTTTTGATTGGTGAAGCCTTGCCAGCCCATACTACTTAAGGATTTGCATACCAAAGATGCTCTGCACCAGGTCTGAGGCATCGGAGTGCATGTACTGTATGTAGTTTGGCGAGATGCACAGAAAGTATGCTGCACTTAGTATCACATCTGATTGCATCGAATAACCCTGTAAATGCCACTCTACAGAAAAATCTTACTGCAGCCGATTCATTTTTGGACTTTTAGGACTTGCATAAAAATGAATGCTGCTGCGACAAACCAAGGAAACACATAGGGAAAGGGGCCAATAGATGTGCGGCAACAAAAAGCAGAAAAAGTCCAAAGTTATGGGGCAAACCGAACTTTTAATCAGTAAGGCTCCCCATAAACTCAGGAGTCTTTAACCCAGAAAAGACTGCAGAACCTAAGCCAGAGGGCAAACCAAGCACACAATGTTGAGGAGAGGGGTTGACACGCACAAATAAAATCCTCCATACTTTCCTACGACACCATACCACAAGGCAGACCACAGAACAGACAGAAAAGTCTTCTGCAAATTATTTAACATACTTATCCGGCACTCTGAAATACTGAGGCAGGCAGATCAAGGCAACAAAGAACCAGGCACACAGGACAGGACCTGGAAACCAGAGTATTATAATGCTAAAATTGGGCATAAGAGGAAAACCAGCATGTGAGCAGGCAGGATAACCATCAACCACATGAAAAGGGTGAAGGAGGGAGGGAGGGCTGTGGCTCAATGGAGGAGATTCTCTTGAAGATCTGTTACAGTAAATAAATATTCTCTCTTCTTCGAGGATATCTCTCTCCACTGAGCTACACTGTGGAACAATTCCCAAGCAGTCCAAAGCACCGAGGGAGGAAGGAAGGAAGGATCTAAACACTCTGAGTAAGGAAGCTTTGCAGGACAGAAACACAGAAACAGAATTTATCAGCAGATAAGGACCACTCGGCCCAACCAGTCTGTCCATTTTTTTCCCTGCTTGTACTTTCACCACAGACCTTACCTAATCTCCAGCTACATACCTGTTTCCCAACTAAGATTCCTTGTGCTTATCCCATGCATATTTGAAGTCCACCACTGCTTTTGCCTCCATTATCTCTGCTGGAAGACCATTCCAGGCATCCACCACTCTTTCAGTGACTAACTACATCCTCACATCCCTCTTAAATGTTCCCCTTCTAGCTTCACTGTATGTCTCCTTGTTCTGTGCACCTTTTCCTCTGAAAAACACTCCCCTCCTGTACTTTGGTCAATCCCATAAGATATATATAGGTCTATCATGCAGCCCCCCTTTCCAGGGTGTACATACTGAAATCCCATAGTCTGTCCTCACAGGGCTTCTGATGCTGCTCCTGCACCATTTTAGCTGTCTACCTCTGGACATCCTCCACCCCGTTCATGTCCTTCTTGAGATGTGGTCTCCAGAACTGGACACAGTACTTCAGAACACAGAAACACAGAATTTTGTGATGGCAGATAAGGACCGCTTAGCCCACCCAGTCTGCCCATTTCCCTACCTAATGGATAAGCTGCAGATCCTAGTTAACCAGCAGCCTACTTCTTTCTACCCCCAACCCTTAGAATTGCCTTATGGCTGTCCCATGCAGCTTGAATTCAACCACTGTTTTTGACTCCACAACCTCCTCCGGAAGGCCGTTCCATGCATCCACAACCCTCTCTGTGAAAAAATACTTCCTTACATTACCTCTGAGCCGCCCCCATCTTCAAATTGTGCCCCCTTGTTTTGCACACCTCTTTTTTTGAAAGATGCTACCCTCTTGGACTTTGTTGATTCCCTTGAGGTACTTGAATGTTTCTATCATGTCCCCCCTCTCCCCCCTTTCCTCGAGGCTATACATACTGTATTAAGCTCCTTTAGTCTCCCTTCATATGTCTTCCGGTGCAGACCCTGCACCATTTTAGTTGCCCTCCTCTGGACAGCTTCCATCTTGTCTATGTCCTTGCGGAGACTGGGTCTCCACAACTGCACACAGTACTCCAGATGGGGTCTCACCAGCTGTCTGTACAGAGGGATAACAACTTCCTGTTTTCTACTGGTGATGCCTTTCCCTATGCATCCCAGTATCCCCCCAGCCCTCCTTACTGCCCTCTCACATTGGTGGGGTCTCAGCAATGATCTACACACAGTGGCAACATCACTTTCCTCCTCCTGCGATGATCCCCTCCCTATGCACCCAAGCATCCCACTAGCCCTACCTAAAATGCCTTGCTGCACTGCCTCACCACCTTGAGGTCATCAGGTATGATTACTCTGAGGTCTCTTTCCTGTTTGGTGACTGTCAGTACCTTCTCCCCATATTATACTCTGTCTCTGGGTTTCTGAACCCTAGGTGCATAGTTGTCCACTTTTCACATTTAAACCCAGCTTCCATATCGCTGACCACACTTGGAGTTCTCAGGTCTCGCACAGTCTCTCCACCCCTCTGGGGTGGGGTGTTCACCCTACTTTCCTTCCAGCTGTTCTGCAATGCCACTTATAAAGGCGTTAAGAGGACTGGACACAGTTTTTGTTTTTGTTTTTTATTTAGTATGGCTATGGGGTTGCCAGACCTCCAGGGGTTCAGCCTGATCTCCGCCTACCACCAAGACTTAACTGAAGCAGTTATCCTGGGCTTGCCCCTCCCTCCCCCAGCAGACAGACACGGCCCCCATGGATGACTGAACATGAATCACAGTGGAACACCACCGGGAGGGCCTCCCAGGCTTGCTTCCCAGGGCGGGGCAGCGGGACTGAACCGTACTGACGGAGACTGCTCGCTCAGTCACCGACCAAGCATCGCAGTGGCAGCACAGAGTCGAGGGAGTGGAGCATCATAGATGGAGCTGGCAATGAGGTTTTCGAGGCTGTAATCCCCAGGGAGGCATGGTGTGCGATGATGGACTCGGTCAGGGGTCAGTCAAGTGCTGATCGCTGACCCACCCTCCCCACTGAGAAGGACAGCAGTCCATGGGACGCACAATCCCCCCCCCCGGCCCTCTGGACCCAGTATTGAGCCCTGAGGTACCCCGCTGGTCACTCTATTGTCCCCTGAAAGAATTCAGTTTACCATCACCCCCCTGTCACCAATCCAACAACCAATTTCATACCCAATTTACCACCTTAGGACTCACCCCCCAAACTGACCAGTTTACTAAAGAGCTTTCAATGCAGTACAGTGTCGGAGGCCTTGCTGAGTCTAAATAGGCCACGTCCACTGCCCCACCATGATCTAGTTACCTGCTCGTCCAGTCAAATAAATCTATCAGGGTTATCTGACAGGTCACCTCCCACCTGTGAATCCATGGTGCCCCAGATCTTGTAGCCTGCTGAATTCAAGACTCTGTACTACACAATCCTTTCCTTCAAAAGTGACTTCTTTAGCTTCCCCACCACTGATGTCAGACTGATTGGCCTATAGTTGCCATCATCCTCCTCCCTGCTACTGCTTTTATGAAATAATTTGCAAGTCCTTTCATAATTTTCTCCTAGCTGAAGGAACTTGTCCCCCCCCCAGTGCTCATGCTGCTTTTATAGGGCTATCCCCTTCCCCTTCCACTGTGAAGACCGAACAGAAATATCTTTTCAAGAAATCTGCTTTTCCAGATCCTGCTCTGCACAGTCCTCCCTCTGCCCTTTTAACCTCATAATCCCTCCCCGTCTCTCTCTTCTCCTTGAAAAGCATAGTAGTCTTCTTGTTTTGTTCACTTCTTTTGCACAGATGATTGTTGTCTTCACTATGTTATCTCTTAATTTGGCCCACTGTTCCTCCACCTCACCTTGGCTATTCCCCCTCCTGGGTCATCTCTGAGGCATTCGCCCATTTTTTAAAAATGTGTCCGCCTAAAGTCCAGGACCCTTCTCCTGGTGTGGTTTGCTTCCACTGTAGTCATTATGCTGAGTCACACGGTACTGTGGTCACTGGTCTCGAGGAGGCCTCCTACCTTGATGTCAGCAATACTGTCCCCATCGGTAAGCAGCAGATCCAATATTGTCCCATCACGAGTGGGCTTCCTGACTAGCTGCCTGAGAAACACCCCTTGCAGGGAGTCTAGGATGTCCTTGCTTCTAGCCAAGGCTGGGGCTCCAATCTACAGAGACAGATTGAAGTCCCCACCAGAACTACCTCCTCTTTTCTACCAGTGTGCTAATGGCTTCCCGGTGCCTTATCAGTTCTTCCCCTGCGTTGAAGGTCTGTAAATCACACTAGTGCAACACTGGCTCCAGCTCCTGACTCCAGGGTGACCCTCAGTACCTCCTATCCCTCCTTACCCCCCGTTTCCTGCATTTTCGTTGCTTTGGTACCCTCCCTTACATATAACACCACTCATTCTCCCTAGCCTATCCTTCCAGAAAGTACAGTTACGTAAGAACTTACCGTAACAGTAGATCTTCGAGAGAGGCTCTTGCAGTAGGTAATTACATATAGGACTGACATCGGCAGGCGGCAGGACCACATGGAAAAATTTCTAGCTAGCAGTCTCTGGCGAGGGAACGCCCCCACGTCAGGTGACCGGCGTCAGGAGACATCGGTATGAGGGGGGGTTCCTCATGCCCGCCTTCCAGTTCTTTCTCGCCACAGGCCACAAGAGACCGGACGAGAAAGAAGCGGATATTTCCCTCACTGGAAAAGGAGCTGAAAAAGCTTAGGGGGATGGAGGGCGGGAAGGTATTACCTACTGCAAGAGCCTCTCTCGAAGATCTACTGTTACGGTAAGTTCTTAAGTAACTGGACTATCTTACTTTGAGAGGGCTCTTGCAGTAGGTAATTACATATAGGACTGAGTCCCAAGCAGTCTGGAACAAGAAGAAGCACACGGGAGGAGGAAAGCTACTCAAAGCAGATCCTCTAGCTGTGAAGGCCTTAAGAAAGAAGGCCTTGCAGAACAGCGAGCCCGAAGCCTGCTCTACAGCGAGAGGCAATATCCAAACTGTAATGTTTTGTAAATGTATGGACAGAAGTCCAAGTGGCGGCAGCACAAATGTCTGCCGTTGACACATTCTTGAAACATGATGCAGAGGCAGCAACCCCTCTGGTGGAGTGGCCTTTTATTTGACCCGGAATGGTCTTGTACTTGTCATAACAGAAGGTGATGCAATGAGCCAACCATTTAGACAGGCATTGCTTGGAAACAGCATTACCTTCCCTTTTGGGGGCAAAAGAGACAAAAAGTTGATCAGTCTTTCTGAGATCCTTTGTTCTGTTAGAGTAGTATCTCAGAATGCGGTGAACATCCATAGTGTGAAGTAGATACTCCCCCTGATTGGAGTACTGCGTAAAGAAGGCAGGTAATTCTATGGACTGGGTCAATGTAGATTCTGCTATCACCTTGGGGAGAAACTTAGGATTGATGCGCAGAGCCACGCATTCCTTGTGAAAAATCAAGTACGGGATTTTACACATCAGGGCCTGGAGCTCGGAAATCCTCTGAGCAGCGGTAATGGCCACTAGAAAGAGCGTCTTCCATGAAAGGAACTTTATGTCTGCTGAGGCCGCCGGTTCAAAAGGAGGCAAAGTAAGTTTCTCAAGAACGAAGTTCAAATCCCAAGGAGGGGCGGGAACTCGGATAGGGGCTCTCAAGTGAAGAACCCCTCTGAGGAAAGTCTTAGAGACTTCCAGTTGAGCAAACGTCCTATCTGTGAAGGGAATATGGTAGGCCGAAATGGCCGCCATGTGTACCTTCAGAGACGAGTGACTAAGACCCAGGTCGAAGACGTGACGCAGGTACTCCAGCAGTCGCCCAACTGAGCAAGAGAAAGGCTCGAAGCCTTTTGAAGCAGCCCAGATTGAGAACCGTTTCCACTTCATGGCATAAGTAGACCTAGTGGAGGGCTTCTTAGCCTCCACCAAGATCTCAGCCACCTGGGGAGAAACCCCAAAGCAGGCTTGAGCTATGTTTGCAGGAGCCACGCATGCAGCTGAAGGGACTTGAGACCTGGATGAACCAGGGTCCCCTGATCCTTGGTCAACAGAATCCGTGACAGTGGAAGAGGAGGCTCCTCTGAGTATTGTTGCAGAAGAGAGACCAAACTTGCCTGGGGCAGAAAGGAGCAATCAGAATAATTTGTGCTCCTTCTGAACCTAGTTTCTGCAAGACACGCGGGATCAGAGGAATCTGGGAGAAGGCATAGACGAATCTGTCCTCAATCTAGAGACAGGCGTCTCTCCAGAAATGCCTCACTCTTGAGCAGGCGAGCAGAAGTCGGGAAGCTTTGTGTTTAGAGGTGAAGCAAACAGGTCCACCTGAGGTGTTACCCAACGTAGGAAGATATCGTCTAGGACCCCCTGATCCAGCTCCCACTCGTGAGCTGGTGCAGACGAGCGACTTAGTTTGTCTGCTAAGGAGTTCTCGACCCCCTTGAGGTGAAAGTCGTGTTGTGCTGCCCAATCCCAGACTTCCCTGTAAAGAGGGTAGGACCGAGTCCCACCCTGTTTGTTAATGTGCCATACCACACACATATTGTCCATCTGGACGGCTAGGTGGCCTGGAAGAAGATGCAGGTGGAGGGCCTGGAGAGCGTAGAGCACTGCCCGAAGCTCGAGCACATTGATGTGCAGTGATTGCTCGAGCTTGGACCAAGAGTCCTGGGTCCGATGTGGACCGAGATGGGCTCCCCAACCTTCGCCCTAGGCGTCTATGGTCAGAGTCTGGGAGGGAGGAGGAAGGAAGAATGGAACTCCCCGAATAAGGTTCTCTCGAACCAGCCACCATTGTAAGTCTCGAATCATGGGAGAGGAGACTAGGACCAATTGGTCCAAGTCGTCTACCAACTGATCCCATTGAGAGCGAAGTGTCCACTGAGAGACCCTCACGTGGAGCCGAGCGCAAGGGACTGTCGGGATAGCAGCCGCCATAAGCCCGAGGAGGCGAAGAACTGACCTTGCACTGACCCGCCTGTGGCTGGACAACAGGCTTATCTTAGTCCGGAGTGTGGCCTCCCTGTCCGGAGGCAGAAAGGCCCTGCCTAGGGTCGTGTCCAGTATCTCCCCAATAAACTGAAACCTCTGGGATGGGATCAAGTGAGACTTGAAATGGTTGATGGTAATACCCAGACAGGCAAAGACCTGCTGGGTGAGGGAGAGGCAGTGCAGGAGTTCCTCCCTGGGCGGAGGCCGCCAGGAGCCAATCGTCCAGGTACGGGAAAACCTGTACCCCCCAGGTACGCAGGTAGGCCGCCACCACTGCAAGGCATTTGGTAAATACTCGAGGGGCCGAGGAGAGGCCAAATGGAAGTGCCTAGAACTGGTAGTGGTCCCCCTGGAAAGCAAAACGAAGATATTTGCGGTGAGACGGGCAGATAGGTATGTGCAAGTAAGCGTCCTGCATATCCAGAGCACACAGCCACTGGCCCGAGCGGAAGAGGGGCAGAAGGCTCTGCAGTGAGAGCATCCTGAACCTCTTGTACTCTACGAAAAGGTTTGGGAACTGAGATCTAGAATAGGTCTTACATCTCCTGTCTTTTTGGGACCAGGAAGAGTGGGAATAGTAACCCGTTCCTTGCAAGGGAAGGGGACAGGTTCTATCGCCTCTTTCAGCAAAAGTGCTGAAATTTCTTCATGGACCAGAAGAAGATGTTCCCGAGAGTACAACGACCTTGGGGGAGGGTGATGAGGTGGTTTCTGCAGAAACTCTATTGAGTGTCCTTCTGCAATTAGCTGGAGCACCCATGAATTGATGTTATCCTCTCCCAGCCCAGAAGGTGGAGGGAAAACCTCCCTCCTACCGGTTCCTCTGGGAAGCCCAGAGGTAGTGGGAGAGGGAAGGAGTCAGGTGGTGTGGGGCAGCGCCGCGCTGAAGCTCCTGCTGCTTTTTTGGGCGGGGGGCTTGGCAGCTGGGAGGGCCCGTTTAGTGGCCCTCTTACCCTGTGGTCTCGCTTTAGGCCGATTCCGTCTGCGAAAGGGATGATACATAGAGTCGACAGACTTTAGTGCCATCCCCTTCTCCTGCAGGTCGGTGATGATGTCCTTGACATCACCCCCGAACAGCACCAAACCCCGGAAGGGCACTTCCTGGATAGCGGACTGCACTTCCGTGACCAACCCTGACACTCGGAGCCAAGCATGACGCTGTAGACCTACGGAGAAAGTTGAGCTCCTACCAGCAGTGTCCACTGCATCGTAGGTCACACGAAGAATGTGCCGACTGGCCGAACGCGCAGAGCAGACGAGGTCAGCCACTTCCTGCTTGACCTGAGAGTCCCGGAAGGGAGTTCAATTTCATCCACCTCACTAAGAATCACCTTCTGGTAATCCCCATGTGGCCAATGTAGTTCAGGGCCCTAATACCCACAGTTGAAGAAGCAAAAATCTTCTTGCCATACTGGTCCAGAAGGAGGGATTCCTTGTCAGATGGAGACAGGCTAAGATGTTTGGGTTGAGCTGACCGGCCATGAGCGGCGCTAATCACAACCGAGTCAGTACGATGGTGGGAGTCTAAAAATTCAACACCCTCTGGAGCCTGGTATAGCCTGTTCGACTTTCTGGGAAGTGGGGCTAAGGCCGACGGTTGATTCCATATGATGGTAATAAGGTCGGCATGAGGCTCAATCCAGGGTGGCACAAAAGTGGGAGCTGTCACAGGCAGATCCAGATGCTCAGCGAGTTTTTACAGCTGGGGGTCTGGCTCTAAGGATTGCCACTTATGTAATTTCTGGATCTTCCGTAGCAACTCCGTGAAGGAAGGATCCTCTGGAGGAGACTTCGGAGGAGTCCTTGGCCGGAGAGCGTGGCTCGTCGTCTTGCTCGGAACAACCATCGGAAGGATCCGAGGAAGAAGAAGATGAGGAAGAGGCAGACTCCCTCTCCCAACGAGGGGAGGGAACGGACCCCTTGGGAATCCCTCGGGAAAGCGTGTCCTGCCCCTCTCTGGACCCAGAGGGTTTAGCCCTGGTGTCTGGAGGTGGGGAGGGAGTGTGTCATCGTGGACGTACAGGAACCGGCACCGGCATCGGAAGATGACTCTCCACCTCTCTGGTGAGCTGAGCCTTGGCCTCAGCCCACCAGGAGGCCAGAGTCTCCAGCAAGTCCACCAGCGGCTGAGGGGGCGGTGGTGGAGGAGGAGGAGGATACCGGTATGGACTATACCCAAAGGGCGCGTATTGTTAACCCGATGGCGGGAAGCCCGGCACTGCAGCATCGGATATGTCGGGCCCGGATACTGCGGTCCCTATCGACAAGGCCGGATATGGACGGGCCAGGTACCCGGAGCCAGAGGAGCTACCTGAGCAGACGGTCCGCCGGAGGCTCCAACAGGCAGTTCTGGGGCGGAAGACCTGGGGCGCGAGGGCCCGCGCTGGGTGACATCGGGGGTGGATGTCATCCGGCGTCGGCAATACCGCGTGCATCGAGCGGGCGTCTGGGAACCGAGCGTCAGATCAGGTTGGACCAGAAGGTGGACGGTCTGGCGGAGGTGGACCAGAAATCTCAGCGTCGCCGAGGGATTGGGGGATAGAAATCCTCGGGTCGGGCTGAGAAGACTCAGGTCCCGGAGGCAGCGAAGGTTGCGGGAGCTGAGAGCGATGGGCGTATTAAGGGGCCAGCGTCGGCTCATCCGCTGTGCGGACGGACGAACCGACGTGCGGCTTAGCAGTGGGATCCGGGCGGATGCCGGAGGGGCCGGCATCCGACTTAATGGACCCTTCGCCAGAGGCAGGCCGTGATGGAGGGGCGGCCTGGTCGGGCAGAATGGGGGCCTCGCGCCGCCCCAAAGGGTTGGGCGACTTACCGACCTTCTACGTGTGGGCGTCGGAGGAGCCGACGTCTGGCTTATCGGAGCCACTTGTACCAGTAGGCCACGAAACCACGGCTTTACTGGGAGCGGAGGCCTCCATGAGCCCGGAGGCACCTGAAGGGCCCGATCGCGAGCCAGACGAGCGGGCCAATGCTGCCTTAGAAGCCTCTAAGGCGGCCGTCGTGGAGCGGTCCCCCAGAGGGGACATTACCTGTTTCACGGTGACTCCCAAGAAAGACGCGGTGGGAGAGGAGCCCTTGTCCCGGTGCCTTTCCTTATCCTTTTTCTTGCGATGGCCTTCAGGGGAAGTCAACGCCTGCCGAAGCTTTTTCAGTTCTTTCTCCATGGAGCTCATTTTCTTTTTCAAAATGTGGGCTTCCAGGGACTGCTGCCACCTTCTCCGGGTGGCTGCGTTAAAGCTGAGGCTGTGCTGGCACTTCTCCACCGGATGGTCGGGGCCTAGGCAAAAAAGGCACAGGAAATGGCCGTCCTTGTGCGGGAGTTGGGTGCTACGAGTCGCTACTTGTTTTGTGCTCGGAGGGCGTGAGGGACGACATACGATGGATACCTGAAGATGGCTGAGAAAAAATTGAAAATACTCGGTAAAATTACTGGCGAAGGAGCCTGACGAGCAAGGAACTTCTCATGAGGCTCTGCTAACGCCAGGAAAGAACTGGATGGCGGCGAGGACCGCCCTTTATACAGACGTCTTCTGACGCTGGTCACCTGATGTGGGGGCGGTCCCTCGACAGAGACTGCTAGCTAGAAATTTTTCCATGGGGTCCTGCCGCCTGCCGACATCAGTCCTATATGTAATTACCTACTGCAAGAGCCCTCTCGAAGTAAGATCTGAGTATAGACTGGTATGGCCATGTCCCACTTGTGATTACCTGTGCACCATGACTCAGTAATGGCCATAATATCCACATCAGCCTCCAACATGACTACCTCCAGGTCTGGAATTTTATTTCCCAGACTCCTTGGATTTGCACAGATGGCATTCCACACCTTGTTCACATTTTGCCTACAGACCCCCTTCTTTCCTTCTGGTCCTGCCTCCTTTTCCCTTCTCAAGTTCTGTTCCCATTCCCCTTGTCTAATTCCACTGTACTGTTTTCTTTATCCTACTCCAAGGAGGATTCTCCTCAGGTAAGAAGTAAGGCCAAATCTGACATCTATGAGAGACATGTCCAGAATAATGTTTAGTGAATGCATAAACAGTACTCCAAATGGAAGCAGCAAAGATGCCTGCAGTGGATACATTGTAAAAACAGGCCACGGAAGCAGTCATGCTACGAGTGGAATGGACAGGACCAGGAAGCGGCTTACTGTGCTTCTGGTAACAGAAAGTAATGAAGTCGGCCAACCATTTGGAAAGGCCCTGCTTAGGAACAAGGGAGCCCACCATCCTGGGAGTGAAAGCTACAAATAGCTGAGAGGACTTCCTACAACCCCACGTACAATCAAGGTATTAACGCAACGTTAAACAGATGTCAAGCGTGTAAAGACTATATTCCCCACTATCCGTGGCAGTTGAGAAGTAAACCGGGAGGTCAACAGTCTCATTAAGTTTATGCCCAGAAACAACCTTAGGCAGAAGATGAAGATTAGGTATGCAAGGTAATCCAATCCCTGTGTAAAACAAGGTAAGGGGGCTCCACAGCAAGAGCTTGCAATTTAGAAATACATTTAATATACATCATAGCCATAAGGAACAATGTCTTCCAAGAGAGGAAGCGCAGCTAACAAGTAGCAGCAAGCTCGAAGGGAAGTGCAGTAAGTGTCTCAAGAATACAAATCTCACACCACAACCAGATCCTGGACGGAGGAGTGCAGAAGCAGAACACCTCTTGGGAACCCACAGTAAACCTCCAGCTGGGCCACCGTTTAGCCGTCGGTCAAGGCACGAAAAGCAGACACCACAGTCAAGTAAACTTCTAATGAGGTATACCTTAGGCCTGCATCAACAAAGGACAGGAAGTAGTCCATAACAGGACTGACTGGACATGTAAAGGGAGCCAGCAGATAGGACACACTAAATTGTAAAATGTTTCCATTTCTGAGAGTAGGAGCATCTAGCAGAGAGCTTACAAGACACAATAGAACAGCTGCAACCACTGGGGACACCCTAAAACAGGAGCATTCTATGTTCTCAGGAGCCAGGCGTGGAGATAAGTGATGAAGCAAATTGAGGAGCACTCCCACGGTGTACCCTGACAGTGGGAAGAACTGAACTGAAGTTGGTGAGAGGCTGGCAGCAGTTGTGGGCTAGTGTGCAGCAATACATAGGAGGGTGCTCAGGTGCTGTAAGCAGTAGCAACTGCTCGCCCCTGACCAAAGCTTTGTTCCCGTAGTATCCTATTTCCTCCGGCCTAGAACCATAAGTGGAATCAATTGTGAATACTGATTCCAGAAAATCTGCTCTTGCAAGAAGCACATCCTTGGAGCTGTAGTACAAATAGCACTTTTTTATCATTTTGCAAAGTGTTTTGTGAAACTGTGTATGAAAGACACTTAAATAGGGGCTTTCATGCTCGTGCAGTATGACATCAGACTAAATGGCAAAACACAAAAACTGTCAAGTTGGTACCACACAACTGATCCAGGACCAGTTAAACATTCTTTTCTTTTTTTTGGTAACCAGTGGGTGTGGCCTATCACTTCTTTTACTGGAATGCAGGGCATCAAATTGTTTTCAAGTGCCTTCTGGAGAAGAGGGGTTGGCTCTATCACTCTCCCCTTCGGGCTCAGCTTTGTAATGCTTTGCGTAAGTTTGCCTCAGGCGCAACTCCACCTAGCTATTAAGGAAACTGGATGCAAGGGAAATGTATTTACAAAGTCACTGCAAAATGGACTTTGCTACCATATCTGGCAAATTTTGTCAGTATGGCAGAGAAGTGCATTTTATGAAACATGTGCTAAATTTCACCAAATGCAGTGACATCACAGCAAATACCACTACGAAAAGAATTAGGTTTTATACAAGAAAAAATTACTCACCTTAGTAATGTTGTTTCTTCTAATGGAGTCTTGCTATATTATAGACATTAGCAGTTTGATCCAGCTCTAGAACTGCCCCGGAGTGAAATGGTCAAAACCATTCCAAAATAGAATTTTGGCACGAGAGCAGCTCTATCTGTGTCATTTCAAACTTGAACTGTCAGATCTTTACGAGCCAAACTCACTAAGGTCTGTGTGGAAGCTGTAACCTACACTAGCCAAATGGCTACCTAAATAATAACAACCATTGATGGTCCCAACACCCAAGACTCAAGTCAGGGACCAGAAATACTAACACCATTCTAATAATATGAAAATGGAACATAAGTATAATAAACACACCACGCGTACACATACACACCCCCAAAGTCCCAAAGGGGACAAAATGCTAACAGGACATAAGTAGTGCCCACACTAAGTTGCCGCACCCCACAAGTAGAGGTTCTGGAGAGGGGCAGGTTGGGGGAGGTCTATAATATAGCAAGACTCCATTAGAAGAAACAACATTACTAAGGTGAGTAATTTTTCTTCAAACAACATAAGTCTTGCTATACTATAGACATTAGCAGAATACACAGCAGTACCTCCATGGAGGAGGGGCAGAACCTACTTAGGGAATAGGCTCTGAAGAACAGCTGTGCCAAACCAAGCATCTCTCTCCTGGCCTGGACATCCAGGGAGTAATGCTTGGTAAAAGTGTGTACCGCTTTCCAAGTAGCAGCCTGGCAAATCTCTAATAAAGGATATCTCTGGCAGCAGCTAGAGGCAGCTGTACCCTGGTGAGAATGACCCTCAAACCGGGGAGGGGCTCTGCCCACTTTCTGATAACAAAATGGATACAAGAGACAATCCACCTGGCTATTGATCTCTTAGTGGCAGGTTTGCCTTTCCCAACTTCACCATAGGTAAGGAAAAGTTAGAGGGATTCGAACCTGTGACCTTTGGTACGCTCTATATAATAACTAAGAGCTCTCTTAACATCCAGGCTGTGCAACCTCCTCTCACCCGAAGAGGTGATCAGTGAAAAATACTGGAAGGGAGATAGATTGATTAAGATGGAAATCTGAAACCACCTTAGGCAAAAACTTCCTATTAGTCCTAAGGACTACCTTATCCCTGTGGAAAGAAATAAAGTCAGTCTCCACTGACAAGCTTGCAATTCACTTATCGTCTGGCAGAAGTGATAGCCACTAGAAAACAGTTTTCCAAGTTAGGTACTTAAGCTCTGCAGAAGACAGAGGTTCAAGGGGCTGCATTAACTGGGCAATGCAAACATTAAGGTCCCAAGCAGGGCCGGTTCGAAAAGGAGGATTAGTATGGAGTAATCCTAAAAACTTGGAAAACACAGGATGAGAGGAAAGAGGGATGACTTTCCTGCTGACACAAAAGCAGACACAGCTGCCAAATGAACTCTCAGGGTAGCTGGTCTGAGACCCAAGGAATAAGATGTATCATGTAATCTAACAAAATGGGCAATTCAGCAGATTCTGGGGAAATATTTCTCCAGCACACAAATGGAAAACCTTTTCCATTTAGAACTATAAGTAGTCCTAGTGGAAGGCTTTCTAGAAGCCTTTAGGATCTCAAGAACACCCTGAGAGGTGTAAATCAGCAAACTCTAACTCCTCACAAGCCAGGCCTTGAGGTTGAGGATTTGAGGTCGGATACCAAACCCTTCCCTGGGCATAAGTCAACAGATTGCGATTCCTGGGGAGGCACAGGGGAAGATGGACTGTCAGAGACAGAAGGTAGGTACCAGGCTGCCTGGCCCAATCCGGGCAATCAGAATCACCCTGCAAGGCTGAGATCTGATTTTGACTAGTACTTTGAATAGGAGAAAGGGGAAGCATAGAGGAACTCCCTCCCAATCCAGAAGAGGGCATCCAGGGAACTGAACCCAGCACTGGAGGCCTGCAACAGAACACAGGAAGTTTGTGATTGTCTGGGGCTGCAAAAGATCTATCTGAGGATGCCCACCTGGCAAAAACTATCCCAGCACTTGAGGATCCAGGGACCATTCGTGATGGCCCTGGGAAATCCTGCTGAGGGCATCCGCTAGGACATTGTCCTCCCTGGAAGATGAACTGCTATGAGGGAAGTGTCTCAGGAATAGGCCAGAGACCACAACTTCATTGCCTCGGTGCACAAGGCCAAGACCGAGTGCCCCCCCTTGTTGATGTACCACATTGTTGTGGTGTTGTCTGTTCTGACTTGTATCACCTTGTCGTGGACAGATGCAGAAAAGCTTGAAGAGCTAAAAGACAGCTCTGAGTTCCAGCAAATTGATGTGGAGCAGAGATTCCTGGGGATCAAACTCCCTGAGTGGAAAGGTCGCCATGTGGGCTCCCCAACCCAGAAGGAAGCATCTGTAGTGAGAGTCAAGTCGTGAGAAGGGGAAATGAAGGGACCCCACTCTTAAATTGCTCTGATCCTGCCACCACTGGAGAGCTAGGATCAAGGTTCGAGTCACTGGGACCAACTTGGAAAGGGGTCTCTTCTCTGAGACAAAAGGTTCTCAAGTGAAACTGAATGTCTCTCATCTGAAATCTGGCTCCCTGCACAACAGCTGTGGATGCAGCCATGTGCCCCAGGAGCTGCAGAAAGTGTCTTGCTGGTCAAAAGACCTGCAGAGTGAAGGAAGAGGCCAGAGCCACTAAATTCTTACCCTTTCTGGGGAAGAAAGGCTCTGGCTAGCTTTGTGTCCATTCTGCCCCTATAAAGGTGAGTACCTGGACTGGTTCCAGAACCGACTTTGGTAGGTTTAGCAGAAAACCCAGGAGGTGAGAAGCTGCTGGGTGACCTGCAGGTGAGATTTTACCTGTTCTGGGACTGCCTACAATGAGCCAGTCGTCTAGATAGGAAAACAGTAATCCTCTGCCTCCTTAAGTGGGCCACTGCCACTGCTAGACACTTTGTGAATACCCTTGGAGCAGAGGTAAGGCGAAGGGCATTGCTCTGAACTGGTAATGACCTGAGGGCAGTTCAATCTGAGGTACTTTCGATGGGATCTTCTGATTAGGACATGGAAATAGCATCCTTGAGGTCCAGGGAGGCTAGCCAGTCCCTGGCCTTAGGGAAGTAAAATCATTGCCAGAGTTACCATTTTGAACTTTGGTTTCAAAAGATGCTTGTTCAGATATCCGAGATCTAAAATGGGCCGCCATTCTCCTGTCTTTTTTGGGGTAAGGAAGTATCTGGAATACAGACCCCTGCCCTGATGCAGGGGAGGAACCCTTTCTACTGCTCTGAGAGCTAACGGGATGAGACCTCTGTTTCCTCGCGAGGGTCTCTGGAAGCACTTGCAGGTAGAAAAGTCTGCTTCTCAACCTGGGAAACTTTTGAAGCTGAGAACCAGACCCTGGCTTACTACTTCCAGAACCCACTTGTCTGAGGTTAAAGCCCAATTCTGACTGAAGTAAGCCAGCCTGCCCCCCCACTGGTACAGGAGAATCGGCCCTGGGCACCCCATCAGGGTGCCTGTTTTATAAGGAGCTTTAGGCTGGGAGCAGGTCTGCCCACCCCTGCCTGCCCTGCCTCTGAAGAAGCCCTCTGAGCATAGGGCAGAGGAGGCCTGAGTCTGGTAGACAGGCCTGTGAAAGGCCTACCCCACCCCTGGGGCATGCCTTTGAGGAGTGGCTTGCCGCTCCTTAGCCTGGGCACTCTTGTAAGTAGTCCTATATTCATCCATCTTCTTCATGTAATTCTCTGTCTGCACTCCAAACAGAGAATTTCCCACCACAGGAAAATCCATAGCCTTAGTCTGGGTATCCTGTGACAAACTAGTACACCTGAGCCAGGCCAACCTACGAAAAGCTACAGACGTGGCCATGACCCTAGAGGAAACATCATTAACATCCACAGCAGCATGAAACTGAACCTTAGAGGCTTCAATGCCATCAGCAGCCACCTGTTCTAGTTCACTAGCCAGCTGGCCATGGGCCTGCTTGGCCAATTGCATAACAGTATCCTTCTAGATTTCTGATACCTAGCTACATAAGCCCATATAATTTGCTTGCCTGGGCCCAGAGGAGGCTGCCATATACTGTTTTGCCATGGCATCAATCTTCCTGGAATCCTTGTCAGGAGTGATGAAGCCAAGGGATATTAGCTTTTCACAGGCAGCAGCCTGAACTACTCAACATGACTGCATTGCTAGAAAGGAATTCTGTATCAGGGCCTGACAATGTATACCTTCTGTCCATCTTTTTATCTACAGGAGGCACAGAATTAGGAGCTTTTAAAATTTTAATTGTTTGTTTCCTAAAAGACTTATGTAAAGGAATAGACAATCTCCTAGACTCTGGAATATCCATCATTTCTACAAAATCAGGCTCCTCTTGCTCATCCACAGCCTCTTCTAAAGGAAGCTGGAGGGTTTCAGCAACTTTTTTATAAAACATAAAATGAGATGGGGACTCAGACAGCATAGGGGGAGATTCTAAAGGTCTGTCTGGGAGATGTCCGTTCAATGGGCACACCCAGACCTTCCCAGCCACATTCATACTGTTCATAATCCTCCTCCCTCCTCTGGTTCATAAAATTCCTCAATATCATAATCCTGAACCACTGGGACGGACGAACCGACCTTTTACCAGATAGTGGTGGTTCGGACGGACCCTGAGACAATGACTGGACAATTTGTATAGCTTTTACTATCTCTGCAGCAGTTGGAGAAGAATTTTGGACTCCAGACCTGCTGATTTCTTGTTTTCTTTACTGGAATTGGTTCCTCAGAACCAGCTTTTCTTTGCCCGAGGAAGTCTGGCCCTGGTCAGAGGCACTCCCTCTGGTTCGGTTGGCACCGAACCGGGCTGGCCATCCGGGTCAGCGGACTTTTGGCCTCTCGTCCCTGAGCCTGCCCAATCTTTTTCCAGGGTGGCTGCAGGAAATTCTACATACCTGGCAGTCTGACTGAGGTGGTCAAACCCCAGACAATAAACACATGTGGTGTGGGTCAGCCTCGCAAAGACTTCCCCACAAACATCACAGTGTTGAAACCCAGTGGCCCGGTTTTCTTTTGGGTTTCTCAGACATAATGCCAGCCTAACCAAAAACCTGTCTTTTAATCTGCAGTGCCAGGCAAGACACCCTTATTGGTTCCTAAATCATAATACGGGAGAGTTGGAAAAAACGTAATAAATCCGTTTTTTAGAACTGATAAGAACGGGAACTGCACTCTAAAATAGTAACTTTTAGTTTTAAATGAGTTTTAAACCCACTGATCGGTTCAAAGCAGACGATAACACAAGTTCCACACAGACAAAACCTTCATTTACTTACGGTTACCACAGATAGAGCTTGAACCGAACGGTTTTGCGGTTAAAATAAAACTATTCTCGGTTAAATCCAACCGAGAAAACACTTTTTAAACCGAGAAATGAACCGAGCAGGAGAAATCTCCGGAGCGACTGTTCACTGAGGCGGAGTAAAGAATCTGACAGTTCAAGTTTGAAATGACACAGATAGAGCTGCTCTCGTGCCAAAATTCTATTTTGGAATGGTTTTGACCATTTCACTCCGGGGCAGTTCTAGAGCTGGATCAAACTGCTAATGTCTATAATATAGCAAGACTTCATGTTGTTTGAAGCTAGCTGCTCTTGCCATTTATTTGTACTGGTCCGATTTGTATCTAAATTAATAGCTACTGTTTTCCTTTTTATCTTGGTATTTCTTTGCCCTTCACGTAACTTTATATTATTTAACATCAAACCATTCCTGATGTTTATTTTTTTCCATTCACGCTCCAGTTAATGTTTGCTATGCCCTGTTCTACTCATTCTATACTGTGTGCCTGTTACCAATTGTATGTATTGCCTTGTTGCTATTATGTAACCACCGGTTGTGCCTGAAAATAGGCATCTGACTGCCTAGTACACTTTCCTGGTTAACAAAAAAGTTTAACTAAATATCCCAAAGTGCTTTACAATCCAAGAGAGGAGTGAATGCTGCTGCCATTTTTAATGAAAAGGAAGACAGAGAGCGCACAGAGATAGATAGAAAATAGAAAAAGGTTAAGCAGGGGAAGGGGGGCCTAGAAAGCAACTGTGGAGGGTTTGATCAGTCACTGGTCACACAGTGAGCAAGTGGCAGTTGTATGATTTTGAACCTGGTCCCTACTTCACAGCTCTGCACTCAATAGGCCAACCCCTGCCCACCTGTTAGTTTTCTTTTTAACATGAACTTACCCCATTAAAGCTTTGTGAATGCGCTGGCATTTGTTTCTTAGAATCTGAAAATATCTTTCAAGACAAAAAAAAGTTTACCGTGTGACTACTCAAAGAGAATTTAACATTATATAAATGCAATCAACATGCAAAAGAACACAGAGTGGGAAATGCGTTATCCTATATACTCACACAGCGTTTTTAACAAGGTTAACAACTACACTAAAATAAAAAGATATGTTAATGCTCCTTATTGCTGCAGCCTATACATTAACTATAAGAAAAGATTACTCATCTAGTAATAATGTTTCTTTTAGGGGCGTATTTATTAGAGTCATACAAACTGTAGCATCTCAACCTGAGTGGTGCATCAGAGACAGAACTTCAGAATGTACAAGTTCAAACACTGCAGTGTGGTTACCCTTTCCACTCCTACATTCCAACACCAGATCTATAGCCAAAAGAGCAGAGAAATAAAAATTACATACTCACGTAATTCTTGATCTTTAAGAATATCTTCACCATTCATCACTGGTGGGTCTATGCCTGAGTTCCAGGACCCCACGAGTGTATGCCTTTAAGGCTTTTGGAGGAAGGAGCAGATGTAGAGGATGGCACTGCTCACGAGGCAGATGTATGACGTGGCACTCGCGGACTGGCCAGTAACTGACGCCGGCTTCCTCTCCCCCTACATTCTAACCGCTAGTAGAGGAAGAAAGGGTAAGAATATAGAAAGGGTGGGGCAAGGGAGTCCAAGGGATAGGTAAAAGGATATAGGATATAAAATCAATAAATTAGTGAAAAAAAAAACAACCAGAGAAAAAGAAATGAAATTCTGGGCGGAGGGGCTAAAGAGGCAAGGATGACCAGGGCAACTAGGCAAGCGAGAGAGAGATATTGAGACTGAGGACCCTGTGCTCTCGGTCAGAAAAAGGAGGTGCGTCAGAAGAGCTGACTGACTGTCAGTCCAACTGAGAAATGTCCCACTTCCTGAGATAGCAAGCGGAAAGGGAGCTGAACCTGAAACTGAAAGAGCAGTCAAGAGAGCAAAAATGAAAATACTTACCTACTGTAATTCTTGATCTTTCTGTGTATCTTCACCATTCATCACTACTATGTACTGCGCTGGAGCCAGGACCCTGCAGGGATGTCTCTCTATGGGTGGAGTCGGCGCAGGGTTGGCGCACCCACGAGGCCGACATTCCACGTGGTGCTCATAGGTTGGCAGTTATCTGTCGACTCCGCCCTAGCCTCAGTTCTGAGATGCCAGAGAGTGTAAGAAAAGGGATGGAGAGGCGGAGCAAGGGAGCCCAAGGGATAGATGAAAGGATATAAAAACCAAACTGAGAAATAAACGACAGAGAGGACAGAAAGGAGCTGACTAGATTTAGGGGACTGGGAGAAAGGGGGAACCCCAATCTCTGGAAAAGGAAGTAGGGATGGAAAAGAGGAAGAAGATGAAAAGAAGAGGGGAGGAGAGGACTGCACCCTTGGCAAGTTGAACCTGGACACCTAGTATCTGCGCAAGTTGATAGTAGACAAGAATCGCCTGGACCACCTAGCCTTGCCTATTTAAAGAGAAGCTGCCAAGGAGACAAAGCCTGCAGTTGAATAAGCAGCAGCTGCCCCAAGAGGAGGCAAAAACTTTTAGGGAGGAGTTGTTCCAGGCAGACAAGGGCGCATCCCAAATAAAGGGGAGAACCCCAAATGGTAAGGAGGGATTAGTCCAAAGGACATCCAAAATAAGGAAAAACAAGAGGTTTGAGAATGGGAGATCCGTCACCCCTCCACACTCCAGATTTAACAGAGTGGGAGAAAGCCAAAGGCAAATGAGAGAGAAAGGACCCCCAGCCAAAACACCTCTTGCAGGAAGCAACTGTCCCTGTGTGTCTCCAGGGTCCCCTGCCTCCTGACTACAAGGGAAAGGACAGAGAGGAGTTGTAACAACAGGGAGACACACAGGGGGAGGGGAGCCCAGAGACTGAGTCCCCAGGGGAAGGTGGACAGGATTTAGTGATAAATGGTGAAGATGCACAGAAAGATCAAGAATTACAGTAGGTACGTAATTTTCATATCATATCTGTGTCAATCTTCACCATTCATCACTACTGGGCGAGTACCGAGCCCCCTGAAGGGGGCCAAATACATCCCTAAGGGACTAAGTCCCTTAGCCTCCAGTGGGGAAGACACCGGAAGGAGAACCCTTACAGGCCTGGGAGGCCTGAGCCTGGTCCGGGTGAGATGGGAAACCCCCAATGGGGGAGGAGGGAAAGCGCCCTGAAAGCCGCCGTCTCATCCTGCGGGAGAAAAGGTGGGTTCTCCGATAAGCGGAGGAAATCACCCTACGCCAGGCCAGGGGTAACAACCAGGATAAGCAAAGCCATGCCGTCCGTCTAATGCACATCGCTGTCCCTATAACTCTGGCGGCTACCTCGCTGGCGTCATAAGATGTCCTTGCTTGGTGCCTTGCTAGCTCCAGGCCCTGAGCAGAGAGGGCGATGGCTTGCCTGGTTTCCTCTGTATCAGTCATTGAGGCTGAAGTTGTCCTAGCCTGGACCACAAGAACCTGTCATAGGAAGCATAGTGGGATTGATGTGCAGATACAGAAAGAAGGATCCATGCCGAATAGACGGTCCTTCTCCCCCAGAAATCGAAATCCATACAATCAGAGTCTGGGGGTCGGTCACGGTGTGGGGTGTAAGGCCCAGAGGGGGTATCCAGGCATGTCAAACCCGAAGGATGAGAGCAAGAGTACCTGGAGACCCGGGAGGGCGCAATATCGTTAGTGTGTAGGTCCCTTGGGGCTGAACAGTGGAGAAGGGATGCTGCCAAAGCCAATGTGATGCCTACCGAAGGAGACAGGCCAGGCGGGAACCACTAGATTGGCCGCACTGTACTCGCCCCTCAAGAAGGTGCACTACATGCTCGGGATTGCTCACAGGGGACATGGTGAGATGGAGCTCATCCAGCATCCTCACGAGGAAGTGCTGATGATGAAGAAGATCAGACACTGGGGAGATGTGGACAGATAACTCTCTCCTCAAGGAGGAGGATGAGGGAGGCTGTGAGCTCGGAGATTCAGGGTTCGGCTGCATGGAAGCATGGTGGAACACCTGCTGGTCCAAGGCACAAAGATAGGCAGGGAAATGTGCAGCCGAACCTCTGAACTGTTCCCAGGTAAGAGGTCCAGTAGGACCGGGAATACCTGGGATAGCTGGGGATGGAGGCAGAGGCACAGGGGCCAAGCTCCTAGCAACAGGAGAACGGCCTCTGTCAGGGCAGGGGGGCCTAGAGGAAGCTCCTAACAGGGAGGGAGACCCGGAGGTTCCAGCAGCTAACAACCGTTTAACTGGATCGGAACAGTCAGAGCTGTGCTCATGGGAAGAAATCCCATGAGGTGACCGGGACCGTGCAAGTCCAGAAGGACGGCCCTTGACCTCCAAAGCTGAGGTCCCTCTCGAGGGGCGTTCCAAGGAAGGGTGAGGGTCCGCACTACGGCTCCTCCCAGAACCTGAACAGGTCCCAATGAGGTGCACTTGTGCCAAACCCTAACCCCTCGACCCTTCAGACTCCGAGACAGCCCTCTTCCACATAGCCAGTAGCCTAGGCAACTGACAACCCATGGGGTACTCTGAAGAATCCACCCAGGGTACAGAACTTTCCCTTTCCTGGGGTGCCCTGGGCTGTCCCAAACTTGGGAGTGTCCGTACACACCAAGGAAGGGGGTACCCCAGCTGAAGGAAGAGACACGCCAGTGGCCACGGCTTGCATGTCAGTGGTCATGTGGACCACTGCCGGCTGGTCAGTCCCACTGACCCAGAACCAACCGGCAACGTCCGACCTACAGAGGGAGGCTGAGTGGGGATCGAGGTGCTAGACACTGACGGATCAGAATATTCAGAAGAATCCGGAAGCCAATCCAGATCAGACCCAGAGTCCCCCTCTGAGGAGGTGGACAAAGAGGCCAGATGACCTCCCCGATCCCTACCAGTTCCTGGACCACGAGCCAGACCACCCTTAGCCCTGGCACTGCAGGTGGCACCGGAGCCAAGCATGGCACTGCACTCGATGACACGATCCTCCTCAGCACCACGAGCAGCGCCGGAGTTGGAAACAGCATCTAGTCAGCGCTGCACTCCCCCCCCCCAGCACCACGAATGGCATGGTCAAAGGCAGCATCGACCACACGGCCCTCTTCCCCAGCACAGCAAATTACACTGGAGTCAGAAGTGGCACAGCACTGAGACCAGAAACAGTCCCAGAAACAGCATCAGCACCTCCCATGGTACCGCCGACATCCCCAGCACCAGAAGTGAACCCGACATCGAGAGACGGCCCAGTGCTGGCCATGGCACCACCCTGGCCTCAAACACCGTGAACGGCATAAGAGCGAAGGGTAGCACCGCCTGATGGTGCCAGCCTAGGCCTGGAGGCCCCAGGACATGACACCGGGGGGAGTTTTCGCCTCCAAAGAGGTGACTGCCAGAGCGGTGCCTCCTGCCCGCTCCCCCGAGAGGGGCAGACTGGGCCTCCTGCACCGTGAAAGGAGACCCCGCTGCAGCAAGGCTGGAAGAGACGGAGGCCCCCTCCTCCACAGGCCGTATAGGACCGGGAGGGGATCTGGAGGAAGGGTCAAGAGTCCTGACCTTGGCCTACCAACTGCGAACCTGCCCCACCCCAAAGTCAGCTGCGCACATCCAACTTTAAACGTGCGCATCTCAATAACTCAACAGTCCATCGAGAAGCAGGCATCACAGTTGTCCATGTCATGGGCCGAGGCAGGAAAGGCAATGGTCATGCTGGTCTGTCACGGAATAAAGGCAGCCACAGGGGCACCAATGCATTGGTGGCTGCCCCGCCTTCGACAACTTCTTGTCCCCGGGACAAGACATGACCGCACGGTAAAACAACAGAAAACAATACTCTATGCCACTTTGAAATAATTGAAATGGTCTTACCGGCATCAGAAGCGACGTCGAGCAGGGCAAAACAGAACCGAGAACTGGTGAAACTAGGCCACGAAACACGAGCTATGCATTTGCTTGTAGTCGCCACACGAGGTCAACTGAACAATGTCTTCACAGCCGAACAACAAGACAGTGAAGACCAAGAAACAGAAACGAGTAAGCCGGGGATGGTGGGTGGGCATGTGAATGAGTGGTGAAGACTGCGTCCACGAGATCAAGAATTATGAGTAGATCACGTAATTTCCATATCTTTCTGTACTCAAGTCTCCACCACTCATTCACACTAATGGAGAGTACCAAGCTAAAACTAACCCACCCTGAGTAGGGGTGGTCGGAGAAAGGCTTACTCAGAACAGAGTCCAAGGACTGTCCTGCCAATAAAAGAGTTGTCTGGAAAGGACATCCAGAACATAGTGCTTTACAAAGGTATGCACTGAGCTCCAACTCACTACCTTGCAGAAGACTGCAATGGGTACATTATGAATCTCCATGGGAAGTCGCGAACCACTCTAATAGAGTGGTGTGAACCCAGCCTTCAATTTGCTCTGTGACAAGGATTAGTAGTGTCAAGACATGCTACTAACTGCCGAAACATCCGGGCAAAGAGGTTGACCCAGCTGAGGCATGCTGAAGATACAATAGTTGTTCGAAGTGCAGCTCTTCGCTCTGTCAATGAGAATCACAGAACCATCCTAACATATTCAGAGTGAAGGGAGCACTCCCCTGCCTTCTGGAGTTAAAAGCAAAAACCTGACTAATGGTAAGACAGCCAGAGGCAATGTCTATTGGTTCAAGCTAGACCGAAAATGTGCAGATGTGAACCTTCATCACCAAGTATGGTCGACCTGCGAATGACAGATCCAAGAGGCACTCGAACACCTTACTTGGTGGGCAACCAAAGGATCCAGGTGGGATTTGTCCACCAAATAGAGAAGGGTTTCCTCTTAGCTACGTAAGCCTTCCTGTTGGAAGGCCTATGCATGACTATGAAGACATCTGTGATGGCCTGGGAGAAACCAGAACCTACGCACTTCCATTTTTTCCGGGCCCGGCATGGAGATGCAGGGAGTGCAGACTAGAATGGACTAAAGTCCCTGTGCCAGAGAGTCTGTTCGTAGAGGCAGTTGCCTCGGGGGAACTTCTGACCGGCTACACAGAATACAAATCCATCTACCGAGGTCAGGCTGGGGCAAAGAGATCATCCTGCTTCTGGCATACAACTTCATCAGCACTCTCTGAATAAAGGAGAGGAGGAAACGTGCAGGGGCATCTTGAAGACTGCAGTGAACACATCCTGACAGAAAACACCAGGGTCAGGATTTCTGAAGCACGATAGAGCAGTTTGCATTTAAAGGGGTGCAAAAGGACCAGGTTCGAACTGCCCCATTCGTCAAAAACGACTGACCAGTAGATCACGTGATGAGCCTGGTGTGAGAAGACATCTTCTGTGCTGCTCCTAGGCCCAGACTATACAAATCAGCTAATTTTTTCGCCGGGACCCTTACCGCACCAGTGTATCACCTCTCTCTTGTTCTTGGGGTGCATTTGTGAAGTTTTCGGCACTAACAAGCAATGAGTAGAGCAGGTGTAATCTGCGGTTCCTGTCCGGAATCTGCGCTTTTGGCGGTGGTAACAGGCCGAGTGGACGCAGCGGAATGGAGGTGGAAGCTCCTGAGCCCTTGGCGACACGCACGCCAGAAGTATAGTGCCCGAAACCCCACTCGCCAGTGCCAGACGAACAGGCAGGGCAGGCTGATCTGGATGGAGCTGCTAACACGACCTCAGATGATATCTTGGAAATTAAACAAATGCTGCAGGGGCTGGTTGTGGACTTTGCGACGGTGAAACCAGCGCTGCATTCTCTGGCTCAGAGGATGGGGGACCTGGAAGCCAGAGTCTCCTCACAGGAAAGAAAAGTCTCTTCCCTTGATTAAGAGTGGATCACAGCACGCAGACAAGTTAAAAAGCTGGAAAAGCAGATGGAGGATCAGGAATCTAGAAGTAGGAAAAATAATCTTATATTATTAGGATTATTGGAGAGGGCTGAAGGGGCTGATTGTGTCTCTTTTATTCAAGATCTTCTCCTCAAGCTCCTGGGCACCACACCGTTTGGAGAGGCTTACAATTTGGAAAGGGCTCAAAGAGCCTTCTGAGATGCCCCCAGGTGCTAGTCCAAGGGTCATTATAATGCGATTCCTGAACTATAAAGAAATCACGTGCTCTCTAATGCCAAGAAAAATAAAAATTTGCAATGGAATGGTGCATCCCTTTGGTTGTTTCAGGATCAAATGCCATCAGTTCGAGAGAAGCAAAAAGAATATTCTGAAACAAAAAAGAAGCTTTATTTAGCTGGAATCAAGTTTTGCCTTCAATACCCTGCGATATTGATGGTCCGACTTCAATTGGGCGAGAAGTTTCTCACAGGCAGTGATGCTATGGAGGGGCTGCGTGTGGAGCTCCCCGGATTATTCAAGTCGACGACTTGAGCTCCGGCTGAGGATCTGTTCATTGATATGATCTATTCAGCTGAGACTTGAGTAAATGGAAGGGATATGTTTTATGGGTTTCTGGTTCACCAAAATTTGGTGAGATATGGTCTATGTATGGGTATCATGCTATGGCATTTTACTTAATACTGTGGGAGTTGTATGGTATTATTCGAAGCTGGAAAGGGTACTGGTGATACTCGAGATAATGAGAGCCCTGCTCATTTTGGGGTGGGGAAAATTCTATAGTTATGGTAGGGGGCAGTGCTTCTCAGAGTTTGGTGTTTCAGTGTTTGTACTATGTGGGGGGATGGATAACATGGGCTGCAGTAAGGATGGAAGGTCAGGGCTTCTCTAAAATTTTTTAAAGGGTGCTCCTATGAGAGTAAATGAGGAGGGTGCTCAGGTCTGAGAATTAGAATCACAAGAATGTTGGGAAGTGGCTATAAGGGAGTATTTCCGCTGCAGCACCATTTGTTTTAGAGTGAGGTGTGATATTGAGGAATCCATAGTCAATCTGAAGGGCTGGGGAGGCGCAGAAATGGGCTCGATCCATGAATCACTGTTTGTTGGGAGGACGATCTATGGATCGGGGTTGGGGGGGGAGGTGTATAGGGGGTTGGAAAGCGAGAGAGTCCACAGTGGTAAAAGGGCAAGATGCAGATCTGGCGAGGACGAAGTGTGATGGTTTTATACTAACAAAATTTTTTTTGGTTTTCTTCCCTCTTTTGTTTTTAATGTCGGGTATTAAAATTCTCTCTTGGAATGTTAAAGGTCTCAGGGGTCGAGGGAAAAGAATGGTAATTCTGAGGCATATTGGACAGATAGGGGCTCAAATTGTTGCGTTACAGGAGACCCACCTTTTGACAGAGGAGTTGAGCTTCCTAAAGAGGCTGTTAGTGGGACTGGTTTATGGTGTGGGTAAGGATAAGGCCTCAGAGGGTGTGGTGATCTTAATAAAGAAAACATGTCCTTATACTATTGTGCAGATGACTGTTAGGGATGATTGTAGAGCGATTTACCTTATGGGCACCCTAGGGGGGTAGAGAGCTCACAGTCGCTTCTATATATGGTCCCACCCCTTCAAATCCTGAATTTTTCGCTTCAGTGGAACTAGATATATCAGCATTCTCACCGCACTTGCTCATTTTGGCAGGGGACTGGAATTTATGTAGTAACAATAGGGAGGACAGGATACCTCTGTCAGGAGGGCCTTTGTCCAGAGCTCAGAAAGCTCCGAATAGATTTCTGGAAGTCATTGCCTTGGTGGACCCACTCAGAATTTACAATACAGGGGGCAACATCATGACTTTCTACTCAGCAGCCCACAAAACTCAATCTAGAATTGACTTTTTTCTGGTTAACAGAGGGGTACTGTGTGAAGTTACGGAAGTAGTAACCCGGGATAGAATCTTCTCTGATCATGCCCCAATTCAGTTGACCTGGGTGCCCAGTGCTGCTCCCCCTAGACCGTATAGATTGAGGCTGCAGGACACGCTGTTGGAGGATTCCTCAGCCAGGGGTGAACTTGAGGCTGCCCTCTTGGAGATCTAAAGGAAATCAATTGCCCACACTTCAGAATAAACAACTAGGATGGTCGACCTGTAAGTTGTTATATGCAGGTGAAGCTCAGAGTCTTGTGGGCACGAAGAAATAAAATGAGACGTGCTACAGAGGAGTTTATTCTGGGGCTATAGAGTCATTGGCTCCTAGGGAGGGCACTTCAATTGATATTGATGTGGCGCTTCAAGGCCTAAGAAGAGAAATGTCAGATATCGTGTATGGTAAAGTAGAATTTTGGTTGGAAAAGATTCAAGCTAAATATTTACTGCAGGGAGATGTACCTGGTCGCCTTCCTGCAGCGAGGGTTAAGGAGTGGGAAGCGGCTCAGATGGTAATGTCCATACAGTATGAAGGGAAATATATAACAGACCCTCAACAAATGGCAGATGCGTTTGTCTCATACTATAGGGACATATACAGGGCAGAGAATCTTGCCGGGGAGACGGAGATAAGGTCTTTCTTACAGGGGATACTTCTACTGGTTTTAGATGCCGCACAGGTTGGTGCACTAGCAGCCCCCATAAGAGAATCTGAGATAACAGATGTGATCCATTCTTTGCCGGCTGGTAAAACGCCGGGGCCTGATGGGTTGACGGCTAAGTTTCATCAAACTCATCTTCCCATTATACTTCCCTCTGCTTAAAGACTTTTTTGGCCAAGTCATGCGGGAAGGGGTATGCCATCCTCCCCTCTACCAGGCATATATCTCCGTGGTGCCAAAACCAGGCAAGCTGATGGATTTGCTTGGCAGCTACCGGCCGATAGCTTTGATGAATCAAGACATTAAGATTCTTATGAGGATCATAGCTAACAGAATATTGAATGTTGCCCCAACCTTAATTAGCCCTGAGCAGGTGGGATTTATGCCTGGTAGGGGGGCACAGGATGCTCTCAGAAAGCTCCATCATATACTTGGTCAGGTGCTGGACTCCCAGCTTTCCATTGCCTTGATTTCATTAGACACTGAGAAGAAAAAATTACTCACCTTAGTAATGTTGTTTCTTCTAATGGAGTCTTGCTATATTATGACATATGCAGTGAGTCCCAACCTTCGAACTGCTCCGGAGGTGAAAGAGTTAACTTTCCATGCCAGGCATGGAATCTTGAGCGCGAGCTCGTTTGAAAACTCTGTCTGTTGTTCTTCAAACTCAAACTGTCAGATCTTTAGAAGCAAAACTCACTAAGATTCTGTGTGGAAGCTGTAAACCTACACTAGCCAACTGGCTACTAAAATATTAACACATTTTTTGGTCCCAAAACAAAGACTCAAGTCAGGGGATCCAAAAAATAAAATACAATACCCAAACACCCCAAAAAGGAGAGGTGAAAAACACAAGGTGGGCATCTATTAAGTGCCAACACTGCACTGCCCACCCACATCCCAAGAGCAGAGGTTCTTAGAAGGGCAGGCGGGGGGGAGGTCATAATATAGCAAGACTCCATTAGAAGAAACAACATTACTAAGGTGAGTAATTTTTTCTTCAAACAACATGAAGTCTTGCTATATTATGACATATGCAGACTACACAGCAGTACCTCCATGGAGGAGGGACAGAACCTACTTAGGAAATAGGCTCTGAAGCACAGCTGTGCCAAACCAAGCATCACTCCTAGCCTGGATGTCCAGGAGTAATGCTTGGTGAAAGTGTGTGAACTGTTTTCCAGGTAGCTGCTTGACATATCTCTAAGATAGGGATGTCCCTGGCCGCAGCTAGGGACGCAGCTGTACCTCTGGTAGAGTGAGCCCTCAGGCCTGAAGGGGAACCTTACGAGTTTTGATAACAGAACTGGATACAAGAGACAATCCACCTGGCAATGGATCTTTTAGTGGCAGGTTTCCTTTACCAACCTCACCATAAGTGAGGAACAGTTGGAGGAGTCAAACCCAGACCCTTGCACGCCTGTGTAGTAACTAAGGGCCTTTACATCTAAACTGTGCAGCCTCTCGCCAGAGGAGGAATGGTCAGTGAAGTACACTGGAAGAGATATAGATTGATTAAGGTGGAAATCTGAAACCACCATAGGCAAGAACTTCCTGTTAGTCCTGAGGACCACCTTATCTCTGTGAAAGGAGATAAAATCAGGCTCCACTGACAAAGCTTGTAATTCACTTATCGTCTGGCAGAAGTGATGGCTACTAAACACAGTTTTCCAAGTCAAGTGCTTAAGCTCTGCTGAAGACAAAGGCTCAAAGGGGGTTGCATAAGCTGAGCAATGCAAACATTAAGATCCCAGGCAGGGCAGGGTCCCTGAATGGAGGGTTGGTGTGAAGCAATCCCTTGAAAACTTGGAGAAAACAGGGTGAGCAGAAAGAGAAGAGGCTTTCCTGCTGAAATAAAAGCAGAGACAGCTGCCAAATGCACTTTCAGGGTAGCTGGCGCAGCCCCAAAGTATTTAGATGGACCACATAATCCAGGACGGTGGGCAAATCAGCAGATTCTGGGGAAATATGCTTTCCAAAGCACCATATGGAAAACCTTTTTCATTTGGAATTATAAGTAGCCCTGGTGGAAGGCTTCCTAGAAGCCTTCAAGATATTGAGTACACCTTGAGAAAGGTGTAGGTCAGCAAACTCTAACTCTTCAAGAGCCAGGCCTTGAGGTTGAGGGATTTGAGATTCGGATACCAAACTCTCCCCTGGGCACAGGTTAACAGATTGTGATTACTGGGAAGACACAGGGGAAGGTGGACTGCTAAGGACAGAAGGAGTGGATACCAGGGTTGTCTGGCCCAATCTGGAGCAATCAGAATCATCTTGCAAGGTTGAGATCTGATTTTGACTAGCACCTTGAACAAGAGAGGGAAGGGGAAGGCATAGAGGAACTTTCCTTCCCAGTCGAGAAGGAAGGCATCCAGAGGGACTGAGCCCAACACTGGGGGCCTGCAGCAAAAAAGCGGAAGTTGGTGATTGTCTGGGGCTGCAAAAAGATCTGAGGGGTGCCCCACCTGGCAAATACTACCTCCAGTACTAGGGGATCCAGTGACCATTCGTGATGGCCCTGGGAAATCCTGCTGAGAGCATCTGCCAGGACGTTGTCCTTGCCTGGGAGGTGAACTGCCACAAGGAGGTGTTCAGGGAATAAGCCAGAGACCACAACTTCATTGCCTCGGTGCACAAGGCCGAAGACCGAGTGCCCCCTTGCTTGTTGATGTACCACATTGTAGTGGTGTTGTCTGTTCTGACCTGTACCACTTTGTTCTGAACAGATGCAGAAAAAAACCTGACGTGCTAGAAAAACGGCTCTGAGTTCCAACAGATTTATGTGGAGCAGAGATTCCTGAGGGGACCACAATCCCTGGGTGGTGAGGTTGCCCACGTGAGCTCCCCATCCCAAAAGGGACGCATCTGTAGTAAGGGTCAAGGAGTGAGATTGAGGGATGAAAGGAACACCCTGTCTCAGATTGCTCTGATCCTGCCACCACTGCAGGGCCTGGATCAGGGTTCGAGTTACTGGGATCAATTTGGTTAGAGGATCTCTCCTTTGAGACCAGAAGGCTCTCAAATGGAACTGGATGTCCCTCATCTGAAATCTTGCTCCTTGCACTACAGCTGTGGAGGCAGCCATGTGCCCTAGGAGCTGTAGAAAGTGCCTTGCTGGTTGATAGACCTGCAGAGTGAAGGAGGAGGCCAGAGCCACCAGGGTCTTTGCTCTTTCTAGAGGAAGGAAAGCTCTGGCCTGCTTTGTGTCCAGTTCTGCACCTATGAAGGTGAGTAGCTGAACAGGCTCTAGAACTGACTTTGGAAGATTGAGAAGAAAACCTAGAGATGTAAGCAGCTGCTGGGTAACCTGAAGGTGTAATTTGAGCTTGGTCTGGAGACTGACCACTATGAGCCAGTCGTCCAGGTAAGGAAAGATGGCAATCTTTGCCTTCTTAAGTGAGCAACTGCTACTGCCAGGCATTTTGTGAATACCCTTGGGGCAGAGGTGAGGCCGAAGGGCATTGCTCTGAACTGGTAATGGCCTGAGGGCAGTTCGAATCTGAGAGTACTTCGGTGGGAGCTTCTGATGAGAACATGGAAGTAGGCATCCTTGAGGTCCAGGGACACTAACAGTCCCCTGGCCTTAGGGAGGGTAAAATAATTCCCAGAGTCACCATTTTGAATTTTGGTTTTAAAAGGTGCTTGTTTAGGTATCTGAGATCCAGGACGGGCCGCCATTCTCCTGTCTTTTTTGGGGTAAGGAAGTACCTGGAGTACAGTCCTTTGCCCTGGTGTAGGGGAGGAACCCTTTCTACAGCTCTGAGAGCCAGGAGGGTTGAGACTTCTGTTTCCAATGCGAGAGCCTCTGATGGATTTGCAGGTGGAAAGGATCTGGTTCTCATCTTTGGAAATTTTTTGAAGCTGAGAACCAGTCCCTGGCTTACTACTTCCAGGACCCACTTGTCTGATGTTAAAGACTCCCAGTCCTGACTAAGTAAGCCAGCCTGCCCTCTACAGGTAATGGAGAATCGCCCTGGCCATCCCATCAGGGTGCCTGTTTGGCAGGAGCTTTAGGCTGAGGGTGGGGAGCAGGCCTGCTCGGTACCCGTCTGCCTCCCTCTCTGAAGAACCCCTCTGGGCATAGGCTGAAGAGGAGGCCTGGGCTTGGTAAAGGCCTGTGAAAAGGCCTGCCC
Organism: Neoceratodus forsteri; assembly: GCA_016271365.2. Lineage (NCBI taxonomy): Eukaryota > Metazoa > Chordata > Ceratodontiformes > Ceratodontidae > Neoceratodus > Neoceratodus forsteri. Next base: position 160,275,925 of record CM057454.1, on the reverse strand, counting down.
TGCCCCTGGAAAGCTGCCTCTGAGGGGTGGCTTGCCTTTCCTAGGCCTGTGCACTCCTATAAGTGGTCCTATACTCATCCATTTTCTTCATGTAATTTTCTGTCTGCTCCCAAACAGAGGTTACCCACAACAGGAAAATCCATGGCCTTAGCCGGGTATCCTACGACAGGCTAGTACACCTGAGCCAAGCCATTCTGCGAAAGACACAGATGTAGCCATGACTCTTGAAGATACATCATTAGAGTCCACTGCAGCATGGAATTGCACCTTGGATGCCTCAATACCATCAGCAGCCACCTGCTCCAGCTCCTTGGCAAGCTGGTCAGGACCTGTTTAGCTAAAGCCATAACAGTATCCCATCTGGATTTCTGGTATCTTGCAACATAGGCCATATAATCTGCCTGTCTGAGTCCCAAGGATGCTGCCATGTACTGTTTCTTAGCCATGGCATCTATCCTCCTGGAGTCCTTGTCAGGGGGGTGTGAAGCCAAGGGAATATTTGCCTTATCACAGGCTGCAGCCTGCACTAACCCAATATGGCTGCATTGCTGTGAAAGGAACTCTGTATCAGTGCCTGACAATGTGTACCTCTTGTCCATTTTTTTATCCACAGGAGGTATAGTGTGAGGAGCTTTTAAAATTTTTATTGTCTGTTTCCTAAAAGATTTATGTAAAGGAATAGACAGTCTCCTAGACTCTGGGATATCCATCATTTCTACATAGTCAGGCTCCTCCTGTTCATCCACAGCTTCTTCCAAAGGGAGCTGGAGGGTTTCAGCCACTTTTTTATAAAACATAAAATGAGAAGGGGACTCAGAAAGCCTAGGGGGAGACACTCCTGAAGGTCTGTCTGGGGAGATGTCCGGTTCAATGGGCACATCCAGACTTTCAAAATCACATTCACTCTCTTCATAATCTTCCTCCCCCTCCTCCGGTTCATAAAAATCCTCTATATCATATTCCTGAACCGGTGGAACCGACCGAACCGACCGCTTACCTGATGGTGCCGGTTCGGTCGGAACCGGAGAAAGCGACTGGACAATTTTGATCGCTTTGGCTATCTCTGCAGCGGTTGGAGAAGGAAATTTTGGCTCCACACCTGCTGATTTTCTAGTCCTTTTGCAGGACTGACTCCTCGAGTCAGCTCTCCGTTTACTTGAAGTAAGTCTCGCCCTGGTCAGAGGCACTCCCTCCAGTTCGGCTGGCACCGAACCGGGCTGGCCATCGGGTCAGCGGACTGCCAGCCTCTCGTTCCTGAGCCTACCAACTCTCTTATCCAAGGTAGCTGCAGGGAAATTCTTTGCAAATCTGGCAGTCTGCATTGAGGTGGTCAAACCCCAGACAATAAACACATGTGGTGTGTGGGTCAGCCTTGGCAAAGGCTTCCCCACAGAGACTACAGTGCTGAAACCCAGTGGGCCCGGTTTTTCTTTTGGGTTTCTCAGACATAGTACCAGCCTAACCAAAAACTTGCCCGTTTACGGCAATTCGCCAAGCAAGACACCCTTATCGGTTCCCAACCGTGTCACGGGTCGTGGAAAAAACCGTAATGAAATCCGTTTCTTTTAGAACCGATAAGAACTGGGAACCGCACTCTCAATGCAATTTAACAAAGTTTAAACACAACCTGATCGGTTCAAACCGAACCGATAACATCGTTTGCAAGTTCCACACAGAAATAATGTAAAACCTATCTATTACTTACGATACCACAGACAGAGCTTGAACCGACCGGTTGCGGTTAAAATAAAAACAAAATGCGGTTTAAGAACCAAGAATTACACTTTTTAACCGACAAAATGAACCGAGCAGTAGGAGAAATCTCCGGAGCGACTGTTCAGTGAGGCGGAGTAAAGAATCTGACAGTTTGAGTTTGAAGAACAACAGACAGAGTTTTCAACCGAGCTCGCGCTCAAGATTCCTTGCCTGGCATGGAAAGTTAACTCTTTCACCTCCGGAGCAGTTCTAAGGCTGGGACAAACTGCATATGTCATAATATAGCAAGACTTCATGTTGTTTGAAGGCCTTTGATAGGGTCTCACACTCATTTCTATTCGCTACAATGGAGAGGATGGGTTTTCCGGAGAGCCTTCTTAGAGGTATTAAAAATTTGTATGTGGCCCCTACGGCTAGAGTGCTGTGTAATGGGTATCTTTCACAGGAGCTTAGGTTGGATAATGGAACTAGACAAGGGTGCCCCGTCTCCAATATTGTTTAATATTTATTTGGAACCACTCCTGCGGGCAATCAATAATGATTTCAGTATCAAAGGGCTCAGGATTGCAGGGCGGGACTTAAAATTTTCGGTTTTTGGCAATGATATTTTGTTGCATTTGCAAGACCCAGCCTTAAGTTTTAAGAGGACAGTTGAAATTACTGAAAAATATTTGAGGGTCTCGAATTACAAGTTAAACTTGAGCAAGATGCAAATTCTCCCCTTGACATCACATGTTAATAGTGTAGATTTTGAACCTTTACAGGTACACTGGGTGCCAGTAAAGCTTAAATACTTAGGTATATGGATCACAGCTAATATGGCAGATGGTGCAGCAACAAATATGGACGGGATCCTGACGGCAATTAAAGGGGATGTACTTAGATGGGCCAAGCTTCCCTTGAATTTTGCAGCTAGTTTGGGATTAATTAAGATGAACCTTCAACCCAGATTACTATATCCAATATACTTAGCCCCATACCACATTCCTAAAATCTGGTTTGTTAAAATTTGGAGTCTGTTATCAGACTTTTTATGGAACTCTAGGCCTTATAAGAGAAAGCATAGTGTCTTGTTTTTACCATTTAATAAGTGAGGGATTAAGCTGCCGGATCTCCACTTGTATTATGTTGCGGGACAATTGAGCCATATGTGTCGATGGATTAGGCATAACGAGGAAGAATTATATATTCCAACTTGGTTAAGTATTGAGAAGCAAACCTTTCAGGACCTAGGTCTCTCTCCTGAGGCGTTTCTTTTCTCAAATCCAGAGAAATACCTGAAACAGATGTCCTTGGGTCCTATTGTTAAATCAGCTATGGCCTGGTTGTCATTCCTTACCCCTAGCCAAAGGAGGGACCGAGGGAAGACTTCAGAACAACCGCTGCTAGGCAATCCAAATTTTCTAATTGGAAGCAGTTACCTCACTTGTCAGTGGGCAGCTCAACTCCTGGGTCTCCACCTTAGGGATGTGGTGCAAAACAATAAGGTGGTACTACTGAATAAATGTGACACACTGCCATTCTTTAAGAGGTTACAGCTTACCAAAATGGTGGAGGGGTTTTTGAGAAGATCAGGATGCCCACAGGAACATTTTTTTTACATGGGACAATCTCAAGGAGGTGGACCCTGCCTCTCACTTTTCATCTAAAGTCTGCAAAGTACTTTTGGAATATGTTAGTCCAAACTCTACCATCAAGATCCCTTATTGGGATAGAACACTGGCCTCCCAGAGTCTTGATTGGGATAATATATGGAGGTCTCTCAAGTTTATATCTGTACCTACATATCGGATTATGCCATTTTTTATTATTTCCAATATGTATCTTACCCCTGTGAAACTATGTGATAGACATCTCAGACAGACAGACCTGTGTTTTAGATGTCGAGTGGGTTCGGGGGATATCCTACATGTGTTGTGGGAATGTAGCAGGATAGTGCCCTACGGGATGAAATTAGACAGCAAATTTATTTATTTATTTGGATTTTGGTAACCGGGTAAGCCCACTGAGACCAGAGGTCCCTTTTTCAGGGGCAACCTGGAATTAGTTACAGAAAAAACACATAATAGCATTCTTTACGGAAAAAGACACATAATAGCATTCTTTACGGTAGTTACAATAATTACACAAATATACATTAGCAACAGGTTACAGGGGTAGAAGTAGGTTAACGTTCTGGCTCTTTTTAGCAGTACATGATGTCAGGTTATACATCAGTTTAGTAGGGATTTGAGACAATCACAGAAAAACATCATATTAGATACATCCAGGCAGAAGGGAGGTTCAAGGCAGTGTGAACGGAACGGAGAAATGGGCTAGGGAGCTAACGGTAGTTGAAAATAGACATGGACCCTCTACTAGATTACTCGGAATTTATCGTACCAGAAATATGCATTTTAGGTGATATGTCGCAGGTATCGGGGATTATACCCAAGTATCATTTATCTTTGACGGCTGCGATAGTTAAAACTGTTATATTGAAACATTGGAAAGATGATTTTATTTATACTTACAAGCACTGGGTGAGGGACTTGACTGGTGCCCTGGGAAGAATAAGAAAAAATTACTCACCTTAGTAATGTTGTTTCTTCTAATGGAGTCTTGCTGTATTCTGACAATAGCAGTGAGTCCCAACCTTCGAACTGCCCCGGAGATGAAAGAGTTAATTTTCCATGTCAGGCATGGAACGCTGAGCTCGAGCTCGGTTGAGACTCTGTCTGTTGTTCTTCAAACTCAAACCGTCAGATCTTTACGAGCAAAACTCACTGAGGCCCTGTGTGGAAGCTGTAAACCTACACTAGCCAACTGGCTACTGAACATAAAAACACATTTTTTGGTCCCAAAACAAGACTCAGGAGACCCAAAAAATGAAAACACAACACCCACTCACCCCAAGAAAAAGGGGGTAAAAATAACAAGGTGGGCACCTACTGAGTGCCCACACTGCACTGCCCACCCACATCCCAAAAACAGAGGTTCTGAGAGGGGCAGGCGGGGGTGTCAGAATACAGCGAGACTCCACTAGAAGAAACAACATTACTAAGGTGAGTAATTTTTCCTTCAAACAACATGAAGTCTTGCTGTATTCTGACAACAGCAGACTACAAAGCAGTACCTCTATGGAGGAGGGACAGAACCTACTTAGGGAATAGGCTCTGAAGCACAGCTGTGCCAAACCGAGCATCACTCCTAGCCTGGATATCCAGGGAGTAATGCTTGGTAAAAGTGTGAACTGTTTTCCAGGTAGCTGCTTGACCTATCTCTAGAATAGGGATGTCCCTGGCAGAGGCCAGGGAAGCAGTTGTACCTCTGGTAGAGTGAGCCCTCAGGCCTGAGGGTGGAATCTTACCCAGTTTTTCATAACAAAATTGGATACAAGAGACAATCTACCTGGCAATGGATCTTTTAGTGGCAGGTTTCCCTTTACCAACCTCACCATAAGTGAGGAACAGTTGGAGGGAGTCAAACCTGTGACCCTTGGTACGCTCTATGTAGTAGCTAAGGGCTCGTTTCACATCTAAACTGTGCAGCCTCCTCTCACCAGAGGAGGAATGGTCAGTGAAGTACACTGGAAGAGACATAGATTGATTAAGGTGGAAATCTGAAACCACCATAGGCAAGAACTTCCTGTTAGTCCTGAGGACCACCTTATCTCCATGAAGGAAATAAAATCAGGCTCCATTGACAAAGCTTGTAATTCACTTATGCGTCTGGCAGAAGTGATGGCTACTAGAAACACAGTTTTCCAAGTCAAGTACTTAAGCTCTGCTGAAGACAAAGGCTCAAAAGGGGTTTGCATGAGCTGAGCAATGCAAACATTAAGGTCCCAAGCAGGGGCAGGGTCCCTGAATGGAGGGTTGGTGTGAAGCAATCCCTTGAAAAACTTGGAGAATACAGGGTGAGCTGAAAGAGAAGAGGGCTTACCTGCTGAAATAAAGGCAGACACAGCTGCCAGATGCACTTTCAGTGTAGCTGGTCTCAGTCCCAAGCTATTTAAGTGGACCATATAATCAAGGACTGTGGGCAAATCAGCAGATTCTGGGGAAATATGCTTCCCAGAGCACCATATGGAAAACCTTTTCCATTTGGAATTATAAGTAGTCCTGCTGGAAGGTTTTCTAGAAGCCTTCAGGATATCCATTACACCTTGGGAAAGGTGTAAATCAGCAAACTCTAACTCTTCAAGAGCCAGGCCTTGAGATTGAGAGATCTGAGGTTCGGGTACCAAACCCTCCCGTGAGCACAGGTTAACAGGTTGTAATTCCTGGGAAGACACAGGGGAAGATGGACTGCTAAGGACAGTAGGAGTGGATACCAGGGCTGTCTGGCCCAGTCTGGAGCAATCAGGATCATCTTGCAGGGTTGAGATCTGATTTTGACTAGCACTTTGAACAGGAGAGGAAGGGAAAAGCATAGAAACTTCCTTCCCAATTGAGAACTAAGGCATCCAGAGGGACTGAGCCCAACACTGGGGCCTGCAGCAAAAGGGAAGTTGGTGATTGTCTGGGGCTGCAAAAGATCTATCTCAGGGTGCCCCATCTGGAAAATATCACCTCCAAGACCAGGGGTCCAGTGACCATTCGTGATGGCCCTGGGAAATCCTGCTGAGAGCATCTGCCAGGACATTGTCCTTGCCTGGGAGGTGAACTGCCATGAGGGAGGTGTTCAGGGAGTAAGCCAGAGACCACAACTTCATTGCTTTGGTGCACAAGGCCGTAGACCGAGTTCCTCCTTGCATGTTGATGTACCACATTGTGGTGGTGTTGTCTGTTCTGACCTGTACAACTTTGTTCTGAACAGATTTGGAAAAAGCTTGAAGTGCTAGAAATACTGCTCTGAGTTCCAACAGATTGATGTGGAGCAGAGATTCCTAAGGGACCACAACCCCTGGGTGGTGAGGTCGCCCATGTGAGCCCCACCCCAAGAGGGAGGCATCTGTAGTAAGGATTAAAGAGTGAGACTGAGTGACAAAGGAACCCTTGTCTCAGATTGTTCTGATCCTGCCAGCACTGTAGGGCCTGGATCAGGTTCGAGTTACTGGGATCAATTTGGTCAGAGGGTCCTTCCTTTGAAACCAAAAGGCTCTCAAATGGAACTGAATGTCCCTCATCTGAAATCTTGCTCCCTGCACTACTGCTGTAGAAGCAGCCATGTGCCCCAGGAGCTGAAGAAAATGCCTTGCTGGTCGAGACACCTGCAGGGTGAATGAGGAGGCCAGAGAGACCAGGGTCCTTGCCCTGTCCAGGGGAAGGAAGGCTCTGGCCTTCCCTGTGTCTAGCTCTGCACCTATGAAGGTGAGGAGCTGGACCGGCTCTAGAACTGACTTTGGAAGATTTAGAAGGAAACCCAAGGAAGTGAGAAGTTGCTGAGTTATCTGTAAGTGTAACTTGACTTGGTCTGGGGACTGGCCTACTATGAGCCAGTTGTCCAGGTAAGGGAAGATGGCAATCTTCTGCCTTCTTAGAGCAGCAACTACCACTGCCAGGCATTTTGTGAATACCCTTGGAGCAGAGGTGAGGCCAAAGAGCATTGCTCTGAACTGGTAATGGCCTGAGGGCAAACCTGAGGTACTTTCGATGGGAGCTTCTGACGAGAATATGGAAGTAGGCATCCTTGAGGTCCAGGGACACTAGCCAGTCCCTGGCCTTAGAGAGGGTAGAATAATTCCCAGAGTCACCATTTTGAATTTTGGTTTTAAAAGCTGCTTGTTTAAGTATCTGAGATCCAGGATGGGTCACCATTCTCCTGTCTTTTTTGGGGTAAGGAAGTACCTGGAGTACAACCCTTTGCCCTGGTGTAGGGGTGGAACCCTTTCCACAGCTCTGAAAGCTAGGAGGGAAGAGACCTCTGCCTCTAAGGCAAGTGCCTCTGATGGACTTGCAGGTGGAAAGGATCTGGTTCTCATCTCTGGAAACTTTTTGAAGCTGAGAACCAGTCCCTGGCTTACTACTTCCAGGACCCATTTGTCTGATGTCAGAGACTCCCAGTCCTGGACAAAGTAAGCCAGCCTGCCCCCTACAGGTAGCTGAGAATCGGCCTGGGCAACCCCATCAGGGTGCCTGTTTGGCAGGGGCTTTGGGCTGAGGGGTGGAAGCAGGCCTGCTTGTACCCCGTCTGCCTCTCCCTCTAAAGAACCCCTTCTGAGCATAAGCAGAAGAGGAAGCCTGGGCTTGGTAAAAAGGCCTATGAAAAGGCCTACCCCTGCCCCTGGGAAGCTGCCTTTAAGGAGTGGCCTGCCTTTCCTTGGCCTGTGCACTCCTATAGGTGGTCCTATACTCATCCATTTTCTTCATATAATTCTCTGTTTGCTCCCCAAACAGAGAATTGCCCACAACAGGAAAATCCATGGCCTTAGTCTGGGTATCCTGTGACAGGCTATTACATCTGAGCCAAGCCATTCTTCGAAGTGCCACAGATGTAGCCATGACTCTAGATGACACATCACTGGAGTCTACTGCAGCATGGAATTGCACCTTGGATGCCTCAATACCATCAGCAGCCACCTGCTCCAGCTCCTTGGCAGCTGGCCAGGGACCTGTTTTGCTAGGGCCATAACAGTGTCCCATCTGGATTTTTGATACCTAGCAGTATAGGCCATATAATTGGCCTGTCTGAATCCCAAGGATGCTGCCATGTACTGTTTCTTTGCCATGGCATCAATCCTCCTGGAGTCCTTGTCTGAGGGGGGTGTGAAGCCAAGGGAATGTTTGCCTTATCACAGGCTGCAGCCTGCACTACCCCAACATGGCTGCATTGTTGTGTAAGGAACTCCGTGTCAGAGCCTGACAATGTATACCTCTTGTCCATTCTCTTATCCACAGGAGATATAGTGTTAGAAGTCTTTAAAATCTTAAATGTCTGTTTCCCAAAAGATTTGTGCAAGGGAATAGACAGCCTCCTAGACTCTGGGATATCCATCATTTCCACATAGTCAGGCTCCTCCTGGTCATCCACAGCTTCTTCCATAGGAAGCTGGAGGGTTTCAGCCACTTTTTTATAAAAGATGAAATGGGAGGGGGACTCAGAAAGCCTAGGAGGAGACACTCCTGAAGGTCTGTCTGGGGAGATGTCCGGGTCAATGGGCACATCCAGACTTTCAAATCCACATTCACTTTCCTTATACTCCTCTTCCTCCTCCTCCGGTTCATAAAATTCCTCTAAATCATACTCTTGAACCGGTGGAACCGGCCAAAAGCGACTGGACAATTTTGATCGCTTTGGCTATTTCTTCAGCGGTTGGAGAGGAAAGTTTTGGCTCCACACCAGCCAATTTTTCTTTTCTAGTTCTTTTAGCCAGAACCGACTCTTCAGAATCAGCTCTCCTTTTGCCCGAAGAAGTCTCGCCCGGTCAGAGGGCACTCCTTCTGTCTGGTTTGAACCGAACCGGCTGGCCATCTCGCTCAGCGGACTTTTGGCCTCCTCTATCCCTGAGCCTACCAGCTCTCTTTTCTAGGGTGGCTGCAGGAAATTCTTGCAAATCTGGCAGTCTACATTGAGGGGTGGTCAAACCCAGACAATAAACACAGGTGGTGTGGGGGTCAGCCTTAGCAAAGACTTCCCAAACACACTGCAGTGTTGAAACCCAGTGGGTCGGTTTTCTTTTGGGTTTCTCAGACATGGTACCCAGTCCTAACCAAACTTACCCTTTTATGGCAATCCATGAGGCAAGACCCTCTTATCGGTTCCTAACCATGTCACGTTCGTGGAAAAATGTAATAAAAAATCCTTTTTTTTTAGAAACGATAAGAACCGTAACCACACTCTAAAAGCACAATTTAAGATTTTTAACAACTTGATCAGTTCAAACCGAACGATAAACCGCTACAAGTTCCACACAGAATAGAATAAAATAAAACCTATCTAGTACTCACGAATACCACAGACAGAGACTGAACCGACAGGTTAGGTTTAAATTCGTCGAAAACCGAGAAAGCGGTACTTTAACCGACAAACTGAACCGAGCAGAAGGAGAAATCTCCGGAGCGACTGTTCAGTGAGGCGGAATAAAGAATCTGACGGTTTGAGTTTGAAGAACAACAGACAGAGTCTCAACCGAGCTCGAGCTCAGCGTTCCATGCCTGGCATGGAAAGTTAACTCTTTCATCTCCGGGGCAGTTCGAAGGTTGGGACTCACTGCTATTGTCAGAATACAGCAAGACTTCATTTTGTTTGAAGGAGATATTTGCTTATTGAGGGTAGGATGAGGCTATATACTAAAAGATGGTTGACACTCAAGGCAATTTACTCTTTAAAGGTTGATAATACCCAAACACAGGCCTGTCTGTCAGATTGTGCTTAGTGTATGATTTTTTCCTCTGTGGAATGTACAGCTTGATTCCGATTTTGCTGTTTTAAATGGATTTATTTTACTGGTCACACTTGTCTCTGGGCTTGGATGATACTTGTTTAAAGGTATTGAAATATAGGATGGATCTGTTTGAGGCATAGGGTGGGTGGAACTCTCTCTTTCCAGGGGATGTGGGAGGGGGCTACATTCTGTACGTAATGTTGCTCACGTAAGGGCCCAGAAGCTCTATTATCAGGGGGGTATAGTTTTCATACTAATTTCTTTTTTCTTTCTTTTGCTCTCCTCCCTAGCTGAGGGTTAAGACTATTGGGGGATGGGGTCTCTCTAACCGGAAGGATATAGGAATTGGTTATCATTACAGCGGTTGGCCTACTTGTTGTGTATGGAAATAGTTAAGATATACAGTACATAGTTGCACAATCAGTTTTGTTGGATTGTGACAACCGGCTGTGTCCGGGATTTATGTTCTGTATGTCAGATATTATATAATAAACCAATAAATATCTGGTTAAAAAAAAAATGACTGCACAAAATCTAAACTGATGCACAGTACTCGAGGTACCACTCTACAGCCTCATGGTCCTACTTCAAAAAGGGTAGGGGGACATCCCACCCTGTTTGCTGATGTAATACATCATGGCTTTGTCATCCTTCTGAAGTAGGAACACTCCGTGGCAGGGAGCATACTCCAGGACTTTGCTCATAAGGTAGCTCTCATCTCTAAGAAATTTAAGAAGAGATGAGGTTACCCTGGCTCTACACTCGAGTGTGAAGGTTTTGACAGTGAGCTCCTTATGACAGCCTGTCCAAAACTCCGTAATTTTATTTATTTTTTATTTATTTATTGGATTGTTTCACCAGGAAAGATACACTGAGCAACTTAATGCTCATCTCACGGTACTTCCTGGGGGAATAGAGGGAGGGATGTACAGAGTGAGAGTTTAGCTACATTCATAAAAGATGGAGAATACATTCATACAGTTGCAATACAGGTTCATGGCAGTTGGGTACATAACAACAGATGCAACAGTTACAGAATTGGCAGTACATAGGAGCAACATACAATAAAGTCTGTACATGGACAAAGCACAGGATGTAAGGTTGACAACTGCATACAAACAGGCAGTTAGCTAGTGATGCAGATGCAGCAAGGTGGGCATAATGGATCCTATCACCCTTTTTAAGTGCCAGTCTATATGGGGTAGCATGAGTGCAGGAGAGGCAGAGAGGGACAGGGAGGCAGGTATGCAGGGGAGGTCAGAAGCAGGTACAGGTGGGTGTAAGGTAATTGTGCAAAGCAGAGGTAACGGAATATAGGGAGGAGGAGTGGTGGATTTGTGGGGGTAGTGCATTCCACATTTTAGGCAAGCAGGAGGAGAATGCTTTTTGGCCAGAGGCAGTAGTTCTGCAGGAAACTACGAGGGTAAGAGTGTCTGCTGGAAAGATGAAGCTGGCACCTTAACCGAATCAGAAAACCCCCCTTGAAGAGAAGAAGTGAGAAGCTGAGGTAACTGCCTCCTGTGTCTTTTGCCCAGAGAGGCTAGCTAGGAGCCAAAGATCCCCGAAGTGAATACTTGAACGTAGAGGTTCTAGTGAACTTCTCCCTGAACAGGTATTTGTTTAACCTTCCAAGGTTGACAAAGGTGTATGCCGTCTGTTATCTTGGAACCAGAAGCAATAGAAATAGGCAGCCAAGACAGTGTGACTGAGAGGCGGACAGACTGGGCTGTTGTCTGGGTGGAAGGTCCTGGGAAATCTGTAAAATTGGGAGAGTATCCCTCTCAGACAATCCTGATGACCTATGTGTCTGGTGTAATGGACTTCCACTGGCTGTAAAACTGAATTAGATGCCCCTCCTACTGCTGAGAGGCACCCCCCTCAGAGAGCTGAAGGTGGGACCTGGGCTGGACCAGCAGAGGTTGGCACAGGGCGCTTTGGGGGCCTGTGTCCTCTACTGGGTCAGTTCCTGATAAAGGCGCCTAGGCCTTTACCTGAAAGGACTACCTGTATGAGAATGCCCAAGGTCCCATCCCTCTGAGAGGCAGAAGGCACCACCTATTGTTAAAATGGCAGCCGTGTTGTTCTAAGTGGCCCCCAGAACTTAACCTGAGGGCCAAACAGTTAAGCACTGTCAAGGAGACGTTAACTACCCGCTGTCAGCAGCAGCTGCCTTAGAGGCAGAGTCATAGGTGTAAATAAAAGCTTTCAGCTGATTATTGGGCTATAAGCCCCTAGCAATGGAGGGTTAGATTTCAGAAAGCTCTCGACCATTGCATTGAGTATGTGCCAGAGGGTGTACTCATACTGAAGAATGTAGAAACTCACAGAAGTCTGCTTCGGTCCACAGATGAAGACTGAAATGTTATGGTGGACCCCATATCATTGAGGAAAAACTAACTGGAAAGAAGATCTTCCATCACACTGCTACAGAAGGCTTGCATTCCTTCCCATAAAATGAGTCATCCTCTGGGTCTCTGACAAAGCAGGAAGGGAGAGACTCATCCAGATCCACTTCTACCCCAGAATAACCTCCAAAAGGCAGGTCTAGGCCAGGAACAAGAAAGATGCCGCCACCTGGAACGGTTAAGAGATCGGTGCCATCCGCGCCACCGGCACAACATTCAGTGCCTGCACCACCCGCAGCACCAGAAAAGCTGCCAGGCCCAGACCTGAAGAGAAATAAAGGGGAGAAGGAAAGCAGTACCCATGTCGGCCCCTGCAAGAAGAAGGAAAGGGGGTAGGTACGAGGGGATGGCGTTGGCACCGGAGAGGGTACCGTGCAAATCCCAGTCCAACCGACTGGGCCACAGTCCAATGGCTCCAAGGCCCAAAAGCCCCGGAACCAGGACCACTGGGCAGACGCCATACCCCCTGCTCTAAAAGAGCAGCCCAGAGGTGAAACTGTTCACCGGAACCCCATCGAGGACAGTGACGGGATCCGGTGTTGAAGACTGCTGCCATTAAGAGTGGGGCCACAGAGAAACCCACCGGAGTTGGTTCAGGCCTACTGCTCTCCACCACCAATGATCCCCACAAAGACGTACCAGAGGGTGACCTCGAGAAGTACCAATTCGTCTTCCACTGAACGGAGGAAGAAGAGCTCGCGGTCAGGCGGAGCTGGGTCCCGAACTACTCACATTTGTGCCACGGGTGGACTGTCCCCTCGGCACCGACTGCCCATGGTCAGACCCCCTCTAAAAAGGGCAGTGGACCAGACACAGCCCCACTGCCATTACAGCTTTCAAATGAAGTCTCCCTACCGTTACTGCTACTGTCAAAGGTCAACTCCGTTGATGGAAAGCTGAGAATAAGTTCTACTTCTTTTTCTTCATTTCTCCTTTCCTTTTTTTTTTTTTATTTATTAAAAAAAAAAAAAAAAAAACACTAAAAGGGTAGGTTAAGTGAATACTGAACAGTTATATAGCTGCTGTCGTATAGACAAAGACAAAGCTCCCAGCGGATGAGCGATGTAGACATCGAAGGGCACTTGACGGCAGGAGAAAAGGAACTAAGGCGGTAGGAGAGTTGACACCAGGATAGCCTATATGGGCGTGAGCTAGCCTTGTGGTGCCATGCATGCACAGTCCTATCCTGGCACCAGCCCTCCTGAAGAGTTTTCACTCCTGCGGGGTCCTAGCGCCTCTGGTGTAGTCCCAATAGTGTGAATGAGTGGTGGAGACTTGAGTCCAAGAAGATCTAAATGGTGTTGGGATGCCCTAAAAGCTACATTAACTGGGGGGGGGGTTATGTTTTCATATTCAGCCCACCTTAAAAAACAAAGTTTGGAAAAGCAAAATAAACTGGAGAAGGATCTTCACACATTGGAACTGCAACATAAAACACAGGGCTCACAGATCATATTACAGGAATTACAAGAGGTCCGTAAGAAGCTTCAAACTCTATGAGATGAAAAAAACAGAGGGTCAAACTCCAGTATGTAAACCAAAAATACTATGAGCATGGCAACAGAGCCAGTCACCTACTAGCGCTTAGATTGCGCAAGATGAAAGCAGAGATAATGGGACTACCTCAAAGATGAGAGGGTAATAAGAGGGTAATACAGGTGTGCTATTCCCAAAAGGTAGTCCTTGACCTGTCACAGGAAAGTTACAACTATACGGATTATTGCCAGTTGTGCTGGTGTTGACCACCACAACTCTGTTTATCCCCCTGCACCACACTGCCATCAAGAATGGTGTCTGGACTGTACCTAGGTATGTTAAACAACCAAATAAATAAAAAAGACATCATGTGCAAGACATTGTGACTGCAGCTGTAGGAGTGGAAATTAATGATATTGTACGGCAAAAGTATATGAACCACGATCTCCATGGTAGCTGTACAGCCCTATGTTAAGTATAAGCAGTGGAAGGATGAAACGGTACTGGGTTGCTCTGCTTGAGGTAAAATCTTGGAACACTAGGTAAACTCTTGGAACACTATGACAATCAATGATTTCAGTTATAGTTAAACTTAGATCAGTGGGTACGTCACCTTGGTATCTTGCAGGGATCTGCCAGTAGCCTTCCTCCAGCCTCATGAAGAGTTGACAAAACAGGGTCTGTGAGGATAACCTAAATAAGAACTCCCAGCTAGCTTCCTAGAGTGTTTCTTGTCCCTGATGAATGTTTTTATTTTAGTTATTGAAATGTTTCACCAGGAAGGCACACTGAACAACAAGTTGCTAGTCTCCAAGTGCGACCTGGGGGGAAGGGGACAAGGAGTCTATATGCATACAAGTAAAAATAAAATGAACAATACAGTGGTCAATGCAAAACAGTTATTGAAACTTTCAGACAATACATGGTTGCTATTAGTGCAGTGTTTGTTCACAGCATAAATAGTACATGCACAATAGTAGGCCAGTGCATTAGGTGCAAGATTATAGCGTAAGTGCAGCAGTAGATAAGGCTGGACCTTGAGGGGGTCTAGAGAGGAGAGGGGGTCTAGAGAGAGGTATGAGGCAATGTTACATATGCTGGAAGCAGGTACAATTTGAGCAGAGGTAGTTTTTGAGGGCAGAGGAGAGGGAATGCAGGGAGGATGAGTGCCGAATTTGCTGAGGGAGGAAATTCCAGATAAAGGGGAAGTGATATTTGAAGGCCGGCTGGCCAGCCAACATGGATCAATGAGGGACAACGAGGGTATGGGAGTCTGAGGATCTTAAAGAGTATGAAGGAGGAGGAGGGGTGGAAAGGGAAGGGGTTAAATATGGAGGTAGAGTGCCTAGCTAGTATTTTGAGACAAGTAAGACGCTGTGGGAAAGATGCCAGTTAGTAAGAGAGGGGAAGGAAAGAGAGTGATAGAGGTCATAGTGGTGAGTGCCCACAGGACAGTCAAAGGCGAAATGGCAGAAGGAGTTGCAAAGGGACAAGGTGGATATGGGTGCAGCACTGTAGACTACATCACAGTAGTTGAAAATAGGGAGAATCATCTTCTGGACAATCATACGGCTGGCCATAAGAGGGATGCAATTACGGCTCTTGTATAGGGTGTCAAGACAGTTTTTCAGGATCAGCGCTGATCATGACCAGAGTAGTTGAGGTGTTGGTCCAGCCAAACCCCAAGATATTTGAATGAGGTGGTATCCTCAAGTTGAGTCCCATCCAGGGTGCGGAAATTGGGCAGAACGGGGAGCTGAGTAAGTCGCTGCCTTGTGCCGAAGGTCATGGAGACTGTTTTCCTGGCATTTAGGAAGAGATGATGGAAAGTAAGCCAGTGCTGGATCTTGTTGAAGTCGAGCTGGAGTTTGGCTTCCACATCAGCAGGAGATTGGCCGGAGGTGAACAAGACTGTATCGTCAGCATACATATGGATGTAGGAGGAGGGAGGGGGATCTTGCTGTGTTCTAGTTCTAGAAGTGGTATATGATGTACATCCACACTGACCCACTAGACCTTCCCTGGCAAGTGGCATACCGGTCTTGCTTCCAAGGGGTATGTTCTGACACCACAGGGTGGTGCCGAGGGAGTTACCACCTGGGTGGGTGGGAGGAGCCAGCTTGAAGACGTTTCGGCAGGAATTAAAGGTAAAGGAACGCTGCCAGAAATGTAGTTACTGTTACAGGTGAGTAACCTGTTCTTTTCAACTCCTGGAGAAGGCAGACTGTCACAAGTTGCGTTTGAGGTGCCTTGGTTCAGGTCATGCTCTTCGATTGTGAACTCTGTATTAAGTTTTGCTCTAAAATACACAAATAAAAGGCTTAAAATTAGAAGATATTATGGTCAGCCTGCTTCCACATCACCTAAAGGTTCAGAGGAGGGTCCAACCACCTCAAAGTAAGCAGAAGGATAAAGCTGCTAAGGATGGTTTGGAAGTTAGAGTGTCTGAAGAGGGGAACCCTGCATTCAGTAAAAATAAGAGAGCCTCGTAGCATACACCGGAGATGGTGCCTGCTAAGAAAAAAACAAAAAGAAAAACATGTCACTTTCTCTCCTCTTGAAGGAGGAAAGGAGACACCAGTGGACAAGAATAAGATGCCCTCTTTAGAGGATATGACTAAGGCATGGTTGCTCCAGGCTTTCCAGACTAAGGGGTCCTTTATGAATATGCTGGCCTCCCCTCCTCAGACTCCAGCACCTATCCAAGGGACTGTGGAGGAGGAGGCTGAATTTTACTATGAGGAGGAGGAGGAGGAGGAAGGGTAAGCCTGTAGAGCCTAATGATTCCTCAGAACAGGAGTTTGGTCATCGTCCCTCGGAGGATTACACCTCTCACTACTCCTTTGTGAGGCAAATTGTCATTTCCCTCAACATCTCTTAGGAGACTGCAGAAGGTGAGGATGAGGTGGAGTTTCTGGACATAATGGATTTAACCCCCCACTAAAAAGCTGCTTTTGTCCATTCACAAGTCCATCAAAAAGGCCATTTGCAAAGTGCTGGCAGCACCTACCTCTCCTGCTGGTACTGACAAGAAAACTGAAGAACTGGTTGCTCACCTGTAACAGAAGTTCTAGGAGTGCTATATGTTGTTCATCCACACTTCTTGACATGTCCCCTTTCACTTTAAATCTTGCCAGAAGTCTTCAAGCTGGCTTCTCCCACCCACCCGGGTGGTATATACCTCGGCTCCGCCCCATGATGCCAGATCTTAGCCTGCTGGAAGCAAGGTTGTGCGCCCAAAGCCGGGGAGGTCAGGTGCGTGTGTGTGGATGAACAACATACACCACTCCTAGAACTACTATTACAGGTGAGTAACCTGTTCTTCTAGGAGCGTGGATGTGTTGCTCATCCACACTTCTTGGCAGACTCCAAGCAGTTCTCCGGGAGGAGGGAAGCAAGGCGCACACCCCCTACTTAGGAAATAAAGATTGGAGAAACAAGGCCCCAAGACCAGTGTCCCGGCGTGACTCAAGATCGTTGTGGTAGTGGGTAATGAAGGTGTGTGCTGACTTCCAGGTAGCAGCCCGACAGATTTCCTGGCTAGGGTTGTCCCTGGAAGCAGCCACCGATGCAGCAGTATGGCGGGGGGAATGAGCTCTTAACCCTCTGGGAGGCTCCTTGCCCGCCAACTCATAGCACAAACCTATGCATGATGTAATCCATCTTGCTATGGTCTGTTTGGCTGCAGGTCTGCCAGAAGCGGCTTCAGCATAGGTGACAAACAGCTGGCGAACCTCTCCATGAATTTCCACCGTCCTCTCCTTGTAGTAGGAGAGAGCACATCTCAGATCCAAGTTATGGAGCCTGTACTCAGCGTCTGAGGTGTAATTAAGGTAGTAAACCGGAAGAGTCAACACCTGGTTAAAGTGAAACTCTGACACCACTTTCAGAAGGAATTTCGGGTGGGGGTGCAGGACAACTTTGTCCCTGTGAAAGAACAGATAAGGGAGTCCACCGAAAGTGCCTGGAGCTCCCTTGTCCTTCTGGCAGACGTGACAGCCACCAGGAAGGCTGTCTTCCATGACAAGTGTGAAAGCTCACATTTGTGCATGGGTTCGAATGGCTTGCCCATGAGATTTGCCAAAACCAGCAACAAATCCCATGGAGGTGGAGGTTCACGACGACTGAGGGATGTGTGATCCAGGGCCTTTGAAAGCGCCTCACCACTGTCTCCTGCGCCAATGTCGGCCCGACCAGCCAAGCCAGTAAGCAGAAATGGCTGCGGTGAACCCTAGGAGATTCGACCATAGACCTCCTTTGGACAGACTGTAGCTGTAGTCAAGAATGTATTACAGAACAGGATATGGATCCAGACCTCATTTCTGACACCAAATGGAAAATCAGCTTCCATTTGAAGGCATAACATTTCCTGGTCGATTCTTCGAGATGCCCAACCATGGTGTAGACATCTTCGAATCACCCAGAGCCTGGAACTCTAGCTGCTCAAGCTACCAGACTGTGAGGTGCAGGGATTGAAGGTCCAGATGGAATACCTTCCACTGGTTCAGAGATATCAGGTCTAAGGCGTGTACAAAGCTGCTCCGAGGCCTGAAGCTGAGGCTGAGGAGATCTGGGTACCAGAACTGCGGCCAATCTGGGGCTACCAGGATCACTGGCTATGTGTCCTCCTCACCTTGAGTAACACTCTGGATCAAGGGAAAATGGAGGAAGGCGACAGGAGGCCTGGGGTCCACGGCCTCGAGAAGGCATCCCCTTGCAGCGAGCCCTGCAGAGGGGGGCGGGAGTGAAACAACCTCAGCTTCGCATTCTCCCTGGAGGTGAACAGGTCCACCTGAGGGGTGCCCCAATGGGAGAACAGTTCTTGCACTACCTCCGGTAGGACTGACCATTCGTGAAATGCAGCGCCTTTCCAGCTGAGGGCATCGGCCACACTGTTGGAGGCTCCTGCCACACGGATGGCTAGGAGATCTGCCTCCAGGCTGATAACGAGAGACCAGATGCAGACAGCCTCCTTGCAGAGAGGCAAGGAGTGCATCACGCCCTGACGGTTGAGGCAGTACATGGTCATGGTATTGTCCCTCTGGAACTGAACAACCTGACCCCGTACAAATGGATCGAAGGTGGTAAGGGCTAGTCGAACTGCTCGAAGCTCCAGCAGATTGATGTGGAATCTAGACTCCTGAGGGGTCCAGAGGCCGTGGGCCCGGAGATCCCCCAGATGGGCAACCCATCAGAGGAGCGTTGGTTGTTAGTGTGACAGTCGGCTTGGGGCGGACAAACGGGATACCCTCCTGCAGATGAGCTGGGACAAGCCACCACTGCAGGCTGTCCCACATCTCCTGGGTCACTGTCACTGGCTGGTCCAGAGGACCGGAGCGCTGTGAACACTGACTGGCCAGCCCCCATTGCAGGGGGTGCATATGCCAGCGGGCCCAACGGACCACACTGGTGCAGGCCGCCATGAGGCCCAGAAGGCAGAGGAAGTTCCGGGCAGGGCTCAATTGCCCAACCAGAAATGACTGAGCAAAGGAGGAAAGGACCTTGGCCCTGTCCGCTGGGAGCCGAGCTCTGGCTCGAAAAGAGTCGAGCTCTGCCCCGATGAACTGAATCACCTGCGATGCCACGAGTTACGATTTAGCCTCGTTGATGAGGAGGCCAATCTGAGACCAGACCTGGAGGGCCAGATCCCTGGACCCCTCCACCTCCATCCTGGAGGGGGCTGCAATCAGCCAGTCATCCAGGTAAGGGTACACCCGGACCCCTCGGCACCACAGGAATGCTGTGACCACTGCCATGCATTTGGTGAAGACCCTGGGAGGTGGAGAGAGGCCGAAGGGCATGGCCCGGAAGAAAAAAATGACTCACCTTAGTAATGTTGTTTCTTCTAATGGAGTCTTGCTATATTATGACAAGTTGCAGTTTGTCCCACCATTAGAACTGCTCCGGAGGTGAAATAGTTAAATCCATTCCATGAATGGAACTTTGACACGAGCTCTAAGATAGAAGCTCTGTCTGTGTAGTTTCAAACCTGAACTGTCAGATCTTACGAGCAAAAACTCACTAAGGTCTGTGTGGAAGTTGTAACTCACACTAGCCAACTGGCTACCTAGATAATAATATCCATTGCTGGTCCCAACACCAAAGACTCAAGTCAGGGGACCAGAAATAATAATATAATTTAACAATATGAGAAATAACACAAGAGAATAATAAACACCACACCCCAAACCCCAAAAAGGGGTGAAACGCCTAAAAGGGGCATAAAATAGTGCCCACACTAGGTTGCCCACACCATACCCAAGTAGAAGTTCTGAGAGGGGCAGGCTGGGGGGAGGTCATAATATAGCAAGACTCCATTAGAAGAAACAACATTACTAAGGTGAGTAATCTTTTCTTCAAACAACATGAAGTCTTGCTATATTATGACAAGTTGCAGACTACACAGCAGTACCTCCATGGAGGAGGGACAGAACCTACTTAGGGAATAGGCTCTGAAGCACAGTTGTGCCAAACCGAGCATCTCTCTAGCCTGGACATCCAGGGAGTAATGCTTGGTGAAAGTGTTGACCATTTTCAAGTAGCAGCCTGGCATATCTCCAATATAGGGATGTCTCTGGCAGCAGCTAGAGATGCGGCTGTACCTCTGGTAGAATGAGCCCTCAAGCCAGAGGGGGGATCTATGCCCAGTTTCTGATGACTAAATTGGATACAAGAGACAATCCACCTGGTAATTGATCTCTTAGTGGCAGGTTTCCCTTTCCCAACCTCACCATAAGTGAGGAAAAGTTGGAGGGATTCGAACCTGTGACCCTTAGTACGCTCTAAATAGTAACTAAGGCCCTCTTAACATCCAAACTGTGCAATCTCCTCTCACTGAAGAGGAGTGTTCAGTGAAGAACACTGGAAGGGAGATAGATTGTTAAGATGGAAATCTGAAACCACCTTAGGCAAGAACTTCTGTTAGTCCTGAGGACTACCTTATCCCTGTGAAAGAAATAAAGTCAGTTTCTACTGACAAGGCTTGCAACTCACTTATGCGCTCTAGCAGAAGTGATAGCCACTAGGAAAACAGTTTTCCAAGTTAGATACTTCAGCTCTGCAGAAAACAGAGGTTCAAAAGGGGTTGCATTAACTGGGCAATGCAAACATTAAGGTCCCAGGCAGGGCTGGATCCCAAAAGGTGGATTAGTATGGAGTAATCCCTTAAAAACTTGAAAACACAGGGTGAGCGGAAAGAGAGGATGACTCTCCTGCTGAAACAAAAGCAGAGACAGCTGCCAAATGAACTCTCAGGGTAGCTGGTCTGAGGCCCAAGGAATTAAGATGGACCATGTAATCTAACACAATGGGCAAATCAGCAGATTATGGGAAATATGCTTCCCAGAACACCAAATGGAAAACCTTTTCCATTTAGAATTATAAGTAGTTCTAGTGGAAGGCTTTTCCTAGAAGCCTTTAGAATTTCAAGAACACCCTGAGAGAGGTAAGTCAGCAATTAACTCCTCAAGAGCCAGGCCTTGAGGTTGAGGGACTTGAAGTTCGGATACCAAACTCTCCCTGGGCACAGGATAATAGGTTGTGATTCCTGGGAAACACAGGTGAAGACTGACTGTCAGGGACAGAAGGAGTGGGTACCAGGCTGCCTGGTCTAATCGGGGCAATCAGAATCACCCTGCAAGGCTGGGATCTGATTTTGACTAACACTTTGAATAGGAGAGGAAGGGGAAAGCATAAAGAAACTTCCTTCCAATCCAGAAGGAGGCGCCCAGGGACTGAGCCCAACACCTGAGGCCTCAGCAGAACAGTGGGAGTTGGTGATTGTCTGGGGCTGCAAAAGATCTATCTGAGGGGTGCCCCATCTGGCAAAGACTATCCCAGTACTTGAGGATCCAGGACCATTCGTGATGGCCCTGAGAAATCCTGCTGAGAGCATCTGCTAGAACATTGTCCTTTCCTGGAAGGTGAACTGCTATGAGGGAAGTGTTCAGAGAATAGGCCAGAGACCACAACTTCATTGCCTCGGTGCACAAGGCCGAAGACCGAGTGCCCCCCCCTGCTTGTTGATGTACCACATTGTTGTGGTGTTGTCTGTTCTGACTTGTACCACTTTGTTCTGAACAGATGCAGAAAACACTTGAAGTGCTAAAAAGACAGCTCTGAGTTCCAGCACATTGATGTGGAACAGAGATTCCTGGGGAGACCACACTCCCTGAGTGGAGAGGTCGCCCATGTGGGCTCCCCACCCCAGGAGGGAAGCATCTGTAGTGAGAGTCAACGTGTGAGCAGGGGAAATGAAGGGACCCCAATCTTAAATTGCTCTGATCCTGCCACCACTGGGGGGCCTGGATCAAGGTTCGAGTCACTGGGACCAACTTGGAAAGGGGGTCTCTTCTCTGAGACCAATAGGTTCTCAAGTGAAACTGAATGTCTCTCATCTGAAATCTTGCTCCCTGCACTACAGCTGTGGATGCAGCCATGTGCCCCAGGAGCTGCAAAAAGTGTCTTGCTGGTCAAGAGACCCGCAGAGTGAAGGAGGAGGCCAGAGCCACCAAGTTCCTTACCCTTTCTAAGGGAAGAAAAGCTCTGGCCCGGTTTGTGTCCAATTCTGCACCTATAAAGGTGAGTACCTGGACTGGTTCCAGAACCGACTTTTGGTAGATTTAGCAGGAAGCCCAGGGAGGCGAGAAGCTGCTGGGTGACTTGCAGGTGAGATTTACCTGTTCTGGGACTGGCCTACAATGAGCCAGTCGTCTAGATAGGGAAAAACAGCAATCCTTTGTCTCCTTAAGTGAGCCACTGCTACTGCCAGACATTTGTGAATACCCTTGGGCAGAGGTCAAGCTGAAGGGCATTGCTCTGAACTGGTAATGATCTGAGGGCAGTTCGAATCCAGGTACTTCGGTGGGAGCTTCTGATTAGGGCGTGAAAATAGGCATCTTGAGGTCCAGGAAGCTAGCCAGTCCCCTGGCCTTAGAGAAGGTAAAATCATTGCCAGAGTTACCATTCTGAACTTTGGTTTCAAAGATGCTTGTTCAGATATCTGAGGTCCAAGATGGACGCCATTCTCCTGTCTTTTTGGGGTAAGGAAGTATCTGAATACAGACCCTGCCCTGGTGCAGGGAGAACCCTTTCTACTGCTCTGAGAGCCAACAGGTTGAGACCTCTGCTTCTAGAGCAAGGGTCTCTAAAGAACTTGCAGGTAGTAAAAACCTGGCTCTCATCTTGGGGAACTTTTGAAGCTGAGAACCAGACCCTGGCTTACTACTTCCAGAACCCACTTGTCTGAGGTTAAGACACCCAGTTATGACTGAAGTAAGCCAACCTGCCCCCTACTGGTAAAGGAGAATCGGCCCTGGGCACCCCATCAGGGTGCCTGCTTGGCAGGTGCTTTAGGCTGAGGGTGGGAGCAGGCCTGCCTGCGCCTGCCTCTGCTCTGAAGAACCCCTCTGAGCATAAGCAGAGGAGGCCTGAGTTTAGTAGAAAGGCCTGTGGAACAGCCTACTCCTACCCGTGTGCTCTGGGAGTGGCTTAGCCCTCAGCTTGGGCACTTTTGTAAGTAGTCCTATATTCATCCATCTTTTTTCATATAATTCTCTGTCTGCTCCCAAACAGAGAATTTCCACCACAGGAAAATCCATAGCCTTAGTCTGGGTATCCTGTGAGAGGCTGTACACCTGAGCCAGGCCAACCCACAAAAAGCTACAGATGTGGCCATGACTCTAGAGGAGACATCATTAACATCCACAGCAGCATGAAACTGCACCTTAGAAGCCTCAATGCCATCGGCAGCCACCTGTTCCAGCTCGCTAGCAAGCTGGCCATGGGCTTGTTTGGCTAATTCCATAACAGTATCCCATCTAGATTTCTGATACCTTGCTACATAAGCCATATAATTTGCTTGCCTGAGTCCCAAGGACGCTGCCATGTACTGTTTTTTTTGCCATGGCATCAATCTTCCTGGAATCCTTGTCAGGAGGATGTGAAGCCAGGGGAATATTAGCTTTATCACAGGCTGCAGCCTGAACTACCCCAACATGACTGCATTGCTGACAAAGGAATTCTGTATCAGGACCTGACAATGTGTACCTTCTGCCCATCTTTTTATCTACAGGAGGCACAGAATTAGGAGTTTTTAAGATTTTTATTGCTTGTTTCCTAAAAGACTTATGCAAAGGAATAGACAATCTCCTAGACTCTGGAATAGCCATCATTTCTACAAAATCAGGCTCCTCTTGCTCATCCACAGCTTCTTCCAAAGGAAGCTGGAGGGTTTCAGCAACTTTTTTGTAAAACATAAAATGAGAGAGGGACTCAGAAAGCATAGGGGGAGATTCTAAAGGTCTGTCTGGGGAAATGTCCGGTTCAATGGGCACACCCAGACCCTCCCAGCCACAGTCATACTGTTCATAATCATCCTCCCCCTCCTCTGGTTCATAAAACTCCTCAACATCATATTCTTGAACCGATGGAACTGGACGAACTGACCTTTTACCAGATAGTGGCGGTTCGGACGGGATCGGAGACAGTGACTGGACAATTTGAATAGCTCTTGCTATCTCTGCAGCAGTTGGAGAAGGGATTTTGGACTCCAAACCTGCTGACTTCCTTGTTCTCTTTACTGGAACTGGTTCCTCCGAACCAGCTTTTCTTTTGCCCGAGGAAGTCTCGCCCTGGTCAGAGGGCACTCCCTCCGATTCGGTTGGCACCGAACCGGGCTGGCCATCCGGGTCAGCGGACTTTTTGGCCTCTCGTTCCCTGAGCCTGCCCAATCTCTTTTCCAGGGTGGCTGCAGGGAAATTCTTACAAATCTGGCAGTCTGACTGGAGGTGGTCAAACCCCAGACAATAAA
This sequence comes from Neoceratodus forsteri, assembly GCA_016271365.2. Classification (NCBI taxonomy): domain Eukaryota; kingdom Metazoa; phylum Chordata; order Ceratodontiformes; family Ceratodontidae; genus Neoceratodus; species Neoceratodus forsteri. The sequence continues at coordinate 160,251,210 of CM057454.1, read as the reverse complement.
CACATGTGGTGTGTGGGTCAGCCTTGGCAAAGACTTCCCCACAGACATCACAGTGTTGAAACCCAGTGGGCCCGGTTTTTCTTTTGGGTTTCTCAGACATAATGCCAGCCTAACCAGAAAAACTTGCCCTTTGAACGGCAGTGCCAGGCAAGACACCCTTATCGGTTCCTAACCGTGTCACGGGTATTGGAAAAAACCGTAATAAATCCGGTTTTTTTAGAACCGATAAGAACCGGGAATCGCACTCTAAAATGACAAGCTTTACAATTTTTAAGCTTTTAACCCAGCTGATCAGTTCAAAACCGAACCGATAAACTTACAAGTTCCACACAGAAAATACAAATTTAAATTACTTACGATACCACAGACAGAGCTTGAACCGAACGGTTTTGCAGTTAAAATAAAACTATTCTCGGTTGAATCGAACCGAGAAAACACTGTTTAAACCGAGAAATGAACCGAGCAGTAGGAGAAATCTCTGGAGCGACTGTTCAGTGAGGCGGAGTAAAGAATCTGACAGTTCAGGTTTGAAACTACACAGACAGAGCTTCTATCTTAGAGCTCGTGCTCAAAGTTCCATTCATGGAATGGATTTAACTATTTCACCTGCGGAGCAGTTCTAATGGTGGGACAAACTGCAACTTGTCATAATATAGCAAGACTTCATGTTGTTTGAACTTGTAAAGAGATACCTCTGTTCTGAAGTGGAGGAATGGCTGATGAGATGGACGGATTGGGACATGAAAGAACACGTCCTGGAGATCCAGAGAACAGAACCACATGCCTAGTTCCAAGGATGGAATGATCTGAGCCAGAGTAACCATCCTGAAGGTGCGCGGCCTTAGGAACTTGTTCAGGTCAAGAATGGGGTGCCAGCCCCCCATCCATTTTGGGACCAGGAAGTACCTGGACACAAACCCTGGGTCTGGAGGAGGGTCCGCCACCTCGTTGATCACCTCCTTCTGGAGGAGCAGGGCAATGTCGGCTCACCGAGCCGACAGAGAGGCTGCGGACCCCATTGCCTCCCCATGGGGCGATGGCTTGATAGGGTGGTAACTGCTCGAACTCAAGAGACAGACTCCTGCCGACCACTTCTAGCACCCAGCGGTCCATGGTGATAGCGGACCAGGCGGAAAGGACGTGGCGGAGTCATCCCCCATGGGGGGAACCCAGGGAGGAGTGACGAGGCTGGGGGCAACACCCTTCAACCCATCACTGGGCAGGCTTGGAGGAAGGGCCAGCCGAAGGACCTCCTGGACCCTTCCCTCTAGGCTTCCTACTGGAGAAAGCAGCAGACTTGGCCGTAGGGCGCCAAGTGTGAGCCTGCTGGCCCTGTTGCTGGTGTTGCTGGGCCGGACGTGACGCAGAAGTAGAATGGCGAAAGGGCTTATGCTGCTGCTGGCGGCCTTTGTCCTTCTGGGCAGATGTGACAGAGTCCAAGGTGGCATTGGATTTTCGATCCTCTGGAGATGGCCTTCCATCCCTGGCCCGAACAAGTCTGTGCCCAGGAAGGGAACATCTGCCAGCTTTTGCTGGGTATCCGCCATGAAGGTGGAGATCCGCAGCCAAGCTCTGTGGTGCATGGCTACTGCGGCCACTACTGACCGGGCACAAGAGTCACTGATGTCCAAAGAAGTTTGGAGTTGTTTAGCCACCACCCTTCCCTGATCCCGCACCTGCTTGACAGTCGTCTGAAGGTCAGCCGGGAGATGAGGAATCACCTCATCCAGGGAACCCACAAGGGCGTGTGAGAAATGTGCCATCAGTACAGCCGAGCTAGCCTGTCGAAGGCCTAGGGAGGAAGCAGCGTAAACCTTCCACCCAGAGTAATCCAGCTTTTTGGATTCTTTATTGGGCGGTTTGTCCACGTCCCCCGCATTCCCAGAATGCCGGAAAACACTGTCAGTCACCAGCCCCTCCGCAGAGGGATGCTCCGAGAAACCGGAGAGTGAACCGGTGGGGACCGCGTACTTATGAGCCATCCTGGCTGAAGGCGCGGGACAAGATGCAGGCTGCTGCTACAACTCCAGGGCCAACAATGGCTTCAGCCACAGGGAAGGCCTCCGTAGGGGAATCTCCTCATCCAGTATCTCCGTGAGGGGATACCTGTCCCAATTCTGAACGGGTTCGAGCTGCATCCCAGTGGACTCTGAGATGAGTCGAAGTATACCCAAGAACGAGGATGGGCTCTCGTCCACCGACTGACCCCCTGCAGATTCCTGGTCAATGGGTCTGGAATACAGGGAGGAGTCGTCATCAGACTCCGAGGAGTCTGCAAACAGCTGCCGAGTGCCTGAGCCACCCTCCACCTGCCGAGGTCGATCGGGAGTGAGGGTGACCGACAACCTGTGGGGCAAGCCCTGACTCGACCGAGAATCCTTGGTCAGGGCCCTGGTCTTCAGTTGAGGAGGTGGTGGTTCCACCACAACGGGTGGAGCAGCCGGTTTCAGACGAACAACCGGCGCCGAGGCCAGCTCCTCGATAACCACAAGGGGTTGCTTCGGTCGCTCTGGTGATAGCCACTTAATAGCCAGAGAAGGCGACGGAGTCTGCTTGCTATCAGTCAACAAAAGTTGCTGCCACATCATGTCCTCGTAGTGCTGGTGTAACTTACGTCAGGGCCTATCCTCCAAAGAGGACGTGCGGTGACGCCACTTTCCATGGTGCCGAGACCGCCGATGTCAACAGGACCTACTCGACCAGGGAGAGGACCAAGACCTTCGGGGTCACCGAGGGTGGATCAAAGAGGAGGCAGAGGAAACCCGCTCATCCCCTGGTTCAGGGTCCTTTACCAGGGACTTCGGCACAGGAGGCACGGGCAAGTCCTCTGTAACCACCGGGGGAACCGGCGAAGAAGGGTTGTCGGCTTCTCCAGTCGACAAACCATCCAACGGGTTGAGAAAAATCTCGACCGCATCGACGGATGTCTCGGCCGGCTGACCTGATGGGGACACCGTGAAGCCAGCGGCCTTAGCCGCACCCTCCACTGAAGTAGAGAGCCGACGGTCTGGTGAAGGGGATCTCTCCCACTCCCACGAATGTCGACGGTGGGACTTACCTTTTGGTTCTGTTTTCTTCGACCGACTGGTATGTCCCGATGGCCCTTCTCCCTTGGTGGAGAGGGACTGACAAAGCTCCTTAAAAGAAGCAGTGTAGGAGGAGCCCAAGGAGAGTGGGATAAACACCGCAGCAGAGGAGGAAGATGAAGCGGCCTGAGCCGCCTCCTCCTCGAGGGCGATCAAATGCTCCAGCTGCTCCGCAGAGCCTGCAGCTGCGGACACCACCCAACGGGCCTCCTTTGACTTCACCGGTGGGTACCGTTTCTCAGGATGCCCAAGTTGTAGTCTGGCAGCGCGTTCTTCTAAGACCAAAGCCGAGAAGGACTTGCACAGATCGCAGGCCTGCGGATCGTGGGCAAGGCCCAGGATAGTAAATGCACGTGGAGTGCGGATCGGCCTGGGACATCATCTGCCCGCAAGGGCACCGCGGAAGCCAGGAGTGGATTTGTCCATCGCAGCTGCGAGGGAAGATGAAGACTGTAGTCTTGAAATCTTTAAAGTAATTTTTGGAAAACCCGAAGAGTTTGGATCCAGGCCTAAAAGGCAGAGCACTAAGGAGAGAACCTGAGCTTCCAAGCGGTAAGGAAGATCTGGCGTCATGGGGCAAAGCCGAGAGTTTTACCACCCGGGTGGGTGGGAGGAGCCAGCTTGAAGACCTTCCGGCAAGAATTAAAGCGGGAAGGAACCTGCCAGACAGTGTGGCTTGAACAACATATCCACGTCCCTAGAATTCACAGATTCTCCTGGCAGAAGTAATGGCTACCAGGAACACAGTTTTCCAAGTCAAGTATTTAAGCTCAGCCGAAGATAACGGTTCAAAGGGGGGCTGCATAAGCTGTGCAATACAGATATTCATGTCCCAAACAGTAGTATGCTCCATAAAAGAAGGATTGAAATGAACCAGACCTTTGAACATTTTCTTGAAAATGGGATGGGAGGCTAGGGAAGAGCCCTTCCCAGCAGAAAGAAAGGCAGAGATAGCTGCCAGATGAACTTTAAGAGTGGTAGGCCTGAGGCCTAAACTGTTAAGATGCACCAAATAATCTAAAGCAGTGTCAATGTCAGCAGAAATCTAGCTGAATATGCCTCTGAGAATACCTCTCAACTGTACCACATTACGAGGAACATTCCTCATTTTACATCACAAAAGCTCCCTGTTCCACATTGTAAGGACTTGTCCCACATTCAGTGTTAACATTTTAAAGCAAAAAGCTATAGTAAATGATGCAAAAAATGTATTATTCAATTAATAACAGACATTCTGAATATAAATGCAAACATTTTAACAGTGTTCTGAGCTTCTTAAGTAAAGATTTGATTGAATGTTCCACGTTTTGCTTATTTGTTCCACATTTTGAGAGGCAGTGTTCCACATTTGGGGGACAAAAGTTTGAGAGGTATGCCTCTGAGAACACCAGAAACCAAATCTCTTCTATTTGGAATTGTAAGTTTTCCTAGTAGAAGGTTTTCTACTAACCTTAAGAATGTACAAGACTGACTGGGAAAGATGCAGGCTTGCATATTCTAGTTCCTCAAGAGTCGAGCTTTGAGTCTGAAGGTTGGGATACAGTATCCTCCCCTGACAGGATGTTAGGAGATTGTACTGTCTGGAAAGACAAATTGTCTCTGACAGTGACAACAGCAGGGGGTACCAAGGCTGCCTGGAACAGTCTGGAGCCACTAGAATCACTGTGCAAGGCTGAGATCAGATCTTGATCAGTACTCTGAACATCAGGAGAAAGGGAGGAAAAGCATACAGAAACCTTTTTGTTCAATCCAACAGGACAGCATCGTGAGGAACAGACCCCAAGAGGGGGGTTGCAGCAAAACAGAGGAAGCTGGTGATTGTCTGGGGCTGCAAAGAGGTCCATCTATGGGGTGTCCCATCTCCTGAAAATGACCAGAAGGATTAAATTCAGGGACCACTGGTGGTGACCCCGAGAAATTCTGCTGAGTGCATCTGCCAATACATTCTCCTTCCCTGGGAGATGCACAGCTATCGGGGAAGTCTGAAGGAAGCCAGTGAACATATTTTCGTGGCTTCGTTGCACAAGGTTGCAGACCGAGTGCCCCCTTGCTTGTTTATGTACCACATGATTGTGGTGCTGTCTGTCCTGATCTGCACTACTTTCCCTGGAATTGTGTTTGAGAATGTCTGAAGGGCTAGAAAGACAGTTCTGAGTTCCAGAAGATTTATGTGTAGGAGAGACTCCTGAGGAGACCATGTTCCCCGAGCAGTGAGCTGATCCAGACGGGCTCCCCATCCCAGCAGGGAAGCATCCGTAGTGAGAATCACTGTAGGGGTCTGACTGAGGAAAGGGACACCTTGCCTCAGGTTGTCCTCCTCCAGCCACCACTGGAGAGCCTGAACCAGAGTCTGAGACACCGGAATTAACTTGGAAAGGGGGTATTTTTTCTGAGACCAAAAGGACCTTAGATGGAACTGAATGTCCCTCATTTGAAATCTTGCCCCTTGCACCACTGTAGTGGAAGCTGCCATGTGGCCTAGTAACCATAAGAAGTGCCTGGCTGGTCGAGATACTAGTGGACGAAAGGAGGAAGCCAGGGTTGTGAGGGACTTTACTTTTGAGAGGAAGAAAGGTCTTTGACTGAATAGTGTCCAGCTCCACCCCTATAAATGTGAGAAGCTTGGCTGGTTCTAGATCAGACGTTTCTAAGTTTAGGAGGAACCCAGAAGCTTTCCAGTGACCTCTAGAGCCGACTTGACTTGGTTCGAGAACTGACCCACTCTGAGCCAGTCGTCCAGGTAAGGGAACAGCAAGATGCCTTGTCTACTGAGAAAGGCCACCACTACTGCCAAACACTTGAACACCCTTGTGACAGATGTTAGGCTGAAAGGCATTGTTCTGAACTGGTACTGACCTGAGGACAACTCGAACCTGAGGTACTTTCTGTGGGAATGTCTGATAGGTATATGAAAGTAGGCATTCTTGAGATCCAAGGAGGCCAACCCGTCTCCTGGTCTCAGAGAGGGAAGAATTATTCCCAGTCACCATCTTGAACTTTGGCTTTAGTATATGTTTGTTCAGGTATTTTAGATCTAGGATGGGTAGCCACTCCCCTGTTTTTCTGGGGGGTAAGGAAGTATCTGGAATACAGTCCTTGTCCCCTGTGTTAATGGGGTACCTTCTCCACTGCTTGCAGAAGCAGTAGAGAGGAGACTTGTGCCTCTACAGCATTTGTCTCCAAAGGAGTGGGAGGACTGAAAGACTTTGCTCTAATTTTGGGGAACCTTTTGAAACTGAGAGCAAGCCTCTGGCTCACTACTTCCAGGATTCATTTGTCTGAAGTAATAGAATTCCAGGCCTGGAAACAGTGAGCCAGCCTGCCCCCCACTGGAACGGAGGAGGCAACCCTGACTGACACCTCAGGGTGTCTGTTTGGCAGAGGGCTTAGACTGAGTGGAGGATGGAGTTCTGGTCATCCCCCTTCTAACTCTTTCCCTAAAGAACCCCCTTTGCTGAAAAGAAGAGGAGGCCTGAGCTTGGTAGAAAGGCCTGTGAAAAGGCCAGCCCCTGCCAGCCCTAGATTGCTGCCTTTGAGGAGTGACTTGCTTTTCCTTGGCTGCAGCACTCCTGTAGGTGGTCCTGTACTCATCCATCTTTTTCATGTAAGCCTCTGTTTGTTCCCCAAACAGAGAGTTACCGGTAACAGGAAAATCCATGGCTTTAGTCTGAGTATCCTGTGACACACTGGTACATCTAAGCCAAGCAAATCTCATGGAGACAGATGTAGCCATAACTCTGGAATGCACATCATTTAAGTCCACAGCAGCATGAAATTGAACTTTGGATGCCTCAATGCCATCTGCAGCCACCGGCTCCAGCTCCTTGGCTAGCTGGGGAGGGTCATTTTTAGCCAGTTCCAGAACCGTATCCCACATAGATTTCTGGTACCTGGCTATATATGCCATATAGATAGCCCGCCTGAGTCCCAAAGAGGATGCCAAGTACTGTTTCTTTGCCATGGCATCCACTTTCCTGGAATTCTTATCTGGGGGGTGAGATGCCAAGGGAATAATAGCCTCGACATGGGCTGCAGCTTGCACTACCCCAACATGGCTGCAATGACTTGCAAGGAATTCTGTCCCAGGACCTGACAAGGTATACCTCCTGCCCATTTTCTTATCCACAGGAGGTACAGATGTGGGAAACTAGAATTTTTTGTGTCCGTTTCCCCAAAGATTTGTGTAGAGGGATAGACACCCTTTTGGACTCTGGGACATCCATCACCTCCACATAGTCAGGTTCCTCCTGGTCCTGTTCAGCCTCTTCCACTGGAAGCTGAAGAGTATCAAGACACTTTCTTGTAAAATAAGAAATGGGAGGGGGACTCAAAGTCTGGGAGAAATACTGGAATGCCTGTCTGGGGAGATGTCAGGCTCTACTGGCTCATCTAGGCCTTCGTAATCATCATCATCATAAAACTCTTTCTCCTTCCCAATTCCCAATCTCCTTCCTTCATAAAAAGTTTCAGGGTCATAATCAGAAGCTTCCAACCGAACCGATCATCTTTGTGTCCGTGTCAGTTCGGTCAGAACCAGGCAAAGCGACTGAACAATAGTGGTCACCTTAGCAATCTCTTCAGCAGTTGGAACATGGAGACCGGGATCCAAATGGGCTGATTTTCACTTTTTCTTAACAGGAACAGATTCCGCAGAATCGGCTTTCCTTTTGGCTGAGAAGGTATCGCCCAGGTCAGCAGGCACCGCCTCAGGTTCGTTTGGAGCCGAACCAGGCTGGCCGTCCGGGTCAACGGACTTCTCGGCCTTTCTTTCCTTCAGCCTACTTAAACGTTTTTCTAAAGTGGCTTTGGGAAAGTTCTTGCTTATTTGGCAGGCTTCTTTGAGGTGGTCAAACCCCAGACAATAAACAAATGAGGCAGGGATCAGCCTTGGCAAATGCCTCCCCACACTCTGTGCAGTGCTGAAACCCAGTGGGACCGGTTTCCTTTTTGGGTTTCAAAGTCATGCCTAGTTCAAAAAAAGTTACCCTTACCACCCTTCAAGCCAGGTAACAAAAAACCCATCAGTTCCAACCATGTCACGGGTCGGTTAAAAAAAGACGACAAAAAATCTTGTTTTTTTTTTTTAGGATCCGATAGGTACCGGAACACCACAGAATATGGGCAGTAAATAACAGAAACAGTTATTAGAGAATTGCTTTGGTTTCCAACTGGACCGATTGGAAAGAAACACAGCAAAAAACAATTTCTACCCCAAAACTCTACACTATCTATGTATTACACTACTTGTACCGTAGACAAAGATCTGACATCGAAAAATAAAGAAATGGTTGTTGAAACCGACCGATTTTACAAATACTGAACCAAAGGGATGGAGAAAACTCTGTAGCGACTTCACAGCTAGGTGGAGTAAAGAATCTGACGATTACACTGAGACGTACCAGAGACAGAGAATTGAAAACTGAGTTAACTCTTTTCTCTCTGGAGCAGTTCAAGTGCTGGGGCTAACGGCATATAGTCAGAATACAGCAAGACTTCATGTTGTTTGAATATCTTCACCATCTCACAGCCGGTGTACCCCTGACCAGGTGCGCCTCTCTGTCAAGCGGTGCAGCGCTGCTGATCTCTGCCACCCGGCCTACACTCCCCAGAAGAAAGTAACTTCAGTCAGTGTACCGCTGACTGGGTGTGCCTCTCTGCCAAGCAGTGCAGTGCTGCTTATACCTGCCGCCCACCCTACGCTCCCCAGATGACAGCAACTTCAGCCGGTCTACCCCTGACCGCGTGCACCTCTCTGCCAAGTGGTGCAGCACTGCTGATCTCTGCCGCCTGCCCAACACTTGCCAGAAGACAGCAACTTCAGCCAGTGTACCCCTGACCTGGTGCGCCTCTCTGCCAAGCGGTGCGGCACTGCTGATCTCTGCCACACTGCCCTATGCTTGCCAGAAGACAGCAACTTCAGCCGGTGTACCTGTGACCGGGTGCACCTCTCTGGCAAGCAGTGTGGCGCTGCTGATCTCTGCTGCTCGCCCTACACTCACCAGAAGACAGCAACCTCAGGTACTCAGCTTTATTGGTGGTTACTTAACGACATAACACTGATCACCATTCAGCTTTATACATTTTAAAAGTATCAAACTCGGGGTAATTCATCTGCTGCTGATAGTCTTTTGTTATATCTGTAATGTTCACCTTCTTTCCTAATACAGCAAACAGGTTCCTAGATACCGCACTGGAGATCTACCATACCATACAGCTGAACAGTAAGCTCAGTCCATAAGAAAACATTTTTAACCACCATCTTTTAACAGACAAATAATATTATCCATATTCTATACTTATCCCATTGTTAACTTCTCCACTGTTGTACTCATGGTGGTTAACCACTTTTCAAAGCAATGGATCTGTCGAGACTTACCAAGTCCATTTAAGTAGACTTATTAAAACCATCTGTTAACATCATAAAAGCAAAACAAATTTACACTCTAAAATTGAACATTAAAGGCTGGCTCAAAATTGCACCATTTACAGTAGAACATTAACTATCCGTCTACCACTACAATATAAGTTTCTGTTTCATTTTCCTATCAAAGATTTCATGTGGGGATCAACACCTCCTCTTGTATGTATTGATGCAGAGGGGGACCATATTTGGGCAAACCTATCACTTTGTAGTCTCAAAATTGCTGTGATCCGTTCCATGGCCTCCACCTGGGACATTCTAGATCACCATTCTTGCACAGAAGTGGGGAGCAGAGATAACCACCTGGCAGTAATGCATTTAAGCGCCACCAACCGCATAATTTGTGCTAACTTGGTAGACTACCTAGGTCCACTAATTAAGGTGGGGAGTCCCAAGACCAAGTCTTCCCCCGAGAGGGGTATCCGAAGACCCGAGAGTCTGGATATCAGGTTATGCACCTCCCTCCAGAGTGGGAAGATCAACGGACAGCCCCAAAAAATATGTGCCTGCGTTCTGGTCTCTCTGCAACCCCCCCAGCACAATGCAGACCCAAACCGACCAAAGTGTCTCACCGTCGTAGGGGTGAGGAAGTATCGCCAGATAATTTTCCAGTGAAACTCTCGCCATGTAGGGGAGCTAGTAACCTGCCAATCCCGACTGAATCTTTTGACCCAGATGGTCTGTGGAATGTTAACTCTTAACTCCCTTTCACATTTAAGTTTGTCTAGGCCTGAAGGAAGGGTGTGGAGTAATATTTTATATAACTGAGATAATGGGTGTGTATTCCCCTTGATCACTATGTTTCCATAACAAACGTTCTCCAACTCTGTCCTATCCCTAGTTATTTTTTGTATTCTGTTTGTTGAAAATATGTAATGACGTACCTGTAGAAATCTGAAGTGATCCTGCTTTTGCAAGTGGAATTTATTGGCCAGTTTCGGAAAGGATAGAGGGGAGTTGTTCTCTATGCATTGAGCAAAGGTAGTTAGACGCCTTGCAGCCCATACTTTATAACCTGTGTCGGACCTAGGTGGCATAAAAGAGGGTTCAAACCGTATTAGGGAGAGTGGTCCCAGACCTTCTGGAGTGTATGTGATCTTTCTAAGCTTCTGCAATATCCTCAGAGTATGGGAGACCCATGGGTTCAATTCCCAGCCCTGAGTCTTGGGTGGTATTGTATTAGTGGGCAAGGCCCAAAGTGCCCATCCTTTCAGTGAGTCTTCTTCCAGGAGATACCACCCCGAATCTATTCTGTGTTTCGCCCAAGTAAACAGCTGTGATCCCCTTGCGCCAGAAAGTAAAAATAAAAATCCGGATAAGCCAAACCGCCCTTTTCTCTTGGAGCCTGTAGTGTTTTCAGGGCTATCCTTGGGCGTTTGTTATTCCATATGAACCTCTGGGTCGCCTTTCGTAAGTTAGCCCAAAAGTTCCTAGGGATCCCCAAAGGCAGGGTCTGAAAAAGAAAAAGAAGCCTAGGTAGGATGTTCATCTTTATAGTTTGGACCCTCCCATATAATGTTATTGGTAACAATTGCCATCTAGCTAAGTCAGCCTGTATCTGCTGAAACAAGTGAACATAGTTGTTTTTGAAAAGTGAAGTCAAGTCTACAGATATCCTAATTCCCAGGTATTTTATATAATCTTTTTTTGCCCAAGTAAATGAGAAGGATGCCTTAAACTCTCGGGAAGGGCTGCCACTCAGAACGAGCGTCTCCGACTTGGAATAATTGATTTTATAACCTGCCAGCTTGCCATATTCCGCTAATTCGGCCACCAAGGCTGGTACAGAAGTTTAGGCTCTGAAAGAAAAATAAAGGAGTTGCCCGTGTAAAGAGCGACTTTCTGAGGGTGTCCCTCCACCTGCATCCCCTTTATCAGAGGATCTGTCCTGATGGCAACTGCTAATGGATCCAGAGACAGGGCAAAGAGCAGCGGGGAGAGGGGGCAGCCCTGTCTTGTCCCTCGACCCAAAGGGAATCTATCCGTAACACAGCCATTTACCTTGATTCTAGCTTTTGGCGCCTGATATAGGGCCCTGATCAGGGTTACAAATGTATCCCCAAACCCAAATCTCCTAAGAGTTTCCTCTAGGAATATCCAATCTACCCTGTCAAAAGCTTTTTCGGCGTCCATACTTATGGCAATTTTGAATTGTTTTTTGTGTTTTTGAGCTGAGATTATGTTTAAGAATTGACGTATGTAGTCTTGTAAGTATCGACCCGATATGAAACCAGTCTGGTCATAATGTACCAGGGTCTGTATCTCTTTCTGTAAGCGGGCTGCTATTATTCCGGTGAAAATTTTAGAGTCCACCGGGAGTAAGGATATGGGGCGGTAGGAACCGCAGCTCTCTGGGTCTTTCCCTGGTTTGTGGATCACCGAAATCTGTGCCTCATTCCAAGATCTGGGGGCTGCCCCCTCTCCCCGCAACAACTCATTAAAAGCCTCTTTCATGGGGGGGGAGCAATGTCTCCCGGAACTCCTTATAGAATTCTGCCACATATCCATCTAATCCGGGGGCTTTACCATTTTTCAGTTGCTTAATTTTTTGCAAAATCTCTTCTGTGGTGATAGGGGATTCCAACTTTAATCTCTGTGTTTCTGATAATTTGGGAAGGAACATCCCTTCTAAGTACTTAAGTGGGTTTTCTAGGTGGCTTGGTTCCCTGTCCGTTTGGTCTCATAAAAGTTCTGAAATTGGACAGCTATTAAATTGAGGGATGTGATCGGGCTCTGGGTCCTAGGTGATCGTATCTTTGGAACTGCTCTCGAGGCTCTCTCTTTTCAAATTTGCCAAGCTAGTACTTTACCTGCCCTATTACCTTGTTCATAATGTAACCCCCTTGTTACCCCGGGTTACTAGAATCCCAGTAAGACCTAGTGGTAGGCAGGGAAGGCAGCTTGTGAAACTCTAGTTAAATGGGTTTCACACTGTCTCACTCTGTTCTCAGTCTCAGCTGAGACTGAGGGTTGACATCACCAACAGAACTATCGCAGCTGCATGACTCACTTTGGAATCTGCAGCAAGGGAGTTGGCATAGAACGTTGGGTGGTTTTGAAGCCAGTCAGTCAGTGTGAGTCAGTTCAGTGTGAAGTTGGGAGCCTGCTGAGAAAGCAGCTCAGTGAAGGCTCTAGGAGCCTCAGCCCTGACAGAGGGCTGCTTTTAAGTAAAAGGGTGTGTGTCTCCACCTTAAAGAGAGAGACAGAATATAATTGAAGTGGTGGAGACCACTGTTTTCGGGTCTCAGTGCCCCCTCCCTCCGGGGGGGGGCAGGAAAGGGTTCCCTGCAGATTCCTGGGGCAACCCCCCAGTTCTGCTTGTAAAGGAAAAGCTGCCTATGTGTTCCAGAGTTTATTTGGGAGAACAAGAAGATTTGTGAGTCGCCTGTGGGGCACCTGCAACGTGAGGGTGAGTGTCTGCTCTTGCTAAAAGGGCCTATGTTTTTCACCCTGGGACTTGTGTGACAATGTGGGGCTTGAACTACTAAAATAGTGGAAGCCTAGAGTAATAGGCTAAGAAAATTAAAAGTAGGTTCAAGTCCAGAGCTTGTTGGGATGAAAATGATATGTATAGGAGATGTGACAGACGTCTACCCAGAATCTACATTTGAAAGTTCAGTAAAGGAATTGTTCAGTTTCCAGAGAAATGGCCGGGTATGGGCTGTGGGAGGTGGAGATGGGTGGCCCCCCCACCTTTACTGACCAGGTCCACCTCTACGGATTTCTACTTTACCTCGGGCACCTGGCCAGTGATGAGGGAAGTACCCAGACGTGGGATTGTAAGGAAAATTCTCTCTATGAGTCGAAGGCTCTAGTGTGGTTTGGAGAGCCACAACAAGATAATTGGTTCATTCCTCAAACAGACCATGGATCAAGTGGCCAGCGGGGGAGCCGGGCCAGTGGGGAAAAACCAAGTAGTGTACAAGTCGGGCTGTGTACTCAAAGCTGCGTCCAAGTCCGGGCTGTGTGTCTGGTGGGTTTAGAGCCTGAGGGCTGGAAATAGTTATAAAGTGTTCTGTTGTCTCTAATCTGCATTACCAGGAAATGTAGCCCCATGGGGGTCCGTCTATGCTCTGTTTGTTCAGCTTGGATGAAAATAAAAGCCACACTGGAGAATCCCATTCCTGGTTCTGGACATTACAGTTATTGCTTCCTGTGTTCGAATTTACTTGGGTGCCCCTGTGCAGAATAGCCAAACTTAGGCCCCCTGTGCCGAGTAACCTCATCCTCCCCGAACCCAGTCCCCACCAGGTACTGCTGTCAGCTTCAACAGCATGTCACCTGTCGTTTTGCTAAAAAGGCAGGGGTGAGGGGTTACAATAATATTTTTGTTTAAAGTACAGTAGTTGGCCCTCCACCTGTGTGTGTCTAAAATATGATTCAGTTTGTCTTTTATTTCACCTAATTCTTTTTTTTGGTTTCTGGGTCCAAAGTTCTCTGATGGTTCTGCTCCAACTGAGAAATTTGCTTTTCCAATTCTACTCTTTCTTTTATATCTGGACGCATATTTAATAATATGCCCTCTTTAGCAGCATTTGAGGGCGTCCCATCTGACCCCCGCCTCCGTGTCCCCCGGTGGATTATATTCCAAGAACTCTGTAGTGGCTTTCTGGATTAATTCTTTAAAATTACTATGCATTAAGAGGCTTACATTTAAACGCTATGTTGTCTCTCTTGGGCTGGAAGACAATTCCAATCTCAAAGATACCGGGGCATGGTCCGACAAATAGACATTACCAATATCCGTCTTACTCAGGTATTGTAAACAGTTATGTGAAACTAAAAAAAAAATTAATTCTGGAATACATTTTGTATTTCGGGGAAAAGTAAGTGTAGTCTTTTTGCCCTTGGGTTGGTGAATCTCCAGGCGTCCACCAAAGACAGCTCTGTGCATAGTCTAGCTAGCACCTTACTTGTTCTGGCAGAGCCCTCTGCCTTAGAGCCCACTCTATCCTGCTTTAGGTCCATGTCCGCATTATAGTTCCCTCCCATCACGACCAGACTATGCAGATCTGTAACCGATTCTGAAAGGCGTTTATTTAGAAACAGTATCCTTTCCTGTTCATTATTCGGGGTATAGAGATTTAAGAGGATAATTCGCTGGCCCTTGTACTCAACCCTAAGCCTCACATACCTCCCCTCTGGATCAGACTCCACTGGGGTTACCTGTAGTGGGATGTCTCTTCTTACTGATATAGCCACTCCCCGCTTATTGGGGTGTTGTTGATATTCGGCTGCATAAACCCCTTCCACCCATCCTCTACGGAGCTTTTTGTGTTCCTCACTGTTTAGATGCGTTTCCTGCAGAAAAGCAATGGAAGCCTGCTGCCTTTGCAGCTCTTGAAATATTCTGGCTCGTTTCACTGGGCTGTTGATCCCTCTGACATTCCAAGAAACTAGCCGTAAGTCCCCCATTGTGCAAAATCCATAGACACTTGAATCATCTGAGGATGCCCATGAGCCCGCCTTTGTAACTTTAACAAATATATATAACAATGTAAAATTTTCTGTGTAACACAACTATATACATAGTGCTTTAAATATACCAAATTAGTCATTCGTGGTACTTCAAGGTATAACTATACCCTCTTCCTCTCTCCCAGAGAATCTCTGAGGAGCGAGGTAGGAGACCAGAAACTTAGCCTCCCAGCTAGAAAGCACCTCCTTCAGCGTGGCGTGTTCCAGCAGGGTTGTCTGTGGTCACCCGGTACGATAGTGAGTGACTGACCCAAACCGCTAAAGTAAACACTGCACAACGAAGAGGGTTAGAGGGGGAACTTAAGTATGACAGAACCCCTTCAGGGCCAACCCAGATCTGGGTGTTGCCCTGAGGTCCTTTCCCCCGGACGGAGGCACCCGAACCGAGGGGGCGAGAAGAAACCCAGGAGTACTAAATTGACCCCGAAGGGAAGGGGAAACACCCCCCCCCACTACAGCCATGGAAGAGCCCCCCGCCCCAAACCACAGGGGCCTGTATCTTTTCCAGCCCACTGACCAATAACCCTTCTCTCTGCAACCCCCGGACTCCCCCCCATCCACCCAAGGTACTCCCCTAGTCATATATGGGTCCCCACTGTCACTGGGGTACAGGACCAGGACGCTCCAACCACCATCCCAATCATCCAATAGCCTAACGTCCTCTTATTTTAGTTTTGCTTGACCAAAGCTGTCTCATCGCCGTATCCAATTTGGTGCCAATTTGATGTTCCGCCGTGCCCTACAGCCCCTTCGGCTGTCACCCTCCCACCGAGGTGGGCTTTTAGCTCCTACTTGATTGTGAGGCGCTGGGTATCAACTTGTGTGGTCGCGGGACTGGGAACTGCCCCAATCCTATGGCCCAAAGAGGCGTGTCACCCGAGAGAACAGGGTGGGGATCGGTGACCCCTCGGACCAAAGCAGAGTCTGAACCGTCAGACCACTCTGAACTTGTTTTCAAGAAAATGGTCCACCAGCCTCCGGCGCCTCCAGGAGATGCCCCGGCACTGCGTCATCATATATATCCTTTAGATCCAGCCATTATAGTTGCTATAAACGTAGCAAATCCCTCCCCAGCCTCCCGGGCTGACAGATTGCTTTCTTTTCATCCCTGGATTCCTGTCCCTCCCAAAACTATGTTTAATTACGATCTAGTGATAAGCAGGGCGAATCGTGAAAGAGAAAAGGGAAAAAGGAAAAGGAAAAAACAAAACAGTATAAAAGAAGAGAGGCTGAGAGGCAAAAACCAACTCCATATCAGTCAGTGGTAGTTAAATAAGATTTGTTCATTCGCCTTCCCAAAATCCAGGGTGGATCGTTGGGATGAAGTCTAAGCATACAGTCCTCCGTCTTGGGGAGTTACTAAACAAAGTCACATTTAATGCTTAAGCTCGGTGTACTCATCTGCTCAAGTTGTTGCTTCATTCTGAGCAGGGACCGCGCGTTGAACCGAGGAAGTTCCATCGGGCTGGGGATCACTTTGGAGCACACCCTGTCCCACACTATTTGTGTATCCCGAGCGTGCCTACGCAGATTTTTGGGCCCCTTGTCTGTCAGGCCCGAGCTTTCCATCCCTTCCACAAGTCTGGCGCTTTCTTCAAGGATTGAGACACCGTGGTTTTTGGCCCATTTCACTGCATCTGATAACTCTGGAAAACGTTGCCAACCATCCGAGGTATTTATTTTAACTCTTGCTGGATATTCTAAGTGGGCCTGGTATCCCGCCTGCTTGAAAGCTTTTACCACTCCGAATGCTTTCTGCCTGCATGTGAGAGTCTGAGGGGCATAGTCTTGGTCAAAATATGGCTGGACATCCCCGAACAACACTTGTTTCTTACTCCACGCCTAACAGAGAATTTCTTCCTTTATTCTGTAGTCTAAGAAAGCCATAATTACAGAACGGGGTCTTGCTTTAGGGTCTTTGTGTTTCATTATGAGTGAGTGATGGGCTCTTATAATACCCAGGTCCCTGCTTCCCTCCAGACCAAGGATTTCTTTCAAAAAACTACTCATGAACTGAATCATTTGACCCGATTCTGTCCCCTCTGGGAGACCGTGCAAACGGAGATTGTTCCTTCTATTATGGTTCTCCAGGTCTTCTAACTGCTGTTGTAAAGCAAGCTCCCTCCGGTGTAAATCGCAGAGAGATGAGTTGTGAATATCTGAGACGGCTGTGTACTCCGAGATTGTCTCTTCCATTTGAGAGGTTTTCTCCGTGAGTTCCGTTATCTGCTGTCTGTCCTCTGAGGCCCTTTGCTCCAGCCTGGTTAGGGTATCACTAATTTGTTGTAGAGTAGTGCAAAGGGTTTTCGATGTGATGGTGAAATTTTCTCAGTGTCTCTGGCCATAGGTGTCTGGGTTATTAGTTCAGCTATCTCGGCGTGGATTTTGGCCTGCTGCTGTGTTCCTGAATTGGTAAAATTAAACTTTGGATGGTGTCCACTCGTCTCATCTTTATGTTTTATTTTCGGGGACATCATATACTCAGTGATGCTACATTTTCTCAACAGTTTATTTTTCTGGCTGGATTTCAGTGGACTGTTATGGTTTGAGTCTCGAGGTCTGTAATCAAGCTACCATTCCTTAGGTGACCGGAACCGGAAGCCTCCAGCAACCTCAGGTACTATCTGTTTGGACTTGAATGTCGGTTGCCAACCTGCAGCTTGATGCCGATTGGCTGTTCTGAGGCAGTTTCGGCTCCCAATTGGCCGTTCTGCGGCCATTTTGGCTTCCGATTGGCCATTTGTAGCTCCACTGCCCAGAACTGAAACTTGGTTTGCTGGTCTCTGCTGCTGGCGCCTTTCGATTTTGAATGTTTTCTTTAGCCTGCCATTTTATGTTAGATGCTATTTTAATTAGTCCAATGTTAAACTAGCTTAATTAATCTCAACTGTTTTTGCCACTTTAAGATGTAGTGTTCTAACTGTTACTGCAGGGACCAACGTTAGCCAGCTGTTTCACTTTAACTGTAGGTTGCTTACTTAATTACAAATCTAAACCGTTAGAGCTATATGTTACTGTCCTGCTATTTAGGCTGCCTTTCTCCTATGTCCACTCTCTGAAAGACCTCCACCTCTACTTTTAGTTCCTACTGTCTTCCTGCATTGTCCCACCACTCTCTATCAACCCCCCCCCCGGAAGTTACCACTGCTTTCTGGCTCGGTGCCAACCCACCCTGCTAGCTCTCCGTCTCTCCCCAGGTAAACCCGCCCCTTAACTAAATTGCCCACTTTATCCTGTGCTGCCTTGGCCACTTTCGGCCCCAGCTTTAGACTACTGTCTCTGTCTATCCCTGCCCTCCTTCCTCCCTGTGTTCCTATTCAATTTTAACTCTTCTCCTCTTATCCCCACAGCTGGTGTACCCCTGACCAGGTGTGCCTCTCTGCCAAG
This sequence comes from Neoceratodus forsteri, assembly GCA_016271365.2. Lineage (NCBI taxonomy): Eukaryota > Metazoa > Chordata > Ceratodontiformes > Ceratodontidae > Neoceratodus > Neoceratodus forsteri. The sequence goes on along the minus strand of CM057454.1, from coordinate 160,232,838 downwards.
TGGTGCAGCCCTGCTGATCTCTACCACCCAACTTACACTCGCCAGAAGACAGTAACTTCAGGTATGGTCCCTGTTTGGACTTGAATTTCATCCGCCAACCCACAGCTTGCTGCCAATTGGCTGTTCTGCGGCAGTTTTGGCTCCCGATTGGCCAGCTCTGGCTCCGCTGCTAAGAACTGATGCTTGGCTCGCTGGTCTCTGCCGCTGGCGCCTTTCGATTTTGAAAGTTTTTCGTCCGCCCCGGCACTCTTTAAATGCTCTAACCATGATCTAGACCCACCCCACCCCATCTCATTTGTTGACCAATACCTTGCTGGGAGTTTTACTCCTCCCCATTCTGACTGTCTCTCGGTTGCCACCCACCTGCATTGCTATTAGTCCAAATACTAACACTTGGAAAATAACTTGACAGTCTTCAATTTAACTATGCCTAGCTCTCACTAATCACTCAGCTTTCTATATTCTCCAGTAGACCACTACCAGCCTGTAATTTTGACAAATATCTCCTAAAAAAAATCTAACTCACTTCTGTTCCATGCCCCTAACACTTAACTACCTACCCTCCTCCTCCTCCTCCTTCTTCCTTATGTTACTTTGTCCCCGGCCTCCTCCCCTTCTTCCTATTATTCCTACACCTTATCCCTCCCTCCTGAACACCTCCTCACTGTTTCCTCCTCATCTGCTCACATTACCTGGACCCACTCCTCAGCCCATCCTAGTGCATCTCTTATGTTAATGTCCCCTTCGTACTACTTGTTTCACCTCCTTAAGTTTTCCCCTCCATACTCTCCCTGCAACTCCTTTCCATGTATCCTGACACGCTCACCCTTCTGGTACAAAAACCAAAAAATTCACTTCCTTATCATAGCACTCCTGCTTCTCTTCTCAGGAGATATTAACCCACACCCAGGGCCCTGCCCATCATCTGCCCCCATGCCAGCTCCCTTATCAGCCGCCTCTGGTATTCATGCCCACCACCACGTGGACTAAAAATCCGTCATCTTAACATCCGTAGTCTGCTCCCTAAACTTGACATTTTGCAGCCTACGGTCGTCTCTTTAGCACCCGATGATGTTATACTCACTGAAACCTGGCTTAATAAATATATTAGGGACCCTTCACTCTCCATCCCTGGTTTTACTTTAACTAGGCAAGACCATGCCAGTAAGGGTGGCGGAGTGGCCATCTATACCTCCGCATCCTTACAGTTCACCACCATCCTCTCCTCATCAGTCCCTAAAACCTATGAGGCTATCATCCTTAAACTCTCCACCCCTTTCTCTGTCCCAATTTTTATTGCCGGTGCTTACTGTCACCCAAATCTCCATGCTTCAGTAGTCACTGACCTCCTTAGCTCCATCGCCTCACTGACCCACTGGTGAAGTTTATATAATGGGCGATTTTAACCTCAACTGGTTATCACTCTTCCCTTTATAAAGTTCACACAGACATCACTGCCCTGAACTTAACATAGCTCCTACTAGAACCAACATGGATGAACCTTAAATCTGGTAACCACTCCCTCATTGACTGGGCTCTTACTTACCACCCCCACAGGGTCATTAAATCTGGTTTACTAAGCGACCCTCACATGACCTATCTGGTCCACAAAATTCATAGGCCCAAAGCACCTTTTAAAATCTTACAATATCGATCTTACAAATCACTAGACATTGCCTCCCTCCTTGGTGACCCGACCAACACTAACTGGGACCCAACAGTCTCTTCAAACTCCATCGACAATGCCTATACTTATTTTCAGGTTAAACTTCTAGACTCATGGAATACACATGCCCCCATCTGTCAATCCAGGGTCAGGGGGAGTCACTTGCCAAGGATCTCTCCTGGGCTCTTGGCCTGTCAGTGTACCCAGATCAAGCCTGGAAACTGCACAAAGCCACTAATCTCTCTAATGACTGCCACCTACTGTTCCTTGCAAAACCGGTGCACAAAAGCCACCCGGCTAGCCAAGCTGAATACTTTTGTTCCACTTTCCAATCGAATATTAATAATCCCTCCAGATGCTGGAAAGTGATACCCTCCCTCTTTTCCCCTCCCCTCCACCCTTCCACCCCCCTCCTTAATGTTAACGACACTACTATTTCAGATCACTCAAATGTTGCTACCGCTTTTAACTCCTACTTTACCTCCTGCGCTGCCACACTACTTCCCTCCCCTCCTCCTACCCCTCCAGTGGGGATCCCCTCCCTTCCCCAGCTAGTTTCCTCGCCTAACTCCTTCATCTTCTCAAACTCACTCCTGCTGACACCTTAAATGCCTTGTATGCCCTTAACCCCTCCAAAGGTGGCTCACCTGATGGCCTAGACCCCAAACTTTTTATACTTATCCACGCCTGCCATTGCAGCCCCACTCGCTGATCTACTAATCCACTCCTTTGCTACTGCCTCTGTTTGGAAGTACACTGTGGTCCTACCATTCCCTAAGGGTGGTGACCCTTCAGCACCCTCAAACTATCGTCCCATTTCTCTTCTACCCACTCTAGCCAAGCTACAAGAACACCTTGTCCTTTCCCAGCTCTCCTCATACCTCTCTGACACTAACTTCTTCACTCCTTTCCAACCTGGTTTCCGGAAGAATCACTCCACCACCACCTCTGTGATTAGGCTCACTGACTCAATCCTGTCTCCGATGGACAGCGGCCTAATCACATCCCCTACTTTCGTCGACCTGGCCAAAGCCTTTGACACTGTCTCACACACCCTTCTTTTAGGTACCCTTGCCCTGGCAGGCCTGTCTGAATCCACTACTAACAGGTTTTGTTCCTACTTGGTAGGCAGGACCCAGTCAGTTAAGATTGCTGATTCCATTTCCCCTCCTCCCCCCATCAACACTGGTGTCCCCCAGGGCTCTGTCTTGGGCCCCATCCTGCTCTTTATTTTTCTAAACAATCTCCCCTCTGCCTGCCCATGCACCTCAATCCACATGTATGCTGATGACACAGTCATCTTCACCTCAGGCCAAACCCCGGCTGTTGTAGTTAGCAGACTTCAACTTGACTTCAACAAAGTTCAGCTTCCATCAACTCTCCCTCAATGCCTAGACTAGCTAGGCTACTGCTCCTGCCCACTTTCCAAACCCTTGACGGGACCATCCTAGAGGACTCCACTTCAGTTAGGTACCTTGGGGTGTGGCTGAACCAACACCGCTCATTCTCTGGTCATGTGGACACCATCCTGAAAAAGCTGCACCTAAAACTTAGCGCCCTATATAAGAACTGCAGCAGCCTTCTGCTACCGACAAGGCACAAACTTGTCCAGAAGATGATCCTACCCATCTCTGATTACTGCAATGTAGTCTACAGTGCCGCTCCCAAGTCTTCCCTAACCAGACTGGACACCCTCCAACTCCTTTTGCCACTCTGCCCTTGATGCACCTTCTCTCACTCATCACTGTAGCCTCTACCACTCCCTGGCTTTCTCCTCGCTTGAGAACTGGCATCCCATCCATTGCGCCAAATCTGTATCTAAATTCTGGTTTGGTTCGCTTCCCCCCATCTTGCTTCTTCACTTACCACTCTACTGCCGCCTGCCCGTGCACTCTGTTCCTACGACTCGTGTCTACTGGTAATCCCTCGTCGGACTACTGCCAGTGGCCAATCAGCCTTCTCGTACTGATTCCCTAAATTATGGAACGCACTTCCTCCCCAGATTCGCCACTCTTCCTCTCCCAACTCCATCACCTCTGCCCTTAACTTCCTTCCAGTAAACTGCATCTGCACCTGATTGCCACTCCTCCTCTCCTCTTTAACCGTACCATCACTCAGACCTTCCCTCCTTCCTTCCCTCTGTCTCCTACCTCCTTCCCACCTTTTCCCTTCTGTTTTACATGCCCCAATAGTCCTGATGAAGTCCCCATCTCCTATCCTTGACTTTCTCCATCCCGTGGCAGGGTCCCCAGCACCCTGAAGGGTCCCTTGTTACAAGCATTATCCCCGCCTATGTGTTATTTTATTTTCCCCCCACTAATCTGCTGGCCCTCCCTAACCCCTGTAAGTTTATTGCATACTTTAGGTTTCCCACCCTCCTGGTGTGTCTCACACTCACTCACTCTCTCTCCCCCTTCACCTATCTTCTCTGCCTTCCCTTCCTTATTCTCCAATCCCCAGCCCACTCACAGGGTTCCCAGTATCCTGTAGGGGTCTCTCTCCTCCACGACTTTTCCATCTCTCTTTCCCCCCTCTCTCCCCCTTCCCTCCTTCACTTTAGCATTTGATCACCTAATGATATTGCACTTATAAATGGTTGTCACTATTCTCCTAAGTATGTAACTCGATGTAGCACCTAACCGAATTTGTTATGTTAAGTTCATCTATGAGACCTGTATGCACTACAGTTCTATCACCTGCCTAAAGTATGTTATGTGATTGTTGATCTAGGTAACCTGTGTAAAATGCCACATTTCTATTGTATCCCTCAACCCAAGTCGCACTGGGAGACGAGCAACCTGTTGCTCCGTGTGTGTTCCTGGTGAAACATTTCAATAAATACAATAAATACTATTCAGCACTGCTACCCTCCCCCTCACAATGGCAAGGTTTCTGTGCAGTTTCTCCTCCCTTCATTTCTGCCTTCTCTATTAAAAAAAGGGGGTGGTGGTGGTCATTAGGAGTCAAACTCCTGGGGGAACTTGTTCCCCTCTTCTGCCACTCGCGCCCCCTCCCAAAAAACAAAATGTTTGTGGATTTTACCTTGGATGACTTGCCCTTTCTTTTTCTTAACACCACCTCCCCCACCCCCCAAAAAAGGGGGATGCTGGCCCGGTGTAGCTGAGGGTTGAGGCGCTGGACGCCTTACCTTGCGCCACAGATTCAGGAAGGACCTTGGGTCATCTGAGAGTCGGCACGGGTGGGGAGGGAGGAGGAGGGAGCAGGATTGAGCAGCTGAAAAGCAGCTCTTCTCTCCGGGGTGGTCTTCACCCCTCCCCCCCGCAGTTCCTCTCCCACTGGGTGGAGGCCCAGTGGGTAGCGTAGGCGGCAGGGGGAAACAGCATAGCAGGAGGGTGCCCCGAGGCATGACATGCACATGCCCCCTCATGTTCACGCATGCCCGGGCCAAGGGGATGGGGAGAAAAACGCTGATAAAAATCTATATGGAAAAAAAGAGAAGGTTAATAAAAAGGGAGGTATATGTGTATGTATCCATATACACGCATGTTGCTGAGGACCTCTTTTGGTCCCTGATTTTTCTTTAACCAGAAAAAAAAAAAAAAAACAGAACAAAGAGTTACCTTCTGAGAGAGAGAGAGAGAGAGAGAGAGAGAGAGAGAAGTCCCCCCCCCCAAAAAAAAAAAACGCACACACACATTCTTGGTAGGGGAGGATCTTTGTTTTTGCTGTTGGATACAGATGCCAGGAAATTAAATTTCGACAGCAAAATCTGGAATTTCCCCCCGCTAAATATTTTGCAAAATTCACGCATTTCACATAATATTTTGCAAGTGCAAAAAGCAAAATTTCATCCATGAAATGTGGAACTTCCCCTGCAAAATGCAGCATTTCGCCCACAAATAGTTGAATTTTGCCAGCAGGTGGTGAAATGTCACATTTCAATACGCAAAATATTTTGTGAAATGTGTGGATTTTACGAAATATTGCACAGAAAGAAATTTTCCAGTTTCGTCCATCTCTACTATTGGATTGTCTCTTCTGATCCCTCAATGGTCAGAGATACTGCAGGAACCCAGTACTCTATGGGCTAACTATTTTTCGGAGACTAGCCCACTTCCCTCCAGCTTAGTCTCCTGTGCAGTCCACCTCCCTTTTATTTTCTGGCCTGCTGCACCTTTGTTTCTCTTAATACCACTTCTTGGGATTCTTCCATAGACTCAGGATAAAAAGAAAGGAGTTCTTGGAATACCTCTTCCACCCCTAGTCTTGGTGAGGGTCCCCTGTTCTCTGTCTTGTTAGTGAATTCGATAACAGTATTTATTTATTTGCTTTTGGTAACCGGGTGGGTGCACTAGGCATGGGAATGCCTATTTTCAGGCATGACCCGGGAGAATACAGGTAGACAATACATGAGCATACCATGTGACGCAGCACATGAAATAGGTAACACAGTAGGGGGGTCAGAACAAACGAAAGAGGTTGAGCGAAATACAGTTTAGAACAAGCTCAGGGTACAGGCAGTATAACATTAGACAAGGTAATAAAATATGAACAAGTGCAAAAAATAGATGAGATAGATTATATACAGTATACAATAAGTGCCTTTGTGGTAATCAAGCTTTACAGAGAAGGGAGAGGAGGATGAGATAGAGGCAGGTGGGAGGGGTGAGAGTATCCCTGATAATGTGACAAAATTCTGCTTTGTTTAACAGGGAGGTGTTCATTCTCCAAAAAGTAACCTTTGGCCAGTTCCCTAAGAGTCACTGCAGAGTAGTCAGACAGAAACTTAGGGTGGATGGTACAAGTTTTCAAGTTGGAGATAGCCCAGGTGCTGAACAAAACAGTCGATTCTGGAGTAAGATTTGCAAAGATTAGAACAACAGGTATAATCTTTATCAACTTGGTGTAGTTCCCTCCAGATGTCCACTAGTGCCACTTCTTGCAGAATGTCTCGGACCATCCTACCCATTTGTCTATTCGTGGTCAAGAATTGGGAAGAGTGGTCCCACTGAGTATCAATAACACAGTTAAAATCTAGCCCATCACAATCAAACCCTCCCCACAGGTCTGCTATTTTTAGGAAAATTAAATGGAAAAAGTTAAGAGAGTCCTGATTCTGAGCATACAGGTTATTAAAATGTATTCTCTGTGAGAAAATGGAGCCCGACACTAACAAGCCATCCTGCTCTGCACTCTCAGATGACGTGATCACAAAAGGTACATTCCTACAGATTAAGATAGCCACCCCAGTCCTTTTTGCAGACGGATGAGATGCCGAAATAACCCTCCCCAACCACAATTTATGAAGTTTAGAGTGTTCCACATTAAATAATCTTGTTTCTTGGATAAACCCAATATCAGTGTGTAGCCAATTAAAATCTGTTAATATTAGCCGGCCCAGTGGCGCTGAGGGTTGAGGCGCTGGACGCGACACCTCGCACCATGCTGGCGACCTGGATTCAGAAGCGAGCTTGAGAGCTGGGGGTCGGCAGGGGCAGGATAGGATGGAGAGCCCACTGGGCTGATCTCCTGTCCCGGGAGGAGGGAGTTGGGTGGCTCAGCGCTCCGGCGACCCCGGTGCAAACTGGGCGTCGCAGAGCACTGGGCATGCGGCTGCGATAAATGGCGCCTTTGGCAGGGTTGTCGTGCGCCCGAGAAGTCGGGATCGTGCACCATGCTCGGGAGGGAGGGGACTAAGGGGCGTCAAAAGGAGGAGAAAAAACCCTCCTCGGATAGGCGATGGCTTTCTCCAGCACCGCCGACACACGTCCAATGCCGGTCTCCCTTCACTGCCCCTTCGATCTCTCCGGGGCTCTTGCCCCCACGACCTTGGAGAATCTTAATGACTTTGAAGATGATGGGAGAGACGGTGAACGGTAGAGCGGTTAGGCCAGTGGGGATAGCCCGAGAGAGTTCCGGATTGGGGAGCAAAGAAAGAGAAACAGAAAAAAAATGTTAATATTTTGGTTCTTTTTATGGGGCAATTAAGACCCTGAACATTCAGGATAGTAATCTTTAGGGACCCCATGACATAAAAGAGAATATATGGCAACTAATAAGTCTCCCGAAGTCCCCCTTCCCACCCAGTACCCATGAGATCACATCATACCTCAGACCCAATGGAATATATATCAGCCTCTGAAGATCAGTTCCCTTCCAACATTTAGATAAAACTATAAACAACTCTATATACAAAATCGGTGCATCTCTAAACCACATATGCAATATTTTAGAATAAAACAAAATAGTACAGTTACGTAAGAACTTACCATAACAGTAGATCTTCAAGAGAGGCTCTTGCAGTAGGTGATCACCTTGCGGACTGAGCACCCCCCAGTGTTAGGACCACACAGAAACTTTAGCCAGTAGTATCTGACAAGGGACCGCCATTGTGATCCTATATAGTAGGCGGTACCCACACCCGCCTTCCAGCTCTCCCGCCGGAGACCTCAGAGGAGGAGCGACAGGCGAAAAGAAAACAGAGGCTCCTGGAGCCCAGAAAGAGCTCATAAAGAAGAAGCAATAAACCAAATAAATTTGGGGGATCGAGGGAGGGCCACATGCAATCCTGATGGAGTCGGAGTCAGCCTTCTGTCCCCCGCTATCAACGATCATTGTGCAGACGTACCATAGAAGCGATCTTGAGCAGTGCAACTTCTTCTTGACCAGTGGGGCGAGAAAGAACTCAAGGTTAGTGCCGGGTTCTGAGCGAAGATCGAGAACGAGCACGCTTCTTTTGTGCTTTCAGAAGAACCACCTGCTCCTCCCGAGCACTCGAACTGCCTCGTGAGGTCAGACCCCCACCCCGGTAGAGGGTGGCGGACCGGACTCAGCCCTACTGCTAAAACTGCTTTCATGCGAAGTCTCCCTACCGTCTCCTACCGTCACCAGCCCCATCCATGGTCAACTCTGTCGAAGCAGGCTGAAGAAGACTTCTCTGTTCTTTCGTTGAAGAAAAGAAGAACTTTTTTTTTTAAATAAATAAAAAACTACTAAAACTTAATCAAATACTGACTGACTAAGCTGCTGTCGTATAGATGTGAAGATATGACTCCCGGTGGGGGAGCAACATCGTCACTAAAGTGCACTCGACGACGGGGAAAAAAGGAACTGAGGTAGTTGGAGGGTTGACGCCGAGGTAGCCTATATGGCGTCAGATGGTCTCACAGTGCTGCACATGTGTGGTGCTACCCCAGTGCTGGCTCTCCTGAAGATTTTTGGCTCCTGCTTGGTCGTAGCACCTCCAGCGTAGTCCCATTAGTGTGAATAAGTGGCGGAGACTTTACGTCCAGAAGATCCGGAGGCTCCACTGCTAGCTACTGAAGGAGTGGAAACCAACCTGACGAGGCCAAAAGGGGGCAATCAGAACCATGTGGGCCCCCTCCGCACATAGCTTGAGCAGCACCCTCTGCAGAACCAGAAAGGGAGGGAAGACGTACAAGAACTTCCTTGTCCAGCAAAGAGATAGCACGTGTCACCAGAAAACACCATGCCCTGGAGCGAGCAAATATGTGGGTAATTTTGCATTGTATGGGGAGGCGAACAGATCCAGTTCCGCTCCCACTTGTGGGCCCTTACACTGATGTGGCTGAGAGTGTCCGTGAGGACGTTTTGCACACCCGGAACATGAACAGCTGTGAGGTGAATTCAATGCAGAACAGCCCAATTCACCTTCCTGCATAGGTGATACAAGCGGGTGCCTCCTTGCTTGTTGAGATACCAGACCACTCACATGTTGTCCGACTGGACTAACAGGGTGCTCTGGAGAAGCAGGCGTTGAAAAGCTTGAAGCGCATACAACACTACTCTCACCTCCAGCACCCTGATGTGTAGAGAAAGCTCCATCTGGGACCATTGCCTTGGGTTTTGTGGTCTTCCAGGTGCGTGCCCCAACCCATCCCTGATGCTTCCGTAGTCAAAGTCTGGGTGGGAGGAGGGGACTGAAGAAGGACCCCCTTGGTGAGACTGGAAAGATCCTGCCACAACAGGAGATCCCTCTGCATGAATCGGAGACCATAACCATCTGGTCCAGGTTGTTTGATCTCTGGTCCCACCGTGCTCTGAGCGTCCACTGCAAAATATGCATGTGAAGCATGATTAAAGACACTGTGAGGATGGCTGCTGCCATCAGGCCTAGCAGTCGAAGAACTGACCTGGCAAAACCTTCCTGTTGGAGGCCACTATATGGGCCTGCTTCTGCAAGGTTTCTGCCCTGTCAAGATGGAGGAAAGCTATACCCAGAACTGTGTCCAACACTGCCCCAATGAAATGCAGGTGTTTGGAAGGGACAAGCTGGGACTTCGAAAAATTTACAGTGATTCCCACTTGACTAAACAGGTCCAGTGTTGCAGAGAGGGAGAATTCCAACTGTTCCCTCAGCGGGGCTGACAGAAGCCAGTCGTCAAGGTAAGGGAAAACACAGTGGCCCTGATGCCTCACCCTACTGCCAGTACCGCCAAGCACTCTGTAAAGACCAGAGGTGCCGAGGAAAGGCTGAAAGGTAGGGCCTTGAACTGGTAATGTTCCCCTTGAAAGGAGAACTGGTGGTAGTGACAATGGGTCCATAAAATAGGGATATGCACGTAGGCATCCTGCATATCCAGAGCACAGAGCCACTTACCCTTGGTGCAGGAGGGGCAGCAGATCCGGGAGGGTCAGCATCTGAAACCTCTTGCTCTCTATGTACAGGTTGAGAGTGCTGAGGTCCAGAATGGGACGCAGATCTCCTGTCTTTTGGATACCAGTAAGAGGTAGGAGTAATACCCCTTTCCTGCTTGGTGCACGGGGACAGGTTCTATTGCTTTCTTTTGTAACAGAGCCTGTATTTCTTCTCGGAGAAAAGGAACGTGTGCCTTTTTGGGTAGTGTGACTGGGCCGAAGGCTAGTCTGGAGGTTTTTCCGTAAACTCCAGAGTGTGGCCTTGCTCTATGAGCTGAAGAACCCAAGAGTCGGCTGTCACCTCCTGCCACCCTGGCAGATGACAAGCAAATCTTCTGCCCACCTGCTCCCCTGAAAAATCATGACGGGAGAGGGCGGATAGCGAATCATGCAAGGGATGGGCGGTAGGGGAGAGCTGCACCCGAAGCTATCCGGGATTTAGCTAGAGGGGCGGTTGAGGCTTGTTGCGCCCGATGTTTGGTCGGATGTCGGGCCGTCTGCTGTTGCTTCCGCTGCCTCTTCCCTTGGGGCAAAAAGGCTCCTTCGCCTGAAATTTTGGTTGGTACATGGTTTGTACCAGCCGAAGGGCCTTGCCTTTGTCCTGCAGGGTGGTTATAATGACCTGTGCGTTGCCCCCAAAAAGGACGAATTCCCTGAAAGGGGTGTCCTGGATGCCAGACTGTTTGTCTTAGACTAAACCAGGCACTCTTAACCAGGAGGAGCACTGGAGATTGACTGCCAAGGTGGCTCCACATGCAGAGGAGTCGACAGCGTCATAGGTTGCCGTAAGGGAATGTCTGCAGGCCACCTTAGCAAAATGGATCGAATCCGCCAGTATGATTTCAACACAGAGCCTAGAAGGGCTTCAATGGCTGGCTCCAGCTGGACAAACAATGATTTCTGGTAGACCAGCATATGGCCTACATAGTTAAGAGCCCTCATAGCCAGTGTGGAGGAGGAGGAGGAGTAAAACTTCCTCCCAAACTGATCTAACTGACAAAACTCCTTATCAGGAGGAGAGGTGCTCGTGTGACGTGGTTTAGAAGACTGGTCATGAGCAGCCGCAATAATGACCGAATCTGCTTTGGGGTGCACACTGAGGTGGTCCTTCCCCTCTGGAGTATGGTAGGTGTGGTCTGCTTTCTTAGCTACCGCTGGAATAGTGTGCTTTTTGTTGCACCTACACCGTCAATTTCAGCTCCGGCCACGGACCCCCGTACCTCCACCTCTGGAGTTGCCGGAGCTCACCCAGCCACCCCTGACTTACCCCCCCAAGAGGACGGGGTTGCAGCACTGTCCCCTACCAGTGCCGCAACACTAGTAATTGGTTGGGAAGTCGGCTCCAGAGGCTAATCGAGGCCCAGGACAGAGCATCACTGAGATGGTGAGGTGCAGATTTTCCCCCATTTTTCTTGGAGGCTGAGACTGACAATGATGTCCAGCGTCCGCCCCGCCTCCCCCCTGAGACTAAGTGGGCCGCCCGGTGCATGGTACCCGGCCTCCTCAGGGGTGCATAGCGCCGGATGTACTCCCGCCCTCCCAGAGAAGGAAAGCAGTCCCTGGGACACTCCATCCTTCTCTCCCCGGCCGGCCCTCTGATGACCCAGGTTTGTTCTCGAACCCGGCTCGCCTGCATCGCAAGCAGAAATCCAACCGCTGCGTGACGGCCAGCCGCAGCATCCATATTGTTGATGCCAGGTCCTCATAAGGCTTCAACCAGGGCGGGGTAAGGACCAGTGCCGCCTGCATGTCCAGGTGTTCCGCTAGGCGCTACCTTTCGGGGCCCTGTTCGTCGGACTTCCAGTCATAAACCTCTGCAATTTTGCGCAGGAAGTCTAAAAAGGAAGGATTCTCCGGGGGTGATTTCAGGGATACTTTGGGTTATGGCTCCTCTACAGGCGAGGTTAGGAAGTCAGACTCTGCCGATGAGGAAGCATTCGAGTTGGAATCTTTATTTGAGTCCGAAGACCCAGAATCAGGATGAGCTAAATCCCTTGGGCCCAGTGTCGACTTAGCCAGAGGCCGAGCCGATGTGGACTCCTTTGAAGTGAAGAGAAGCCAGAAACTGCCTTGCCGGCTGTATGTTGGGGCTCCTTGGGAGTCAGACGACTACCCAGCTCAGACACCAGTTAAGCCTTGGTCTCCGGCCACCAAGACTGCAGGATGAATCTCAAATCCACCGGAGTCTGAGGTTGTGGAGGCGGAGGAGCCTGATAAACAGGGGGGGGGGGCAGTGGCAAAGCCTGGTGATGGGAACCCTGAAGCATGGTAGTGCATCGACAGATATCCAGGCACAAGGTAAGCAGCCGCGTACCCTGGTGCATGGAACCTTGATGGGGGAGTAACCCGGTGGGTTATATGCTGGGGTCTGAGGTGTCAGATAACCTGATGGCAGGAACCCCGACGGAGGGTACCCTGATGGGAGGCCCAACGGGGCATGGCCTGGTGGAGGGCCCGAAGGAGGGCCCAATGGAGGCAAGCCCGATGGGGGCCTAATGGAGGTGCCCAGGCCCCAATGGGGGACACTGTGGGATGCCATACTCTGATGGTCCTGGTAGGGTCAGATCCGGCATGGGGCTACCGGTAGAGGAGAAGCCCCGATCGCGGTGGAAGCTGGGAACCATCCAGGTTAATGCCGGCTCCTAACCCCAAATCCAGACGTGTGCCTGGGGATCGGCCACCTGGCGGATGCCACTCATCTCCAGTCCCTCTGTTAAAAGGGGAGGGAGGTGGATCCACGTCCTGTGGTAAGGGGGAAGCCCGGTGAGAAGAACCCTCCAGGGGAGGCTGAGAGAGATCCAGCAACTGGGTATCATCGGGGCCCTTGCCAGATCCCCAACGCCAGGTCAACTTATTGGCCAAAACTAGCGCATGAGCATCACACTTGCCGACACTCAACTTATCGGTCGAAGCTGGGCAGGCTCCAGAGTCTCCGGAGGCAGACACAACAGCCTGAGCTGGGCACTCATTGGATGGGCTGATGAGCGTCTTAACTACTCCTTTCAGGACGGCAGACCCTCGTGAGAGATGGGTCTGAGTGCAGCTGAGGTCTGAGTGCAGCCGAGGCCTCAACCGAAGCCGAGGATCCCCAGCAGCCACCAAAACTAGTGGCGGCAGGGGGGCCTGAGGGCTGCTCCTTAGGTGGGGCAGGCTGGGTTGTGGTGGCAGACTTCCCAAAGGAAGAAGACTGCCTTTCACCTGAGGGGCCCGTGGGAAACCTAGGGTGAGAGGACCACCACTCCTGGTCCCAATGTTTCTCCTTCTTTTAATGCCTAGGTTCGGTAGGCTAGGTGGAAGCGCTTCACAACATTTGGAGCTCTTTCTCCATGGTGGGCATGTGTTGCTTTAACAGATGAGCCTTAAGAGCCTGCCTGTGGCACTTCCATGTAGCTGGGTTGAAACTGGTGCAGGGCTCACAGTCCTCGACCTCGTGGTCCAGGCCTAGGTAGAAGAGGTAGAGGGAGTGAGAATCCTTGTGCAGTAGTTGCGCGCTGCACGAAGCACATTTGTTCCTGTGCTCGACGGAAGACAATAATGATATGCACAAAATAAAACAATTGACTGATTTTTTTTTTTTTTTTTTTACGGGAAATAAACAGATACTCATCCGAAATAGCTATCGAAACTGCAGCGTCCGATCTCCGCAAGGTCTGACTGATGGCTGGAAAGAACAGGAAGGCAAGCATGGGGACCACCCACTATATAGGGACACACTGATGTACGTCACGAGACATCAGGTGGGCGGTCCCCCATCAGATACTGCTGGCTAAAGTTTCTGTATGGTCCTGACGCCAGGGGGAGCTCAGTCCTCAAGGTGATTACCTACTGCAAGAGCCCTCTCAAAGTAAGATCTTATGCTTCCAAGGTGTATAAAAAGTAAACCACTCTTATGTTAAAGTGGAAGTAGCTAGCGCTATGGTGCTCACAATCGGAGCAAGCCTGACCAGTCTGGTAACTGGTCAGAGATAGTCACAGGGCTGAACTGACAGAGCAGTAGCCAACAGTGTCACCACTGCACTGCAAGTGTGGCAGCAGTAAGTTTAAAAGGCACAACTCTCGATCCGAGAGCCTAGGGCACATGTCGAGGTAGCCCCATTATTTAGGACAAAGCTGAAGCACATTGGTAGAAAAGTGTGGTAAAGTGAGTACTGCTACTGATCATGGTGTAGCAGCCAATTGGGTAAACGGAGGACTTCAGTCTCATCCAGTGCAGTCAGTCTGGTACCTTTCATGAGCACTAAATTAATCATGAAAATGTAAAAACACAAAAGGATAGCATGTAATTTACTTAACTGCCAATTTTTCTGGAGCACAAAAAAAAAAAAGATTTGTTTGTGCCCGACACAAAATGTTGTAGAGAAAGGGTCCAGCGAACAGCTTCACAGCACTCAACAGAAAGTGCAGCATGATCAGGCACTAGAGAATAGTAACTTGCCTTCTCTGGGCATACCTCCCATATCTTAAATACAGCACCATATGTAACCTCCAGATCCGTCCCTGAATCCTGACTCCACACACCATAGATGATTTCAAACCAGAACACCTTCGGAGTTTGAGTCTAACACAAGGAAATAACTGTAGGGAGTGAGATAATCAAATCTGCAGTGTGAGCTGCCGGTTACGTCTGTCTCGCAGCAGACTGAACAGCTAGTCCTGCTTTTTTGCACTTAATGAAAATAATGGCTCAGCTCTTGGTGCATTACTTTGCCACTTCTTTTTGTCAATCATTGTGAGGGGTGGGGAAGTTGAAGAAAATAAGCCCTAAAATACAGGCTGAGAGAAAGTAGTATTTTTAAATAATAATTCAGAAACGTACAAAGAATAAGTAAAAATACTTTTAAATTGTTTTCTATAGCCAAAAAATTACTTTGGAGAGGGACGCATAACGCAGTGGTTTTTATGCATGACTTAAGCCACAACTGAGAGAAACGGAATAGATGGCTGGCTCTCAAGGGAATGTTTGTGTATATCCCTGATTTACATGTATGCTCTGGACCACATGTGAGATAGTGCTGTGTTGCTAAGAACTTTAGAGAAAACTCTCCCAAGTTGCATACAAATAAATACAATACCAAAGAATAGGAATTTATGAAGCAGATTTGCCTTGTTCTATCACTTAATCAGTTCTTACAATACCATATATGTGGATGTTTGTGAGTTCATTTAGGTACTAAAGCAAATTGCATCACATCACAGCATCCCATATCCATTTACTATGCTATAAAAGTAGAGCATTTCCTTAGCCTGGGTCCCCAGTTGTTAGTCCCTTCATTTTTTAGCACTTAATGACAGCATACTCATCCTTTCGTGTGGGGAGCTCTCATTTAACCATTCCCTCAACAAGTGCCATGGGGCATGTAACAATGGATACAGCTTCCCCATTTCTTTATCAGGCACCAACGAGCATCATGAAAACTGTCCTTGGCAAGGACCATCAGGCCTTGGGTGCTGGGGCATGAGTGCAACTATCAAAGGCAGAGACTCAAGATCTCTGTGACAAAAACTGGGGGTTGAATTTTCACTAGATGCTTAATCATTCATGCCATTTTTATGACTTTTGGCTCTGCCTACTTCCCACCACAATGCTGATACCCCTGGCCACCCCCATCACGTAGATGCACATAAATATAGAATTTGTCAGCAGATAAGGACTGCTTGGCCCACCCAGTCTGCACAGTCTGTCCCAGCCTATACTGCCACTGCAGAACCTAACTGATCTCCAGCTAACCCCCCCCCCCCCAACACCCACACACTTTTCTACTAAGATTCCCCTGTGTCTGTCTATCCCATGTATGCTTGAAGCCCATAACTGTCTTTGCTCTCATGACCTCTGCTGGTACACTATTCCAGGTGTTTACCACTCTTTTCAGTGAAGTACTTCCTCACATCCCTCCTAAACTCACACCAACTCACACTTCCAGCTTCACTACATGCCCTCTTTTCCTGGTGCACCTTCTCTGAAAAATACTCCTTTCCTGTGCCACAGTGGTGCACAACTGTTTTTTGTGGAGAGCCAGACTGAAAACTTTGGTCAAGGCTGAGGACCACTGTAAAATGGCCCAAGGTGACAAATTTCCAGCAAGACATTATTAAATGTACACATAAAAAAAAAAAAAAAATTCAAAACATCTGTCTGTCTTATCTACTGTATCTATCTATCCATCTACGTTACTGAAAACAAAATCAAATAAACAAGGGCTGCAAGGGGAAGCTGCTAGGTCTTTGGGGGCCACAGATCGCTGCTATGGGGGCCGTTTGTGTTGTGCATCACTGCTGTACCATGTTCACTGCCCAAGAGGTATTTACAGGTCTCTAGCATGACCCCCGTCTCTATCCTCTCTTCCAGGGTGTGTATACCGAGATCCCTCGGTCTCTCCTCATCGAGCTTATGATGCAACCTCTGCACCATTTTAGCTGTCATCCTCTAGACAGCCTCTACCATGTCTATGTCTTGCCTGAAATGTAGTCTCCAGAACTGCACACAGTACTCTAGGTGGGGTCTCACCAACAATCTATACAGTGGCAAAACCAGCTCTCTCCCTTCTGCTGGTGATTCCCCTCCTTATGCAGCACCCCAGCATCCCACTGGGGCTGCCTACTACCCTGTCACAGTGGCCATCAACTTGAAGTCATAAGATATAACACCAAGGTCTCCTTCTTGCTTTGTGACCATCACTGCCAACCCCGATTATGTACCCTATTGCAGATTTTGGTGTCATCTGCAGAGAGGCACACCTTCTCTTCTAGCTCTGCTGCAATGTCTCTTATGAAAAAAAACATTGAAGAGGACTGGTCCCAACACGGAGCCCTAAAGTACCCTGCTGGTCACTCTCCTCATTAGAGTGAATGCCATTTACCACCACCCTCTGTCGCCTATCCATCAACCAGTTCCTTACCCAGTTTATCACCTTGAGTTCCACCCCTGTCCAGTTTCCCTCTAAGCCTCCTATATATTATGGTGTTGAAGGCTTTGCTTAAGTCTAAGTAGCCACGTCCAGTGCCTACCACAATCTATTTCCCTGGTCTCCCAATTGAAAAAAATAGATCAAGTTCATCTGACATGACCTCCCTCCCGTGAATCCATATTGCCACAGGTCTTGTAACCTCTTGGAAACAAGATACTCCACTAGCTTTTTTTTTTTTTTTTTTAATAGTGTTTCAATTAACTTCCCCAACACCAGAGTTAAGAATGGCCAGCCTATAGTTGCCAGCCTCCTCCCTGCTGCTACTCTTATGAAGCAGGATTACAACTGTCCTCCTCCAATCCTCTGGAACCACCCGCTTCCAGTGACTTGTTGAACACGGCTGGCAGAGGTGCAGCCAGACAGTACCTCCATGAGCCCCCCTAGCACCCTTGTGTGTATATATATATATATATATATATATATATATATATCCCTGTCCAACCCCATAGCCTTGTCCATGTTCTGATTTTCAAGTCCTCTTGGGACCCTTTCCTCTGTGAACAGACTAGTGTCCACCCCCCCCCCCCACACACACACCTGCTGCTTCTAACTGGTTTATTCCCTTCTCATTCCACTGTGAAGACTGAGCAGAAGTACCTGTTCAGGATTATCTGCTTTCTTCTGATCCTTATCTGCATAGTCTCCCCCTGCCTTTCTTATCCTCTCAATCCCTCCCCTTGTCTGCATGTTTTCACCTATGTATCTGAAGAAAGTCTTGTCCTCATTAGCTACTCCCCTGGCTATCCTTTCTCCTGTTTTTACCTTTGCACCCCTCACTGCCTTCCCTGCTTCCATCTGCATCTCTTTATACTGTACCTCCTGAATGTCACCCTTTAGCCTTGACTTTTGTAGCCACTTCCTTTGAGAGCCATAGTGGTCTCTTTTTCCTCCTGTTTTTGCTCACTTCCTTCATGCAGAGGTTTGTTGCTTTCACTGTTCCTCCCCTCAATTTACTCCACTGTTCCTCTACCCCACCATGGCAATCTCCACTGCTAAACTGTCTCTGAGGCATTCACCCATTTTTTTTTTTTCCAAATCTGCCCTCCTGAAATCCAGGACCCTCGTCTTTGTGTGGTTTGCCTCTGAGGCAGTTTCTGTGTTAAACCACACTGTACAATGATCACTGATCCCCAGGTGGCATCCCATCTTGACATCTGCAACACTGTCTCCGACTGTGAGCACCAGGTCCAGTCTTGTCCCATCTTGCGTGGGCTCTCTGACTAGTTCCTGAGAAATGCCACCTACAGGAAGTCTAGGATGGCCCTGCTTCTAGCAGAAGCTATAGATGGGAGGTACCAATATCTGACAGACTGAAGTCCCCAAACAGCAGCACCTCCCCCCTTTTTGCAATCATCATGATGGCTTCCATTAGTGCCTTGTCCAGTTCTTCACCCTGTGCTGGAGGCCTGTATATCATCACAGTGCGAACAGTGGCTCCAGCTCCTGTCTCCACGTTGCCCCACAGCACCAACCACCCATCCTTTACCCCCAAGTTCCCCTGCACTTCCATCACTCACATAAAGAGCCTGTTAGAGGGAGCTTACATGCCAGGCCATGGCATTGTTCTTTCCCAGATATATAATGTGACACACCTCTATGTCACTGTCCCAATGTAGTACTCCCGGGACTGGGATGTGATCTGAAGTCTTCTACCTCACAGGGCTGAGCTCTACTGCAATTCTACTGGGCTAACCGCAAGTCCCCTTGTGCTAGTCTACATATCCCGATTATGTTTAACAGAATACCTGGATTGTCTTCCATGATGCTGAGTGCTTCTATGGCAGCTGTTGCAAGCATTGGAGGCAAAGACGCTGAAAAACAGTAACCTTGCCCTGAGAGTCGCTAAAAGAAGGAAAAGGCAAACAGAAAACAATGGTGTAAAAAAGTGATCTGTGTTTGTGCAGAAATGAATAGCTGGCATCAGTATGGTATAATGCTCAAAACTAAGCGACCAATGGAGTCATCTTAACAAGTAAAATGCTAATAGCTTCAGAAAATGGGATTTATTGCTTGCCAAGTTTTGAAAACAAAATGCTTTAATGGCAGAACAGTAAACTTTTCAAGATCACTGAAAGCAGCCAATTCTCTAGAGGATCATGCTAAATTAGAAGAGTAATACGCTATACTGGCAACACTTCACAGGACCAGTCAGCTGGCGAAATTTAAGGGATTTCTATTCATCCTAATTAAAAACATGTCAATATTTAATACAGATTATAAAGCTCTGACAGTCAATATCAATCACCCAGAGAGCTTTTACTTGTGAAAATAAAAATGCAAACGGACATACCTGATGGTCAATAACAAAAGATCTTCCGCAACAGAAGCCCCCAATAGAAGCAAGTGAGTTCTCCATATTTGTGCTGATGAGATCAATGTCATCAATCTGCAACAACAAAAAATGCCATATTTAGTTCAACATAGCCTGCTAAGGCTGGCAAAGAGGCGTGATAGCAGGAAAAGCATAGCTGTGGTGACCCCAGTTGTGTGTGTGGTGGGAGGACGACAAAAAAAGCAGTAATATTGTAATAAAAAAATTAGCCTACCTGAAGAAAATGCAGTTATTTGCTTACCCTACTGCCTTAACTTGAAGGGGGTATCTGAATAACATTTCCACCACCAATAAATTCTGAATTAGAATTGGAATATTCCCAATAAGCCTCATACCAAAAATCAGATCTCTAAGTTACTTTGTTTAAAAGTTACAAACCGCTTAGTAACTCTAACTTCACTGTTTTTTGCAGAAAGCTGCGTTTAGTGAAGAGCCACTGATGTCAACTTCAGAGCTCACAGAGTAGTGCTCCCTGTCAAGAACCTTGTATGACTTATTACTACCAAGTAAAATTAAACTGTAGTTGTAGTAAACATTAGAAAAAGGAACACAAACACTGAATGGGTGAGGTGCACATGCAGCTGGACACAATTTTGGAATGTGGCAGGGATTCTGAAATTCGAAATGTAGCAGTGCTGCAAATGTTCAGAAAGTTGTAGAACTATACAGTAATTTCAAAATGAAGTGGGGACACGGAATTTAAGAATGTTGCAGGTCAATACAATTTTGGAATGTGGCAGGGACAAGTAATTTCAGAATAAAATCTTATGTTCTGCCACATTCCAGCACTGCACATCCTCACTACATTCTAAGACTGTGCATCCCACTACACTTAGAGTCTTCTCATCCCCACCACATTCCAGGATTCTCCATCCTCACAGAATTCTCTAGACTGCGCATTGTCACCACACTCCAAGATTGCCTGCCCCGCCACATTCCAAAACTGCATCACTGCCACATACTAAAATTTCTTGTCCATGCCACAATCAGATATTGTGCGTTCCTACCATACTTCAAGATTGCACATCCCTGCCGCTTTTAGAAACTGCATGTCCCTCATTCCAAAATGAAGTCACCCTACCACATTACAGTACAAGATCACATCTCCCGGTCACATTCCAAGCTTACATTCTGCCAACATATTCTAAACCTGCATATCCCCAGCATTATCTGAGACTGCACATCCCTTCTACATATCAAGACTGCATACCTCATCCCAAAATGATGAGTCTTCCCCAATCCTGAGATTGTGTGTTGCCCACCACATTCTGGGAGTGCGCCTCTTCTCCACATTCTGAGATTGCGAGTCCTCACCACATTTAGAGACTGCAACTCTCATTCTCAAATGTTGTCTGCCCACATTCAGAAATAATATCCTTCTCTGCCACATTCCAAAATTGTGTACACGCTGCAGAAATGTACTGCATCCTAATTTTTTGTTTTCCTTCCTTGTCATCGTGCCTTGTTAGAACTAGTAGTAATGTTGATTTCAACTACTAGTCCACATTTGTTATTTACGCACATGCTACTCAGCAGGGCACCTCTTTTTCTCCTTCTGTTTCATCCCTTGTTTTGTCAATGTTTGCAGCTAGTACCTAGCACTACTTAAACAGCTTATGCTATAGTTTTGGCTCATCTTCCTTCTAACCTGTGTAGTTGTCAATACTGACTGCCATGTAAGAAGCGTTCATGACATGGTGTTTCTTTTCTATATGTGTTTTTTCGTTTGTCTTTGTTTTTACTTTTTATTATTCTATACTTTACTAGGATTCCTAATAACTATGGGACTGAGAGGTCTGTACTTGAGATAACGGGCGCTATTTCAGCATCCATTCATTCTCAACCTCTTTCCTACCTCTACTTCCCCCCAGCCACATCTTTGTTTTCCCTATGACTTCTGCTTTGTATTTACGTCACTCTGCAGCTGCCTTTCTCTCACTTGTTATGATCTCAGAATGGGCTTTGTAGAACTATATTTATTATTGTAATTGTAGTGGGCATTATGTAGTACTGTCTTTTCCTGGAGCAAGTGATTTTAATTGTGTGTTCTTATTGATCTGCTCACAAATGAAAACACCCTTGTACTTCAAAATGTGAATACAAGTTTCATTCCAGTACTTAAAAAGGGGGTGCAGTCTATGTGTAGCCACATCCCCTGATGATGCCTTACACTATACAGGTGAAGCGCTGAGGTTTTGTGCCTGTACTGTCAAATTTCGGAGCAAGAATAATTTGTTTAGTGTTACTATACAGACTTCTGTGATTACCATTTCCCATTCGTTGTCATTATCTAGGAGTGCTAGTGTGGCTGCTGCCTCCATACACCTTGCTGAGATTTTATGCTGTCCGTAATTATAACCCCCAAGTCTCTTTCCTCTGTTTTCTCTGCTGCCCTTCTCTCATCTGTCCAATACTCAGGTCTAGGATTCTTCCTCCCATTGTGTGTGCCCTTGCACTTTTTGGCATCAAATTTTAGTTGTTATATGTTTGACCATTTTTCGAGCCTCTCCACATCCCTGACCATATCCATCACCCCTCCGTACTATCAACCCTCCCCCATATTTTAGTGGTGCCTGCAAACAGACGCAGCTTGTCGTTCTTCACGTTTTGTATGTTGGATATGTACATGCTGAAAAGTGCAGCTCCCAGACCTGACTCCCTGGGGGACCCCAATAGTGACCCATCTTGACTCCTGAATATTTGCCGGTCAGAACTACCCTTTGGGTACCTCCTAGCCAGTACCCTTATCCACCGTGACAAATCCGCTCCCCCCAGGTCCCCCAATTTCTTAACCAACCTCTTGTGTGAAACCAATCTGAATTCCTTGCAGAAATCCAAATAAAGGATATCAACTAACTCCGTGAAGCATGAGAGGCAATGTCTTCAGTATGAATGGCATGTGTAGTGATGAGTAAAATCTTTAAAATACTGTGTTAATCTACCACTGGTGATTGTGAAGAGAGTCGGACCAGCCGAGGAGCTACGCTTGCTGCGTAACTCGCTGTTTGCGTAACTGGACGCAGATCATACGTTATGTGAAGGATGCAAGGATGGGCAGAGCTCAAGGAGGGGGGTGCGGGGCACAGCCCCGCATTAAAGCTTCATATTCATTGATTAAGTCTGCTATTGTGTGTGTGATGCTGAACCTACGTTTTCAGCGGAAGGCGGCGTGAGATTCCCGTAGCTTTTTACACTACGCAATTTGGCTGGTCCGACTCTCTTCACAATCGCCCTATCACTCAGATGATACCAAAATATGTAACAGGGTGTATTCCTATTAGGAGGTAGAGAGAAAGTGCAGGGATCTTGGGAAACTCAAGGAGTGGTCAACAGCATGGCAATTGTGGTTCAATGCCACAAAATGCAAAATCACGCATTTAGGGCAATAGGAACCAAAATAGGAAGAGGTCTTGACAGTCACTAAGCAGGAAAGAGACCTTGGGTTTATTATAACTGATGACCTCAAAGTGGCAGGGCAGTGTGACAATGCAGTGGGTAGAGCTAGTGGAATGCTGAGGTGCTCAGGTAGGAGAATATCCAGCAGGAGGAGGGAGGTGGTTGCCAGTGTATTGCTCGCTGGTGAGAACTCACCTGGACTACTCTGTCCAGTTTTGGAGAATGGTAACTAAAATGGTGCAGGGGTTGCATGAGAAACCTTACGCGGCGATACTACCAGGGGGAGTGGGGAGGTCACACAAGATGAATCTGATTTCCTCGGCTGAGTGACGAGGGAAGTAGATTGTGGAGGGCAGTGTACATGTCTTCTCTGGGGTTTAGTATGGCCTTCAACACTGTACCACACAGGAGACTGATAAAGAAACTGAATAGCCTGGGTGTAGAATCCAAAGTGGTGAACTGGGTAAGAAACCGGTTAATAGACAGGCAACAGGTTGGTGGCTAATGGCACTCAGTCTAATGAGGGAGAATGATCAGCGGGGTGCAGCAGGACTCAGTACTGGGACCAGTCCTCTTCAATGGTCTTCATAAGTGACAATGTAGAAGAACTGGAAAGAAGGCTATGCCTTTCTGCAGATGACACCAAAACCTGTAACAGGGTGGACATGTAGGAAGGGGTGGAGAGAATACATGGGGACCTTGGGCAACTTGAGGAGTGGTCAAGAGTATAGCAGTTGGGGTTCAATGCCAAAAAGTGCAAAATCATACACTTAAGGCATAGGAACCCCGGAGCTGAGTGCAGGATGGGGGAGGGAGGGTACTGACAGCCACTAAGCAGGCAGTATAGTGCAGTGGTCTAAGGCTCTGAGCTGCAAATCTGGTGACATCCAGCAGACCAGACCTGGGTTTGAATCCCACAGCTTCCAGTTGCATACTGTGTGACCCTGAGCAAGTCACAACCTCCTTGTGCTCCCAGGTCGCTCCTGCAAAAAAGCTTTCAGCTTAGGGTGCTATACCTGGTTAAACAACTAAATAAAAAAAAAAAAAAAAAAAACTAAGCAGGAAAGGGACCTTTGGGTTATCATATCTGATAACCTCAAAGTGGCAGGACAATGTGATAACCCAGTGCATAGGGTCAGTGGGATGCATACGACGAGTTATTTCCAGCAAGAGGAGGGAAGTAGTGTTGCCACTGTATCGGTAGCTTGTGAAACCCCACCTGGAGTACTGTACCCAGTTTTGGAGGCCATACCTCATAAAGGACATAAACAGGGTGGAGGCAGTCCAGAAAAGGGCACCTAAAATGGCGCAGGGGTTGCATCAAAAGCCCTATGAAGACAGCCTGAGGTATCTCAACATGTACACCTTGGAAGACAGGAGAACGAGGGGAAATGATACAGATCTACAAGTACCTCATAGGGGTGAACAGGGAGCAGGAGGGAAGTCTCCTTCAAATAAGAATGAGCACCAGGGCCAGGGGGGCATGCGATGAAATGGGAGGAGGAACATTTAAGAAGGATGTGAGGAAGTACTACTTCACTGAAAAGATGGTAGATGCCTGAAACAGACTGGCAGCGGAGGCGAAAACAGTGTCGGACTTCAATTATGTGTGGGTTAGACATTGGGGAATATTAGTAAATAGGCAGAGAGGGGGAAGAGCCACTGGACACCAGTTAGGATATGCAGAGACAGATTGGGCAGGGAAAATCTGGGCAGACTGGGTGGGACAAGCAGCTCTGTTCTGAAAAATTCTATGCTTCTACTGTATGTTTTATACTTAAAACTCAGACAGACTCCAAGTACTAATAATAAATATATCATTATTCTGTGTGCTCTTCCTACTAGAGGCATTGCCTCATATGCTTTATGGGATTTGAGCTGCCCCTTGGACTTGAACACTGCGACAGGAATTCATGAGCTGGTTTGAACTTGTTTTAAATTGTATAACCTGCCTGAACTTTGTTCACAGCCTCTGTGGCAGAATTGAAAAATGTATCAAATTTATTTTAAACAACCTTCCATTTATGAAACCGTTATCCACCTCTTGACTATAGTCTCTAGCAGCTTCCCCACAACAGAGGTTAGACTCGCTAGCCTACAGGTCATCCCTAGCATGGCTCATGTAACAGCACCACATCCACTACTCTCCAATCCCTATGCACTACCCATTTGCAGGGACCAATTACATAGATTTTAGAATCCTGAGATGCAAGCCATCCAGTTACACATAGTTGTTCAAAATCAGGTTGGGAAAAGGGACAGGAGAAATTCCTTCATACTTATCGTAATTTCCTTTTCTGTTAGCTCCAACGTTGTCAATGCGGAGTTAATACATATGGCTGAGGGTCCAGATGGTGGTCTCTGCTCAATGATTACTTCAGATTCTAGGCCTGATGACAATAGAGCTAGTGCTGTGAGCACGTTTCTATATGCCCACAGCACTAGAGTTACTGCTGTTGTCATCAGGCTTAGAATAGAACAGTTACGTACTTACCGTAACAGTAGATCTTCCAAGAGAATCTTTCATCAGGCCACACCTTTGGAATATATAGCTGCCCGGCACTAAGACCACATAGAAAATTTTGTAAGCAATCAGCCAGGGGCCACCTGTGACGACGTCATACGTCAGCGTATACATAAATGTGGGTGGCCCCTCCTGTCCTCAGTTCCCAGCTGGAGATCATGCTTGGAGGACCTCCATCTAGGGAACCAGGATAGAACACAGCTCTCCACATATCAGATGAGACAGAGGGCTGGAACGAGTAGCAATGGAGACAGCAGCACCAGAATCCTTTGTCACAATCCCCAAAAAGAAAGGGGGAAGGAAGGTAGGATGGTATGGCCTGATGAGAGAATCTCTTGAAGATATACTGTTACAGTAAGTACGTAACTATTCCACCTTCTTTGAGAATATTTCTTTCATCAGGCACACCTTTGGAATGAGTCACAAGCAGTACCAAAAGCTAACAGTCTGGGCGGCTGGAGCCTATACGCTTATAATAGGCCTTGTAGCACAGCTAGGCCAAACCCAGCTCGTCTACAAGAGGCAATGCCCAGATAGTAATGCTTGGTGAAGGTGTGGACAAGCACTCCATATTGCAGCTGCACAGATCTCTGCAGCAGAAACATTCTGAAAACAAGCTACAGAAGTGGCAAAGCCTCTGGTGGAATGACCATGAACACACTAGGAAGTTCCTTCCCGTACTTCTTGTAACAGAATGTAATACAATGTGCTAGTCATTTGGACAAGAACTGTTTAGAACTGGGGTGCCACCTTTCCCGGGGCAAATGAAAATGAGGGTTACTCACCTATAACCATAGTTCTAGGAGTGGTATATGGTGTAGATCCACATTTCTGGCTGAATCTTTTCCCCTTTAAGAATGGCAGGAAGGTCTTCAAGCTGGCTCCTACCACCCACTTGGATGGTATCTTTCCTCGGCACTGCCCTGTGACGTCAGATCTTACATGCTAGAAACAAGATTTGGTGTGCCATTTATCAGGGGAGGTTGAGTGGGTTATGTGGATATACACCATATTCCACTCCTAGAACTATGGTTACAGGTGAGTGACCCTCATTTCTAGGGATGTGGATATGGTGCACTAGTCACACTTCTGGCAGACTCCTAGCAGTTCTCCAGGAGAAGGGGGGAAAGCCCACACCTCTTATTTAGAGGCCCCAAAACCAGCAACCCAGCGTGACTCAAGGTCGATGTGGTAATAGGAGATGAAAGTGTGTGCTGACTTCCAGGTAGCAGCCCTGCAGATTTCCTGGATAGAGACATCCCTGGAAGCAGCCACTGAGGCAGCAGTAGATCTGGTGGAATGAGCTCTAAGCCCAATGGGTGACTCCCTACCAACCAATCTACAGTAGAGGTCGATGCAGGAGACTATCCACCTGCCAATCGTCCATTTAGCTGCTGGTCTGCCTGGTGCAGCTTCAGCGTAGGTGACAAAGAGCTGCCGAACCTCTCCCCAAACTCCAGCTGTGTGCTCCTTATAGTATGCGAGCACTCGCCGCACATACAGTACAACAAATGGAGCCTGTGCTCGGCATCTAGGGTTGGGTTGGTAAAGTATACTGGGAGGTTAATCACCTGGTTTAGTGAACTTCAAAACAAACTTCGGGAAAACATTTGGGTTGGGGCAGAGGACAACCTTGTGGAAGACCACGTAAGGAGACTCCACTTAAAGCGTCAGGAGCTCCCTGATCCTTCTGGCAGAGGAGATAGCCACCAGAAAGGCAGTCTTCTATGACAGGTGTGACATCTCACACCTGTGCACGGGATCGAATGGCTTGCCCATAAACATCGCCAAAACCAGCAACAAGTCCCAAGGTAGTGGTGGTTCACACACCAGCGGAGACAAGTGGTCAAGGCCTTTGAAAAAATGCCTGATCACCTTCTCCTGCACCACCGTTAGCATACCAGCCCACATCCACTATACAGAGATGGCCGCCAGGTGTGCCTTGAGGTTTGTCGACCGGAGGCCCAACTGGGACAGGGAACATAGGTAGTCCAGGATGCTAGCCACTAGGCAGGACAAGGGGCCCAGATCCTTCCCCTAGCACCAAATGTAAAACCTCTTTCATTTGAAGGCATAGCACTGGTCAGTCGACTCCTTCCAAGAGGCCTCAATGACATGGAGGACCTTGGTGGAGATACCTACAGCCTGGAACTCTAGCCGTTCAGAAACCAGGCTGTCAGGTGCAGGTCCTTCCCCTGATGACAAGAAAGTAAGCCCGGGCAAAGAGGCAGTCGCCACAGGAGCCTGCTGCTGAGGCTGAAGAGATCGGTGTACCAGAACTGCTGCAGCCAGTCCAAAGCCACCAAGATCACCTGTGCCTTGTTCCCCCAAACCTTGAACAGCACCTTGAGGATCAGGGGAAAGAGAGGGAAGGGGTACATGAGGCCTGGGGTCCAAGGCCTCACAAAGGCATACCCCAGCAGTGTTCGGCACTGGGGGGCACAAAACAGCATCAGCTTCTTCTCCAGGGAGGCAAACAGGTTGACCTGGGGAGTGCCCCAAAGGGAGAAGAGGTGATCGACTACCTCCTGGTGAATGGTCTACTTCATGAGATGTCTCATCCACTTGGCTGAGGGCATCTGCAACCTGGCTGGACATGCCGGCCACATGAATTGCCAGAAGGTCAGTGCCCAGACTGCGCACGAGGGTCCAGATGCAGAGAGCTTCCTGGCTCAATGGGAGGTAACATGTCCCACCCTGCTTGTTGAAGCAGTACATAGTTGTGTTGTCAATATGGACCTGGACAACCTGACCACGAACATGTTGAGCAAATGCTGTCAGCGCAAGGCACACCCCACAGAGCTCAAACATGTTGACGTGGCACTGGGACTCCTTGGAGTTTCAGAGCCCATGGACACTGTGGTCACCAAGGTGGGCTCCCCATCCCAGAGAGGCATCGGTCATGAGAGTGACCGCTGGCTCTAGGCGGACAAATGGGACTCCTTCCTGGAGATGTTCTGGGACCAGACACCACTGGATGGCATCCCAAATCACCTGCATTACCGTGAGACTTATCAAGGTGACCAAGGCACTCAGACCACTACCGGGCCAGCTCCCACAGCAGGAGGTGCAGCCTCCAGTGGGCCCACTGGACCACGCTGGTGCAAGTCACCATGTACCCCAGCAGATGCAGGAAGCCCCCGGCAGAGACAAACTGCACAACCCAAAATGATCGGGCAAAGGAGGTAAGATCCTCCGCGCTGAGTCAGGCCTTGGCACAAAGGGAGTCGAGCTCTGCCCCAATGAACTGGATGACCTGCGAAGGAATGAGTTCCAGGCCTTTTGACCAGGAGGCCCAAGGCTGAGTGGGTCTCAAGAGTCAGATCCTGGGACTGTTCAGCCTCGGCCCTGGAGGAACTGGCGATCGGCCAGTCATCCAGGTAAGGGTACACCCGGACACCTTGGCACCTCAGGAAGGCTGCTACCACTGCCATGCACTTGGTGAAGACCCTGGGGGCCGAGGAGAGGCCGAATGGCATGGCACGGAACTCATACAGGATTCCTTCTGAGCTGAACCAGAGGAACTGCCAGTGGGACAGACACATGGAGATATAGGAGAAGGCGTCCTGGAGGTCCAGAGAAACACAGAAGTTGACAGTAGATAAGGACCGCAAGGCCCATTTAGTCTGCCCAATTTTTTTCTACCTTATGAATTTGCCATAGGTCTTTACTCTGTCAATTGCCTAGTTATTCATACTCATCTGTATTGTTCCCTTATGCCTATCCCATGCCTGTTTGAAGCCCTGCACTGTAAACAGGCATGGGATAGGCATAAGGGAACAATACGGATGAGTATGTTCTGCTTGAGGAAGGAAATGATATGTTTCAGTTACCATCCAGAATTTGCACAGCTGTAGATATTTGTTGAGATTGTGCAGATCCAGTATGGGGTGCCAGCCCCTATCCATTTTGGAACCAGAAGATACCTGGAGACAAAGCCCAGACCGAACACGGAGTTCTGGACAAGAGCTGTCCGATCTCCCAGAAGGGTGGACAACATAGGTAGAAGACTTGGTTTGCTGGCCAAGGCACCTAGCTTCACCTGAGCTCTTTCCTTCTAAGACTGCTTGAAAGACAGAGTAGAGAAACTTACCTGAGCAAGGGAGAAGGATTAAGACAGTTTGGCTAAGCAGATTTACTGTGTGGTGGTGTTTTTATTTTTTACTCACAGGGATTGCTACTGCTTGTTGCTAACATTTCATTGCTTTATTTTTTCTCTGATTCAAATTGTTGTTGCTGGTATACCTTCTTCTGCATTATTACAAGGTGTGCCTACAGGTGTGTGCTAACAGATTACTCCTGTAATCTTCTGATTCAAATTGTCTTTTGCAAGGTATATCTTCTGTTACTGCTTTATTTTTCTCTGGAGCAAAGTGTTTCTTACAGTATATCTTCTCTGAAATTATTACAGGTGGTGCTTTACAGGTTTTACAGTTTTATCTAACATTAGGATAAGCTTTCAAGGTTACTGCATTTGTTATTGACTGATTGTTTCTGCTCTTACCTCCTTGTTCTTTCGTCCGTGGTTCTTCTTTTAGGCAGGGGAAGGGCCCAGCCACCCATCCCCATCCCCAACTACCCCACGCTACACTCCTTTTATAGGGTACCACAGTTGTGACATTTCCTGTGGCAGAGCAGGAAGGGGCGGATCAGTGGAGCCTCCACAAGGTGATCTCATTTACAGGGGCACTAGTAATTTAACTTGTTATAACAAGTTAAACAAAGCACAATTAAACCATTATTTGCATTTCTTTTCCTTTTTTTTCCCTTCTAATTACTCTGACTAGGTTACAAACCCAGCAACTTATTTGGAATGGATTTCATTAACTGCAGGTACTGTGGAACAATTTTCAGAAGGACAGTCTTACAGGATTTAGGACACTGTCCTACATGCTGGGCCTTTGGAGATCTTAGGGCTCAGCTCTGGGCAGCATGGGCAGAGATTGCACGCCTCAAATTTCATATTGAAGAGGAAATACATTATAAGAACCACTCGCCATTTCCCCAGCATCCAACAGAAAAACCTCGACCGCAGAGGGTAGTTGGTCCAGGAGGTTGGCAGGTGGTTAGGAGGAGCAAATCAGGTGCCCCATCACTCTCTGCTCTCCAACACATTACCTCCAAAAACCATATAAACACTACAAACAGGTATCTGCCTCTATCTCTGAAATCAAATAAAGGGGCAGAAGACACTGCAGAGCAGGACACTGCAGCACAGGAGCTAGCACAACAAAACTCACCCAAATCAGGAACCAAAACAAAACAAGCACAAAGGAAATCCAAAAAACTTCTGATCATAGGAGACTCCATGATTCGGGAGTTGATACCCATCTCCAGCCAGGGTGATGGTCAGATGTCTCCAGGTACATCAGCATGGAGAGACACTGACCGTATCATAAAATTGTTCACAAAGCAGGAGAAAACATTGATGTCCTAGTACACATAGGGACTAATGATCCGCCAGCCAGTCAGTTGTGGAGACCAAGGAACACCTGACTAGGCTGGGTGACAACTATCATCTATTTCATTCGGCATCTCCTTCTCTGAGATCCTGCCAGTCTGGGGAGAGGGAGCAGATGGACGGAAGGTCAGAGAAGGGGAGATAGGGAGCTAAACACGTGGCTCAAGGACTGGTGCCAGGAAAAGGACACAGATTTGTAGGGAACTGGCAACAGTTCTGGGAGGCGAAGTTCTTAAATTGATGGACTGCATCTGACTAAAGAGGAGTCAGTGCATTGGGGCAGAAGTTTGATGTCTTTGCAGAATATTTAAACTAGCAATGGGAGAGGGTGCAGCACCCCATATGTCGAATGGGAAGAACACCTCCCCTCAGCTAGTGGTCAAACAGGAATTCAGCATGTTTGCCGTTCATTTGCATCACCAGGTAAGAAAAAGGTTTGTCTCCCCATACGACGACAGGGGTAATGCCAAACTTCACCCAACAACTAACACACCAAAATCTGGCCAATGGAAAATCATGTACAAATGCTCACAGCCTGGGAAATAAGATCCCAGACCTGCAGGCAATAATGTCAGAGGCTAAACTGGACATAGTAGCAATTAGTGAGCGTGGTTTACCAGTAACCACACTTGGGAGACTTCAGTACCTGGCTATGTATTGTCTAGAAGAGACCGAGGTGCAAAAGGGGAGGGCCCTGTATGTTAATGAAAATATCAAAGCTACAGAAATTCAGAATACACATAAGGAGCCAGAAGAACTGTGGGTCACCCTGGAAACAGGAAATGGGACAGCCATAAGAACTGGGGTTGTCTACAGGCCCCAGACCAGAGGAGGACATAGACACATTACTGTTAGAAGATATACAAAACATGACAGCTAAAGGGAGGTTCTGATAATGGGAGACTTCAACATGCCAGATACAGATTGGTCAATACCAGCAGGAACATCTGCCAGAACTAGACTCATAGTGGATTCCCTGCAGGGGAGGGCTTCAAACAACTGGTACAGCAACCCACAAGAGACAGGGCTATCCTACATCTAGTACTGACTAACAAAGAAGGGATCACAGATCTCCAGGTGAAGGTCACCTGGGGCCAGTGACCATCACATGGTATGGTTCAATTTGGCTACTACATCTAAATCATCCCATTCCAAGGCAAAAATATGGGACTTCAGAGGAGCTGACTTTGATAAGATGGCCAACAGAGTTAAGCTAGCCCTGGCAAAAAGAAACACAGGTGAGGGGGTACAGGCAAAGTGGGCAAGCATTAAGGATGCAATACTTGAAGCAACATCCCATTGTATTAGACAGAAAAGGAAGTGCAAAAGAAGAAGGAAACCACTTTGGTTCTCAAATACAGTAGCAGAAAAGGTCAGAGCCAAAAGACTGGCCTTCAGGAAATATAAGGGAACACAGCGGGATGAAGATAGGGAGGCATACCAAACTGCCCTAAGGGAAGCAGGTAAGGCAGTAAGGCAGGCAAAGTCCCAAACTGAGGAAACACTAGCACGAACAGTAAAGAAGGTGACAAGACTTTCTATAGATACATTAGTGAAAGGAGAAAGTCCAGAGGGGTATTGCTAAGCTTAATGGAGAAAAGGGAGCATGTGAGGAGGAGGACCCTGTAAAGGCATCTATCCTAAATAGATACTTTTCCTCAGTATTTACTGAAGAGAAGGTAGGGCAGGGCCCACAGCTCAGCATCATAGACACAGGGGGGAAGGAGGTGAGCACTACTCCCTTCACAAAAGAAAGGGTCCTACAACAGCTTGCTAAGCTCAGGGTGGATAAGGCAATGGGACCTGATGGCATACATCCCAGGGTACTTAAGGAGCTAAAGGAGGAACTAGCAGAGCCATTAGCAGAATTGTTTAGTGAGTCTCTGAGCACAGGAGAGGTCCCAGAAGACTGGAGAAGGGCTCATGTGATCCCGCTCCACAAGAGTGGTAGCAGGGAGGAGGAGAACTACAGACCGGTCAGTCTTACCTCAGTAGTGGGCAAGATTATGAGGCACTCCTTAAGGAAAGGATAGTGCAACACCTGGAATCCATAGGGCACAGGATCCAAGACAGCATGGGTTTACAAAAGGAAGGTCCTGTCAAACTAATCTCATAGATTTTTTGACTGGGTAACAGAGTGGTGGACCAAGGGGAGCAGTTGATGTCGCCTACCTTGACTTCAGCAAAGCTTTGACACTGTTCCACATAGAAGATTGATAAATAAGCTGGGTAGGCTCAGGGTGGGTCAGAAGTTGGTCAACTGGGTGGCAAACTGGTTGACGGCAGAAAACAGAGAGTGGTGGTAAATGGTATACAGTCAAGAGATGCAAGTCACAAGTGGGGTACCTCAGGATCAGTCCTGAGGCCAGTCCCTTCAACATCTTCATTAGTGACCTGCCAGATGGACTAGAGGGTAAGGCTTGTCTGTTTGCAGATGACACCAAGATCTGCAACAGAGTAGATGATCCAGATGGGGTGGGCAGAATGAGAAGAGATCTGGATAAACTAGCAGAATGGTCAGAAGAGTGG
The DNA here is from genome assembly GCA_016271365.2 of Neoceratodus forsteri. Taxonomy (NCBI): domain Eukaryota; kingdom Metazoa; phylum Chordata; order Ceratodontiformes; family Ceratodontidae; genus Neoceratodus; species Neoceratodus forsteri. The sequence goes on along the minus strand of CM057454.1, from coordinate 160,199,346 downwards.
CAACTGGATTTAATGCAAAGAAGTGCAAAATCATGCACATAGGGAAGAGAAACCCTGAAGCCACCTATAGGCTGGGAGGGGAGTTGCTAGCAGTCACAAAGGAAGAAAGAGACTTGGGCATCATCATCACTGATGACCTAAAGTCATCCAAGCAGACCTCTAAAGCAGTAGGTAAGGCTAGGTGGGTGTTAGGGTGTATTAGTAGGGTATCACAAGTCGTAAGAGGGTAATAATCCTCTGTACAAGACACTGGTTAGGCCCCATCTGGAGTACCGCGTGCAGTATTGGAGGCCACACCTTCACAAGGACATTAACCAAATTGAGGCAGTCCAGAGAAGGGCAACCAAAATGGTGCAGGGACTGCATCAGAAGACATATGGAGGACAGATTAACGGAGCTCAATATGTATACCCTTGAGCAAAGGAGGGAGAGGTGATATGATCAAGGCATTCAAACACCTTAAGGCATAAACAAGGTGAAAGAGTCTAACATGTTTAAATATAAGAAAATAGCAGGACAAGAGGACACAGCATGAGATTAGAGGAGGCCGATTAAGGGGAATGTGAGGAAATTCTTTTCACAGAAAGGGTGGTGGATGCATGGAATGGCTTACCACAAGAAGTGGTGGCTATGAATACAGTGCAGGGCTTCAAACAGGCATGGGATAGGCATAAGGGAGCAATACAAATGACTATGAATAGATAGGCCACTGACAGAGCAAAGGCCGATGGCACATTTATAAGGTAGAAAAAGAAATGGGCAGACTGGATGGGCCTTGAGGTCCTTATCTGCCGTCAACGTCTATGTTTCTATGTTTCCACGGGCACCTCCTCCCCTGGGGCATGGGCTCTGCTGGGCAGGAGAGCATCGAACTCCAGAGGCAGATCCTGGCTGACCGCCTTGAGCATCCACCTATCCAAGATAATGGACCAGGAGGAAGCGAAGTAGCAGAGCCAGCCCCTCCACGGGAGGTCCGGGGTGGGCAGGAAGGAGATGCCCCTCAACCCACTACTGGGTAGTTTTGGAAGTGAAGGCGGGGTTAGCTGAGGAAGCAGCTGACCCTCGGCCTTCGGACTTCTTTGGCGGCAGAAGAGGATTGCTTTGGCCAAGGCTGCCAGGCCTGCTGCTGCCCCACTGGGGGGTGAGGTGGTCGGGCCGCAGCAACAGAGTACAGCCAAAACTAAAAGGACCTTTACTTTTGTTTCTGGCTCTTAGCACCCTTCTGGGTGGATGTGACGGAGTCCAGGGTGGCGCTAAGACTTCTCAATACAGGTGAAATGGTAATCCATGTCAGACCTGAACAAGTCGGTGCCCCCCCAAAAAAGGGACATCCGCCAACTTGAGCTACATGTCAGCTGTAAAGGTCAAAATCTCCAGCCATGCCCTGCAGTGCATAGCCACCGCCAAGGCCACTGACTTGGCACGAGTCACCAAAGTCTAGGGCCATCTGGAGCTGTCTGGCAACAGCGCGATCCTGGTTATGGACCAACTCCACCAGCAGCTGCAGGTCAGCTAGGAGATAACCTAGTCCAGGGTACCCAATAAAGCATGGGCAAAGTGGGCCATCAAAAGGGCCAAAGTAGCCTGCTGAAGGCCTAGGGACGAGGCCACACAGACCTTTTTGTCCGTGTGGTCCAACTTCTTAGACTCCTTGTCAGGAGGTTTGTCAACAACCTTGACATTGCCCATGCACTGAATACAGAATACCCCTCGGCCAAGGGGTGGTCAGTGAACCCCAAAAGGGACCCAGTGGGCACTGCATATTTGCAGACCACACTGGCCAATGGCATAGGGCAAGGATTTCTGTCAAGGGATACTTGGCCCACTTCCAGACAGGCTGCAGGGGGATCCCCGTGGATTCAGAAATCAAACAAAGCAGGGCCCCAAAGGAGGTAGGCTCCTGCTCCGACAAGAGATGCTCACCGGATTCATGGTCGAAGCCCAGGGTCTGATGACAATGCATGGAGGATTCCTCCAAGTTGGAAGACTTCTCAAACACCGGCTAAGTACCCATATCCCTGCTGACAATGTGAGGTTCGTCGGCCTGGTTGATCTTGACCGAGATCCAACTGGGAAGTCCGCGAGTCAAGCATTCAGTCTTAGGAAGAGGCCCCTCCTTGGGCAGAAGAGTACAGGGTTCACCCGATAAGGCAAAGCCAGCATAGGGCTAACGGCAGGGTGGCAGGCCCTGGGGTGGCAACGAAGCACCGGAGCAGGTCAAGGCATGGGGCGAGGCATGCAGCTGGTGCCGAGAAATACTGTTGCCACATGAACCTCGTAATGGTGCCACATTTTATAGCGGAGCCTGTCCTCCCCCGAAGTGGAAGAAGATGAGGAGTATCGGGCGTCTCTTCACCAAGTGTCAACAGTGGGACTGATGGCTACGTCAGGAATCGCTCGACCTTGACCACCAGGGCACTGGTCGGCATGGGGAAGTGGGAACAGGCAAAGGATGCCTGGAATCACCTGATCGGTAGGGCTCCAGAGGGGAAGGAACTGGGTCTGCAGACTGATCTGGTCCTCCTTGGGAAATATCAGACAGGACCAAGGTCCTGGAGAGAGAGAATCCTACCCTAGTCCAGCAAGAACAGGTTACTCACCTGTAACAGTAGTTCCAGGAGTGGTATATGTTGTTCATCCACACTCTTTGGCATGTCCCTTTCCCCCTTAAGGATCACTGGAAGTCTTCAAGCTGTCTCCTCCCACCCATGCAGGTGGTATATAGCTCGGCTCCACCCCATGACGCCAGATATTAGCCCACTGGAAGGCAGGTTGTGTGCGTCTGCAGCCGGGGAGGTCGGGTGGGTCAGAGTGGATTAACAACATATACCACTCCTAGAACTACTGTCACAGGTGAGTAACCTCTTCTTCTAGGAGTGTGGATATGTTGTTCATCGACATTCTTTGGCAGACTCCTAGCAGTTCTCGGGGAGGAGGGAGGCAAGGTGCACACCCCCTACTTAGGGAACAAAGATTGGAGAAATGAGGCCCCAAGACCAGCATCTCGACGTGACTCAAGGTTGATGTGGTAGTGGGTGATGAAGGTGTTTGCTGACTTCCAAGTAGCAGCCCGACAGATTTCCTGGATAGGGATGTCCCTGGAAGCAGCCACCGATACAGCAGTACGGCGGGTAGAATGAGCTCTTATCCCTCTGGGAAGCTCCTTGCCCGCCAACTCATAACACAGACCTATGCATAATGTAATCCATCTTGCAATAGTCCACTTCACTGCAGGTCTGCCAGAGGTGGCTTCAGCGTAGGTAACAAACAGCTGGCGAACCTCTCCCTGAATTTTCACCATCCTCTCCTTGTAATAGGAGAGAGCATGTCTCAGGTCCAAAGTATGGAGTCTGTACTCGGCCTCCGAGGTGTAGTTAGGGTAGTATACTGGAAGAGTTAACACCTGGTTAAGGTGAAACTCTGACAACACCTTCGGAAGGAATTTCAGGTGGGGGCATAGGACAACCATGTCCCTGTGGAAGACCAGATAAGGGGAGTCTACCGAAAGTGCCTGGGGCTTCCCCTGTCCTTCTGGCAGATGTGATAGCCACCAGGAAGGCCGTCTTCCACGACAAATGTGACAACTCACACTTGTGCATTGGTTCAAATGGCTTGCCCATGAGCTTTTCGAGTACCAGCAGTAGATCCCATGGAGGTGGAGGTTCACGCACTGGAGGAGATATGTGATCCAGGCCTTTGAAAAAGCGCCCGATCACTGCCTCCTGCACCACTGTCGGGTGACCGGCCCATACCCGGTAAGCAAAGATGGCTTCCAAGTGCACCCTAATGGTCGATCACTGGAGACCCCCTTTGGAGAGAGACCAAAGGTAGTCAAGAATGTTAGCCACTGGACAAGATAAAGGGTCCAGGCCCTTACCCTGACACCAAATGGAAAACTTTTTCCATTTGAAGGCATAACATTTCCTGATCAATTCCTTTCTGGATGCTTCCACCACGGTGTAGACATCTTCAGAAAAACCCAAAGCCTGGAACTCTAGCCGCTCAGGTACCAGGCTGTCAGGTGCAGGGACTGAAGGTCCGGATGGAATACCTTCCCCCGATTGAGTGATATCAGGTCCGGGCATGTGCAAAGCCGCTCCGGGTGCCTGCGGCTGAGGAGATCTGGATACCAGAACTGGCGTGGCCAGTCTGGGGCTACCAGGATCACCTTCACCCTGTCCCTCCTCACCTTGAGGAGCATCTTGTGGATCAAGGGAAATGGAGGAAAGGTGTAGAGGAGGCCTGGGGTCCACGGCCTCGAGAAGGCATCCCCCGGCAGCGAACCCTGCTGAGGGGGGTGGGCATGAAACAGACTCCAGCTTGGTGTTTTCCCTGGAGGCAAAAAGGTCCACCATCGGTTTACCTCAATGGGAGAACAGGCTGTAAGCTACCTCTGAATGGAGAGACCGCTCATGGGATGTCTGTCCTGGTCAGCTGATAGCATCCGCCAGATAGTTTGAGGCTCCTGTCACATGGATGGCTAGGAGATCTGCCTCCAACTGGCTCATGAGGGTCCAGATGCAGAGCGCCTCCTTGCACAGCAAACGGGAGTGCGTGCCACCCTGTCTGTTGAGATAGTACATGGTCATGGTATTGCCGTCTGGACTTGCACCACTTGACCCCCAGAGCTGAGGAGCAAAAGCTGACAGTGCCAGTCTGACTGCTCTGAGCTCCAACAGGTTGATGTGGCATCGGGACTCCAGAGCCAGTGGGCCCTCTTCATCCCCCATGTGGGCTGCCCAGCCCATGAAAGAGGCATCGGTCATGAGGATGACCGTCAGCTCGCGGCGGACAAACGGGATCCCTTCCTGCAACCAATCTGAGGTGGTCCACCATTGGAGAGCGTCCCACATCTTCTGGGTTACAGTGACCAGCTGGTCAAAATGACCGAGGTGCAGAGTCCACTGGGCGTCCAGCTCCCATTGGAGGGGGCGCATGTGCAACCGGGCCCAACGGACCACTGAGGTGCACGCCGCCATGTAACCCAGAAGGCGCACAAAATCCTGGGCAGGGCGCAAGTGCCCAACCAGAAATGATTGGGCAAAGGAGGAAAGAACCTCCACCCTGTCTGCTGGCAGCCGAGCTCTGCCCCAATGAAGCCCATCACCTGAGACAGCACGAGTTCTGACTTGGCCTCGTTGATCAAGAGGCCGAGTTGTAAGCAGGTCTGTAGGGCCAGGTCCCTGGACCTCTCCACCTCCTGTTGGGTGGATCCTGCTAAGAGCCAATTGTCGAGGTAAGGATAAATCCTGACCCCCCCCCCCCGAGATGGGCTACCACCACTGCAATGCATTTGGTGAAGATCTGAGGGGCCGATCACAGGCCAAACAGCATGGTTCGAAACTCGTACAAGGTCCCTTTGACCCTGAAGCGGAGGAACCGCTGATGGGATGGATGAATTGGAATCTGAAAGACTGCATCCTGCAGATCCAGTGAACAGAACCACGTTTCGCTCCAAGGATGGTATGATCTGGGACAGAGTGACCATCCAAAAGGTGCATGACCTGAGATATTAATTCAGGTCATGCAGATCTAGAATGAGGCGCCAGCCCCCCGTCCACTTGGGCACCAGGAAGAACCTGGAGACAAAGCCTGGGTCTGCTGGAGGATCCACCACTGGAGATGCTGCCTCACTGAGGAAGAGCTGAGCAATGTCGTCTCTGAGAGCCGACTGGGTCTGAGCGGATATTCGTTCCTCCCGAGGGGCGTGGGCTCGCTTGGAGGGTACTGCTCGAATTCCAGAGGCAATCCCTGACCGATCACTTCCAGAAGCCACCTGTCTGTGATAACGGACCAGGCGGAAAGAAAGTGGCGGAGCCGGCCCCCCACAGGAGGACCCAGAGCTGGTGTGACAGGAGCGGGGTCAGCAGCTCACTCTCACCTGCCCCGTTAATGAGCATGCTTGGAGGAAAAGGATCCAGGACTAGAACCTTGGCCTACTTTATGGGCCTGCTGGGGCCCCTGCTTGGGTCGAGGGTGCCAAGCTTGAGCCTGCTGCTGTTGCTGGTGCTGCTGTCCACCTTGAGAGGAGGACTGCTAAGTCTCAGGGGCAGAATGACGAAAAGGCTTTTTCGTCTGCTGGTTCTTGCCTGATGAACTCTTGGCAGAGGTAACATCCATGGTGGCACTGGACTGCTCAAAACACTGAAGGTGACTGACCACTCCTGGGCTGAAGAAGTCAGTCCCAAGGAAGGGTACATCAGCTAACTTATGCTGGGTATCCACCTGGAAGGAGGAGAGCCTCAGCTGAGCCCTGTGATGAGAGGCAACTGCGGCAGCCATCGAATGGGCACAAGAATCCCCAAGGTCCAAGGCCATCTGGAGCTGCTGTTTGGCAACAGCTCAGCCCTGATCCTGGACCTGCTTGACCGTGGTCTGCATGTCCATGGGGAGATGTGGGAGGACCTCGTCCAACAACCCCAGAAGGGAGTGAGAGAAGTGTGCCATGATGACAGCCGAACTTGCCTTATGAAGGCCCAAGGAGGAAGCCGCATAGACCTTCCTGGCTGAATGGTCCAAGAGCTTGGACTCTTTATCAGGAGGTCAGTCAGTGTCGGCAGAACTGCCAGTACGCCTGAACACAGAGGCAGTCACCAGGCTCTCAGCCAAAGGGTGCTCTGCGAACCCCGCAAAGGACCCCATGGGCACCACGTACTTGCGGGCCACGTGGGCAGACGGAGCTGGACAAGAGGCAGGATGCTGCCAAAGATCTAAGGCCGGTCCAGCAATGGCCTTGGCCACAGGAAAGTTTTCCGTCGGGGTATCCCTTCTTGAGGATGTCAGTGACAGGGTACTCTGCCTTTTTCTGGACAGGCTCCAGGGGCATCCCTGTAGATTCAGAGATGAGGCGGAGGATCCCTTGAAAGGACGAGGGACCTTCCTCCGTCTCTAGGCCAGCGGTCCAATCATCATCCCTGGATGTGAATGAAGACCGGTGACGTCTGAATCCAAAGAATCCGGATACAATGGCCTATTGCCCATGTCACCTTTACTCGCCTAGGGCAGTCTGGGTGACTGTGACGGACACCAGCCGGGAAGCCAGAGTCCGTCTGTCGACCTTGAAATGAGCCCTCCACAGGCTGCTTGGGGCGGTGGTTCCACCACACAGGTGGAGAGACCGTATGGGCTGAACAGGTGGTCTTGCCAGCTCTGCAGGCTGGGAACCAATGTGATCTGCTTCGCCGGGAGGCGAAAGCCAAGTAATGGCCGGAGGAAGCCGTGGTAGGCTTATGCCCTGACAGAATCAGCTGCTGCCACATGAGGTCCTTGTAGCGCTGATGGAGTTTCCGACGTAGCCTCTCTTCATCCGAGGAGGATGAGGATGACTGATGGCATTGCCTCCTCTTAGAGCGCTTGTGGCTCTTCCTCGGCCTGTCGGACAAGGGGGTCCTAGACCTCGACCAAGATCGGGCAGGCTGACTCGGTCGGTTGGGAGACACTGGTGGGGCAGGTGACTCCCCGGAGTCTGGGATTGGATCCTCGACGGGGACTCCAGCAGGCTTGGTCACCTTATCGGGGAAGACAAGGACCGGAGTCCTCTCTAAAGAGACGGCGACCAGAGTCGACAGGGGATCGATTGGATCGATGACTATTTCAACCTCACTGACCACATCCTCGGTCGGCTGACCTGACGGAAGGTCCGAGTAGCCAGCAGCCGAAGAAGCGAGCTCGACTGAGATTGAGACCGCATGCTCCTGGGATTGAGACCTTTCTCTGTCCCAAGAGTGCCTTTGTCGAGACGAAGACTTGCTTGGATCCTTATCCCGATTACGGGATCGAGAGGAGTGCAGGCCCGCTGGCACCTCCCCCTTGGTGGGGAGAGACAGGCACAATTCCCAGAAGGTACCCGAGAAGGTGGAGCTCAGGTCGAGTGGAATGAAGAAGCTCCGGGAAGAGCAAGCTGCTTCTTCCTCGAATGCTTTCATGCGTTACAATTGCTCAGTGGATACTACAGCTGCGGAAACCGCTCACCTAGCCTCTTTTGATTTCACCAGAGGATTCCTCTTCTCTAGTCTCCCCAGTTGCAAGCATGCAAGACAGTCATCCAGGACTTTGGGATGGAAGGCCAAGCAGAAACTGTAGGATGAGGTGTCATGGCCGACACAGAGGCAGTAGACACATGCGGAGTGGGGATCGGTACGTGACATCTTTTGGCCGCACGAGCACCGGCAAAATCTGGGGTTAGACTTTTCTTCCATAATCGAAGATGCAAAAAGGCGATCGCTAACTCGAAAGATATAAAGTTTTGGCCAAACCAAAGGTTTGAAAGCCAAGGTCTAAGAAATGCGTGAGCACAAGGGTGGCAACCTGAATCTTCCAGTGGAAAGGAAGATCTGGTGTCATGGGGCGGAGCAGAGGTATATACCACCCGGGTGGGTGGGAGGAGCTAGCCTGAAGACTTCTGGTGATCCTAAAAGGGGAAAGGGACATGCCAAAGAGTGTGGATGAACAACATATCCACGCTCCTAGAACAATGGGTTGACCTGGTTGAGAACTCTCCAAAATAAAATTCAGGTCCCAAGCTGGGACTGGATTTCAAATGGGAGGTTTTATATGCAAAATGTCTCAAGAACGTACAGGCTACGTCCAACTAAGCAACCGTACATCCCTACACAGGCACAAGGAAAGCTGATATAGTGATCAAGTGCACTTTGATTGAGGAATACTGCAGTCCTAAATCTGATAAGGACAACAGGTACTCTAGAACCTGATTGACTAGACAGGTAAATGGATTCAGGTTATGTGAGGTGGCCCATAAAGCAAACCATTTCCATTTCATGGTCATGGAGTAGGCATATTAGGTGGACAGTTTTCGTGCAGCCACCAGAACATCAGCCACTTTCTGTGATGCCCCAAAGCGAGCTATGGCTGTCTTCAGGAGCCATGCATGCAGACGTGGGGACTTCAAGCTTGGGTGGACTAGTGTTCCCTGTTCCTGTGAGAGCAGACCCCTGCACAGGGGCAGAGGTACTGGGGTGGGTCCACTGCCAGCTGTTCCAGCTGAGGATACCAAATCTGCTGAGGTCATAGTGGAGCAATGAGAATTAGAGTTGCTCCCTCCTATCTGCAACTTGAGTACTACTCTCTAAATTAACAGGAAGGGAGGGAAGGCATACTGAAACCTCCCTTTCCAGGAGAGGAGCAACATGTCTTGCCAGAAAACTCCAGGCCCTGGAGTGAGTGAGCAGAAACACGGCAGTTTTGCACTGTGTGGGGATGAAAAAGGTCCAACTCTGGATGACCCCATCTTTCGAATAGGTCATCTAACACTGAGGCCAACAGTTCCCACCGGTGCATCCTGGACTGTGACCTACATAGCTTGTTTGCCAAGACATTTTGGATGCCTGGAACATGTACTGCTGATAGTTCTAGACCATGTTCTAGAGCCCAATACTAAACTCTCACTGATTCCCTGCACAGCATGTAGAAATGAGTCTCCCCCTTGTTTGTCGATGCAATGCATCACACTAACACTGTCCATCAGAGGACCTGGGAAAAGTGGTTCTAAAAGGCCTAGAGTCTGCACTGGACCACTCATTTCCAGAACATTGATTTGCAAAGCATGCTCCACCTGGCTCCACGTACCTTATGTCTGTAGAGGGCCAAGGTGAGCTCCCACATCTGTGATGAGGATCTGAAGAGGGGAAGGAAGGAAGTAATATGGAAATTACATACCTACCGTAATTCTTGATCTTCTTGGACGAAGTCTCCACCACTCATTCACACTAATGGGAGTTCGCCAGAGGCGCTAGGACCCAGTGGGAGCAAACTTTTTCAAGAGGGTCGGCGCCTGAGATGGAGCCGTGAGGAAGTGGCACTGTGAGACCCGGCTCATGTGGTAATGACTATCTCAGCGTAGACACCACAACAGCTTCAATACCTTTTTTTCAAGGAGGTGCAGCGTTACTAACCTAGAAGGACTAAGCTAAGAATTGGACATAAGACAGTCCGAATGACCCATGTAAGAAGGGTCAACAATAAAGTCTTCACAGCTCAGCCATTGAGGGAGTGAAGACAAAAAACAGAGAAGTGAGCTCGGGGGATGGTGGGTGGGCGTGTGAATAAGTGGTGGAGACTTCGTCCAAGAAGATCAAGAATTATGGTAGGTATGTAATTTTCATATCTTCCTGGACAGTCTCCACCACTCATTCACACTAATGGGAGAGTGCCGAGCTCAATAACCCCCCCCCAGAAACAGATGGCAGGAGATAAAGAGCTCACATACTTAGGACAGAAGTCCGTTAAGAATGGTCCTGCCAAATGACAGATGTTGTCTGGCATGGATATCCAAGGCATACTGCTTTACGAAATGTCACGAGAGTCCAAATAGCCACGTGCAAATATCTGTAGGACGGGCACGTCAGGATTTTGCCAGAGATGCCGCAACTGCTCTGGTAGAGTGAGCGTACAATCTGCCTTCCAGCTTGACCTGTGCCACAGTATAGCAGTGGCGAAGGCATGCCACCAGCCACGCTGAAATACATCTGATAGCGAAAGGTTGACCCAGCCATGTCTTGCTGAAGGAAACATACAGTTGTTGAGCTTTGCAAATTTCTTTTGTTCTACCTAGATACAACCACAACGCTCTCTTAACATCCAGTGAATGAAGGGTACGCTCCCTTCATTCTGGAAGTTCGCAAAGTAGGTAGGAAGGACTAAAGGTTGGTTTAGATAGAATTCTGAGACAACCTTAGGGAGAAACTTAGGATGAGTACTAAGATCTACTTTGTCCTTGTGAAATACAGTGTATTGGGGGGGTCTGTGACTAGTGCACGTGTTTAGAAACTCTACAGGCCGAAGTAATGGCCACCAGGAAGGAAATTTTTCAAGTGAGGAACTTCAAGTCGCAAGTAGCTAGAGGCCCGAAAGGTTTACGAGTGAGCATGTCTAGCACAAGGTTAATGTCCCAGGCTGCGACTGGACATCCGATAGGAGGTCTAGTATGCAGAATACCCCTAAGAAACCTCAACTACAGGCAACTGAGCCAGTGACATGGAAAGTACCGGCTCATGATATGCCTAAATGGCACAAACATTAACTCTGACTGTGGAGTACTGCAGACCTATATTTGAGAAGTCTTAAAGATACTCTTAAGACTTTATTCGATGGGCAGGAAAAGAGGTTCCAAGAGGATTTTGCACACCAGATAGAGAAACGTCTCCATTTGGCTGTGTTGGTTTTTCTAGTGGCCGGCTTATGCGCAGCCAAAAGAATATCAAACTCTTCGAGAATCATTGATCCTATTCACCTCTATCTCTTCAGGAGCCAAGCATGAAGGTGAAATGACCTCAGGTTGAGATGGCCACAGGACCCTGGATCAGAAGGTTCGTCTAAAGGGGAAGTGTCTTCGGGGGTTCTGATAGACTGTTGAGTAGCAGAAATCATATCTGCCGAGGCCAGAAGGGGGCAATGAGAATCATTCTGCCCCTGAGACTCCAATTTGAGAAGTACCTTCTGAATTAGAGGAAGAGGAGGAAAGGCATATAGAAAGCGACTTGTCCACTGCAGCCTGAACTCATCTTCACAAAAAATGCCAGGTCCTGGATTTCTGGAGCAGAAGAGAGGCAGTTTTGCGTTGACTGGGGACGTATAAAGGTCCAGGTCTGGAGTTCACCACCCTTTGAAGAGTGACTGAATGATGGTTAAGTCGACAGACCACTCATGAGGATCCGTCTCCGTTCTGCTGAGACGGTCTGCCAGCTCGGTTTGTACTCCTGGCAGGTAAACTGCCTGAATCAGTGCATTGTGTTCCAGGAACCACTCTCACACTCTCATTGCTTCCCTGCATAATGGGTAAGAGTGTGCCTCGACCCGTTTGTCGGTGTAGTACATTACTGCTTTGTTGTCCCTTTGAAGGAGAATGTCCTTGTGACAGAGTATGTTTTTCAAGGCTCTGACTACATAGAGGATGGCTCTCATTTCTAGGACGTTTATGTGAAGTTGGGACACATCCTCAGTCCATGTACCCTGGGTGTGGAGATCCTGGCAGTGGGCTACCCAACCCATCAGGGACACGTCTGTGGTAATGGAGATCTGATGATCCAGAGGGGCAAAGGGATATCCTTCCAGAAGATTGTCCTCCTGAGACTACCAGGCGAGCGACCTCTTCAGAGGCTCCGTCACCTTGATGAAAAAGGACTGAGGGTGAGTGGTTGGGGACCACGGAGTACTGAGCATCCACTGAGAGGTTCTCATGTGGAAATGAGCTAAGGGTACAGTGAACACCGAGGATGCCATGAGGCCCAGCATCAGTTACATCAAGATAGCTTGAACTGAGCTGTGTTCTCTGATGTATTGGGCCATCTATAAGATGTCGCTCCTTCTGTCCTCTGGAAGAAAAGCCTTTGCACAGGAGGTGTCCAGAAGAGTTCCTATGAAGAGGAGCTTCTGGGAGGGCTGCAACTGTGACTTGCTGAGATTCAGCAGAATTCCCATGAACATGAGGAAGTCTGAGGCCGTGGCCACGGCCTCCAGAGTCTCTTGCCTGAAGGGACTTGATAGGAGCCAGTCATCCAGATAAGGGAACACTTGTATTCCAATTTTTCTGAGGTGCACTGCAAGAATAGCGCAACACTTTGTAAAAACTTGAGGTGCTGAGGATAGCCCAAAGGGCAGGACTCTGAACTGATAGTGTTGACCCAATGCCACGAACCTTATGTATTTGTGGTGCTTTGGGTGTATGAGAATGTGTTGGTAGGCATCCTGCATGTCCAGCGAGGTTAGCCAATCGTATCGATGAAGCAAAGGTAGCAGGGTACCTAGTGATATCATCCTGAACTTCTCCTTGTGAAGGAACTTGTTTAACTTTCTGAGATTCAGAATGTGGCACATGCAGTCGGTTTTCTTCGGGACCAGAAAGTAATGGGAGTAGAAACCTGTGTTTCGTTGATCCAGTGGAACTATTTCTACTGCCCTGTTGTTCAGAAGGCCTTGCACCTCAGAAGCAAGAAGGTCTGACTGTACTGCTGACAGCCTGGGCTGTCGTCTGGGAGGATGATCCGGAGGAATTTCCGAAAGACAGAGAGTACCCCTTGCGGATTATCCGGAGGACCCATTTGTCTGATGTTACAGATTTCCACTGATTGTAGAACTGAGTCAGATGTCCTCCCACCGCAGAGGAGGAGTCCCCCTTGGACAGCTGAGTTGGGACCTGGGCCAGAAACTCAGAAGGTGGCACTGGGTGCTTCGGGCCCTTGTGCCTTCTGCTGCACTTTCTTTTGTGGCTGAGGGTTGTGGTTTTTGTTAAAACCTCCTCTGCCTCTGCCCCAAAAGGACTGATGGTTGTGAAACTGACACTTGTTTGCACCCCCTCGGGAGGGGGCAGGTGCAGGTCTAACCGTCTTAATGGCAGACCTAGTCTTCTGCGTGCCCTCCAGAGCCTGTTCCACCTGAAGCCCGAAAAGATACATACCGTCAAAAGGTAAGGCCATGACCTGCTGCTGAGCATCATTCGTGAAGCCCGATGTACGCAGCCAAGAGTGGCAGCAGTGCAGATGCCAGCCACAGCCCAAGAGGTGTACTGTAGGCATCCATTGCAGCTTTAACCTGTTGGTTACTGGATTCGACACCCCTAGTTATTGTTTGAAGTAGCTCTGAGCTAGCTTCTGATTCGGGCAGAGCTTCTACCATTTCTTTGAGGGAATGCCAAAGTACATACTCATATTGAGAAAAATAGCCTGGTAGCTGGCAATGCGCATACCCAGGGTTGAGGCAGCAAAGACTCTCTTACCTAAGGTGTCTATCTTGCGAGATTCTTTGTTCATTGGTCGGGCTGTAGATCCTAGAGGATGGATAGCCTTATCATTCTTTGCCAAGACCACAATGGCATCAGCAAAGACTTGTGAGGCCAAAATGGTGCAATCCTTGGGATAGGCATACTTCCCATCTATTGACTTGGCCAAAGAAGGAATGAGAGCCAGATTCTTCCACACCATCTCTGAGAGGGTTTTGAAAGAAGGCTGTACCAGAGGGGTTAAATCCATAGGGATCGCTGGGACATGAAGATACTGGAGTCACAAAAGCCTCCCAGGATCGATTTCTGTAGTCTGGAGAGAAAGAGTAGAGTTTAAATTTTTGAGCAGAGACTTAAAGGAAAGGTCTTCAACCACAGGCTCTGCAGAAGGATTGATCCCTGCTCCCAGGGCAGTGTCATCAACATCATCACCCAGGTAAGGATCTGGGTCAGGCTCAAAATCATCTCCTGACAGTCCAGGGGGGTCTGTATAGACAGGAAAGGTGTGAAAATCAGGAAGCAGAAGAGAAGAAGAAAGAATCGGAGTCGAGAACCCCTGAAGACCAGCCAGCGCCACACCAGTCCCTGGCACCATAGAGGAAAACGGCGCCAAGAACAAGGAGGGAGGCGCTAGCCAAGGTGCCATCAGAGCCCCCGGCACCAAGCACGGCGCTTACAGAGTCCCAGATGCCGTGCATGGTGCCAACAGAGCCCATGGCGCCGAACGGTGCTGACAGAGCCAGCGACACCGCAGACAGTGCCAATAAAGTCCCAGAGGTCAAAAAACTGTGATTTGAGGTAAAAGAGGGAAAACGGGCGAGAGATAGAGGCAATGGTGTGGACCCCTGTGCCGTAGCCATGTCAGGGGATAAACACCCGAGCACGGAGTCAACGGCACTGAAGAAGGCGCCACGCGACTAGGAAGGCCCAACTGCCCTAACCATCCCTCCAAAGCCGAATTGCTCGAAGGCCCCGGCGTCAGAGTGATTGGCTCAGGCAACTGGACCAACCTCCGAGCCCACTTCTCCATTAGAACAGCCCACTGGTGAAACTGCTCATCAGAAGCTCGTCCAATAGGCGGGGAAGAGCTCTGGTGTCGAGGAGGTTGGCTACCAGAGACAGAAACTGGCGACTCCAACAGAGGTGGAGACCGGTGCCTGGCCCTAATAACCAACCGTCTACGCGCAGACATACCAGTCTGGGTTCAGAAAAGGGTGCTCCACGTGCACTGCACTCACCAACATAATTGACATCTTGGTTTCCTCTCTTGATGGGGGGATGTCGGTAGATGCAGTGTGTTCGAGGATTTGTCAAAGGCCTTCGATACAGTGCATTACCAAATACTGATGAGAAGACTTCAAAATGCAGGAGTGTCGGAAGAGGCGAGGAGATGGTTCTGGTCTTATCTAACTGACCGAACACAACAGACTTTGGTGGGCAAAACTTTATCAATAAAAGCAGAGGTGAAGTGAGGGGTGCCCCAGGGATTGATCCTGGGCCCTCTTTTGTTTCTGGTCTATTCAAATCCAGTAGTTCAAAAAGTAAAAGCTTCAGTTATTCGCCTATATGCAGATGATTCTGTTTTAATGATTAAAGGTAAAGATGTTTACCAAATACAAACAGAACTGCAAGCGGATTTTGATAGAATCCAGGAATGGTTTGGAAGGTCCAATCTAGTTTTGAACAGCAGAAATCAAAGATTATGTTTTTCACCCTGAAAGTTAAGGAGATGGTGAACCTGAAAATTATATCTAAAGATGTTGGGGAATTAGAACAAGTGAGTGAATATAAATACTTAGGTTTCTGATTAGACCAGAGACTGACCTTTGAATATCATATTAATGAGAAGGTAAATAAATTAACCGGAAGACTTGGGGCCTTGCGTAGAACAGGCCATTGCATAAATGAACAAAATATTTACATGTTTGCCAGGGTCTCTGTAATAAAAAGGGTCGAAATGAAGTACCATAGGCTGGCAAGATTTGCTTCGAAGGCAGATAGGAGGACTCACCATTGTATACTATACAAGAAGTCGAACTGGCTCACTTTAGAAAGTAAACAAAAAATAATTTGGGTGACTATGATAAGGCAACTTCTGGATGCAGGGAGACTATTTTATTTAAGAGAGAAATTACAGAAAGTGGAACATACCTATGGTCTAAGACATACAACAAAACTGAGGGAGTTTAAAATAATACCAAGAACTAGGATAGGGGAAATGTCCTTTGCCTATGTAGCAATGAAATTTTGGAATGAGTTAAAGATTCAAGAAAAAAACACAGATATAGGCTTGCATGAATTCAATGCTGCCTTGAAAGGCGAATTATCAGTTAGATGTACCTGATTTGATTAAGTATAGAAGGTTTTGTGGAATTGTATGACTGTAATTATTGTATTTTGGACTTACCCGATATATGTAACTGATTTTTAAACACTTATGACAGGAACACCTTGTAAAAAGGATTTTATCCTAACGGTGTAAGGAATGAGGTCATTTTGTATTCTGTATAAAAATAAATGCTTTTTACTACTACTACTACATACCAGAGGGAGACCTCAAGTGATGCCTTTTCTTCTTTGACCTAAGTGTCAAAGAAGAACTCGAGCCCAAACCGCGCAGAGAATGGGACCGTTTCCTTTTATGCTTTCGGGGGGATCGCCCATCCCCCTGAGCACTGAACTGCCTGTTGTCAGAGCCCTTCCGGGAGGGCGCAGACCAGACCCGCCCGACTGACTTGAACAGCTTTCACACGAAGTCTCCCTACCATCAACTGACCCGCTCATGGTTGACACCGTCAATGGAGGGCTGAAGACTTGTTGTACAATTAAAATATATAAATCGGTCCTGTTTCGAAATAATTCAACAAAACAATAAACTTAACTACTGCTGCTAGTGAAGTTTAATTCCCGGTAGGCGAGCGACGTCACTGGAAGCGCACTCGACGCAAGGGAAAAAGGAACTGAGGCGTTGGAGGTGGACCTGATAGTCATTACTGCATTGAAAGGCATCACAGTGCTGCTTCCTCGCCACTCTATCTCAGGCACTGACCCTCTTGAAAAGTTTGTCTCATCGTCCTAGCCCACGCTAACTCCCATTAGTGTGAATGAGCTGGAGAATATGTCCAGGAAGATCAAGATGGGAACTCCTCTGAGGTTGTTGCGTTCCATCCACCACTTGAGTGCCTCACGTAAGGGGAATGCGACTAGAAGAAAAAATTACTCACCTTAGTAATGTTGTTTCTTCTAATGGAGTCTTGCTATATTATGACTATTGCGGACTACACAGCAGTACCTCCATGGAGGAGGGACAGAACCTACTTAGGGAATAGGCTCTGAAGTACGGCTGTGCTAAACCGAGCATCCCTCCTGGCCTGGATATCCAGGGAGTAATGCTTGGTGAAAGTGTGTACTGTTTTCCAAGTAGCTGCTTGACATATCTCTAAGATAGGGATTTCTCTGGCAACAGCTAGAGATGCAGCTGTACCTCTGGTAGAGTGAGCCCTCAGGCCTGAAGGGGGAACATTACCCAGTTTTTGATAGCAAAATTGGATACAAGAGACAATCCACCTGGCAATGGATCTCTTAGTGGCAGGTTTCCCTTTCCCAACCTCACCATAAGTGAGAAATAGTTGGAGGGAGTCAAACCTGTGACCCTTGGTACGCTCTATGTAGTAACTTAGGGCCCTCTTAACATCTAAGCTGTGCAACCTCCTCTCACCAGAGGAGGAATGGTCAGTGAAGAACACTGGAAGTGAAATAGATTGATTAATGTGAAATCTGAAACCACTTTAGGCAAAAACTTCCTGTTAGTCCTGAGGACTACCTTATCCCTGTGAAAGGAAATAAAGTCAGTCTCCACTGACAAAGCTTGTAACTCACTTATGCGCCTGGCAGAAGTGATGGCTACTAGAAATACAGTTTTCCAAGTCAAGTACTTAAGCTCTGCTGAAGACAGAGGTTCAAAGGGGGGTTGCATCAGCTGAGCAATGCAAACATTAAGATCCCAGGCAGGGGCAGGGTCCCTGAATGGTGGATTGGTATGAAGCAATCCCCTAAAAAACTTGGAAAATACAGGGTGAGCAGAAAGAGAAGAGGGCTTCCCTGCTGAAATAAAAGCAGAGACAGCTGCCAAATGCACTTTCAGGGTAGCTGGTCTCAGTCCCAAAGAATTAAGATGGACCATATGAAAAAATTACTCACCTTAGTAATGTTGTTTCTTCTAATGGAGTCTTGCTATATTATAGACATTAGCAGTTTGATCCAGCTCTAGAACTGCCCCGGAGTGAAATGGTCAAAACCATTCCAAAATAGAATTTTGGCACGAGAGCAGCTCTATCTGTGTCATTTCAAACTTGAACTGTCAGATCTTTACGAGCCAAACTCACTAAGGTCTGTGTGGAAGCTGTAACCTACACTAGCCAAATGGCTACCTAAATAATAACAACCATTGATGGTCCCAACACCCAAGACTCAAGTCAGGGGACCAGAAATACTAACACCATTCTAATAATATGAAAATGGAACATAAGTATAATAAACACACACACACGTACATACACACACCCCAAAGTCCCAAAGGGACAAAATGCTAACAGGACATAAGTAGTGCCCACACTAAGTTGCCCGCACTCACCAAGTAGAGGTTCTGAGAGGCAGGTTGGGGAGGTCTAATATAGCAAGACTCCATTAGAAGAAACAACATTACTAAGGTGAGTAATTTTTCTTCAAACAACATGAAGTCTTGCTATATTATAGACATTAGCAGAATACACAGCAGTACCTCCATGGAGGAGGGACAGAACCTACTTAGGAATAGGCTCTGAAGAACAGCTGTGCCAAACCAGCATCTCTCCAGGCCTGGACATCAAGGAGCAATGCTTGGTAAAGGTGTGTACCGCTTTCCAAGTAGCAGCCTGGCAAATCTCTAATAAAGGGATATCTCTGGCAGCAGCTAGAGACCAGCTGTACCCCTGGTAGAATGACCCCTCAAACCGGGGGTCTGCCCACTTTCTGATAACAAAATTGGATACAAGAGACAATCCACCTGGCTATTGATCTCTTAGTGGCAGGTTTGCCTTCCCAACTTCACCATAGGTAAGGAAAAGTTGGAGGATTCAACCTGTGACCTCTGGTACGCTTATATAATAACTAAGAGCTCTCTTAACATCCAGGTTGTGCAACCTCCTCACCCAAGAGGAGTGATCAGTGAAAAATACTGGAAGGAGATAGATTGATTAAGATGGAAATCTGAAACCACCTTAGGCAAAACTTCCTATTAGTCCTAAGGACTACCTTATCCCTGTGGAAAGAAATAAAGTCAGTCTCCACTGACAAGGCTTGCAACCACTTATGCGCTCTGGCAGAAGTGATAGCCACTAGAAAAACAGTTTTCCAAGTTAGGAACTTAAGCTCTGCAGAAGACAGAGGTTCAAAAGGGGTTGCATTAACTGGGCAATGCAAACATTAAGGTCCCAAGTAGGGCCGGTTCCTAAAGGGAGGATTAGTATGGAGTAATCCCTTAAAAAACTTGGAAAACACAGGATGAGAGGAAAGAGGGGATGACTTTCCTGCTGACACAAAAGCAGACACAGCTGCCAAATGAACTCTCAAGGTAGCTGGTCTGAGACCCAAGGAATTAAGATGTACCATGTAATCTAAAAAAATGGGCAATTCAGCAGATTCTGGGGAAATATTTTTCCCAGCACACCAAATGGAAAACCTTTTCCATTTAGAACTATAAGTAGCCCTAGTGGAAGGCTTTCTGGAAGCCTTAAGATCTCAAGAACACCCTGAGAGAGGTGTAAATCAGCAAATCCTAACTCCTCAAGAGCCAGGCCTTGAGGTTGAGGGATTTGAGGTCCGATACCAAACCTTCCCTGGGCACAAGTCAACAGATTGTGATTCCTGGGGAGGCACAGGGGAAGATGGACTGTCAGGAGACAGAAGGAGGGTACCAGGGCTGCCTGGCCTAATCCGGGCAATCAGAATCACCTGCAAGGCTGAGATCTGATTTTGACTAGTACTTGAATGGGAGAGGAAAGGGGGAAAGCAGAGGAACTTCCTCCCAATCCAGAAGAAGGGCATCCAGGGGAACTGAGCCCAGCACTGGAGGCCTGCAACAGAACAGAGGAAGTTTGTGATTGTCTGGGGCTGCAAAAGATCTATCTGAGGGATGCCCCACCTGGCAAAACTATCCCCAGCACTTGAGGATCCAGGGACCATTCGTGATGGCCCTGGGAAATCCTGCTGAGGGCATCCGCTAGGACATTGTCCTTCCCTGGAAGATGAACTGCTATGAGGGAAGTGTTCAGGAATAGGACCAGAGACCACAACTTCATTGCCTCGGTGCACAAGGCCAAGACCGAGTGCCCCCCATCTGTTGATGTACCACATTGTTGTGGTGTTGTCTGTTCTGACTTGTATCACCTTGTCGTGGACAGATGCAGAAAAGCTTGAAGAGCTAAAAGACAGCTCTGAGTTCCAGCAAATTGATGTGGAGCAGAGATTCCTGGGGGACCAGACTCTCTGAGTGGAAAGGTCGCCCATGTGGGCTCCCAACCCAGAAGGGAAGCATCTAGTAGAGAGTCAAGTCGTGAGAAGGGGAAATGAAGGGACCCCGCTTTAAATTGCTCTGATCCTGCCACCACTGGAGAGCTAGGATCAAGGTTCGAGTCACTGGGACCAACTTGGAAAGGGGGTCTTCTCTGAGACCAAAAGGTTCTCAAGTGAAACTGAATGTCTCTCATCTGAAATCTGGCTCCCTGCACAACAGCTGTGGATGCAGCCATGTGCCCCAGGAGCTGCAGAAGAGTGTCTTGCTGGTCGAGAGACCTGCAGAGTGAAGGAAGAGGCCAGAGCCACTAAATTCCTTACCCTTTCTGGGGGAAGAAAGGCTCTGGCTAGCTTTGTGTCCAATTCTGCCCCTATAAAGGTGAGTACCTGGACTGGTTCCAGAACCGACTTTGGTAGGTTTAGCAGAAAACCCAGGGAGGTGAGAAGCTGCTGGGTGACCTGCAGGTGAGATTTTACCTGTTCTGGGGACTGGCCTACAATGAGCCAGTCGTCTAGATAGGAAAACAGCAATCCTCTGCCTCCTTAAGTGGGCCACTGCCACTGCTAGACACTTTGTGAATACCCTTGGAGCAGAGGTAAGGTCAAGGGCATTGCTCTGAACTGGTAATGACCTGAGGGCAGTTCAATCTGAGGTACTTTCGATGGGATCTTCTGATTAGGACATGGAAATAGGCATCCTTGAGGTCCAGGAGGCTAGCCAGTCCCCTGGCCTTAGGGAAGGTAAAATCATTGCCAGAGTTACCATTTTGAACTTTGGTTTCAAAAGATGCTTGTTCAGATATCTGAGATCTAAAATGGGCCACCATTCTCCTGTCTTTTGGGGTAAGGAAGTATCTGAATACAGACCCCTGCCCTGATGGGAGGAACCCTTCTACTGCTCTGAAAGCTAGCAGGGATGAGACCTCTGTTTCCAGAGCGAGGGTCTCTGAAGCACTTGTAGTAGAAAAAGTCTGCTTCTCAACTTGGGAAACTTTTTGAAGCTGAGAACCAGACCCTGGCTTACTACTTCCAGAACCCACTTGTCTGAGGTTAAAGAAGCCCACTCTGACTGAAGTAAGCTCAGCCTGCCCCCGCTGGTACAGGAGAATCGGCCTGGGCACCCCATCAGGGTGCCTGTTTCAGGAGCTTTAGGCTGGGGGTGGGAACAGGTCTGCCCACCCCTCTGCCTGCCCCTGCCTCTGAAGAAGCCCCTCTGAGCATAGGCAGAGGAGGCCTGAGTCTGGCAGAAAGGCCTGTGAAAAGGCCTACCCCTACCCTTGGGCATGCGCTTGAGGAGTGGCTTGCCGCCCTTAGCCTGGGCACTCTTGTAAGTAGTCCTATATTCATCCATCTCTTCATGTAATTCTCTGTCTGCTCTCCAAACAGAGAATTTCCCACCACAGGAAAATCCATAGCCTTAGTCTGGGTATCCTGGACAAACTAGTACACCTGAGCCAGGCCAACCTACGAAAGCTACAGATGTGGCCATGACCCTAGAGGAAACATCATTAACATCCACAGCAGCATGAAACTGAACCTTAGAGGCTTCAATGCCATCAGCAGCCACCTGTTCTAGTTCACTAGCCAGCTGGCCATGGGCCTGCTTGGCCAATTGCATAACAGTATCCCATCTAGATTTCTGATACCTAGCTACATAAGCCATATAATTTGCTTGCCTGAGTCCCAGAGAGGCTGCCATATACTGTTTTTTTGCCATGGCATCAATCTTCCTGGAATCCTTGTCAGGAGGATGGAAGCCAAGGAATATTAGCTTTATCACAGGCAGCAGCCTGAACTACCCCAACATGACTGCATTGTTGAGAAAGGAATTCTGTATCAGGCCTGACAATGTATACCTTCTGTCCATCTTTTATCTACAGGAGGCACAGAATTAGGAGCTTTTAAAATTTTAATTGTTTGTTTCTAAAAGACTTATGTAAAGGAATAGACAATCTCCTAGACTCTGGAATATCCATCATTTCTACAAAATCAGGCTCCTCTTGCTCATCCACAGCCTCTTCTAAAGGAAGCTGGAGGGTTTCAGCAACTTTTATAAAACATAAAATGAGATGGGGACTCAGACAGCATAGGGGAGATTCTAAAGGTCTGTCTGGGGAGATGTCCGTTCAATGGGCACACCCAGACCTTCCCAGCCACATTCATACTGTTCATAATCCTCCTCCCCTCTCTGGTTCATAAAATTCTCAATATCATAATCCTGAACCACTGGGACCGGACGAACCGACCTTTTACCAGATAGTGGTGGTTCGGACGGACCCTGAGACAGTGACTGGACAATTTGTATGGCTTTTGCTATCTCTGCAGCAGTTGGAGAAGGAATTTTGGACTCCAGACCTGCTGATTTTCTTGTTTTCTTTACTGGAATTGGTTCCTCAGAACCAGCTTTTCTTTTGCCCGAGGAAGTCTGGCCCTGGTCAGAGGGCACTCCCTCTGGTTCGGCTGGCACCGAACCGGGCTGGCCATCCGGGTCAGCGGACTTTTTGGCCTCTCGTTCCCTGAGCCTGCCCAATCTTTTTTCCAGGGTGGCTGCAGGGAAATTCTTACATACCTGGCAGTCTGACTGGAGGTGGTCAAACCCCAGACAATAAACACATGTGGTGTGTGTGTCAGCCTTGGCAAAGACTTCCCCACAAACATCACAGTGTTGAAACCCAGTGGGCCCGGTGTTTCTTTTGGGTTTCTCAGACATAATGCCAGCCTAACCAAAAACTTGCCCTTTTAACGGCAGTGCCAGGCAAGACACCCTTATCGGTTCCTAACCGTGTCACGGGTATTGGAAAAAAACGTAATAAATCCGTTTTTTAGAACCGATAAGAACCGGGAACCGCACTCTAAAATAGTAACTTTTAGTTTTAAATGAGTTTAAACTCACTGATCGGTTCAAAACCGAACCGATAACTTACAAGTTCCACACAGACAAAACCTTCATTTACTTACGGTTACCACAGATAGAGCTTGAACCGAGCGGTTTTTGGATTTAAATAAAACTATTCTCGTTAAATCCAACCGAGAAAACACTTTTAAACCGAGAAATGAACCGAGCAGAAGGAGAAATCTCCGAGCGACTGTTCACTGAGGCGGAGTAAAGAATCTGACAGTTCAAGTTTGAAATGACACAGATAGAGCTGCTCTCGTGCCAAAATTCTATTTTGGAATGGTTTTAACCATTTCACTCCGGGGCAGTTCTAGAGCTGGATCAAACCGCTAATGTCTATAATATAGCAAGACTTCATGTTGTTTGAAAGTCCAAAACAGTGGGCAAATCAGCAGATTCCGGGGAAATATGCTTCCCAGAACACCATATGGAAAACCTTTTCCACTTGGAGTTATAGGTAGCCCTAGTGAAAGGCTTCCTAGAAGCTTTCAAGATTTCGAGAACACCTTGAGAAAGTTGTAGATCAGCAAACTCTAACTCCTCAAGAGCCAGGCCTTGAGGTTGAGGGATTTGAGATCTGATACCAGACCTCCTGGGCACAGGTTAACAGATTGTGGTTCCTGGGAGACACAGGGAAGATGGACTGCTAAGGACAGAAGGAGTGGGTACCAGGGCTGCCTGGCCCAGTCTGGAGCAATCAAGATCATCTTGCAGGGCTGAGATCTGATTTTGACTAGCACATTGAACAGAAGAGGAGGGGGGAGGCATAGAGAAACTTCCCTTCCCAATCGAGGAGAAAGGCATCCAGGGGAACTGAGCCCAACACTGGGGGCCTGCAACAAAAAAGTGGAAGTTGATGATTGTCTGGGGCTGCAAAAAGATCTATCTGAGGGTGCGCCATCTGGCAAAAACTATCCCCAGTACTCGGGGATCCAGTGACCATTCGTGATGGCCCTGGGAAATCCTGCTGAGAGCATCTGCCAGGACATTGTCCTTGCCTGGGAGGTGAACTGCTATGAGGGAAGTGTTCAGGGAATAAGCCAGAGACCACAACTTCATTGCCTCGGTGCACAAGGCCGAAGACCGAGTGCCCCTTGTTTGTTGATGTACCACATTGTAGTGGTGTTGTCTGTTCTGACCTGTACCACCTTGTTCTGAACAGATGCAGAAAAACCTGAAGTGCTAGAAAACAGCTCTGAGTTCCAACAGATTGATGTGGAGCAGAGATTCCTGAGGGGACCACAATGCCCGGGGTGGAGAGGTCGCCCATGTGAGCTCCCCATCCCAAGAGGGACACATCTGTAGTAAGGGTCAAGGAGTGAGATAGAGGGATGAAGGGCACCCCTTGTCTCAGATTGCTCTGATCCTGCCACCGCTGAAGGGCCTGGATCAGGGTTCGAGTCACTGGGATCAACTTGGAGAGGGAATCTCTTCTATGAGACCAAAAGGCTCTCAAATGGAACTGAATGTCCCTCATCTGAAATCTTGCTCCTTGCACTACAGCTGTGGAAGCAGCCATGTGTCCTAGGAGCTGTAGGAAATGCCTTGCTGGAATGAGACCTGCAGAGTGAAGGAGGAGGCCAGGGCCACCAGGGTCCTTACCCTTCTAGGGGAGGAAGGCTCTGGCCTGCTTTGTGTCCAGTTCTGCACCTATAAGGTGAGTACCTGGACAGGTTCCAGAACTGACTTTGGAAGATTGAGAAGAAAGCCCAAAGAGGTAAGCAGCTGCTGGGTAACTTGCAGGTGTGATTTGACTGGTCTGGAGACTGACCCACAATGAGCCAGTCATCCAGGTAGGGAAAGATGGCAATCTTTGCCTTCAAATGAGCAACTGCTACTGCCAGACATTCTGTGAATACCCTTGGGGCAGAGGTAAGGCTGAAGGGCATTGCTCTGAACTGATAATGGCCTGAGGGCAGTTCAATCTGAGGTACTTTCGTGGGAGCTTCTGATAAGAACATGGAAGTAGGCATCCTTGAGGTCCAGGGAAGCTAGCCAGTCCCCTGGCCTTAGGGCGGGTAAAATCATTCCCAGAGTCACCATTTTGGATTTTGGTTTTAAAAGGTGCTTGTTCAGATATCTTAGGTCCAGGATGGGCCGCCACTCTCCTGTCTTTTTTGGGGTAAGGAAGTACCTGGAGTACAGACCCTTGCCCTGGTGTAGGGGAGAAACCCTTTCTACAGCTCAGAGCCAGGAGGTTTGAGACTTCTGTTTCCAAAGCAAGAGTCTCTAGAGGATTTGCAGGTGGAAAAGATCTGATTCTCATCTTTGGAAATTTTTTGAAGCTGAGAACCAGACCCTGGCTTACTACTTCCAGGACCCACTTGTCTGATGTTAAAGACTCCCAGTCCTGGACGAAGTAAGCCAGCCTGCCTCACAGGTAATGGAGAATCGCCCTGGGCATCCCATCAGGGTGCCTGTTTGGCAGGGGCTTTAGGTTGAGGGGTGAGCAGGCCTGCTTGTACCCCTGCCTGCCTCTCCTCTGAAGAACCCCTCTGAACATAAGCTGAAGAGGAGGCCTAGGTTTGGTAAAAAGGCCTGTGAAAGGCCTGCCTCTACCCCTGGGGGCTGCCTCTGAGGAGTGGCTTTGCCTTGGCTTGTGCACTCCTATAAGTGGTTCTATATTCATCCATTTTTCATATAATTCTCTGTCTGCTCCCAAACAGAGAATTTCCCACCACAGGAAAATCCATAGCCTTAGCCTGGGTATCCTGTGACAAAGTAGTACACCTGAGCCAAGCCAATCTACGAAAAGCCACAGATGTAGCCATGACTCTAGAGGATACATCATTAGAACTACTGCAGCATGGAACTGCACCTTAGATGCCTCAATACCATCAGCAGCCACCTGCTCCAGCTCCTTGGCAAGCTGGCCAGGGGCCTGTTTGGCTAAAGCCATGACAGTATCCCATCTAGATTTTTGGTATCTTGCAACATAAGCCATATAATTTGCTTGTCTGAGTCCCAAGGACGCTGCCATGTATTGTTTTTTAGCCATGGCATCAATCTTCCTGGAGTCCTTGTCAGGAGGATGTGAAGCCAGGGGAATATTAGCCTTATCACAGGCTGCAGCCTGAACTACCCCAACATGGCTGCATTGCTGTGAAAGAAATTCTGTATCAGGACCTGACAAAGTGTACCTCCTGTCCATCTTTTTATCCACAGGAGGCACAGAATTAGGAGCTTTTAAAATTTTTATTGTTTGTTTCCTAAAGGATTTATGTAAAGGAATAGACAATCTCCTGGACTCTGGGATAACCATCATCTCTACAAAGTCAGGTTCCTCTTGCTCATCCACAGCTTCCTCCAAAGGAAGCTGGAGGGTTTCAGAAACTTTTTTATAAAACAGAAAATGAGAAGGCGACTCAGCAAGCCTAGGGGGAGATTCTCCTAAAGGTCTGTCTGGGGAGATGTCCGGTTCAATGGGCACATCCAGACTTTCAACGTCACATTCACACTGTTCATAATCATCCTCCCCCTCCTCTGGTTCATAAAACTCCTCTATATCATATTCTTGAACCGGTGGAACCGGCCGAAGCGACCTTTTGCCAGATAGTGGCGGTTCGGACGGAACCGGGGAAAGTGACGGGACAATTTGGATTGCCCTGGCTATCTCTGCAGCAGTTGGAGAAGGATTTTTGACTCCACACCTGCTGACTTTCTAGTTCTCTTTGCTGGAACTGGCTCCTCAGAGTCAGCTTTACGCTTGCCCGAGGAAGTCTGGCCTGGTCAGAGGGCACTCCCTCCGGTTCGGTTGGCACCAACCGGGCTGGCCATCCGGGTCAGCGGACTTTTTGGCCTCTCATTCCCTGAGCCTACCAACCTCTTAGCTAGGTAGCTGCAGGAAATTCTTGCAAATCTGGCAGTCTGCATTGAGGTGGTCAAACCCCAGACAATAACACATGTGTGGGTCAGCCTTGGCAAAGGCTTCCCACAGACACTACAGTGTTGAAACCCAGTGGCCCGGTTTTCTTTTGGGTTTCTCAGACATAATGCCAGCCTAACCAAAACTTGCCCTTTTTTCGACGGTGCCAGGCAAGACACCCTTATCGGTTCCCAACCGTGTCGCGAGTGCGTGGAAAAAAAACGCATGAATCTGTTTTAGAACCTGAACCGTGACTCTAAAAAGCCTTAAACGCCTAGAATAAAGTTTCAACACAACCTGATCGGTTCAAACCGAACCAATAAACATTTACAAGTTCCACACAGAAATAAACCTATCTATTACTTACAATACCATAGACAGAGCTTGAACCGATCGGTTTGCGGTTAAAATAATGATAATCGCAGTTGAATTTAACCGAGAAAAAACTCTTTAAACCGAGAAGATGAACCGAGCAGTAGGAGGAATCTCCGGAGCGACTGTTCAGTGAGGCGGAGTAAAGAATCTGACAGTTTTGGTTTGAAATATCCCAGACAGAGCTTTTCTAACCGAGCTCGCGCTCTAAGTTCCATGCCCTGCATGGAAGTTAACCCTTTCACCTCCGGAGCAGTTCTAATGGTGGGACAAACTGCAATAGTCATAATATAGCAAGACTTCATGTTGTTTGAAATGCAAATTATGTACTCACCGTTATTTCTGATCTTCCAGAATATCTTCACCATTCATTACTGGATGGGTCCGTGCCAGAGGTGCTAGGACCTGTGGGAGCATATAGCTTTAAAAGTTTAGAGCTACTGGACTGACGTTCTGGACGGCGCCACCCATGAGGCTGAAGTATCATGTGGTGCTCGTGGGCTGATCAGTAACCAACACCTGTTCATCGCAGTTCTCTCCTCACCAGGAGGGGAAACAAAGTGTAAGAAAAAAACCAAAAGGGTGGGGCAAGATTGCCCAAGGGACAGAACAAAGGATATAGGATATAAAAAGAACAAAAATGGAAATTACGTACCTACCATAATTTTTGTTCTTCCTGAACAAGTCTTCACTGTTTATTCACACTTCTGGGTTCTAGCCAGAGGCACTAGGACCTTGCGGTAGCCAAAAAGCTTTAGGAGGGCCGGCACTGTGCTAGCATCACACATTTGCGGCACCGTGAGATCAGCTCATGTCTGTATAGGCAACCACAGCTTCGACCCTCCAACCTCCTCAGTACCTTTTTGACTAAGGAAGTGCAGCGTAACTAAAACTAGATAAACACCTAACCTAACTAGGGCATAAGATAGCTCTGTCTGACCCATATAAGAAGGGTCAATTTAACAATGTCTTCACAGCCCAAACCAACGAGGGAGTGAAGACCAGGAACAGAATGAGTGATCCCAGGGGAATGGTGGGTGGGCATGTGAATAAATGGTTAAGACCTGTCCAAGAAGATCAAGAATTATGGTAGGTATCTAATTTCCATATTTTCCTGGACTTAAATCTTCACCATTTATTTACGCTTCTTGGTTAGTGTACCAAGCTAAACCAATACCCCGAGAAGTGAGGCAGGAGACGGAGCTCATTCAGGACAGAATTCCATTAAGGATTGTCCTGCCAAAGGAAACATGCTATCTGGCATGGACATCCAGAGTGTAGAATTTCACACAGGTGTGCAATGAACTCCGAGTAGCTGCTTTGTAAATCTCAGGAAGGGGAACCGAGCGTATCTCCGCCAGGGATACAGCAACTGCTCTAGCTGAGTGGGTACGTACCTGGCCTTCCAACTTCACCTCTGCCATAGAGTAACAATTGACGAAGGCATGCCACTACCCATGCAGAAATGCATCTGATGTATACCGGCTGACCGAGTCAGGCCACATTGAAAGAGACAAAGAGTTGCTTCACTTTACGGATGTTCCCAGTTCTATCTATGTAGAATTGTATGCCTCTCTTGACATCCAGAGAATGAAGGATGCATTTCCCCTTCATTTTAGAAGTTAGCAAAGTAAGTAGGCAAAACCAAGAGATGGTTGAGGTGGAACTCCAAAACAACCTTGGGTAGGAACTTACGGTGAGTATGGAGAAATAGAAATTATGTACCCACCGTAATTCTTGATCATCTTGGACACAGTCTCCACCACTCATTCACACTAATGGGAGTATGCTGGAGGTGCTAGGACCCAGCGGGAGCCAAACCTTTTCAGGAGGGCCGGCGCCGAAATGGATGTGCGAGGAAGCGGCACCGCGAGCCAGGCTCATGTGATAGACTATCTCGGCATCGACCCTCCAACTGCCTCAGTACCCTCCCCCGAGGAGGTACAGCGTAACTAACCTAGAGAGGACTAACCTAAAAATCGGACTTAATATAGACCGAATGACCCATGTAAGAAGGGTCAAAAATGAAGTCTCCACAGTCCAACCATTGAGGGAATGAAGACCAGAAACAGAGAAGTGAGTTAGGGGGATGGTGGGTGGGTGTGTGAATGACTGGTGCAAACGTGACCCAAGAAGATCATGAATTATGGTAGGTATGTAATTTCCATATCTTCCTGGACGTAAAGTCTCCACCACTCATTCACACTAATGGGAGAGTACCGAGCTAAATAATCCCCCCCCCCCCGAGATGGGTGGCAGGAGAGAAACTCACATTTTAGGACAGAAGTCCGTTAAGAACTGTCCTGCCAAATGACTGATGTCATCTGGCATGGACATTCAAGGCATAGTGCTTAACAGAAGTATGCACGGAGCTCCAGGTAGCCGCACTGCAAATGTCTGCAATGGGGACATTATGAATTTCCGCCAGAGATGCCGCGACTGCTCTGGTAGAGTGAGCATACACTCTGCCTTCCAGCTTGACCTGTGCCATGGAATACCAATGGCGAAGGCATGCCACCAGCCATGCTGAAATGCACCTGACAGCAACAGGTTGACCCAGCCGGGTCATGCTGAAGGAAACAAACAGATGTTCAGCCTTGCGAATTTCCTTTGTTCTATCTACTGTAGACAGAATCACAAGGCTCTTTTTACATCTAGGGAATTAAGGGTATGCTATCCTTCATTCTGAAAGTTTGCAAAGTAGGTAAGAAGGACTATAGGTTGATTCAGATGGAATTCAGAGACAACCTTAGGAAGCAACTTAGAATAAGTCCTAAGAACTACTTTGCCCTTGTGAAATACAGTATACAGGGGGTCTGTGACCAAGGCGTGTATTTCTGATACCATATGAGCAGAAGTAATGGCCACCACGAAGGCTGTCTTACAAGTGAGGAATTTCAACTCGCAAGTAGCTAGAGGCTCGAAAGGTTTACGAGTGAGCATGTCTAGCACAAGGTTAATGTCCCAGGCTGTAACTGGGTGTCTAATACGAGGTCTGGTATGCAGAATACCCTTAGGAAACCTCTTAACTACAGGTAGCAGAGCCAGTGACAGACAGAGTACTGGCTCAAGAGATGCCGAAATTTCACAAAGATGAACTTTGACTGTGGAGTATTGCAGACCTGTGTTTCAGAGGTCTAAGAGATACTCCATGACTTTATTCGGTGGGCAGGAAAAAGGATTCCAAGAGGATTTTGTACACCAGATAGAGAAACGCTTCCATTTAGCTATGTAGGTTTTTTTGATGGCTGGCTTGCGTGCGGCCAGAAGAATATCTGAAACCCTACGAGAAACATTACACCTATTCACCTCTATCTCCTCAGGAGCCAAGCATGGAGGTAAAGAGACCTCAGGTTAGGATGGACTACAGGGCCCTGGGTCAGAAGGTTCAACTGAAGGGAAAGTGGTTTCAGATGGGTTTCCGATAGTCTGTTGGTTAGGGGAAACCAGATCTGACAAGGCCAGAATGGGGCGAAGAGAATCATTCTGCCCCCCCGTGCCTCCAGTTTGAGCAGTACCCTCTGAATTAGGGGAAGAGGAGGAAATGCATATAGAAAGCGTTTTGTCCACTGCAGCCTGAATGAATCCTGACAAAAAAAGCCAGGTCCTGGATTTCTGGAGCAGAAGAGAGGCAGTTTTGCATTGAATAGGGATGCAAAAAGGTCCAGGTCTGGAGTTCCCCACTCTTCGAAGAGTGACTGAACGATAGTTAAGTCGAGAGACCACTCGTGAGGATCCGTCTCCGTTCTACTGAGACAGTCTGTCAGCTTGTTTTGTACTCCTGGCAGGTAAACTGCCTGAATCAGAGCCTTGTGCTCCAGGCACCATTCCCACACTATCATTGCTTCCCTGCATAATGGGTAAGAGTGTGCACCACCCTGTTTGTTGATGTAGTACATCACTGCCTTGTTGTCCATTTGAAGGAAAATGTTCTTGTGACAGAGAATGTCCTTCAAAGCTCGGACCGCATAAAGGACGGCTCTCATTTCCAAGACATTTATGTGAAGCTGTGACTCGACCTGAGTCCACGTACCTTGAGTGTGGAGAGCCTGACAGTGAGCTCCCCACCCCATCAGGGACACGTTTGTGGTAATGGAAATCTGATGATCCAGAGGAGCAAAGGGATATCCTTCTAGGAGATTGTTCTCCTGCTACCACCAGGTGAGCGACCTCTTCAGAGGTTCCGTCACCTTGATGAGAAAGGACTGCGCGTGAGTGGTCGGGGACCACTGGGTACTGAGCATCCACTGAGAAGTTCTCATGTGAAGGCATGCTAGGGGTACAGTGAACACCGAGGATGCCATGAGACCTAGCATCCGTTGCATCGAGAGAGCTGGAACAGAGCTGCTCTCCCCGATGTGACGGGGCATCTGAAGGATATCGCTCCTCCTGTCCTCTGGAAGAAAAGCCTTTGCACAGGAGGTGTCCAGAAGAGTTCCTATAAAAAGGGGCCTCTGGGAGGGCTGCAGCTGCAATTTTTTGAGGTTTAGCAGGACTCCCATGGACGTGAGAAAGCGTGAAGCCGTGGCTACAGTGTCTAGAGTTCCCTGCCTGGAAGGACTTGCTAGAAGCCAATCGTCCAGATAAGGGAACACCTGTATTCCGATCTTTCTGAGATGCAGTGCGAGAACTGCACAACACTTTGTAAAAAACTCGTGGCACTGAGGATAGCCCAAAGGGCAGGACTCTGAACTGATAATGCTGTCCCAGAGCCACAAACCTTAGGAATTTGTGATGCTTTGGGTGAATAGAAATGTGCTGGTAAGCATCCTGCATGTCTAGGAAGGCTAACCAGTCGTGTTGATGAAGCAAAGGGAACAGGGTTCCTAGTGAGATCATTTAGAATTTCTCCTTGGGCAGAAATTTGTTTAGTTTTCTGAGGTTCAAAATGGAGTGCATGCTCCCGGTTTTCTTTGGAACCAGAAAGTAATGGGAGTAGAACCCTGTGTTCCGTTGATGCAGCGGAACTACCTCTACCGCCCTGTTGTTCAGAAGGCCCTGTATCTCGGCAGCGAGAAGGTCTGACTGAAGGGTTGACAGCTTGGGCTGTCATTTGGGAGGACAATCCGAAGGGGTCTCCACAAGATTGAGTGAATACCCCTCGCGGATTATCCGGAGGACCCATTTGTCTGAGGTTATGGACTTCCATTGATTATAGAAGTGTGTCAGACGACCTCCCACCGCTGAGGAAGAGTCCACCTCTGGCAGCTGAGGTAGGACTTGGGCCAACAACTCAGAAGGCGGCGCTGGGCGCTTCGGGTCCTTGCGCCTTCTGTTGTGTTTTCTTTTGAGGCTGGGGGCTTGGTTTTTATGAAAACTTCCTCTGCCTTTACCTTGAAAGGACTGATGGTTATGGAACTGGCGTTTATTAACACCCCCTCGAGAGGGGACAGGAGGAGGCCAAGCCAACTTAATGGCTGACCTAGTCTTTTGTGTAGCTTCTAGAGCCTGTTCTACTTGAGGGCCGAAGAGATACACACCATCAAAAGGCAACGCCATTACCTGCTGCTGTGTGTCATTCGTGAAACCTGAAGTGCACAGCCAGGAATGATGGCGGGTACAAATGCCGGCCGACGCCGCTCGGGAAGCAGTATCGAAAGCATCCATAGCCGCTTTAACCTGCTGGTTGTTGGATTTGATACCCCTGGTAATGGTTTGAAGTAGCTCTGACTTTGTGTCTGATTCTGGTAGAGCTTCAACCATTTGTTTGAGTGAGTGCCAAAGGATATAATCATATTGAGAGAAATAGCCTTGGTAGCTGGCAATACGCATACTCGGGGTGGAAGCAGCAAAGACTCTCTTACCTAAAGTGTCTATCTTACGAGATTCTTTGTTAATAGGTTGGGCTGTAGTAGTCTGGGGAAGGACAACCTTATCATTCTCTGACAAAAGTACAATAGGATCCGCAAAGGCTTGGGACGATCCTTGGGGGCTGAGTATTTCCTGTCTATGGATTTAGCCACTGAAGAAATGAGAGCAGGATAAGTCCATACCATTTGGGATGGCATCTCAAAGGAGGGCTGTACCGGAGGAGTCAAATCCGTAGGGATCTCCGGAACATGGAGGTATTGGAGTCTTAGCAATTTCCCAGGATCGATGTCTGTACTTTGGAGAGAAAGAGTGGAAATCAAGTTTTTTAGCAGAGACTTAAAAGACAGGTCCTCGACCACAGGCTCTGCAGCAGGAATAGATCCTGTTCCTTCCACTCCATCACCCAGCCTAAGGTCTGGGTCAGGCTCAATGTCATCTCCTGACAGTCCAGGATGGACTGCATGGACAGGAAAGGAGTGAAAATCAGAGGGAAATGAGGAAGGAAAAGGGTTAAAGGAGGAGTCCTGAAAGGTGGATGATGCCCTAAGAACCTCCGGCGCCACAGAAACGCATGGCGCCGAGAAGCCGAAGACAGCGGCATGACACCACGCAGTGCCGACGATGCACACGGCGCCGAGGATGGCACCGACGATGTGCGCAGTGCCAATTAACTCAACGGTGCCGAGTACGGCACCGAAAGATGCATCGGCGCCAAAGACAGTGCCGAGCGTGCCATCGATGCCGAGGGCGTCGAAAACACCCCACGACTCCGAAAAACAGTATTAGAGGAGAAGGGAGGAAGGAGAGCAGGAGATAGAGGCATCGGTGTGGCCCCCTGCGCCGCAGCCATATGGGGGGGGGGGACACCTAAGCGCGGAGTCAACGGCACCGGAGACGGTGCCACGCGACCAGGGAGGCTCAACCGCCCTACCTGGTCTCCCAAGAAGCCCGAAGGCCCCTGAGTGACCAGGCCAGGCAGCTGGACCAACCTCCAAGCCCATTGCTCCATAAGAGCAGCCCACTGATGAAACTGCTCTTCTGAAGACCTACCAGAGGGTGGGGTAGGGCTCCGATGTCGAAAACGTCGGCTACCAGAAACAGAAGCTGGCGACTCCGAAGGAGGAGACTGGCAACTAACTCCAATAACTGACCGCCTACGGGCAGACATATCAGAGGGCGCATCATGATGCTTTCTTTGACCTGGGGTCAAGAAGAGCTCGAGGCTGAACAGTGCCAAGAATGCAACCGCTTATTTTATGCTTTTAGAGGACCGCCACCCTCGGGATTGACTGACCGCTGTCAGACCCCCTGAGAAGGCGGGCGGACTGGACCCAGCCCGGCTGACTGAACAGCTTTGATACAAAGTCTCCCTACCGTCACCTGACCCGCTCATGGTCGACTCCATCAAAGTAGGCTGAGACTTCTTTGTAAATAAGAATAAACCAAGCGATACTTATTCGAGATATTACTACAAAACAACAAAACTGAAAACTATGCTGCTAATTTGAAGTCTGACTCCCGGCCGGCGAGCGACATCGTCACTGAAGCGCACTCGACGGCGGGAAAAAAGGAACTGAGGTGACTGGAGGGTCGACGCCGAGATAGTCATTACCACACGAGTGGAGGCTCGTAGCTCCACCTCTGGCGCCAACCCTCCAGCAAAAAAAGTTTGCTCCCACCGGGTCCTAGTACCTCCAGCGCTATGCCCATTAGTGTGAATGAGTGGTGGAGACTTATGTCCAGGAAGATAATCAGGTTCCACTGACAGGGCTTGCAATTCACTGATCTGTCTGGCAGAGGTAATGGCTACCAAAAACACAGTTTTCCAAGTCAAGTACTTTAGCTCTGCTGAGGACATAGGCTCAAAAGGAGGTTGCATAAGTTTAGCAATGCAAACATTTAAGTCCCAGGCAGGGGCAGGATCCCTAAAGAGAGGATTGGTATGAAGCAATCCCTTGAAAAATTTACAAAACACAGGATAAGATGACAGTGAGGAAGACTTCCCCACTGACAGAAAAGCAGAAACAGCTGACAAGTGTACCTTGAGAGTAGCTGGTCTGAGGCCTAGGCCATTCAGATGGACCATATAATCCAGAACTGTAGGCAATTCAGCAGTGTCTGGAGAGATATGCTTCTTTGAACACCAAATGCTGAATCTCTTCCATTTGGAGTTATAGGACTTTCTGGTAGCGGGCTTTCGAGAGGCTTTGAGAATATCCAGGACCCCCTTAGACAGATGCAAATCTGCATACTCTAGCTCTTCAAGAGCCATACCTTGAGGTTGAGAGACTGAAGATTGGGGTACCAAATCCTCCCCCGAGAGGAGGTACACAGGTTGTAATTCCTGGGAAGAGACAGGGGGTACCAATGCTGTCTAAACCAGTCTGGAGCAATCAGAATCACTTTGCAAAGTTGTGACCTTATCTTGACTAGAACTTTTAACACTAGAGGAAATGGAGGGAAGGCATACAGAAATTTCCCTTCGCAGTTCAGAATCAGAGCATCCAGAGGGACTGAGCCCAAAACTGGGGGTCTGCAACAAAAGAGATGAACTTGGTGGTTCTCTGGGGCTGCAAAGAGATCTATCTCTGGAGCGCCCCACCATGAAAAAATCACTTTCAACACCAGAGGGTTCAGGGACCATTTGTGATGGCCCTGGGAGATCCTGCTCAGTGCATCTGCTAGCACACTGTCCTTCCCAGGGAGGTGGACTGCTATCAGAGAGGTCTGCAGGGAATAAACCAGGGACCACAATTTCATGGTTTCCATGCACAAGGCCGTGGAACGAATGCCTCCCTACTTGTTGATGTACCACATGGTTGTGGTATTGTCCGTTCTGACCTGAAACACCTTGTTCTGCAGTGACTGAGAGAAAGCTTGCAGGGCCAGAAAAACTGTCCTGAGTTCCAGGAGATTGATATGGAGAAGGGATTCCTGAGAGGACCACAGTCCCTGGGCAGTGAGGGCCCCCAGATGGGCTCCCAGGCCCAGAAGGGAAGCATCCGTGGTAAGGACCACCGAATGAGACTGGGTGACAAATGGGACCCCTTGTCTTAAATTGCCCTGATCCTGCCACCAATGAAGAGCCTGGATCAGAGTCCGAGTCACTGGAATCAGTTTGGTAAGGGAATCTTTCCTTTGGAATCAAAAGGCCCTCAGATGGAACTGAATGTCCCTCATCTGGAATCTTGCCCCTTGGACCACTGCTGTAGAAGCTGCCATGTGGCCCAAGAGCTGAAGGAAATGCCTTGCTGGTTGGGATACCTGAAGGCTGAAGGAAGAAGCCAGTTCTATAAGAACTCTTGCCCTTTCCAGGGGAAGAAAGGCACTTGCTTTGACAGTATCCAGCTCTGCCCTATGAAGGTAAGAAGCTGCACTGGTTCGAGAAGTGACTTGGGGAGATTGACAAGAAATCCTAGAGAAGTGAGCACCTGCTGGGTCACTTGCAAGTCTGGCTTGACTTGGTCTGGAGACTGACCCACTATCAGCCAGTCGTCCAGATATGGAAAAATGGAAATCTTTTGCCTTCTTAAAAAGGCAACAACTACTGCCTGGCACTTTGTGAAAACCCTTGGGGCTGATGTTAGACCAAAGGGCATTGCTTTGAACTGATAATGGCCTGAGGGCAACTTGAACCTTTCTGTGGGAGCACCTGATGGGAATTTGAAAGTAGGCATCTTTGAGGTCCAGGGAGGCTAGCCAGTCCCCTGGCCTTAGAGAGGGAAGAATTATTCCCAGAGTTACCATCTTGAACTTTGGTTTTAAAAGATGTTTGTTCAGGTATCTTAGATCTAGGATGGATCGCCACTCCCCTGTCTTTTTTGGGGTAAAGAAGTACCTGGAGTACAGACCTTTGCCCCAGTTTAGGGTAGAAACTCTCTCTATGGCCCTTAAGGCCAAAAGAGATTAAACCTCTGCCTCTAAGGCAAGGGTTTCGGAGAGACCTGCAGGTGGAAAGGATCTGGCTCTCATCTTTGGAAATTTTTTGAAGCAGAGAACTAGTCCCTGGCTTACTACATCCAGGACCCACATGTCTGAGGTAACAGACATCCAGTTCTGGACAAAGTAAGCCAGCCTGCCCCCTACAGGGATAGGAGAGTTGACCCGGGCAGACCCACCAGGGTGTCTGCTTGGCAGGAGCCTTAGGCTGAGGAGTGGATTCAGCCCTGCTCATCCCCCTTCTGCCTCTCCCTCTGAAGAACCCCCTCTGCGAAAAGGGAGAAGAGGCCTGTGCTTGGTGAAAAGGCCTGCCCCTGCCCCTAGATTGCTGCCTTTGAGGAGTTGCCTGCCTCTCCTTGGCCTGAGCACTCCTATAAGTGGTCCTGTACTCATCCATTTTCTTCACGTAATTCTCTGTCTGCTCCCCAAACAGAGAATTACCCACCGTAGGAAAATCCATGGCCTTAGCACGGGTGTCCTGTGAGAGGCTAGTATATCTGAGCCAAGCCATCCTCCAAAGAGACACATAGGTAGCCATGACTCCTGATGACACATCATTGGAGTCCACAGCAGCATGAAATTGTACCTTGGTTGCCTCAATCCCATCTGCAGCCACCTCCTCTAGCTCCTTGGCCAGCTAGGGTGAGACCTGTTTAGCCAGTGCCAGTACAATGTCCCACCTGGACTTTTGGTACCTGGCTGTACAGGCCATATAGTTTGCCTGCCTAAGTCCCAAGGAAGATGCCATGTACTGCTTTTTTGCCATGGCATCAATCTTCTTGGAGTCTTTGTCTGGGAGGTGTGAAGCCAAGGGAATATTTGCCTTGTCACAGGCAGCAGCCTGCATCACCCCAACATGGCTGCATTGTTGGTATAAAATCTCCGTATCTGAGCCTGATAGTGTATACCACTTGTCCATCCTTCTGTCAACAGGAGGTACAGAATTGGGAGACTTTAGGATTTTCTGTGTCTGCTTCCCAAAAGATTTGTGAAGGGGAACAGACAATCTCCTGGATTCTGGGATGTCCATCATTTCCACATAATCAGGCTCCTCTTGATCCTCCATTGCCTCCTCCATAGGAAGCTGGAGGGTTTCAGCCACCTTTCTGTAAAACAGATGGTGGGGAGGGGACTCGGAAAGCCTAGGAGGGGAAACACCAGAAGGTCTGTCTGGGGAGATGTCCTGTTCCACAGGCACATCCAGACTTTCACCATCATCTTCAAACTCCCCCTCCTACTCAAACTCCGGTTCATAAAAATCTTCAGGGGTATAATCCTGAACCGGGGGAACCGACCGAACCAAACCCCTGCCAAATGGTGCCAGATCAGTTGGAACCGGGCCAAGAGATTCCACAATCCAAATCGCTCTGGCTATTTCCTCGGCGGTCGGAACATGAACCTCTGGATCTGAGCCGGTCGATTTCTCTCTGTGTTACCTTTTTGTAGGAACCGACCCCTCAGGATCGGCTCTCCTCTTGCTCGAAGAAATATCACCCTGGTCAGAGGGCACTCCTTCTGGTTCGGTCAGAACCGAACCGGGCTGGCCATCCGGGTCAGCAGACTTCTCGGCCTCCTTTTCCCTAAGTCTACGATTTAGGAACATTTTTATAAATTTGGCAGTCTGTATCGAGGTGTTCAAACCCCAGACACAAAACACAGGTGGTGTGGGGATCGGCCTTAGCAAAGACCTCCCCACACTCACTGCAGCGTTGAAACCCAGTGGGCCCCGTTTTCTTCTTGGGTTTCTCAGACATGGCCAACCTAACCAAACTTCCCCTTTTTATGGCAACCGCCAGGCAAGACTCCCTTATCCAGTCCTAACCATGTCACAGGTATTGTAAAAAAAACATTCCAAACTTGTTTTTTTTTTTTTTTTAGAACCGATAAGGCCGGTAATCACACTCTAAAGTAAAATATCAAAATTCACTAAAAGTCAAACAAGTTTACAATTTCTATACAGAACTCAGACAAAACCTATCTAGTACTCACGGTACCGCAGACAGAGACTGAACCGACTATGCGGAACAAATTCGGCTTAAAACCAACAACTTTAACCGACTTTCGAACCGAGCTGAAGGAGAAAACTCTGGAGCGACTGTTCAGTGAGGCGAAGTAAAGAATCTGACGGCTGGGTTTCAAAGGGCTGCAGACAGAGACCTCAACCGAGTTTGAGCTCATCATTCTATGCACTGCATAGAAAGTTAACCCTATGTTCTCCGGGGCAGTTTAAAGGCTGGAGCTAAATGCAGATAGTCAGAATACAGCAAGACTTCATGTTGTTTGAATAGACAAGGATATGACAGAAGACATCCTTAGAATGGCAGAGAAAGGGGAGATACTGTTGATGGGGGACCTGAATATGCCAGATGTTAACTGGAGCACCTTTGCTGCAGCCACTTCCAAGAGCAGGGCCATTCTCGATGCCCAACAGGGGGCAAGCCTCAGACAGCTAGTTTTGGAACCCACTCGTGAGGGAGCAATCTTAGACCTCATACTCTCAAATGGGGACAGTGAGAGGATCTCAGATCTAGAAGTGGGTAGCCATCTGGGAACAAGTGACCACCAAACAGTGTGGTTCATGATAAACTCAGATACAGAGTCAAGCCATACAAAAGTGAGGGTACTGGACTTCAGGAGGGCTGACTTTGGCAAGATGGGAGAGTGCCTTAGAAAAACACTAGCAAACAGGCTTGAAGGAGAGGCGAGCAACAATGGGGAAACATCAGAACTGCCATCACAGAGGCAACAAGCCTTTGTGTGAAGCAAATAAATCAAAACGAAAGAAAAAGCCACTATGGTTCTCAAAAGATGTGGTGGGGAAGGTTAGGGAGAAAAAGATAGCATTTAGGAAGTGTAAGGAAACACAGAAGGAGCAGGACAGAGAACTGTAGCAGTTAAGGTAGAAGGAAGCAGGGAGGGAAGTCAGAATAGCAAAGGCCCAAACTGAGGAAAAGACAGCCAACTCGGTT
Source organism: Neoceratodus forsteri (assembly GCA_016271365.2). Taxonomy (NCBI): domain Eukaryota; kingdom Metazoa; phylum Chordata; order Ceratodontiformes; family Ceratodontidae; genus Neoceratodus; species Neoceratodus forsteri. The sequence goes on along the minus strand of CM057454.1, from coordinate 160,159,210 downwards.
AAGAAGGGGGATAAAACCTTTTATAGGTACATCAGGGAGTGCAGAAAGACAAAGGGAGGGATAGTGAGGCTTAACAGAATGGACGGTGGGTGGGCAGAGAGGCACAGTGAAAAAGCAGGGATACTGAATTAATACTTTTCTGCTCAGTATTCACAAAAGAGGAGGAGGGTGGTACCAAATCCATTAACAGAAGCACTCTGAATGGGGTCAAATCCAGTCCTTTTACAGAAGAAAGGGTTCTGGAAGAACTCCTAAAACTGAAGGCGGACAAGGCAATGGGGCCTGACGGGATTCACCCCAGAATTCTAAAAGAATTAAGGGGAGAACTAGTGACACCACTGACTACCTTTTTTAACAAATCATAGGAGGATGGTGTGGTACCTGAAGACTGGAGGAAGGCGAATGTGATTCCCCTTCACAAAAGTGGGAGCAAGACAGAGACAGGACACTACAGACCTGTCAGTTTGACCTTTGTGGTAGGGAAAGTGATGGAATCACTTCTGAAGGAAAGAACTGTTGAGTACTTAGAGGCCAGTGGGGCACAGGACTCAAGGCAGCATGGGTTCACAGCGGAAAGGTCATGTCAGATTAATCTAATTGATTTCTTTGACTGGGTGATCAAAGTAGTAGACCAGGGATTGGCTCTGGACATGGCCTAACTAGACTTTAGCAAGGCATTTGACACAGTCCCACACAAAAGATTAATAAATAAATTAAACAGCCTGGGAGTGGGTCCCAGGGTGGTAGCCTGGGTAAAACACTGGCTGGACAACAGGAAACAGAAGGTAATTGTAAATGGAGTCCACTCTCAAGAAAGGCGGGTTACTAGTGGGTACCGCAGGGTTCAGTACTGGGTCCAGTCCTTTTTTAATGTCTTTATAAGTGACACTGCAGAGGGACTGGAAGGAAAAGTATGCCTCTGTGCAGATGACACAAAGATCTACAACAGGGTTGATACAGAAGGAGGTGTGGAAAGGATGAGAAGGGACTTGGCAAGGTTGGAGGAATGGTCAGAAGTATGACAGCTTGGATTCAATGCAAAGAGGTGCCAAATAATGCACCTGGGAAATAAAAACCCAGGGGAAGATTACACATGGGGGTGGGGGTGGGGTAGTAACAACAACAAAAATGGAAAGGGACCTGGGGGTTATATCAGATGACTAAGGTTGGCAAGCAATGTGAGAAGGCAGTAGAGAGGGCTGGGGGGATACTGGAATGTATATAGGGAGAGGCATCACCAGCAGAAAACAGGAAGCTGTCATCCCTCTGTACAGACAGTTGGTGAGACCCCATCTGCAGTACTGCATCCAGTTCTGGAGACCCCATCTCCACAAGGACAGAGAAAGGATGGAGGCAGTCCAGAGAAGGGCAACTAAAATAGTGCAGGGTCTGCAAGAGAAGCCATACGAGATGAGACTAAAGGAGCTTAATATGTATACCCTTGAGGAAAGGCGGGAGAGAGGGAACATGATAGAAACTTTTAAGTACCTCAATGGAATCAACCAAGTTCAAGAGGGAAGCATCTTTCAGAAAGAGAGATGTGCAAGAAATGGAAATTACGTAGCTACCGTAATTCTTGATTTTCTTGGACGAAGTCTCCACCACTCATTCACATTGATGGGACTTCGCTGGAGGCGCTAGGACCCAGAGAGAGTAAATTTTTTTGCAGGAGGGCCGGCGCCAGAGATGGAGCTGCGAGGAGCGGCACAGCGAGCTCGGCTCGTGAGGCAATGACTGTCTCGGTGTCAACCCTCCAACCACCTCAGTACCTTTTTTCCAAGGAGGTGCAGCGTAACTAATCTAGAAGGATAGCCTAACAAAAAACGGACATAAGATAGTCCGGACGACCCGTACAAGAAGGTCAACAAAGAAGTCTTCACAGCCTAAAGATTGAGGGAGTGAAGACCAACAAAAGAGATGAGCTCGGGGGACGGTGGGTGGGCATGTGAATGAGTGGTGAAGACTTCATCAAAGAACAAGAATTACGGTAGGTACGTAATTTCCATATCTTCCTGGACATAAAGTCTCCACCACTCATTCACACTGATGGGAGAGTACCGAGCTAAAAATTCCCCAAGAGGGCGGCAGGAGAGACCAAGAGCTCACAATTTTAGGACAGAAGTCCATTAAGGATGGTTCTGCCAAAAGAAAAATGTTGTCTGGCATGGACATCCACGGCATAGTGCTTGACGTAAGTATGCACTGCGCTCCAGGTAGCCACACTGCAAATATCTGCAATGGGCATGGTGCAGATTTCCGCTGGAGATGCCACGACCGCTCTAGTAGAGTGAGTGTACACTCTGCCCTCCAACTTAACCTGCGCCATGAAATAACAGTGGCGAAGACATGCCACCAGCCATGCCGAAATGCATCTGATAGCGACAGGTTGACCCAGCTGGGTCTCACTGAAGGAAACAGTTGTTGAGCTTTGCGAATTTGTTTTGTTCTATCTAAACAGAAAAACAGAGTTCTTTTGACATCAAAAGAATGAAGAGTACACTCTCCTTCATTTTGGAAGTTTGCAAAGTAAGTAGGTATGACTAAAGGTTGGTTTAGATGGAATTCTCAAACAACCTTAGGGAGAAACTTAGGATGGGTCCTAAGAACCACTTTGTCCTTATGAAACACAGTATACGGAGGGTCTGTGACCAAGGCATGTATTTCAGAGACCCTGCAGGCCGAGGTAAAGGCCACCAGGAAAGCCGTTTTCCAAGTGAGAAATTTCAGCTCACAGGAAGCTAGAGGCTCGAAAGGCTTTCGAGTGAGCATGTCTAGTACAATGTTAATGTCCCAGACTACGACTGGATGCCTGATAGGAGGTCTTGTATGAAGAATACCCTTAAGAAACCTCTTAACTACTGGTAACTGAGCAAGTGACAAGGAAAGTACTGGCTCATGATAAGCTGATATGGCACAAAGGCGAACTTTGACTGTAGAGTATTGTAGACCTGAATTTGAGAAGCCTAAAAGGTACTCTAGAACTTTATTTGGAGGGCAGGAAAAAGGATTCAAAGAGGATCTTGCACACCAGAGAGAGAAACGCTTCCATTTGGCTGTGTACGTTTTTCTAGTGGCTGGCTTACACGCAGCCAAAAGGATATCTGAGACTCTGCGAGAGACATTAAACCTGTTCACTTCTTTCTCTTCAGGAGCCAAGCGTGAAGGTGAAGCAACCTAAGATTGGGATGGACCACAGGCCCCCCGGGTCAGGAGGCTCATCTGAAGGGGAAGTGCTTTCAGAGGGGTTCCCAACATACTGCTGAGTAACAGAAACCATATCTGTCGAGGCCAGAAGGGAGCAATGAGGATCATTTTGTCCCCCTGGGATTCGAACTTGAGAAGCACCCTCTGAATTAGAGGAAGAGGACGAAAGGTGTATAAAAAGCGTTTTGTCCACTGCAGCCTGAACGCATTCTGACAGAAAATGCCAGGCCCTGGATTTCTGGAGCAGAAGACAGGCAGTTTTGTGTTGAGTGGGGATACAAAAAGGTCCAGGTCTGGAGTTCCCCACTCTGCAAATAGTGACTGAACTTCGGCTGAGTCTGTAGACTACTCGTGAGGATCTGTCTCTGTTCTGCTGAGACGGTCTGCCAGTTCATTCTGCACTCCCGGCAGGCAGACCGCCTGAATTAGAGTCTTGTGCTCTAGATGCCATTCCCACACTCTCACTGCTACCCTGCATAAAGGGTAAGAGTGTGCACCGCCCTGCTTGTTGATGTAATACATCACCGCTTTGTTGTCCGTTTGAAGGAGAATGTTCTTGTGACAGAGAATGTCCTTCAAAGCCCGGACTGCATAAAGGACGGCTCTCATTTCTAAGACATTTATGTGACGCTTGGACTTGCCCAGAGTCCCCGTACCCTGGGTGTGGAGATTCTAAAAGTGAGCTCCCCAACCCATCAGGGACACGTCCGTGGTAATGGAAATCTGATGATCCAGGTGAGCAAAGGGATACCCTTCCAGAAGATTGTCCTCTTGTGACCACAAGGTGAGTGATCTCTTCAGAGGTTCTGTCACCTTGATGAGAAAGGACTGAGAGTGGGTGGTTGGGGACCACTGAGTGCTGAGCATCCATTAAGAGGTTCCCATATGGAGGCATGCTAGGGGTACAGTGAACACCGAGGATGCCATGAGACCCAGCATCTGTTGCATCAAGATAGCTCGAACCGAGCTGTTCTCTCTGATGTATCAGGCCATCTGTAGGATATCACTCTTTCTGTCCTCTGGTAGAAAAGCTTTCGCACAGGAGGTGTCCAGAAGTGTTCCTATGAAAAGGAGCTTCTGGGAGGGCTGCAACTGCGACTTCTTGAGATTTAGCAGGAAGCCCATGGACGTGAGAAAGTCAGAGGCCATGGCTACGGCGTCGAGAGTTCCTTGCCTGGAAGGGCTTGCTAGAAGCCAGTCGTCCAGATATGGGAACACTTGTATTCCAGTCTTTCTGAGGTGTGCTGCGAGAATTGCACAACACTTTGTAAAGACTCGAGGCACCGAGGATAGCCCAAAGGGCAGAACTCTGAACTGATAATGCTGGCCCAAAGCCACAAACCGTAGGTATTTGTGATGCTTTGGGTGGATGGGAATATGCTGGTAAGCATCCTGCATGTCCAGGGAGGTTAGCTAGTCGTTTTGATGAAGCAAAGGTAACAGGGTTCGTAGCAAAATCATTTTGAACTTTTCCTTGGGAAGAAATGTTTTCAATTCTCTGAGGTCCAAATGGGGCGCATGCCCCCAGTTTTCTTTGGAACCAGAAAGTAATGGGAGTAGAACTCTGTGTTCCGTTGATCCAGTGGAACTATTTCTACTGCCCTGTTGTTCAGAAGCAAGAAGCTCTGACTGAAATACTGACAGACTGGGCTGTCATTTGGGGGGACGATCCGGAGAGGCCTCTGAAAAACTGAGGGAATACCCCTCGCGAATTATTCGGAGCACCCATTTGTCCGATGTTATGGACTTCCACCGGTTGTAGAATTGAGTCAGATGACCTCCCACCACTGAGAAAGAGTCCCCCTTGAGCAGATGAGGTGGGACTTGGGCCAGAAACTCAGAAGGCGGCACTGGGTGCTTTGGGCCCTTGTGCTTTCCATTGTGTTTTCTTTTGAGGCTGGGGGGGGTGGGCTTGGTTTTAATTAAAACCTCCCCTGCCCTTACCTCGAAAGGACTGATGGTTGTGAAATTGACGCTTATTAACAACCCCCGAGAAGGGGTGGGAACAGGTCGAGCCAATTTAATGGCAGACCTAGTCTTTTGTGTGGCCTCTAGAGCTTGTTCTACTTGAAGACCGAAGAGATACATACCGTTGAGGGGTAACGCCATGACCTGTTGCTGGGCATCATTCACGAAACCTGAAGTGCGTAGCCAAGAGTGACGGCAGGTACAAATGCCCGCCGCCTCCGCTCGGGAGGCAGTATCGAAAGTATCCATAGCTGCCTTAACCTGCTGGTTGTTGGACTTGATACCCTTGGTTATGGTCTGAAGAAGCTCTGAATTAGTGTCCGACTCCGGTAGAGGTTCTACCATTTGTTTGAGCAAATGCCAAAGAACATTCTCATACTGAGAGAAATAACCCTGGTAGCTGGCAATACGCATACCTAGGGTGGATGCAGCAAAGACTCACTTGCCTGTCTTACGAGATTCTTGTTTTTAGGTCAGGCTGTAGTAGCCTGAGGGAGGACAACCTTATCATTCTCTGCCAAGACCACAATAGGGTCCGAAAAGGCTTGGGAGGCCAAAATGGGTCGATCCTTGGGAGCAGCGTACTTTCTATCTTTGGACTTAACCACAGAAGGAATGAAAGCAGAATTATTCTATACCATTTGAGAAAACATCTCAAAGGAAGGCTGTACCGGGGGAGTTAAATCCATAGGGATCTCTGGGACATGAAGATATTGGAGCCTTAAAAGCTTCCCAGGATCGATATATGTGGTCTAGAGAGAAAGAGTAGAATTCAAATTTTTCAGCAGAGACTTAAATGAGAGGTCCCCTACCACACGCTCTGCAATATGATTAGACCCTGTTCCTTCCACGTCATCACCCAGTCTAAGGTCTGGGTCAGGCTCAATATCATGTCCTGACAGCCCTGGAGGGACTGTATGGACAGGAAGAAAAAATTACTCACCTCAGTAATTATGTTTCTTCTAATGGAGTCTTGCTGTATTCTGACATATTGCAGTGATTCCCAACCGTTGAACTGCCACGGAGAACAAAGAGTTAACTTTCTATGCAGGGCATAGAATGCTGAGCTCAAGCTCAGTTGAACTCTGTCTGGAGTGTTTCAAACGTAAACTGTCAGATTCTTACGAGCCCAACTAGCTAAAAATTCTATGTGGAAATTGTAACAATTCCTACCAGCCAACTGGCTGAAAAAAGTTTTGGATTCCCAGGAAAGACTCAAGTCAGGAAACCCAAAAACCAATCTAATACAAATAACAATAATAAATCAGCACCAAACAAAAAGGAGGAGGGTGCAAACAAAAAACACCCCTTGGGTGCAATACTGCACCTGCCCACCCACTTCCCAAAAACAGGTTCGGAGAGGGAAGGCAGGGAGAGAGGTCAGAATACAGCAAGACTCCATTAGAAGAAATATAATTACTAAGGTGAGTAATTTTTTCTTCAAACAACATGAAGTCTAGCTGTATTCTGACAATTGCAGATTACCAAGCAGTACGTCCAAGGAGGAGGGACAGAACCTACTTTGGGAATAGGCTCTGAGGTACTGCTGTGCCAAACCGAGCATCACTCCTAGCCTGGATATCCAGAGAGTAATGCTTGGTAAAGGTATGGACTGTTTTCCAGGTGGTTGCTTGACAAATTTCTAGGAGAGGAATATCCTGGCGCAGCCAGGAAGCAGTTGTACCTCTTGTGGAATGAGCCCTCAGGCCTGAGGGTGGAGTTTTTCCCAGTTTTTCATAGCAGAATTGTATATAAGACACAATCCACCTGGCAACAGATCTCTTAGTGGCAGGTTTGCCCTTTCCCACTTCTCCATAAGTGAGGACCAACTGGAGGGAGTCAAACCCGTGACCCTTGGTACACTCTATGTAGTAACTAAGGGCTCTTAACATCTAAACTGTGTAGCCTCCTCTCCCCTGAGGAAGAATGATCAGTGAAGAAAACAGGAAGAGACAGACTGGTTTAAATGGAAGTCTGACACCACTTTGGGCAACAACCTTCTATTGGTTCTAAGGACCACTTTATCCCTGTGAAATGAGATAAAATCAGGTTCCACTAACAGGGCTTGCAATTCACTGATACGCCTGGCAGAAGTAATGGCTACCAAGAGCACAGTTTCCAAGTCAAGTACTTAAGCTCTGCTGAAGACATAGGCCCAAAGGGGGGTTGGCATACGTTGAGCAATGCAAACATTCAAGTCCCAGGCAGGGGCAGAGTCTCTAAAAGAAGGATTGGTGTGAAGCAATCCTTTAAAAAATTTACAGAACACAGAATGAGAAGATAGTGAGGAAGACTTCCCCACAGACAAAAACGCAGAAACAGCTGACAAGTGTACCTTGAGAGTAGCTGGTCTAAGGCCTAGGCCATTAAGATGGACCATATAATCCAGAACCGTAGGCAATCCTGCAGTGTCTGGAGAAATAAGCTTCTTAGAAACCAAATGCTTAATCTCTTCCATTTGGAGTTATAAGTCCTTCTGGTGGAGGGCTTTCGAGAAGCCTTGAGGATATCCAGAACCCCTTGGGAAAGATGCAGATCTGCAAACTCTAACTCTTCAAGAGCCATGCCTTGAGATTGAGAGACTCAGGATTGGGGGTACCAAATCCTCCCCTGAGAGGATGTTAACAGGTTGTAATTCCTGGGAACAGACAGGGGAAGATGGACTGCTAGGGACAGTAACATGGGGTACCAAGGCTGTCTGGCCCAATCTGGAGCTATCAGAATCAGCCTGCAAGGTTGAGACCTTATTTTGACTAAAACTTTGAACAGGAGTGGGAAGGAGGGACAGGCATACAGAAACTTCCCTTCCCAATTCAGAATCAGGGCGTCCAAGGGGACTGAGCCCAAGACTGGAGGTCTGCAACAAAAGAGGGAGTTGGTGATTGTCTGGGCTGCAAAGAGATCTATCTCTGGAGTGTCCCACCTTGAAAAAATCATTTTCAACACCTGAGGGTCCAGGGACCATTCGTGATGGCCCTGAGAGATCCTGCTCAGTGCATCTGCTAGCACATTGTCCTTCCCTGGAAGGTGAGCTACTACCAGAGAGGTTTGCAGGGAATAAGCCAGGGACCACAACTTCATGGCTTCTGTGCACAAGGCCATTGACCGAGTGCCTCCCTGCTTGTTGATGTACCACGTGGTGGTGGAGGTGTCTGTTCTGACCTGAATCATCTTGTTCTGCAGTGACTGAGAGAAAGCTTGCAGAGCCAGAAAAACTGCCCTGAGCTCCAGGAGATTGATATGAAGAAGGGATTCTTGGGGGGACCACAGCCCCTGGGCATTGAGGGACCCCAGATGGGATCCCCAGCCCAGGAGAGAAGCATCCGTGGTAAGGACCACTGAACAAGGCTGAGTAACAAAATGATCACCTTGTCTTAAATTGTCCTGATCCTGCCACCAATGGAGGGCTTGGATCAAGGCCAAAGTCACTAGGATCATTTTGGTAAGGAAATCCTTCCTCTGAGACCCAAAAGCTCTCAGGTGGAACTGAATATCCCTCTTCTGGAATCTTGCCCATTGGACCACCGCTGTTGAAGCTGCCATGTGGCCCAACAGCTGGATGAAATGCCTTGCTGGTTGAGATACCCGAAGGCTGAAAGAAGAGGCTAGTTCTATAAGAACCCTTGCCCTTTCTAGAGGAAGAAAGGCTCTTGCTCCGAGTGTGTCCAGTTCTGCCCCTATAAAGGTAAGAAGCTGGACTGGTTCGAGAACTGACTTGGGAAGGTTGAGAAGAAATCCTAGAAAAGTGAGCACTTGCTGGGTCACTTGCAGGTGAGACTTGACTTGGTCTGGAGACTGACCCACTATTAGCCAATCGTCCAGATATGGAAAAATGGAAATCTTTTGCCTTCTTAGAAAGGCAACTACTACTGCCAGGCACTCTGTGAAAACCCTTGGGGCTGAGGTTAGGCCAAAGGGCATTGCTCTGAACTGATAGTGGCCTGAGGGCAACTTGAACCTGAGGTACTTTCTGTGGGAGCACCTGATGGGAATGTGAAAGTAGGCATCTTTGAGGTCCAGGGAGACTAGCCAGTCCCCTGGCCTTAGAGAGGGAAGGATTATTCCCAGAGTTACCATCCTGAACTTTGGTTTTAAAAGATGTTAGTTTAGATATCTTAGGTCTAGGATGGGTCGACACTCCCCTGTCTTTTTTGGGGTCAGAAAGTACCTGGAGTACAGTCCTCTGCCCCAGTGTAGGGTAGGTACTCTCTCTATGGCTCTTAAGACTAGAAGAGAATAAACCTCTGCCTCTAGTGCAAGGGTTTCCGAGAGATTTGCAGGTGGAAAAGATCTGGCTCTCATCTTTGGAAATTTTCTGAAGCTGAGAACCAGTCCCTGGCTTACTACTTCCAGACCCACTTGTCTGAGGTAACAGACATCCAGTCCTGGACAAAGTAAGCCAGCCTGCCTCCTACTGGAATAGGAGAGTCAACCTGGGCAGGCCCATCAGGGTGTCTGCTTGGCAGGGGCTTTAAGCTGTGGAGTGGATACAGCTCTGCTCATCCCCCTTCTGCTTCTCCCTCTGAAGAACCCCCTCTGAGAAAAGGAACAAGAGGCCTATGCTTGGTAAAAAGGCCTTTGAAAAGGCCTGCCCCTGCCCCTGCCCCTAGACTGCTGCCTCTGAGGAGTTGCCTGCCTCTCCTTGGCTCGAGCACTCCTATAAGTGGTCCTGTATTCATCCATTTTCTTCATGTAATTCTCTGCTCCCCAAACAGAGAATTACCCACTACAGGAAAATCCATGGCCATAGCCTGGGTATCCTGCGAGAGGCTAGTACATCTGAGCCAAGCCATCCTCCGAAGAGCCACGGATGTAGCCATGACTCTTGATCACACATCATTAGAGTCCACAGCAGCATGAAACTGAACCTTAGATGCCTCAATCCCATCTGCAGCCACCGCCTCCAGCTCCTTGGCTAGCTGCGGGGGAGGCCTGTTTAGCCATTGCCAGTACAGTGTCCCACCTGGACTTCTGGTACCTGGCTGTATAGGCCATGTAATTTGCCTGCCTGAGTCCCAAGGAAGATGCCACGTACGGTTTCTTTGCCATCACATCAATCTTCCTGGAATCCTTTTCTGGGGGTGTGTGAAGCCAAGGGAATATTTGCCTTGTCACAGGCAGCAGCCTGCACTACCCCAACATGACTGCATTGCTGATATAAGAACTTTGTGTCTGAGCCTGAAAGTGTATACCTCTTGTCCATTCTTCTATCCACAGGAGGTATAGTGTTAGGAGACTTTAGGATTTTTTGTGTCTATTTCCCAAAAGATTTGTGGAGGGGAATAGACAGTCTCCTGGACTCTGGGATGTCCATCATTTCTACATAATCAGGCTCCACTTGATCTTCCACAGCCTCCTCCATAGGAAGCTGAAGGGTTTCAGCCACCTTTCTGTAGAACATAAAAGTGAGAAGGGGACTCAGAAAGCCTAGGAGGGAAAACACCTGAAGGACTGTGTGGGGAGATGTCCGGTTCCACAGACACATCCAGACCCTCACTTTCACCATCATCATCCTCAAATTCCTCTTCCTCTTCAAATTCCGGTTCATAAAGATCTTCAAGGGTATAATCTTGAACCGGGGAAACCAATCGAACCGAACCCCTGCCAGAAGGAGCCGGATCGGAAGGAACCGGACGGAGCGATTCCACAATCCGAATCACTCTGGCTATCTCTGCAGCGGTCGAAACATGAACCTCTGGATCCGAACCGGTCGATTTGTCTTTACGTTTTCTTTTTGTAGGAACCGATCCCTCGGAATTGGCTCTCCTTTTGCCCGAAGAAGTATCGCCCTGGTCAGAGGGCACTCCTTCTGGTTCGGTCGGAACCGAACCGGGCTGGCCATCCGGGTCAGCGGACTTCTTGGCCTCCTTTTCCCTCAGTCTACCTAATCTCTTCTCAAGGGTAGATTTGGGAAAGTGTTTACATGTTTGGCAGTCTGAATTGAGGTGGTCAAACCCCAGACAATAAACACAGGTGGTGTGGGGATCGGCCTTAGCAAAGACCTCCCCACACTCACTGCAGTGTTGAAACCCAGTGGGCCCGGTTTTTTTCTTGGGTTTCTCAGACATGGCCAACCTAACCAACTTACCCTTTTTATGGCAACCGTCAGGCAAGACTCCCTTATCGGTTCCTAACCGTGTCATGGGTATTGGAAGAAAACGTACTAAAACACGTTATTTTTTAGAACCGATAAGAACCGGTAACCACACACTAAGTAAAAACACAAAACACAAGATTTCACTATCAAATGGCCGGTTCAGCAGAACCGAGCCGCACTTTACAAGTTCCACACAGAAAAACAGAACAATTCCTATCTAGTACTCACGGAACCACAGACAGAGACTGAACCGACCATGTGGATAACTTTTTCGGTTTAAAAAAACAACGAAAACTGAAACTTTAACCGACTTTCGAACCGAGCTGAAGGAGAAATCTCCGGAGTGCCCTTTCAGTGAGGCGAAGTAAAGAATCTGACAGTTTAAGTTTGAAACACTCCAGACAGAGACTTCAACCGAGCTTGAGCTCAGCATTCTATGCCCTGCATAGAAAGTTAACTCTTTGTTCTCCGGGGCAGTTCAAAGTTTGGAATCACTGCAATATGTCAGAATACAGCAAGACTTCATGTTGTTTGAAAGGAGTGAAAATCAGAAGGAAAAGAGTTCGGAGTCGAGAAGCCCTGAAGACTGGAAGATGTCACCCCAAGCCTCAGCACCAAAAAAAGAGCACGGTGCCGCCTGACCCAGTGCCACACACGGCACCAACAGAGCCCTTAGCACAAAGGGTGGCACCAACAAATCGCATGGTGCGGATGGCGCTGACACGCCGATGATCAAGGCTGACACGCCAAGAGACAGCGCCAAACTACCTATCAACGTCAAGGAGCCAAAACCAACACAGGGCTCTGGAAACTAGGATCTGAGGAGAAAGAAGGAAGAATACCAGGAGACAGAGGCATCGGGGTGGCCCCCTGTGCCGCAGCCATGTGAGGGGGGAAAACACCTGAGCGCAGAGTCAATGGCACCAAAGAAAGCGCTGCATGACAAGGGAGGCCCAACCGCCCTACCCGATCCCTTGAGGGCCCTGGGGTGACCGGGCCAGGCAGCTGGACCAACCTCTGAGACCACTGCTCCATCAGACCGGCCCACTGATGAAACTGCTCATCTGAAGCCCTACCAGAAGGTGGGGTAGGGCTCCGATGTCTAAGAGGTTGGTGACCAGAAACAGAAACTGGTGACTCCGGAGGAGGTGGAGACCGGCAACTGACCCCAATGACCGACAGTCGACGTGCAAACATACCAGAGGGCGACCTCGAGTGATGCCTTCTCTTTTTTGACCTGTGGGCCGAAGAAGAGCTCGAGGCCGAACAGTGTCGAGAATGCAACCGTTTTCTTTTATGCTTCTGGGGGGACTGCCCCTCCCCCCGGGCACTGGACCATCCGTTGTCAGACCCCACCTCCAGAGAGGGCGGCGGACCAGACCCAGCCCGACTGACTGAACAGCTTTCATATGAAGTCTCCCTACCGACACCTGACCCACTCATGGTCGACTCCGTCAATGTAGGCAGAGTCTACTTTCTTAAATAAGAATAATTTATAGAAAGCGATACTTATTCGAGATATACTGCAAGATAATAAACTGAAAACTATGCTGCTAGCTTGAAGTTTGACTCCCGGCAGGTGAGCGACGTTGTCACTGAAGCGCACTCCATGGTGGGAAAAAAGGAGCTGAGGCAGTTGGAGGGTCGACGCCGAGAAAGTCACTGCCGCACGAGCCAAGCTCGCAGTGCCACTCCTCACAGCTCCATCTATGGTGCCAGCCCTCCTGCAAAAAAGTTTGCTCCCGCTGGGTCCTAGCGCCTCTGGTGAAGACCCATCATTGTGAATGAGTGGTGGAGACTTTATGTCCAGGAAGATCAAGGGGACACAATTTGAAGATAGAGAGGGGACGGCTCAGGGGCAATGTGAGGAAGTAGTTTTTCACAGAGAGGGTAGTGGGCACGTGGAACAGCCTTCCTGAGGAGGTTGTGGGGTCTAAAACTGTGGGAGAATTCAAGAATGCAAGGGACAGACATAAGGCAATTGTTGTGGGGGGTAGGAAGAAATAGGCTGTTGGTTAACTAGGATCTGCAGCTTATCCTGTAGATAGGGAAATAGGCAGACTAGGTGGGCCAAGCGGTCCTTATCTGCCATCAAAGTCTATGTTTCAGCCAGCATGCTGCAACCAGAATCATTTCCCCCCCCATGCCTCTAGTCTGAGCAGCACCCTCTGAACTAGAGGTAGCTGGGGAAATGCGTACAGAAAGAATCTTGTAAACTGCAGTCTGAATGCATCCTGACAGAAAGTGCAGGTTTCTGGATTTCTGGAGCAGAATAGAGGCAGTTTTGCATTGCGTGGGGATGCAACAAAGGTCCACACCCAGATATCCACACTTGAAGAGCGATTGCACATTTTTGCAAGTGACCAGTCTGGAGGGTTCGCCTCTGTTCTGCTGAGGTGATCCGCCAGGTCATTCTGAATTCCAGGCAGATAAGCCATTTGAATCAGAGTGCTGTGTTCGAGGCACCATCCCCATACCCTCACAGCTTCTCTGCACAAGGGGTAGGAGTGCGCCACTCCATTTGTTGATGTAATATATCACTGCTTTGTTGTCCATCTGAAGAAGGATTGTTTTGTGACAGAGGACATTCTTTAGGGCTCAAACAGTGTACAGGATCGCTCTCATCTCCAGAACACTGATATGAAGATGAGACTCCTCCTGGTTCCACACCCCTTGAATGTGGAATTCCTGGTAGTGAGCCCTCAGCTGTTCACAGATGCATCCATGGTGGTGGTAATCTGAGACTCTGGAGGGGCAAGGGCAAACCTTGCTGAAGGTTGTCCTCCTGAATCCATCATGCAATTGACGTCCTCATAGAATACATCACCTCGATGGGGTAAGACTGTGGGTGCGTCATTGGGGACTTCTGTGTGCTGAGCATCCACTGAGTGGTCCTCATGCAATCGAGCCAGAGGCACCGTAAAAATGGACACGAGCATGAGACCCAGCATCAGCTGCATGGTGTGAGCTCACACAGGGTTTTTCTCTCTTATGAAGTGAGCCATATGGAGAATGTCTTCTCTCCTGTCCTCTGGAAGGAAGGCTCTCACCTTGGTGGAGTCAAGGAGAGACCCTATGAAGAGAAGCAGCTGAGCTGCTTGAAGCAGTAACTTTTCCAGATTCAGCAGAACCCCCATGGAGGTGAGGAACCGAGGAGACTTGGAGACATTCTCCTGTGTCTCTTGCTTTTAAGGGCTTCCTAGAGGCCAATCATCTAGGTAGGGAAAGACCTGTATGCTAAGCTTTCAAAGGTGTGCAGCGAGATTTGCGAAACACTTTGTAAAGACTTGAGGTGCCGCGGAGAGCCCAAAGGGCAGGACTCTGAACTGAAAGTGTTCACCCAAGGCCACAAAGTGGAGGTACCTGCAGTGGTTTGGGTGCACTGGGACGTGCTGGTAGGCATCTTGCATATCCAGGCTTGCCAACCGTACTGATGAAGACGCAGAAGTAGTGTCCTCAGGGAGACCATCTTGAACTTTTCCCTGAATAAGGACTTGTTCAACTTTCTGAGGTCGAAAATAGGGCGCATGCCGCCCATATTCTTTGGAACCAGAAAGCAACAGGAGTAGAAACCATGTTCCTTTCTGTCCAAGGAACCACTTCCACTGCCCTGTTTCTGAGAAGGCCTGACTGAGCAGAAGATAGACTGTGCTGTCTATTGGGTGGACGATCTGGTGGGATCTCCGCAAAATTCAGGGAGTAAGCTTCCCGAACAATCTGGAGGACCCATTTGTCCAAGGTGATGAGTTTCCACTGATCGTAGAACTGAGTCAGATGACCTCCCACTGCCAGAGATGTCCACCTCGAGCAGTTGAGGTGGGACTGGGGCCAGATTTTCAGAGGGTGGCACTGGGCGCTTTCGGGTCCTGTGCCTTGTGCTGCATTTTCTTTTGCGGCTGAGGAGTCTGTTTTTTGTGAAAGGCTCCCCGGCCTCTACCATGAAAGGACTGCCTATTATGAAACTGTTGACGGTTCCCGTCCCTTTGTGGAACAGAAGGAGAAGGCCTGGCTGTTTTAATGGCAGTCCTGGTCTTCTGAGCGGCCTCCAGTGCTTGTTCCACTTGAGAGCCAAATAGATAAGAACCACCAAACAGGACATTCATGACCTGTTGTTGCGCATCAGAAGAAAATCGTGATGTTCTGAGCCAAGAGTGCTGCCTGATACATAACACAGTGGCGGCAGCTCTAGCAGCAGTGTCACAGACATCCACAGAAGCTTTCAATGGATGGCTGTTGGGATTCTATGCCCCTTGAAATAGTTTGTAGAAGCTCCATGGTAGAGTCAGATTCTGGGAGATTCTTAACGAGAGACCCGAGTGTTCCAAAGCACATATTCATATTGAGAGAAGTGTCCCTGATAACTGGCAATACACATGCCCAGAGTAGCGGCTGCAAAAGCCCGTCTCCAGAAGGTATAAATTTTGCGGGATTCCTCATGGATGCTCAACAAAACTAAGACTAAACTACACCACACTATTGCAAACAACTGTGGAAATAAAATAAATACTTTAAAAACAGAAATACTTATTTTATTTTTTTTTTTTAAAACGGTGTCCAGCTCAGGGGAGCTCTTTGGGTCATCTTGCTTTGTCATGCAGATAAATAAATCTGGCACTAAACAGCAGAATGCAGCGCTACCACAAGGCAGAAGTCTGAACAGAATTCTTAGTTCCATCATTTGCATACATTCCACCCCTCTGAGGCGGCCGAACCTTCCAGGCTAACTGCATATGTTAAGCACAGTGAGGGACTCCTGGGGTTTGAACACAGATGATAAAGGCCAGTCCAACTAAACAGGATTTGAAACCCTTCTTAAACTGCTCCACTGAGGTGGCCACCATTAACTACTGAGGCAAGGGGATTTAAAACAGGACTGCCACAGAAAAGGACCAATCCCCTGACTGCCTTAAACACAATCTGCAAACTGTCAATAGGCCCACGTCAGAGAAATAGAGGGTAGGCAGGAGTATTAGGATACAGGAGCCCTTTCAGGTAGCACTGGACCAAATCTTGTTGGGCTTTACAGGTTAACAAATCTACCTTGATGGCGACGCACCATCTCACAGGCAGTCAGTGCAATGTCTGCAACACCGGGGAGATGCACTCAACCTTACAGATTGTAACCTTACACAGGTCATACCAGAAAATGACTAAATGAAAGTAAACTTACTTTTACTCCAAAATGTTCTGTGACACCTCGCCCATGGTCTCCCAGTACACCAAAGGACAGACTTTCCTCCAAAAAGATCCTTACTTTATATTTGTACTTCAGTTTCACCTGTGGATCAGAAAATGAAAATTATGTACCTACTGTAATTGTTGATCTTTCTGTGTATCTTCACCATTCATCACTAGTGGGTACAGCGCGGAGCTAGGACCCCGTGGGGGAGACTTTGTTTTTCTTCTATGGGTGGAGTCGGCCGCGGCCTTGTTGTGCCCTCGGGAGCCGATGTTCTACGTGGCACTCTGGGTTGGCTGTTATCTGTCGTCGACTCTGCCCCAGCCCCAGTTCTGAAACGCGGATAGTGTAAGGAAAGGGTAGTGGGGTGGGGCAAGAGAGCCCAAGGGACAGATAAAAGGAAAGGATATAATAAACTAAAAGGAGAAATAAACGACAGAGGAGACAGGAGAGGAAACCAGATATGGGAAATTGGGGAAAGGGAAGGGCCCCAATCTCTGGAAGGAGGAGAAAGAAGGGAGGGATGGGGGAGAGGGCCACACCCCAGAAAGGATCCTGCATTTTAGGATTTTGATAGAACAGATAGCCCATAATCTGGACTACCAAGGCTTAAACTGCTGGGAGGCAAAGCCTGAGCTATTAAGCAGCATTAGCCCAGGAGGGCCAGCCTTAAAGGGGGTAAGGATGGTGTGCGTCTCGTACTCCTCCCCTTCCTCCCAAAAGGTGAAAAACTTAAACTGCCAGGAGGGTATTGGAAATGAACTCAAAAGATTTAAGTTCATAAAGAAAACAGGGGCAACCCTCAGCTCACGCCTAAGAAGTGAGGAGAAGAATAGAGACAGGGAGAGAGCTCCCTCCCATACACCCCAACAATACCCCCCACAGGACCCTCCCTGTGTGTCATCAGGGTCCCTCCTCCCAACCACAAGGGATATAGGAGAGCGAGGAGAAAAAATAACAGAGACACACAGGGGGGAGGAGGGAGCCCAGAGACTGAGGCCCCGGGGGAAGGAGGGCGGGATTTAGTGATGAATGGTGAAGATACACAGAAAGATCAACAATTACGGTAGGTATGTAATTTTCATATCTTATCTGTGTCAATCTTCACCATTCTTTACTAGTGGGTGAGAACCGAGCCCCCAAAGGGGGCCCTAAACTACCCCAAGGGACTAAGTCCCTTAGCCTCTAGTGGGTGAGACTCTGGAGGACAGAACCCTTACAGGCCTGGGGAGTCCTCAGACTGGTCCAGGTGAGACGGGGAGTCTGCAGTGGGGGAAGGAAGGTGCCCTAAAAGTAACCGTCTCACCCTGCAGGAGAAGAGATGGGTTCTCCGGTATGCGGAGGAGATCACCCTACACCGGGCCAGGGGTGACAACCGGGATAAGCACAGCCATGCCATCCGCCTAATGCAGATCACTGTCACTATAGCTCTGGAGGCCTCATCACTGGCATCATAAGATGCCCTTGCTTCGTACCTTGCTAGCTCCAGGCCCTGAGCAGAGAGGGCAATGGCTTGCCTGGTTTCCTCCGTATCTAGCATTGAGGCTAGGAGCTGTCCTAGCCTGGACCACAAGAATCTATCTTAGGCCGCAAAGTGAGTCTGATGTGAAGCAATAGAAAGGTGGATCCGTGGCGAACAGAAAACTCTTCTCCCCCAGAAACTGAAGTCCACAGAGTCCGAGTCTGGGGTTTGGTCACGGTGGGGGGTGCAAGGCCCAGAGGGAGTGTCCAGGGAGGTCCAAGCCTGAAGAGGGATAAGGCAGAGAACCTGAGACCGCTGGAGGGGGGCGCAATACCATTGGCGTGGGTCCCTTGGGACTGGAACAGTGGAGAAGGGAAGTAGCCAAAGCCAATGTGACGCTTCCTGGAAAGGAACAGGCCAGGCAGGAACCACCAGGTTGGCCGCACTGTACTCGCCTAGGAAGGCGCGTGTCACATGCTCGTGATTGCTCACAGGGACTGGGGTAAGATGGAGCTCGTCCAACATCTTCGTGAGGAAGCGCTGATAGGAAAAGAGATCAGACACTGGGGAGATGTGGACAGATAATATGATAAGATGACAATAAGAAGATGCAGGAGAGCTCAGAGGTTCAGGGTCCGGCTGCACGGGAGCATGGTGGAACACCTGCTGGTACAGGGCATGGAGATAGGTAGGGAAAAGTTCAGTGGAACCTCTGTTCCCAGGTAAGAGGTCCGCTAGGACTGGGAACACCTGGGATGGCCGGGGATGGAGACAGAAGGTCGGGGGACAAGCTATTAGCAACAGGAGAACGGTCTTTGTCAGGGCAGGGGGGCCAAAAGAAAACTCCCTGCAAGGAGGGAGATTGGAAGGTCCCAGCAGCTAACAGCCATTCAACCGGATCAAAACAGTCAGAGCAGTGCCCATGGGAAGAAATCCCCCCCGTGAGGTGACCGGGACCATGCGAGTCCAGAAGGACGGCCCCTGACCTCAGAAGTTGAAGTCCCTCTCAAGGACCTATCTAGGGAAGAGCGAGGGTCTGCACTGCGGCTCCTCCCAGAACCCGGCCAGGGTCCGGTGAGGGCGCGCTGCGCCACACCCTTACTCCTCAACCCTTCAGAGTTGGAGAGGGACCACGTCCTCGTAGCCACCAGCCTTGGCAGCTGACAATTCTGGGCAGCCTCCGAGGAGTCCACCCAGTGAACAGTACCCTCCCCTTCCTGGCGTGCCCCAGGCTGTCTCAAACTTTGACTGTCCAAACACACCAGGGAAGGGGGTGCCCCAACTGGAGGAGCACAAGTGCCAGTGGCCCCTGGTCGCACAGCAGTGGCCATGGGGACCACTGCTGGCTGGTCAGTACCACTGACCCTAGGGCCTACCAGCAATGACTGACCCTAGAGAGAGGCCAAGTGGGCGCCAAGGTGCTGGAAACGGAGGGATCAGAGGATTCCTACGAATCTGGGCAGCCAATCTGGATCAGACCCAGAGTCCGCCGCCGAGGTCCAATGCCAGATCCCCCCCCAGTTCCTGGACCATGAGTCGGACAACCTTCCACCCCGGCACCGCAGACTGCACCGCGCCCGATGCTGCCACCCTCCCTGGTGCTGCGAACAGCACCTGAGTAGGGCGCAACACTGTGGTCTCCTCCGGCGCCGCAAGCGGCACCAGAGTCAAGCACGGCACTGCACCCAACGCCACCACCCTCCCTGGCACAGGGAATGGCACTGGAGTCAGGCACGACACCGAGTATGGCGCTGAGCTCCCCCCGGTGCTGCTAGCGGCACCAGAGCCAAGGTCGGCACAGACCGTGGTGCAGCCCCATCCCTGGCGCCTCGAACGTCACTAGAGTCAGGGGCGGCACCAGCTTCAGTCCTGGCATCACGCACAGCACCAGAAAAAGAAACAGGCCCAGAAACCACCGAAGCACTACCCCCGGCGACGCTGACATCCCCGACACCGTGAACGGCACCAGAAGCAACAGTGGCACTGAGAGATGGCCTAGCGCCAACCGCGGTGCCGCCCTCCAAGCCTGCGGCGCTGCGAACGGCACCGTGACCAAGAGTGGCTCTGCCAGACAATGCCAAGGATGCTGCTGGTCCAGACCTGGAGGGCCCAGAACACGACACTGAGGGAGCCTTCACCTCCGAAGAGGCGACTGCCAAAGCATTGCCTCCTGACTGTCCCCTGAGAGGGACAGACTGGGCCTCCTGCACTGTGCAAGGAGCCCCCACCATGGCAAGGCTAAGAGAAGTGGAGGCCCCCTCCTCCACGGGCCATATAGGAAAGGGAGGGGACCCGGAGGAAAGGCCAAGAATCCCTACCATGGTTTGTCGACTGCGAACCTGTCCTACAAAAGTCGGCGCATACATCCGACTTTAAACGCGGCAGATTTTCGACAACCGCGTCCATGGAGAAGTAGGCCGCAGTTGGTCATATCGTGAGGCAGGAGAGGCAGGGTCATGCTGGTCCGCCACGAATAAATGCGCCACAGGCACCGACGATAGAAGGCTGCTTCACTTTGGACAGTTTCTTGCCCCCCAGACAAGACATGACTGTACAGCAAACAATAGCAAAAACAGTACTCGACGCCACTTAAAAGTAATGAAAAGATCTTAACGGCAGAAGCGACATCGAGCAGAGTGAACAGAACAGAGGCGTGCACACACACACACACGGCCGATGAACTAGGCTGAAAATCTTGATAGCAGAGCAGAGTCTCCACACAAGGTCTTCACTCGACGGTGGAAGAAGAACTGGGGCTGGGGCAGAGTTGACAGCAGATAACGGCCAACCCCAGCGCCACGTGAGAATGTCGCCCGCCCCACGCCGACTCTCGCCGCCTATAGAAAGAAAAAGTCTCCCGCTGGGTCCTAGCTCTGGCGCTGTACCCACTAGTGATGAATGGTGAAGATTGACTCAGATAAGATCAATGTATTATAAGAGATACACAAAAGTACAGATATGCTGAAATGCATTACGGGTAAATAACTATACTTTCTTATCAGCCAATCTGTATGTGGAAAGTAAACAGTAATTCAAAATTTGTAGCTATAAATCAGGCTTTGACAAATGCTATACCTCCTTGTCGCAAGCAATTATGCCTTTGAGTCAGACTACTTTCTTTTATTTAGGAAAAAACACAAAACGCACTCCAAAGCTGCTGAAATCCACTGGTTTTGCTGCCAAAAGGTAAAATATCTTCTAAAAGTGCGCTACTGGCCCCCACAATGTGTGTCATCTTTAAAGATGTGAAGCTGCTGGGGTAAACCTGTGCCATACTTTCAGAATATATTTGACTTTTTAGCAATAAAATGTGTGGATTTCTGATGGTCATTTATCAGGGGGCTGTAAATGCTGGGCAGCACACACCAGATGTAGATTGCCTCAACCTCCATAATGCATCCAACCTCTATCCAGCTCTAGTGTGGACTGGGATCCTGGGGCTCGCATATGAACTCTGGTCTTCCAGATGACAACAGAATGTCAAGTTAATTCAATTTTATAAAGCGCAATTCCATCCGTGATCAAAGCCCTGTACAATAAATATAACAACAAATAATAAAACCATAATAACATTAAAACAATTATCTTGATATAATCAGTAATATACTAGTCAGGATCTGAGAAAGCCATATCAAATAGAATAACAGATAGGTTCCTGTGCATTACAATGTAGTAATTCCATCAAGAGGTTCTGGGGACAGTCCATGTCCCCAGAACCTCGAGATGGAATTAACTACATTGTGATGCACAGGAACCTATTTTTTTTTTTTTTTAATATATGGATGCGATTTTCTTTTCTTCCAGGCAGTTGGCCGCTGCAGCGAACAAGTCTCTCTGTCCTGGCCACGCGCCATACCGTTTCACTGCTCGGTATGTTTTTTTTTTTTTTATTCTTCGAAGGACATCCTACCTTTTCCATGTCTGGGGAATGCAGGATCACCTGTATATCTGCATTTTTCGCATATTTAAAACAAAAAAGCTGCAAAATGTTCAAGTTGAGAAACACTCGGTAGTGAGACAGTGGCACCATGTTTTTGAACTGTTCTGCTCGCCTAACAGGAAAAGCGGCCAACTGGAAGGCACGTTTTGAAAGACGTTGGGAGCTAGACTAGCGCATGCGCTGTTGTGCTTTGGTGATAATACTATCGTTCAGGTCTCGAACGCCAGTATTACGGCACCTGAACAATGGTATTATCATTTTGGGATTGATATTATTATGGAGAATTTTTTATTTGCTTTTCTACTATATTATTTTCATGATCCATATATTAAAAAGTCAATAACTGATTTGTGTCCATTACCAGGGAGTAAAAGCATCGAGAGGTTTCGGACACATGGACCTCGAGAGCGAAGCTCGAGAGGGTCCAATGTGTTCAGGACCTTGAGATGCTTTTACTGCCTGGTAATGGACACAAACCTATTGGATATTTTTTTAATATAAGTATACGCTTTTTCCGATTTAAAATGGGCTCCCGACTAGTTTACTTAAACACTCAGTATGGGCGCCCAAAGTGTAGCTTGTACACAGCTTGTTACAGAGAAGACAGGAAAAGTGTACTGTTTAGTGAGAAGTCGATCACTCTCACTCTTACCTTGAGTGGCGACTTCAATTCAGCGGTAGCAAGACTGAATGGAGGATCTACCAGCTACTGTAGTCAACATTGTTCCCCCCCCAAAAAAAAAAGAAAAATACTGCTCATTTCTATTAACAGACATTTCTCTCGCTAAGCGAGAGGAAGAGCTGCCATGTTTTTAAATTTTTTCAGCTCGCCCAGAAAGGAAAAGCAGCCAATCAGAAGGCACGCTTTACATTACGTGGGGTGGCAGACTTGCGGTTGCGCTGTTGAGTTTAAGTGATAATACTATCGTCTGGATCCCAATGATAGTATTACTGGACACAAACGATAGTATTATCACTTCTGAAGTGCCCTATTATCACTCTGGGAGTGATAGTATTATCGAGTTATTTTTGTATGCTTTAGTAGCATATTAAATTTACAATCCATATATTAAAAACCAATACATTTTTAAAGCAGATTTAAAGCCTTCCATGATCAGCCGCTCTCTAACCTGACGAGGTAGAGAATTCCAAAGGGTTGGATCCGAAAAAGTGAAAGAACGAGCACCAGATGTCTTAAATCGAACCCTGGGAATCTCTAGCAATCCCTCGTCGGTGGAGCAGAGAGAGCTGGAAGGGCGGTAAGGGGAAAGAAGATCTTGCAGGTAGTCAGTCCCTGACAGTGTAGGGCTTTATAGGTCAGTAACCCAACCGTGAAGGTGATCTGCCAATAAACTGGCAGCCAGTGCAGATCACGGAGCACAGGTGTGATATGGCAAGATCGGGGTAAGCCAGTCAACAACCTGGCTGCTGCATTCTGCATTAGCTGCAGATGGCGGATCTCAATCCCTGGCAGCCCTACATAAAGGTCTTTACAGCAGTCAAGACAGGAGGTCGCAAAACGGGAGGTCGCAAAGGCATGGACCAAAGTAGGAAGGTCACCAGGTGGGACCAGGTGCTTAATCTGGGTAATGTTCCTCAGATGGTAAATAGAGAATTTAACAACAACAGAAACCTGAGGTTTCAAAGTCAGGCTGCTGTCAAAAACAACACCCAGGTTTCGCACCCGGTCCGAGTCAGGTAACTGGCTCCCACCAAGCCAAAGACCAGATGACTGACCAGGCACCATGCCCACATCCCGGTGGCCTGGGTCCACCACCAGCACCTCTGTCTTATCAATCTCAACCAGCTGGTTCTTATCCAGTCCTGGATCTCAGAGAGGCAGCTACTGAAGACTGAGACAGTACCCACTTGGTCGGGTGCAAAGAACATGTAGAGCTGAGTGTCATCTGCATAATAGTGAAAGCTCAGCCCATACTGCCTTATAATGTCTCTCAACAGCAGCATATATACTGCGAACAACACGGGTGACAGAAAAGAGCCCTGCAGAACCCCACAAGGCAGGGGGAGAGGGGCCAAAGAATAAATGTGCTGGTGTGTGCCACTGGACTGATCCATTGATATTTTTTTTAATCAAAATCCAAGAAATTGGAAAAAAGCCATTCTAAAAGGTGAAACCAGGCTCAGAGGATGGCCGGGTAAAAATAAAACCTCCAGATTTCTTAAAGACACACTGACTAAACTAGACCGAATAAAACAAAGCTATAGGATGAAACAGGTAACCATGTTTTGCACTGAAAACAAAATATCCTTATTTTAGCCACTGACTTGCTGTAGAAGTAATCAATTGTATGTACACTATGTTATTCATGCTGCATATATACTTGGCTTGTAATGTACCTGTTACATCCAGGAACCCGCCCACACACACATTTTTTTTTTTTTAATATATTAGCAGTGTGACACTGCTTATGCAATATCCAACAGGCTGATGCGTAGCTTTGAAAAGACACAGCACAATAAATGCAGATACACTACACAGAAATGGAAATGACGTACTTACCTTAATTATTCATCTTTTTGGACAGTCTCCATCACTCATTCACACTAGTGGGATAGCGTCAGTTGCGCTAGGACCAAGCAGAAGCCTAAAATTTTCAGAAGGGTCGGCACCGAGACAGGACCACGCATGCGCGGCACTACGAGACTAGCTCGCGCCTGTGTAGGCTATCTCAGTGTCTTCCCTCCAACCACCTCAGTTCCTCTTCGACCAAGGAGGTGCATCGTAACTCATGAGAATAACTCATCTTGAGTTTCTGGGCCTGAGAGGGCCCAGATGGCCTTTTGCAAGAAAGGTCAAAGAACAATGTCCTCACAGTCTGAACCATAGGACCATGAAGACCAAGAAAGAAAATGAGTGAACCCAGGGGATGGTGGGTGGGCATGTGAATGAGTGATGGAGACTGTCTAAGAAGATCAATAATTACAGTAAGTACGGAAGAATAAATTACTCACCTTAGTAATGTTGTTTCTTTTAATGGAGTCTTGCTATATTATAGACCATAGCAGTTTGATCCAGCTCTAGAACTGCCCCGGAGTGAAATGGTTAAAACCATTCCAAAATAGAATTTTGACACGAGAGCAGCTCTATCTGTGTCATTTCAAACTTGAACTGTCAGATCTTTCTGAGCCAAACTCACTAAGGTCTGTGTGAAGCTGTAACCTACACTAGCCAAATGGCTACCTAAATAATAACAACCACTGATGGTCCCAACACCCAAGACTCAAGTCAGGGACCAGAAATACTAACACCATTCTAATAATATGAAAATGGAACATAAGTATAATAAAACACACACGCGCATACACACACACACCCCAAAGTCCCAAGGGGACAAAATGCTAACAGGACATAAGTAGTACCCACACTAAGTTGCCCGCACCCACCAAGTAGAGGTTCTGAGAGGGCAGGTTGGGGGAGGTCTATAATATAGCAAGACTCCATTAGAAAAACAACATTACTAAGGTGAGTAATTTTTCTTCAAACAACATGAAGTCTTGCTATATTATAGACATTAACAGAATACACAGCAGTACCTCCATGGAGGAGGGGCAGAACCTACTTAGGAATAGGCTCTGAAGAACAGCTGTGCCAAACCGAGCATCTCTCCTGGCCTGGACATCCAGGGAGTAATGCTTGGTAAAAGTGTATAACGTTCAAGTAGCAGCCTGGCAAATCTCTAATAAGGGATATCTCTGGCAGCAGCTAGAGGCAGCTGCTACCCCTGGTAGAATGAGCCCTCAAACCCGGGGGCTCTGCCCACTTTCTGATAACAAATTGGATACAAGAGACAATCCACCTGGCTATTGATCTCTTAGTGGCAGGTTTGCCTTTCCCAACTTCACCATAGGTAAGGAAAATTTGGAGGGATTTGAACCTGTGACCTTTGGTACGCTCTATATAATAAATAAGAGCTCTCTTAACATCCAGGCTGTGCAACCTCCTCTCACCCGAAGAGGAGTGATCAGTGAAAAATACTGGAAGGGAGATAGATTGATTAAGATGGAAATCTGAAACCACCTTAGGCAAAAACTTCCTATTAGTCCTAAGGACTACCTTATCCCTGTGGAAAGAAATAAAGTCAGTCTCCACTGACAAGGCTTGCAATTCACTTATCGTCTGGCAGAAGTGATAGCCACCTAGAAAACAGTTTTCCAAGTTAGGTACTTAAAGCTCTGCAGAAGACAGAGGTTCAAAGGGGTTACTTAACTGAGCAATGCAAACATTAAGATCCCAGGCAGGGCGGTTCCGAAAGGAGGATTAGTATGGAGTAATCCTTAAAAACTTGGAAAACACAGGATGAGAGGAAAGAGGGATGACTTTCCTGCTGACACAAAAGCAGACACAGCTGCCAAATGAACTCTCAAGGTAGCTGGACTGAGACCCAAGGAATTAAGATGTACCATGTAATCTAACAAAATGGGCAATTCAGCAGATTCTGGGGAAATATTTTTCCCAGCACACCAAATGAAAACCTTTCCATTTAGAACTATAAGTAGCCCTAGTGGAAGGCTTTCTGGAAGCCTTTAGGATCTCAAGAACACCCCAGGAGAGGTGTAAATCAGCAAACTCTAACTCCTCAAGAGCCAGGCCTTGAGGTTGAGGGATTTGAGGTCCGGATACCAAACCCTTCCCTGGGCACAAGTCAACAAATTGTGATTCCTGGGGAGGCACAGGGGAAGATGGACTGTCAGAGACAGAAGGAGTGGGTACCAGGGCTGCCTGGCCCAATCCGGGGCAATCAGAATCACCCTGCAAGGCTGAGATCTGATTTTGACTAGTACTTTGAATAGGAGAGGAAAGGGGAGAAAGCATAGAGGAACTTCCCTCCCAATCCAGAAGAAGGGCATCCAGGGGAACTGAGCCCAGCACTGGAGGCCTGCAACAGAACAGAGGAAGTCTGTGATTGTCTGGGGTTGCAAAAAGATCTATCTGAGGGATGCCCCACCTGGCAAAAACTATCCCCAGCACTTGAGGATCCAGGGACCATTCGTGATGGCCCTGGGAAATCCTGCTGAGGGCAGCCGCTAGGACATTGTCCTTCCCTGGAAGATGAACTGCTATGAGGAAGTGTTCAGGGAATAGGCCAGAGACCACAACTTCATTGCCTCGGTGCACAAGGCCGAAGACCGAGTGCCCCCCTGTTTGTTGATGTACCACATTGTTGTGGTGTTGTCTGTTCTGACTTGTATCACCTTGTCGTGGACAGATGCAGAAAAGGCTTGAAGAGCTAAAAAGACAGCTCTGAGTTCCAGCAAATTGATGTGGAGCAGAGATTCCTGGGGGGATCAAACTCCCTGAGTGGAAAGGTCGCCCATGTGAGCTCCCCAACCCAGAAGGGAAGCATCTGTAGTGAGAGTCAAGTCGTGAGAAGGGGAAATGAAGGGGACCCCTGCTCTTAAATTGCTCTGATCCTGCCACCACTGGAGAGCTAGGATCAAGGTTGAGTCACTGGGACCAACTTGGAAGGGGGTCTCTTCTCTGAGACCAAAAGGTTCTCAAGTGAAACTGAATGTCTCTCATCTGAAATCTGGCTCCCTGCACAACAGCTGTGGATGCAGCCATGTGCCCCAGGAGCTGCAGAGAAGTGTCTTGCTGGTCGAGACCTGCAGAGTGAAGGAGGCCAGAGCCACTAAATTCCTTACCCTTTCTGGGGAAGAAAGGCTCTGGCTAGCTTTGTGTCCAATTCTGCCCCTATAAAGGTGAGTACCTGGACTGGTTCCAGAACCGACTTTGGTAGGTTTAGCAGAAAACCCAGGGAGGTGAGAAGCTGCTGGGTGACCTGCAGGTGACATTTTACCTGTTCTGGGGACTGGCCTACAATGAGCCGGTCGTCTAGATAGGGAAAAACAGCAATCCTCTGTCTCCTTAAGTGGGCCACTACCACTGCTAGACACTTTGTGAAAACCCTTGGAGCAGAGGTAGGCCGAAGGCATTGCTCTGAACTGGTAATGACCTGAGGGCAGTTCGAATCTGAGGTACTTTCGATGGGATCTTCTGATTAGGACATGGAAATAGGCATCCTTGAGGTCCAGGGAGGCTAGCCAGTCCCCTGGCCTTAGGAAAGTAAAATCATTGCCAGAGTTACCATTTTGAACTTTGGTTTCAAAACATGCTTGTTCAGATATCTGAGATCTAAAATGGGCAGCCATTCTCCTGTCTTTTTGGGGTGAGGAAGTATCTAGAATACAGACCCTGCCCTGATGCAGGGAGTAACCCTTTCTACTGCTCTGAGGTTAACAGGGATGAGACCTCTGTTTCCAGAGCGAGGGTCTCTGAAGCACTTGCAGGTAGAAAAGTCTCTTCTCAACTTGGGAAACTTTTGAAGCTGAGAACCAGACCCTGGCTACTACTTCCAGAACCCACTTGTCTGAGGTTAAAAAGCCCAATTCTGACTGAAGTAAGCCAGCCTGCTCCCCACTGGTACAGGAGACGGCCCTGGGCACCCCATCAGGGTGCCTGTTTCAGGAGCTTTAGGCTGGGGTGGGAGCAGGTCTGCCCACCCCTAGCCTGCCCTGCCTCTGAAGAAGCCCCTCTGAGCATGAGGCAGAGGGGCCTGAGTCTGGTAGAAGGCCTGTGAAAGGCCTACCCCTACCCCTGGGGGCATGCCTTTGAGGAGTGGCTTGCCGCTCCTTAGCCTGGGCACTCTTGTAAGTAGTCCTATATTCATCCATCTTCTTCATGTAATTCTCTGTCTGCTCTCCAAACAGAGAATTTCCCACACAGGAAAATCCATAGCCTTAGTCTGGGTATCCTGTGACAAACTAGTACACCTGAGCCAGGCCAACCTGAAAAGCTACAGATGTGGCCATGACCCTAGAGGAAACATCATTAACATCCACAGCAGCATGAAACTGAACTTAGAGGCTTCAATGCCATCAGCAGCCACCTGTTCTAGTTCACTAGCCAGCTGGCCATGGCCTGCTTGGCCAATTGCATAACAGTATCCATCTAGATTTCTGATACCTAGCTACATAAGCCATATAATTTGCTTGCCTGAGTCCCAGAGAGGCTGCCATATACTTTTTTTTGCCATGGCATCAATCTTCCTGGAATCCTTGTCAGAGTGATGAAGCCAAGGAATATTAGCTTTATCACAGGCAGCAGCCTGAACTACCCTAACATGACTGCATTGCTGAGAAAGGAATTCTGTATCAGGGCCTGACAATGTATACCTTCTGTCCATCTTTTATCTACAGGAGGCACATAATTTGGAGCTTTTAAAATTTTAATTGTTTGTTTCCTAAAAGATTTATGTAAAGGAACAGACAATCTCCTAGACTCTGAATATCCATCATTTCTACAAAATCAGGCTCCTCTTGCTCATCCACAGCCTCTTCTAAAGGAAGCTGGAGGTTTCAGCAACTTTTTATAAAACATAAAAGAGATGGGGACCAGACAGCATAGGGGAGATTCTAAAGGTCTGTCTGGGGAGATGTCCGTTCAATGGGCACACCCAGACCTTCCCAGCCACATTCATACTGTTCATAATCCTCCTCCCCCTCCTCTGGTTCATAAAATTCCTCAATATCATAATCTGATTCCTGAACCACTGGGACCGGACAAACCAACCTTTTACCAGATAGTGGTGGTTCGGACGGACCCTGAGACAGTGACTGGACAATTTGTATGGCTTTTGCTATCTCTGCAGCAGTTGGAGAAGGAATTTTGGACTCCAGACCTGCTGACTTTCTTGTTTTGTTTACTGGAATTGGTTCCTCAGAACCAGCTTTTCTTTTGCCCGAGAAGTCTGGCCCTGGTCAGAGGCACTCCCTCTGGTTCGGTTGGCACCGAACTGGGCTGGCCATCCGGGTCAGCGGACTTTTGGCCTCTCGTTCCCTGAGACTGCCCAATTTTTTTCCAGGGTGGCTGCAGGGAAATTCTTACATACCTGGCAGTCTGACTGAGGTGGTCAAACCCAGACAATAAACACATGTGGTGTGTGGGTCAGCCTTGGCAAGACTTCCCACAAACATCACAGTGTTGAAACCAGTGAGCCCGGTTTTTCTTGGGTTTCTCAGACATAATGCCAGCTCTAACCAAAACTTGCCTTTTAACGGCAGTGCCAGGCAAGACACCTTATCGGTTCCTAACCGTGTCACGGTATTGGAAAAACGTAATAAATCCGCTTTTTTAGAACCGATAAGAACCGGAACCGCACTCTAAAATAGTAACTTTTAGTTTTAAATGAGTTTTAAACCCACTGATCGGTTCAAAACCGAACCGATAACTTAAGTTCCACACAGACAAAACCTTCATTTACTTACGGTTACCACAGATAGAGCTTGAACCGAACGGTTTTGCGGTTAAAATAAAACTATTCTCGGTTAAATCCAACCGAGAAAACACTTTTTAAACCGAGAAATGAACCGAGCAGAAGGAGAAATCTCCGGAGCGACTGTTCACTGAGGCGGAGTAAAGAATCTGACAGTTCAAGTTTGAAATGACACAGATAGAGCTGCTCTCATGCCAAAATTCTATTTTGGAATGGTTTTAACCATTTCACTCCGGGGCAGTTCTAGAGCTGGATCAAACTGCTAATGTCTATAATATAGCAAGACTTCATGTTGTTTGAATTTCCATATCTTCCTGGACTAAGTCTCCATCGCTCATTCACATTAGTGGGAGAGTACCGAGCTAAAACCAACAACCCTGAGTAGGGTGGCATGAGATAGGGTTCACTCAGAAAGGACAGCCAAGGACTGTTCGGCTAATAAAAAGAGCTGTCTTGTAAAGAGTATCTAGAACATAGTGCTTACAAGACAAGCGCTCGAGTTGTACCTCACCATTTTGCAGACAACTGCAATGGGCACAAAATGAAAGTCTGCCAGGAAGCTGCAACCACTCTAGGAGAGTGGCAAGAACCTGGCCTCACAATTTGGTCTAGGACCAAAATTAATAGTGTCAAAGACATGTACTAATGTAACGTAAATGGATCTCAAAAACTGAAAGAGTCGGAGGTAAAGCCTACTGGTTCAGGGTAGACCGGAAAGTGCAGATGAAAAACCCCACCTATCAAGTATGGCTAACCTGTAAACAACAGGACCAGGAGCACTTGAGCCCCTTACTTGGTGAGCAAGGAGGTCCAGGTGGGGTCAGCCCATCAAGGAGAATGGTCTCCACTTAGTCACAGGCACCTTCCTGATGGAAGGCCAAGCACGACTTAGAAGCCTCTTGTGGTGGTCTAGTAGAACCAGATCCTACCCACTGCATATTCCGAAAGGAATCATCTTGCCCCTGTGTGTACAAATGTAGTAGCAGTCTCTGAACTCAGGGAAGAAAGGAAAAAGTGTACAGGAGGACGTGTCCACGGCGGAAAAAAACATTCCGACAGAAAAAAAACGGGCTGGATTGCTAAGGCAAATAGAGGCAGACGTGCGTCAAGGAGGGACACAGCAGGACCAAGTTAGGGCTAACCCATTTGTTGAAAGTGACTGAAAGAGGCAGTGACTCAATGCAGTGAGGCACTACCCACTCTGGCCTCCCAGAAGGGAGTAGGAAAGGATTCTAGTTTGTTTGCTGAAAAACAAACATCACAACTCCATCACACACTTGGAGAGGACAGCTTCGTGAGCGACTGGCACGGACCAGTGCACAGGAACCGAAGGTGTGAATATTTGAGAAGCTACCTAAAAAAAAAGACCTACTTGACCTTCCGTCAAGAAGGAGTAAATCGCCTGTTAAGTTAAAGCAAGCAAGGAAGTAGGAACCCGATTTCCGACTCTGTGGAGAGTTGTTTCTGCTGCTGCAAGGCTCTGCTCAAGAGAAGAAAGCCTGATAAAAAGAAAGGGGAATTAACAGACTGGGAAGTCGCCTAGGTCCAGGAAATGTTTCCAAATGAGAAACTCTCAGAAAGAGAGATGACCCATACCGTCGCTGGATGGACTCCCCTAGGGAAGAAGTTGTCAGGTACTCTTTACCGTACTCTGGAACGAGGCCTCGGGGAAGCTGAGACAGACCTGATCCCAAAAAAGAGGGGAGTGGCAGGTAGTACCGGCTGGGCCCTATGCCGTGATAAAAATGTTTTTTATTTTTTTTTTTTTTTTTTAGTCCAAGCCTAACAAGGCTTTCAGGCTGCTATTTCGCTAGGATTGTCTTGATACAAAAGAAAAAATTACTCACCTTAGTAATGTTGTTTCTTCTAATGGAGGCTTGCTACATTATAGACCTTAGCAGTTTGATCCAGCTCTAGAACTGCCCCGGAGTGAAATGGTTAAAACCATTCCAAAATAGAATTTTGGCACGAGAGCAGCTCTATCTGTGTCATTTCAAACTTGAACTGTCAGATCTTTACGAGCCAAACTCACTAAGGTCTGTGTGGAAGCTGTAACCTACACTAGCCAAATGGCTACCTAAATAATAACAACCATTGATGGTCCCAACACCCAAGACTCAAGTCAGGGGACCAGAAATACTAACACCATTCTAATAATATGAAAATGGAACATAAGTATAATAAAACACACACACGCTACATACACACCTCCAAAGTCCCAAGGGGACAAAATGCTAACAGGGCATAAGTAGTGCCCACACTAAGTTGCTCACACCCCACCAAGTAGAGGTTCTGAGAGGGCAGGTTGGGGAGGTATAAATATAGCAAGACTCCATTAGAAGAAACAACATTACTAAGGTGAGTAATTTTTCTTCAAACAACATGAAGTCTTGCTATATTATAGACATTAGCAGAATACACAGCAGTACCTCCATGAGGAGGACAGAACCTACTTAGAGAATAGGCTCTGAAGAACAACTGTAGGACGACATCTCTGGCCTGGACATCCAGGAAGTAATGCTTAGTAAAGGTGTGTACCGCTTTCCAAGTAGCAGCCTGGAAAATCTCTAATAAAGGGATATCTCCTGGCAGCCGCTAGAGATGCAGCTGTACCCTGGTAGTATGAGCCCTCAAACGGAGGCGCTGCCCACTTTCTGATAACAAAATTGGATACAAGAGACAATCCACCTGGCTATTGATCTCTTAGTGGCAGGGTTTGCCTTTCCCAACTTCACCATAGGTAAGGAAAAGTTGGAGGATTGAACCTGTGACCTTTAGTACGCTCTATATAATAACAAGAGCTCTCTTAACATCCAGGCTGTGCAACCTCCTCTCACCCAAAGAGGAGTGATCAGTGAAAATACTGGAAGGAGATAGATTGATAAAGATGGAAATCTGAAACCACCTTAGGCAAAAACTTCCTATTAGTCCTAATGACTACCTTATCCCTGTGGAAAGAAATAAAGTCAGTCTCCACTGACAGAACGCAATTCACTTATGCATCTGGCGAAGTGATAGCCACCCTAAACAGTTTTCCAAGTTAGAACTTAAGCTCTGCAGAAGACAGAGGTTCAAGGGGTTGCATTAACTGGGTAATGCAAACATTAAGAGCCCAGGCAGGGGCGGTTCCCAAAGGAGGATT
The DNA here is from genome assembly GCA_016271365.2 of Neoceratodus forsteri. Lineage (NCBI taxonomy): Eukaryota > Metazoa > Chordata > Ceratodontiformes > Ceratodontidae > Neoceratodus > Neoceratodus forsteri. The sequence goes on along the minus strand of CM057454.1, from coordinate 160,125,924 downwards.
AGTATGGAGTAATCCCTTAAAAACTTGGAAAACACAGGATGAGAGGAAGGGGATGACTTTCCTGCTGACACAAAAGCAGACACAGCTGCCAAATGAACTCTCAAGGTAACTGGTCTGAGACCCAAGGAATTAAGATGTACCATGTAATCTAACAAAATGGGCAATTCAGCAGATTCTGAAATATTTTTCCCAGCACACAAATGGAAAACCTTTCCATTTAGAACTATAAGTAGCCCTAGTGGAGGCTTTCTGGAAGCCTTTAGGATCTCAAGAACACCCTGAGAGAGGTGTAAATCAGCAAACTCTAACTCCTCAAGAGCCAGGCCTTGAGGTTGAGGATTGAGGTCCGGATACCAAACCCTTCCTGGGCACAAGTCAACAGATTGTGATTCTGGGGAGGCACAGAGGAAGATGGACTGTCAGAGACAGAAGGAGTGGTTACCAGGGCTGCCTGGCCCAATCCGGGGCAATCAGAATCACCCTGCAAGGCAGAGATCTGATTTTGACTAGTACTTTGAATAGGAGAGGAAGGAAACAGTAGGAACTTCCTCCCAATCCAGAAGAAGGGCATCCAGGAGAACTGGGCCCAGCACTGGAGGCCTGCAACAGAACAGAGGAAGTTTGTGATTGTCTGGGGCTGCAAAAGATCTATCTGAGGATGCCCACTGGCAAAACTATCCCCAGCACTTGAGGATCCAGGGACCATTCGTGATGGCCTGGGAAATCCTACTGAAGGCATCCGCTAGGACATTGTCCTTCCCTGGAAGATGAACTGCTATGAGGGAAGTGTTCAGGAATAGGCCAGAGACCACAACTTCATTGCCTCGGTGCACAAGGCCGAAGACCGAGTGCCCCTGTTGTTGATGTACCACATTGTTGTGGTGTTGTCTGTTCTGACTTGTATCACCTTTGTCGTGGACAGATGCAGAAAAAGCTTGAAGAGCTAAAGACAGCTCTGAGTTCCAGCAAATTGATGTGGAGCAGAGATTCCTGGGGACCAGACTCCTGAGTGGAAAGGTGCCCATGTGGGCTCCCCAACCCAGAAGGAAGCATCTGCAGTGAGAGTCAAGTCGTGAGAGAGGAAATGAAGGGGACGCTCTTAAATTGCTCTGATCCTGCCACCACTGGAGAGCTAGGATCAAGGTTGAGTCACTGGGACCAACTTGGAAGGGGGTCTCTTCTCTGAGACAAAAGGTTCTCAAGTGAAACTGAATGTCTCTCATCTGAAATCTGGCTCCCTGCACAACAGCTGTGGATGCAGCCATGTGCCCAGGAGCTGCAGAAAGTGTCTTGCTGGTCGAGAGACCTGCAGAGTGAAGGAGGAGGCCAGAGCCACTAAATTCCTTACCCTTTCTGGGAAGAAAGGCTCTGGGGCTAGCTTTGTGTCCAATTCTGCCCTATAAAGGTGAGTACCTGGACTGGTTCCAGAACCGACTTTGGTAGGTTTAGCAGAAAACCCAGGGAGGTGAGAAGCTGCTGGGTGACCTGCAGGTGAGATTTACCTGTTCTGGGGACTGGCCACAATGAGCCAGTTGTCTAGATAGGGAAAAACAGCAATCCTCTGCCTCCTTAAGTGGGCCACTGCCACTGCTAGACACTTTGTGAATACCTTGGAGCAGAGGTAAGGCTGAAGGGCATTGCTCTGAACTGGTAATGACCTGAGGGCAGTTCAGATCTGAGGTACTTCGATGGGATCTTCTGATTAGGACATGAAATAGGCATCCTTGAGGTCCAGGGAGGCTAGCCAGTCCCTGGCCTTAGGAAAGTAAAATCATTGCCAGAGTTACCATTTTGAACTTTGGTTTCAAAGATGCTTGTTCAGATATCAGAGATCTATAATGGGCGCCATTCTCCTGTCTTTTTGGGGTAAGGAAGTATCTGGAATACAGGCCCCTGCCTGATGCAGGGAGGAACCCTTTCTACTGCTCTGAGAACTAACAGGGATGAGACCTCTGTTTCCAGGCGAGGTCTCTGAAGCACTTGCAGGTAGAAAAGTCTGCTTCTCAACTTGGGAAACTTTTGAAGCTGAGAACCAGACCCTGGCTCACTACTTCCAGAACCCACTTGTCTGAGGTTAAAGAAGCCCAATTCTGACTGAAGTAAGCCAGCCTGCCCCCACTGGTACAGGAGACGGCCCTGGGCACCCCATCAGGGTGCCTGTTTGCCAACAGCTTTAGGCTGGGGGTGGGAGCAGGTCTGCCCACCCCTCATCTCCCCTGCCTCTGAAGAAGCCCCTCTGAGCATAGGCAGAGGAGGCCTGAGTCTGGTAGAAAGGCCTGTGAAAAGGCCTACCCCCTACCCCTGGGCATGCCTTTGAGGAGTGGCTTGCAGCTCCTAGCCTGGCACTCTTGTAAGTAGTCCTATATTCATCCATTCTTTTCATGTAATTCTCTGTCTGCTCTCCAAACAGAGAATTTCCAACCACAGGAAAATCCATAGCCTTAGTCTGGGTATCCTGTGACAAACTAGTACACCTGAGCCAGGCCAACCTTACTAAAAGCTACAGATGTGGCCATGACCCTAGAGGAAACATCATTAACATCCACAGCAGCATGAAACTGAACCTAGAGGCTTCAATGCCATCAGCAGCCACCTGTTCTAGTTCACTAGCCAGCTGGCCATGGGCCTGCTGGCCAGTGCATAACAGTATCCCATCTAGATTTCTGATACCTAGCTACATAAGCCATATAATTTGCTTGCCTGAGTCCCAGAGGCTGCCATATACTGTTTTTTGCCATGCGTCAATCTTCCTGGAATCCTTGTCAGGAGGATGTGAAGCCAAGGGAATATTAGCTTTATCACAGGCAGCAGCCTGAACTACTAACATGACTGCATTGCTGAGAAAAGAATTCTGTATCAGGGCCTGACAATGTATACCTTCTGTCCATCTTTTTATCTACAGGAGGCACAGAATTAGGAGCTTTTAAAATTTTAATTGTTTGTTTCCTAAAAGACTTATGTAAAGGAATAGACGATCTCCTAGACTCTGGAATATCCATCATTTCTACAAAATCAGGCTCCTCTTGCTCATCCACAGCCTCTTCTAAAGGAAGCTGGAGGGTTTCAGCAACTTTTTTTTATAAAACATAAAATGAGATGGGGACTCAGACAGCATAGGGGGAGATTCTAAAGGTCTGTCTGGGGAGATGTCCGGTTCAATGGGCACACCCAGACCTTCCCAGCCACATTCATACTGTTCATAATCCTCTTCAATATCATAATCCTGTACCACTGGGACCGGACGAACTGACCTTTTTACCAGATAGTGGTGGTTCGGACGGACCCTGAGACAGTGACTGGACAATTTGTATGGCTTTTGCTATCTCTGCAGCAGTTGGAGAAGGAATTTTGGACTCCAGACCTGCTGATTTTCTTGTTTTGTTTACTGGAATTGGTTCCTCAGAACCAGCTTTTCTTTTGACCGAGGAAGTCTGGCCCTGGTCAGAGGGCACTCCCTCTGGTTCGGTTGGCACCGAACTGGGCTGGCCATCCGGGTCCAGCGGACTTTTGGCCTCGTTCCCTGGCCTGCCCAATCTTTTTCCAGGGTGGCTGCAGGGAAATTCTTACATACCTGGCAGTCTGACTGGAGGTGGTCAAACCCCAGACAATAAACACATGTGGTGTGTGGGTCAGCCTTGGCAAAGACTTCCCCACAAACATCACAGTGTTGAAACCCAGTGGGCCCGGGTTTTCTTTTGGGTTTCTCAGACATAATGCCAGCCTAACCAAAAACTTGCCCTTTTAACGGCAGTGCCAGGCAAGACACCCTTATCGGTTCCTAACCGTGTCACGGGTATTGGAAAAAAACGTAATAAATCCATTTTTTAGAACCGATAAGAACCGGGAACCGCACTCTAAAATAGTAACTTTTAGTTTTAAATGAGTTTTAAACCCACTGATCGGTTCAAAACCAAACTGATAACTTACAAGTTCCACACAGACAAAACCTTCATTTACTTACGGTTACCACAGATAGAGCTTGAACCGAACGGTTTTGCGGTTAAAATAAAACTATTCTCGGTTAAATCCAACCGAGAAAACACTTTAAACCGAGAAATGAACCGAGCAGAAGGAGAAATCTCTGGGCGACTGTTCACTGAGGCGGAATAAAGAATCTGACAGTTCAAGTTTGAAATGACACAGATAGAGCTGCTCTCGTGCCAAAATTCTATTTTGGAATGGTTTAACCATTTCACTCCGGGGCAGTTCTAGAGCTGGATCAAACTGCTAATGTCTATAATATAGCAAGACTTCATGTTGTTTGAATGATGATGATGTTTTCCATCTGAGTGCAGAAGGAGCCTGAGCGTCCATACTGAAATAATGACCGGACTAATAATCACAGCTGGAGAGATGTTAACCACCTGTGCCGAAGAAGCCACCAAAGGGGCAATATCACAAGGGGGCTATATACCCTATCAAAGGAGCGGAGGAGTCTGATCGGCTCCCAACCATTAAATTAAAATGTTCCACAGAGTGTAACTGTCTTGATGACTGAAAAAGTCTAGATGCAGAAGTGTATGGTCCACAGACGCAGTGTGAAATACTATAGTGGACCTCATTACTGAGGACCTATTGAAAAGATTTTCCATCACAGACTCTGATGATAGAGAGGATGTGCCCTTCAGTGTATAAAATGAGTAGTCCGCTGTATTACTGACCTGAAGGACAGGGAAAGACCCATCTAGATGCACTTCTACCCCAGAAGGACCTGTAAGAGAGGTTTAAGTCAGAGCCACTAGAGACTCCGCCATCAGAAAGGATGTCGAGGAGCTTGGTACCATGTAGGGAGCCGAGAAAGTGCTGAGCAGAATGAGATTCTGCTGGCAAAGCAGTACAGCAGAGTTCCATCAGCAGAAAACCGCTCGATGACACAAGATCCCACATAGACTGCCACTCACTAAGAAGTGTGGAAAAAAATAATCCACAGAACAGGAGTTCATTCTGCGGAAAACATCCCACCACAAGTTCTGTGGAAAGGAAGTCCGAAAAGGAAAAATGTGTCACTAATTCTGCCATACAGCACCCATTAGCACCCCTGCGGCACCAGCATCATTCGTGGCACAGGAGGGCACCAAGCAGTGCCTATGCCAACCTAGGCGATACCCGAGGGCACCCGTGGCAGTACCCGCAGGTACCCTGGCACCCATGTAGCAATGGCACCCATAGTACCATGGAACCCATGACACCCATGGCAAGAATGGCACCCGAGGGCACAAGCATCACCCATGGCCACCCACAGAGCCACCCGTGGCACCCATGGGGCAGCACCACCCATAGCACCTGTGGGCACTCACAGCGCCACCTGCGGCACCCACAGGTGCTCCCAGCGCCACTCATGGCATTCATGGCACCCGCAGGTGCTCGGCACTGCCCGTGGGTGCACGGCGCCACCTAGACACCCATGGCACCACTGATGGCGCAGACAACCAATGGCAGCAGCAACAGCACCCATGGCACCGCACAGAGTGATGGCGCTGACTAAGGCACGATGCCAACCAAGGCACCAAGGCACGGTGCCGACAAAGGCACCGAGGCACGGCGCTGAAGGAAATGCCAATGGAAATCCTGACAAGGGGAGAAGGAAAAAGGTGGTGCCCATGCCAGCCCCTGCACGTAAACGTGAGAGGGGGGTAGGCACGAGGAGTCGACACGATGGCAAAGGCACCAAGAGGGCACCTCGCACATCGTGATCCAATAGACCCGGCTCTGGTCCAATGGCTCCGAGGCCCGGAGGTCCCGAAATCAGGAACAGAGCCAGGAAAACTGGAAGTCAAATCGCCTGCTCCACAGGAGCGGCCCAGAGGTGAAACTGCCCATTAGGGCTCCAACGAGGACAGAGATGGAGCTCGGAGTCGAGAATGCAGCCGTTAGGAGCGGGGCTGAGAGGAACCCACTAAAGTCGGTTCAGGCCCATCGCCCCTCCCGACGAACAATCCTCATGCAGACGTACCAACGGGCAACCTTGAGCGGCACAGATTCTTCTTCCCCCAACGAGGAAGAAGAGCTTGAGGTCAAGCGGAGCCGGATCTCCAGAACTGCTAGATTTGTGCTTCGTGAACTGTCACCCCGAGCACAGGACTGTCCGTAGTCTGACCCCCCCCCTCGTTAATTAAGGGCGCGGACCGGACACAGCCCCTCTGCCATAAAAACTTTCAAAAGAAGTCCTCCTACCTTCACCGCTACTGTCTAAGGACGACTCCGTTGATGGCAGGAAATAATTTCTTTTTCTTCTTCTTCTTCATAATCTTCTTTTACTACTTAAAATATTAAAAGCTGCTGTCGTATAGATGACAACAGACTCCAGCAGACGAGCGACATCGACATCCAAGCGCACTCGATGGCGGGAGAAAAGAAACTGAGGCGGTTGGAGGGTCGACGCTGAAACAGCCTACACAGGCACGAGCTAGTCTAGTGGTGCCGTGCATGCGTGGTCCTGTCTTGGCGCCGACCCTTCTGAAAATGTTAGGCTCCTGCTTGTTCCTAGCGCCTCCGGCGCTATCCCACTAGTGTGAACGAGTGATGGAGACTTAGTCCAGGAAGATCACAGAAACACAGTGTGTCGGCAGAAAAGGATCGCTTTACCAACCCAGGCTGCCCAGATGTTCCTTGCCTAATCAGTCTCCGCAAACCCTAGCTGGTTTCCGGTGGCCCTCCCTGATCTCTGCCTATTCACTAACATTCCTTTGTGTCTACCTCATGCGTGTTTGTAGGCCCCTACTGTTTTTGCCTCCACCACATCTGCTGGCAGCCCGTCCCATGTGTCTACCACCCTTTCAGTGAAGTAGTACTTTCTTCACATCCCTCTACCACCCCCCCCGCCACACTCACTTCACTGCATAATCCCTGGTCCTGATGCTCTTTCTCATTTGACTTAAGACTCCCCTCCTGCACCCTGTTCAACCCTGTGAAGTACTTGTAGGTCTTTATAGTCTCCTCATGCTCTCCTCTTTCCAGGGTGCATATGTTGAGACCCCTCAGTCTCTCCACGAAGGGCTTCTTGAGCAACCCAATGTCATTTTAGTTGGCCTCTTCTTGTCTGCCTCTACCCTGTCTATGTATTTTTGAACGTGCGACCTCCAAAACTGGACACAGTACTTCAGGTAGGGTCTCACCAGCAAATGATACAGTGGCAACACCACCTCCCTCCTTCTACTGGAAATATTCCTTCCCTGTGCACCCCAGCATCCCACCAGCCTGTCATTCTGAGGTCAGTTAGGATAACCCAAATGTCCCATTCCGGTTTAGTGGCTGTTATTACCCCCATCCTGTACTCAGCTCCTAGGTTCCTATGCATGATTCTGCATTTTTTGGCACTGAACCACAAATGCCATGCTCTTGACCACTCCTCGAGTTTTCCCAAGATCCCTTCGCATTCTCTCTACTCCCTCCTGAGTATCTACCCTATTAGATTTTGTTATCATCTGCAAAAAGGCATACCTTTCCAGTTATTTTGCAATTTTACTTATGAAGGTAGTGAAGATGACTGGTCCTGGTAAGTTAACCACCACCCCCTGTCACCTACTATTAACCAGTTTCTAACCCAATTCACCATTTTGGATCCCACCCCTATGCTGCTCAATTTCTTTATCAGTCTGTGCAGCACAGTGTCGGAGTCCTTTCTAAAATCCAGACAGGTTATGTCCACTGCCCTCCCCTGATCTATTTCCCTGGTCAGCAAATCAAAGAAACCAATTAGGTTTGTCTGGCATGACCTCCTGTGCCCCACCCCAATGAATACATGCTGACTGTGAACTCGCAGCTCACTGGATTCAAAATGCTCTATCAGCCTTTCCTTAAAGACCAAATGCAAAGTGTTTCCATTGAAATCAGTTTTTTTAGCATGTTTGTAACTCACTGGACTATGCTGCTGATGCCCCCTTTATTAAGTTAATCTGACGTAATGTTATTAAAATATTTCTTATTTTTATCCCCGATGCCACAGAGGATCACTCCATGCCTTCTTTCTTTTCCACAGCTGCAGTCTGTAAGTACAATGACGTCCAAGAGGCTGTCATTGCACTCCGTCCTCTGTGTCAGACTCCGCAGCTGTCAGTGCTACTCTGCGGTAGACGGGTGGGAATTTTGAAATATCATCTTTGGAAGATGAACCTGACAGTGAGATTAATGTACTGTCATGTATTAGTAAAAGTACTGTGGTTCCTTACTTGCTTGAACCACTTGCTTCTAAAAACAGCAGTAGAAATGGCAATAATTCTGTCCTGCAGCCTGATACAAGTGAATCAGAGGAAGAAGGAAATGTGTCTGATGATGCTTTTTTCAGTTCTGTCACTGAAGGTTTAGATAAATTTAACTAATCATCACTTGAATATTTATTATGGACATTGTCATATAGCATGAATGCGTATTGCTGTGAAACCGGGACATTATTTTGTTCCATCGTGTAGTACTGAGATCCAGATAAGTATAAATTAGCATATTCATTTTTGCGATTTATGTCAAACCCCTTCATAAACCTTGTGTGAAGGTAGTATTTACTGGAGAGTCTATTTGTGGAAGTTTCTAATTTACATAATGCATGCAATTTATATTTGCTGTTCACAGAATCATATCTATATGGCACTGAGATCTGCTGTTCTGTTGTGTGTGTGCGTAACTTTTTGTGTGCCTCTGTGTTACACAGAAAAAGAGAGATAGAGAGAGAGTGTGTGTGTGTGTGTGTGTGTGTGTGTGCTGGTGCATGTTTGTGTCAGTGTGATTTTGTGTGTGTATGGTTGTGCACTGTCCACCCCCCCCCCCCAACTCCATTCTCTATCCTATAGGTCCCCTCACCTGCACTCCCCTCTCTATGGTAACTCATTCCACTTTGCATCTGCCATCTGGGTGGAAAAGTGTGTGTGTGTCTATTTGTGTCTTCATTTTATTTCACCTTCATACATACATACAAACAAACCCGAATGCTAGCACATAAAATCCACCCTCTCAACCTTCAGATACACCCTCCAACCTCCACCCCCAAGACACTTGACTCTTCATACTCTTCACTTGCTCCCATCCTGCACTGTTACCAGGGAAACAACCTTCTCTGACAAGTACATTCACCTCGCCACCACTCTCTGTGTGAAATAGGGTGCACCCTTGTGTGAGTAAGTGGGTGGGTGTTTGTTGGCTTAACTTCATATATATAAACATACGTGAATGCTACAATATAAAGTCCTTATGGACTATGTTGTCTGCTCTATTTTGAATGTTACACATACCCCACCCAAACAAGTGTCTGCAGCCAGGTGCCCACCAGCAGAAAACCCACAATTTTCACATCATGTCCCCCCAACTTCTTCACTAAGGTACCTCAACCTACATTCTGTTCTGTCCTGCCCTGATACTATCCACCAGCATCAGGGAGACAACCTAAACAGGCAACGAGATCCACATCTCCTCAATTCTGGTGAAAGAAAATTGCACATTTGTGTTTGTGTGTCTGTTGGAGTGATTTAATCTTCATATATACAAACATACAGATATGCTAGCAGACAAAGTCACTGTGGATTAAGTTGTCAGTTTTATTTTCCATGTTGGCCCCACCATCATGCATTGAGTCGTGCCGCCTGTCCAAATTCCACCTCTCCCCGCATGTCCTCATTACCACCTTCACCACAAACTTTTTTTTTTTAATCAAATAATCCATTTGATAAGTGCAATAACCCAATCCAGGCCATGCATACATGGGGACATTAATGCACTTCCTGGGTAGCTGTAGGTCACTTGGCCTTAGTCCTCGTGCCTCAGAACACAATCAAGGCATGCATTAATGCCCCCATACACCCACGGCCTGGAGTGAGTTACAGCTTACATATTCACCTTGCCACAATTATCAGGGTGCAAAAACTTCACCCACTGTGTGCATGTGTGTTTGGTTGTTCCTTACTATGACTTCATTTTCATATATACAAATATACGAAAATGCCACCAGTTAAAGTACTTACAAACTATGTTGTTTGCTATATGTTGTTCTCATGTTGCCCCACCCAGTCTAGTGTCTTCAGTGAGGTGCAGCCCTCCCAAAATCCACGTTCTCTCTCTCTCATCAGGCACCCCCCTCCCAACTTTCATTCTAAACAACTTTGTAAGCAATAAGACATGACATGGCTTTGGTAGTACTGTGACAACCATACACCCAGGGGTATAGTAAGGCACGTGGCCACAGGCAAAGTGACTTCTGCCCCTGGATGTGCAGATGTCATAGTACAACCAACACCATGGAGTGTCTGAGTGCACTTAGAACATGGTTTTGTGAAGTGCACTTTTTAAAAATAAGACAAGACCTGTAAAAGAAAAATATCTACCCACAGGTGTTACTGTCACCATGCATAGAGCTCCTGGCAAATCAGGATACAGGGATTTCCCTACCCATGTTGTGATTACAAACATTCTGCCCAATCCGGTTTTGAAGCTATCCACCATTATGGTTCATACTTTTCATTGCATGTATGAAGAGTCATCACACGTACACTTCAGCAGTTATGGGCCACTGTCACGCACTTCACAAAGATGTTACAATGGTATGCTACGTGGCCTGACACCATATCTACCATTTCCAGTTATCACTTCAGCCATCCTGCACATCTGTATTATGCAGTTGGTTGTAACCTCATTGCACGGCCATTATCCATGATAGACTCTGAATAAAAAGCTGACCTTTGATGCCATTAATTTGCCCACTACTGAAGTAAGACTTATCAACCTCCAGTTGCAAGCCTCTTCCCTGCTGCCGCTCTAATGCAGAGGGACGTCTGCACTTCTCCAGTCCTCCATGACCACGTCTATTTCTAGTGAACTGTCGACTAAAGCAGTTAGTGGGGCAGCTATGGTGAGATATCAAAATAATAAGTATAAATGGCTGACCAAGCATGTTTAACCGTCAGTAGTTTGAAGTGCGAAAGTCAGTAGGTTTCAAAGCCTTTTTTATTTGATTTTTTTTTATAACTGAATGCAAGGCTTGTGAAAGGTGACTAACTGACAGCACCGGAGACTGAAGCCCTCTGTTCACCTATATGACAAGTGCATGGGTGATCACAGTACAAGCGTTCCAACACTGTCCCACCAAGGTGCCTCAGCTGTGTCACGGAAGGACTCCTAGGTAGGTGACAGAGTAGCTCCTACTTCACACCCATTTACTCCTTGGACTCTCATATGAGACTGCCTACACAAGTGCCAATGAGTGCTAGTTGCATTGGTGGTTTTGTGGCGTGTACACCTGCCCACTATGAAATGGATTAAGAGCACCAAAAAAACATTTTCACATGAATAACCAATCAAACCATCAGATGACCATGACTTTCTGCCACTACTAAGGCCAGATACTAACCGGTGACCTAGAGGTGAAAGGTTCCTTAACCCTTTACCAATCCACTGAGCCATCTAATCCTGTCAGAAAGTCTCAATTCCAGGCATTCAGAAATCACATGGGTGGTTTCCATATCCTGGTATGTAAATCATAAACACTGGACTGGATTCCATCCATCAGCACTGAAGTTTGCCCTATATACAAGGACAGGTTACAAAAAGAGGTCCTCAAATGCCTGGTTTTAACACGTTGAATGCACCATTTACCACAGTAGGTGGTGGGGCAGGGACCATTTTTTTTTTTTTAAATACACGTCCACTTTTAAATCATCAAATGTAATTTTTTAAATAGGTGGGTTTATCATATTTCATTGTTAGAGAAAGTCAACCATCATCACCCATCCTTTAGTTCTCACATCCACTTAGCTTTGTAGTCCTCTCATGCTGTGGATGTGCAAAGAAATCACCCATTATAACAAGAGGGCTCCCATTTGCACCAATAGTTATCAAACAAATTTTTACCCACCTGGTTTCCGAGATATTAAGAAAAAAAAAAATATCATCTGGCTTAGAAATATTTGCATATACAAACAAATGCAAACTGGTTTCATAGTCAGCGTTTTTGATTTGACATTTCAGAAAGAAATATGTTGCAAAATAGGTTAATGATTAGTCTAAGGCCCTGTACACACTGGCAGACTGTTTTTAAAAGTGGTTTTAAATTCACTACGGAAGTCCATTCACATTTACTTGTATTTCTTCAGAAGCGTATACATGGTCCCACCACATCCACACGGTAGCCCTGTGATGGTTTAAAAGACCAGCGCTAGGATGGTCTCCAGCATGGATCACAGTGCTGCTTCTGGAGAAACACGGATCAATCTCCCATCCACACTACCAGGTAAACCAGGCTAGGTTTGAAACCTTTGGCTGGATACCTTGCAGGGTTTAAAAGAGGTGGCAGGGAAAGTTAGGGGAAAAAAGATAGCATTGAGGAAGTACAAGGAAACATAAAAGGAGCAGGACAGAGACCTGTACCAATTAAAGCAGAAGGACGCAGGGAAGGCAGTCAGAATAGCAAAGGCCCAAACCGAGGAAAAGATAGTCAATTTGGCTAAGAAGGGAGATAAAACCTTTTATAGGTACATTAGGGAGCAAAGAAAGATCAAGGGAGGGATAGTGAGGCTTCATAAAGGGGAGGGTGGGTGGGCAGAGAGGACAGTGAAAAAGCAAGGATACTGAACAAATACTTCTGCTCAGTATTCACAAAAGAAGAGGAGGGGGAGGTACCTAATCCAATCAATAGATGCACTCTGGTTGGGGTCGATACCAGTCCTTTCCCAGAAGAAAGGGTTCTGAAAGAACTTTTAAAACTGAAGGTGGACAAAGCAATGGGGCCTGACGGGATTCACCCAAGAATTCTAAAAGTACTAAGGAGAGAGCTAGTGACACCACTGCCCTTTTTAACAAAGCATGGGAGGATGGACATTGGGGTGGGGGGCACAAAACAGCCTCATTTTTTTCTGTTCTTCCACGGGGCAAACAGATCTACCAGAGGAGTGCCCCACTAGGATAACAGGTGGTCTACCACCTCCTGATTCAGGGACCACTCATGCAACATCTCTCTAACCCAGAAGATAGCGTCCACCAGCTGACTGTTTTCTTCTGCAACATGGATTGTCAGGAGATCTGCATTCAGGCTGTGTACTGGTGACCAGGTACTAAGAGCCTCTTGACACAGTGGAAGGCAGTGCGCATCCCGCCTTGCTGTTCAGGTAGAACAGGCGGTCGTGTATGACCTGACCGTTGATCAATGCAGCAAATTCTGTCAGAGCCAGGCGCACTGCATGGAGCTCCAGCAGGATGATGTGGTGATGGGACTCCCAGGGTGATCAGAACCCATGTGCTCCGTGGTCTCCCAGGTGTGCTCCCTGCCCCATCAAAGACACGTCCATCATGAATGTGATGGATGGTTCTGGGTGGATAAACAGGATTCCCTCCTTTAGATGTTGCGGGTCCAGCCACCACTGGATGGCATCTCACACTGGCTGGGTTACTATGACTAACTGGGTCCAAGTGACCCAGGCGTTGGAACCCCTGGCAGTCCAATTTCCACTGCAGGTGGTGTATCTGCCAGCAAACCCAACAGATCATGCTGGTAGAGGATGCCAAGTACCCCAGCAACCGTAGGAAGTCATAGGTGGGCATGAGCACCCAACCTGAAATGAATGGGCAAGGAGGTAAGAACTGATGCCCAGTACATTGGGAAGTGGGCCTTGGCCCGGCACAGAGTCTGGTGTCGCCTGGATGAACTTGATCACCGCAAGGGGACCTGCTCTGAACTGGCGAGGTTGACGAGAAGGCCCATGTACTGATAGGTCTGAAGGGCCAGATCTCCAGACCTCTCCAGAGCCTTTTTCAATGACCCGGCTGTCAGCCAGGTGTACAGGCAGGGATACAGCCTGATGCCCTGGCACCGCAGGAAGGCCGCCACCACTGCCATGCACTTGGTGAAGACCCTGGGCACAGATGAGAGGCTGAAAGGCATGACCTGGAATTGATACAGGATCCCCCTCTGTGCTGAAATGAAGGTACTGGCAATGGGATGGATGGTCTGGGATGTGGAAGAACACATCCTGCAGGTCCAGGGTGCAGAATCACATGCCCTTGCTCCAGAGACAGAATGACCTGATTCAGAGTGACCATCTGGCACTTGTGTTTCTGCATGAACTGGTTCAAATCGTGCAGATCCAGCACGGAACCAGACCCCTGTCCATCTTGTTACCAGGAAGTACCTGGATACGCATCCCTGAGAAACGAGAGCGTCTGGAACACAGGCTATCGCCCCGCACTCTAAGAGCTGAGCAATGCCAGCTCAAGGCACAGACGTGTCCTTTGACATCCTGGACTCCTGAGGAGTTCCAAGTTGGTTCGGTGGGACAGCCTCAAAACCCCCCAGCCCATCACTTCCAGAACCCACCTGTATGAGGAAATGGTGGACCTGTGGCAAGAAGTGGTGTAACCAACCGCAACGCGGAACTTGGGCAGAGATGGGACAGGCGGGGGGATGATACCCCAAGAATGAAACATCCATCCTGTAACAGGTTCTAGCAGTCCATCTACCATACTGGAGCATGGCAAAGAGGGGTCGTGACAAGGACCATTTTATTTTTCCTTGGTCCTCTTCCGCGCAGTTTCCCCTCTCCACCCTTCTAATCCTCACTATCCCTCTTCCTTGCTTTTCTCTTCTCTTCTCACTTATGTATCTGAAGAAAGTCTTATCCTCCACAGTGACCCCTTTGTGATTCTTTTCTCTGTGCACTTTTGCTCCATTACCACCTTGCCTCCTTCACTCTGCTTCTCAAGGCATAGCTCCCTCTCCTCCTCCATCTGTGTTTCCTACACCTCCTGAATGGCACAATTTTTTTCTTCACCACTTTTGCCACATCCTTTGAGAAACATAATGGTCTCTTCTTCCTTCTGGTTTTACTCACTTCCTTCACACAGAGGTTAGTTTCTTTAGTTGTACCCTTCCTTATTTTCTCTCACAGTGCTTCCACCCCTCCGTGGCACCCCGGGCAGTTTCTGAGGCAGTTCCCTATTTTTTTTTTTAAATCCATCTTCCTAAAGTTCAGGACCCTCATACTCGTGTGGTTAGCCTCTGTTCCTGTCCAATGTTAAACCACACTGAATAGTGATCACTGGTACCCAGGGGACTGCCCACTGTGACTTCTGCAATGCTGCACAACTCATTCTGCTTCTGAGTTTGCTAATACACTGTCTTCATCCGCTACGTGAACAGCAGAAATCAGTGTGTTCAAACTGTATGCTAAGTCCAAAATCTTCACTGCCTCTAGGCAAAGTTTTGAGGACCTTGCTCCTCTTTATTTATGCAGTACATAGTAGTTGAATTGCCTGCCCTTATCTGTACTGTTTGATCTTTCCCAGGAAAGGAACAGACTTTAATGAGAGAGGAACAGCTCATAGTTCTAAAAGATGTGTGTGCTCCATTCTCTACTCTGGAGTTCACACTCAACTCACAGGGTTGTCTTCCAGGTGTCCTCCCCAAATCAGGAGAGAAGCATTTCTGGTAGGTTTGGTATCTGTGGTTGAAGGGAGGGGGCATCTTCGTGGAGGCTGTCTAGTCGTTTCCACAATGCCGGGCCACTACTTGATCCTGCTTTGCTGGAATTTTTTTAATTCAGAGATACAGGGAATATACAGTGGAGACCTGTGTGACACAAATGCACAAGAACAGTTTGATCCCGAGTAACCTCATGAGTAGCTTAAGCCACGGATGATGTGCCTGAGGTCAAACTGCTCAAGTGTAGATAAAGAAAGATTACCATAGTAATCTTTGTTTCTTCCAAGGTATTCTTCAATATTCATAACTCTTGCAGTCAGCCTTCTGAGTAGAACTGCCCAGAGAGGGGGGCGCTGTTGAGCAGCTATCTGGTAAGACGTGCCTAGAGACAGCTATGCACATACCACAGCTAAAATCATTTAAAAATAATCAACAAGTGGGATACAAGCAGTCAGAAGTTCCAGATTTGAACTGGCAAAAGTCTCTGGAGGCGTTAGACACCATACTTACTAATGGGTTGGAATCAGAAAACGGCTGGCAGTGGAGCGAAAACCTTGGTGGCTGTACCAGACCAGGCCGAAACTACTTCGTCAACAGTGGGACCAGAGCCCCCTTGGAAAGCTCTGCCATCAGCCATGCAGGCTATCGATTTAATAATGGAGTCAATACTCCAGCGTTTCGTGGAACAAGATGCCAAGACTGAAGTGGTGTATAACACTGTGACGATGGTGGAGAAATCGGCTACTCACGCTTTAGCCACGACTTCCAAAATAGTCCAAGAGAATGCCCAACTACGTTACAGACTTGAGGCCCTAGAGAATTCAAATCGAGCCTCTCATGTGAGAATCACTGGGCATCCCGAGGGGACTGAAGGGGCTGAGTTACTAACATTCCTGAAATCCTGGTTACCAGAAGTATTGAACCTACCAACAGACCTACTGACTGATCACCTTTGCAAAGCCTTTCGGAGTACCCCTCGATCGGCTGGTCCACGTGGAGATATGCCTCAGGTTATTTTGCTGATTAAGGCCAACTCTTCAACTAGGGACACAATCCTGCAAGATCTGAGGGGTTATCTTTTGAAGGGGTAATGATCCATCTGTTCCCCGACCTGTCTTTTGCCACCCGCACGAGAAGGAAAAAATCTGATGCCGTTCAGGCCAGGCTGAGAGGCCTGGGGGTCTCTCACTCCCTCCTGATGCCTGCCAGGCTCCGAATTCATTATGGAGGGTGCACATTCCAATTAAGCTACCCGGTCAAAGCTGGGAAGAAGGTGGAGGCCATAGCTCGAGAATTTCAAGCCTTGGAGGGACAACGGACCAAAGAATCAGAAGAGGAGACCTGAGCTGGAGATGCTATGGGACTTTTATGCCTTGAACTTAAGTACCTTTTAAATCTGTTGCTTCTAGCTAAATAAGCATGGGATAGAGTATTTCTGGACTAGGTGGTATCTTAGAATTAATATTTTTCTGCTAAGAGATTAAGTTTTTTACCAACCTATCGACTTAGATCCATATGCCCAGAGTATGTTGTTAAATTCCATGATCTCTTGTTGCAAATTATTTTACGATGGGATGTGTAGGCAGTTTTCTTGGGCACCAAATATGCAATGGTAACCATTTTGGACTTGGGGACATATCAACACTGGCTGTTACGTTTTGGACATTTCAGGCCAAAATATTTTGGACTTGTATCCCAAAAGCCTTAGATGGCTGTAGCTATTTAGTTCTTACCAAAGATCTCGATAGAGCACATTGTGTTTTACCCCCCCACACACACACACTGTCTAACTCAATTCTGTATAGGTTTACAATTCCTATATACATTGGATGTATCTGCATGTCTTTCTTACTGTGATGCCTTACAGACGACTGTACCCTATGTAATTGCTTTTTGTCAAATGCAATAAACAAAGTTAAAAAAATAAAAGAACTGTCCGGAGAATGGAACGTATGTAAATGATGGAACCCATCATTGTCTCGTGCCACGGTTCAAATGCTGCCCTTACTAACTGCTGCATTTCTATAGCTCCTCAGATTTCATTAAGAGCCTACAAGGAAAGGCCCTTCCTAATTATCCTAACAACTAGGAGCCTAGGGTCCTATAATCCCTAATAATGATAAATAGTAATAATAACCATTATGACTATTACACCCCATTAATAAACCTCCCAACAGGAAAGAAAAACTCTTAAAACTGCTAGAAAAACCTGAAGAAGAGAAACAATGCTCAACAGGGCTCAAACATTTGTGACCAGGCCAGTTTATGGTCGTAAAACCTACAGTTATTCAGCCTGAGATGCAGAGGCCACAGGTTCTGGAAGGGGAGGCAGCGTGGGAGAGTTATGGATATTGAAGAATACCTTGGAAGAAACAAGATTACTATAGTAAGTACATTTTTCTTCTCACCCCAGGAATTCTTCAATATTCCTGACTCTTGCAGACTACTAAGCAGTACCTTTGGAGGCAGGCACAGAACCTATTTTGGGAACAGGCTCTGCAGAACTGCTGTGCCAAACCTAGCTTCACTCCTGGACTGGGCACCCAAACAGTAATGCTTTGTAAAAGTATGTATGGTCCTCCATGCAGCTGCTTTGCATACTTCTAGTAATGGGACATCCCTGGCAGCTGCTATGGTAGCAGGCTGTGCCCCTTGTAGAATAGGCCCTACTGGGGGGCTCCTTTCCAGCTTTTGAGTAACAACATTTTATTATTTATTTACTGGATTTTGGTTACTGGGTAGGCCCTCTGAGACAAGACAGTCTCTTTTTCAGGGTCGACCCGGGAAGTGCAGTACATTGATAGTGCATTCATTGGTACAATAAATTTGACAAGGAGTAGTAACACATCCAAAGAGTATAACATTTACATACAGCAATGCAACAACAAAAACAATAAGCAATGCAACGCTCAATCAACAAAATCTTATATGCAGACGATATTTACATTTTTTTTGGTAGTCGGAGATAAGCAGATATACAGAGTGGAAAGGTATGATAGGAGAATCATGCTAGGAAAAAACAGGAGTCAGGAGTCAGCGGAAGCAGGTGCAAGATGGGGCAGTTAGGTTAAATAACAACGAGCTCTGAAACTGAGAGAGGGAGAAGCAGGCCAGAACAGAAGGAGGTAGAGAATTCTAACAGGACATTGGATACACTGAACAATCCAATGAGAGATGGTTCTTTCAGACAGTGGTTTTCCTTTACCCACATCCCCATAGGTCAAGAACAGTTGTTGTCGGTCCTTAGTATGAGTCATGTAGTAGCTCAAAGCTCTCTTGACATCAAGACTATAAAGTTTACATTCACCTGAACTAGAATGTTCAGTGAAAAACAAAAACAGAGTAATAGACTTGTTAAGGTGGAAATCAGACACCACCTTAGGTTTGAATTTCCTATTTGTTTTGAGCACTACTTTGTCCCTGTGGTAGAAAATGTAGTCCTGTTCAACACACAAAGCCTGAAGCTCACTGATCCTTCTGGCTGAAGTGACAACCACCAGGAACACTGTTTTCCATGTAACATATTTCAGATGGGCCGATACCATTGGTTCGAATGGTGGTCCCATGAGCTTAGCAATGTACACATTAAGGTCCCATGTAGGTACCAGTTCCCTATGAGATGGGTGCAGGTGGGCCAAAACTTTAAAGAACTTCCTAAAGATAGGACTGGAAGTTAATGATACAGCTTTACCAGTTTAGATATATGCTGAAACAGAAGCCAAATGCACCTTCAGTGTATTGGGCTGCAGACCCAGGGAGTGCAAATGGGTATTGTAATGCAGCATGGCTGGCACCCCTGCCTGTCAGAGGACTACATCATTAGATGAGCACTATAAAGAAAATCTCTTCCACTAAGAGGCACATGTCTTCTTAGTGGAGAGCTTCATGTAGCGTCTCAATACATTCAAAACACTTTCAGAGAGATGCAGGCCTGCATACTTTAAGTCCTCGAAAGCCAAGCCTCGAGTCTGAGGGATCTGAGGTCCAGATACAGGATTCTCCCTTGGTAGGAGGTCAATAGGTTATACCTCCTTGGGAGGTGACTTGGAGGGGCCACAGTCATGGAGAGCAGAGCAATAAGGAGTACCATGGCTGCATGGCCCAGTCTGGAACAATCAAGATCACTGATGCTGATCAGGACCTGATCTTGATCAGTACCCTAAGCAATAGAGGAAAAGAAGGAAAGGCATAAAGCTCCACTCCCAATCAGTCCAGTGCCAGGGCATCCAGTAGAACAGTGCCCACCACTGGTGGTCTGCAACAGAAATCGGGCAACTGGTAGCTGTCGTGGGATGCGAAGAGATCTAGCTCTGGAGTGACTCCTCTCCTGAATACTACCTCCACTACTTGTCTGTTGAGGGACCATCTGTGATGGTCCTAGCTGATTCGACTCAACGCATCTGCCAGGGTGTTGTCCTTGCCTGGCAGATGGATGGCTATTAGGGAGACCTGAAGTGAGAAGACCAGAGACCAAACCTTCATTACCTCTGTGAATAAGAGGCTGGACCTTGTTCCTCCCTGTTTATGTACTGCATGGTGGTGGAATTGTCTGTTCTGACCCGTACCACCTTGTCCTGTATCATGGACGCAAATGCCTGCAGGGCCAGAAACACTGCTCTGAGTTCCAGCAGATTTATGTGCGGGAGTGACTCTGCACTTGACCAAGTGCGGTGAATTGTTTGAGACCCCAAATGTGTCCTCCCAACCTAGGAGGGAAGCATCTGTGGTGAGGGTTACTGAAGGTAGCTCTTGCTATAAAGGAATGCCCTCTCTGAGGTTGTCCGTTACCTGCCACCACTAGAGTGCCTGTAGCAGAGTTTTAGTCACTGGCACCAACTTTGCAAGAGTCCCTTCTTTGGCACCAGTGTGCCATGAAGTGGAACTGAATGTCTCTCATTGGGACCCTTGCTTCCAAAACAGCTCCTGTTACTGCTGACATGTGGCCTAGGAGCTGCAGGAACTGACTTGTCGGACTTGACTTATTTAGTTTGAAAGATCCTGCAATTTGAAGGATGCTGCTTACCCTGTTCCAGGGTAAGAATGCCCTACCCTTGCAATACTTGCACAGGTTGTAGGACTTATTTCTTTAGGTTTACTGGGAAGCCTAGGGCCTCCAGCAAGTCCTGGGCTGTCTTTAGAGACTCAGTCACCTGTTGTGGAAATCTTCCCACTACCAGCCAGTCATCTAAGTAAGGGAAGCTGGTTACCCCTTGCCTTCTTAGATGAGCCACTACCACTGCCAGACACCTTATGAATGCCCTTGGGGTGGAAGTGAGGCTGAATGGCACTGCTGAAAATTGGTAGTGACCTGATGGGAGTCTGAATCTTTCTGTGAGACCCCCTTATGGGGATGTGGAAGTAAGCATCTTTTAGGTCCAGAGATGCCAATCAGTCTTCTTTTTGAAGGTTTGGCAGAATTATTGCCAAGGTTACCATTTTGAACTTCGGCTTTGCCAGGTGCCTGTTTAGCAACTTTAGGTCTAGAATAGGCCGCCACTCCCCATTTTTCTTTGCGGTGAGGAAGTATCTTGAGTAAAAACTTTTCCCCTTTCGCTGTAGGGGGACAGGTTCCACTGCATTCAGCAACAGTAGGTTTGCCACTTCCTCTTTCAGCATATTTCTTTCTGAGTTTGAAGCTGGTTTTAACAATCTTGTTCTTAATATTGGGAAGGATTTGAAACTGAGGGACAAACCCTAACTCACTACTTCCTGGACCCACTTGATTGTGGTAATGTTTTGCCACACACGGAAGTAGTGAGCCAGTCTGCCCTCTACTGGAATGTGGGAGGAGGCCTTGGCAAACAAATCAGGGTTCTGTTTAGATAGGGGCTGGGCCTTGCCCCAGCCTCTGCCCTTGAAGTACCCTGTCTGCTGAGGGTACTGCTGTACAGCCTGTGCTTGGAAGAATGGCCTGGTATAACCAGCCCTACCCTTATCCCCCTTCCCTGTGGCCTACTGGAAGGAGAGGGTTTTTCTTTTGCTTACTTACTTTTATAGGTGGCTTTACATTCATCCACCTTTTTCCTGTAAGCTTCAGTCTTATCCCCAAACAGGGAGATGTTTTCCACAGGAAAATTCAGGGCCTTTGCCTGGGTATCCTGAGTGAGGTTAGTGGCTCTGAGCCATGCAAATCTTCTGAGAGCCACTATGAGTGCCATCCACCTGGCAGCAGTGTCACTGGCATCTGCTGCCCTCTGAAACTGGTATTTGGATGCCTCTAAACCGAATCTTGCAGTTTTAGCCAGGTCAGCTGATAGCCCAGGAGGGGCCTTATCAGCCATAGCCTGAACCCACTGCCATAGTGACTTCTGGTACTGGGCAGTATATGCCAGGTAATTGGCCTGCCTGACAGACAGTGAAGCTAACAGCCCTTTTTGGCCATGCTGCCACTCTTTCTGGAATCTTTTTCTGGTAGGTGGGATGCCAAAGGCACCCTAGCCCTATCACAGGCTGCAGCTTGAACAACCCCTTGGTGATCAGGGAGGGTAAACAGAAATTCAGCCCCTTCCCTGTCAACCTGATACTTCCTGTCCGCCCTCTTGTCCAGGGGTGGTACAGTGATACGGGTCTGTAAAATCTTTGAAATATCTTTCTTAAATAATTTATTAATGGGGAGCAATAATTTCTTTGTAGGGGTGAGCCCCATGAGTTCAAGGTATTCAGCCTCTTCCTCATCTGCCACTACTTCACTTGTGGCTATATCCCAATGCATACACCATTTTTATCAAAAAAGTAAAATGTGAAGAAAAATCTTCAGAAGTCCTTGGTGGGGACTCACATTCTTGACCTGGGGAAACCTTTGGTTTAATAGGTTCTCCATCATCATCCTCAATTTCCTCATATTCCTCATACTGTGGGAACTCTGAGCGAGAGGAATGAACTGGGGCTACCGGTTGCTGAACCGAGGATTGAACCAGAACAGGTAAAATCCCTTGCAGTGCCTAAGCAATAGCCTCAGGTGTAGGCATCTCACTTTTTTCTCCATAAGTCCCCTTATGCATTCCAGCTGGGGGGTTCAGTGTGTTTAGTCTTTTTCGGGTTTTTTTGGAAGGAACCGGAGTTTCAACCGGTTCACCGGTTCGCTTTCCCTGTGAAGAATCATACGTATCAGGGGCGGTGAGCTTTGGTTTAGCTGTTTCACCCGCGGTATTAGAGGGAGTAGGCTGGTCAGAGACGTTGTCTCCCTGGCCTAATTCTGAAGCCAACTTCTTCTTAAATCTTTCCATCTGTTTTTCTATGGTTTTAGGTGGAAAAGACTTACAAATTTCACAATCAGCTGTGAAGTGAGATTCACCAAGGCAGACAAGACACTGATCATGTTTGTCTATCTTGGTAAACACTTCTCAACACTGAAAGCAGTTTTTGAAGCCAGGACGCCCCAATTTCTTCTTTGGTATTTCTGACATTTTAGTTAAAAGAAAAAAACCAAAGGTAACCGCAATACAGTTTTTTTTTTTTTTTTTTGTGGTTTAATTCGGTTCCACAATCGCGGTTAAATCCTAACAAGAATCGCGATCATGATTCGAAAAGAACCAAAAATATTGTTTCTGACAAAGAATAAAATTTAACTGTAAGGCTAAACTAATAAAACTAATACCATACTAAAGAAAAAGGTTAAAACAGAAACACTGGTTCCTCAGCGGTTACCAGGAACCGAGAGGAACCGTTAAACTAACACTTATTTAAACTAAATAAACTAGTGCTACTTATAAAAAAAGCAACTAAAGGCAGCAGATGAAAATAAACTTAAAAATACTTAAATATCTTGAAGTAACACTTAAGAAGAGTCACAACTGAGAGATCTCAGAGGCGCCTTGGCTTCGCAGGCGGAGAATGAAATCTGAGGAGCTACAGAATGCAGCAGTTAGTAAGGGCAGCATTTGAATAGTGGCACAAGACAATAATGGGTTCCATCATTTACATGCGTTCCATTCTCTGGGCAGTTTTACTCAGAAGGCTGACTGTAAGAGTTAGGAATATTGAAGAATTCCTGGGGTGAGAAATAATATCACACAGGTCTACACTGCATGTCCTGTTTATATAGTAGGCTTTTTTTTTTTTTTAGATGGATTATTGACATAAATTCTGGGTTCTTAAACTTAACACGCATGTGTGTGTGGAGGGGTTGTGGGATAACAGATGGACCAGACACCGAACTTCAGGTTCAACACACAATCGCTGTGTGATGTTTATTCAAAACACAAGAACAACAGGTTACTCACCTGTAACAGTAGTTCTAGGAGTGGTATATGTTGTTCATCCACACTCTTTGGCAAGTCCCTTTCCCTTTAAATCTCACCGGAAAGTCTTCAAGCTGGCTCCTCCCACCCACCCGGGTGGTAAATACCTCGGCTCCACCCCATGACTCCAGATCTTAGCCCGCTGGAAGCTAGATGATGCGCCTAAAGCCGGGGAGGTCGGGTGGGTGCGTGTGGATGAACAACATATACCACTCCTAGAACTACTGTTACAGGTGAGTAACCTGTTCTTCTAGGAGCGTGGATATGTTGTTCATCCACACTCTTTGGCAGACTCCTAGCAGTTCTCCGGGAGGAGAGAGGCAAGACGCACACCCCCTACTAAGGAAACAGAGATTGGAGAACCGAAGCCCCAAAACCAGCATCCCAGCGTGAGTCAAGGTTGATGTGGTAGTGGGAAATAAAGGTGTTTGCTGACTTCCAGGTAGCAGCCTGATAGCTTTTCTGGATAGGGATGTCCCTGAAAGCAGCCATCGATGCAGCAGTATGGCGGGTAGAATGAGCTCTTAACACTCTGGGAGGCTCCTTGCCCGCCAACTCACAGCACAGACCTATGCATGATGTGAGCCATCTTGCAATGGTCCATTTGGCTGCAGGTCTGCCAGAGGTGGCTTCAGCGTAGGTGACAAACAGCTGGCGAACCTCTCCACGAATTTCCGCCGTTCTTTCCTTATAGTAGGAGAGAGCACATCTCAGGTCCAGAGTATGGAGTCTGTACTCGGCATCCGAGGTGTAGTTAGGGTAGTATACCGGCAGAGTCAACATCTGATTAAGGTGAAACTCTGACACCACCTTTGGAAGGAATTTGTGGGGGCGCAGGACAACTTTGTCCTTGTGAAAGACCAGATAAAGGGAGTCCACCGAAAGCGTCTGGAGCTCCCCTGTCCTTCTGGCTGACGTGATAGCCACCAGGAAGGCCGTCTTCCACAAGTGTGAGAGCTCACATTTGTGCATGGGTTCGAATGGCTTGCCCATGAGCTTTGCCAAAACCAGCAAGAGATCCCACGGAGGTGGAGGTTCATGCACCAGAGGGGATATGTGATCCAGGCCTTTGAAGAAGCGCCCGACCACTGTAGCCTGTGCAAATGTCGGCTGACCGGCCCGCACCTGGTAAGCAGAAATGGCTGCCAGGTGCACCCTAAGGGTCGAGGACTACAGACCCCCTTTGGAGAGAGACCACAGGTAGTCCAGAATGTTAGTCACAGAGCAGGATAAGGGGTCCAGACTCTTACCCTGACACCAAAAGGAAAATCTTTTCCATTTGAAAGCATAACATTTCCTGGTCGATTCCTTGCGAGATGCCTCCACCACAGTGTAGACATCCTTGGAAAGACCCAGAGCCTGGAACTCTAGCCGCTCAGGTACCAGGCTGTGAGGTGCAGGGATTGAAGGTCTGGATGGAAGACCTTCCCCTGGTTTAATGATATCGGGTCCGGGCGGTGTAAAGCCACTCGGGGGCCTGCAACTGAGGCTGAGGAGATCTGAGTACCAGAATTGGCGCGGCCAATCCGGGGCTACCAGAATCACCTTCGCCTTGTCCCTCCTCACCTTGAGTAACACCTTGTGGATCAAGGGAAATGGAGGGAAGGTGCAGAGGAGGCCTGGGGTCCACGGCCTCAAAAAGGCATCCCCCTGCAGTGAGCCCCGCTGAGGGAGGCGGGCTTGGTACAGACTCAGCTTGGCATTCTCCCTGGAGGCAAACAGGTCCACCAACGGTTTGCCCCAATGGGAGAACAGACTGTAAGCTATCTCTGGATGGAGAGACCACTCATGGGATGTCTGGCCTAAGTGGCTGAGAGCATCCGCCAGTTGGTTCGAGACTCCTGACACATGGATGGCCAGGAGATCCGCCTGCAACCAGCTGACGAGGGTCCAGATGGGGAGCGCCTCCTTGCACAGCAGATGGGAGTGCATGCCGCCCTGTTTGTTGAGGTAGTACATGGTCGTGGTATTGTCCGTCTGGACTTGAACCACTTGACCCCGGAGCTGAGGAGTGAATGCTGACAGTGCCAGTCTGACTGCTCTGAGCTAACAGGTTGATGTGGCATCGGGACTCCTCAGGGGTCCAGAACACATGGGCCCTGTTGTCCCCCATGTGGGCTCCCCAGCCCATGAGAGAGGCAAGGGTCGTGAGGACGACCGTCGGCCCGGGGCGGACAAACGGGATCCCTTCCTGCAACCGTTCTGGGATGGTCCACCATTGGAGACCATCCATCAGCTGGTCAAATTGACCATGGGAGGAACCTGCCAGAAGCCAGTCGTCGAGATAAGGGTAGAGTCGGACTCCTCAACGCCGAAGATGGGCTGCCACCACTGCAATGCACTTGGTGAAGACCCATGGGGCTGATGACAGGCCGAACGGCATGGCTCAGAACTCGTACAGGGTCCCCTCAACCCTGAAGCGGAGGAACCGCTGGTGGGACAGACGGATTGGGACATGAAAGAACATGTCCTGCAGATCCAGAGAACAAAACCACATGTTTCGCTCCAGGGATGGTATGATCTGGTTCAGAATTACCATCCGGAAGGTGCGAGACCTGAGATACTGATGTAGGTCGTGGAGATCTAGGATGGGGCGCCAACACCCATCCGCTTGGGCACCAGGAAGTACATGGATACGAAGTCTGGGTCTACAGGCAGATCCGGCACTGGAGCTACTGCCTCCTTGCAGAGGAGCTGAGCTATGTCGTCCCGAAGGGCCCACTGCGTGCGAGCTGAGAGCCTTTCCTCCCGAGGGGCGCGGGCTCGGCTGACGGGTACTGCTCAAATTCCAGAGGCAGTCCTTGCCCAACCACTTTCTAGAACCCACCTATCCGAAGTGATATCGGACCAGGTGGAAAGAAAGTGGCAGAGCTGACCCCCCACGGGAGGACTCAGGGCAGGCGTGACAGGAGTAGGGGTGGTAACCCCCAACCCGTCACTGAGCAGGCTTAGAGGAGGAGGAGGAAGCTCCTGGACCAGCGCCTCGGCCTCCTTTACGGGGCTGTTGAGGGCCCTACTTTGGCCTAGGGCGCCAAGCTTGCGCCTGCTGCTGCTGCTGACCTCCTTGATAGGAGGGCTGCCTGACCGCAGGGGAGGACTGCCGAAAAGGCTTCCTCTTCTGCTGGTTCTTGCCCGGGGAACCCTTAGCAGAAGTGGCGTCCAAGGTGGCATTGGACTGTTCAATACGCTGAAGGTGGCCTGCCACTCCTGGGCCGAACAAGTTGGTACCAAGGAAAGGCACATCAGCTAACTTGTGCTGGGTATCCGCCGGAAAGGATGATAACCGCAGCCAAGCCCTGCAGCGGGTGGCCACTGCGGCTGCTAAAGAGCGGACACAAGAACCCCCGATGTCCAGGGCTGTCTGGAGCTGCTGTTTGGCAACAGCACGGCCCTGATCACGGACTTGCTTGATCGTGGTCTGCATGTCCGCGGGGAGGTGAGGAAGTACTTCATCCAATGACCCTAGGAGGGCATGGGAGAAGTGTGCCATGATTACAGCCGAACTGGCCTGACGAAGGCCCAAGGAAGAGGCCACATAGACCTTACGGGCAGAGTGGTCCATGTTCTTGGACTCCTAGTCCGGAGGTCAGTCGGTGTTGGCTGAGCTACCAGTACGTCTAGAGATGGAAGCAGTCACCAGGCTCTCAGCCGAGGGATGTTCCCTGAATCCCGGTAGGGATCCCATAGGCACTGAATACTTACGGGCAATATGGTACTAGGCAGGAGGCTGGACACTGCCAAAGCTCAAGGGCTGGACCAGTAATGGCTTCAGCCACTAGGAAGGCCTCCGTTGGGGTATCCCCCCCTCTTAAGGGTATCCGTAAGGGGGTACTCCACCTTTTTCTGGATAGACTCCAAGGGCATTCCGGTGGAATCGGAAATGAGGTGGAGGATGCCCTGAAAGGAGGAAGGACCTTCCTCCAGGCCCGCCGAGAATGACTCCTCATCACCCGGATGGGAGTGCAAACCGGTGGCATCCGAATCTGAAGAGTCGGGGTACAGCGATATCCCGCCTATGTCCCCCTCGATACGCCGAGGGTGGTCGGGGGGTAACCGTGATGGACAGGCGTCAGGGAAGTCTGGTGTCTGGACGGTCCCCTTTTGAGGGAGCCCCCGAGATAGGCTGTTTAGGCGGTGGTTCCACCCTAATCGGTGGTGAGACCGGTATGGGCTTGGGAGTAACGGCCGGCCCCAGAGGTGGAGGAACCGAAGATTTCGGGTCCGAATGGGTCGGAGTCGGCCCTTGAGGCACAGGCCAAGTAATGGCCGGGGTGGATGGTGTAGCCGGCTTCTGTCCGGCCAAAATCAGCTGTTGCCACATAAGCTCCTCATAGCGTCGACGGAGTTTCCGTCGCAGCCTCTTCTCGTCCGAAAAGGATGAGGACCTGTGGCGGTGCCTCTTTTTTGAATGTCGGTGGCCTTTCTTCGGTTTTCCCACCAAAGAAGGAGACAGAGTCCTCAATCAAGATCGACGGGGTCGACCAGGATCAGGCGAAACTGAGCTCGGTGAGAATCGAGGCTCCGGATCAATTCCCTTGATGGGGACACCCAAAGGAAGTGTCTCATCATCAGGGAAAGAAAGGACAGAGGTCCTCTCTAGAGAATTGTTGACTGGAGTCGACAAAATTGGCTCGATCAGCTCGAGAACAATCTCGGCCGGATCAGCTGATCCCTCGGTCTCTGCCTGGCCAGACGGAAGATCCCTGAAGCCAGCGGCCGAGGAAGCGATCTCGACCGAAGTCAAGGTCGCAGTGTCCTGGGACTCGGACCTCTCTCGGGCCCAGGAATGTCGCCTTTTCGAAGACGTTGGATCCTTGCCCCTCTTCCGAGGGTGGGAGGAGTGCGAGCCTGAGGGCGCCTCACCCCTGGTGGGGAGAGACTGGCACATCTCCCTAAAGGAACCTGTGAAGGAAGAACCAAGGTTGAGAGGCACAAAGAAACTTCGGCTGGCCGAGGCTTGGGCAGCTTCTTCTTCGAAGGCCTTCATCTGCTCGAGCTGTTCGGCAGATCCCGCGGCCGTGGAAACCGCCCACCTCGCTTCTTTCAATTTGTTCCTTTTCTCCGGTCTCCCCAGCTTAAGGCGCGCCATGCGGTCGTCGAGTACGCGGGGATGGAAAGCCAAGCAAAAGGTACAGGTGGTGGTGTCATGACCGACAGACACCTAGGCAGTACACGCAGATAAGGTGGGGATCAGTGCGCGACATTTTCTGGCCGCACGTACACCGGCGAAAACCAGCGGACGACTTGTCCTCCATATCCGATGCGCTATTATCAGGGCCCAGATTTTTCTGCAGCACATCGGAGCAAAGTTCTGCGGCGGGGTCCTCATTTGCCGCAGAACTTCTGCGGCACTCAACACCAATTTCTGCTGCAATTCTGCGGCACATTTTTACCCTTAATTTTTTTTCCTTTTTTGTTTTTTGCCATATCTGACACAATGCACGCTCGTAACACAGTCATTTTATGGGTGTTTGTCACCACATTTTCAACATAGCCAGTTTAAGACCTCTGCTCATGAACAGTATCACTGTGATTTTATTAATCTGTCCGGAACATTGATTTAAGCACACCGACTGCGCCATTCTGCGCTACAAGGTGGAAACACATTTTGGGTGAGATGTGAAAATGACAGCTGTACTACTCATAAGACAGTGGTGAAATGGCAATGTTGAAACTCTGGAGTGAAAATATTGAAATTTTGCGAACTTACGAGCCCGCGAGGAACTGCGCAACGACGCTGTTAAACAGTCGATTTTTTGAATGATACCAATTAACATGGTTGCCGTCTTTCCTCATGAATGATGTCACTGTCATGGCGGGTATTCGAAACCCGGCAGATTTGACACGCGAGTCACTCGCGCCGAAATCACCCTTCGAGCCCGGCCAACGCCATGACAGTGACGTTATTCATGAAAAGGGCCCAAAACCCCATGTTGAAAATTTGCAAAATTCCCAAAATGCCTGAGATATGCACAAAGTTGAACCCTCCTATCTAGCCCATTATACAGCTACCGCATTTCCTAGTTCGTGTCGCCTCTGAAGAGTGCAGACGGTTCCCGGTCCACCGAAGATCATCGCGGCCGAGTCCGGAGGTGGCATGGGGTGGGGTGGGAGGGTGGCTAAAAGCAGGGTGGGTGGGATGGGGGCTCGAGACGCACTGGGACAAGTTTTTGTTTTACAGGAAGAAAGACGCCACGGGAGCCGCTTGATACGCTGGGGTGGGCTCTCAGCGTGGCACAATGACTTTGGCGTTCAGCCGACGGGGATTGGGCACCCTGCCGGCAAAAAAAACAAAAAACACTGTACGCTTGCCACGCTGGGGCGAGCTCCAGCGGCACACAACGACTTTGGGGAGGGCGTTTCAGCCGACGGGGATTGGGCACCTCCGTCGGCAAAAAAATATGGCACATTTGCCACGCTGGGGTGGGCTCGCGCATGGCATATAAGCATTGGAGGGGGGACAGTGAAGCCGGCGGGATTGGGCACCCCGCACGGCAAATGAAGCGGACGCTTGTTCAGCTGGTGGGTCAATTCCGCGGGTGATGGCACCAAGCGGATATTTCGCCGTTTGCTGCATTTATGAATCGCTGAAAACCCAGGGCCCTGGCTATTATTGGAATTGAAAACTCTGACAAGTTTGAGAGTTAATTCAGTAAAACGACGATACGAATCCAGGGCCTACGATGGCTAGAGTTACACGAGGGAACTTGAATCTTCCAGCGGAAAGGAAGATCTGGCATCGTGAGGCATGCCGGTATTTACCACCTGGGTGGGTGGAGGAGCAGTTGAAGACTCTTCCGCAAGATTTAAAGGAAAGGATGATACAAAAGAGCGGATGAACAAATATATCCACGCCCTAGAAAGTAAGTTTCTAAAATAAAGTTCAAGTCCCACGCCGGGACAGGATTGCAGATGGGAGGTTTTAAGTGAAGGATGCCCCTCAGAAATGTACGGGTCATGTCTAACTGAGCCGCCATACAACCCTCGATGGGCACATGGAAAGCCGAAATGATGGATAAGGGCACCTTCAGAGAGGAGTATTTCAGACCAGTGTCCAATAAGAACAGTAAGTATTCAAGCATCTGATTCACTGGGCAGGTGAACAGGTCCAAGTGGTGGGAAGCGGCCCATAAGGCAAAACGCTTTCACTTCATAAAATAAGTCACCCTGGTGGAAGGCTTTCTGGCAGCCACCAGGACATCAGCCACCTTAGAGGAGCCACCAGACCTGGTAATGGCTACATCCACAGGAGCCAGGCATGCAGATGAAGGGACCAAAGGTTCAGATGAACTAGCATTCCCTGGTCCTGTGATAGCAAGCCCAAGCACAGAGGGAGAGGGACCAGAGCCTCCGCTCCTAGCTGCTGTAACAGTGGGAACCAGATCTGTCGCAGCCAAAAAAGGGGCCATTAGAATCAAGGCGGCTTCCTCCATTTGAAGCTTTACCAGCACTCTCTGAATCAGGGGAAAGGCCTAAAGAAACCTCCCTTTCCACGAGAGGGACACTGTGTCATGCCAAAAAACTCCAGGCCCTGGATTCCACGAGCAGAAAAGTGGCAGTTTTGTGTTGTGTGGGGATTCAAAAAGGGCCAGCTCTGGGCGAACCCACCAGTCGAACAGGTCTTCCATGACTGATGTCAGCAGCTCCCACTCATATGCTCTGGACTCTGACCTGCTTAGGTTGCCTGCCAGGACATTCTGGGTGCTGGGAGCATGGAGGGGCAACAGTTCTAGACCATGTTCTAGAGCCCAGTACCAAACCCTCATCGCCTCCCAGCACAGGGGCTGAGAGTGGGCCGGCTCCCTTGCTTGCTGATAGTGCAGTTACTTAAGAACTTACTGTAACAGCAGATCTTTGAGAAGATCTCTTGCAGCAGACCACACCATTAGGACCTAGCCGGCAGGCACTAGGACCACATGGAAACCTTCAAGCTAGCAGTCTACCAGAGGGGGCCACCCACCACCGACATCACCCGCTGACGTCAGCCAACCCTATAAGAGTGGAAGGCCCCCATAGCCTCCTCAGTTCTCCTGCTGGAGACCAAAAGTGGAACCAGCTAAGGGAACCAAGGAGGAAGCTGAGGTAACTGAAAGGAAAGGAAAACAGAAAGGGGAAATTATTTAACCAGGAAAGGCACACTAAGACGGAGCTTGTTTCCAGGTGCGATCTGGGAGCACAAGGAAGTTAAGTGACTTGTTCAGGGTCACACAGTACACAAGTGGGGGCTGATGGGATTAAAATCCAGGTCTCTAGGTTTGCAGCTAAGAGCTCTCAATCACTACACTATACTGCCTCAGGACAGAAAGAAAAGGAAACAGAAGGCTCCCCTTCTAAGGAAGAGAAAGCCAGACAAAACAAGGTGAGAAAGAGAGGGAGAAGGAAGGAAGGAAGGCAGGGCCTGCTACAAGAGATCCTCTCGAAGATCTACTGTTATGATAATTATCTTACTTTGAGGGCATCTCTTGCAGCAGGCCACACCAGCAGGACGAATCCCAAGCAGTTCTGGCAAAAGCGGTCAGACAAATTGGGTGGTTGGCCATACTGACCTAAGAGAGAAGGCCCTATACAACAGCCAGGCTGAAACTGTCTCTACGCCTAGACACAATGTCCAGACTTTAGTGTTTGGCAAAGGTATGGATGGTGCACCAAGTGGTAGCTGCATAGACCACCACAGCCGAAACATTTCTGAAGCAGGCAACTGAAGTGGCCATGCCCCTGGTCGAATAGCTATGAACTACACTAGGAAGTTCCTTATCATACTTCCTGTAACAAAAAAAACAATGCAATTGACTAACCATTTGGATACACACTGTTTGGACACCGGAACACCCTCTTTCCTAGGGACAAAGGAAACAAATAACTGGAAGGACTTCCTACAGTCCTCCATCCGGTCTGTATAGTATCGCAGACTTCTATGCACATTCAAAGTATGGAGCAATGCTTCCCCTGGATTGGCATGCTCTGGAAAATAAACTGGCAGGTGGATAGACTGGTTCAAAGTAAACTCAGACAACACCTTAGGAAGAAACTTAGGACTGGTACACAAAGACACCCTGTCTTTGTGGAAAATTAAATACGACTGCTCACGCATGAATACCTGAAGCTTGGAAATCCTTTGAGCAGAAGTAATAGCAAAAATAACGCTTTCCATGACAGACAGTGTAGCTTGCAATGTGTGACTGGTTCAAATGGAGGCAGGGAAACTTTCTCCAACACAAAATTTAAGTCCCAAGCTGGGGCAGGATTGCAGATTGGAGGCTAAAAAAGTGCAGGCTGCCTCTCAAAAATGTGCGAGACACGTCAAGCTGAGCCACAGTGCAGCTCTTGATAGGTACATGCTAAACAGAGATGGCAGAGAGATGTACCTTGATGGAGGAGTACTTGAGACCAGAGTCTGAGAGGGAGAGGAAGTACTCCAAAATCTGATTCACTGGACAGGTGAAGGGATCTAAGTGGAGCGATGCCGCCCATATGGCAAAACGCTTCCACTTCATGGAACAGGTGGCCCTAGTGGAAGGTTTCCTAGCTGTCACGAGAACATCCACCACCTTAGAGGACACCCCAAACCTCACAATGGCTATGTCTTCAGGAGCCAAGCATGAAGATGGAGGGACTTGAGGTCCGGATGGACCAGGGTGCCTTTCTCCTAGGAAAGCAATCCTGTGCATAGGGGCAGGGGCACTGGAGGTTCCACTGCCAGCTAGTGGAGTAAGGGGAACCAGATCCAACGAGGCCAGATTAGAATCATAGTTGCCCCTTCTAGCTGAAGCATGATCAGAACCCTCTGAAGGAGCGGGAAGGAAGGAAAGACATACAGAAAGCTCCCTTTCCCAGAAAGGGGCAATGCATCTCGCCAGAAAACTACAGGCCCTGGAGTGAGCGAGCAGAAACGCGGCAGTTTTGCATTGAGTGGGGACGCAAAAAGGTCCAGTTCTGGATGGCCCCAACAGCCAAACAGATCTTCCACCATGGAAGTTCAGCAGCTCCCACTTAAGAGCCCATGACTGAGACTGGCTTAGGCTGTATGCAAAGATGTTTTGGATGCTGGGAATGTGGATGGCTGAAAGTTCCAGGCCGTGACCTATTGCCCAATACCAGACCCTCATCACTTCCCAGCACAGTGGGTCGAGTGAATCCCTCCCTGTTTGTTGATATTTTGGACCACACTGGAACTGTCAGTCTGAATAAGCAGTGGACCCGGGGGTGGGGGGGAGAAAGAGTGTGGAAGGCCTGTAGGGCATACAGAACTGCTCGCATCTCCAAGACACTGATGTGGAAGGCTGCTTCCACACAGCTCCATCCCCGGTCTGTTGGGCACCCAGATGAGCCCCCAGCCCAGACCCAAGGCATCCGCTAGTGAGGATGTGCTGTGCAGGTGGAAGGAAAAACGGAACCCCTTGCAGGAGACTGGTGGGCTCCAGCCACCACAACAGCACTCTCTTGACCTAATCTGAGACCAGGACTAGTTGTTCCAGGTCGTCCACATGTTGGTCTTGGACCCACAGTGTCCATTGGGGAATCCTCATATGCAGCCTGGTTAGGGGGGACCATAACAATGGCTGCAGCTATGAGTCCCAGAAGGCATAAGAAGACCTGGGCCAGGATGTGATGTCTGGAGTACAGCTGACAGGCCTGATCCATCAGATGCTCTGCTCTGTTCTGTGGAAGGAAGACCATACCCTGGGCTGTATCTAAAACTGCCCCAATGTACTGGAGCCGTTGCGAGGGGGTCAGGAAGGATTTGGGTAGGCTGTTGGTAACCCCAAAGCCTGGAATAGGCGGCAGATAGAATCTAGGGTTTGCAGCAGGCACTCCCTGGAGGGAGGCAGACAGTCATCCAGGTAATGCAACACATAGTACCCCCTGCTGTCTGAGGGCAGCTGCCACCACTGCCAAGGACCTGGCAAAAACACGGTGGGGCTGAGGAGAAGCCAAATGGCAGAGCCCTGAACTGGAAATGGGTTCCATGAAAGAGAAACCAGAGGAAGTGTCTGTGACAGGAGCACACCTTGATGTGCAGGTGTGTGTCGCGCATGTCGGTGGAGCAAATCCAGTCCCCCTGGTGTAACAAGGGCTGCAGACCTTGGAGGGTGATCATCCTGAACCTTTTGTACTGGATGAACAAGTTTAGTTCGCTGAGGTCCAGGATGGGCCTGAGGTCCCAGTGCATTTGGGGACCGGGATGAAGTGGGAGTAGAACCCTTCTCCCTGCTGACAAACTGGGAGGGGTTCTATAGCCCTTTTGCATGGCAGAGGATGTACCTCCACCCAAATTAGTAGAATGTGACCAAGAGGGTAAAATGATTGAACTGAGGGATGTCTGGAGGCCATTCCAGAAATTCTAAGAACTGACTGTGTTCTATGTGTTGCAGGACCCAAATGTTGGACAATATGTCCTTCCACCTGTCTAGATGGAAGGAGTATTGACCCCCTATTTTCTCCTCCCACGTGGCTGGAAGGAGGGGGTCTGACAAGGAGTCGGGGGGGGGGCAGCTGCAGCTAGGGTTGTGGGGCCCCCTCCGGAACTTTTACTGGCAGAGGGGGTTGGGGCAGGCTGGGCAGACACCGCCACCCTCCACTTGCCTTGGTAGCTGGCCGACGCCCAGGCTGCCTGGCGGCAGTCCAGCAAAAGGAAGACCTCTGCCTAGAGCTTACAGAATATGTCCTCAACATCACCTCCAAACAGAAGGTTGCCCCTGAAAGAAGCATTCAAGATGGACAGCTGGATGTTTTGGGCAAACCCAGACATCTGTGGCCAAGAGTACAAACATAGACATTTGCTGGTAGCTGCCTCCTGGGCGGGCCCGTCCACAGCGTCATAGGCTGCCGGAAGATGTGGATACAAACTTCAGAGGCCGACTTAAAGGTGTCCAAAGCTTGCAGCTTGGCAGGTAGGCACTGGACCACATCCCTGGCCTTAGCCCACAGCATGTTCTGATACTGAAGCATGTGGGTTAGGTAATTAAGGGCACGGGTCACTAAAGGAGAGGAGGCAAACGTCCGTTTCCCAAAAAAGGTCCAGCCGATGGGACTCCCAGTTAGGCAGAAGGGAGTTCAAGTGCTTTGACCACTTAGAGCAGTTATGGGCAGCGCTGATAACTACAAAGTCCATGTGGGTTTACTCCCCGAGGAAGGGCTTGCCTGCTGGAGCACGATACAGCCTGTCAGCTTTATGGGACAAGGCTAGAACAAAATTTGGCCTATGCCAGGCAGCCATAGTGATGTCCTCGTAGGTGTCGATGAATGGAGGAACCACCAAAGAAAGGCCAGCAAAGGTAGGTCACAAGTCTGCGTCGCTCCAGGTCCTGCTCCTCAGTTTCGAACCTCATCACCTCCTGGATATAGTGCATGATGAATGAGAAGGAGGGGTTGTCTGGAGGGGGACTTAGGGATGTTCCTGGGAGTCCCAGCCCCATCTGAGCAGCTGTGGAGGGAGTGCATGAC
Source organism: Neoceratodus forsteri (assembly GCA_016271365.2). Classification (NCBI taxonomy): domain Eukaryota; kingdom Metazoa; phylum Chordata; order Ceratodontiformes; family Ceratodontidae; genus Neoceratodus; species Neoceratodus forsteri. Next base: position 160,089,849 of record CM057454.1, on the reverse strand, counting down.
CCGCTAATGTCTCCGTCGTCCCCTTCCAAATCTGGATCTTCCCCATTATAAGGTAAAAGCAAGTCTGGGGGATCCTCATCCCCATCATCAGGTATGCAACGTGGGGGTGTGAGCCGGTCTAGGTGGCGGGACCAGCCCAGCCATGAAGGAGCTGGAGTGGAAGGTCCTTGGGGAGGTGGCCATGATGCGCATACTGCAGAAAATTCCAAAGGGAAGATACAAGTGTTTGGATATCTACCAGGATCAGCGACGGTCCAGCGGACACCAGGGATGGGTAGACCAGCTCCAGACCCATGGGCGCCGATGAAGGGTAAACCAGCGAAGGCCCGACAGGCACTGGTAGAGGAAGGATAGCCTGAGGACCAGTGGGCATCGACACAGGATAGGCCAATGTAGGTCCGACTGGCGCAGAGTATGGCAAAACCGACGAAGGCCTAATCAGAGCTGCTGAGGCGGTGAGATGGTCCTGTACAGGTGCAGGCTGAGGTGAAGCAGGCATCAGTGTGGGGAGCCCAGGCGGACGAAAGAGGAGGGGGACTCTATTCAGAAGAGAAACCGACGTGTTGCTGGGCCCGCAAAGGTGGGGCCGGCAGAACTAGTAGAGATGTCCAACGCCAGAGAGGCAGAGACGAAACCCCAGCAGCCGCCAAACCCAAAACAGCTGAGGAACTGCCAGCCGAGCCACCATGCTGTGCGACCGATGTATCAAGGGGCCTGAGTAGCAGGGGTTGAGGGTCAGGGGAAGAACCCTAGCCAGAGGAGCCTCCACCTGAGATGGTTGTAGAGGCAGGAGGTGGGGCCACCAGTGAGCTCTGTAGAGGAAAGGGCACGCAGGGCCTTCAGGGCCAACCCCCACTGGAGGAGAAGGGCCTCTGGGTGTTCGAACAGTGCAGCGACCGCGATTGGGAAGAGGAGGACCAGGGCCTGTCCCGGTCCTTATCCCAGTGCTTGTGCTTCCCACTGGCCTTGTTCCAGGACTTAGAAGAGTGAAAGCCCAAGAACTGGGCTGGGGAGGCCAAGGAGCTCCTGGCCTGCAGCTCCTGATCCATGGATGCAATCTTCTGCTTCAGAAAAAAGTTCTCTATTGTCCGCTGGCAGTGTGTGGCCTGGTTGAACTTCTGGCAAAACTTGCAGGCTTGGATGTCGTAGCCTACCACAGACAACACTGGTTTAGAAGACATAAATAAATGAAAAACACATAGAAAGATGGAAAATAACTTCAGTGAGAAAATACAGATAAAAGGCGCAAAAATGGCAGTCAACTGTAGCTGTGGCGGTTTCCAGAGATCCGAAGTGCGCTGATCAACAGCGAGAAAAGTATCGAGTTGACTATGGGGGCCACCCACTCTTACAGGGTTGGCCGATGTCAATGGTTGATGTCGGTGGTGGGCAGCCTCTCTAGTAGACTGCTAGTCGGAAGGTTTCTGTGTGGTCCTAGTGCCTGGTGGCTAAGTCCTACCAGTGTGACATGCTGCAAGAGATACCCTCGAATTTAAGATATAGGGGACCTTGCTTACGTTGTCCGTTTGCACAAGCAGAGGTCTTGGGGAAGGTGGCTCTGGAAGGCTTGCAAAGCATACAGAATGGCCCTCATCTCCGGGACATTCATGTGAAGGAAGTCTCCATATTGGTCCATGTTCCTTGTGTCTGATGAGGGCCCATATGCGCCCCCAGCCCATCCCCGAGGCATCCGTGGTGAGGAAATGATGAGGGGAGGGAATCAGGAAAGGAATCCTTCCTAGCAAATGGTCAGGTTCCATCCACCACAGGAGAAAGAACAGTTACGCAAGAACTTACTGTAACAGTAGATCTTCAAGAGGATCCAAGTCATCAGGTACCACCATAGGAACTTCACCGTCAGTGAATGGGAATCCACATGTAAGATTTTCAGCAGTACAACTGGGGCCACCCATGCTGTTAATATCAGCTGACGTCACCAACCCTATATAGGCGTAGATGGCCCTGCTCCCTCCTCAGTTCTTTCCCCCGCAGATGAAAGGAGCAACGCTCAAGCCCTGGGGAACTGAGGAGAGACAGAGAGACCCAAGCTCTAGATAAAAGGATGGAAACAACAGATAGCCAGGTCCTGAACAGGAGCCCCAAGGAGGAGGATGGCGGGAGGGAAAGCATACCTGATGACTGAGATCCCCTCGAAGATCTACTGTTACAGTAAGTTCTTACGTAACTGTTCTATCTTCTTTGGGGGTATCTCATTCATCAGGTACCACCGTAGGAACAAGTACCAAGTAGTGACAGGAAGGAACAGATAAGCTGGGAGGCTGGAACTCCATAAACTTAAGACAGGAGACGTAAAACAACCTGCCCAGCCAAGGATCTTCTTAAACTTAAGACAGAAGACCCTGTAAACTGAACCTGTCAAGGGACTCTATAAGCTTAAGACAAGAGTCCTTGCAGCACAGCCCTGCTGAAACCAGCACGGGCTCGAGAGGCAATGTCCAGACTATAATGCTTGGTGAAAGTGTGGACTGTACTCCAGATGGCAGCTGCACAAATATCAGCGGCTAAGACCCCTTTGAAACAAGTCATCGAGGTAGCCATGCCTCTGGTGGAATGGGCATTGACAGCTCCAGACAACTTCTTGCCATACTTGTTACAGCAGAACACAATGCAATTTGCCAACCATTCGGATAAATATTGCTTGAAAAATAAGGTGCCCTCTCTACCTGGGGTGAAAAAAACAAACTGCTTAGACTTTCTGGACTCTTTAGTCCTGAGCAGATAATACTTCAAAGTTCTGCCCACATCTAATGTATGAAGCAGTGCTTCCCCTGAATTGGCACGCTCAGGAAAATGAACAGGAAGGTGGATAGAAACTGATTCAGTGTAAACTCAGAAACCACCTTAGGAAGAAACTTAGGATTTGTGCACAAAGGTACCCTGTCTTTGTGAAAAATCAAATGAAGCTCCTCCTCGCACCAGAGCACCTGAAGCTCTGAAATTCTTCGAGAGGAAGTAATGGCAACTAAAAAGAGCACTTTCCAAGAGAAACAGCGCCAATTGCAAGTTGCAATTGGTTCAAAAGGAGACCGGACCAACTTTTCCAAAATAAAATTCAAGTCCCAAGCTGGGACAGGGGAATGGATTGGGGGTTTCAGATGCAGGATGCCCCTAAGGAAGGTGCGGGAGACAACCAGCTGAGCAACAGTGTGGTCACCCATGGGCTCGTGGAAAACAGAAATGGCAGAATGGTGGATCCTGAGGGAGGAATACTGAAAACCCGAGTCGGACAAAAAAAAATCAAGTATGCCAGGATGTGCTTCACGTGACAGGTGAAATGGTCAAGGGAATGCTGGACAGCCCATATGGCAAACTGCTTCCAAGTCATGGCATAAGTGGTGCGGGTGGAAGGGTTGCGGGCAGCCACTAGTATGTCCGCTACCCTATTAGAGACCCCGAATCTGGCAATGGCTATGTCCCTCAGGAGCCAAGCATGCAGATGGAGGGACCTGAGGTTTGGATGGACCAGGGTCGCCCGATCCTGGGACAGATTCCTGCACGGCAGCAGAAGAATCGGAGGCTCCTCCGCCAGCTGCTGAAGCAGAGGAAACCGTATCTGGCAGGGCCAGAATGGAGCTACCAGGATCATGCTGGCCCCCTCTATTTACAGCTTGAGCAGCACCCTCTGTATTACTGGAAACAGAGGGAATGCATATAGAAACCTCCTGCTCCAAAAGAGGGACAATGTGTCATGCCAGAAAACTCATAGCCCTGGATCTAGCTAGCAAAAATTGGGCAGTTTTGCGTTGTGTGGGGATGCAAAATGTCCAACTCTGGATGATCCCATCCTTCGAACAGATCTTCTGCTACGGATGAGAGAAGCTCCCATTTGTGCATGCTGGAATGAGTCCTGCTGAGACTGTCTGCAAGTGTGTTTAGGATGTCTGGCACGTGGACCGCAGAAAGCGTCAAGACTGTGCTCCAGAGCCCAATATCACACTCACATTGCCTCCCTGCAAAGGGGATACAAGTGAGTCCCGCCCTGCTTGTTGATGCAGTAGACCACACTCAGATTGTCCGACTGCACCAACAGTTAGGTGCTCCTGAAAGAACTGTATGGCACAGAGCACCACTCATTTCCAGGACACTGATATTCAGGGCAGCCTCCCACTGGGACCAGGGGCCCTGGGTTTGAAAAGGAGCCAGATGCGCCCCCCTTCCAAGACCCGACACATCCGTGGTTAAAAACTGATGCGGTGAAGAAATTTAGAAGGGGAATCACCGAAGGAGGTTTGAGAACTGCAACACTTTGTGAACTAGAGAGCAGACCAGGACTAGTTGATCCAACTCATCTGTGGGCTGGTCCCACTGCACCCGGAGGGTCCACTGAAGGGTGCGCATATGAAGCCTGGCCAGTGGAATGGTGGGAATGGCTGCGGCCATTAGGCCCAGAAGCCTGAGGTATAGCCTGGCAGGAATGTGGTGATTCTGAGCTACTACCAGAGCCTCAGCTATAAGGCATTCGGCCCTGTTCTCGGGTAAGAAGGCTTTTCCCTGCCCAGAGTCCAGAACTGCTCTGAAATACTACAGTCTTTGGGATGGTACTACAACAGACTTGGGCAGGTTGACCGTTATGTCCAGAGACTAAAAGAGCTGGTGAGTACGCTCCAGAGCTAATAACAGCTGTTCCCTGGACAGGGCCTTGAGAAGCCAATCATACAGGTAAGGGAAGACATACAGTACCTCCCTCCTGTGGGCTGTTGCGACCACTGCCAAGCACTTAGTAAAGACACATGGTGCAGAGATAAGCCAAAGTGCAATACCTGGAACTGGTAACGCTCACCCTGAAAGGCAAAGCGGAGAAATGCCCTGTGAGGAGGAAAGACTGCAATGTGCAGGTAAGCGTCCTGCATGTCCAGTGAGCAGAGCCAATCCCCGGACTTGAGGAGGGGCAAGACACCTGGTAAAATTACCATCCAGAACTTTTTGTACTGGATGAAGAGACTGAGGTCTTTCAAGTCCAAAATGAGCCTTAGATCTCCGGTCTTTTTGGGGACCAGGAAAAACCTGGAACAGAATCTCTGGTTTCTCTGTGACTTTGGCACCAGTTCTACTGCCTGCTTGCGCAGAAGAGACTAAACCTCCTAATGGAGAACAGGTAGATGAGCTGGGGGCAATTTGAGGGTGGTGGTGGGGTGTCTGCAGGATGAGCTCCAGGGTATGACCGCACTCTGTGATCTGCAAGATCCATGCATCTGAAGTTATGGTTCTCCATTGATTGAAATGGAGGGAGAACCGACCTCCAACCACCACCTCCTGGGCTTGTGCCTGAGGAGGGGAAACTGGCAAGGAGCCAAGCTGAGGTGGGTCCAGCTATGGAAGATGGTCCCGCAGTTCTAGGACACTTGGCTGCCACTCCAGAAATAGAAGGGGCAGGCAAGGAAGACTGGGCTCTACGTTTACCCTGGCTATGGGGGCCCGAGCCTGGCCTATTGGCCTGTCTACGCAAATTAGGAGGTCCCCTACCACGCGGTTGAGTGTGGTAGAGGGAGTGGACAGACTTAAGGGCCGTGCCAGAGACCTGCAGATCGGTTATAAGGTCCTGGACATCTGGACTGAAAAGCTTGGTGCCATTGAAAGGGGCATTGAGCACCTTGTTTTGCACATCAGCTGCGAACCCAGAAACTCAGAGCCATGAATGCCTATGAAGGCATATGCCAGTGGCAGCCGCCCCGGCCACAGTATCTGACAAGTCATAAATGGCCCATAGGAGATGCTTGCCAACATCCTCAGCAGTTTGGAAGCACTGAAGTAATACCTGCTTCTGGGCACCATCAGGAAGGGCTTGAGCGTCAGCCTTGCCTTTTCTCCAAGTGGTGTTATGGTATTTCACCACGTGTGACAGGTAGTTGGCAATCCCTAAACCTAGGGTAGAGGAGGCCATGTGCCCTTTTTCCCCAAAGATCAATCCTATGGGGCTCCTTGTTTGGGGGAAAGGAACTAAAGTGTTTGGGCACCTTAGACCTGTCATGTGCTGCCTTAATGACTACTGAGTCAGTTTCCGCCTGGGCAGCAAAGTGAGGAAGGCCCTGAGGGGCACATTGTAGAGCTTGTCAGCCCTACAGGGCATAGCTGGCACAATGTCTGGTCTGTGCCAGGCTGCCGTGGTAGCATTTTTGAGTGCTGGAATAATCTTAGGGGGAGATTCTGGGATCTCCAGGTAGTCCGCCAGATCCTTTCTGATGGCATCCTCCTCCTCCTCTGTCTGAAACCCCATAATGGAGGACAGCTACTTCATGATGTTGAAGAAGGTAGCATCCTCAGGTGGGGACTTGGGGGTATGCTTAACAGAGACTTCACTGACAGAAGAGGCAGTGGACTTGTCTGAAGTGAGGTACTGGATCCTCCTCCTCTTCCATCTCCTCTGCAAGGATGAGGTCACACTGGTACTCCTCCTCAATGCTGACATCCTCCTCAGAATCTGCCGATGTATGTGCTGTCAACGGCCCTTGGGTGGGTTCCCTGGGCCAATGAACAGGTGTTGATGATGACGCCGGTGTCGAAGGAGCCGGTGACAATGGGCTGGTAAAGGCCGCAAACTGCTGAACCAGCACATAAGAAAAACAGACAAGAACATTGTTTAAGTCAGACGCCAACAATGGAGGAGCAGCCAACGGCACAGAGGCCATCGACCTGGCTGGCTGACCCAACGAGCCCGGGGCCTGTGTAGAAGAAGGAGCAGGCTTCGAAGGGGAAGTCATTGATGATGAGCCTGTCACTGATGGAGATGGGGCCGATGACCCAGAGGTCGACATCCGAGCGCTTGGGTATCAGGCAGAGGAGCTGTTGGTATGGGCATGGAGTGAACCAAGACCTGGACAGCTGGTCTCTTCATCATGGCGGCGGCGGCCGATGACGAGGAGCCTCCAAGGTGAAGCTGATGGGGAACGGATGGGCACCGGGAGAGTGGTTGTAATCCCAGTCTTTTCTATGACTTCCGAGGACTTGTCTTTGACCTGAGAGGCCTTGGAGCTCTTGAAACCGGAGGGCAAATGGGTGGTCGGTGCCCTGGAGGACACCAATTCAGAAATGGCTACCTGTTGTTCCATGAAGATCTTTACAGCCTTCCTGCGTCGCCTAAGGGTGGTATGATTAAACTGCCGGCAGAGCTCAAAATCCGAGACGTCATGGTCAGGCCCAAGACAGCAGACACAAATGGAGTGCTCGTCATTGGAGGCAATCTTCTTTACGCAGCAATGGAAGACAGATGTAGAAGGTTTAACTCTTGACATAAAAGAAAAAAGAAAAATAAATCTCAAAGAGATTTAGGTAAGGGTTGGTAGAAAATAGGTCTCAGGCTGAAAAAGGCATGAACACTGCAATGGCTATTCTGCAGAGACCGTGCTTGGAAGTTGACAGTGGGAAAGAACTGAGGCGAGAGCAGGACCGCCTATGCCTATACAGGGTTGGTGATCTCGGCTGATGTCAATGGCATGGGCGACACCAGCTGTACTGCTGAGAATCTTCCATGTGGATTCCCATTCACCGATGGTGATGTTCCTACGGTGGTACCGGATGACAGATACCACCAAAGATCCTTCTTTACTGGTGATGACGCCAGCACATTCTGCTCCAGGTTGTCAGTTTTCTGGTCCCACTGCACCCATAGGGTCAACGGGGTTCACATGTGGAGGCGTGCCAGAGGAACCACGGTGGTGGCAGCTGCCATCAGGCCCAGCATCCAGAGATATGTCCTGGCCATGACATATCTACTGCTGTAGTGTTCCCAGGCCTGCGTCGTAAGTTGCTCTGCCCTGTCTGGGGGAAGGAACATGTAGCCCTGGGCCATGTCCAGCAAAGCCCCAATATACAGCAGACACTGGCCGAGGGATAATACTGATTTGGCGATCCCTAGACTGGCAAACAACTGTAAGGTACATATCAGGGTCACAGACAGTTGTTCCCTGGACTAAGCCTTCAGCAAGTAGTCATCCAGATAGGGGAAGACCTAGAGGCCTTCCCTCCTGACAGCTGCTGCCACTACTGCTAGGCACCCGGTAAAGACCTATGGTGCTGAGGATAAGCCAAAGGGGAGAGCCCTGAATTGGTAGTGCTGGACCTGATACTGGAACCTGAGAAATTTCCTGTGAGCAGGACAAACCTTGATGTGCAGGTAGGCCTCAAGCATATCCAACAACGTCCACTGGACAGTCTCTCCCTCCCCCAGACCTATCCACTCCCTACTAGGTCCAAACAGGGATGTAACCCACTGTCTTCTCTGAGGACCTACTATATCCATGAGTGTAACTCACTTTTGTAACATTATGTAACCTAAGTAACATACAAACTACTACATAATGTAACCTAAGTGTATCTATGTTAAATGTTCCTTTTACTGCACTTGTAATGTTATCCTCTGTTTTAATCTGCAGAGGTGCCTTTGTAAATGAGTCTCTGACTCAAAGGTTGTAAACCCGATTTGTAATGAAGAAATGAATATCCAGGAAACAGATCCAGTCTCCCTGCCTGAGCAAGGTAACAGTCCCGGGAGAGTTACTATCCTGAACTTCCTGTATTAAATGAAGATGTTCAAATTGCACATGCCCAGGATAAGCCACAGGTCCCCAGTGGATTTGGGGACAAGGAAGAAACAGGAATAGAAGCCCCCCATTCTGCTGGCTTTCTGGGACTGGTTATAGGGCCTGTTTTTGTAGTAATGTATGGATCTTCCCCAGCAACATGGGAACGTGGTCTGGAGGATAAATGAGGGTCCCGGAGGGAGATCTGGAGGTATCTTGAGGAACTCCAGAGCATGACCCTGTTCTATAAGCTGCAGCACCCAAGCATCTGTAGTTATCTCCTGCTACCATTCCAGATGGAGGGAGAAACGACCCCCTTAACCACATCTTGGGGGCCCGGATAGAGGGGGTCAGGCAAGGAGTCAGGCTGTGGCTGGGCCTGCACCTCCACCTCGGCAGGACTTTCCTGTGGTGAAGGTGGGTGTCAGCAATGCCTCAGAAGCTTTGTGTTTACTGGGTTATTTGGAGACGGACCTTGGGCGGAGGGTAGTGCACCGGAAGGGCACCCTCTGTTCACTCTTCTGAAGAGTGTGATAGAGGGAGTGAACGGTTCCACCCGAGGCCTGTAGATCACTGAAGACATCCTGCACATCACCCCCAAATAGCTTATGGCCACTGAAGTAAGCATTCAGGATGGACTGCTGGACATCTGCTGCAAATCCTGAAACGCTAAGCCAGGAGTACCTCCTGAGGCAAATGCCCACCCCCAAGGCCCTGGCTGAGGCATGCATAGCATCATAGGTGGCCCTCGGTAGGTGGCGGCCCTCAGTAGGTGCCTGCCCATATCAGCACCCAAATGGAGGACCTTGAGCATTTTGTGCTGCTGAGGCCCATCCAGAAGAGGCTGTGCGGCTGCTCTAGTCAAGTCCCAGAGGTCATTTTGGTACTTCAGCATGTGACCCACATAATTTAGGACTCTTATGGCAGGGGTAGAAGAGGCGAATACCCTTTAACCATCAACTCCAGCTTCCTGGACTCCCTATCAGGAGGGAGGGAGCTAAGATGTTAGGGTCTTTTGGACCAATCATAGGCCGCATTTATAATGACCGAGTCCACCTGATGGAGTCCAGAGAAGAAGAGCTTTCCCGAAGGGGCCTGATACAGTTTATCTGCCTTCCTGGGCAGCGGGAGGACCAGGTGAGTAGTATGGCATCCTCATACGCATCAATGATGGGAGGAATGATGAGGGGTGGGGACTCTGGCACCCCTAAGTAGTGTAGCATGTTCTGCCTGGAAGCACCTTGTTCCGAGACTCAAAGTCCATGGTGGCCTGTAACTGACGATTACAGCAAGGAATGAGAATTGCTGTGGCCCCGAGTAACATATTTGGAGGAGTCCTCCCGCAGAAGAGACCGTGGAGGTGGAGTGCTTGGTGAAAATGTACTGTTTTCCAGGTAGCCACTTCACAGATTTACTGCGGGGGAAACACCTCTTAATGCTGCCACAGAGACAGAGGTACCCTTTGCAGTGCACCCTAAGGCCTTCAGATGGCAGCTTGCCACCTTTGTCATAACAGAACTGTGAGCAAGAAACTATCCAACGAGAAACAGACAGACTCCTCTTTGCAGAGATGGGATCACTGAGCCCAGTATTACCATCTTGAGTTTTTCTTTCTTTGTTCAGATATCTCAGGGCTAAAATGGGTTGCCACTCCCCATTTTTCTTGTGGGTCAGGAAGTACCTGGAATAAAGTATTTTTTCCCAGTGTGAGGGAAGTACTTTTACACTGCATTTGCTTGCAATAATTTTTTCACCTCCATCTCCAACTGGATTCTTTCTCTTGGGGTTTGGGGATGGAATCCTTGAGGTTTTGCACTTTGGGGAATTTTCTTAACCAAAGGAACAAACCTTGACTCACTATTTCCAGGACCCATGTTGCTGTGGTTATTTTTGTCCATTCCTGAAAACAGTGAGTCAGCCTTCCTCTCATAGGTAAAATATGGGTGACCTGTGCTGACTTGTCAGGGTTTCTTTTTTTTTTTTTTAGCTTGGACTTTGGTAGGTGGTGGTACAGCTGCACATTTAGTGCCCCTTCTACCCCTGCCCCTGAAGTAATCCCTCTGTGGAGGGTAGTCAGAGGAGACATAAACCCAGTAGAAGTATCCCCAACAACTACCTCCCCTTCCATAACACCTGTAGGAGGTGGAGGCCTTTTCCTTCTCAGTATTGCTCTTGTAGGCAGTGTTGCATTCATCGACCTTTTTCATGTAAGCCTCTGTCTTATCAGCAAACAGTGAATTTCCCTCATAGAGGAAATCCATCAATGTTGTCAGAGTGTCCTGGGATAGACTGGTAGTTCTAAGCCAAGCAAACCTTGTTAAGGACACTGCACAGGCCATGACCCTAGATGCAGTGTCATTTGTGTCCACTGCCATATGGAACTGGTACTCCGTGACATTTATGGCTGATCTTGCTGTGTTAGCCCTATCCTGGGCTAAGTCCCCAGAAGCCCTTTCACTCGGTGTCAGACTCAAGTATTACAGGGCTCATTGATACCGAGCTGTGTAAGCCAAGTAAGCTGCCTGTCTTAGGAGCAAGGTAGCTGATGTATAAACTTTTTGGGCCCATGCTATCCAGTTTCCTGTAATTGGTCTTGGGTAGCTGGAAGGAAAGGGCACCTTGGCCTTGTCACAGGCAGCAGCCTGCACCACACCCTCATGATCATGGTGGAAATACAGGTATTCAAATCCCTGTTTGTCCACCTGATACTCTTTCGCAATTTTCTTATCCATGCCGGCAGCTGAGGTGGGTATTATTATGATATTACAAGTGGCTTTCTTAAGGAATTTATGCATAGGCAACATTGACCTCTCTGTGAGAGCTAAGCCCATCATACACATACATTCCACATCATCAACATCCTCCTCCTCCTCAGTTTCCTGTGAGATGATGTTGAGGGCATTTATCATATGCCTCACAAAAGTGTAGTAAGAGTCAGAATCATCTGAGGGCCTTGGAGAAGAGCCCACAGTACAGTTGCGTAAGGAACTTACCATAACAGTAGATCTTTGAGAGAGGGTCCTTCAGTAGGTCATTACATATAGGACTGGTGCCACCTGGCATCGGGCCGCACGGCAGACTTTTCTAGCAATTCCTGATGGGGAACCGCCAACCAGACGTCACGTGACCAACATCAGCGTCGCTGTATATAGTGGGTGGTCCCCACGCCTGCCCTCTGGTTCTCCTGCTGGAGCCAGGAAGAGGCCTGACAGCAGGAGCAAACAGGATTTGGAGTCCCTGTATAAGAAGTAAAATGAGGAGAAGGAGGGAGGGAAAAATATGACCTACTGAAGGAACCTCTCTCGAAGATCTACTGTTACGGTAAGTTCCTACGTAACTGTACTATCTTACTTTGAGAGGGGTTCCTTCAATAGGTCATTACATATAGGACTGAGTCCCAAGCAGTCCCTCCAAAGAGAGATCAAGAGAAACCAGGGAGGAGGAGAAAATAACTCCAACCAAAATTGGGAACAAGAATGGACCCACCCTAGGACAGAAGGCCTTGCAAGACAGCTAGGCCAAAGCCTGCCCTCCGCCTAGAAGTAATGTCCAGACTGTAGTGTTTAGTAAAGGTGTGAACAAAACTTCAAATGGCTGCGGCGCAGATATCAGCCGCAGAGACGTTTCGCAAAAAAGCAGCGGAAGCAGCCATGCCCCTAGTAGAATGACCTCTGATGGGACCCGGCAGAGGTTTTTTGTACTTTTGGTAACAATACCAAATACAGTTGCCTAACTAATTAGAAAGGCACTGCTTCAAAACCACTTTGCCCTTCGACCTGGGGGCAAAAGAAACAAAAAGCTGATCGCAGCTATGGAAATCCTTAGTTCGGTGTGTGTAGCACCGAGGGATCCGATGGACGTCCATGGTGTGCAGGAGTGCCTCATCTCTGTCTGAAGGGGACGGAAAGTAAACTGGAAGCTCTACTGACTGGTTCAGTGTGGCTTCTGACACCACCTTGGGTTAAAACTTAGGATTTGTCCTGAGGACAGCACGATCCTTGTGGAAAATAAGATTAGGCTCTTTACAAACCAGAGCATGAAGCTCTGAAATGCTTCGAGCTGACGTAATGGCAACTAAAAATAACGTTTTCCAGGAAAGGAAGCACAAATCACAGCTCATCGCCGGTTCAAATGGGGGGAGAGTGAGCTTCTCCAACACAAAGTTCAGATCCGAAGGTGGGGTTGGGCTACGGATGGGGGTTTCAGATGGAGAATCCCTTTCAGAAAGGTTTCTGAGACCTCCAACTGAGCCATGGGTTTACCATCTACCAGCTCGTGGTACGCCAAAATTGCCAAACGGTGGACCTTCAAGGAAGACTATGACAGACCCGAGTCTGACAGATGAAGGAGGTATTCCATGACTTGTGGGGCACAACAAGAAAAGGGGTTCCACTTCTTGGAAGTCACCCAGATGGAAAAAAGTTTCCACTTCATGGCATAAGTGGAATGAGTGGAGGGATTTCTAGCCTCTAAAAGAACCTGAGCTACCGAGAGGAGACCCCAAAGCGAGAAATCGCTATGTCTGCAGGAGCCACGCATGGTGTTGCACAGTCCTGAGCCCTGGATGGATAAGGCGACCTTGATCCTGAGTCAAGAGGTCGTGAGTCACTGGAAGTAGAACCGGTGGTTCCCTTGTTAGCTGCTGTAGCAGTGGGAACCAAATTTGTCTCGGCTAGAGAGGGGCGATGAGGATCATCCTCGCCTTCTCTGCCTGAAGCTTGAGAAGGGCCCTCTGGAGAATGGGAAATGGAAGGAAGGCGTACAAAAATTTCCCTGTCCAGGAGAGAGACAGCGCGTTGTGCCAGAAAGCACCATGTCCTGGAATGAGCGAGCAAAAACTGGGAAGTTTTGCATTGTATTGGGAGGCGAAAAGGTTGATTTCCGGACACCCCCATCTTAGGAAGAGACATTCTGCCACTTCCTGATTTAATTCCTATTCATGAGTTAGGGTCCGAGACCTGCTGAGACTCTCCACCAGGACATTCTGAACGCCTGGAACATGCACGGCCACTAAGGCTAGATCGTGCTGGACCGCCTAGTTCCACACCCGTATCACCTCCCTGCACAGGGGTATGAGTGAGTTCCTCCTTGTTTGTTGAGGTACCAAACGACCAACATATTGTCCATTTGGACCAGCAGTGATCCCTTTGGAAGGAAGGTCTAGAAGGCCTGGAAAGCGTACAAGACTGCCCTCATCTCCAGAACGTTGATGTGTAATGATGCTTCCAAGGTGGACCACAGTCCTTGAGCTTGGTGCTCCCCTAGATGTGCTCCCCATCCCATGTTCAATGCATCTGTATTTAGGGATGCCAAAGGAGCTCCTGAAAGGGAGACCTAAGGAAAGGTTGCAGGGGTCCCTCCTCCAAAGCAATTCTTTCTGAACTGTTGAGGACACCAGTACTGGATGATCCAGGTCCCACTGCACCCGCAAGGACCACTGAGTAACTCTCATCTGGAGCCTCACCAGGGGAACAGTAGTGATGGAAGCTGCCATCAGGCTAAGAAGGCGGAGGATCTCCCGGACCGGGATGGTCCTGGTTGAAGCCACCCATGAAGCCTGACAGATCAGGGTCTCCACCCTGTCTGGAGGAAGGAAGGCTCTGCATTGGACCGTATCCAAAACTGCCCTAATGAATTGTCGTCTCTGGGACGGGGTTATGGATGACTTGGGAATACTGACTGTAATCCCCATTCTACCAAAGAGGTCCAGGGTAAAGGAGAGAGCCTCCCGTAAAGAGTCCCTGGACGGGGCTGAAATCAGCCAATTGTCCAGGTAAGGGAAAACTGCAATACCCTGGTGGCGTAAAGAGGCTGCCAACACCACCAGGCACTTGGTAAACACCCATGAGACTGAGGAGCTAGTGGGGACAGGGAGTCAGGAAGTGGCAGATGTCCAGGGGGAAGACTTTTCTGCCTAACTGGTCCATCTGCCTCGACGCTTTGCCGGGAGGAGAGGTGCTCATGTGCTTGGAAGCAGCAGAGCGATCATGAGCAGCTGAAATAACGATAGAGCCCATCTTAGGATGCGTCTTAAGAAAAGGAGCTTCCTTCGGTGCCCAGTATATCCTGTCTGCCATTTTGGGGACAGCTGGGAGGGCCAGTCATCTGCCAGACCGTAGAGGTGAGGTCTGATCCAGGGAGGAATGGGGACTGGAGACAGAGACTCTAAGTCCTAGTGTTCAGCTAGTCTCTGTCTCATGGGGTCCTGTTCCTCTGACTCCCAGTCAAAGAAATCTTTCATGGACCTCAGAAGATCCGAGAAGGCAGGGTCCTCGGGGGGGGGGGGCACTTGGGGGAAACCTTGCCTTTTGGACCCTCGGGTTCCTCCAAGACATCCTCCACGACTCGTCAGCATCCTCATCATCATTGTCGTCTGCCCCCTCGTCAGTAAGATTATGAATGTTTGGAAGGGTAATGTCCTGATGTGCCGTCCCCGAGACATGTACCGTGGATGGAGAAGAGCTCCTTGGGGACGCGGACCTTGGAGAGCGTGGAAGTGGGAATCCTGTCTCCAGGTCTGACACCAACTCCGAGCGCACCCCCTGCCACCAAGACTGGATTAAGGTCTTGAAGTCTGCCATAGCTGGAGGAGGTGGAGGGGGTGATGGAGGTGGAGGAGGAGGAGGAAGCATTACCGGTTGGGGTGGGTAATGATACCCTTGGTAACCCTGAAAATGGTGGTAGGGGTTGTAATCAGGGTAGTACTGTCCAAAGGAACTCCACTCAGGAGGAGGACCACACGGGAAATGTTCCCTAGGGTACCCAAAGGGGAAATGAGGGACAGTCCTGGGTATAGTGTAAATCCCCGTCATCAAGTCTGACAGAGGAGGGGACCCACGTCGGCCCTGCTGTAGTATAAATCGGCTGGGGGACTGACGTCGGGACCGGCACTGCCCGATCCGGCGCCGGAAAGGGATCCGGCGTCAGAGGGGCTGGCGTCAGGGCCGGATGAAGGGGGGCCCAACAGCGGAACCGGGTCTGGTGCTGGAGCCAGAGGCTGGGGCAGACCACTGGGCCCTGGTTGAGGGAGAGTTGTCAGAGGTTCCGGCGTCGGAATTCGTATCGCCAGATCCGACAGTAGGATCGGGACCAGGACATTCGTCGGGTCCAAAGGGATCCCACCTGGAGGAGGAGGAGGGGCCTCCACTGTAAGGCCAGACAGCTGAGGAGGAGCCTCCTTCCCCATGACCCCATCAGGAAAGCGTGGGACTGACCTCAAGGAATGGTCTATGACATCACGGGGTTCTGCACTATCTTCGCCTGAGGTACCCACCTGAGAAGGAAGTAAGTAAGTAAGTAAAATTTTATTTATATTAAGCGCCCTTCCCAAGCTCAGGGCGCTTTTACAATAAAACAAGTAAAATCAAATTTCAAACAATAAATCAAACAACCATACAATACACTTACTCATTATGTTCCAACAAATGCTAAGGCAAAAAGGAACGTTTTTAATTGTTTTTTAAAACTTTTAACAGTTTGGCATTCTCAGATTCTGACGAGGTAGAGAATTCCACAGGTTGGTGCCATATAGGCAAAGATCTACCTCCTGACATCTTTAGATGTACCCTGGGAATCTCTAGCAATCCCTCATCAGAGGAGCGAAGAGAGCGGCAGGACAGTAAGGCACCAAGAGCTCTTTCAGGTAGTGGGGTCCCAAATCATGTAGGGCCTTAAAGGTCAATAATGCGACCTTGAAGGTGATCCGCCACTGTACTGGCAGCCAGTGCAAATCACGCAGCACAGGTGTTATGTGGCTAGATCGTGAAACTCCCATCAACAACCTGGCCGTCGCGCTCTGCACCAGCTGCAAGCGGTGGATATCCACCCCGGCAGCCCTAGATAAAGCGCATTGCAGTAATCAAAACGGCTGGTAACAAAGGCATGGACCAAAGTGGGAAGATCTTCCCGAGGAACCAAGTGTTTCACCCGGCAATATTCCTCAGATGATAAAGGCAGATTTGACTACGGCCGACACTTGCATCTTCATAGTCAGGCTTTCCAAAAATTACTCCCAGGTTACGATTCGGCCAGAGGCCAGAAGCTGGCCCCCCAAGATATAAACCCGAGGGTTTCCGGCCCAAGCCCCTGTTGTCCTCCCTCCAGGGTCCACAACCAACACCTCAGTTTTCCTGGATTCAACCTAAGCCAACTAGCACTCATCCAATTTGAATCTCCAGAAGGCAGTTGTTAAAAATAGTGATGGAATCCGACTCCTGATCAGGCACAAAGACAGGTAGAGTTGAGAATCATCAGCATAACAATGAAAACTCAACCCATACCGTCTTATAATGTCCCCAGTGGAAGCATATACACGCTGAATAACATAGGGACAGCACCACTCGCGGTACTCCCCACAGGGCAGATAGTGAGGGCCGAGGTGTTAACTCCCGATACCACTCTCCTGAGATCTGCCCTCCAAAAAGATCGAAACCAACTGTGACTGGTCCCCAGACCACAGAAAACCACAGGCGGTCGAGCAATACCCCATGATCCACGGTGTCAATGCGGCTGAGAGATCTAAGAGAACCAAGATGGAATGGGTCCTCTGATCTCTGCCATCAGGAGGTCATTTCAATACCCGAACAAGAGCCATCTCTGTACTGTGCCGCTCCTGAAGCCGGATTGGAGAGGGTCATAGATATTGTGGATAGACAAATGATCCTCCAGTTGCAGAGCTACCACCTTCTCAATAACCTTCCCTACAAAAGGAGGTTAGAGATTGGTCTATAATTTGCTGGGCAGTTGGGGTCAAGAGAGGGCTTTTCAAAAGGGGTGTATATCGCCCTTTAAGGGATCCGAAAGATCCCTCTCTCTAATGACACCACCACTATCCCAGCCAGGACTGGGCCGATAACATCTACACACCCCACCACCAGGTGAGTAGGGCCTGGTCCAACTTACAATAGGTAGGTCGAGAGTCTGATAATCCTCACAATATCTATTACTGCTGGTAGTCTAAAGGTAGACCAGTACAACTGGACATTAGTACACCGATTGATCAGTACAATGCTCAATAGAAAGACACTGGCTGATCTCATCCCTGATGGTGGATACCTTGTCAGCAAAGAATTTCTAAAACTCCTCACATTGTACCTGTGATAATGCTCTACCAGTCTGGAGACAGACTGGATTGCACAGTCTGTCCACAGTCCAGAAGAGCTGGGATGGTCTATTCGTAGCTGCAGCAATTTCCCTGGACAGGAAGGACAGAAGGGGAGGGTATAGGCGAGGAAGGAGGTGAGAGAGGGGCATTCTCCCTCTAGTTTTTTTTTTTTTTTTGCGATTAACTTTATTTTTAAAGCAAGACAGGTTCACAAAGCTAATAAAGGACAAATCATAAAAACTATACAAGTTCAGTTAAACAATCACAGGTTTGTAGCTGTTACAACAAAATAAACAACATAAGGGAAACAAAACAAAGGTGAAAGGGAAAAGAAACCTCAATTATGACAAAACAAACCACTCCCCTGATAAACAGGAACAGAATAATACCCCCCCCCCACCAGCAGCAGTCCCATGAACATGACCGAAATATATCATTACTTTCTCTAAACCAAATAGGCCCTAATAAAGGTCCAATAAGGGATCTAAGTGAAGGTACGTGGCACATCTCTAATTAGTCCTGTCCAAAGTGTGGCATAAAGGAAGGAATGCGGAAAGTGAAGTAAGGGAAACCCGTTTTTTAAGTGAAGGAAGTAACTTAAAAGGAACACCAAGAAAATTAATGTGCCCGCCTATAGCGCTTAAGAAATATTACTGACTCTGGAAAAAAGGGGTTATCTTGCTCAGGAAACATCTGAGATACCCAAATACCCGATGGGTCCAGGGCTTTACTAAAGAGAAGGGAGCAAGGGATTGGTGGGTGAAATTCAGTAACCGAATTTATCCTTAAGAACTGAGAAGAGTTCACCCCAGCACTTCTGGAACTTTTCACCTGAGAGATAGAACCAGGCTACACACCTTTCTGCATTTAAGGCTGTAAGAAATTCCACCCACCATTCACCAAAAAAAGGCTCCCATTCCTCCTTCCAGTGTCTAAGTATTATTAATTTTGTAACTGTAACCACTAATGCTAGCTGTACTTTTTGCTGGTGGGAAGTGGTCGCTGAGTACATACCTAACAGACAGGTGTCCTCACTGAAATAAAGGACAATTTTCAGATAAGGTGCAACCCCTTTTTTGACCATGTTCCAAAAATTAGCTATTTTAGGGCATGACCATAACTTATGGTATAATGTATCTAACTCAGAGCCACATTCATTACATTTTGTCTGAAATCAACTTCCATATCCGAAATAGCTTAGCGGGCGTAAAATATATGTTGTGGAGGATACTGAATTGAATGTTCCTCAAATGATCGTGCTTAACTAAGGAGTAATTATCCAACCAAATCTTTTCCCATGTTTTATTTGAAAAATCCTTATGATGATTATTTTTCCAATAATAGGCTATAGGAGAAATCCTTGACACAGTATGATTCATAAATTCCTTTGTATAGATTAGCTACAGCTTTTCAACCCTTGGAGATTAACCAGAAACCCTTTAATATTGCACCCGCGTTGTCCGACCATGGGGGTTTTCCTAAAAACTGTTTAATACACTGAGGCACTTCAAGCAGCCGAAACCGGTCTTTAAAAGGCACTTTAAATTTTGTTTGTAGAGTAGAAATGGATAGGACCGAATCAGATGAAACAAAATCCGTTAGGCATACCCCCTTACAGAGACCTCCAAAAACAGTTTCAATCACCCTTTTGCCTATTTTAAAATTTGGATTATTAAATATGGGTTGCTTCAGGTCTTTTATGGTACAGATTTGCAGCAAGGAGCATAACTGATGTAAAGCTCTCACATCCCACCCTAGGGGAGAGTTTCTGATCCTTTCTGGGATATTTGATCAGGATTGAACAATAATGCCCCCAGGGACATATTACAAAACAGGCCTGCTGGTTGTCTAAAACCAACCGGGGGTTCGTTGTACCAACCAAAGATGTAAACCAATGTAAAAAATCTGTTAGCATGACATGCCAGGTAGTACATGTAATAATCAGGAAGTTGAAGCCTCCCAGTGCCCTGGGCCGGTGAGTTTTATAGCCTATGTGAACCTTCCTTTCCAAAGAAAATCCAAACAGACCCTCTGAAGCGAAAGAAAAAGGGATTTAGGGAGGTAGATGTTAAGGTTATTTAAAGGGTAAACAAATCTGGGTAGAATTGACATTTTAAGGATGTTGGCCCTTCCCCAAAAGGATAACGGTAAACTATTCCATCTTGTGAGATCTTCTTTAGTTGATTTTAGGAGTGGCTCTAAATTGAGGTCCCTGAGAGTAGAGATGTCTTTAGAAATTTTAATACCCAGGTAAGTTAAGCAACTATTCTCCCACTGAAGGCCCATATTTTCGATTGATTCTCTTGTAAGAAGAGGGGATAGGGAATACACCAGAGTTTTGCTCTTGTTGAGTTTATAATCTGAAAATTCACTAAACTGAGAAATGACTTGAAGGGCACGGGGGAGGGACTGCCTACCATTGGAAATGTGAAACAGCAGGTCGTCCGTGAATAGGGATAATTTATATTCCAGGTGACCTAAACGGATACCTTTTATCCCCAAATTGGCATTAAGAACTCTGGCCAAGGGTTCTATGAATAAATTAAATAAGTAGGGAGAGAGAGGGCATCCCTGTCTGGTACCTCGATGTGGCGGGAAGACCTCCGAAATATGATTGTTACATTGCAGTCGTGCTGACGGGCAGGGATACAAAACCGAAATTAAGTCAATAAAGAATTGTGTTATGCCGAATTTAGATAGAACCGCAAACATGTATTTCCACTCCACCCTATCAATGCCTTTTCTGCATCAAGGACACCAAGGCCGCTTCCAGCTCAGGGACCCCAGATGCAGAGATCAGGTAAAACAGTTTCCTGAAGTGATCCGACGAGGTACGTCCAGACACAAACCCGGCTTGTTCAGGACTTATTAACTCCTCCCATACTCCCCCCAACCTGTTAGCCAGAATTTTTGCATACATTTTAACATCAATATTTAACAAAGAGATAGGCCTATAATTATTAATCAATGAACAATCTTTCCCAGGCTTGGGTAAGAGAATTATTCTCGTCTCAAATAATGACTGATCCAAAGCTGGGGAGGAACCCCAGTAATTGTATAACTGTAACAACAGAGGGATGAGATTTTTTTTTGAACGTTTTATAAAATAGGCCTGTGAACCCATCTGGGCCTGGTGCTTTATCTGGCTTTAGGGAATCGATCACTGATGACATTTCTTCCCTAGTAATTGGGGCTACTAATCTAATCTGACAAACGCTGGATAAAGAGGATAAGTCAGCTTTCTCCAGAAAAATTTGCATTTTCTCTGACTGGTCCCCCAATACCGGGTCCGGAGAGTATAATGACTCATAGTATTCCCTAAACAGGGATAATATCTCCATTGGGCTAGCCACCATAGCACCTAACCGAGGATGTCTAATAGCTACGATCCACTTTGATGCTGATTGTTGCTTTAGCTGCCAAGCCAGTAATTTACCTGCTTTGCTGCCCTTGCCAATATAGGAGGCTTTTAGAAGGAAGCTGACCTCTCCACCCTCTCCAACAATATACTGGCATAATATGCTCTCAGCCTAGACAGTTCTAACTCTTCTGGGGATGAGAGTTTGACCATCCCTTTAATTTCCAGGGTTTTAATTCTCTGCAGACAATTGTTCAATTGACTTAATTTTTTTCTTTTTTTTCCTTTTTTGCACTGTCGCAATACGTATAAGTTCTCCTCTCCAGGTAGCTTTTAGGGTTGCCCAAACCTGATCTAACGCAGGGATTGAGTTAGAGTTGACTGTGATAGAGTCGTCCAGAAAGTGTTGGAATTTTCAAGTGATTAGTTTGTTTTTTAATAGTTTATTATTTAAATACCATGTGTGTGACCTAGTAGGAACATTGGGTAATTCCACTTGGACAACTATTAGAGAATGGTCTGAAATTACTCGAGCTAGTATTTGGGAATCAGTTATGCATGAAATTAGCTGATGACTTACTAAAAAAATAGTCGATGCGTGAGTAACATTTGTGTACTGGAGAAAAAAGGTAAACTCTTTTTCAGAAGGGTTAAATAATCTCCAAGGGTCTACAAGTCCTAAGGAGGAGATGAATTCCCTTAAAGCTTTTTGAGCAGGGGACAGTCCCCATCCTTTAAGAAGGGTACGGTCCAAATCATTGGCTTGAACTAAGTTCCAGTCACCTCCAATTAAAATAGGAAATTGCAAAAAGGGAGCCAGTACCATTGCTAATTGGGTAAAAAAGGATAGGGTTTCGACATTAGGGCCATAAACTGATCCCAGTACTATGTCAAAGTTACCCAATCTGCCAACCACAAAAATAAACCTCCCCTCGGGTCGCCAATAGAATCCATCAGAGTGAAAGGTAATTTTTTAGCCAACAACAAGGCCACCCAGCGCTTATTAGAACTAAATCCCGCTCTGAAAACTTGGCCTACCCAACTTTTGTTGAGGCACTTTAACTGGTCAGGGAGAATGTGCATTTCTTGTAGAAACACTACTGCAGGATCATATTTGGCTAAATGGTTTAAGATGATGTATTTCTTCTTATTGTCTTTCCCTCCCTTGATATTCCACGAAAGAATATTCAAGCCATTGGACATAACTTAAATCTTGATTGTGCCATGTAGTAGAAAGAAATTTAAGGACTGCACTGCTGTCCCCCCCCCCCCAAAAGAAAAGAAGATAACTGTAAAAAAAAAAAACCTAAATACTCCAAACCTAAACTAACGTCAAACTTTTTAAAACTATATACAGACATTCTCACCCAGGCCCTAAGCCCCCTCCTTGCCTCTTGGTCCATGACACCCACAAAGGAGAGAGCCCGCTCGATTCCCTCCCCAGCCTCCGAACTGACAAAAAAAGAAAGAAAAAAAAAGTAAAGGAGAAACTCGTGACACGCCCACCATGCACCCTTCTCTGCAAGATCTCTCTGACTTAAAGAAAGGAAGAAAAGGGGGGAAAAAAAAGACAATATAGGTGGTGGTGTGAATCATACCAGCTTTAGTTAGACAGCTAACATCCCAAACAAAACCCCAAAAAAAGGAATAGACCCTGTACTAGACAGGAAAAATAGTCGCTGGTTCTTCTTGGGTTAACCTTAACAGAGCCCAGCTTTTAACTACGCTAAGCGAGAGACTTGCAGAGCTTTAAATGCATATTTGAAGTACCGACGAGATCAATTAAGGGTTATATTCCCCTAAGGGACCCAGCCGTACCCCCAACAGTATGGCATCCGTAACATATTTATTAGCCTATTACCACAGATTAAACCACGGTAGCCAGATACCACCCGAGTTATAAAAGCCACACCTCAAAAATGACAATATACAATGTCACTTGTGCCCAGGTGGTTAGCTAGGGTACCAAAAAAAAAAAGAGAGAAATAGGCGGTAAATGATATAAGGAGCTACAAGGCAGCATTAAGCTAAAATTGGCCCCGCTGTAACTCATGCTGTGAAAATCTTTCTCTCCCTTTGGGGGAAATGGCTTGATGCCATCAACGATCCAAAAAGGCAGAACATTGCCAATCTACCGCCTAGACCTAGAAGGAAGCAAGGTTCGGGGAAATGGAAAGGACATGCCGAAAGGCGAATCCAAAAATGCTGCAGAAACCTGAATTGAGAGAAGAAACAATAAAGTAGCTGTGGGGCTGAAAAATAAGATAAAGTCAATGAGGAAACTGGGAGTGAGCAGTCCCCTCAAGGGAATGCCTTAACACCCTCTAGTGGACAAAATAAATTATGACAGCCCTCACAACTTCTTGGTACTACACCTGAGAGCACATTACAAGAAAATATTAATGTCAACTAAAATGTTTATACTGGTGCCACTGTATACAGACTTTACCTCTACTGCTAAAAGAATTGCTTGATTACAATTGCAAAACATACAATAAAGCAGGACTGCTTATAAGTCATTATGCATTGAAACAAAATTATGACATCTCGAATGTTCTTCAGAGCAAACTTGACCCTCGTAGAACTTTGTCAGCATTCCTTTATTTAGGAAATAGATCAGGAAAGTTTTTCCTCAAAGTCTTGAAAGCCTCTTCTAAAGTATTGAAACGCTTGGCTCCATCTTTCAATAAGACGTCCAGTCGGGCCGTGTATAACATGCGATGCTTTATACCTGCCGACCACAATTTGGAGGTAATAGGACGAAAGGAAGCCCTCAACTGACGGGTTTTAAGTGTCAGGTCGGGAACCAGTCTCAATTTCTTTCCTTCCCACAGGATTGCTTGTAATTTCCTGGCTTCCTTGTAAATAAATCCCCGGTCTAGATAGTTCAACAGCTTGAATATAATGGGCCTTGGTGGATCAGTCGCAGCAGGTTTTGCCCTTAACGACCTATGAGTCCTTTCAATAACATATTCAGGACCATTCGGGGAGGGACCCACCGTTTTCTTCAAAAAACGCTGCAAAAACAGAATTGTGTTGGTGCTTTCTTCCTTCGGTAGGCTCTAACAGCACCAAGTCGCTCCTTCTGTTTCTTCCTCCAGGTCATCCAGACGATCTTCCAGCTTATTCAAAGTCTTTTTAATTTCCACCACTTCTCATTCCACCTTGTCTTGTTTCCTTTCTACAGAAGCTACTCTAGCTTCTGCATCCGTAACCCTGCGGGCTAGCTGGGTAAGCGCTGGTTTGAAATCTGCCACGTCTTCAATCAGTTTCAATAAAGCCTCTTTAATAGTAGCTAACTCCGAGCAAACATGCGAGGGGGAAGAGCTCCTCCGACCCAGTTTGGGGAGAAGAGCTATGAAGAGGGCGCTTAGCTTCTGATTCTTGAGCGGCCTCCTCGGCTGCTTGTTGCGTTGACATTCTGCGGAGACTCGAACTACCGAGGTCAAAACGGACACCACCACTATACACCCGATTGACTAAAGTATGCAATATCAAAAAATTAACCGAATAGGTGGGCGCTTTTAGCGGTCTGGGTTGGGAAAAGAGCGGAGCTCCCACGAACACGTCTTATCCCCTGCGCAACACCACATGACTCCCTCCCTCTAGTTTTGCCGGACATCGGGTGAGGTGCCGTTAGGCTCCGACGTAAGAACCATGCCTCAGCGGCCATCAGAGGCGGATGTCTCACCAGACGGACGGGGGAGGAGCCCCCGGCCGACTTAAAGGCTGGTGCCGGGAGGGTCCCCGAAGGCTGGGGAGCCATCTTACCGGTGGCCGGATGGTCCCCAGAGGAGCCGGGGGCCGACTTAGCGGCCAACGGAGGAGCCGATGGTCGACTGACCCGTAGATTTTTTCAGACTTACTGTCTGAAGTCTTCTTAGGCGGAGGCTGAGAGATGGCCTTGCTTCTCGAGAGCTGCGAGACCTCAGGTTGGACCGTGGAGCACTCCCGCTCTCGAGATTTCTCCTTGTGGTGTTTCTTGGAAGGAGAAGATTTTTCAGAAGAGGACTCTCTGATGCGGTCCATTTGCTTCTCTAATGAAGTGAGGCGGACTTTTAGAAGATGGGCCTTCAAAACCTGCTGTCTACGCTTTTTGGTGGCCTGATTAAATGTTTGGCACTCCGAGCAGGACGAGACAGGATGGTCTGCACCCAGACAGATAACGCACTTCAGATGACCGTCCTTATGAGGAATCTGTGTGCCACAGGACGAGCACTTCTTCTTAGGGGAAGACATAAGTGAGATTTAAGGAAAAAAAGTAGAAGAAAATCCGACGCAAGTACTAACAAAACAATCGCTACTGGAAGTCTGCAATGTGACTGACACGAGGCGACAGCAGGAAAGTACTGGAGGGCAGGCGTGGGGACCGCCCACTATATACAGCCACGCTGACGCCAGTCACGTGATGTCAGGTGAACGGTCCCCCATCAGGGATTGCTAGAAAGAAAAAATTACTCACCTTAGTAATGTTGTTTCTTCTAATGGAGTCTTGCTATATTATAGACATTAGCAGTTTGATCCAGCTCTAGAACTGCCCCAGAGTGCAATGGTTAAAACCATTCCAAAATAGAATTTTGGCACGAGAGCAGCTCTATCTGTGTCATTTCAAACTTGAACTGTCACATCTTTAGGAGCCAAACTCACTAAGGTCTGTGTGGAAGCTGTAACCTACACTAGCCAAATGGCTACCTAAATAATAACAACCATTGATGGTCCCAACACCCAAGACTCAAGTCAGGGACCAGAAATACTAACACCATTCTAATAATATGAAAATGGAACATAAGTATAATAAAACACACACACGCTGCACACATACACACCCCAAAGTCCAAAGGGACAAAATGCTAACAGGACATAAGTAGTGCCCACATTAAGTTGCCCACCCCACCAAGTAGAGGTTCTGAGAGGGGCAGGTTGGGAGGTCTATAATATAGCAAGACTCCATTAGAAGAAACAACATTACTAAGGTGAGTAATTTTTCTTCAAACAACATGAAGTCTTATATTATAGACATTAGCAGAATACACAGCAGTACCTCCATGGAGGAGGGCAGAACCTACTTAGGAATAGGCTCTGAAGAACAGCTGTGCTAAACCGAGCATCTCTCCTGGCCTGGACATCCAGGGAGTAATGCTTGGTAAAAGTCTGTAACGCTTTCCAAGTAGCAGCCTGGCAAATCTCTAATAAGGATATCTCTGGCAGCAGCTAGAGACGCAGCTGTACCCCTGGTAGAATGAGCCCTCAAACCGGGGGCTCTGCCCACTTTCTGATAACAAAATTGGATACAAGAGACAATCCACCTGGCTATTGATCTCTTAGTGGCAGGTTTGCCTTTCCCAACTTCACCATAGGTAAGGAAAAGTTGGAGGGATTCGAACCTGTGACCTTTGGTACGCTCTATATAATAACTAAGAGCTCTCTTAACATCCAGGCTGTGCAACCTCCTCTCACCAAGAGGAGTGATCAGTGAAAATACTGGAAGGGAGACAGATTGATTAAGATGGAAATCTGAAACCACCTTAGGCAAAACTTCCTATTAGTCCTAAGGACTACCTTATCCCTGTGGAAAGAAATAAAGTCAGTCTCCACTGACAAGGCTTGCAATTCACTTATGCGTCTGGCAGAAGTGATAGCCACTAGAAAAACAGTTTTCCAAGTTAGGTACTTAAGATCTGCAGAAGACAGAGGTTCAAAAGGAGGTTGCATTAACTGGGAAATGCAAACATTAAGGTCCCAAGCAGGGGCGGGTTCCCGAAAGGGAGGATTAGTATGGAGTAATCCCTTAAAAAACTTGGAAAACACAGGATGAGAGGAAAGAGGGGATGACTTTCCTGTTGACACAAAAGCAGACACAGCTGCCAAATGAACTCTCAGGGTAGCTGGTCTGAGACCCAAGGAATTAAGATGTACCATGTAATCTAACAAAATGGGCAATTCAGCAGATTCTGGGAAATATTTTCCCAGCACACCAAATGGAAAACCTTTTCCATTTAGAACTATAAGTAGCCCTAGTGGAAGGCTTTCTGGAAGCCTTTAGGATCTCAAGAACACCCTGAGAGAGGTGTAAATCAGCAAACTCTAACTCTTCAAGAGCCAGGCCTTGAGGCTGAGGGATTTGAGGTCCGGATACCAAACCCTTCCCTGGGCACAAGTCAACAGATTGTGATTCCTGGGGAGGCACAGGGGAAGATGGACTGTCAGAGACAGAAGGAGTGGGTACCAGGGCTGCCTGGCCCAATCCGGGGCAATCAGAATCACCCTGAAAGGCTGAGATCTGATTTTGACTAGTACTCTGAATAGGAGAGGAAAGGGGGGAAAGCATAGAGGAACTTCCCCTCCCAATCCAGAAGAAGGGCATCCAGGGGAACTGAGCCCAGCACTGGAGGTCTGCAACAGAACAGAGGAAGTTTGTGATTGTCTGGGGCTGCAAAAAGATCTATCTGAGGGATGCCCCACCTGGCAAAAACTATCCCAGCACTTGAGGATCCAGGGACCATTCGTGATGGCCCTGGGAAATCCTGCTGAGGGCATCCGCTAGGACATTGTCCTTCCTGGAAGATGAACTGCTATGAGGGAAGTGTTCAGGAATAGGCCAGAGACCACAACTTCATTGCCTCGGTGCACAAGGTCAAGACCGAGTGCCCCTGCTTGTTGATGTACCACATTGTTGTGGTGTTGTCTATTCTGACTTGTATCACCTTGTCGTGGACAGATGCAGAAAAAGCTTGAAGAGCTAAAAAGACAGCTCTGAGTTCCAGCAAATTGATGTGGAGCAGAGATTCCTGGGGGGACCAAACTCCCTGAGTGGAAAGGTTGCCCATGTGGGCTCCCCAACCCAGAAGGGAAGCATCTGTAATGAGAGTCAAGTCGTGAGAAGGGGAAATGAAGGGGACCCCTGCTCTTAAATTGCTCTGATCCTGCCACCACTGGAGAGCTAGGATCAAGGTTCGAGTCACTGGGACCAACTTGGAAAGGGGTCTCTTTCTGAGACCAAAAGGTTCTCAAGTGAAACTGAATGTCTCTCATCTGAAATCTGGCTCCCTGCACAACAGCTGTGGATGCAGCCATGTGCCCCAGGAGCTGCAGAAAGTGTCTTGCTGGTCGAGAGACCTGCAGAGTGAAGGAAGAAGCCAGAGCCACTAAATTCCTTACCCTTTCTGGGGGAAGAAAGGCTCTGGCTAGCTTTGTGTCCAATTCTGCCCCTATAAAGGTGAGTACCTGGACTGGTTCCAGAACAGACTTTGGTAGGTTTAGCAGAAAACCCAGGGAGGTGAGAAGCTGCTGGGTGACCTGTAGGTGAGATTTTACCTGTTCTGGGGACTGGGCCTACAGTGAGCCAGTCGCCTAGATAGGGAAAACAGCAATCCTCTGCCTCCTTAAGTGGGCCACTGCCACTGCTAGACACTTTGTGAATACCCTTGGAGCAGAGGTAAGGTCAAGGGCATTGCTCTTGAACTGGAAATGACCTGAGGGCAGTTCGAATCTGAGGTACTTTCGATGGGATCTTCTGATTAGGACATGGAAATAGGCATCCTTGAGGTCCAGGGAGGCTAGCCAGTCCCCTGGCCTTAGGGAAGGTAAAATCATTGCCAGAGTTACCATTTTGAACTTTGGTTTCAAAAGATGCTTGTTCAGATATCTGAGATCTAAAATGGGCTGCCACTCTCCTGTCTTTTTTGGGGTAAGGAAGTATCTGGAATACAGACCCCTGCCCTGATGTAGGGGAGGAACCCTTTCTACTGCTCTGAGAGCTAACAGGGATGAGACCTCTGTTTCCAGAGCGAGGGTCTCTGAAGCACTTGCAGGTAGAAAAAGTCTGCTTCTCAACTAGGAAACTTTTTGAAGCTGAGAACCAGACCCTGGCTTACTACTTCCAGAACCCACTTGTCTGAGGTTAAAGAAGCCCAATTCTGACTGAAGTAAGCCAGCCTGCCCCCCACTGGTACAGAAGAATCGGCCCTGGGCACCCCATCAGGGTGCCTGTTTCGCAGGAGCTTTAGGCTGGGAGGTGGGAGCAAGTCTGCCCACCCCTCGTCTGCCCCTGCCTCTGAAGAAGCCCCTCTGAGCATAGGCAGAGGAGGCCTGAGTCTGGTAGAAAGGCCTGTGAAAAGGCCTACCCCTACTCCTGGGGGCATGCCTTTGAGGAGTGGCTTGCCGCTCCTTAGCCTGGGCACTCTTGTAAGTAGTCCTATATTCATCCATCTTCTTCATGTAGTTCTCATTCTGCTCTCCAAACAGAGAATTTCCCACCACAGGAAAATCCATAGCCTTAGTCTGGGTATCCTGTGACAAACTAGTACACCTGAGCCAGGCCAACCTACGAAAAGCTACAGATGTGGCCATGACCCTAGAGGAAACATCATTAACATCCACAGCAGCATGAAACTGAACCTTAGAGGCTTCAATGCCATCAGCAGCCACATGTTCTAGTTCATTAGCCAGCTGGCCATGGGCCTGCTTGGCCAACTGCATAACAGTATCCCATCTAGATTTCTGATACCTAGCTACATAAGCCATATAATTTGCTTGCCTGAGTCCCAGAGAGGCTGCCATATACTGTTTTTTTGCCATGGCATCAATCTTCCTGGAATCCTTGTCAGGAGGATGTGAAGCCAAGGAATATTAGCTTTATCACAGGCAGCAGCCTGAACTACCCCAACATGACTGCATTGCTGAGAAAGGAATTCTGTATCAGGGCCTGACAACGTATACCTTCTGTCCATCTTTTTATCTACAGGAGGCACAGAATTAGGAGCTTTTAAAATTTTAATTGTTTGTTTCCTAAAAGACTTATGTAAAGGAATAGACAATCTCCTAGACTCTGGAATATCCATCATTTCTACAAATCAGGCTCCTCTTGCTCATCCACAGCCTCTTCTAAAGGAAGCTGGAGGGTTTCAGCAACTTTTTTATAAAACATAAAATGAGATGGGGACTCAGACAGCATAGGGGGAGATTCTATAGGTCTGTCTGGGGAGATGTCCGGTTCAATGGGCACACCCAGACCTTCCCAGCCACATTCATACTGTTCATAATCCTCCTCCCCCTCCTCTGGTTCATAAAATTCCTCAATATAATAACCCTGAACCACTGGGACCGGACGAACCTACCTTTTACCAGATAGTGGTAGTTCGGACGGACCCTGAGACAGTGACTGGACAATTTGTATGGCTTTTGCTATCTCTGCAGCAGTTGGAGAAGGAATTTTGGACTCCAGACCTGCTGATTTTCTTGTTTTCTTTACTGGAATTGGTTCCTCAGAACCAGCTTTCTTTGCCGAGGAAGTCTGGCCCTGGTCAGAGGGCACTCCCTCTGGTTCGGTTGGCACCAACCAGGCTGGCCATCCGGTCAGCGGACTTTTGTCTCTCGTTCCTGAGCCTGCCCAATCTTTTTCCAGGGTGGCTGCAGGAAATTCTTACATACCTGGCAGTCTGACTGGAGGTGGTCAAACCCCAGACAATAAACACATGTGTGTGTGGGTCAGCCTTGGCAAAGACTTCCCCACAAACATCACAGTGTTGAAACCCAGTGGGCCCGGTTTTTCTTTTGGGTTTCTCAGACATAATGCCAGCCTAACCAAAAACTTGCCCTTTTAACGGCAGTGCCAGGCAAGACACCCTTATCGGTTCCTAACCGTGTCACGGGTATTGGAAAAAACCGTAATAAATCCGTTTTTTTTAGAACCGATAAGAACCGAGAACCGCACTCTAAAATAGTAACTTTTAGTTTTAAATGAGTTTTAAACCCACTGATCGGTTCAAAACCGAACCGATAACTTACAAGTTCCACACAGACAAAACCTTCATTTACTTACAGTTACCACAGATAGAGCTTGAACCGAACGGTTTTGCGGTTAAAATAAAACTATTCTCGGTTAAATCCAACCGAGAAAACACTTTTTAAACCGAGAAATGAACCGAGCAGAAGGAGAAATCTCCGGAGCGACTGTTCACTGAGGCGGAATAAAGAATCTGACAGTTCAAGTTTGAAATGACACAGATAGAGCTGCTCTCGTGCCAAAATTCTATTTTGGAATGGTTTTAACCATTGCACTCCGGGGCAGTTCTAGAGCTGGATCAAACTGCTAATGTCTATAATATAGCAAGACTTCATGTTGTTTGAAAGTCTGCCATGCAGCCCGACGCCAGGTGGCACCAGTCCTATATGTAATGACCTACTGAAGGAACCCTCTCGAAGTAAGATCTCTTGATCAGCAGAACCATCTGGTTCTATGGGTTCTCTTTCCTCTTCATAGTATATTTCAATCTCCTCCTCCACGTGCATAGGAAACAGAATCATAGCCTCAGGAAGAGGGACAGGCATATTCATGAAATTTCCATAGGCTGGAATGCCTGGAGGAATTGCCATGCCCTCCTCATGTCCTCCACTGAGGGCATTTTATATGTGTTCACTGGTGGCTCTCTTTCCTTCTTCAGAAGGATGGTCAAGGACATGTTTTGCTTTTTTCTTGTTAGGCACCGTCTTCGGTGTCTGCGCTAAGGTTCTTTCGTTTTTTTGCTAAAGTCAGGGTTCCCCCTTTCAGACACCCTGATTTCGGAACCATCTTTTGCAGTCTTATCTTTCTTTTCTGTCTCCCCTGGCAGGGACTGCTGCTTACTTAGAGGGGCTGGACTATTATCTGAGCCTTTAGGTGGCATAGAAGCAGACTGAGAAGCCTTAAGGTCCTCTAATTTTTTTTAGCCCTTTTCTTTTGCATTTTAAGGCAAACAATACACAGCTCACAACTGACAAAATCATGGGCTGGACCTAACACAACTCGTGGCAGTCTGCCTTTGCCAGGAGTTGAAAACCAACCTTACAATTTTTTTAAAGCCTGTAGGTCCTGTCTTTTTTTATTTTGTTTTTTCAGATCTGTGAGTCATGCCAAATACTGATGACCCTGGGTAGACATTGGCTGGTTCCCAACAGAAAAAGTTTTAAACTATAAAATACCCTACAAAGGTTAAAAAAAAAATGGTCTGAAATAGGAGAAACTCAGTTTAGTTCCTTTTAAATTCAAACCACAATTAAAAATACCTAAACAATGTTTTTTAATAAGGTTAAAAAAAAGCCAAATAACCCTTCATTCCCAAAAAATGAGGAACTGGGCATAATTAACAGAGAAACTGCAAACCAGTTTAAATTTAAGTAATTTAACGCATACAAAAGGAAACATAAAATGGTTCCGTAAAAGCGGACCTGCACCAAAAAATAGAAATTACGTACCTACCGTAATTATGATCTTTCTGTGTATCTTCACCATTCATCACAGATGGGTACTGGCCGGAGATCAGGACCCTGCGGAAGTCTTTTTTTTTTTAAAGGCTAGGCAGAGCCGACGAGCATCGGGCCGCCTACCGAGGCCGACGATCACGTGGCGCCGAGGATTACCCAGCAGCAGGTCGACCCGCCTGCCTACCAATTCTGAGTCGCCGGAGAGGTAAGAGGAAGGGATGGAGGGTGGGACAAGAGAGTCCAAGGGACAGAAAAAGGAAGAGAAACTGAACTAAAAGGAGAAATAACGACTGAGAGGACAGCATAGAAGAAGTAAAACTAAAGGGATTGGGTAGGGGTCCCAATCTCTGGAAACGGAAGAAGGAGGGGCAAGGGGGAGAGAGAATTTAGGAGAGAGTGAGAGGTAACAAGAATCCAGGACCCTTGTCTGTCACCAGACTGTATAGGAACTGCAAGGAGTGGCAAAGCTCACCTGCCAGAATTCAAGGCACAGAATAAAGTACAGTTACGTAAGAACTTACCGTAACAGTAGATCTTCGAGAACAGCTCTTGCAGCAGGTTACACCATTAGGACTGAAGCTGTCAGGCACCAGGACCCCACGGAAAAATTCTAGCTAGCTAACTACAGCGGGGACCGCCCCCGACGTCGGTCCCGCCTCCGACGTCAGGCGTGGTACAAAGAGGCGGTCCCGCAGATTCCCCAGTTCTCCCGCCGGAGACTTCTTGCCGCAGGCTGACATCAAAATGGGAGACCTAGGATTCGCCGTCAGAAGACAGAAAGATAACACTTCCTGCTCAGAAAGACTGAGCCATGCCTCCTCCAAGGGGGAAGGTGGGCGGGAAGGTACCTGCTGCAAGAGCTGTTCTCGAAGATCTACTGTTACGGTAAGTTCTTACGTAACTGTACTATCTTACTTCGAGACACAGCTCTTGCAGCAGGTTACACCATTAGGACTGATTCCCAAGCAGTAACCCTGTCAGAAAATCCGGGAGGAGGAAAATAAAGGATAAATACCAGGTCCTGAACCTAGGACAGGAGACCCTGAAGCACGGCCAAGCCAAAACCAGCCCTTCGCCGAGAGGCGATGTCCAGGCTATAATGCCTGATAAAGGTATGCACAGAACTCCAAGTGGCTGCAGCACATATAGCAGAAGTGGAAACATTTTTGAGCGCTGCAAAGGAAGTAGCCACCCCTCTAGTGGAATGACCCCGGACTGTACCCGGGAGGGGCTTTTGTTTGATACCATAACAGTGAGAAATACACTGGACAAGCCAGCGAGAAAGGGACTGTTTGGATACGGGTTGGCCCATCATTCTCTCAGAGAAGGAAATGAAAAGTTGCTCAGAACTACGAAAGGACTGAGTTCTGTTGAGGTAAAACCTCAGGCTGCGGTGAACATCCAGGGTATGGAGCAGAGCCTCTCCTCTATTTGAGTAGCTCGGGAAGTAGACCGGAAGGTCGATATCCTGGTTCAGAGTGAGTGAAGAAACCACCTTAGGCAAAAATTTAGGGTTCGTCCTCAGGGATACTCTGTCCCGGTGGAAAACTAAATAAGGCTCTTTGCGTGAGGCGTGAAGTTCAGAAATTCTTCTTGCGAGGTAACAGCAACTAAGACAACGTTTTCCACGACAGAAACGAGCTCGCAATCCGCTGAAGTTCAAAGGGGGGGCGTGAGCTGTTCCAGGACAAAGAGCAAATCCCATGGAGCACAGGGTCTCTAATAGGAGGCCTAGGTGTAACACTCCCTAAGAAATTCCGAGAGGCGCCCACCTGAGCCACTGTACGATTTCCCACCGGGAGGTGGTAAGCCGAAATGGCATAGAGGTGCACTTTAATAGAGGAGTAGGCTAGACCCGAATGAAAGAGGGAGAGCAAATATTCTAATATTACTCCCACAGGACAACCTAAAGGGGAAAGGTCGCGTGCTCGCGACCATACACAAAAACGGCGCCATTTCATGGCGTACGTCGCATGCGTTGCCGGCTTTCTGGCTGCAGAAAGGACTTCTGCAACCTCTTGCGAGACCCCGTGACGCAAAATGGCTATGTCTCTAGGAGCCAAGCATGCAGGTTCAAGGAACATAGGTCCGGGTGGACAAGTGAACCCTTCTCCTGAGACAGTAAGTGGGAGCTGAGCGGCAACGGGAGCGGGGGTTCCCGAGATAGTTGAATCAACAAAGGACCAAATCTGTCTGGGCCAAAATGGGGCCACTAGGATCATTAGTGCGTGCTCCCTGCGAGTTGAGAAGAACTCTCTGGATCACAGGAAAGGAGGGAAGCGTGAGGAATCTGTTGCCCAGGAGAGGGATACACGTCTCGCCAGAAAATACCAGGCCCTGGATCTAGCGAGCAAAAATTGGGCAGTTTTCTGTTGGATGGGGAGGCGAACAAGTCTAGATCTGGAGTTCCCATCGAAGAAACAGATCCTCTGCTACCTCTTGAAGAAGTTCCCATTCGTGGACTCTGGCCTGAGAGCGACTCAGGCCGTCTGCACTCGTGTTGTCCACTCGGGGAACGTGCACAGTGATCAGATTCGCGCGTGTCTGATTACCCAATCCCACACCTCATGGCCTCCTGCAAAGGGTGAGAGTGGCCTCCTTGTTTGTTGGGTAATACATCACCGCCGTGTTGTCTGTCTGAGTAGAAGAGTACATGGTGGGATAACTGACTAAAGGCCTGCAGGGCATAGAGGACCGCTCTCATTTCCAGCACGTTGATGGTGAGCTTCCATCTGGGTCCACGTGCCTGGGACTTTACCCGTCCAGGTGTGCCCCCACCCAAGACCGGAGCGTCCGTGGTGAGGTGACCTCCGGGACGGCGCAATGAACGGGACGCCTGATGAGAGCGACCCTGGGGCTAGCCACCACTGCCAGTCTTGAATCACTGAATTCGTGAGTCTGACCGGATGCTGCAAGTGGTCTTGCCTTTGGTCCCATTGCACTTTGAGCATCCACTGAGTAATTCGCATGTGGAGTCTTGCGAAAGGGACAGTAGGAATGGCCGCAGCCATGTGTCCAAGCAAGCAAAGGACCGACCTGGCAGGTACAACCTTGCATAATGATAGGTCCCTTATGAGGGATCTGATGCGCTCCGCTCTGTCGGCCGGAAGAAAGGCTCTTCCCCGAACAGTGTCCAGGACTGCTCCTATGAACTGCAGTTTCTGCGACGGTACCAGGAGAGACTTCTCGTAATTTATGAGAATGCCCAGGGATCGGAACAGATCCTGGGTGCTCTGGATTGCAAGAAGCAACGCCTCTCTGGAGGCGGCCATGAGAAGCCAGTCGTCCAGGTACGGGAACACGTAGTGGCCCTGTCTCCTCAGAGGCATGCCACAACTGCCATGCACTTGGTAAAGACCCTTAGTGCGGAAGACAGTCCAGAAGGAAGGGCTCGAATTGAAGGTGGTGGTCAGAAACTCAAGGCGCAGGAACCTCATGTCGCCTGAGCCATAGGGATGTGCAGGTAGGCATCCTGCATGTCTAGAGGCAGCTAAAAAGGTGTCCTGTTTGAGCATGGGGATAAGACCGGAAGGGTCACCATGCGGAATCTCTTGTAAGTGACACGACACATTGAGGTAGCTGAGGTCAGGATTGGACGGAGGTCCCCTGTTTTCTTGGGAACCAGGAAGAAGTGGGAATAGTATCCTAGTCCTCTCTGGTTCTCTGGGACGTACTCTATCGCTCCCTTTAGTAGTAGCGCGAGTACTTCTTGCCAGATCAAGGCTTTGTGCTGACCCTGATACCGGGAGAGCAAAGGAGGCCTCGAGGGTGGCTTTCCTGCGAATTCTATAAAGTGGCCTAGACTGACCAACTGAAGAACCCACCTGTCGGTGGTAATGGCCTGCCATCCTGGCAGGAAGTTCACAATGTGACCCCCGACTATAAACTCCCGTTGATCCTGAGGGGCGGGGGCCGGAAAGGAGTCAGGCTGTGGCGGCAGATGGACCCGCTGGCTGGGCCTGCCTAGGAGAATGCTGGCCTCGGCTGGCGGGGTGTTTGCCCTGGGCTCTCACAAACCAGAGCCCCTCTGAGGTGCAAGCGGGCGTGTCTGTTGCCTCTGCGTCGCGCCGCAGGCATGGCTTTGGTTCCCTCTGAGAGAACCAAGCTTAGAGTCGGTACATGGCCTGAACCGACCTTACCACCTTCCCGGCCTCTTGGAGTTTGGTAGGATCTTTTCTGTAGGATTACCAAACAATACCTCTCCCCTCAAAGGAGCGTCCAAGATGTTCTTTTGGATGTCGGTAAAACCGAGGACGCGCAACCAAGAGTGTCTCCGGAGGCATACGCCAGAAGCTGCTGCTCGGGCCGATGAGTCCAGCGGAGTCATCACGCGCTCTACTTGCTGGTCCCCACGTCTGAACCCGTGCAGAGGAGCTGAAGCATCTCCTCCTTCTGCTCACCTTGGGCATCTTTTCAGCCGCTTCCAGACCCTGTTCCCACAAAGCGTTCTGGAACTGAACCATGTGGGTTAAATAGTTCAAGGATCTGATGGCGCAGGTAGCGGAAGCATCGTGCGCCCTACCCATCGTCCAGTTGTTTGGACTCTGGGTCCGGTGGCAGGGTGCTCAAATGTTGTGGCCTCTGTGACCCGGTCATGTGAGGCTGTGATGACCAGAGAATCGGCCTGAGGATGCTGCGTCAAGTACTGGTGTCTTAGGGCCTTGTACAAGCGATCAGCTTTCTCGGTCTCGCCCGGGAGGCCAGTGTGGGCGCTTCCACAGCGGCCTTGATGGCGTCCAAAGTGTCAACCAAGGGTGGTACCACCACAGGCTTGGGTCCTTTTGCCGAAGATATTTGGCGGGCGTACCCTTCGGGGTCTAAGTCTTCAGCATCCCATCCCATGTTCTCTTGTATATGTCTCATAATATCAAGGAACGAGGGATCATCCGGAGGAGATCTAGGCATCTCACGTGGGTCCGGAGAAGGGATGGAGAGTGGAGATGGGGATCTAGAAGTGGAGTAGTCTGATCCCGTGTCCTCCGTTGAAGGCGATCGTCGGCGTCTCCTGGATCTCTTGGGGCTGGGTGATCCAGAAAGGATTTCGGCAGGGTCTCCGTTTATCAGGTCTCCCTGGGAGGTTCTAAGCTCCCGGGGAGGAGAAACACGACCTGCCGACCCGATGGCGAGGGGGCAGGAACGGAGGAAGGAGGAGGAGGGGGAAACCATGTCCTTCCTAATGGTATCCCACCAGGAGGTGAACAGATCTTTCACCTCCGCTAGAGAGAGCCAGACGGCCCGGGAGGCGGTGGGCGGTCGTCGGGTCAGCGTCGGCTCCTGAGGGGCTCTGGTAATGGCGAGGTTCCCTGGGAGTACAGCGGACCGGGAGTGCGCCCGTCTGGTCCTCCCGGGCTGCTCTAGGGTCCTCCTCCGATGAGAGCTCCTGACCGGCGTCGGTCGGAGGCAACAGAGCCTTCTTCTCTCAGGAGGCGGGCGATCGGTCCCCCTGCGGCGTCCGCTGGGATGCAATGGCGGCGTCGGTCGTCGGACGCTGGCGGCTCAGGGAAGCAGGGGCGCATGGCTGGCGGCTGTCGGGCGGCGTCTGGGCTGAGCCTTTTGGGCGTGAGCTCCCGTCTTGCGTGGAGCACCGGCGAAGACCTGGCGTGGTACCGAGGTGGGAACCCGACTTGCGGTGGTGATGGTGTTGTTCCCCGGACTTCGCCAAGGCCCTGGAAGGGGAGAAAGGCCTGGCGGATCTTTCCTGAGAGGAAGGCTTCCTCACTGCAACCGGGGGAGATTTTGAACCGGAGCTACGGGACTCCGAACCCCTGGATGGGGACCTGGAAGGGGCCTTCTCACTTCTCTTCTCCGCGTGCTTGTGGACCTTGGAGCTTTCCCCTTGGAGGACATGGTCTTCAGTTGTTCCTCCAGAAGAAGCGCTGCAAACCTTCTGGCGCGGATCCAGATGCAGCGTGTTGAACCCTTGGCAAGAAGGACAGGCCGGGTATAGATGGTCTGGGCCCAGGCACCGGACGCATGGGCCGTGTGGGAGTCCATGAGCAGGATCTGCTTTCCACAAAAGCGCCTTGATGGATGGCCAGAAGTTGGTGATGACATCAAGATCTTGCTTGAAGAAATTTTGAAAAGGAAATTTGTCGAAAAAGCACTATTCCGCGTCGCGCTAGACTGGTAACGAAGGGGTCAGGTAGCTGAGTCGTGACGGGAAAAAGAACTGGGGAATCTGGCAGGACCACTTTTTGTACCAGCCTGGCGCCGGAGGCGGGACCCGGCGTCGAGGCGGTCCCCGTGTAGTTAGCTAGCTGGGAATTTTCCGTGGGGTCCTGGCGCCTGGCGGCTTCCAGTCCTAATGGTGTAACCTGCTGCAGAGCTGTGTCTCAGTAAGATCGACACCATCACCACCCTGCAAGTCGGGTTCCCGCTCCTCGGTACCCGGCGTCAGGTTATTCGTCGGTGCCTCCACGCAAGGCGCTGGAGCTCACGCCCTTAAAAGGCCTGTAGCCCAGGCGCCCGGCTCGACAGCCGTCAGCCCGTCGCCTGCTTCCCTGGAGCCGCCGTCGGCCCGACAACCGGCCGCGGCCATTGCATCCAGCGGGCGCGGTAGGGACCGGCGCCGCCCTCCTGAGAAGAAGAAGGCCCTGTTGCCTCCGACCGGCGTCGGTCAGGAGCCTCTATCGGAGGAGGACCTGAGCAGCCCGAGGACCAGGCAGGCGACCCGGTCCATCCAGTACTCCCAGGGACTATACGCCATTACAGAGCCCCTGTGGAGCCGGCGCGGGACCCGGCGACCGCCCACGGCTCCAGACCGTCGTCGGGCCTCTCTCTAGCGGAGTGAAAGATCTGTTCACCTCCTGGTGGGATACCATTAGGAAGGACATGGTTCCCCCTCCTCGTCCTCCTCCTCCTCCGGTTCCTGCCCCCCTCGCCATCGGGTCGGCAGGCGTGTTCCTCCTCCCGGAGCCTAGAACCCCTCAGGGGAGACCTGATAAGCAGAGACCTCCGTCAATCCTCTTCCTGGATCACCCAGCCCCAAGAGATCCAGGAGGCCTGACGATCGCCAGCCTCAACGGAGGACACGGGATCAGACTACTCCACCTCTAGATCTCCATCTCCACTCTCCATCCCTTCTCCGGACCCACGTGAGATGCCTAGATCTCCTCGGATGATCCCTCGTTCCTTGATATTATGAGACATATACAAGAGAACATGGGATGGGATGCTGAAGACTTAGACCCGAAAGTGCAGCCTCGCCAAATATCTTCGGCAAAAGGACCCCAAGCCTGGTGGTACCACCCTTGGTTGACATTTCGTGGACATCACCAAGGCGGCGTGGGCGTCCACACTCGCTCCAGCGAGACCGAAGAAAACTGATCGCTTGTACAAGGCTCCTAAGGGCGACCAGTACTTGGCGCAGCATCCTCAGGCCGATTCTCTGGTCATCACAGCCTCACATGACGGTCACAGAGGCCACAACATTTGAACACCCCTGCCACGGACCCAGAGTCAAACAACTGGGCCGCATTGGGTAGGCGCACGTATGCTTCCGCTACCTCGCCATCAGATCATGAACTATTTAATCCACATGGTTCAGTTCCAGAGCGTTTGTGGGAACAGGGTCTGGAGCGGCTGAAAAGATGCCCGAAGGTGAGCAGAGGAGGAGATGCTTCAGCTCCTCCGTCTGGGTTCAGCGTGGGGACCCAAGTGCTAAGAGCCGGCGTGTGACTCCAGCGGACTCATCGGCCCGAGCAGCAGCTTCTGGCGTATGCCTCGGAGACACTCTTGGTGCGGCGTCTCGGTTTTACCCGGACGTCCAAAGAACATCTTGGGCGCTCCTTTTGAGAAGGTATTGTTTGGTAATCCTACAGAAAAGATCCTTACCAAACTCCAAAGGGCGGGAAAAGCGGTAAGGTCAGTTCAGGCCATGTACCGACCTAAGCTTGGTTCCTTCGTAGGAACCAAAAGCCGTTTCCGTCTTGTAGACGCAGAGGCAACAGACCGGCTCCGCTGCACCTCAGAGGAGCTCTGGTTTTAAGTAGAGGCCAGGGCAAACACCCGCCAGCCGAGGCCAGCGTTCTCCTAAGCAGGCCAGCCACTGGGTCCATCTGCCGCCACAGCCTGACTCCTTTCCGGCCCCGCCCCTCAGGATCAGCGGGGTTTATAGTCGAGGTCGCATTCCGGAACTTCCTGCGGGATGGCAGGCCATTACCACCGACAGGTGGGTTCTTCAATTGGTCAGTCTAGAGCCACTTTATAGAGGTCGCAGGAAAAGCCACCTCAGGGCCTCTTTTGCTCTCCGGTATCAGGGTCAGCACAAAGCCTTGATCTGGCAAGAAGTACTCGCGCTACTACGAAGGAGGCGATAGAGTCGTCCCAGAGGATCAGAGAGGACTGGGATACTATTCCACTTCTTCCTGGTTCCCAAGAAAACAGGGACCTCCGTCCAATCCTGGACCTCAGCGACCTCAATGTGGTCCTTACAAGAGATTCGCATGGTGACCCTTCGGGTCTTATCCCATGCTCAAACAGGACGCTTTTTAGCGTCTCTAGACGCTGGATGCCTACCTGCACATCCCTATGGCTCAGGTGCACATGAGGTTCCTGCGCTTGAGTTTCTCGACCACCACCTTCAATTCGAGCCCTTCCTTCCGGACTGTCTTCCGCACCAAGGGTCTTTACCAAGTGCATGGCAGTTGTGCGCGTCTCTGAGGAGACAGGGCCACTCGTGTTCCGATACCTGGACGACTGGCTTCTCGGCCGCCTCCAGAGGCGTTGCTTCTGCAATCCAGAGCACCCAGGATCTGTTCCGATCCCTGGGCATTCTCATAATACGACAAGTCTCTCCTGGTACCGTCGCGAAACTGCAGTTCATAGGAGCAGTCCTGGACACTGTTAGGGAAGAGCCTTTCTTCCGGCCGACAGGCGGGCGCATCAGATCCTCATAGGGACCTATCATTATACAAGGTTGTACCTGCCAGGTCGGTCCTTTGCTTGCTCGGACACATGGCTGCGGCCATTCCTACCAGCCACTTCGCAAGACTCCACATGCGAATTACTCAGTGGATGCTCAAAGTGCAATGGGACCAAAGGCAAGACCACTTGCAGCATCCGGTCAGACTCACGAATTCAGTGATTCAAGACTGGCAGTGGTGGCTAGCCCAGTCGCTCTCATCAAGCGTCCCGTTCATTGCACCGTCCCGGAGGTCACCCTCACCACGGGCTTCCGGTCTTGGGTGGGGGCACACCTGGAGCGGGGTAAAGTCCAAGATGCGTGGACCCAGATGGAAGCTCACCTTCACATCAACGTGCTGGAAATAAGGCGGTCCTCTATGCCCTGCAGGCCTTTCAGTCAGTTATCCACGTGTACTCTTCTACTTCAGACAGACAACACGGTGTGCTATTACCTCAACAAACAAGGAGGCGCACCTCTTACCCCTTTGCAGGAGGCCATGAGGTGTGGGATTGAGTAATCAGACACGGCCTTGAATCTGATCACTGTGCACGTTCCCGGAGTGGACAACACGATTGCAGGCGGCCTGAGTGGTTCTCAGGCCAGAGTCCCGAATCGAACTTCTTCAAAGAGGTAGCAGAGGATCTGTTGTTTCTTGATGGGAACTCAGATCTAGACTTGTTAGCCTCCCATCAGCATAAAACTACCCAATTTTTGCTCGCTAGATCCAGGGCCTGGTGTTTTCTGGCGAGACGCGTTATCCCTCTCCTGGGCGAACAGATTCCTCTACACTTTCCCTCCTTTCCCGTTGATCCAGAGAGTTCTTCTCAAACTGCGCAGGGAGCACGCACTAATGATCCTGGTGGCCCCATTTTGGCCCAGACAGACTTGGTTCCCTTTGTTGATTCAACTATCTCGGGAACTCCTGCTCCCGTTGCCGCTCAGCTCCCACTTACCGTCTCAGGAGAAGGGTTCACTTGTCCACCGGACCTCGTTCCTTGAACCTGCATGCTTGGCTCCCTAGAGACATAGCCATTTTCAAATCACGGGTCTCGCAGAGGTTGCAGAAGTCCTTTCTGCAGCCAGAAAGCCCGGCAACGCATCGCGGCGTCACGCCATGAAATCGCGCCCGTTTTCAATGTATGATGTGCGACCGCGACCTTTCCTAGGTTGTCCTGTGGGAGTAATATTAGAATATTTGCTCTCCTCTTTCATTAAGTCTAGCCTACTCCTCTATTAAAGTGCACCTCTGTGCCATTTAAACACCACCTCCCGGTGAGAAATTGCACAGTAGCTCAGGTAGACGCCTCTAGAATTTCTTGGGGGAGTGTTACACCTTAGGCCTCCTATTAGAGACCCTGTGCCTCCATGGGATTTGCTCTTTGTCCTGGAACAGCTCACGCTCCCCCCTTTGAACCTGCTCGGATTGCGAGCTCGTTTTCTATAAGTGGAAAGCGTTGTCTTTAGTTGCTGTTACCTCGGCAAGAAGAATTTCTGAACTTACGCTCTCATGTGCAAAGAGCCTTATTTAGTTTTCACGGGACAGAGTATCCCGAGGCCAGACCTAAATTTTTGCCCTAGGTGTTCTTCCTCACTCTGAACCAGGATATCGACCTTCCGGAATACTTCCGAGCTACTCAAATAGAGGAGGCTCTGCTCCATACCCTGGATGTTCACCGCAGCCTGAGGTTTTACTTCAACAGAACTCAGTCCTTTCGTAGTTCTGAGCAACTTTTCATTTCCTTCTCTGAAAGAATGATGGGCCAACCCGTATCAAACAGTCCCTTTCTCGCTGGCATCTCCAGTGTATTTCTCACTATTATGGTATCAAACAAAACCCCTCCGGGTACAGTCCGGGGTCATTCCACTAGAGGGTGGCTACTTCCTTTGCAGCTCAAAAATGTTTCCACTTTCTGCTATATAGCTGCAGCCACTTGAGTTCTGTGCATACCTTTATCAGGCATTATAGCCTGGACGCATACTCTCGGCTGAAGGAGCTAGTTTTGAAAGCAGTACTTCAGGGTCTCCTGTCCTAGGTTCAGGACCTGGTATTTATCCTTTATTTTCCTCCCCCGGATTTTCTGACAGCGTTACTGCTAGGAATCAGTCCTAATGGTGTAACCTGCTGCAAAAGCTGTGTCTCGGTAAAGATAGTACAGTTCGTAAGAACTTACCGTAACAGTAGATCTTCGAGAACAGCTCTTGCAACAAACTACTCCACCCACCTTCCCCTTGGAGGAGGCATGGCTCAGTCTTTCTGAGCAGGAAGTGTTATCTTTCATCTTCTGACAGCCGAATCCTAGAGTCTCCCATTTGATGTCAGCCTGCGACAAGAGTCTCAGCGGGAGAACTGGGAATCTGGCCGGGACCGCCCATTTAGTATACCACGCCTGGCGTGGAGGCGGGACCGGCGTCAGGCGGTCCCGCTGTAGTTAGCTAGCTGAATTTTTCCATGGGGTCCTGGCGCCTGGCGGCTTCAGTCTAATGGTGTAACCTGCTGCAAGAGCTGTTCTCGAAGATCTACTGTTACGGTAAGTTCTTACGTAACTGTACTTTCCCCGGACTTCGCCAAGGCCCTGGAAGGGGAGGAAGGCCTGGCGGATCTTTCCTGAGAGGAAGGCTTCCTCACTGCAGCCGGGGGAGATTTCGAACCGGAGCTACGGGACTCCGAACCCCTGGATGGGGACCTGGAAGGGGCCTTCTCCCTTCTCTTCTCCGCGTGCTTGTGGACCTTGGAGCTTTCCCCCTTGGAGGACATGGTCTTCAGTTGTTCCTCCAGAAGAAACGCCTGCAAAGCCTTCTGACGCCGGATCCGGGTACGGCTGTTGAACCCTTGGCAAGAAGGACAGGCCCGGGTATCGTGGTCTGGGCCCAGGCACGGACGCATGGGCCGTGTGGGGGTCCATGAGCAGGATCTGCTTTCCACAAAGCACTTGATGGATGGCCAGAAGTGGGTGATGACATCAAGATCTTGGCAGAGAATTTTGAAAAAGGAAATTTGTCGAAAAAGCACTATTCACGGCGCTGGAGACTGGTAACCGAGAAGGGTCAGGTAGCTGGTCGTGACGGAAAAAGAACTAGAATCTGATGGGACCGCCCCTTTTGTACCACGCCTGACGCCGGAGGCGGGAACGGACGTCGAAGCGGTCCCTCATTGAGTTAGCTAGCTAGAATTTTCCGTGGGGTCCTGGCGCCTGACGGCTTCAGTCCTAATGGTGTAACCTGCTGCAAGAGCTGTGTCTCGAAGTAAGATCTGGCAAACCCCAAAAGCAGAGAAGGCTATTCTGGAGAAGGACAGGATACAGGGACTCAGTACTCTCTCTGTAAAGACATTTGGTGAAAAAAAGGGTTCTCTTTTTTCTTTTTTAAAGGAAGGATAACAGAAGGAGGGCAACCACCAGTTCTCACCCTGTAGGGGTGTAGATAATAGAAGAGAAGAAGTGCCACTCGAGCTGTACCCCTTGGGGAAGAAATTACCCCTGTGTGTCCCAACTTTACCACTCTCAAAGAGGGTAGGCACAGAGGAGGAGGATCAGAGAATGGAGCCCCAGGGAGATGGCGGGGGGGATTGTGATGAATGGTGAAGATACACAGAAAGATCATAATTCACGGTGAATCATAATTTCTATATCTTATCTGTG
Organism: Neoceratodus forsteri; assembly: GCA_016271365.2. Classification (NCBI taxonomy): domain Eukaryota; kingdom Metazoa; phylum Chordata; order Ceratodontiformes; family Ceratodontidae; genus Neoceratodus; species Neoceratodus forsteri. The sequence goes on along the minus strand of CM057454.1, from coordinate 160,045,067 downwards.
TCAATCTTCACCATTCATCACAGAATGGTGATACCAAGCCCCGAAGGGGTGATTGATGCACCCTAAGGGACAGTGTACCTTAGCCCTCAGTGGGTGACACACTAAGGGGGAACCTTCTGGGCCAGAGGAGGCCGAGGTGGGAGGCGAGGCAGGGGTCCCCAGAGGGAAGGAATTTGCCCCAACAAGCGCCGTCTCGCCCTCTGAGAAAAAGAGATAGGTTCCCTGGTGAGCGGAGCAAATCACCCTACGCCGGGCCAAGGGTAACAACCGGGAAAGGCGAAGCCACGCCGATCTCCTGGTGCAGATCGCTGTCCCTACTACCCTGGTAGCTACCTCACTGGCGTCGTAAGATGCCCTTGCTTGGTGCCTTGCTAGCTCCAGGCCACGTGCAGAGAGAGCGATGGCTTGCCTGCTTTGCTCCAAGTCAGGCAAAGCAGCTAGGAACTGACCCAGCGCTGACCACAAGAACCTGTTGCAGGCTGCATAGTGGGCCTGATGAGCGGAGATGGAGAGAAGCAACCGTGCCGAGTAGAAAGTCCTCCTCCCCCATAAATCAAAATCCGAAGAGTCCTGATCTGGGGCGGTCACGGTGGAGGCACAAGCCCGTCAGGAGTGTCCAGTGCGTCAATCCGGACTGTGGATGAGAGCATAGAACCTGGAGACTCTGGGGAGCGCAATACCTCTGGCTGAGGTCCCTAGGGCAGGAACTCCGGAGAAGGGCCTCTGCCAGAAGCATGGATGACTCCCGAAGGGGAGCAGGCCAGAGGCGGCACCACAAAGGGTGGCTGCACGAAATCGCCTAGAAAGGCGTGCGCGCATGCTCAGGATTGCTCATGGAGAGAGGAGAGGTGAAGGTCCTCCAGCATCCTCACGAGGCAAGCGATACTCGGAGATCAGCGGCAGGAAGATATGGACAGGCGGTTCCTCTCCCTGAAGAAGGGGATGAGGAGCTGGAGGTCACCATGCGCTCTGAGAGTGGCTGCTCGGGGAGGTTGAAAAACCTGGCTGTCCATGGCCCTAGCGTGGGCAGGAACAGAGCAGCCACTGCTCTGAACTATTCCCAGGTGAGAGGACCGCTAGGACCAAGAATACCTGGGACGCTGGAGAAAGCGGCAGAGGGGAGGGGCAGAGCCGAGAGGAAGTCGGCTGACCTCTGCCAGGGCTAGGGAGCGGAACATGGACCCGGCGGAGGGTGTCCTGGAAGACTCCGCAGCCGACAGCTGTACAACCACATTGGTACTGCCTAGGCTGCGCCCAGAAGAATCCCCCAAGTAAGGCGACTGGGGCCGTATAGATCCAGAAGGACAGTCCCCTGCCTCCAAAGAATGGGACCCCCTCAAGGAACCAGAAGGGGAAGGGCGGAAGTCCGCGCTTCGGCTCATCCAGGGCCGGGTGGGTCCCAGAAAAAGAAACATGCCGACCCCACACCCTCGACCCTCGAGTCCGAGAGAGTCCTAGTCTCGAAAGGGCCAGCCTAGGAAGCTGGCAGCTCTGGGCTGCCCGAAGGGAGACCCAGGGCAGCACCCTCCCTCCTGTGGGCTTCCGACAGGCCCCAAAGTTAGGCGATCGAGACACACCACCGGAGGGTACCACCGCTGAGGTCAAGAACCCCCAAGGCCAGGTTGCATGGCAATGGTGACCGCACCACAGCCTGCTGGTCAGTACCACTGACCCTAACCTCGGGGGGAACCAGACGCACCTCAGAAGGGGGCTGACTGAGACCTGTCGTGGAGACCACCGGCTCGTCCTCCTCTGCAGACAAGCCCGAAGGGTGTGACTGCCCGCTCGACTCCGAGCCTGACTCCAACTCCGAAGAGGTAGAGTCTGAGGCCCTAAGCCAGACGGTAGGAGGGCGAGGGAGGGCAGACCTTACCACAGGGCCCAGAAGTCCAAGCAGTGGCCAGGTGGCACCTGCACCTCCACAGCCCATAGCCGGCTGGCAGAAGGCGGCAGGGCAGCACGGGCCAAAGGTCCTGAAGTAGGGCCAGCTGCGGCACTGTCAAGTCCACCGGTACCAGGAACAGAGACGGCGCCGACAGAAGCCCCAGCAACCGCCTCGGTGCCGCCAACGCCGCCAGGCGCAGCGACTCGAGGCGGACTCGGCGCCGGGACCACGGCACCGCCAGACCTCGGCGCCGTGAGTGGCACCGAAGCCACCAATGGCGCCGAGGCCAGCACCCGACAGACAACTCAAAAGGCCCCGCGAGCGCCCGTGCTCGCGCCGAGGCGGGTATGGCGAAACGCGCCGATTCGGGGTCACCGCGGCGCCCGCGGCGACCGGCTTACCACATGACAGCGCCGACAAGACCACAGTGCTGAAAGGCGAGTTGGTGCTGCCCGGCGCCGACAGGACTGCGGCACATCGACGAGGCGCCCGGCAGGCGTTGAGGCAGCGTCGACCCGAGCCTTCCGGACACGGGGCGACACGAGAGAGCCTTCACCCCGAAGGGGTGACTGCCATAGCGGCGCCTCCGCCTTCCGCTCCGGGAGGAAGCAGGACAGGCCTCCTGCGCGCGGAAGAGTCTCATCAAGGCTGGACTACAGAGCCGAGGCTCCTCCTCCTCAGTCCGTATAGAACTGGGAGGGACCCGGAGGAAAGGCCAAGAAGCGCGGCTTGGCACGAGTGCGAGACCTACCCCAGTCGTGAGCGGACTCGCTAACTTAAACGCGTTGTTCGAGGACGCGGCAGTCCATTGAGAAGCAGGCGCCGCAGCTAATCCATGTCGGAAGCGGCCAAGACACGGAGAGACACGGTCATGCTGGTCAGTAATGGAGTACTTGCGGCCACACGGGCACCGATGCATGGGGGCCGCCTGCGTAAACGACTTTTGCCCTCCGGACCGACATGACCCAGCGTGAAAAACACCAAAAAACAGACTCGACGTCGCTAAACTGTAAAATAAATGGAAAGATCTTACCAGCGACGTCGAGTATGGCAGACTAGAACTAGCAGGAACCGACGGACTGTCGACGACAAAGGTTAAGGCCTAAAATTATTGAAAATCTTCTCCACAGGCTTCCCACGAGGCGGCCTTGATGGCAGGAGACGAAGAACTGGTAGGCAGGCGGAGTCGACACAGCTTAACGGCTAATCCTCAAGCGCCACGTAGTACGTCGGCCTTGAGGGTGGCGCCGATGCTGCGTCGGCTCCGCCTATCCTTAAATAAAAAAAAAAAAGGCTCCCGTGGGGTCCTGATCTCCGGCCAGTACCCATCTGTGATGAATGGTGAAGATTGACACAGATAAGATCAGCCGTCTATGGTTCCAGGGAACCACAGAAAGCGTCTAAATTACACAGAACTCAACAAAAACAACCCTAACTAATGCAGAATATCACCTACAAGCAGGAACCGTACTGCAAATAGCCTCCTCTGGTTCCTGGGAATGGATGGGGAACCGGAGAAAAGTTGTAAATTACACAGAAATCAACAGAAAAACAACCCTAACACATGCAAAGTATCGACTAATAGCTAAACAGTTAACCATTTATACATTTTTAAATAATAAACAGTATACCATCCAGAAGTGAAGAGAAGACTTTGGAGCGACTGCTTTCTTCATGTGGAGAAATAAATCTAACATTAGAGTGTAGGGGTGAGCATGACCACACAACAGAGTCTGAATTTCATTCTAAGTTCCGTAATTAGCATAAAATTCTAAAAGTTCTGGGGCAGCTTATTCAGGAGAATGACTGCAGTTGTTATGCATAAGTGAGGAATTCCTGGGTTTTGAATCATTTTTGTAGATGTCAGCCCCAACATGCTCATAAACTGGGCTTCCTTCACATCAACCTCAATTTCAGTGGTATGTAAAAACAGAATATCTGACATTTGCCTCTAAAATGATGAATATGAAGCGTAACACTCCAGAACTCTAGGGGGTGGGCGTATCTTGTCATGCCCTAATGAGACCTAGTAAAACAGTTTCTCAGTTTTAGTCCTAATCACCAGGGTCTTGGTACAGCACACCACTTGATCTGGGTGTTTTCTGGATTTTTTTTTTTCTTGAAAAATTGCCACACCTGCTCATTTCCTCCAGTGAGGGCGGAGTTTTTATCTACTACTGAAGGCTTCTTATCTTGTTTTTGGATGGAGCCGCAATGTGTTTTTCTTTCCTAAGCTGTTATCTTTTTTTCATTTTTACCAGCAGAATACTCCCTTGCAGAGTTTCTGTGTTTTCTGTCACTGGTAGAGGTTTTAACAGATTGTTTTGATTCCGAATCTTGCTAGAGAGAAGTCATACCATCAGGGGGCCCATTCTCCATTTCTAAAAAGAATGCACCTTGTGTTACAAATGAACACTCTAGGGAGACTGAAGCTGTAGCAGCCAAAGACCATCTTTTGAGTTCTCTTTTGTTTTTCGTTTAATGAAAAATCTTTTACAATGATCACAATTTTCAGTGTCATCATTAAGATCCAAGAAGACAATACACTTCAATGGGATTTTACAATATTCCCCCCACTCATGCATTCCAGAAGCTAATATCCCAGACAGTCATCGTAGCTGGTTTTCATAAATGAAACTGCAGCCCTTAAGTTTGTGGAAGGGACTGTAGGTTTGTCTCGGGACATGGCCAGCCAGTCCCTTCCACTTCCCGACAGTGCTGACATGTGTGGGAGTACGCCCCATTGAAGTGAATGGGGCTCCATTTCATTACTATTTTTATGTACAAGAATGGTCAGTTGGAGATTAATGAAGGCCACCACTCGACTAACAAAGGCCTTGTTAGCTGAGTGGTGGCCTTCATTAATCTCCAACTGGCCATTCTTGTGCAGAAAAATAGCAATGAAAAGAAGCTCCATCACTTCAATGGGGGCACACCCTCAAGCTCTCCCTGGTCACACTTTATTACATGCCTGAGTGCAGGGGCATGTCAGCACTTTCTGGAAGTGGAAGGGATTGGCTGACCATCTCCTAGGGCCAAACTACAATTCCTTCCACAAACTTAAGCACTGCAATTACAATTATGAAAACTAGTCACCATGACAATCACCGACATCAGTTACTAAAATATGTCAGTGGTAGCTCTATGTAATAAGTTGGAAAATAATTAAGCGGCCATCTGCTTCAGCCAACCCTTATCACAGGCTACATAACATCTGAATCCTGTTGGGGTTCTTCTGGTATTTGGCCTATGAGACTTTCGGACTCAAGAAAGCTATTGAAAGAATATTCTGGTTTTGAAATGTTTTATCCCACTCGAATAACGTGGAAAGAAATGTTAACTAAAGCAAAACCAATATGCTTTTTTATTATGAAAAACAGAACCGGATTCTGAAAGTGGAGCTGGGAAAGAGTGCATTTTGTGGTTCTCTGAAACGGAGGAGAAACATACTCAATTTAGTTTTTTTTGTTTGTTTGTTTTTTTTAATCTTAGAACAGCAGGGAACTGATAAAACTCCAAAGAATCAAAAAATAGCAAAATAGCAACTTTTTAATCAAAGCCTAATTTAAACTTGGGCAAAAGACCAGGAGCTGGATCTCAATGGTTCTATCTTTGTCATCTGGAACAGACATCTGCCTTTGTAGTGTCAGGTGGTGCATGACCAGTACAGACTAAAAGCACTCTTTCAATTTTTTAACACTCTTAAGCAAAAGTTATGACGTATCTTTAGGGCATGAGAGAACTGCTATTAGGGAGACTCATGTAACACATGCTGTTGTTAGAATTTAGCTTTTGATGTCAACTGCCAATATTGATCAATTTCCTGTCAAATGTCCAGTCAACAAAATGTTGCGTTTTGATCTAAGAGTTAATAGTTCTGCTGAAAACTCAATATAGATTATAAAAAAGAACGTTAGTTATTCTGTGGATGAAAAAGGAGTAGTTTAATATAATCCTAAAAAAAATTTTTTTTTTTTTTTTTTTTTTTAACGACTGCCATTTGTTTCATACCTACACTAGGTCCCCTCCCCGGCAAAAAAAAACCAAAAACAGAAGTAAACCCCACTTACCAGTTCAGGTAGTGGACAAATATCTCCAGTGTTCATGTATAAACCTTCAACTACAATAAATCTCCGGGTAACACGTGCTTTGCGAGGATTCTGTGAAGAAAACGGGCCATAATTACAATTCGGTACACAAAAATACAAGAAGAAACTCATCATCAACAAAACATCGGCAATAACATGTTTGACAGTATTTCCAGACTTCTGTTGCAGTGGCTGCCTCCCTCATGATTTGAAATTGCAGGCATGAATTTCAGCAGTCTCGTACATCAAAAGCAACATCAGACTCAAGACCTTTGCCCAAAAACATCACAATTAGTTGGATCCAGTCCCTGAATCCATATCTATTAAAATCCTCATAGGTAACAAAGACAGTTTTCTCTTATGCATATATCGGTTTCTGAAACCCATCACTGATTTATTCCCAGACAGACATGCATAAGGGAAAACCGTCATGATCAGGGATTCTAATAAAGACTGATTCAATTCCTTGGACACAAATTTAAATCTCTGGGTATTCAGACATCACCTTACACAACTGACCCATGAAACAACAAGGTACAAATCAGAGATCCAAGAAGGGTAACTGCATTAATGAGATTCTTACATATAGTGCAGACAGAATTACACAAGCTGGCATCTTCTCAGACTTACTAAGCAAACAATGTTTTAGAACAGTTTTATTATTTCAGTTCAAGAGCACACAGGTATTTTGAAATGGAGCCGCTCTTTTGGAGCTCTGATGAGCAATGTGTAAATTTTGGGGAAACAGATGCGATGGCAGGTGGTGCAATGCATGTCTGGAATAGGGGGCATTATTGCTGGCATTTAAAAATGTGTGTTTTCTCATGGTTTGCAGAGGTTACCTTCTAGGTGGGCCTCGTACGCTGCATGGGGACACTAGTAGGTCCGACTGTAGTCTCAGTTGTGTCGTCACGCTTGTCAGGGTCAGGGAGATTTGGCCTCCAAGCATTGAATGAAACATTCCGTTCTGTTTCAGGGGTGTGGAATGAGTGAGAGATTCTGTTATTCCTGAGCGGGCTAAGTAATTGGAAACACCATAGGCAGCTGGATATTAACTGCATGTCTAATCCTGCAGCAAAAAGTTTAGTCACGTCAGGACTGGAGGGTTGGGTCCGTCTGACTGGTGTGGGAGGTCTACGTGTTTGTTTGGAGGCCCAGTCCTATGAGGATTGCTCAGGAATACCTGAGAACCCAGACAGTGGCTGAGGGGTTTAAAATGAGTCACTCTTCTTGTCCTGCAGAAACTGTTACCAGTTTGTGTCTGGATTAGTTTTTACTTTTTGCTGACAAGACAATAACCAGAACTATCCGTGTGGGCTAGGGAGGGAGGTGGCCTTTATTGGCTGAACTGACTTGTGCAGAGCTGGCAAAGCATGCCAAATTATGCCAGCACACACCTGACTTGCCCAGTGACATGCAGTCTGGGAGGTGAACTTCAAGGGTGGAGGAAAGAATCCCAGGCCACTGTACACAACATCCTTGATTTGTGTGTTGGGGGGCTGGTGAACTTGAAGCAAAGATCCCCCACTTGGGACAAAATGCTTAGTTCTGAGCTGTGGTGGGCAGCATGAGTTGGGGGTTAGTGCCGTCTCTGGTAGGCCAGTGCTGCTGGGCCATCACTTTCCTGGGTGGACCAGTGCAAAATAAAGTTAAGCGTGACCCCTGCAACAGTGCTGTAATGATACTGCAGTACATCAGTTTGCTGTAGCATGGCATTTTTAATATTGACAATTATGGAAAAAAGCAGGGTAATTAATCAATACAAACTCAAAATGGCACTGTTGACAGACAGCAACTGCTCCTCTGTAGGGATAAGAAAGCTCCATAGCATTCAAGTAGAGTTAATATTTTCACCATATCCTGTCATCACAACCACAAGTGAAATGTGTAGCAGGATTTTCATAACCCTCATTTTGTGAAAGCTAATACAGCATCATACCACCCCCACACTTAAAAAAGCCATTCTACTTCCAGCAAGTCAGCTATGAAATTGATCAGAGGACTGTGGTAAGCTGTCATCACCAATATCCATTACTGAGTCTGTCTCTTCTGTTAACATTTTGAAAATGGTATTAATTTATCATCACTAGTGTCAGTCTGGCACTGTATTTCAATTTCTAGAAGAGTTAAGTAACAATGAAAAGCATATGTAAGTAGTTTAGATTACTAAATGTATACAGCATATTTTCGATGCACTCTCTAAGCACTATACAAGTAAACAGCTGAACAGTTAATCTATACAACTTTCAACAATTAAAAACCTCTTAAATAAACCTGCACTGTAGAGGACCAAACTCATCTATAGCAGGTGTAATAAGTTTTCGTTTTTTTCCCTCTTCGTTTGTTTCTTCACCTCCTTTGCCCTGTCCGGCAGCACCCCCCCAGCCCAGTCACAGACTCATCTCATGGATTTACAAGTTAACCACCCCTTACACAATGCCATACTGGGGGGTGTCCAGTCACGTAAGGTCATGCGGTACCAGTAGGGGGATGTCGAGCTAGCTGAGGAATTTTCCTCCGTTTTCTCCCCAGAACATCTGCACGTGAGGCATGCACACACGTGCATATGTGTGCTGCATCAGTGTGTGCCCCACCATGTCTGTTAGTCCCACCAGTGCCACCACCCAGCCTCCACTAGGTGGCAGGCAAGCCGTTGGAATGCAGAGTATCCGGAGATTACTTAAAACCAATTTGCGGATACTCTTAGACGCCAAAAGAATAAAGTGAAGCATAAGAGCACCATAAATAGGTAAAATATAGTGAATGACAGCGGAGTCTGAACTTGGGGATTGCCAGAGCCTTTAAGAGGCCCTGCAGCACCCCTCTCCCTTCACCACTCTGCCCAGCAGCGGAGCCTGAACTTGGGGATTGCCAGAGCCTTTAAGAGGTAAAGCTTCCTGCACTACAGCCTGCCTGTTGTGTGGCACTTCCCGCCCGCACCACCCCCCCACCCAGGGCCGGCGCTTCATTTATTGCTGCTCGCAAGTCACGTGTCACATCACGTGACCTACCCTTCTTTTTACTAAGTGTCCACTTTCCCATTTGCAGCTTATAGACACCAACCCCTAGGGGTTGCTGCACTCTCCACTCTAGCTCCTCTTTCAACTCTCCACCCCTTCCTAGCAACTGTTTGCAAACCCTACCCACTAGAGGTCCCTGCAGTTCTGCTATCTTCTTTCCTCACTCCTCCCATCAGCCTACCACTAAGCAACCGGTAGCCTCAAACCTTGTACCCTTTATTCCAAAGTCTACTGCCTAACCACTAAGCCAACGAACCAGGCCAACATCTTCCTCTACTTTCAAACTCTTAACCCTTCCTCCCTCCTTCTCTGAATTAAAAAACTTTCTACACTCTGTCCCTAAGCTGTACTCAAACCCAGTACCCTTGCCATCAGAGTCAACAACTCTACCTCTTAACCACTTTGTCTAGCCATTTTATTCCTACTTTCTAGGACTTTAGTCTCTTACCCCCCATCAAAATATAAAGTTTACCACTTCTCTCTTGCTGCCTTTGCAGGCATTGAACCCTGCACCCTCACTGTTTTAGTCAGCAGTTCCACCACTCAGCTAGCACACCTGTCTATTATTTGTGCAGGATTTCAAACTCTAAAACCCTCTAACCCTCAGACACTGCTAAATTGTTGTCTGATTGTTACTGCAGGCCTTGAGCCCAACTCCCTGCTGCTACAGTCACCGTCTGGGATCCTTCCTGCTACCGTGGGCAAGTCTTGAACCTAGTGCCCTGTGCACCTCAGGCACCAGCTCTGCCACTGTACCAAAGTGGCAACTACACTTAGAGGTGACCTCGCATTACTATCTCCTCCTCTATCATCCTAGTTCCATCTTTCTTCACTCCAGCTCTCACCCTTACCAATTATGCATGTGCACCTCCTGCCTCTCTTCTCCTCCTCCTCCTTTTGTCTTCCACCGACCCTATTGTCCCTGTTAACCCTCAGCCTCACTACTCCAGTGCTCCTACCTAACCTCCTGCCCTCCCCTCCTCCTATACCCCTCCCCCTCCACACACCCATATGCTCCTCTCCACCTCACCCCACCCAGACATTACCTTTCCTCCCCCCTGCTCCCTTGGGCATCTGATCACTCAAGCCTTCTATGCCTGTGCTGCCCTACCCACCCCCTGTGCCACGAAACCCCCTTTCTCTTCCTATCGCTCCCGGCGTAAACTCCCCTTCTGCCACCCTCTGGCCAGAGCAGTTCTCCTCCTCCTGCCTCTGACGGGGAACATACATCCCAACCCAGGCCCTGCCCCCTCCCACCCAGCTACTTGGCCCACTGGTCTCCAAATAGCCTCCATGAACATATGCAGCCTGCTGAAAAAATGTGACACCCTCCAGTGCTGGGCCATGGCTCATCAACCAGACATCATAGCCAGGGCCCCGATTTTTCTGCGGCACATCGGAGCAAAGTTCTGCGGCAGGGTTCTCATTTGCCACAGAACTTCTGAGCACTCAACACCAATTTCTGCGGCAATTCTGCGGCACATTTTACCATAATTTTTTTCCTTTTTGTTTTTGCCATATCTGACAACTGCCTTTCATGAACACAGTCATTTTATGGGTGTTTGTCACCAAATTTTCAACACAGCCAGTTTAAGACCTCTGCTCATGAACAGCATCACTGTGATTTTATTAATCTGTCCGGAACATTGATTTGCACACCGATTCGCCATTCTGCGCTACAAGGGTGGAAACACATTTTGGGTGAGATGTGAAAAATGACAGCTGTACTACTCATAAGACAGTGTGGTGAAATGGCAATGTTGAAACTCTGGAGTGAAAATATTGAAATTTCGCGAACTTACGAGCCTGCGTAGGAACTGCGCAACACACGCTCGTTAAACAGTCATTTTTTGGAATTTTGGCACCAAATTTTCAACATGGGGGTTTTGGGCCCCTTCTCATGAATGATGTCACTGTCATGGCGGTATTCGGTCCCGAAGGGTGATTTCGCAGTCACTGCGCGAAATCACCCTTCGAGCCCGAATAACGCCATGACAGTGAATCATTCATGAAGGTCCAAACCCCATGTTAATTAATAAATCCCAAAAATACCTGAGATATACAATAAAGTTGAACCCCTCTATCTAGCCCATTATACAGCTTACGGCATTTCCTCAGTTCGCGGTCGCCTTTGAAGAAGTGCAGGCGTGTTCCGGTCCACGAAGATCGTCGCACCGGGGTCCAGAGGTAAGTATGGGGTGCAGGGGGAGTGTGGGGAGGCTGGGTGCGCAGTGGGTGGGTGCGGGATGTGGGAGGGGGCTCGGGAGGCGCCCGTGGGACAGTTTTGTTTTACAGGGGAAAAAAAAAAAAAAGAGCGTCGCGGGACGCTTGCCCGCATGCGGTGGGCTCCAGCGTGGCTGCTTGACTTTGAGGCGTTCAGCCGCGGCGGAGTTCGGCACCCGTCGGCAAAAAAAACTGTTAGCACGTTTGCCACGCTGGGGTGGGCTCCCAGCATTAACACAGCGACTTTGAAGCGCGTTCAGCCGGCGAGGGATTAGGCACCCCGTTGGCAAAAAACTATTAACGCGTTTGCCACGCTGGGGTGGGCTCCCAGCGTGGCACAAGGACCTGGGGGCGTTCAGCGGCGAGGATTGGGCACCCCGTCGGCAAATACCAAACCGGATGTTTGTTCGCGAGCGTAGCGAATTCCATGGGTGATGGCAAATTCGCGGATATTTCCGTGGTTTGCCGTATCCAGCGGAATCGCGAAAACTCAGGGCCCTGATCATAGCCCTGGTTGAAACCTGGCTGTCCAAATCCACCCCTGACTCATTTGTCTCCCTCCCAGGCTATACCTTATACTGGGAGGACCGAGTAGGCAAACAAGGGGGAGGCTGTGCAATCTACACTAGGGACACAATATCTGGACACGCGCTCCCCACCCCTGCCCTTGTAAATGGGGCCCAGGCTCTTACCCTCAAACTCACCCCGGACCCCTCTAGGGGCCCTCTCTATCTCACCACTGCCTACGTTCCCCCAAAGAACCAGCACCCGGCCCTGGTATCTTTAACTGACTATCTGGCCTCCCTCCACCATAAGGCGGAACAAATCCTAGTTGGGGACCTTAACCTAAATTGGCTCAGCACCTCCTCTTCCATGATCCGAGACTCATTTGCCGCCCAAGACCTGACGCAACTCGTCACCCAGCCCACTAGAATAAACCCAAAGAGAGGAACCAGCACCCTTCTGGATGTAATTATCACCAACCGACCCCAAAAAATCCAAAACATCCAGGTCCTACCAGATTCCCTAAGTGACCACTCCCTTATCCTATTTCATTGGGCAGTCCCCAATCCCAAACCCAAAGCCCAGACCACCCTCCGCAGGCGCCTCCGCCCTGGTGGGCTGCAAAAACTTAAACAATTCCTCACCCAGATAAACTGGTCCCCCATTCATCGTGCATCCGACATTGACACTGCCCCCGCCTTCTTCTCAAACACCTTCAACATGGCCTGTGATCTCTTTGCACCCGTCACCAAAATCCGATCCAAAAAGCAGAATGCACCCTGGGTTAGCCCTGCCCTTCTACAATTGCTAAGAAATCGGGATAACCCTCTGGCACCTTGCCACTGAAGCAGGTCGGCTGTCTGATGAAAGCAAGCTTACAATGCAGCCGGAATAAGTGCTCTTGGGGCCGTCCGGAAAGCGAGCCGACCATTACCAGGCCACCCGTACCTCCTCCTGAGGTTCGGCCGGACTTTCTGGGATATATTAAACAGCTAAATGGAAAATCACGCTCCCTGCCCCATCCCAGCTCACTAGTGATGGCACTACCTCCACCGATCCTGCCATCATAGCTAACTGGCTCAACACCGCTTTCACTGACCTCAGCTCAGTCCTCCTAGTAATTTCTTTGACCCTCCCCCAACCAACCTCCCCTGTCCTCCACCACCCCAGCTTCCACCGCCAAGGTTTCTGCCGGGAAGCCAGACCCATCTAATCAAAGCTTTGAATAGCAACAGTCCGGCAGTGACTCACTGGACCCCAGTATCCTCAGGCTGGTGCTAGATGAAGTCCTTGCCCCACTCACCAGCCTAATTAACCGATCGCTCTGCCTGGGACAATTTCCCACTGTTTGGAAAACAGCCATAATCACGCCCATTCATAAAGGGGGCGACAGGTCGTCGGCCAACAACTACCGGCCAATCTCCATCCTCCCCCCCCCAAAGCCCTGGAAAAAGTGGTGGCCATTCAAATCACTGAATATCTGGCTAAGCATAACATCTTATGCCCAGAGCAACATAGCTTCGTGCTGGTCACAGTACCAGCACTGCGCTAATTGAATTCTCCAACTTCCTACACTCCTCCCTGGATACCAGCTCCTAGCTTGTGCAGTGTTCTTGACCTCTCAAAGGCTTTCGACACCGTCTCCCACCCTCTTCTGCTGAATGCTCTCTGCCACACTGGTCTCTCGGCTGGCCCCTAGCATGGTGCACGAGCTATCTAACGCTCGATCACAGTGTGTTAAAATCAATGGGATACTCTCTGATACCCGTCCCATACACTCTGGGGTCCCCCAAGGCTCCATCCTAAGCCCCCTTCTCTTCTCACTCTATCTGAACACCCTGCCCAGTGCATGCCCTGGCAAAATACTTCTGTATGCAGATGATGCTGTCATTTTTGCCACCCACCGCAATCCCGTCTCCCTTCAGGACACCCTATAGCAGTCTTTCAATGATGCCGAAGCCTGGTTTAAGGAGCGCAGACTCGTCATTAATCTTAAAAACAAAAGCTATGCTCTTTCCCACCCCAAAACAAAGCTAGCAACCACCCTCCATATCCTTCCTAGTACCAAACAGCCACTGGAACAAGTCTGCTCCTACAAATACCTTGGGTTACCTTTGACTCAGCCCTCACATTCTATGACCACTTTGATGCCCTAACATCCGCCACTAACACATGGCTTGGCATCCTCTTCCGCCATAGAACCTGCCTCCCCCCAAATGCGCTCCGGATCGCTGTTCCGTCTTCCGTATTGTTCCTTGTAGACTATGGCCTACCAGTCTATGGTGCTGCCAACACAACTGCACTCAAAAAAATTCACTCAACCCTGAATAAAGCCTGCAGACTGATTACTGGTGCCCCCAGGCTCACACACACCTGTCAGCTGTATGACGAGACTAAACTCCTTACCCTGGATGAACAGCTCCGATATCAAACCTGCCTCCTCACAAAAAAAACCCTACTCGGGCTCTCCCCTCCTGGGGTGACGGCATCCATCCACCGGCTCCCACCCACTATGGCAACACGGTCCTCCAACAAGACCACTCTAATGGTCCCCAGATCAAGAACCAGCCGTGGCCAGAGGTCCTTCTGCTACAGAGCCCCATCCTGGTTTAACTCTCTCCCTGCCCCATCACCAATGCCACCACCATCTCCAAGTTCAAAACCACCCTTGAAACCAACTCATCAACACTCGTAGCTGCTCCTGTCTCTGAGCGGCCTCCACCTCGACTTCTCGTGACCACCCACCGGGCGGCTCTCCACCTAGCCCACCCCACCACCTCTTCCCGGTACAGCGTACCTATGTCTAACCTGGCCAGTGCCTGCTGTTTTATGGTATGCCAATTAGATTGCTCAATTTTTGATACCAACTTGTGTAACACCTGTCTCAATTACTTGTACCCTGTAACCTAAATGTATTTTGTCTGACCTCAGTATGACATGGCGCCTCTGATGAACGCCTATTTTTAGCAAACCTGTGCTATGTAACCTAAAACTCTATGTATGTCTTTAATGTGACGAGGTACCTTTGGAAACGAGCCTCTGGCTCAAAGGCTGTAAACTGATTTCACAAATAAATAAATTAAATAAAAATTGAATCAAATCAATTTTAAAGCAATATGCACACTTTTACACTAAGAATTACTATTATTTTTGACATTCTAATTCCTATATAATAATAGGTTGAATAAGTGGTGAAATAACCACTGAGTTGATAATAATCTCTGTATTACTTTACTTGTTACAGATTTCTTGATTTTTATATCCAAATAACCTGATTGGACAATGAAACCTTAGTGTGATTTTTTGTATTTTGGTAATCATTTATTAATAGGTAATATTTAATATACCTCTAGAATGATAGAAAATAAGAGCCAACATCTAAAAATAATGAAATGTTAAGCAAAATGAGAGGTAACAAATACTGAAATCTGATTGGTTAGTGCACATTTTTTATTAGAAATGACAAAATTCTTTATTCACTGTTTAGAAAGACATGGTCGGCAGGCCCATGAGCGACTCTAGTTCATTCCCAAACCAGGGCTGCCAGCGTAGCTGAAGGGCAAGACACCAGAGCCTCACCCCTCCACACCACTGAGCTGGCCCATAATTAACTTTTTTAACTTGTATTTTATTATTTTAAAACAAAACAATATCATAAAGTATTCTTATGTAGAACATACTGATCATGTATGCAGTCAATATTTGCAAAACCACGGCATGCATAAAGATGTTCAATTTGATGGCATTTCAAAATTGATCACCTTTCACCAAGATGGCACACAAAAATGCCAGCACTGCACTGTGTTGGTAATCAATAAATGTTAAGGTAACCCAACAGATATTTTCACATCCCTAAATCTAGTAAACATACTATAGTAAGTGATAGGAAAATAAATTACAAATGCATAGAAATCAAACAAACATTTAGAAACTAGTAACAGTTGACAGCTGTCATGCTGCGGTGCAGATCCGAGTGGGTGTTGGGGGTGCCACAGGCAGCTCCCCTCCCTCAAAGACCATAAGAGTCAATGAAGGGGGTTGCAAAGTTGCAGGCAAGGAGAAGGGGGAGAACTGTGTCCCTGGGAATTGGAGGAAGCAAATTATTGAGACACAGAACCATTTCACTCCACTGAGTAAGAGTGTTCGCAGTTGCTACAGTTACAAGACCCCTTCAATTGAACACAAGACCCAAAAGGCTGGAGAGACTGAGAAGGCTGTTTGTGCAGGGAAAGCGCCACACCAAACAGATTGGCAAGGGTAACTCTGGTGGGAGACTCAGTAGTGAGGGGGGATGGAAAAGGTAGAAGGAAATGGTGGGAAGGAGGGGAGACTTGCACACTGCATCCCTGTGGCAACAGCCAGGAGGGTACTCCCAGGGTAAGGAGGTTGGTTCATGAGGTGCGAAACTGACCCAATAACTGTCCATTTAGGGACAGATCACACAATAAAAGAGGTGCAAATATTGGTTCTTCACATGGAAATGGAAATTACGTACCTACCGTAATTCTTGATCTGCTTGGACGAAGTCTCCACCACTCATTCACACTAGTGGGACTATGCCGGAGATGCAAGGACCCCACAGGAACCAAAAATTTTCAGGAGGGCCGGTGCCAGGATAGGACCAGGCATGCGCGGCACCAAGAGACTAGCTCACATCGTATAGGCTATCTCGGCGTTGACCCTCCAACCGCCTCAGTACCTTTTCAACCGAGGAGGTGTAGCGTAAACTAACTAAAGAAAACCTAATCCTAACTTCCAAGCATAAGATGGCCTGGAAGACCCCTATAAGAAGGGTACATTCAACAATGCCTTCACAGCCCGAACAACAAGGAAGTGAAGACTAAAACAGAACAAGTGAGCTCGGGGGATGGAGTGTGGGCATGTGAATGAGTGGCGGAGACTTCGTCCAAGAAGATCAAGAATTACGGTAGGTACATAATTTCCATATCTTCCTGCACTAAAAGTCTCCACCACTCATTCACACTAGTGGGAGGGCACCGAGCTAAAAATCCCCCCCATTCCCCGCTCCCTGAGTAGGGCAGTAGGAGACAGAGCTCACTCAGTACAGAAGTCCATAAGGACTGTTCTGCCAAAGAAAGTGAACTTTCTGGCATGGACATCCAGAACATGGTGCTTTACAAAGGAATGCAATGAGCTCCAACTCACCACCTTGCAGATGTCTGCAATGGGTACATTACGAATCTCCACCAAGAAAGCAAAAACTGCTCCGATAGAGTGGTGAGAACCCGGCCTTCCAACTTGACCTGCACCATGGATTAGCAGTGTCTAAAACATGCTACTAACCATGCAGAAATGTATCTCATGGGTCACGTGATACTGTGCAGAGGGCAAGAAGCGTCTGTCGGAGCTCCGCTCTCTCACTTCGAAATTCGTGGTTATCCTCCTTCTGTGGACGCTTTTTATAGCTAATTCCGGTATTATTAAGTGCAAGAGTTATAAGTGATATCAGTAGCTGGTATACAATTTCTTTAACATGTCTAATTTGTCAGACCAAGAGGAGGCCGCTCAGGAGTTGGAGGCTAAGTGCCCTCGCCGTAGTTCATCGCCCCAAAGCACGCCGGATGAGCTGTCGCCCTCCCACATCTATTCTGAGCTAACCACGATTAAAGAAGCCTTGTTAAAGTTAATTGAGGATGTGGCCGATTTTAAGCCAGCACTTACTCAGCTAGCCCAGAGGGTCACAGATACTGAGGCAAGGATTGCCTCGGTGGAGAGAAAACAAGACAAAATGGAACCAGAATTGGTTGAAGTTAGGAAATCTCTGACTAAACTGAAGGATCGTCTCGAGGATCTTGGGGGCAGAAATAGAAGAAAAAATTGGTATTGATAGGGCTGCCTGATGGTGAAGAGGGGCCGAATACCATTCAATTCCTGCAAAAACTTCTCAAAAAAATGGTAGGACCTTCTCCCAACGGTCCAGAGTACATTATAGAAAGAACTCACAGGTCTTTGAGAGCTAAGCCAGCTCCATCTGATCCACCAAGACCTATAATATTCAAGTTACTAAATTATTTGGACTGGGAGTTCATCAGCAGAGAAGCCAAGAAGCTAACAGCCATATTATGGGAAGGTAAAAAATTAAGGCTTGTCCCTGATCTGACCTTGAAAACTCGACAACTGAGAGCCTCCTATCGCCCGATCACCTCCAAATTGTGGGCAGCACGCATAAAGCACCGTATGCTCTATCCAGTTCGTCTGGAGGTGGCCCTAAAGGAAGGATCAAAACGCTCTGACGCTGTGGAGGAGGCACTTAGAGCTCTGAAGAAATGCTATTCAGATTTGTTTTCTAAATGAGAGGGTACTAGCTCGATTTCATGAAACTGGATGCCAGTGCTGAGTTCTTTCTAGAAAGACCTTCTACAGAGGAGCCGACTATTCTCTCAGACTGATTCCTTTTGGAATGTCTGATTGTGAACACAATATTCTCCTATATCGTCTTAATAGAGATATTTGTACTGGGACAATAGTATTTCTGTTTAGACTATTTTCGATTCTTAATATTTGTTTTTCTACTTCAGCATATGGCACTGCGGGAGCTGAGACTGTGGTAACTGTTTTGACCACTAGATGGTGTTATGTCACTGTGTATACCTCAAGGAAGTTGGATTGCTTACTCGAGCAGCTCCCTTTTCCCCTATCATCTGAAGAAATATTATATTTTGGTTTCTCTCGAGATCCTACCCGTCGATAGGAATTTGTATATTACGGGTTAGGTTCCGACCAGATAGCAATTCAGTTTCAGGTACTTCAGCAACTCATCGGGCATTTGACTTAAAGGCTAGATCTTGTTCCAGGGGTTGTGATTAGCGATCCTGTTTACAGATCGTTTTCCCTTTCTAGGAGGGTGCTCTCCATGATAGACATTGTAACTAATTTAGTATTGGAATTAGTAGATTTAGTAGGAACATTTGGGTATTCCGATTTATAACCTGTAGTGCTATAGCCCGCATGTTTATGGAACGTTTCAGGAGTTTTTGCCAAAGCGGGCAATTAGTGCAGTTATGAGTGCAGGGCGAGGTTGAATATGACATGTCCCCTGTAGCTCTCAGTCGTTTCAGACTCATCCGTGGACATGTTTATAGTTATAAGTATGGGGGAAACTCGATCTCAGCTTGGGTAAGGGGGGGCAAACGTGATATGGCGTTTAGGCTATTTAATGATGTCCCCCTTCGCTTTCCTTTCTCTCTCACTATGTCCATTTGAGTTAATGATATCCAAGGCAACAGTCCCTACGTAACTAACACATAGTGGGGGGGGATTGTTAGTAAGGAGTGACTTGTTGATATTACATGGATGGGGGCTATCCACTTAGGTTTTCTTTTCTTTTCTGTTTAGTCTCTCATTCGAGGGAGAGGCTGAGGAGGGGAGCTCGCCTTTTGCTAGCATCATGGACAAGATGTTGAGGTGTAGGCTACGGGCCGGGGTACACAGTTGTGTAAATAAGTTTAAACTTTTGGGGTTTAGTTTTGAGTTCGGGGGGGCGGGTTACGAATATTGGGATTTTCACTTGCCTTTGCTTAGGGGGAGGGGGAAGCAGCAGCGCAGACCACTATTTAATTTCTGATAAATGGCACACTTTTAGTCGGTGGCATAGAAACATAGAATTTGACGGCAGATAAGGACCGCTTGGCCCACCTACTCTGCCCATTTTCCTACCTAACAGATAAGCTGCATATCCTAATTAACCAACAGCTTACTTCCTCCTACCTCCCACTAGGACTGCCATATGTCTGTCCCATGCACTCTTGAATTCCCCCACTGTTCTTGACTCCATGACCTCCTCAGGGAGGCTGTTCCATGCATCCACAACCCTCTCTGTGAAAAAATACTTCCTCACATTACCTCTGAGCCATCCCCCCTCTATTTTCAAATTGTGCCCCCTTGTTCTTGCACATCTTTTTTTCTGAAAGATGCCACCCTCTTGGACTTTGTTGATTCCCTTGAGGTACTTGAAAGTTTCTATCATGTCCCCTCTCTCCCTCCTTTCCTCAAGGGTATACATATTAAGCTCCTTTAGTCTTTCTTCGTATGTCTTCTGGTGCAGACCCTGCACCATTTTGGTTGCCCTCCTCTGGACAGCCTCCACTTGTCTCTGGCATGGCTAGTTGTTTAAACATTCTTTCCTGGAATATAAAGGGAGGGAGAGAAGAAGAAATATGTCATTTTAGATCACCTTGCTAAATACGATCCTTCAATAGTGTTCCTACAAGAAACTCATATGCTCTCTGAGCAGTTGCATTTTTTTAAGAAGAGTTGGGTGGGCCAAGTCTTTGGTTCAGGGTATAGTTCCAACAAACGGGGGGTGGCTTTGCTTCTAGCTAAAAGGGTTCCATTCACATTAGCGGAATCCATCCCCGATCCCGAGGGAAGATTTATTTTTGTTATTGGCAAGCTAGGCAACCTGGATATCGTATTGGGCTCAGTTTATGGCCCCAATCTAGAAACACCTTCCTTTTTTACTCATTTAGCCATGGTTCTAGCCCCTTTTTTGCACTACCCCATTTTGATTGGAGGTGATTGGAATTTGGTGCAGATGAATGATCTAGACCGCACTTACTGTAGAGGGGTAAGTTCCTCGCCTGCGTAATGAGCCCTGAAAGAATTCATTTCGTCCTTGGGCCTTGTGGATCCATGAAGACTGTTTAATCCATCAAACAAAGAATTCACTTTCTTTTCTGCAATACATAGGAGTTATTCACGAATCGATTACTTTGTAACCAGCCACCAGTTATTGTCTAACATGGCTGATGTTAAAATTTTGGCTCGTGTAATTTCAGACCATTCTCCAATTTTAATTCAGTGTGCCTTACCTAATTCTTTTGCCTGGTGCCACTCTTGGTCTCTTAATAATAGATTGTTAAAGGAGAATCAAATCATTGTAAGGTTTCAAAGCTTTATACAGAGCACTGTAAGTTTTAATTGGGGTTCTGTTTCAGCCGTAGATCAGGTGTGGGCAGCTCTGAAAGCAACTTGGTGGGGGGAATTAATTCGCATTGCTACAGTTCAAAAGAAAAAGAAGAAAAACCTATTGAATAGCTGTTTAGCAAAAATTAAAAACTTGGAAAGTAAAGGGGTAGATAAGCTTTCACCCATAGAGGAACAAGAACTATCCACCCTGAGAGCTACTTATGCCAGTGCATTATTAGAGAAGGTGGAGAGATCTGTTTCTCTATTGAAGGCTTCGTGTAACGGTCAAGGGAGCAAAGCGGGCAAGTTGCTGGCTTGGCAACTAAAACAACAGTCAATATCTTAATGGGTTACAGCCCTTAGTCATCCTCAGACCGATGCCATAGTGACCAATCCTTTAGAAATATTAACCCTGTTTCGGGATTATTATAAGACATTATATTCTTCGAACCCTAGTTCCGTGGATCAGGACAGTAAGATGTGGGCTTTCTTAGAGAAGGCAAACTTACCATCTCTGTCTGAGGAAAGTAAAAACTCTCTTATGGCCCCAATTACCAGAGAGGAAATCTCAGGTGTCATTGATTCTTTAAAACCAGAGAAGGCACCAGGCCCGGATGGGTTCACGGGGTTATTTTATAAGACTTTTAAAGCATATTTAATCCCCCTGTTACTTCAACTGTATAGTTATTGGAATACCCACTTGGATTTTGAGCAGTCACTATTTGAGGCGAGAATAATTCTTTTACCCAAATCGGGTAGGGACCCCTCAAAGATTAGCAACTATAGGCCCATTTCACTCTTAAACATTGATATAAAAATATATGCCAAAGTCCTAGCTATTAGACTGGGGAAGGTGTGGGAAAGTTTGCTGAGTCCCAAGCAAGCGGGGTTTGTTGCAGGACACACTTCAGCGGATCATTTTAGAAAGATATTTCATTTAATTTCTGCGTCCAGGGCTCCGGAGTTGGAGGCAGCTCTCGTATCCCTGGACGCAGAAAAAGCTTTTGACAGAGTGGAATGGCATTATATGTTTGCGGTATTACAGAAGTTTGGTATTCCCCAGCCCTTTATTAACCAGATTCGTGTTTTGTATTCTTGTCCGTCAGCTAGAATTCAATGTAATAATCTTATTTCTGACATATTCCCCCTATGCCGAGGCACCCGGCAAGGCTGCCCCCTCTGTCCTTATTTATTTAATTTATATATAGAACCCTTAGCCAGAGTTTTAAAATCGGACGAAGAAATATGGGGTATTTATTTGGAGCATATGGAATGTAAGCTATCCCTTTTTGCTGATGATTTACTTATTCATCTATCAAATAGCAGACAATCTGTCCCTCGTGTCTTACAAATCATTTCTCATTTTAGTCTTTTTTCAGGTTATAAACTTAATAGAAATAAAACTTTTGTGTATTCGCTTTCCCCTTTTCTATCTAAAGATTGGAGCCTTTCCATGGGTTTACAGTGGGAAAGCGAATATTTAACATATCTTGATATTAAAATATCTAGTGACCTTACTAATCTCAAAGACCTTAATCTAAACCCGCTACTCAAAATGAATAGAGAAGACTTGACAAGATGGAATAAGCTACCATTATCCTTTTGGGGCCAGGCCAACATCCTTAAAATGTCTATTTTGCCCAGATTTTTTTTATCCTTTATGCAACCTTAATATTTATTTACTGAAGACTTTTTTTCTGTCCCTTTGTAGGCTCTGCTCCGATTTTCTTTGGAAAGGCAAGGCTCCTTGTCGGGCTTACGCTAAGCTTACCCATTCTAAGATGCTTGGGGGGCTTCAATTACCTGATTTTTATATCTATTATTTAGCTATCCACGGCAACAGATTTTTGCATTGGCTGTCTACTACGTCTTCCTTACTGAGCTCTCCCCCTTGGCTGTTTTTAGACTGGCTGCAAGCAAACTCTTGTAGGATAGATCTAGAGGCCCTTTTGTATACTCCATGGTCCAAGGTTCCATTGCAGGCGAGGAACTCCCCCCTCAGGTGGGATTTCAGGGCCTTACGACAATTGTGCTCTTTACTGCAGAAGTCTAACCTAAAGGATTTAAGGCAACCTTTATTGAATAATTCAAACTTGCGGATAGGCAAGAACCCAATCTGACCCTTTCCAGCCAACTACCCTATTAAACTATATTTATCTATCTAACTTTGTTTCGGGTTGGTCTCTTCTATCTGTTCCACAATTGCAATCAAAATTTGGGGTGGCTCAGAAGGGGCTCTTTCGATTACAACAAATACGTCAATGTATCTTGCTTTTTTGGGGGAAACCTCCATGGTCTGAGGGGGCTGGGGCCATGCTAGATAGCTTGCTAGCAGTATTTAAGGGCCGGAAAGCAAGAGCTAATTTATATAAATTAATCCCGACTCATGTCACATCGAAAGCTACTCCTATAGCGCATTATTGGAAAAATAATTACAATAAGGGCTTTCTGGTTAGAACCTGGGAAAAGATCTGGACAGACATCTATACCTTAATGAAACAAGACCGTTTAAGGAACATCCAATTTAAAATTCTGCATAATTTATATTATACGCCCGCCAAGTTATTTCGAACTAAAAAATTACCCTCAGGTGAATGTGGGGTTTGTGGGTTTGAACTTGCTACCTTACATCACAAACTATGGGCATGTCCCAAAATCATTAAATTCTGGAATTTGGTCAAGCACTGGGTGGCACCATATCTTAATATTGCCCCTTTTTTAATGAGGATACATGCCTGTTGGGTATGTACTCACTGTTCCCTACCTTTTCTCAAAAGGTACAAATAGCGATGGTTGCTCTGGTCACTAAACTGCTAATACTCCGTCATTGGAAAGATGACTGGGAACCCTCATTTTAGGAATGGTGGGCTGAACTGCTCAATGCTTTAAATGCGGAAAGATGCGTAGCCCATTTTTTTTTTATACCAGAGAGAAGTTTCAGAATTGCTGGGGCGACTTCTTGGCATGCCTCAGAAGCAAATTCAGTTATTTACGTAAGCTCAACCTTTTATTTTCTATGTCTGTCTCCCATTGGTATCCTTATAGGAGTCCTCTGGGACAAAGCCTTTTTTGTTGTTTTTAACTGATAATCTTATTTCCCAGGTCAGATAGCGTGCCCTGATATATCCTTTCTTGGCATTTTGGTTTTTCCCTTTCCCTTTTTTGTCCTTTTTCAGTTATGGTATGTTTAATATTCCCTTGGCAATATTTTTTCTGACAGGTCTCTTCTCCCTCCCTCTCTATAATATAGCTTCCTATTCAGTTATTGGGGATGGACTTGTGCCGGTGCTTTTGTTTTTCCCCTCTATAAAGGTATCTCAGAGTTTGGGGTAAGCTATTGTGGTCATTAATTAGTTTGTTACCCCTGGTAGGGGATAGTAAGGTGGCTGCTGCGGGTTGGGTGGGGAGGTGGGTTGGGTTTGTGTTGTCTTATGTATTCCTTTGGATTTTGCGTTTCTATGTATTTTGCTTTTGCTGCATAATTACCAGCTATTTACCACTTATGGCAAGCGCTGGATTTTGTTTATGTTGAAGAAAAATAAAGTTAATTGCAAAAAAAAAAAAAGAAATGCATCTCATGACAGGCTGACTCAGCTGAGGCATGGTGAAAGACACAATAGTTGCTCAGACTGCACATCTTTTTTTGTTCTGTCGAAGAACTGCAGAACCCTCTTAACATCCTGAGAATGAAGGGAATGCTCTCCTTCAATCTGGAGTTAACAAAGTAAGTAGGAAAAGGCAAAACTTGACAAACGGTAACTGAGCCAGTGACATGTTCCCTACTGGCTCAAGATAGACTGAAAACGCATAGAGGAGTGCCTCCACTGCCAAGTATTGCAGACCTGCATATGACAGGTCCAAGAGGCACCCCAGCACCTTACTTGGTGGACAACTGAAAGGGTCCATACGGGACTTTGCACACCAGATGGAGAAGTGTTTCCACTTGGCCACGTAAGCCCTCCTGGTGGAAGACCCATGAGCAGCTAAGAAGATGTCTGCAATGGTCTGGGGAACCTAAACTTGCCCACTTTCATTTTCTCAGGAGCCCAGCATGGAGATGAGGGGAGCACAGGTTAGGATGGGCTAAAGTCCCTGTGTCAGAGGATCCGCTCGTAGAGGAAGTCGCCTTGGGGAAACATCTGACAGACTGTTGAACAATGCAAATCATATCTGTCAAGACCAGTCTGGGACAATGAGAACCATTCTGTCCCCCTGTGCCTAGAACTTGAGCAGTACCTCTGAGCTAAAGGAAGAGAAGGGAAGTGTACAGGAAGCATCTTGTCTACTGCAGTGAATACATCCTGCTGAAAAAATACCAGGGTCTGGATTTCCAAAGCAGGATGGAGACAGTTTGCGTTGAGAAGAGATGCAAAAAAAGGACTGGGTCCAAACTGTCCCACTCGTCGAATAGCAGCTGCACGAAGCCTGAACTGCAGAGAGGATAGGAGGACGCCCCACCCTGCTTGCTGATGTAATACAGCTTTGTCGTCTGTCCAAAGTAGGATCACTTAGTGACAGAAGGCATCCTTCAGGACTTGGCGTATAAGACAGTTCTCATCTGTAAGATATTTTTTGAAAAGATGAGGGTCCTCCTGGCTCCACAGCTGAGAGTGGAGGTCTTGACAGTGAGCTCCCTATGAGAGATTTTGTCCGAGGCTCTGTCATTTTGTATGAAAGAAGTCGGCCTGGTGGCGCGGAGGGTTGAGGCGCTGGACGCCACACGTCACGCCATGCCGGCGACCCGGGTTCGGGAGCAAGCTAAGGTGCCAGGGGTCGGCAGGAGAGGGACGGGATTGAGCGCCCGTAGGGCTGCTCTCCTCTCCCAGGGGAGGGTACAGGGGATGTCCGGCACTGCGGCAGCCCCTGGTGGAGATCAGGGGTGCAGCGGAGCGTTGGACTGCACGTTCTCAGCATGGCCTGACGCTGGCAGGGTTGCCGTGTGCCAAGAAGTCGGGGGCATGCACCACGCACAAGGGGAAGGTGGAAGAGGGCACATAAAGGGGAAAAAGACCCCACCTGCCGGATAGATGACGGCTCCTCCAGTGCCACCGCCACACGCCCAATGCTGATTCCCCATCACTGCCCCTTCGATCTCCCCAGAGCTATAGGAACCCCATCCCCAGGGAGTTGTAATGTCCTTGAAGATGATGGGTTACACAGTGGGCGGCAGAGTGGTCAGGCAAGCGGGTAGCCAGACAGAGTTCCGGACACGAGGGAGAGGAAAAGAATCTACAAAAAAAAATTTGGTATGGAGGATTATGGATGCATGGTCGAAGACCACTGCTTGTTGTGGAGGATGATATGGGCCCCCGTATCCGCTCCATCAAAAGGGCCCGCACAGTCATTTTCTGTGATGTAACAAGTCATCTGAAGAGGTCGTTTCTTCTGTCCTCTGGAAAGAAAAAACGATGCCCTGGAAGAATCCAGGAGGGCTCCTAAGAGGAGGAGCTGCTGGGAAGATGAAACTGGCACCTTCCCCAAATCAGAAAACCTCTCCTGGGGAGAACAACTAAGAAGCTGTGGCATCCATTTCCTGCGTCTCCTGCCCATATGGGCTGACTAGGAGCCAAATGTCCAGGAAGTGAAGACTTGAATGTCAAGGTTTTGGTGAACTCCTCACTGAACTGGTACTTGTTTAACCTTCCAAGGTTGACAAAATGGCGCATGCCGCCCGTTATCTTGGAACCAGAAGCAATGGCAATAGGAAACTGTGTTTCATTTTGCTGTGGAAAAACTTCTACTGCCCAGTTCCATCAAAGGCCCCGTATCTCAGGAACAAGAGAGTGCGACTGAGAGGCGGACAGACTGGGCTGCCATCTGGGTAGAAGGTTTGGGTAAATCTCTGCGAAATTGGGAGTATCCCTTTTCGGACAATCCTGAAGACCCATATACCTGCTGTAATGGACTTCCACTGGTTGTAAATACGAATGAAATGCCCCTCCTACCACCGAGTGGCATCCCCCTCAGACAGCTGAGGTGGGACCTGTGCCGGATCCACAGAGGTTGATACAGGGCACTTCAGGGCCCTGTATCCTCTACTGCGTTCTCTTCAAGGTTGAAGGGTTGGTTCCTGATAAAAGCACCTAGGCCTCTTATCTTAAAAGGACTGCCTATTATGAAGATGTCGACAGTTCCCGTCCCTCTGAGAGGCAGCAGGCACTGCCTGTT
This sequence comes from Neoceratodus forsteri, assembly GCA_016271365.2. Taxonomy (NCBI): domain Eukaryota; kingdom Metazoa; phylum Chordata; order Ceratodontiformes; family Ceratodontidae; genus Neoceratodus; species Neoceratodus forsteri. Next base: position 160,018,251 of record CM057454.1, on the reverse strand, counting down.
GTTTAAAAGGCAACCCTATTATTCTGAGTGGCCTCCAGAGTACAACCTGAGGGCCAAACAGATAAGCACCATTCAGGAGACATTAGCCACCTGCTGCCAGCAGCAGCTGCCCTAGAGGCAGAGTCACAGGCATCCAAAAAAGCTTTTAGCTGATTACTGGGCTAACTGCCCCTAGCAATGGAGAATGAGATTCTGGAAGACTCTTGACCATTGAGTTGAGAGTGTTCCACAGGGTGTACTTGTACTTTGGAATGTAGGAACTCAAGATGCAGAAGTCTGCCTTGGTCCACAGATGAAGACTGAAATGTTATAGTTGACCCCATATCCCTGAGGAAAAAACTGGAAACAAAATTTTCCATAACACTGATACAGAAGGCTTGCCTTCCAGTCCATAAAATGATTCATCCACTGCGTCTTCGACAAAGCAGAACAGGGAGAGACTCATCCAGATACACCTCTACCCCAAAATAACCTCCAAAAGGCAGGTCTAGGCCAGGAACATGGGAGACGCTGGCACCTGGATTGGCGTCGAAGAGTTCAGCACCATTGGCAGTGGCGGCACCACAGCACCACACCTGGCGCTGGCACCGCTACCACATGCAGTGCCAGTACCGCTACTGCACCTAGACCTGAAGGGGGGGGGTACCTGTGCCAGCCCCTGCAGGGAAAAGGAGAGGGGGTAGGCACAAGGAGTCAATGTCAATGGCACTGGCATCAGAGAAGGCACCGCGCACATCCTGGCCCGACCGACCCAGCCGCGGTCCAGCAGCTCTGAGGCCCGAAGGCCCCAGAACCGGGTCCACTGGCCAGGTCAACTGGGCAGACGCCATATCCCCTGCTCTAAAAGAGCAGTACAGAGGTAAAACTGCTCACCGGAGCCCCATCGAGGGCAGAGATGGGAACCAGTGTCGAAGATCATGGCCATTAAGAGCGGAGCCACAGAGGAACTCACCGGAGTCAATTCAGGCCTACCGCTCTCCACCACTGATAATCCACGTGCAGGCGTACCAGAGGGAGACCTCGAGTGGTACCAATTCTTCTTCCACTGACAGGAGAAAGAAGAGCTTGAGGTCAAGCAGAGCAGTGTTCCCGATCGAGGTCAGGACCACTTCTTTTTGTGCTTCGGGTGGTCGGACTGTCCCCCGAGCACCAGACTCACCGTGGTCGAACCCCCCCTTCGCAAAGGGCGGCGGACCAGACACAGCCCCACCACCATCACAGCTTTCAAACAAAGTCTCCCTACCATCACCGCTCCTGTCTAAGGTTGACTCCATTGATGGCAGGCTCAGAACCAGAAAACAACAAAAAAAAAAAACAAAGTACGATTATGTAAGAACTTACCGTAACAGTATATCTTCAAGAGAGGCTCTTGCAGTAGGTAATTACATATAGGACTGAAGCCGGCGGGTGTCAGGACCCCGCAGGAATATTTCAGCTAGCAGTCTCAGGCGGGGACCGCCCCATGACAATAGGTGATCACGCCAGATGACGCCAGTATAAAGAGGCGTCCCCACACCTGTCTTCCAGTTCTTTCCCGCCAAAGGCCAAAAGGCAAGACGAGAGAGAAGTGGATATTTCCCTCCCTGGAAAAGGAGCTGAAAAAGCTAAGGGGGATGGAGGGCGGGAAGGCATTACCTACTGCAAGATCCTCTTTCCAAGATCTACTGTTACGGTAAGTTCTTACGTAACTGTACTATCTTATTTCGAGAGGGCTCTTGCAGTAGGTAATTACATATAGGACTGAGTCCCAAGCAGTCTGGAACAAGGAGAAGTACACGGGAGGAGGAAAACTACACAACCATAGAACCTCTGGCTGTAAGGGTCTCAAGAAAGGAGACCTCGCAGAACAGCCAGCCCGAAGCATGCTCTACGGCGAGAGGCAACGTCCAAACTGTAGTGTTTCGTAAAGGTATGGACAGAAGTCCAAGTGGCAGCTGCACAAATATCAGCTGCTGACACATTCTTGTAAAGCAGCAGAGGCAGCGACACCTCTAATGGAGTGGCCTCTGACTTGACCCGGCAGGGTCTTGTGATACTTGTAAAAGAAAGTGATGCAATGAGCCAGCCATGTAGATAGGCATTGCTTGGTAACAGCATTGCCCTCACTTCTGTGAGCGAAAGAGACAAAAAGCTGATCAGACTTCCTGAGATCCTTCGTCCTAATGGTGTAGTATCTCAGTATTCTATGAACATCCAAAGTATGCAAGAGGTACTGCCCCCTGATTGGAGTGTTGCATAAAGACAGCCGGTAGCTCAATGGATTGATTCAGTGTAGATTCTGCTACCAACTTAGGGAGGAACTTAGGGTTGGTACACAGAGCCACACGTTCCTTGCGAAAAATCAAAAATTGGATTTTGTACATCAAGGCCTGAAGCTCGGAAATACATTGAGCTGAAGTAATGGTCACTAGGAAGAGAGTCTTCCAGGAGAAGAACTTCAAGTCTGCTGATGCTGCCAGTTCAAAAGGAGGCAGGCTAAGTTTCTCAAGAATAAAATTCAGATCCCAAGGAGCGGCAGGAACGCGAATAGGGGTCTCAAATGGAGAACCCCGCTAAGAAAAGTCTTACAGACTTCCAGCTGCGCTAAAGTTCTGTCCCCAAAGGGAACATGGTAAGCGGAAATAGCCACCATGTGAACTTTCAGAGAGGAATGGCCGAGACCCAGGTCAAAGATGACGTATATAGTCCAGAATTCTCCCGACAGGGCACGAGAATGGCTCAAAATCCTTGGAAGAGGCCCAAATCGAGAACCGTTTCCATTTCATGGCATAGTTAGATCTAGTGGAAGGCTTTCTGGCCTCCACCAGAATCTCAGCCACAAGCGGGGAGACCCCGAATCGGGCTTGAGCTACGTCTGCAGGAGCCACGCATGCAACTGAAGGGACTTGAGACCTGGATGAATCAGGGTCCCCTGATCCTGGGTCAACAAAAGTTGTGACAGTGGAAGAGGAGGTTCCTCTGAATACTGTTGCAGAAGAGAGAACCAAACTTGCCTGAGCCAGAAAGGAGCGATTAGGATCATGCGAGCTCCTTCTGAGCTGAGTCTGTGTAAGATCCTCGGAATCAGGGGGAAGACAGACGAATCTGTCCTTCCAGTCTGGAGACAGAGAGTCTCTCAAAAAAATGCCTCACCCTGGATCGAGCGAGCAGAAGGCAGGAAGTTTTGCATTGTGAGGCGACGTGAACAGGTCTACCTGAGGTGCTCCCCAGCGCAGGAAGAGATCGTCTACTACCCCCTGATCCAGTTCCAATTCATGAGCCTTTGCTGATGACTGGCTGAGGTGGTCTGCCAGCGTATTTTCGAAGCCCAGAACATGAACCACAGTCAGGTGAAGGCTGTGTTGCACAGCCCAATCCCAAACTCTCATTGCCTCCCTGCATAGAGAGAAGGAACACATTCCTCCCTGCTTGTTGATGTACCAGACTACATAACATGTTGTCCATCTGGACAGCCAGATGACCGAGAAGCACATATAAGTTTAGAGCTTGGAGAGCATAGAGAACGGCCCTGAGCTCGAGCACGTTTATATGAAGAGTCTGTTCGAGCCTGGATCAGGAGCCCTGGGTCCTGTGAGACCCTAGATGGGCTCCCCAACCCTGTCCCGAGGCATCTGTGGTCAAAGTTTGGGAGGGAGGTTTGAGGCAGAAGGGAACTCCGTGGCAAAGGTTCTCTTGCACCATCCACCACTGCAAGTCCCAAACCATGGGGCTGGAAACCAGGACTTCTTGGTCTAGGTCATCCAACATCTGGGCACACTGAGAGATCCTCATGTGGAGCTGAGCACCAGGGACTGTCAGAATAGCAGCCGCCATGAGCCCGAGGCGGTGAAGGACTGATCTGGCACTGACCCGCCTGCAACCGGACAACAGGCTTGTGAGAACCTGGAGGGTGTCCACCCTGTCCGGTGGCAGAAAGGCCATGCCAGTGGTCGTGTCCAGGATCGCCCCGATGAACTGGAGCCTCTGAGAGGGGACCAGATGGGACCTGGCCTGGTTGATGGTGATACCCAGGCTGATAAAAACATGCAAGGTAAGGGAAAGAGAGTGCAGGAGATCCTCCCTGGATGGGGCCGCCAGGAGCCAATCGTCCAGGTATGGGAAAACCTGCACTCCCTGGGTACGCAGGTGGGCCGCTACCATGGAAAAGCATTTGGTGAACACTCGGGGCACCGAGGAAAGACCAAATGGGAGGGCCTTGAACTGGCAGTGGTCTCCCTGGAACAAAAACTGATGGAATTTGCTGTGGGAAGAGCGTATAGGGATATGCAGGTAGGCATCCTGCATGTCCAGTGCGCACAGCCACAGTCCCTGCCAAAGTAAGGGCAGAAGGCTCTGCAGGGAGAGCATTCTGAACTGTTTGTACTCCACAAACATGTTCAGGGAGCTGAGGTCTAAAATAGGCCACACGACTCCCAATTTCTTTGGAACCAGGAAGAAATCGGAGTAGTAGCCTGTCCCCCGAAGGTGGGTTGGGACAGGCTCTAGCACCGCTTTCAGAGGAAGGGAGGATATTTCTTCCCGAACCAGAGGAAGATGTTCCAGGGAGTAGGACGACCGGGGGGAGGGGGTGGTTTTCTGGGTGGATTCTGTAGAAACTCGATTGAGTGTCCTGCTGCTATCAGTTGGAGCACCCAAGCATCTGAAGTTATCCTCTCCCAACCCGGTAGATGGAAGGAGAACCTCCCTCCTACTGATTCCTCTGGCAGGACCAGAGGCTGTGGGGCAGGAGAGCAGTCAGGAGGTGTGGGGCAATGCTGCGGCTGAAGTCCCCGGCTTTTTGGGCGGGGAGCTTGGCAGCCAGAGGGGCCCGACGTTTGTTGGCCCGCTTGCCCTGAGGTTTCGCTTTGGGCAGAGAACGTCTGGGAAAAGGGCGGCGCTATCCCTGAGGGGGCCTATACATAGAGTCAACAGACTTAAGTGCAGTGCCCTTCTCTTGCAGGTCGGTGATGATGTCCTTGACATCCCACCGAACAGCATAGAACCCCTGAAGGGTGTGTCCTGAATAGCAGACTGCACTTCAGGGACCAAACCTGACCCCCGGAGCCAGGTATGACACTGAAGACCTACAGTGAAATTCAAGCTCTGTCCGGCAGCGTCCACTGCATCGTATGTGGCACGGAGCATGTGCAGACTGGCTGAACGAGCAGATCGGACTAGATCAGCCGCTTCCTGCTTTGTCTGAAACTCAGGAAGAGAGTCCAACTTGGTTTCCACCTCACTCAGGATAGCCTTCTGGTAGTCCCCCATATGTGCGACATAATTCAGGGCCCTTATCCCAAACTGGAAGAAGCATTCACCTTCTTCCTGTACTGGTCCAAAAGGTGGGATTCCTTGTCTGGTGGAGAGGACCTGAGATGCTTTGGGTTCGCCGACCTGCCATGAGCAGTGCTAATCATGACAGAGTCAGCCTTGGGGTGTGTATTCAAAGAATGCACACCCTCCAGAGCCTGGTATAGCCTATCCTCCTTCCTTGGAAGGAGGGCTAACACCGACGGAGGCTTCCAAATAGTGAAACGAGGTCTGCGTGAGGCTCGATCCAGGTGGAATCAATGTCGGAGCAGTTTCGAGCAGATCCAAATGGGCAGCGAGTTTCTTCGGCTGTGGCTATGGCTCCAGAGATTGCCACTGGTGGGCCTCCTGGATCTTTCTCAGCATCTCCAGAAAAGAAGGATCTTCCGGAGGTGAGTTCAGAGGAGTCCTTGGCCTGGGTAGGTCTGGAGTGTGTGGCTCGTCAGGATCGGAGCACCCATCGGAATCGGATTCCAAGGTCTCCAAAGAGGAAGATGAAGACCCCTCCAGGTGCAGGGGAGGAACAGACCCCTTGGGCAACCCTTGCGGAAGCGTGTCCTCCCCAGCCCTGGCACCAGAGGGCTCACCCCTGGTGTCGGGTAAGGCGAAGGGAGTCTCTCGCCTCTGGCAACAGGTATCCGGAACAGAGTCCGGCGTCGGCACGTGGCTCACCACCTCCCTAGTAAGCCGAGCCTTGGCCTCCGCCCATCAGGAAGCCAGAGTCTCCTTCAGATCCACCGGCGGCTGGGAGGATGGTGGAGGAGAAGGGGAATACGGATATTGAGGAAATCCATAGTGCGAGTATCCATAGCCAGACGGCGGGAAGCCCGGCGTCAGGTACTGAGGCACCGGGTACTGCGGCACAGGATATTGCGGTCCCGGGTAGTACGGCATCAGATAAGACGGGGTCGGATACCCAGAAACCAGGGGCTCTGATGGAGCAGAAGGAACTGGGAGAGGCCCAGCAGGTGGGCCAGGAACAGGTGGCCCGGTGGGCGTTGGGACGGCGGCCAGTAAGGGGATGTCGCACATCATCAGATAGGCCGGCGTCTGAGGGTCCATCATCAGGTCATCCAGCCCAGCAGGAGGGAGACCTGACAGGAGCATACCGGTGTCCTCTGCGTTGCCCGGGGAAGGAGAGCTAAAACCCCCGGGGTCCAACAGGGGAGACACTGGGACCTCAGTCAGCAGCAGAGAGCCGAGGACGGCAGATAGGTCAATCAGGTCTGGCATCTGCTCTAACGCCGTGAGTCCATCGGAGTGGCTGACGTCCGCCTTACCGGCGTGGTCCGTGTGGGCAGAGGAGCCGGCATCCAACTTATCGGAACCGCCGCCCGATGAAGGCCATGATGGAGGAGCGTTTGGCGGGATGCCAAAGGTCGCGGTGCTGCCCCCGGGAGGGTCGGGCGCCTTAGCGCCTTTGTCCATGCGGGCATCAGTGGCACCGATGTCCAGTTCACCGGACCCGCTCAACCCGGAAGGCCGCACGGTGGTAGTCTTCCTGGAAGTGGCTGCCTCCTTTATCCCAGAGACTCCCAATGGGATCGAGCGCTAGCCCGACGGGACTGAGGCCGCCACCTTGGAAACCTCCAAGACGCCCTTCAAGGAGTGGTCCCCAGGGGGGATGTTACCTTCAACACGGTGACTCCGGCCGGAGTCGCGGTGGCCGCAGAAGTAGAGTCCCGGTCCCAGTGCTTCTCCTTCTTTTTAGTGTGACCTTCAGGGGAAGTTGAGGCCTGCCAAAGCTTTTTCAGCTCCTTCTCCATGGAGGACATCATCATCTTCTTCAAGATATGGGCCTCCAAGGACTGCTGCCTCCATTTGCGGGTGGCGGCGTTAAACTGTTGGCAGTGCTGGCACTTCTCAACGGGGTGTTCCGGGCCTAGACAAAAGAGGCACAGGGAGTGTCTGTCCTTACGCGGGAGCTGGGCACCGCATGAATCGCACCTGTTCTTATGCGAATCGGATGGAGTAGGGGACTTCACATACACGGCAGATATTAAAGATGTTCAAGAAATCGAGAAAAAAAGGTGATAATAAAACCAACGACAGACTGAAGAAGCAGTGAACTTAACCGTGAGGCGCTTTCACAAGCTAACGGAGGGAAAGAACTGGAAGGTGGGTGTGGGGGACTGCCCCTTTATACTGACGTCGTCCGACGCCGGTCACCTGACATGGGAGCGGTCCCCGCCAGAGACTGCTAGCTAGAAATTTTTCCATGGGGTCCTGACGCCTGTCAGCTTCAGTCCTATAAGTAATTACCAACTGCAAGAGCCCTCTCGAAGTAAGATCTACTACTACTACTACTACTTCTACTTCTTTTTCTTCATCATTTTTATTTTTTTTTAAATAAGAAAAGAACACTAAAAATGGTAGGTTAATCGAATACTGAATGGTTATAGGTGCTGTCACACAGATGAAGACTTGACTCTCAACAGGCGAGCAACTTCATCATCGAAGCACACTGGATGGCGGGAGAAAAAGAACTGAGGTTGGTGGAGGATCAATGCCAAGATAGCCTATATGGCACAAGTTGTCTTGTGGCACTGCACATGTGTGGTCTTATCTCGGCACCAACCCTCCAGAAGATTTTTGGCTCCCGTGGGGTCCTAGCACCTCTGGCGTGGTCCCACTAGTGTGAATGAGCGGTGGAGACTTTTAGTACAGGAAGATCTGTAGTCCTGCCATTGATATTTAGTTCACATCCACACTTAGGCAGTCCACTGGGTGTAGCTCAGTTACCGGATGTCTTCAAACTTGGCTCCTGCCATCACGCCTGGTGGTGTCCTCTGGCTCAACTCCTTCGGACATCAGATTTCTGCACACACAGGAAGCAGGGCTCCATGCACCAGTTGTCAGGAGAGGTCGGGTGGGTGGTGTGGATGTGAATGGAATACTAATCCTAGAACTACAGTTACAGGCGAGTAAAAATAGTATACTCACCTGTAAACTTACTTCTAGGAGTAGCATACAGTTCACAACACACTGGAAGTGTTGATTCGTCGGACGTCTTGAAACTATGCTCCTCGTCTCACCACCTGGGTGGTATATTCGCCAACTCCGTCCCATGATATCAGACCTTTGCATGATAGAAGCAAGGATCTGTGTGCCATTTGCCAGGGGAGGCCGGTTGGTTTGTGTGGATGTGAACTGTATACCACTCCTAGAACTACGGTTATAGGTGAGTGACTTATTTTTCTAGGGGCATAGCTACCGTTCACAACTCACACTCTGGCAGACTCCTACCAGTTCTCCAGGAGGAGAGGGCAAGGTGCACACCCCTATTTGGTGAACAGAGATGCGAGAATCAAGGTCCCAAAAGCAGCATCCTGCTTGATGCAGTAGTGGGAAATGAAGGTGTGTGCCAACTTCCAAGTAGCAGCCCTGCAGATTTCCTGGATAGGAATGTTCCTGGAAGAAGCCACCGAGGCAGTGATATGTCTGGTGAAATGAGCCGTTAGCCCTTTGGGAGGCTCCTTACTAGCTAGCCTACAGCAGAGGTAGATGCTGGATGTTATCCACCGGCCAATGGTCCACTTTGCTGCCATCTGCCAGGCGGCGTTTCACTGTATGATATGAACAGCTGGCAAGCTTCACCCCGAACTCCAATTGTGCGTGCCTTATACTGCCAGAACCCTCCATAGGTTCATAGTATGGAGCCTATAATCAATCTCTGAAGAAGGGTTGGTAAACTATAGTGGGAGGCCCATCACTTGATGAAAGCGGAACTCCGATACTACCTTCAGGAAAATCTTCACGAAGGGGCAAAGAATAACCTTGTCTTTGTGGAAGACCAGATAAGGAGACTCCTCTGAGAGAGCCTGGTGCTCACTGATCCTTCTAGCTGACATGATGGCCACCAAGAAGGTCGTCTTCCAGGACAGGTGATTCATCTCGCACCTGTACATAGGCTCAAGTGGTTTGCCCATGAGCACAGTCAGCAAATGAAAATGATGTACCTACCGTAATTATGATCTTTCTGTGTATCTTCACCATTCATCACTGTTGGGCTACTGGCCAGGACCCATGAGCTTTTATTTTTTTTTTTAAAGGTAGGTGGAGTCAACACCATCGAGCGCCCGTTGGAGGCCACACACCATGGCTGCTGGGGTTGGCCGTTAGGCTTGTCGACCCTGCCTGCCAGTTCTGAGTCGCTGGAGAGGTAAGAGGAAGGCAGTGGAGGGTGGGACAAGGAAGTCCAAGGGACAGAAAAAGGAAAAGATATATGAACCAAAAGGAGAAATAACGACCAAGAGGACAGAAAGGGAGAGAGTCGGAAACTAAAGAGATTGGGAGGGGCCCCAATCTCTGGAAAGGAAGAGGGAGGTAGGGAGGGTGAAGAATTTAGGAAGAGAGGGGAGAGGTCAGTACATCCCAGACCATGGTCCGTCTCCAGATCGTATAGGAACTGCCAGGAGTAGCCAAAGGCTTTCTGCCACAATTCAAGGCACAGAATAGCTGGCAAATCCTCCAGATAAGCAGAGCTGGCTATTCTGGAGAAGGACAGGTTACAGAAAATAAACACCCTCTCAAGGAAGATTATTGGTGAAAAAAAGGGGAAGACTTTTTTTTTTTTTTTAAACAAGGAGAAATAGGTTGGACGGGAACAGGGAGGAGGAAAGAAAGGAGGGCAACTGCCAACTCCAACTCCACAGGGGTGGAGCCAAAGCACTAGAGAAGGAGTGCCCCCCCCCCGCTGTCCACTCTCCCCACAACATCATCCCCCTATGTGCCCTAGTTTTACCCCACTCCTAAGAAGGAGAGGGGGAGGATGGGCACAGAGAGGGAAGGGGACCCAGAGACTGAGGCCCCAGGGGGATGGAGGTGGGATTGTGATGAATGGTGAAGATACACAGAAAGATCATAATTACGGTAGGTACGCAATTTTCATATCTTATCTGTGTCAATCTTCACCATTCATCACTGTTGGGTGAGTACCGAGCCCCCCGAAGGGGGTTTCTTTACACCCTAAGGGACAAAGTCCCTTAGCTCTCAGTGGGTGACACACTTAAAAGAGAGAACCTTCAGGGCCTGGAGTGGGGAGAGTGAGATGGGGTATCCCCAGAGGGGGAAGGAAGTTGCCCCGACAAGTGCCGTCTCGCTCTACGGGAGAAGAGATAGGTTCTCTGGTGAGCAGAGTTAATCACCCTACGCCGGGCCAAGGGTGACAACTGGGAAAGACGCAGCCATGCCGTCCGCCTAGTGCAGATCGCTGTCCCTATGACCCTGGTAGCTATCTCGCTGGCATCATAGGATGCCCTCACTTGGTGCCTTGTTAGCTCCAGGCCGCGTGCAGAGAGTGCAATGGCTTGTCTGGTTTGCTGCGTATCAGGCAATGAGGCTAGGAGCTGACCTAGCCTGGACCACAAGAACCTGTTGTAGGCTGCATAGTGAGCCTGATGTGTAGAAATGGAAAGCAATAACCGTACCAAGTAGAAATTCCTCCTATCCCAGAAGTCAAAATCCGAGGAGTCTTGATCTGGGGGCCGGTCACGGAGAAGGGCGCGAAGCCCATCGGGAGTATCCAACTGCGTCAATCCAGACTTGTGGATGAGGCAGGGAACCTGGAGAGTCCAGGGGTGCGCAATACCTCTGGCTGAGATCCCTTGGGGGCAGGAACTCCAGAGAAGGGCCTCTGCCAGGACCGCAACGATGCCTCCCAAAAGGGAGCAGGCCAGGGTGGCACCACAAGGGTAGCCTCGCCAAAATCGCCTAGAAAGGCGTGCGCCAAGTGCTCAGGATTGCCGACAGTAGAAGGAGTGAGGAGCAAGTCCTCCGACATCCTCACGAGGAAGCACTGATACTCAGTGAGATCAGCAGCTGGAGATATGTGGACAGAAGGTTCCTCTCCCCCAAAAGAGGGGGATGAGGAACTGGAGGGCACCGGCTGTTCAGTGGGTGGCTGCACAGGGGGAGGTTGAAAAACCTGGCTGTCTAGCGCCCTAACGTAAGCAGGGAACTGAGCAGCCACCGCTCTGACCTGCTCCCAGGAAAGAGGCCTGCTAGGACCAAGGATGCCTGGGAGCGCAGGAGAATGTGGCAGAGGGATGGGACAGAGCCGAAAAGAGATGTCGGCTGACCGCTGCCAGGGCTAAGGAGCGGACCGTGAGCACCCACAGAAGAAGGTGCCCCGGAAGACCCCACAGCTGACAGCTGAACAACCATTTCGGTACTGCCTTGTCTGCGCCCGGAAGAATGCCCCCTGTGAGGCGACCAGGGCCGTATAGGTCCAGAAGGACGGTCCCCTACCTCAAAAGAATGGGGCTCTCTCAAAGAGACCGAGGAGGAAGTGTGGAGATCCGCACTATGGCTTCTCCCGGAGCCCGGGTGGACCCCCGGAAAATGCCGCCGCGCTGACCCCACGCCCCTCGACCCCTCAGAGTCCGAAAGAGCTCTCCTCGAGAGGGTCAGCCTAGGTAGCTTACATCTCTGAGCAGCACCCAAAGGAGTTACCCAGAGAACAGTACCCTCCCCCCTCCCATAGGTGCACTGATCGGCCACAAAGTTGGGCGATCTAAGCACGCCACAGGTGAGGGTACCACTAATGAGGGGTCAGTGAACCCACCAAGACCAGGTTGCAGAGCTATGGTGGCCTGCACCACTGCCTGCTGGCCAGCACCCCTGACTCCAGTCTCAGTAGCCACCGACCCTACCTCAGAAGGGGGCTGACTCCGGCTTGTCGAAGAGACTATTGGGCTACCCCCCTCAACAGCCAACCCCAAAGGGTCAGACTGTCCATCTGACTCAGAGCTCAACTCCACCTCCGAAGAGGTAGAGGCCGCAGCCCAGTGCCAAACCGTAGGAGGGCGCCCACTGCCATCTTTGTCAAAGGGCACAGGAACCATAGCCGTGTCCGAGCCGATACCAGTGCCCCCCTTGGGCACCGTGAGCGGAATCCACAGAGGTCACGGTTCCAGCCCAAACAGGAGCTCCAGAGTCGGGACTAGCCACAGCGCCATCCGGCTCCATGGAGCAGAGAACAAAGATGGCGCCAACAGCAGTCCCGATGGCTCCATCGGCTGCGAACGGCGCCAAGTGCAGAGGCGGCACTGATGGCAAGATCCAATGGCTCCACTGCGCCGAGTCCAAAGGACACGGCGCCATGCTCAACCTCACACGGACAAAGACGGCGCCGTAGCCGCCCCTACGGCGCCACTAGCAGTGTCGGGGCCGCGAATGGCTCAGACAGAAGCAACAGCGCCACACGACAAGTCAGTGCTGAAGATGGCTCTGTCTGAGCCCACGGCGCCAAGGCCTGCAATGGTGCCGACCGACGGCATCGAGTACGGCGCCAACCCAGGCCTTGAGAACCACGGTCCGACAGCGGGGGAGCCTTCGCCCCCGAACGGGTGATTGCCGTGGCAGCGCCTCCCACCTGCCCCCCCGGGAGGGGCGGGACGGGCCTCCTGCACCACAGAAGAAGCCTCGGCAATGGCTAGACTACTAGTAGCCGAAGCCTCCTCCTCGGTCCATACAGAACCGGAAGGGACCCGGAGAAATGAGAGAGCGTGGTTGCTCGAAGAGGCGCTACCACCCCTAAAGCAAGTCGGCGAAGTCACCACTTCACGCTGTTGTTCGATCACACGGTGGTCCATGGAGAAACAGGCATTGTACGTAATCCATGTCGTGAAGGGGCCAAGACACGCAAGACACCGAAGTTGTGCTGGCTGGTGACGGAATACTTTCAGCCGCACGGGCACCGTCGTGTGGTGGGCCGACCCGTCTTAGAAGATTTCTTGCCCTCTGACAGAGACATGACCTACGGGAAAAAAAACACCAAAAACAGACTCGACGTCGCAGAAATAAAAATAATGGAAAGATCTTACCGGGCGACGTCAAGCATGGCAAAGCAGAACCAGTAGGAACCGACGGACTTCGGCACCGAAAGGGAAATTGGAAATGGCATTGAAGGCTTTCTTGACGAACTAGGCCTCAGCGCAGCAGCTCCACACGAGGTGACCTCTACGGCGGAAGACGAAGAACTGGCAGGCAGGCAGAGTCGACACAGTCCAACGGCCAACCCGCAAGTGCCACGCAGTGTGTCAGCCTCGAGGGCGGCACCGAAGGTGCGTTGACTCCGCCTACCTTAAAAAAAAAAAGCAGCTCCCCCGGGGTCCTGACCTCCGACCTGTAACCCAACAGTGATGAATGGTGAAGACTGACACAGATAAGATCAGCAGTAAGTCCTGTGGTGGTGATTCATGCACCAGAGGGCACAGGTAATCCGGGACCTTGCAGGTTCTGGCTGTGCTCATGAGCAGCGTGGCTCAATTAACAGCACAGTAGTCTCTGGACCAGAAGGATGTGGGTTCTTATCTCACTCTGGGATTGTGCTGGATTGGGCTCACACAATAAAATGCTGGAACCCGAGTGCAGTACTAGGGGGATGCTGTACTGTTGGAGTGTGCCATCCTTCAGAGGAAATGTTAAACTGAGATCCTTTCTACCCATCTCTGGTGCTGTCCTGGTGGCAGATAGAAGTAAAAGAACCCAAGGCACTCTTTGCAAGAGTAGGGGAAGCTCCCAGGTGTCCTGGCCAAATTTTCCCTTCTCATAAAGCCAGTTCATGCAATTGTCCAAGGCTGTGTGTTGGTGTTGATGTGTGAAATGGCAGCCATTACATACTCAGTCACTTCACTACCAGTCTCTCATTGCTTGAAAAGTGCTTTTGGGATACAATGTGTATGAAAAATGTGCTACAGAAGTACTGATTCGTCGACTTCTTTGAAAAGTGCCTGACCAACTTCTCCTGGGCCACCACTGGCCTACCAGTCCATGCTCGGTATGCAGACAGGCTCGTTGCTCACAGTCCCAACTGAGAGAGGAAAGTACAGTTACGTAAGAACTTACTGTAACAGTAGATCTTCGAGAGAGGCTCTTGCAGTAGGTAATTACATATAGGACTGACGCCGGCCGGCGGCAGGACCCCACGGAAAAATTTCTAGCTAGCAGTCCCTGATGGGGACCGCCCCCACGTCAGGTGACCGGCATCAGACGACGTCGGTATAAAGGGGCGGTCCCAGACGCCCGCCTTCTAGTTCTTTCCCGTCACAGGCCCGGAAGGCCTGGACGAGAGAGAAGTGATATTTCCTCAATGGAAAGGAGCCAAAAGCCTAGGGGATGGAGGGTGGAGAGAGTTTATCAGAAGAGCCTCTCTCAAGATATACTGTTACGGTAAGTTCTTATGTAACTGTACTATCTTACTTCGAGAGTGCTCTTGCAGTAGGCAATTACATGTAGGACAGAATCCCAAGCAGTCTGGAACAAATAAAAAGGCACCAGGAGGAGGAACTACTCCAAGAAGTAGCAAACAGCCTTGCAAACCTCAAGATAAGAGGCCTTGCAAGACAGCTAACCTGAAGCCTGCTCTACGGCGAGAGGTAATGTCCAAACTGTAATGTTTAGTAAAGGTATGGACGGAAGTCCAAGTGGCGGCAGCACAGATGTCTGCCGCAGACACGTTCTTGAAACGAGCCACAGAGGCTGCTAACTCCATGAGTGGAATGACCTTTGACTTGACCCGGAAGGGTCTTGTTGTACTTGTCATAACAGAAAGTGATGCAATGGGCCAACCATTTTGATAGGCATTGCTTAGAAACAGCATTGCCTTCTATTTTGTGAGCAAAAGAGACGAACAACTGATCAACCTTTCTGAGATCCTTCGTCCTATCGGTGTAGTATCTCAGAATCCTGTGAACATCCATGGTATGGAGCAAGTATTCTCCTTGGTTGGAGTACTGCGTGAAAAAGGCAAGTAATTCAATAGACTGATTTAAGGTAGATTCCGCTACCACCTTCGGGAGGAACTTAGGATTCATGCGAAGAGCTACTCGTTCTTTGTGAAAAATCAGATAAGGGATTCTGCACATCAGGGCCTGGAGCTCAGAAATCCTGCGAGCAGATGTAACGGCCACCAAGAAGAGCGTCTTCCACGATAAAAACTTCAAGTCTGCGGAAGCCGCAGGCTCAAAGGGAGGAAGGGTAAGTTTCTCGAGGACAAAGTTTAAGTCCCAAGGGGGAGCTGGAGTCCGGACAGTGGGCCTGAGATGAAGGACCCCTCTAAGAAAAGTTTTGGATACCTCCAGTTGGGCAAATGCCTTATCAGTGAAAGGAACATGGTAGGCTGAAATAGCTGCCAGGCTGAAATAGCTGCCATATGGACTTTCAAAGAGGAGTGACTGAGACCCAGGTCGAAAAGATGATGCAGGTAATCAGGCAGAACAGTCACAGGACAGGAAAAAGGCTCCACGTTCCTGGACGCGGCCCAGATGGAAAATCTTTTCCATTTCATGGCGTAGGTGGACCTAGCGGAGGGTTTTCTAGCCTCCACCAGAATCTCAGCCACCTTAGGAGAGACGCCAAAGCGAGATTGGGCTAGGTCTGCAGGAGCCATACATGAAGTTGAAGGGACTTGAGTCCCGGATGGACCAGGGTCCCCTGATCCTGGGTCAGCAATCCTCGAGATAAAGGAAGAGGAAGAGGAGGAACCTCTGAGTATTGTTGTAGAAGAGAGAACCAGATTTGCCTGGGCCAGAAAGGAGTGATCAGAATCATTCTCGCTCCTTCCAAAGCAAGTTTCTGCAACACACGAGGGACCAGAGGAATTGGGGGAAAAGCATAGACGAATCTGTCCTTCCAGTTTAGAGATAGAGCGTCGCTCCAGAAAGCGCCTCGCTCTGGAGCAAGCGAGCAAAAGGTTGGCAGCTTTGCGTTTTGGGAGGAAGAGAACAGGTCTATCTGAGGAGTCCCCCAAATCTGGAAGATGCTTTTTAGAACTTTTCCGTCCAGTTCCCACTCGTGTGGCAGAGCCAACGAACGACTTAGCCTGTCTGCCAGGATATTGTTGACTCCCGGCACATGGATCGCCGTGAGGTGAAGGCTGTGGAGCGTTGCCCATTCCCAAACCCTCATCGCTTCCCTGCACAGCAGGTAGGACTGAGTCCCTCCCTGCTTGTTGATGTACCACACCACGCACATGTTTGTTTGGACAGCTAGGTGGCCAGGAAGGATGTATTGGTGAAGGGCCTGGAGAGCATACAGCACTGCTCGAAGCTCGAGCACGTTGATGTGGAGAACTAACTCCAATTTTGACCATAAGCCCTGGGTTCGGTGAGGACCCAGATAGGCTCCCCAACCCTCGCCTGAAGCGTCCGTGGTCAGAGTCTGATCGGGGGGAGGATGAAAAAAGGGGACCCCCCGGAATAGGTTCTCTCGAACCATCCACCATTGCAAGTCTCTTATCATCGGCGAGGAGATCAGTACCAGATGATCTAGGTTGTCTACCAGTTGATCCCACTGAGAGCGGAGAGTCCACTGAGAGAGTCTCATGTGGAGGAGCGTCCGCGGAACCGTCGGGATGGCCGCCACCATAAGCCCCAGGAGACGGAGCACGGACCTCGCCGGAACCCTCCTGTATCCCAATAGAAGGGAAATCTGGGACAGGAGGGAGGCCCCCCTGTCCGGAGGCAGGAAGGCCCTGCACATTGTCGTATCGAGGATTGCCCCGATGAACTGGAGTCTCTGAGAAGGATCCAGGTGAGACTTGGAATGGTTGATGGTGATACCCAGGCCAGTGAAAACCTGCTGGGTGAGGGAGAGGAAATGCAGGAGTTCCTCCCTGGACGGGGCCGCCAGGAGCCAGTTGTCCCAGTAGGGAAAAACCTGAACTCCCAAAGTACGCAGGTGGGCCGCTACCACCACCAGGCATTTGGTAAAGACTCGGGGAGCTGAGGAAAGACCAAAAGGGAGTGCCCGGAATTGGTAGTGGTCCCCCTGGAACGCAAACCTGAGGTACTTTTGGTGCGAAGGGCGAATGGGGATGTGCAGGTACGCATCCTGCATATCCAGTGCACAAAGCCATAGGCCCAGCCGAAGCAGGGGCCAGAGGGTCTGAAGGGAGAGCATCCTGAACCTCTTGTATTTCACATATAGGTTCAGGGAGCTGAGATCGTGAATGGGTCTGAGATCTCCCGGCTTCTTTGGTACAAGGAAGAAATGGGAATAGTAACCCGTCCCGTGAAGGTGAGAGGGGACGGGTTTCATGGCCTGCTTCGCAAGGAGAGCAGAGATTTCTTCCTTGACCAAAGGAAGATGGTCCCTTGAGTAAGAGGAGTTGAGAGAGGAGTGACGTGGAGGTTTTTGCAAAAATTCTATGGAGTTCCCCCTGCTATGATCTGAAGCACCCATGAATCCGATGTTATCCTCTCCCAGCCCAGAAGGTGGAGGGAGAATCTCCCTCCTACCGGTTCCTCCGGGGTGTCCGGAGGCGGTGGGAGGAAGGAGTCAGGTGGTGTGAGTAGCGCCAGCAGCTGGGGCACCCGCTGCTTTTTGGGCGGCGGGGCCTGGCAGCTGTGGGGGCCCGACGCTTAGTGGCCCGCTTCCCCTGAGGTTTCGCTTGAGGCCGCAGTGTCTGAAGCGGACAGCTTGTGGGGGATGAGGACGGCACACTGAATCAACAGATTTAAGGGCCGCCCCTTCTCCTGAAGTCAGTGATGATGTCCTTGACATCACCACCGAAAAGCACAGAACCCTGGAAAGGTGTTCTTGAATTGCTGACTGCACCTCCGGACCAGACCTGACACACGGAGCCATGCATGACGTCAAGACTTAAGCGAACGCAGAGTTGCCCCGCGGTGTCCACTGCATCATAGTCGCCCTCAGAATATGACGACTGGCCAACGAGCAGAACGACTCAGGTCGGCTAACTCCTGCTTGACTTGGGAATCAGGCAAGGAGTCAATCTTGGATTCCGCCTGGGTAAGGACAGCCTTCTGGTAATCCCCCATATGTGCTACATAATTTAGGGCCCTAATCCCCAGTGTGGAAGAAGCATAGATCTTCCTTCCATACTGATCCAGAAGGCGAGATTCCTTATCCAGGGGAGACGAACTCAAATGTTTCGGGTGTACTGACCGGCCGTGAGTGGCGCTAATCACAACCGAGTCTGCACGGGGGTTGGAGTCTAAAAAGTCTATACCCTCCGGAGCCTGGTATAGCCTGTTAAACTTCTGAGGAAGTGGGGCTAAAGCCGACGGTTATTTCCAAATAGTGGAAACAAGGTGGGTGTGAGGCTTGATCCAGGGTGGCACTAGAGTAGGAGCCGTAAGGAGCAAGTCCAGATGTTCGGCGAGTTTAACCTGCTGAGGGTCTGGCTCTAAGGAACGCCACTGATGGACTTCCTGGATCTTCCTGAGCAACTCCGTGAAGGAAGGATCCTCCGGAGGAGACTTCGGAGGAGTCCTCGCCGGGCTTGATGGAGAGTGGTTTATCGCCTTTCGAACACCCATCGGAGGTATCCGAGGAGTCCGAGAGAGAAGAAGAAGAGGAATTCGGAGCAGAGTAAGACTCCCTGGCTCGTCTAGGGGGAGGAACGGGTTCCTTAGGGGGGATCCCCGGACACGTGTCCTGCCCCTCTCTGATCCCGAGGGCAGAGCCAGGGAATCTGGAGGCGGAGAGGAGTGCGTGCCTGGGCGCACGGGAGCTGGGGGCAACTGCCGCCGAAGACGGCTCTCAACTTACGGTGAGCTGAGCCTTGCTCAGCCCACCAGGAGGCCAGAGTCTCCTGAGATCCACCAGCGCCTAGGGGCGGTGGAAGAGAGGGGAGAAGTTGCATGGATGAACCAGAGGGCTTAGTATCCAGAACCCGCCGCTGCGGAATACCGGAGCTGGGTATTGCAGAGTCGGGTACCGCGGCCGGTGGAGTCGGTGCCGGGTACTGCGGCGCAGGATACTGAGGATCTGGGAAAACCGGCGTCGGATAAGATGGCAGATATCCAGGCACCGGAGGAGCTGCCGGAGCAGATGGCCCAGTCGGGAACTCCACGGGCGGATCGACCATGATAGGCCCGTGGGGTGAAGGGCCCGATGAAAGAGGAATATCCCCCGCCGACGTCAGAGGAGCCGGCATCAGAACCAGCGGTGGCGGGGCCGGTGTCGGAGCCGGCGTCAGGGGAGCCGACGTCAGATCCGGCCCTGTAGGAAGAGGATCAGACGGTGGCCCAGGATCCCGAGCCTCGCCCGGGGACGGAGGGAAAAAATTCCCGGGGTCAGGCAGGGGGGACTCGGGCTCCCCGGACGGCAGCAAAGGCTGCAGGGAACCTGGGACGACAGACGGAGCAGGGTCTGCCGTAGGCTCAGAGGCCCGGCGTACGTCGGAGGAGCCGACATGTGACTTAGGGGCCGAGTCCCGGCAGACGCCAGAGGAGCCGGCGTCCAACTTTGGGAGTCCCTCGTCAGAGGCGGGCCGAGGATGAGAAGAGGCCCGGTCCGAGGGGGACGCTGCAGTGCGCCGCCCCGAAGGGTCGGGCGTCTTAGCGGCCTTGTCCTGGCGGACGTCGGAGGAGCCGATGTCTGGCTTATGGGAGGCGCCCACACCAGTAGGCCACAAGTCTGCAGCGGTACTGGGGGCTGAGGCCTCCTTTTGCCCGGAGGCACCCGGCGGGATCGAACGCGAACCCGACGGGCGGGCAGACGCCTTCTCCAAAGCCTTGGAGGCTGCCGTCGGGCGATCCCACGGAGGGGACGTTGCCTTGGCCACGGCTCCGGCCGGAGTCGCGGAGGAGGCCTTCTCCCGGTGCCTTTCTTTGTCCCGCTTCTTATGTCCTTCAGGGGAGGTCGACGCCTGCCGAAGCTTCTTCAACTCCTTCTCCATCGCGGACATCTTCTTCTTGAGGAGATGGGCTTCGAGAGACTGCTGGCGTCGTCAGCAGGTGGCCGCGTAGAAATGAAGGCAGTGCGGACACTTGTCGACCGCGTGGTCGGGGCCTAAACAGAAAAGGCAGAGGGAGTGACCATCTTTGTGAGGCAGTTGGGCGCCGCATGAGTCCCACTTATTTTTTGAAGGGGACAACATAAACCGACGTTAACCTGATGAAGAAAATACAAAATACTGATACTTTTTCGGAAAAACCGATGAAGCAACAGGACTGAGCGTTATGAACTTCACTGCAAGGCACTGCACGAGCTGACGGCGGGAAAGAACTGGAAGGCGGGCGTCTGGGACTGCCCCTTTATACCGACGTCGTCTGACGCCAGTCACCTGACGTGGGGGGTGGTCCCCGCCAGGGACTGCTAGCTAGAAATTTTTCCGTGGGGTCCTGCCGCCGGCCGGTGTCAGTCCTATATGTAATTACCTACTGCAAGAGCCCTCTCGAAGTAAGATCCAGAGTTATTTCAAGATGCTTGCCACAGGACAGGCAACGGGATCAAGTTGCTTGTCCAAGCCTCCACAACGTGAAGCACTATTTCTGACAGACCCAAGGCCTGGAACTTAGCCACTCAGGAACCAGCCCGTGAGGTGCAGGGACTAAAGGTCTGGGTGCAGGACCTTCTCCTGTTGTCTGGTTAGCAGATCTGGAAGAGGACGCTGCCATGGAGGTCTGCTGCTAAGACTGAGAAGGTCAGAGTACCAGATCTGCCTCGGCCAGTCTGAAGCTTTCAGAATCATTACACCTTGTCCTTCCGGAACTTGACCACCACTTTGTGGATCAAAGGGAAGGCAAACATGAGGCCTGGGGTCCAGGGCCTTGCAAAGGCATCCCACAAAAATGTCTCACAAAGGCATCCCACAAAAATGTCCCACCTGGGGGGGGGGGGGGGGGCAGGCACAAAACAGCCTAAGTTTGGCATTCTCCCAGGAGACAAACAGATCCACCAGTGGAGTGCCTCACTGGGAGAACAGGTGGTTCACCACTTCCTGATTCAGGGACCACTCATGCGACATCTCTCCTACCCAGTTGAAAGCATCCACCGGCTGACAGTTCTCTCCTGCTACATGATCACCAGGAGATCTGCATCCATGCTGCGCACAAGGGTCCAGGTGTGAAAGGCCTCCTGATACAACGGAAGGGAGTGTGTTCCATCCTGCATGTTCATGCAGAAAATGGTCAAGGTGTTGTCTGTCTGGACCTGCATAACCTGCCCCCTCACTAGAGGAGTGAATTCAGTCAGTGCAAGCTGTGCTGCACAGAGCTCCAACAGGTTTTTGTGGTGCTGGGACTCCTGGGGTGACCAGAACCCATGAGCTTTGTCGTCTCCTAGGGGTGCTGCTGACCCCACCAGAGACCCGTCCATCATGTGCGTGACTGTCACCTCTGGGCAGACAAATGGGACTCTTTCCTCCAGATGACCTGGGACCAGCCACCACTGGATGGTGTCTCACATCGGCTAGGTCATTGTGACCGGCAGGTCCAACTGTCCTTGACACTAGGACCACTGATGGCCCACCTGCAACTGCAGATGCCAGTGGGCCTAATGGATCGTGCTGGTGCAGGATGCCATCTACCCAGCAGCCGCAGGAAATCCCAGGCAGCGTGCAAGAGCCCAACCCAAAATCATTAGGCAAATGAGGTAAGATACAGTGCCCAGTCCATGGGGAGTGGGCCTTGGTCTGCAGGGAGTCTAATTCTGCCCCAAATAACTTGATCACCTGCAAGGGTACCACTTTGAACTTGTCCACGTCAACCAGCAGGCCCAAGTCTCAGCAGGTCTGGGAAGCCAGATCTCTGGATCTCTCAACGATCTCTTTGGATGGCCTGGTCAGTCATCCAGGTAGGGATACACCCTGACGCCTTGACGCCGCGAGAAGGTTGACTCCACTGCAATGCACTTGAAGACCCTGGATGCCGAGGAGAAACTGAAGCGCATGTTCAGGAACTGGTACATAACCACTTCCGCTGGGAAAGTGGAACTGGAGGTACCGGTGGTGGGATGGACAGACTGGGATGTGGAAAAATGCATTCCGAGGTTCAAGGAGCAAAACCACAAGTTATGTTTCAGAGATAGAATGACCTGATTTAGGGTGACCATTTGGAGCTTGCATTTATGCATGAAGTGGTTCATATCATGGAGATCTAGTATGGGGCACCAGCTTTCTCATCCATTCTGGAACCAGGAGGAAGTACCTGGACAAATATCCCTGACCAGCCAGGGCGTATGGGACATGGACTATGGTTCCTTTTGCTAGGAGCTAAGTGATGTCCTCCCAGAGGGTGGAGAGCATGTCCTGCGGCACCTTTGAACTCCCGAGAAGTGTGGAGTCAGTAAGGCGGGAAAGCCTCAAAGTCCAGAGGCAGCCCTCTGCCTACCACTTCTAGCACCAACGTGTCCGTTGTGACAGTGGAACAACATGGCAAGCAGTGACTTAATCGGCCCGATGGGGAGCACAGACAGGGACAAGAGACAGGATGGGTGGAGGGATGTCCCTCCCCAACTCATCACTGTGTAGCTTTTGCGGGGGAACAGGACCCTGTGGCTGAAGGAGCACCATCATCCCTACAGCCACCTCTCTCAAGTCCCTGGCCACCACTCTTGGGTTTCAAGTGCCAGGCCTGGCACTGCCCCCTGCTGGTGCTGCTGCCAAGGCTGAAAGGGTCTATATGAAAAGTCTTTTTCTGGTCTTTCTGGGATGATGCCACAGAGTCAAGGGGTGGCACTGGACTTCTTGATGTGGGTGAGTTATCCCTCCACCCCATGGCCAAAGATGTCGGTGCCCAGAAAAGGCACATCAGCCAGCTTATGCTGGTGGCCATACAGGTGGACAGATACAGGCCCTGCAATGCATGGAGATGGCCGCTGCCACTGCATTGTCACAGGAGTTGCCCATGTCCAAGGCCATCTGGAGTTGGTGTTTATCCAGTGACTGACCTTGGTCTTGAATTATCCTCACTGACAACTGCTGGTCAGCACGGAGGTAAAGGAAGAGTTCATCAAACTCCTAACAGGGAGTGACCAGAGTTGGCCATCATAGTTTCATAGTTGTCACAAAGCATATACAGACTTTCATCCTTGACTGCTTGCAAGAGTTTATTTAATCATCAAGTGAACAAATTAATAAACTAAAAACTTGGTTCTACTCTAATCATCCAATCTTACTTTAAAAATCATGACGGAGTAACCCACCTGACGGACACCCAAGGACATCACAGCATACACCTTTTTAGTGGTGTAGCCAATCTTTCTGAACTCCTTGTCCGGGTCCCTTTGGCCCCCCAGTTTGTGGAAGGCGGAGCCGGAAACCAGCAATTTGGCTGAATGATAGTCTGGGAACCCAGAAAGGGACCCAGTAGAGACCACGTATTTACAGACCATATAGGTGGAGGGTGCTGTGCAAGATGCTGAACGCTGCCAAAGCTCCAAGCTCACTTCCAGAAATGCCTCAGCCATGGGAAAGGTAACCACCGGGGATTTGTCCCTGTCCAAAATGTCCATAAAAGGGTACTTGACCATTTCCAGACTGGCGCTAAAGGAACATACATGGACTCCAAAATTACTTGGATAAGAGCCCCGGAAGGCACCCACCCCTGGTTGATGGTCAGCTCCTCAACTGATTCCCAGTCAAGGATGCGAGTCCCAAAGGAGGGCATGGATGAAAGATCAGAGTTGTCTGAAGACTCCTCATAAATGACGTTCGACTAAAAAATAAAATAAATAAATAAAAAATAAATGACCATCGACTGTTTGTCATTGTGGATCACCAGAGTATCCTCAGCTTGGTGATCTCCACTGACAACCAGCCTGGCAAACCAGCTGCCAATGGGCCTCCTTGGTCAGGGCACCCACCTTTGGCTACAGTGGTGACTGCTCCACTCTTAAGGATTTGGAAGCAGTTGCTGGAAGCACCTGAGTGGTGTGGACCGATGATGGCATCACTGGCGACTGCCAGATGACCAAAGGGGGTAGAGCACTACCCTGCTCCGCAATGGCCCACTGCTACCAGAGAACTTCTTCAAGCGTCACTGCATCTTATGGTGGTGCCTCTACTAACCTGAGGACAAGGAAGTTGAGGACCGCAGACAGCAATGCCTCTCAGTCGATAGGGAGAGTGCATCAATCAATACCTCAACCAGACAATGTCCTACCACAGAAGTCAAAATCCAGGGAATCTTGATCTGGGGGCCGGTCACGGTGCAGGGTGCGAAGCCCGTCGGGAGTATCCCAGCGGGATGAAGATAGGGAGGCATACCAAACTGCCCTAAGGGAAGCAGGTAAGGCAGTAAGGCAGGCAAAGTCCCAAACTGAGGAAACACTAGCACGAACAGTAAAAGAAGGTGACAAGACTTTCTATAGATACATTAGTGAAAGGAGAAAGTCCAGAGGGGGTATTGCTAAGCTTAATGGAGAAAAGGGAGCATGTGAGGAGGAGGACCCTGTAAAGGCATCTATCCTAAATAGATACTTTTGCTCAGTATTTACTGAAGAGAAGGTAGGGCAGGGCCCACAGCTCAGCATCATGGACACAGGGGAGGAGGTGAGCACTTTCTCACTCACAAGAAAGGTCCTACAAGAGCTTGCTAAGCTCAGGGTGGATAAGGCAATGGGACCTGATGGCATACATCCCAGGGTACTTAAGGAGCTAAAGGAGGAACTAGCAGAGCCATTAGCAGAATTGTTTAGTGAGTCTCTGAGCACAGGAGAGGTCCCAGAAGACTGGGAGAAAGGCTCATGTGATCCCACTCCACAAGAGTGGTAGCAGGAGGAGGCGGGGAACTACAGACCGGTCAGTCTTACCTCAGTAGTGGGCAAGATTATGGAGGCACCTTAAGGAAAGGATAGTGCAACACCTGGAATCCATAGGGCACAGGATCCAAGACAGCATGGGTTTACAAAGGAAGGTCCTGTCAAACTAATCTCATAGATTTCTTTGACTGGGTAACCAGAGTGGTGGACCAAGGGGAGCAGTTGATGTCGCCTACCTTGACTTCAACAAAGCTTTTGACACTGTTCACATAGAAGATTGATAAATAAGCTAGGTAGGCTCGGGTGGGTCAGAAGTTGGTCAACTGGTGGCAAACTGGTTGACGGGCAGAAAACAGAGAGTGGTGGTAAATGGTATACAGTCAGAAGAGATGCAAGTCACAAGTGGGGTACTTCAGGATCAGTCCTGGGGCCAGTCCTATTCAACATCTTCATTAGTGACCTCGCAGATGGACTAGAGGGTAAGGCTTGTCTGTTTGCAGATGACACCAAGATCTGCAACAGAGTAGATGATCCAGATGGGGTGGGCAGAATGAGAAGAGATCTGGATAAACTAGCAGAATGGTCAGAAGAGTGGCAACTGGATTTAATGCAAAGAGGTGCAAAATCATGCACATAGGAAGAGAAACCCTGAAGCCACTTATAGGCTGGGAGGGAGTTGCTAGCAGTCACAAAGGAAGAAAGAGACTTGGGCATCATCATCACTGATGACCTAAAATCATCCAAGCAGACCTCTAAAGCAGTAGGTAAGGCTAGTGGGGTGTTAGGGGTGTATTAGTAGGGTATCACAAGTCGTAGAGGGAGGTAATAATCCTCTGTACAAGACATTGGTTAGGCCCATCTGAGTACTGCGAGGTATTGAGGCCACACCTTCACAAGGACATTAATCAAATTGAGGCAGTCCAGAGAAGGCACCAAAATGGTGCAGGGACTGCATCAGAAATATACAAGGACAGATTAACGGAGCTCAATATGTATACCCTTGAGCAAAGGAGGAGAGGTGATATGATCGAGACATTTAAACACCTTAAGGCATAAACAAGGTGAAAAGAGTCTAACATGTTTAAATATAAGAAAAATAGCAGGACAAGAGGACACAGCATGAGATTAGAGGAGGCCGATTAAGGGGAATGTGAGGAAATTCTTTTTCACAGAAAGGTGGTAGATGCATGGAATGGTTTACCACAAGAAGTGGTGGCTATGAATACAGTGCAGGGCTTCAAACAGGCATGGGATAGGCATAAGGGAGCAATACAAATGACTATGAATAGATAGGTCACTGACAGAGCAAAGGCCGATGGTACATTTATAAGGTAGAAAAAGAAATGGGCAGACTGGATGGGCCTTGCGGTCCTTATCTGCCGTCAACTTCTATGTTTCTATGTTTCTATATCCAATTGAGTCAATCCTGAGCTAGGATGAGGCAGGTTACCTGGAGACTCCGTGGGGGCACAATACCTCCGGCGGAGATCCCTAGGGGCTGGGACTCCGGAAAAGGGTCTCTGACAGAAGCGCATCGACGCCTCCCTAAAGGGAGGAGGGCAGGGGGGCATTACAAGAGTGTCTGCACTGAAATCGCCCAAAAAGGCGTACACCGAATGCTCCAGATTGTGCTGAGTGGGAGGGGTGAAATGCAGGTCCTCCAACATCCTCATGAGAAAATGCTGATACTCAGTGAGATCAGCAGCTGGAGAGATGTGGACAGACTGTTCCTCGCCTCCTGAAGAGGAGGAGGATGAGGAGTCAGAGGACCTCAGAGGTTGGCTGCTCAGGGGGGGAGGTTGAAAAACCTGTCTGTCCATGGCCCTAACATAAGAGGGAAATTGAGCAGCCACAGCTCTGAACTGCTCCCAGGAGAGAGGACCGCTAGGACCAAGGATACCTGGGAGAGCAGGAGAATGTCTGGAAAATGTCAGGGGACTGGCAGTATAGCCTAGAGGTTAGAGGAACGAGGTGTGAACGAGCTTGATACATCCAGCAGACCAGACCTGAGTTTGATTCTAACAACCTCCACTTGCATACTGTGTGACTCTGAGCAAGTCACTTAACCGCCCAGTGCTCCCAGGCCACCCCTGAAAATGGGCATTTGTGCCTAGTGGGCCTTACCCAGTTACCAAAGACTTAAAAAAAAAATGTGGCAGAGGAGAGAGGGCAGAGCCGACAACAGGAATCGGCTGTCCTCCGCCTGGGCTAGAGAGCGCACCTGGAGCCCAAAAGAGAAGAGGTAGCTCCGGAAAACTCTACAGCCAACAGCTGGTCAACCACACTGGAACTGCCTAAGCTGCGCCATGAAGAATCCCCCCCGTGAGGTGACCGGGGCCGTGAGAGTCCAGAAGGATGGTCCCCTACCTCAAAAGAACGGGGCCCTCTCAAGGAAACCAAAAGGGAAGGGTGAGAGTCCGCACTACGACTTCTCCCAGAGCCTGGGTGGGTTCCAGAATAAGGTAGCCGCATGGAGCCCATACCCCTCGACCCCTTGGAATCCGAAAGTACCCTCCTCCTCCTCCTTGAGAGAGAGAGAGAGAGAGACAGCCTATGCAGCTGGCAACCCTGGTCAGTCCCCGAAGGGGCTATCCAGGGAGTAGCACCCTCCCCTCCTGTGGGTGCTCCGATCGGCCCCAAAGTTGGTCGATCCAGGCACACCACTTGAGGGGGTACCACCACTGAGGGGTCAGAAAAACCCTCCTAGTCCAGGCTGCACAGCAATGGTGGCCTGCACCACTGCCTGCTGGTCAGCAACTGACCCTGGTCCTGGAAGCCACTGTCCACTCCTCAGAGGGGGGCTAGTTCCGGCCTGTCGAGGACACTACCAAGATGTCCACATAAGCAGCCAACTCCAAAGAGTCAGACTACTTATCTGACTCAGATTCCTCCTCCGAAGAGGAGGAGATCAAAGTTCTGTGCCAAACAGTGCGCGGACGCCCGCTGCCATCCCGACTGAAAAGGGCACCAGATCCAGAGACTGCACCAGAGTTGGCGCCGACATCCCCAGCCGCACCACAAATGGGGCGGGGAGAAGACATGGCTCCAACGAAGGCAGTAGCCTTGGAGCCGGAGCCTGTCACGGCGCCATTCCGACCCACAGCGCCACAAGTGGCGCTGAGGCCATAGACGGAGCAGATGACAGCTCCGACTGTGATCTCAGTGCCACGAATGGCAACAAGGTCGGAAATACCCACGGTGCTCTCCCAAACCACAGCGCCGAGGCCAGAGACTGTGCTGACAATGGCCCCGACCGCGCTCTCGGCGCCAAGATCCAAAACCTCCATGGAGCCGTGTCCTTGCTCGGAGCCGTGGATGGTGCCGGGGTGAGAGACAGTCAAGGATGGCGCTGCAGAGCATCCCATGGTGCAGTGAGCACCATCGCGCCACGAAAGGAGCCAGCGGCAGCAACGGCACGAGTGATGGACCGGCACCGACGACAGCGCCATCAAGGCCCACTGCACCATGAACAGCACAGAGGCCCAAGATGGCGTTGAGGACGGCGCTGACAAAGGCCTTCCGAACTGAGGGTACAACACCGGGGGAACCTTCACCCCCGAAGGGGTGATTGCCAAGGCAGTGCCTCCCGCCCGTCCCCCAGGGAGGATAGACTGGGCCTCCTGCACCGCAGAAGGGGCTTCTGCCATGGCTAGGCTACAAGAAATAGAAGCTCCCTCCTCCTCGGTTCATACAGAACTGGGAGGGGACCCAGAGGAAAGGACGAAAGAACGTGGCTTGGCCCGACGAGTGTGTGCCCGTCCCCTGAAAGTCGGCAGAGCTCGTCCAACTTTCTACGCGCATTGTTCAGCATTCTGGGAGCAGATACATTTTAACTATTTATTGGTATAGTGAGTGGAAAGACATGAAATAATTTAAATGCTGAACAGTAAGATGAACAATATGTAGGTTGCCTAAATGAAATAAGAAGGCAGACACTTTACAATTTGTGTGGTTTCTATAAACACACATACTACCAAAAGCCAGAGAGCCAACACAAAGCATCATGGGTATACAAATCAGTGTGGGTGTGGAAGAGGGGAATGCTGGCTAGGAAATGTTTCAACTGGTACTACATTCTGCTTGCCATCTTATTACTCCAGTATCACTTCAAAACACACAAACACACACGATAATAATCTACAAGATTTGCCTAGAAGGCTGCTTCACTAAACTAGATTTGGACTCTGGACTACTTGTGGGACATAGATACACAGACAGTGTCGGCAGATTAGGGCCTATGGCCCACCCAGTCTGCCCATTTGAGCTTGTAAGTTCAGTTTATGTTTTCCTAGAAGCCTGTTGCCCCTTACCCCTGACCTCCAGAATTCCTTTATGTCTTTCCCATGCATTCTTAAATCCTGTGATTGTTTCAGCCCCCACCACTTCCTCTGGCAGGGTGTTCCACTTGTCCACCACCCGTTCTGTGAAGAAATTCTTCCTCATGTTTCCTCTGAATCGTCCTCCCTCCAACTTCATCCCGTGCCCTCTAGTCCTGGAACATCTTTTTCGCTTAAAAATATTGTATTCCTGCACCCTGTTCCTCCCTGTGAGATACTTGTATGTCTCTATCATATCCCCTCTCTCCCTCCTCTCCTTCAGAGAGTACATGTTCAGTTCCTTCAACCTGTCTTCATAGGACTTGTGGTGCAATCCATGCACCATCTTTGTTGCCCTCCTCTGAACCTTTTCTACCCTGTCTATGTCCTTACGTAGGTATGGTCTCCAGAACTGTACACTGTACTCAGGTGGGGCCTCACTAGTGTCTTGAATAAGCGGAATTATGACCTCCCTTTTCCTGCTGGTGATGCCCCTGCCTGCCATCCCAGCATCCTATTTGCTTTACCTGCTGCCTTGTCACACTGTTTCCCTACCTTGAGGGTTGTCAGAGATGATAACCCCAAGATCCCTTTCCTGCTTGGTGTATGCTATATCCTCACCCCCCAACTGATGTATTGTGCCAGGGTTTTTGTGTCCCATATGCATTATCTTGCACTTCTTTGCATTGAATGTGTGCTATACCTGGTTAAACAACTAAATTAAAAAAAAAAAGAATTTCAACTGCCAAACCCCTGACCATTCTTCAAGTTTCTGCAGGTCCCTTTTCATTCTGTCTACACCCTCTGGTGTGGCTACTCTGTTACAGAGCTTTGTGTCATCAGCAAACAGTGAAATTCTGCCTTCTAGGTCCTGTGCAATGTCACTGATGAAGATGTTGAATAGGACCGGTCACAGCACTGATCCCTGTGGTACCCCACTGGTCACTCTTCCCTCTGTGGAGTGACAGCCATTTACCACCACCCTCTGTGTCCTGCCACCCAGCCAGTTACCTACCCACCACACTACTGTCCTGCCCACACCCATATTCCCCAATTTGTAATAGTCTTCCATGTGGCACAGTGTCAAAGGCCTTGCTGAAGTCCAGATAGGCCATGTCCACTGCCCTCCCTGATCCACCTCCCTAGTCACCCAGTCAAAAAATTCAACGAGGTTGGTCTGACATGACCTCCCCCTGGTGAAACCATGCTGCCTGGGGTCCTGTAGTCCATTGACAACCAGATGTTCCACCAATCTCTCCTTCAGTAGTGCTTCCATGATCTTCCCCACTACCAAGGTGAGGCTGACTGTCTGTAGTTCCCTGCTTCCTCTTTGTTCCCACTTTTGTATAAGGGGACTACATCTGCTGTCCTCCAGTCTTTGGGTACCTCCCTTGTTTCCAGTGATCGGCTAAACAGGATAGCCAGAGGTTCAGCCACCACCTCTCTTAGTTCTTAAGGACCACAGGTGCACCCATCTGGCCCCATTGCTTTATCAACTCTTTAATACTTTCAGTTCCTTCAAGACCCTTTCTCGTGTAAAGGGACTTGTGTCCATTTCTGCACCATTCTCACCCTCTTGTACTCCCTTCAGACCCATTACCTTCCTCTTCCTCAGTAAAGACTTAGCAGAAATACCTGTTCAATATGTCAGCTTTACTGTTGTCATCCTCACGTGGCCCCATCCTCCCCTTCAGTCTCACTATCCTCCCTTTGTCTTTCTTTTCTCTTATGTACCTGTAAAAGGTTTTGTCCCTCTACCCACTGATTTTGCAATGTGTTCTTCTGTCTGAGCTTTGGCCCTTACTGACCTCCCTTTGCTTCTCCTGGTACTTCTCCTATCCCTTCTGCCTGAGTCTTTTGTATTGCCTGAATGCAATCTTTTGGCTTTCACTTTTGCTACCTCTTTGGAAAACCATAATGGTCTCCTCTTCCTTTTCCTTTGCTAACCTGCTTAATGCATAATTCTGTTGTTCTTGTAATCCCCATTTTAAATACTGCCCACTGTTCCTCAACCCCTGATTCCTGTCCCATTCCCTTAATGCCTCTTTCAAGTATCTCCCATTTTCCCAAAGTCTGCCCCCTAAAATCCAGGATCGTGTTTTGTGTGGTTTGTTACTGCTCCTTCTGTGATTTCAAACCACAATGACTGGTGGTCACTGTTCCCCAGGTGCTCCCCCTGTTACCCCATCACACTGTCCCTGTTTGTGAGCACAAGGTCCAGTATTGCCTTCTGCCGAGTTGGTTCCATGACCAGTTGCCTGAGGAAGGCACCCTGAAGGAGTCCAGGATAAATCGCTCCTAGTTGATGCTGCTGCTGGGATGCTCCAGTCCACATCTGGAATACTGAAGTCTCCAACCAGTACTACCTCACCCTTGTCTACCATCCTTTGGATGGCTAGCATCAACTCCCTATCTGTTTTCTTCCTCCTGGGCTGGTGGTCTATAGACCCACCTGTGCTGATGGCTGTCCCCATTTTCCTTTCCAGCTTAACCCACAGTATCTCTCCCCATTTTGTTCCTCCTGGATCTCTGTGGCCCTTATGTCATTTTCACATACAATGCCACTCCTCCTCCCTTCCTGCCTGCTCTGTCTCCTCTGAATATGTTTGTAGCCAGATGCAGCCTACAGTAAGTGGTCATCATTACACCAGGTTTCAGTGATGGCCACAATGTCCAGGAATCTGACTGCACCATGACAGCCTCCAGATCTTCCATCTTGTTGCTAAGGCTCCTGGCATTTGCACACATGACTTTCCATAATTTGACCTCCCTAGACTGTTTCGCTGTTCTACTCCAGCCCTTCCTTGGTTGTCCTTTATCCTCGTTCTCTTGCTGTCTGCCCTTCTGCTGAATTTTGCCCTTTCTGCCTATCCACCTCTTGGGCACTAATCTCTATCTTTGCACACTGCTTTTGCAGAGATAGCCGCTCCTCTGGTTCACTGGTTCCACTGCTAGCTGTGGGGGGTGAGCAAGTAGGTACCATCCTTGCTGGCCTGCCACCCCCTTTGCTAGTTTAAATGCTTGTCAATGTAGCATTTAAACTTATCATTGAGTGCTTGGATTCCCCTCCAGGATGGATGCAGGCCGTCGGGCTTGAACAAACCTCCATCCCTCCAGGTGGGTCCCCAGTCACCAATGAATCCAAACCTTCTCACAGCACCAGTTCTTCAACCATGAGTTAAAGTTCCTGGCATGCACTCCTATGCGCTCCTTGCTCTCTCATAGTAGTACTCTGAGAAAGTGACAGAAGTAGCTACTTGCTTGAGACCCCTCCCCAATTTCCTAAACTCTTCCTGAACTTCCTTTGGCTCCTCATTTCCCAGGTCATTAGTACCTAGGTGGATAATGACATCCAGCTCACCCTCCCGTCTTGCCTTCCCAGTGATCCCCAGGATCTTCCTTCCATCCCTCCATGCCGTGACACCTGTGTTTTTTGTCTCTCTTTTACATTTGCCTTGGAACATTTACAAATTAGGAATTTATTACAGACTGATTTTCTTTACCTAAACATCATGGCAGTTTACTTATGGTGTAATCCCATAATGCTGCTATGAGCCGTTTGGTTATATCACTGTTTGAAAAGTATTTTTAGTCTAAAATGTTAAGGGTGACTAATTCTTGTTAAAAGCCTTGAAGTGGGAGTATTACACGGGTCTCTTTAGAACCGAGATTATACTGTTTCACAGGTGGAGACTGCGGACTTTAGGAGATTACTATAGTAAGCTTAGAATCCTTGTTTTTCTATTCTGTTTAAATTTTCCCCGCAACATTCCCAGCTGCACACCTATTCAGGTTTTTCTTTTGTCTTTGGACATTATATAATACAATACATCCTCCACCCATGGTGTACTAAAGGGGAAGGGGCTTGTTTATCACCTTTGTAAGAGAATATTTTTGTACGTTTGTTACAGGGAATATATTTTTGCATTGTTTACTAACATTTTATACTTTTGTATCGACGATGGGTGTCATTGTATAGGAACAGTGTTCAATGACTTTACCCAAATAAGCAAACTGAATAGTCTACTACTTCCGTTGAATACTTTTTGTAAGATTGTCTTACAAACTGCAAACATAAAAAGTAAACAGCAAAACAAACAAAAAACTGCACAAAAGAGTATGCATGACAGCATAAGGTGATGCAAGCATAGCTTGCTGCCTAAGAATTAATGTGGTTCTCCAAATGGGTAGGGGAGGTGGTCAGAGCAAAACAAGCAGCATGCGGGAAATACAAGGGGAAGCAAAATGAGATCAACAAGGAAGGATATCTCAAAATGCTAAGAGAGGTCAATAGGATAGTCAAAAAGGCTAAGGCGGATGTGGAGCTGAGAATTACAGAATGCGTCAAGGAAGAAGGAAAAAGTCTTTTGTTATAGTAAGGAAAAGAGGAAAATGAAGAAGGATAATCAGATTGAGAAGTGATCAGGAAGAGGAACGGATGGAAGAGGACAGCAAAAAAGCAGACATTCTGAATAAATATTTTTGTTAAGTCTTTAAAGTACAGGAAGGTGAGCCATTCCCAGGGGTGGGCTTGGTATCAGAGGACAGGGTGGGACTAACAAAGCTGAAAGTGAATAAACTGCCGTGCCCATATGGTATGCATCCTAGGGTAGTGAGGCAGGCGAGTCAGACTCTGGTGGCATCATTAGCTGATCTATTTAATTGCTCCCTACCAACAGGGATGGTGCCAGCAGACAAGAGGGTGGCCAATGTAGTGCCACTACACGAAAGTGGAGACAGAGAAGATCCTTGTAAATACAGGCCAATCAATCTGACCTCCACAGTAGGGAAGCTGTTGAAGGAGACCATCATAAAGGAGCATTTAGTCTGGGAGGCAAATGGGCTACAGGACAAGCAGCAGCACACATCTGTGGCAGACACACTGTGCCAGACTGACATGATCAACTTTTTTGATTAGGTTATAAAGGAGGTTGATGGGGCCACACAGTAGATGTGCGGACTCTGGACTTCAGTAAGGTCTCTGACGCTGTACCACATAGAAAGTTGTTTGAAAAGCAGAAGGACCTAGGTGTGGGGGAAAACAAACTAGATGAGATAGGGAACTGGTTTGGGTAAACACTCTGGGTGGTACTTAACAGGGAATTCTCTCGCGTCAAGAAGTCTTGAGTGGAGTGCCACAGTGATCGGTCCGGGCACCGGTGTTATTCAATAGTTTCATCTGTGACACCGGGGAGGACATCCAAAGCAAGACTCCTTTCTGTGCAGATGACATAAAGATCTGCAAGAGAGTGGTCACAGAGAAGGGATGAAGGAGCATGAAAAGGGATTTAGGAAAGCTGGAGAGGTGGTCTAAAATATGGTAACACAGAAATACAGACCATGACGGCAGAAAAAGACCAGAGGTTCACCCAGTCGGCCCATATTCCCTATAATCCCTGGAAACTATTGTTCCTCTAGGGTACTAACTCTCCTGTCCTATCCCCGTTCTCCTCCCTGCTCTGTCACACAGACCACCACTATTTCCTTCATTCTATCCCATGCCTGCTTGAATCCCCTGACTGTGTTTGCACCCACCACCTCAGTTAGCAGATTGTTCCAAGGTTCCACCACCCTTTCTATAAAGAAGTACTTCCTCGCGTCCCTCGTGAACCTCCCTCCTGTTAACTTCCACTCATGACCATGCGACCTCAAGTTGGTATTCAGTGTAAATAATTCCCCCCGTTTACCTTGTTAATTTCTTTAACATAGAAACACAGAAGTTGACAGCAGATAAGGCCCATCTAGTCTGGCCATTTCTTTTTCTACCTTATGAATGTGCCATAGGCGTTTACTCTGTCAATGGCCTATCTATTCATACTCATCTGTATTGCTCCCTAATGCCTATCCCATGCCTGTTTGAAGCCCTGCACTGTATTCATATCCGCCACTTCCTGAGGTAGGTCTTTCCATGCATCCACCACCCTTTCTGTGAAAAAGAACTTCCTCACATTACCCCTTAATCGGCCTCCCTCTAATCTCATGCTGTGTCTTTTTGTCCTGCTATTTTTCTTATATTGAAACATGTTAGACTCTTTCACCTTGTTAATGCCCTTAAGGTGTTTGAATGTTTCAATCATATCACCTCTCTCCATCTTTTGCTCTAGGGTATACATATTGAGCTCCGTTAATCTGTCCTCATATGTTTTCTGATGCAGTACCTGCACCATTTTGGTTGCCCTTCTCTGGAGTGCCTCCATTTTGTTGATGTCCTTTTGAAAGTGTGGCCTCCAGTACTGCACGCAGTACTCCAGATGGGGCCTAACCAGTGTCTTGGAAAGAGGGACTATTACCTCCCTCTTACGACTTGTGATACCCCTACTAATACACCCCAACATCCCCTAGCCTTGCCTAATGCTTTAGTGGTCTGCTTGGATGATTTCAGGTCATCTGTGATGATGATGATGCCCAAGTCTCTTTCTTCCCTTGAGACTGCCAACAACTCCCCTCCCAACCTACAGGTGGCTTCAGAGTTTGTCTTCCCTATGTGCATGATCTTGCACTTCTTTGCGTTAAACCCCATTTGCCACTCTTCCGACCATTTTGCCAGTTTAGCCAGATCTCTTCTCATTCTGCCCACCCCATCTGGATCATCTACTCTGCTGCAGATCTTGGTGTCATCTGCAAACAGACAAACCTTACCCTCCAGTCCATCTGCAATGTCACTGATGAAGATACTTAAGAGGACTGGCCCCAGGAGTGATCCCTGAGGTACCCCACTTGTGACTTGCATTTCTTCTGACTGAATACCGTTTACCACCACTCACTCTCTGCCTGCTAATCAGTTTGCCACCCAGTTGACCAACCTCTGACTCACCCCGAGCCTAGCCAGCGTATTAATCAATCTTCTATGTGGAAAAGTATCAAAAGCTTTGCTGAAGTCAAGGTCGGCAACATCAACTGCACCCCCTTGGTTCACCACTCTGGTTACCCAGTCAGGACCTTCCTGTTGTAAACCCATGCTGTCTTGGATCCAGTGCTCCTATGGATTCCAGGTGTTGCACTACCCTTTCCTTAAGAAGTGCCTCCATAATTTTGCCCACTACTGAGCTAAGACTGACTGGAACTTAAACGTCTATATCATATCTCCCCTCTCCCTTCTGGTTTCCAGTGAATACATATTTAGTGCCTTGAGGTGCTCCCCATAGGATCTGCCCTGCTAGCCCTGAATCACTTTTGTTACTCTGCTCTGCACTGTTTCCAACAGTATCCCATGAATAGAGCGAGTCAATTTTAGCAATTCAATTTCAACTACGTAAAAATAGTGAATGTCATGTCGGCTACATTCTCTTTATAGCGCCTGCCAAGTTCAGCACTTTCATTGCATAGGGAGTAGTTATTTTGCAGAGTGAAAGGGCTTTATTCGTCTGGCTAGTTCCAAGCTGGCTGTCTGGTGTAGTGGGTACAGTGATTGCCCCCATGGCTTGCGGACACAGGTTCGGGACTGGCTGTAGGGATGAGTTTTTTTTGTGTGTGTTTTTTTAAGTATGTTCTGGCTGCCTGCCCTCCTGCCCTCCCCCTCACCTCCCCAGCTGCTCCCCCCGTAAAGTTCTCCCCCTCCTGCTGTGTTCCCCAGTGCAGAAGCCCCTAGCCTGAGTTTTGCCCTGTTCCCTCGGTGTCAGGCTCCCCCGGAGTTAGTTATTTTTAGTATGAGGGTGCGGTGGGGCATAGCCCCCCAGCATAAAAAGTAAGTGTATATCACCCTACATACATAAATTATGGCGCCGACACTGTAGTGCTCATTGCCGTTTAGCCTGTTGACGATGTGCACTCACTTTTTTGGTCTGCGCCATTTTGTTTTCCGCCCTTATCACACAGAACCTTTCCAACCTATCCCAGTCCTTTCTGAGGTAAGAGCTCCAGAACTGGACACAGTTCTAAAGGTGAGGCCTCACCAGGTATCTGTATAGCTTATGTTTAATGCCAAGAAGTGTGAAGTTAAGCATATTGAAGAAAGAGAAAAAAAAAAAAAACTAGAACAGACTACTGGATGGAGGAGTACTGGAGGTTCAATCCTCTGAGGAAAAGAACCTCGGAGTTATTATCAGTGACAACCTCAAGTCTATAGCTTCCGTGCAATACAGCATATGGCAAGACAAGTAGGATGCTGATGATGTTCATAGGTCAGGCAATCATAAGCAGAAAGAGGTGGAACTGTCCATGCAGAGGTCCCTGGTGAGGCCACACCTGGAATACTGTGCACAGTTTTGGACTACCCCCATTAAGAAAGATAAGGACCATTTGGACAGGGTCCAGGGAAAAGTTAAACAATTCAGGGGCAGTAAGGGAAGACATATGAAAAGAGGACAGAGTGTCTCAACTTGTACTTTCTAGAGACCACGCAGTGGGGGGGGTGGGCATGACAGAGACTTGAAGTTCTTAAGAGGAATAATCAGAGAGACTACAATGTTCTATTTACAAGGTCCTTTTAGCACAGTAGCCATGGGGTATGGATAAATGTGAGTGGGTGGTGGGGACAGCAGGTGTTAAAAGGGGTGCAAGGAAGTACTTTTTCACTGAGTGGGTGGTGGACGAATGGAACAGTTTCCCTCCAGCAGGTGGCTGAAGCCAAGTCAATTATGGGGTTTAGGCATGGATGGGACAGACACAAGAAGACTGAGAGGTCCATGAGAAGAGGGGAGTTATAGACAGTTTGAGTAGGGGGTGTAGCGAATTAACATTAGGGTAACTGGCTCAGCAAGTCTAGTCTGCCATTGGGATGGACACAGTGTAAGGCAGGTAACAGGCAGACTGGATGGACCGCTGGGTATTTATTTGCCAACAAATTCTATGCATCTATGTATCAGAAGCAGCATGTCTTCAAAATGATTTGCTAATGCTGTAGTACATTTCACACGCCACCCCATTTCCAAAGTATCCCTGGGCAGGGTTGTTTTTCAGTGGCATAGGTGCTGTAACAGTAAATTTAATACAATAAATAAAAATCCAACAGAAGTACCTCTCCAGTTCTTCTACACATGGTGCCACTACACCAAAAGCAGACCAGGGTGCATAATTAAAAGGAAGACCGAGCTCTATTTACAACACTGATGAAGGGGGAGAGGCACAATTGTGACCACTGAAAATCTGACAAGCTGGGGGTCAACACATAAGTTCCATATTAGACATAATTGATGTATGTTCCCTGTAGCCATAACTAGTTTAGCAAGACATCGTCACAAACTGATACTTGATCATTCATCTGCAGTAGGAATAAGCAGAACTGATCTGTTCCAAGAGCCAAGATTCCAAATTATCTATTCCATTATTCCAAAAAATGAATGGCTCCTTTGCTCTCTTTTCAACAAGTAGCAACAGAAAATGCGAACAGAGTTTCTACATTAAAGTACTAGGGCCCCGAGGTAAGGCAGGCAAAAGAAGCAGAAGTACTTCTGCCTCCCAACTTTAGGTAAAGAGGGGAAAATCAGAAAAGGGGAAAAACATAAGGAACAACATTCCATAATACTGATATTGCTTAGATGGAAAGAATCTCTCTGCAAGATTGGAAATTCCCCAGCTGCCCAGTCTATGTTGTATTTGCCACCCTCCCCAATGATATGATATAGGACTGACAGGGTTATAGTCCAGTATCTTATCTGAATAATCAGACACACTGCTGACACTGGAAGTGGAGGGTAAATGCTCAGTATCACTCCCACTGGAAGAGGAAATACTGGTCTTTTTATCTTCTAGGGTCCTACTAAGTTTCTCTTACTGGAAGCAATCAAGTGTAGCGGTAGTGGGGACACTGGTGACATGTTTCCACTTCCTGGGGTTCACTGAACCCTACTCAAACTTTACGTTTTCTTGACTCCAGACAAGCCCAGTGGTAAGCCAGTAGCACTCCATGCCACCGCCAAGACCAAGACTTATACATAGATACATAAAAGCTGACGGCAGATAAGGACCCCTTGGCCCACCCAGTCTGCCCTATATATCCCCCTACTAGTATGAGGTCTGATGCACAAACTGAACTTCAGAGCACCCACCCTTCCCTTACCTCCAGGATACACTTGTATCTGTCCCACTCCTTTTTGAATCCTGTGACTGTTTTAGCCCGACCACCTCCTCTGGTAGGCCATTCCAAGTGTCCACCATCCTCTCCATGAAAAAATATTTTCTCATGTTACCCTTCAGCCCCCAACTTCATACTGTGCCCCCTTGTATTGGAACATCCCTTACTTTGGAAGATGTTCCCTTCCTGTACTCGGTTTATACCAGTGAGGTATTTGTATGTCTCGTTTATGTCCACCCTCTCCCTCCTTGCCTGCATGGAATACATATTTAATTATTTTAGTCTTTCCTCATAGGTCTCCTGCAGGCCCCGCACCATTTTAGTTGCCCTTCTCTGCACTTCCTCCACCCTGTGTCCTTTCTCAGATGAGGCCTTCAGAACTGGACGCAGTACTCCAGGTGTGGTCTCACCATTGTCTTATACAAGAGCCAAATGGCCCATCCTTCTACCTGTGATACCTCTCCCTATGCATCCAAGCAACCAGCCAGCCTTTCCTGCCGCCTTGTCACACTGCCTAGTCTGTTTTAGGTAATACAAAATTATAACTTGCAGGTCTCTTTCCTGTTTTGTGACTGTTAGTACCTCCCCTCCTAGCCTGTATACTGCCCTTGGGTTCTTGTGCCCTATGTGCTTGATCCTGCACTTTTTTGCTTGAATCCTAGCTTCCATTCTCCAGACCATTCCTTCTGTTTTTTAGGGTTCGCCCTCATCTTTTTAACTCCCTGGTGTATCCACCCTATTACCTACCTTCGTGTCATCCATGAATAGGCATACCTTACCCTCCAGACCCTCTACAATGTCCCCAATATAGACATTGAAGAGAACCAGTCCCAACACTGATCCTTGCAGCACCCTGCTTGCTACCTCTCCTTCCCCAGAGTGTTCCCAGTTTACCACCACCCTCTGACTCCTGCCAGTAAGCCAGTTCACTACCCATAGTACTATTTTAGGATCCACTTCTAGGTTACGTAGTTTATCAGTCTTTTATGAGGGATGGTGTCAAAGGCCTTTCTGAAGTGCACCCAGTCAAAAACCTCTATTAGGTTTGTCTGGCAGGACCTCCCCTTGGTAAAACCATGCTGTCCTGGGTCTAGTAGACCATTCGTATCAAGGTATTGAAGAAAAAATTACTCACCTTAGTAATGTTGTTTCTTCTAATGGAGTCTTGCTATATTATGACATATGCAGTTTGTCCCAGCCTTAGAACTGCTCCGGAGGTGAAAGAGTTAACTTCCATGCCAGGCATGGAATCTTGAGCGCGAGCTCGGTTGAAAAAACTCTGTCTGTTGATCTTCAAACTGAAACTGTCAGATCTTTAAGAGCAAAACTCACTAAGGTTCTGTGTGGAAGCTGTAAACCTACACTAGCCAACCGCTACTAAAATATTAACACATTTTCTGGTCCCAAAACCAAAACTCAAGTCAGGGATCCAAAAATAAAATAAAATAAAATACAACACCAAACACCCCAAAAGAGGGTGAAACACAAGGTGGGCATCATTAAGTGCCAACACTGCACTGCCCACCCACATCCCAAGAGCCGAGGTTCTGAGAGGGGCAGGCAGGGGAGGTCATAATATAGCAAGACTCCATTAGAAGAAACAACATTACTAAGGTGAGTAATTTTTCTTCAAACAACATGAAGTCTTGCTATATATTACTATATCTAGACTACACAGCAGTACCTCCATGGAGGAGGGACAGAACCTACTTAGGAAATAGGCTCTGAAGCACAGCTGTGAAACTGAGCATCACCCTAGCCTGGATGTCCAGGGAGTAATGCTTGGTGAAAGTGTGTACTGTTTTCCAGGTAGCTGCTTGACATATCTCTAAGATAGGGATGTCCCTGGCCGCAGCTAGGGACGCAGCTGTACCTCTGGTAGAGTGAGCCCTCAGGCCTGAAGGGGGAACCTTACCCAGTTTTTGATAACAAAATTGGATACAAGAGACAATCCACCTGACAATGGATCTTTTAGTGGCAGGTTTCCTTTTACCAACCTCACCATAAGTGAGGAACAGTTGGAGGGAGTCAAACCTGTGACCCTTGGTACGCTCTATGTAGTAACTAAGGGCTCTCTTTACATCTAAACTGTGCAGCCTCCTCTCGCCATTGAAGGAATGGTCAGTGAAGTACACTGGAAGAGATATAGACTGATTAAGGTGGAAATCTGAACCACCTTAGGCAAGAACTTCCTGTTAGTCCTGAGGACTACCTTATCTCTGTGAAAGGAGATAAAATCAGGCTCCACTGACAAAGCTTGTAATTCACTTATCGCCAGGCAGAGTGATGGCTACTAGAAACACAGTTTTCCAAGTCAAGTACTTAAGCCCTGCTGAAGACAAAGGCTCAAGGGGGTTGCATTAGCTGAGCAATGCAAACATTAAGATCTGAGCAGGAGCAGGGTCCCTGAATGGAGGGTTGGTGAAGCAATCCCTTGAAAACTTGGGAGAATATAGGGTGAGCAGAAAGAAGAGGCTTTCCTGCTGAAATAAAAGCAGAGACAGCTGCCAAATGCACTTTCAGGGTAGCTGGCCTCAGCCCCAAAGTATTTAGATGGACCATATAGTCCAGGACTGTGGGCAAATCAGCAGATTCTGGGGAAATATGCTTTCCAGAGCACCATATGGAAAACCTTTTCCATTTAGAATTATAAGTAGCCCTGGTGGAAGGCTTCCTAGAAGCTTTCAAGATATCAGTACACCTTGAGAAAGGTGTAGGTCAAAACTCTAGCTCCTCAAGAGCCAGGCCTTGAGGTTGAGGATTTGAGATCGGATATCAAACTCTCCCTAGGGCACAGGTTAACAGATTGTGATTCCTGGGGAGACAAGGGAAGGTGGACTGCTAAGGACAGAAGGAGTAGTTACCAGGGCTGTCTGGCCCAATCTGGAGCAATCAGAATCATCTTGCAAGGTTGAGATCTGATTTTGACTAGCACCTTGAACAAGAGAGGAAAGGGGGGAAGGCATAAAGGAACTTCCCTTCCCAATCGAGAAGGAAGGCATCCAGAGGGACTGAGCCCAACACTGGGGCCTGCAACAAAAAGCGGAAGTTGGTGATTGTCTGGGGCTGCAAAAGATCTATCTGAGGGTGCCCCACCTGGCATAATACTCTGAGTACTAGGGGATCCAGTGACCATTCGTGATGGCCCTGGGAAATCCTGCTGAAGCATCTGCCAGGACATTGTCCTTGCCTGGGAGGTGAACTGCCATGAGGAGGTGTTCAGGGAAAAGCCAGAGACCACAACTTCATTTGCCTCGTGCACAAGGCGAAGACAGAGTGCCCTTGCTTGTTGATGTACCACATTGTAGTGGTGTTGTCTGTTCTGACTGTACCACTTTGTTCTGAACAGATGCAGAAAAAACCTGAAGTGCTAGAAAAACAGCTCTGAGTTCCAACAGATTGATGTGGAGCAGAGATTCCTGAGGGGACCACAATCCCTGGGTGGTGAGGTCGCCCATGTGAGCTCCCCATCCCAAGAGGGACGCATCTGTAGTAAGGGTCAAGGAGTGAGATTGAGGGATGAAAGGAACCTGTCTCAGATTGCTCTGATCCTGCCACCACTGCAGGGCCTGGATTAGGGTTCGAGTTACTGGGATCAATTTGGTTGAGGATCTCTCTTTGAGACCAGAAGGCTCTCAAATGGAACTGGATGTCCCTCATCTGAAATCTTGCTCCTTGCACTACAGCTGTGGAAGCAGCCATGTGGCCAAGGAGCTGTGAAAGTGCCTTGCTGGTCAGAGACCTGCAGAGGAAGGAGGAGGCCAGAGCCACCAGGGTCTTTACTCTTTCTATAGGAAGGAAAGCTCTGGCCTGCTTTGTGTCCAATTCTGTGCCTATGAAGGTGAGTAGCTGAACAGGCTCTAGAACTGACTTTGGAAGATGAGAAGAAAACCTAGGGATGTAAGCAGCTGCGGGTAACCTGAAGGTGTGATTTGACTTGGTCTGGAGACTGACCCACAATGAGCCAGTCGTCCAGGTAAGGAAAGATGGCAATCTTTGCCTTCTTAAGTGAGCAACTACTACTCAGGCATTTGGTGAATACCCTTGGGGGCAGAGGTGAGGCCGAAGGGCATTGCTCTGAACTGGTAATGGTCTGAGGGCAGTTCGAATCTGAGGTACTTTCGGTGGAAGCTTCTGATGAGAACATGGAAGTAGGCATCCTTGAGGTCCAGGGACGCTAGCCATTCCCCTGGCCTTAGGGAGGGTAAAATAATTCCCAGAGTCACCATTTTGAATTTTGGTTTTAAAAGGTGCTTGTTTAGGTATCCTAGATCCAGGATGGGCCGCCATTCTCCTGTCTTTTTTGGGGTAAGAAAGTACCTGGAGTACAGTCCTTTGCCCTGGTGTAGGGGAGGAACCCTTTCTACATCTCTGAGAGCCAGGAGGGTTGAGACTTCTGTTTCCAAAGCAGAGCCTCTGATGGATTTGCAGGTGGAGAGGATCTGGTTCTCATCTTTGGAAATTTTTTGAAGCTGAGAACCAGTCCTGACACTACTTCCAGGACCCACTTGTGTCTGATGTTAAAGACTCCCAGTCCTGGACGAAGTAAGCCAGCCTGCCCCTGAGTAATGGAGAATCGGCCCTGGGCATCCCATCAGGGTGCCTGTCTGGCAGAGGCTTTAGGCTGAGGGGGTGGGAGCAGGCCTGCTGCGTACCCGTCCTGCTCTCCTCTGAAGAACCCCTCTGGGCATAAGCTGAAGAGGGAGGCCTGGGGCTTGTAAAAGGCCTGTGAAAAGGCCTGCCCTGAAAGCTGCCTCTGAGGAGTGGCTTGCCTCTCCTTGGCCTGTGCACCCTATAAGTGGTCCTATACTCATCCATTTTCTTCATGTAATTCTCTGTCTGCTCCCAAATAGAGAATTACCTCAACAGGAGGAAATCCATGGCCTTAGCCTGGGTATCCTGTGACAGGCTAGTACACCTGAGCCAAGCCATTCTACTAAAAGCCACAGATGCTAGCCATGACTCTTGAAGATACATCATTAGGAGTCCACTGCAGCATGAAATTGCACCTTGGATGCCTCAATACCATCAGCAGCCACCTGTTCCAGCTCCTTGGCAAGCTGGCCAAGGACCTGTTTCGCTAAAGCCATAACAGTATCCCATCTGGATTTCTGGTATCTTGCAACATAGGCCATATAATTTGCCTGTCTGAGTCCCAAGGATGCTGCCATGTATTGTTTCTTTGCCATGGCATCAATCCTCCTGAAGTCCTTGTCAGGGGGATGTGAAGCCAAGGGAATATTTGCCTTAGCACAGGCTGCAGCCTGCACTACCCCAACATGGCTGCATTGTTGTGAAAGGAACTCCGTATCAGAGCCTGACAATGTGTACCTCCTGTCCATCTTTTTATCCACAGGAGGTAAAGAATTAGGAGCTTTTAAAATATTTATTGTCTGTTTCCTAAAAGATTTATGTAAAGGAATAGACAATCTCCTGGACTCTGGGATATCCATCATTTCCACATAGTCAGGCTCCTCCTGTTCATCCACAGCTTCTTCCAAAGGGAGCTGGAGGGTTTCAACAACTTTTTATAAAACAGAAATGAGAA
This sequence comes from Neoceratodus forsteri, assembly GCA_016271365.2. Lineage (NCBI taxonomy): Eukaryota > Metazoa > Chordata > Ceratodontiformes > Ceratodontidae > Neoceratodus > Neoceratodus forsteri. The sequence continues at coordinate 159,973,631 of CM057454.1, read as the reverse complement.
GGGACTCAGAAAGCCTAGGGGAGACACTCCTGAAGGTCTGTCTGGGGAGATGTCCGTTCAATGGGCACATCCAGACTTTCAAAATCACATTCACTCTCTTCATAATCCTCCTCCCCTCCTCCGGTTCATAAAATTCTTCTATATCATATTCTTGAACCGTGGAACTGACCGAACCAACTGCCATTTGATGGTGCGGTTCGACGGAACGGGGAAAGCGACTGGACAATTTGGATCACTTTGGCTATCTCTGCAGCGGTTGGAGAAGGAAATTTTGGCTCCACACCTGCTGATTTTCTAGTCCTCTTTGCTGGAACTGGCTCCTCCGAGTCAGCTCTTCATTTGCCCGAAGAAGTATCGCCCTGGTCAGAGGGCACTCCCTCCGGTTCGGTTGGCACCGAACCGGGCTGGCCATCCGGGTCAGCGGACTTTTTGGCCTCTCGTTCCCTGAGCCTACCAACTCTCTTATCCAGGGTAGCTGCAGGGAAATTCTTGCAAATCTGGCAGTCTGCATTGAGGTGGTCAAACCCCAGACAATAAACACATGTGGTGTGTGGGTCAGCCTTGGCAAAGGCTTCCCCACAGACACTACAGTGCTGAAACCCAGTGGGCCCAGTTTTTCTTTTGGGTTTCTCAGACATAATGCCAGCCTAACCAAAAACTTGCCCTTTTCCGGCAAATCGCCAAGCAAGACACCCTTATCGGTTCCCAACCGTGTCACGGGTCGTGGAAAAAACCGTAATGAAATCCGTTTTTTAGAACCGATAAGAACCGGGAACCACACTCTAAATGTAATTTAATAAGTTTTAACAACAACCTGATCAGTTCAAACTGAACCGATAACGTTTGCAAGTTCCACACAGAGAAATGTAAAACCTATCTATTACTTACGATACCACAGACGGAGCTTGAACCGACCGGTTGCGGTTAAAATATACAAATGCAGTTTAGAAAACCGAGAAATAACACTTTTTTAACCGACAAATGAACCGAGCAGTAGGAGGAATCTCCAGAGCGACTGTTCAGTGAGGCGGAGTAAAGAATCTGACAGTTTCAGTTTGAAGATCAACAGACAGAGTTTTTTCAACCGAGCTCGCGCTCAAGATTCCATGCCTGGCATGGAAGTTAACTCTTTCACCTCTGGAGCAGTTCTAAGGCTGGGACAAACTGCATATGTCATAATATAGCAAGACTTCATGTTGTTTGAACTAACATTTCTTTCAGCAAAGATTCCATTATCTTGCCCACTATTGAAGTCAGGCTGACAGAACTGTAATTTCCAACCTCATCCCTATCACCACCTTTGTGGAGTGGGACCACATCTTTTCTTTTCCAGTCACCTGGCATCTAGACTAGGGAGTCCCCCAGGCGAGTACATCACTGAGCTGTGGCACCTGGTTAATGGTGGAGGGGGCAATAGCCAAATGTCACCGAACCACTGCTACCAACTGATTAAAAAACTGGCAGTTGAGCAGCAAGACAGTAATATGACCTATGTGCACCATCAGCTTCCAACCCCAACCTAGGAGAGATTACAAATGGCAGTCTCAACAACCTATTGATCACAACTTGTTTATGCAATCACGGCCCATTCTGATCCTTGGCCAGGAGAGCAGTCACTAATTCCTCAGCATGAGCTGATGGGCAGGCACTTGTTTCACAAACTGCTCCGTAGCGCACAAAGTGCTGTAAGCTGTTATGGCCCCCTGAGTGAGTTTTTGTCACCAGGGTTCCCACCAGACTGAGTGGGTGGGCAGGCAGCCAGAAGGGTTGCATTGCCCACCAATCCCGAGGGCGGTGCTTTGCAATGCCAGATTGGTCAGAAACAAGACTGCAATTATAGCGGGCTTGGTTTCTTCGGCCAATCTGGCATGCATTACAGAGACCTGGATTGGTGATGATGCTGGCCCAGTTTTAGAGGCTGCCATCCCGTCTGGGTATACTGTAGTGCACTGCCCCAGAGTGGAACGCAGGGGTGAGGGGATAGCCATCTGTTTTAGATCCAAGCTGGGCTTCACCGTGCACCCAGTGAGAGCACCATATTCCTTTGAATGTGTGGCCATTCATGGGGGTCCGGGCACAGGCTGCTTGATACTCCTGATTTACCGCCCCTCTGGGGTGGTGGGAGATTTCTTGTAGGAAGTGACCAATTTCATCATTAGGGAAACAGTGGAGGCCCCCAGATGTTTTGGTTGGGGACTTCATTTTGGGCAGAGGATGAACTTCCTCGGTTTGGTTATAACTTCCTTCAGATGATGTCATCTCTGGGCTTTGCGCAGGAAGTTTCTTCCGTGACCCATCAGGGTGGCCACATGTTGGATTTGGTGTTCTCACTGGGGCTTGAGATAAACAGTCTCAGTATTGATGGGGTCGTTTGGTCCGATCATTGCATGGTGAAGTTCCGGTTCGGGGCCCCCCCGGTAGCCCTCCGCCTGCAGAGATGGTCAGCTATACCTCTTTGAGGGGGCTGACCCGAGGGTTTTTTGGCAGTGACTGACCTATCTAGTGTGGACAGTGCATGCGTTGGGGGTGTGTGCGCAGCAGTGGATGCCTATAATAAGGCGCTTTCTGGTGCGCTCGACTCCCTCGCACCAGTCCGTGTATGACCCAGGTCTCCTCACTTGAGGTCCCCTTGGTATGATGGGGAGCTCAAGGTGATGAAGACCATGGGTCACAGATTAGAGCACTGCTGCTGGCAGAAGTCTCGCCTAGAGGTGGACAAACTGGCCCTGCGTGCGCACTACTGTGCATACCACGGGGTAATCAACCGTAAGAAGGCAGAATTCCTATCCAGGGAGATTGCCGTCAGGAGGAACCAACCAACTGTGCTCTTTCGGACTGTGGACAGGCTTCTTCATCCTTCCTGTCTACAGCTGAAGGTAGCTTTTTCAAGCGCATTATGTGAGGAGTTTGCTCAGTTTTTCCTGGCCAGGGTGTCTGCCATGAGGCAGGAAGTTCCGCCAGTGGACCAGAATCTGGCCAACAGTGGTCGCCATGGGTGACTGGAGAGCACTCCGCCTGGTTGGGGTGAGTTTAGACCGGCGGAGGTGGCTGAGGTCAGTGAGATTGCTTCCAAGCTGCGGTGCACCTTTTGTGAACTGGACCCGGTGCCAACTTGTTTCTTAATGAGAAGTGCTGACTCCGTTGGCCCAGTGTTTGCCTTGACTGTCCGGTGTTCCCTGTCAGAAGGGGCTTTTCCTGATGTCTTGAAGGAGGCGTTGGTGAAACCCCTTCTGAAAAAACCATCATGGGACCCTGACATCAAGGCAAATTACCGTCCTATCTCCAATCTCCCGTTTTTGGGCAAGACTGTTGAGAAGGTGGTGGCACTTTAGCTTAAGTAGCATCTCGTGGCCTATGATTTATATGAGCCGCTCCAGTCTGAGTTTCGTGCAAAGCACAGCACTGAAACTGCGCTAGTTCGGGTGCATAATGACCTCCTTAGGACTAGAGATCGAGGGGAAGGGACGATTCTTGTTCTCCTCGATCTCTCTTCAGCATTTGACACAGTGGACCATCAAGTGTTACTTGACCACCTAAGGGAATTCTGTGGACTTGTGGCACCGTTATCTCCTGGTTTGAGTATTTTTTATCTAACAGGAAACAGAGGGTAGTGATGGGGAATTTCTCCTCCTCCCCTGTCAACCTATCGTGCAGAGTTCCCCAGGGTTTGGTCTTGTCACCGATGTTTGCCGTGCACATGCTACTCCTGGGAGAGATCATTAGGAAGTACAGTCTGGGTTTTCACTGCTATGCTGAGGATACCCAACGGTACCTCTCCTTTGCCCCTGTAACATCTTGCACAGTAGAAGTGCTTAACAGCTGCCTAGCTGAAATCAATGACTGGATGGCCTCCAGCTGCTTGCAACTGAACCCCAGTAAGACAGAGGTACTGGTGGTGGAGTCGAACAGAGGGCGTGATAGGTTGTCCTCTGCTCTGTACCATTGAAGGCCTCCTCTAGGGTGCGTGATCTTGGTGTTATTCTTGACAGCGGTTTGACACTTGAGTTTCAGGTGGCGTTCGTTGTCCGTACCAGCTTTTATCATCTGAGGAATATCGCCAGGGTAAAGCCCCTAGTTCCGCCACTGGACTTCACCACTTTGGTGCATGCCTTTGTGACGTCCAGGCTTAACTACTGTAATGCACTCTATCGCGGGGTCTCTGAGGGTACCCTGCGCCGACTGCAGCTGGTGCAAAACACAGCAGCAAGGCTGTTGACAGGACAGTCTAAATATTGTCATATTACCCCAGTGCTGGGTCAACTGCACTGGCTGCCGGTAAGGTGGAGGGTCCTCTTTAAGGTGGGTTTGCTCATCTTTAAGGCCCTACATGGCCTGGGCCCTGGCTTCCTGAAGGATATTCTTGCACCTGCTGTCTCGGTCTGCTCCTCCTCTAGGGGCCTCCTAGCGATTCCCAGGACGAGGTTAAGAACTGCTGGTGACAGAGCATTCAGTGTTGCCGCTCCCATCCTGTGGAATTTGCTTCCTCTAGCTGTTAGGGAGGCCCCGTCTGTTGAGGTTTTTAAGGGCCACCTCAAGGTCTTTTTGTACAATCAGGCCTTCCTGGACTATGTTTTATAGTTCCTTACCTGTCTTTTTAATAAAGATTAATCTGATGTTAACTTAGTCTTGGAGACTTTAAATGCTGCTGAAGTTGAGGGTAATTAATTATATAGCAAATTCTGTTTTAACTTGTTCAGATTATTGTATCTGATTATTATTGTGATGAGTTGTATTTATTGATTAATGTACGGCGCCCAGGGCCAGGGCGTTTTTTAAATAAAATGTGCCCTGCCTTATGCTTTAATTCTCAAGACAGTCAAAAGGGGAAGTTTCAAGTCTACTTTTGAGCTCTGGTTTCCCTTAAAACAGTTCTGTTCAATTCACATCTAATTCAAGTTAATGTGAAAACAAATTTTATGAGAACTTTTTACCTTCTGATCTTCTTTTTCTTGCTCCTTCAAGAGCCGCTCCAGGTCATTCATGTCATTGTGTTTGAAGAATTTAATGTTACTGCGGGAGGCTTGTAGTCCTTTCTGAATGGCAAAGCACGCAGCTTCATCTCTGCAACAGAAATTGACAAATACCATTCGGGTCCCTGGATCCATCTATCTTTACAAATATGCTTCCTGGCTGATTATAGTAGTTCAGCAGTCAGACCAGAACCACAGGTTTATGTCTTCAAGTCTGCTGTTCTTCTGGCACCCACTCACAGAGGCCAAGTACCATACTTCTGAAACAGACTTTTCCTAAGCAGCTTGAAAAAAAAAAAAAAACCCAAACAAACCAAACATGAACTCCAACTTTCTGGAGGGGGACCGGTATTGAAGAACTATACACTCTAACCATTTTAAAACACAACAAAACTAAACAAGCCTATTCTATTACAGATTTCATTTATCATTCAAAATGGTCTTGTCATGTTTACAGCCAAACACTACTCTCTAAGAAGGAAAGTCTTTGAAGCACTACTGACACCTCAAGGAAATTCTGGAAAACACAGACACAATTCATTTTTTTTTTCAATTATTTTCTGTATTTCTTTATTATTTTGACAAGGAATGGCACACTGAGCTGTGACAGCTTGTTTCCAGGTGTTTTCTGGGGATAGGACACATACAGTAAATGTGTTTTTCTATGGTTAAATTGGAACTGTTTAGAAGGTGGAATTCTCTTCTTTAGAGTTGCAGTAAGTCGAACTGTCATCTATACGAGTGGAACTCTCCAACATTATTCAACGGAGAACAGTGCCAGAGGAGCAGGAACCCCCACATAATTTGGCAGGAGGAGGAGGCAGAACTCAGTTTGAGTAGGTTCCATGTCTTACCCCGTGTTTAATGGCTGGGAAAACATGGTTCAGTATACCAGGGAAAGTCCACTATTTTACAGTAAGTGCCATGAGATATTTTTCTTCATACTTTTTCTAGCACCACTGGGTCTGACCAGAGAACTTCCTTCCATCTCCATCAAGCTGTCTCTCCCGCCTTTGGAACCCCTAGTGACAGGCACTCCATTTCCTGCCATCTCGACCTCCTGAACTAGTAAGCTGCTGATTATCCCCGAGGTGGGATCTCAGAGTGGAGACCACTCCTTCAATGACAGCTTACATTTTGAATGGATGCGTAACTAGAGGGAGGAATCAGCAAGGAAGAGGCAGGTCTGGAAGCCCAGATGGACTTGGTATGTCCTAGGTCCACCCTCCTTTTTTGTCCCGTAACTCCACCCTTATCCCTCCCAAAGGGCATGCGTCTGTGGAGCTACCTGGCATTTCATCTATCGGGGGCCATCTGAGGGATGAGTGAGCACAAGAACTCTTTCAGAACTCCCGTCGGTCCTGATCTGGGTGTGCAACACCTCTGTGTCACATGCCAGGTGCATACCAAAGTAAGGGCACGTCTTAAGGAACTACATATTCCCTTCTCTCCAAGCAATTAGGGGGCAGTTGTGCACTGAAAGGAGATGACCCCCCCAAGGCAGAAGATATCCAGGATGGACACCGGAGCGTTGACCCAGTTAGCACAGACATCCCAGGCGTAGGGTGCAAAGGCTTAGGGCTCAAAGTCGCTTTGTCTGGATTGTATGCAATAGCGCTACCACTAAACTAGCCAGCCTGCAGGAATTTCTAACATCAACTTGGACAGATACAAGATGGGGCACAAAGTACTTAATTTTAATGTCTCATCCAAAGGACAACCAAAGTACATTTTATTTTTGGTAACATGAGTAAAATAAAGGAGCACAACTCGAAATTGATGTCACTCATTTCGGTCACACTGAGAATTCTCAAATATTTATTGACTCATTTGAGATGCCATTTATTATCTGACTGTACTAATGCACCACTGGTTCAATCACTGTTTATCCTGTGGTTTCAGAGGCTCTTATAAGGTTCCTGGTTGGCAAAACAGATACTTATCAGCTTAGTGCAAACCATATGCTTCTCTTCTTAGTGTCTTTCTGACACCAATACTGAAGACAAGAAGGCTGCCTTTGCTAGCAAACCCACCGACAGCAGTGACCCTCAAGAGACTGAAACACAGAAACAGAGAATTTGACAGCAGATAAGGACCCCTTGGCTCACTCAGTCTGCCCATTTTTCCCCACCTACAGCATCATCGCAGAACCTAATTGATGTCCAGCGCCTTCTCCCTTCCTCTCTTTCCACTAAGATCCCTTCATGCCTATCCCATGTATTTTTAAATCCCACCACTGTTTTCACCCCCACCACCGCCATTAGAAGGCTGTTCCGGGAATCCTCCACTCTATCTGTAAAGAAGTGCTTCCTCACATCTCTCCTGAATCTACCCCCTCCAGCTTGATAAAAACGTCCCCTTGTTCTTGAGCTCTTTTTTTTTTTCCAACAAATACTTCCTTCCTGTACCTTATTTACCCCAGTGAGATATTTAAAGGTCTCTATCATATCCCCCCCTTCCAAGGTGTACATATTGAGGTCCTTTACTCTCTTGTCATAGGGCTTTTGATGCAGACCCTGCACCGCTTTAGTTGTCCTCCTCTGGACTGCCGCCACTCTGTCTTCATCCTTCAGGAGATGTGGTTTCCAGAACTGGACACAGTACTCTAGCTAGGGTCTTACCAGCGATCTATACAGGGGCAACACCACCTCCCTCCTTCTGCTAGTGATACCGCTTCCTTTGCACCCCAGCACCCCACTAGCCCTCCCAACTGCCTTGTCGCACTGCCTGGCCACCTTTACATCATCTGATATGACTACCCAGGTCTTTTTCCTGCTCGATAGTCATCAATATCACTCCACTATTCTGTACACCACTCTTGACTTTCTGTGCCCCAAGTGCATTATTTTGCACCTTTTCACATTAAAACCCAGCTGCCATACCCCTGACCAATTCTTGAGTACTCAGGTCTCTGCTCATCCATCCCTCCCCACCCCCTTGGAGTGTCCACCCTATTGCAGATTTTGGTGGTGTTTTTAAGAATGGTGTACCTCGTCCCCCCCCTTGTGAAATTTGAGGTACAAATTTATAGTCTGATATTTCAAATGGTCTGGGGTAGCCATTTAAGCCCGATAAAATGCAAAGTTTTGTATAGATCCTACAGAGATGGGGGACTGAATCTTATTAATCCTTTGAGTTATATTTATCGTATGTTCATGCATGGAACCTTAATGACATATGTAGCACCAGGAGCACAAGTTTGGAAGACACTGGCACAGAGCTGGATAGAGCCAATATTTCAGACATGGATTCAGGGCTATCAATCTTTGAAAATATCTAAAGACTATACACAATATGTGAATCTTTTAATAGGTAAAATAAAGCAGTGAAAGCTAACCAACACACAGCTACTCACTCCAAACAGAAAAACATTATATGCAACTATTCAAGAGCAGGGATACAACATGCCTACAGTGTATAAAAATATAAGCCAGGAGGGAATACAGAGTGATATTTGACAGACAATAGGATCCCACAAAGAATGTGGGATACTGTATGGTTGTGCATGCATGGACGATTGGGAGTGAAAGGTAATAATAAGCACAAGAAACAGGAAGGAAGAATGTGCCCATACCAGACATATCATCATCAAGAAGAAACTCAGGAACATTTTTTGATGGAATGTACATATGTAAAACTCTTTTGGAGTTTATTAGCAGACAAGTGGAAACAAGCAATATAGAATACACCCACATATGAACATACTGTGACAGAGTATATGGATACACTGAATAATACAGAAGAAGGAACTCTGAGACTTATTTTTACATACATAACATTTTATTTGTGGCAAATGAGATGTAAATATGTGCTCAGACTAATTGATACCCCTCCAGTAATTGTTATACACCTGATAGAGGAAGAAATACAGAAACAAATGTATATGATAAATCGACACAGCCTGAACCCATCTGGAAAAAAAGATAGAAGAACTGCATACAAATGATATAAAAACTGGTTAGGCTGTATAGTATAAACTAGAATAGACAGTAAAAAAGGGAGGTACAAAATGGGAAGTTTTAGATGTTAAAGGTGATATGTTATAAATTATAGAAAATTAGCAGTTTTTTTTTTTTTTTTTTTAAGTAATGATGTTCGTATGAAAACAGTATTGTATGTGTTGTTACATTGTTGTTTCTTTGTCTTTGTACTAATAAATATTCCCCTACTCTTCCAGTAGGGGGACCTCTTGGCTGTCTTTCCAAAATGGCCACTCTGGAGGAATCGGTGGAGAGGATGGACGTAGCTGTGGCAGGGGAGCAGGCCTCCCCCCTGCTCTTTCAACACAAGAGGCTGTTGATCTTGCTCTAATAGCTGTGGATGTTTTAGAAGACTCGATTACAGAGGAGGCATTCCCCAGGGAGAGCACCAAAGTAAAGGTATTAATCCCGAAATCTACTGAACAATTGTTTGCTACAGAAAACGTACTGAACACGGTCCCTACTGAAACACAGGCCAACTGCATACAAGTTTTACAAGCTGAAAAAGAAAAACTGTTGCAAAAAGCCCAGGAACTTGATGCTGCTCTACTTACCTTATCGCAGAACTCAGCTATCAGAACTGGTGACTCTGCTGTGAGACAGACGATGAGTCATTCTACAGTGATGAAGCAAGTTACTCAGCCTGCTGCACTGGAAGAGAGCCTCTCCCCGTAACAAGTGTACCACCTACAGAGCCAGGCAGAGAAGCAATAGTGGCTGGCAGCAATAACAGCAGTAGAGTCGTGCCAGCTTAGCCGACATGCCTAAGCAATCTTCCTCCACTACAACAATGGCACTGCGCCTAAAACGCCAGACAGCCCATTTGGACCTGAAGGCACACAACAGGCCCTTCCTACTTTGCCTACTAGTTCGATAGGACCCAATACCAACAGAGTATCGGGAAAAACTTTTTATTTCTCTGACAGATGCCCTTTGTCAAACTGGAGCAAACAAATTCCGGAACCTGCCCAGGCTCTAACAGCTACTGTACGGGGAACTGATCATGATAGGCCTTGGAAAATGCCAGCTGGATCCAGGAACAATTGGGGGAATGGACTTCTGACCCTTCTGATCTGTCGTATCAAAAATTACTTCCTTCTCCTGTAACCACAGTGGCCACCAACGCAGGACTCAGCATGAGCTCTTCCATACCCCAGGGTAACAATTCTCTTTCTCATACTAATGCTGTTGATAATGTTTCTGTGCCCACTGTTCATACCATAAATAACCCCGTTTCATCACAATCCAGGGCATTACAGGCAGACAAGGAGCCTATACAGATGGGCCCCAGTTTAGAATTACTACAAAACCAACAGGACAGGCCTTCCCCCGACCCCATGTTTAAACTGTCTGACCTGTTTCTAACAAAAGTGAGCTGGCTCCCAGGCGCAGCACAGTCAGGTTGTTGTACATGGGAGGCCTGGAAAAAAAAAAACTAGCAGAATCCATATAACTAGGACTTTGTTAAAAAGGTTCTTTAGAACTATTTTCTTCTGAGATTTTTGCCCTCATTAGCCTAGGGAAAGTACAGTTATGTAAGAACTTACCGTAACAGTAGATCTTCGAGAGAGGCTCTTGCAGCAGGTAATTACATATAGGACTGACACCGGAAGGCAGCAGGACCCAACAGAAAAATTTCTAGCTAGCAGTCCCTGGCGAGGGACCGCCCCCAAGTCACATGACCGGCGTCAGGAGACGTCGGTATAAAGGGGCGGTCCCGGACGCCCGCCTTCCAGTTCTTTCCCGCCACAGGCCAAAAGAGGCTGGACGAGAGAGGAGCGGATATTTCCCTCAATGAAAAAGGAGCTGAAAAAGCCTAGGGGGATGGAGGGCAGGAAGGTATTACCTACTGCAAGAGCCTCTCTCGAAGATCTCCTGTTACAGTAAGTTCTTACGTAACTGTACTATCTTACTTCGAGAGGGCTCATGCAGTAGGTAATTACATATATAGGACTGAATCTCAAGCAGTCTGGAACAAAGAGAGCCACCGGGAGGAGGAAAACTACTGCAAAAGGTAGTTCTGGTTGTGCAAGTCTCAAGATAGGAGGCCTTGCAAAACAGCCAGCCCGAAGCCTGCTCTACGGCGAGAGGCAACATCCAAACTGTAGTGTTTCATAAAAGTATGGGCGGAAGTCCAGGTGGCGGCAGCGCAGATGTCTGCCGCAGACACATTCCTGAAACAAGCCGCAGAGGCAGCTACTCCTCTTGTGGAGTGGCCTCTGACTTGACCCAGGAGGGTCTTGTTGTATTTGTCATAACAGAAAGTGATGCAATGAGCCAGCCACTTAGACAGGCATTGCTTGGAAACAGCACTGCCTTCCCTTTTGTGAGCAAAAGAGACGAACAACTGATCAGTCTTTCTGAGATCCTTCGTCCTGTTGGTGTAGTATCTCAGAATCCGGTGAACATCCATAGTATGGAATAAATACTCCCCTTGATTAGAGTACTGCGTAAAAAAGGCAGGTAACTCTATGGCCTGATTTAAGGCAGACTCGGCTACTACTTTAGGAAGAAACTTAGGATTCACGTGAAGAGCAACTCGTTCCTTGTGAAAAATCAAGTAGGGGATTTTACACATCAGGGCCTGGAGCTCGGAGATTCTACGAGCTGAAGTAATGGCCACCAAGAAAAGCGTCTTCCATGAAAGGAACTTCAAATCAACAGAAGCTGCAGGTTCGAAGGGAGAAAGAGTAAGTTTCTCGAGAACAAAGTTAAAAGTCTCAAGGGGGAGCAGAAGTACGGATGGGGGGCCTCAGATGGAGGACCCCTCTGAGAAAGGTCTTGGAGACCTCCAGTTGAGCAAAAGCCTTGTCTGCAAAGGGAACATGATAGGCCGAAATGGCCGACATGTGTACCTTCAGAGAGGAATGGCTGAGACCCAGGTCAAACAGATGACGAAGATACTCCAGCAGAAGCCCCGCTGAGCAGGAGAAAGGTTCCACGTTCTTGGAAGTGGCCCAAATAGTGAATCTTTTCCACTTCCTGGCATAAGTGGATCTGGTGGAGGGTTTTCTGGCCTCCACTAAAATCTCCACCACTTTGAGAGACACTCCAAAACGGGATTGGGCTAGGTCTGCAGGAGCCATGCATGCAGTTGAAGGGATTTGAGGCCTGGATGGACCAGGGTCCCCTGATCCTGGGTCAACAAACCTCGAGATAGAGGACGAGGAAGAGGAAGAGGAAGAGGAGGATCCTCTAAATATTGTTGTAGAAGAGAGAACCAGATTTGCCTGGGCCAGAAAGGAGTGATCAGAATCATTCTCGCTCTTTCTGAAACTAGTTTCTGAAAGACTCGCGGGATATGTGGAATTGGGGGAAAAGCATAGACGAATCTGTCCTTCCAGTCTAGAGACAGAGGGTCGCTCCAAAAAGCGCCTCGCTCTGGAACGAGCGAGCAGAAGATGGGAAGTTTTGTGTTTAGGGGAGATGTGAACAGGTCGACCTGCGGTGTTCCCCAAAGTTGGAAGATATTGTCTAGGACCCCTTGGTCCAGTTCCCACTCATGAGTCAGAGCAGAAGAGCGACTTAGCTTGTCTGCCAGGGTGTTGTCAACTCTCGGAACGTGAATTGCAGTGAGGTGAAGGTCGTGTTGTGTTGCTCAATCCGAAACCCTCATTGTTTCCCTGCATAGAGGGTAGAACCGAGTCCCTCCCTGCTTGTTGATGTACCACACCATGCACATGTTGTCCGTCTGGATGGCTAGGTGGCCGGGAAGGATGTATTGGTGAAGGGCTTGGAGAGCGTACAACACTGCCCGAAGCTCGAGCACACTGATGTGGAGAGCTTGTTCTAGCTTGGACCAGGAGCCCTGGGTCCAATGAGGGCCTAGATGGGCTCCCCAACCTTCACCTGAGGCGTCTGTGGTAAGAGTCTTAGGGCGGGGGGGAGGATGAAAGGAAGAAACTCTCCGAAACAGGTTCTCTCGAACCATCCACCATTGCAAGTCTAGCATCATGGGCAAGGAGATCAGAACTAAGTGATCTAGGTCGTCCACTAGCTGATCCCACTGAGAGCATAGAGTCCACTGAGAGAGCCTCATGTGGAGTCGAGCGCGAGGTACCATCGGGATAGCAGCTGCCATGAGCCCGAGAAGGCGAAGGACCGACCTCGCAGAGACCATCCTGTGGTCGGACAACAGACTTATTTGGGTCTGAAGGGTGGCCGCCCTGTCCAGAGGCAGGAAGACCTTGCCCATGGTCGTATCGAGGATCGCCACAATAAACTGTAGCCTCTGAGATGGGTCCAGATGAGACTTGGAATGGTTGATGGTAATACCCAGGCAGGCAAAAACCTGCTGGGTTAAGGGAGAGGAAACGCAGGAGTTCCTCCCTGGACGAGGCCACCAGGAGCAAGTCGTCCAGGTACGGGAAAACCTGACGCCCAGTCATGCAGGGTGGGCTGCTACCACTGCCAGGCATTTGGTAAATACTCAGGGGCCGAGATAGACCAAGCGGGAGCACCTTGAACTGGTAGTGGCCCTGGAACGCAAAACGAAGGTATTTGTGATGAGATGTGTGAATGGGAATGTGCAGATAAGCATCCTGCATACCTAGAGCACAAAGCCACTGACCCGGCCAGAGGAGGGGCAGAAGGCTTTGCAACAACAGCATCCTGAACCTTTTGTACTCTACGTAAAGATTCAGGGAACGGAGATCCAAAATTGGTCTGAGATCTCCTGTCTTCTTTGGGACCAGGAAGAAATGTGAATAGTAACCCGTCCCTTGTAGATGAAGAGGGACAGGCTCCATCGCTTGCTTCAGCAAAAGAGCTGAGATTTCCTCCTGGACCAAGAGAAGATGTTCCCATAAGACTACTTCAGAGGGGGGTGGCGGTGTGGTTTCTGAAGAAACTCTATGGAGTGTCCTTCTGCTATGAGCTGGAGCACACAAGAATATGTGGTTATCCTCTCCCATCCTGGAAGGTGGAGGGAAAACCTCCCTCCTACCAGTTCCTCCAAGGAGTCCGAAGGCAGTGGGAGAGGAAAGGAGTCAGGTGGTGGAGGCATGCCGCGTGCTGAAGAACCCGCTGCTTTTGGGCGGGGGCTTGGCAGCTCACGGGGCCGGTGTTTTGTGGCCGCCTTCCCTGGGGTTTCGCCTTTGCCGATTCCGTCTGCGAAAGGGGTGGCGCTGCTGCTGATGGGGACGGTACATGGAATCAACTGACTTCAGAGCCATCCCCTTCTCTTGCAAATCAGTAATGATGTCCTTGACATCACCCCCGAAAAGCACCGACCCCCGGAAGGGTGCTTCCTGGATAGCAGATTGCACCTCAGGGACCAAACCTGACACGCGGAGCCAAGCATGACGCCATAGGCCTACAGAGAAAGCTGAGCTCCGACCAGCAGTGTCCACTGCATCGTATGTCGCACATAGCATGTGCCGACTGGCCAAACGAGCAAAGCGGACAAGATCAGCCAACTCCTGCTTGACTTGGGAGTCAGACAAGGAGTCCAGTTTGGCTTCCGCCTGAGTCAGGATGGCCTTCTGGTAGTCCCCCATATGGCCAACATAGTTCACGGCCCTGATCCCCAGTGTGGAGGAAGCGTAAATCTTTCTCCCATACTGGTCCAGAAGAAAAAATTACTCACCTAGTAATGTTGTTTCTTCTAATAGTGTCTTGATGTATCCTGACTCATGCCGTGATCTCCAACCTTTGAACTGCCCCAGAGAACAAAGAGTTAACTTTCCATGCAAGGCATGGAACGCTGAGCTCGAGCTCAGTTGAAGCCTCTGTCTGCTGTTGTTTGAACCCCAACCATCAGATCTTCTGAGCTATATACACTGGGAGTTCTGTGTGGAAACTGTAAACTCACACTAGCCATCGAACTAAATTTGATAAAAGGTTTTTCGGTTTCAAAGCAAAGACTCAAGTCAGAAACCAAAAACAAAACACAACACACACCCAAAATAAAGGAGGGTGAGAAAAGGGGCACCTCTAGGTGCCAACACTGTTCCTGCCCACCCACATCCCAAAAACAGGTTCTGAGAGGGGCAGGGGGAGGGTCAGAATACATCAAGACTCCATTAGAAGAAACAACATTACTAAGGTGAGTATTTTTTCTTCAAACAACATGAAGTCTTGATGTATTCTGACTGTATGAACTATCAAGCGGTACCTCCATGGAGGAGGGACAGAACCTACTTTGGGAATAGACTCTGAAGTACTGCTGTGCCAAACCGAGCATCACTCCTAGCCTAGGTATCCAGAGAGTAATGCTTGGTCAAAGTATGGACTGTTTTCCAGGTGGCTGCTTGACAAATCTCTAAGATAGGAATATCCCTGGCAACAGCCAGGGAAGCAGCTGTACCTCTAGTAGAGTGAGCCCTCAGGTCTGAGGGTGGGATCTTACCCAATTTTTCGTAGCAGAATTGTATACAAGAGACAATACACCTAGCAATAGATCTTTTTAGTGGCAGGTTTACCATTACCGACCGCTCCATAAGTGAGGAACAACTGGAGGGAGTCAAACCTGTGACCCTTGGTGTGCTCTATGTAGTAGCTAAGGGCTCTTTTTACGTCCAGGCTGTGCAGCCTCCTCTCTCCAGAGGAGGAATGGTCAGTGAAGAAAACAGGAAGAGACACAGACTGATTAAGGTGGAAATCTGAAACCACCTTAGGCAAAAACTTCCTGTTAGTTCTTAGGACCACTTTATCTCTATGGAACGAGATGAAATCAGGCTCCACTGACAGACTTGCAATTCACTGATCGCCTGGCAGAGGTAATGGCTACCAAAAACACAGTTTTCAAGTCAAGTACTTAAGCTCTGCAGAGGACAAAGGCTCAAAAGGGGGTTGCATAAGCTGAGCAATGCAAACATTAAGGTCCCAAGCAGGAGCTGGGTCCCTGAAAGGAGGATTGGTGTGCAACAATCCCTTGAAGAATTTGCAAAATACAGGATGGGCTGAAAGAGAAGAGGGCTTGCCTACTGACAAAAAAGCAGAAACAGCTGCCAAATGTACTTTGAGTGTGGCTGGTCCGAGTCCCAAGCCATTGAGATGAACCATGTAGTCCAGGACTGTAGGCAACCCAGCAGACTCTGGAGAAATATGCTTAGCAGAGCACCAAATAGTAAACCTTTTCCATTTGAAGTTGTAAGTTTTTCTGGTGGAAGGCTTTCGAGAAGCCTTTAGAATATGCAGGACACCTTGAGAGAGGTGCAGATCAGCAAACTCTAACTCTTCAAGAGCCAAGCCTTGAGACTGAGAGATTTGAGATTCAGATACCAAACCCTCCCCTGAGAGGATGTCAACAGGTTGTAATTCCTGGGAAGAGACAGGGGAAGGTGGATTGCTAAGGACAGCAACAGTGGGTACCAGGGCTGTCTGGCCCAGTCTGGAGCGATCAGAATCACTTTGCAGGGTTGAGACCTGATCTTGACTAGTACCTTGAACAGGAGAGGAAAGTGGGGGAAAGCATACAGGAACTTCCCTTCCCAACTGAGTACCAGAGCATCCAGGGGGAGTGAGCCCAATACTGGGGGTCTGCAGCAAAAAAGAGGAAGTTGGTGATTGTCTGGGGCTGCAAAAAGATCTATCTGAGGAGTGCCCCATCTGGAGAAAATCACTTTCAAGACTAGGGGATCTAGGGACCATTCGTGGTGGCCCTGAGATATCCTGCTGACAGCATCTGCCAGGACATCGTCCTTCCCTGGGAGGTGAACTGCTGTGAGAGAAGTTTGCAGGGAATAGGCCAGAGACCACAACTTCATTGCTTCTGTGCACAAGGCCGTAGACCGAGTGCCCTCTTGCTAGTTGATGTACCACATTGTGGTGGTATTGTCTGTTCTGATCTGATCTGGACTACTTTGTTCTGAACAGACTTGGAAAAAGCTTGTAGTGCCAGGAACACTGCTCTGAGTTCCAACAGAATGATGTGAAGAAAAAATTACTCACCTTAGTAATTGCTTTTCTTCTCATGGAGTCTTGCTATATTATGACTTAAGCAGTTAGCCACAGCACTTGAACTGCCCTGGAGAGGAAACAGTTAACTCCAGGGAGACTGGAGTTCTAAAGCGCGAGCCGCTATGCACAAACTCTATCCAGCCAGTTTCAAATGAACTGTCAGATCTTTCAAAGCTAACACTAAGCAGCAAGTCTGTGTGGAAAGCTCTACACTAGCAGTGGCTACCTACTAGTAGGAATAACAACAACAAACACAACAACAACAACAGCAATAATAATAATAACAATGATAATAATATTATTAGTTTCACCCTAACAAGCACTATTAGACCCCCCTTCCCCACAAGACTCAAGTCCAGGAAGGGGGCCATATACTTAAAAACAGAAATACCTAGTCTCCTAACCTAAATAAAAGGGGAAAAGGAAGAACTAAAATGGCATGACACAGTGCTTGCACTAAATTGCCAACCCCTACCCAAGTAGAAGTTCTGAGAGGGCAGGTGGGGGTGGTCATAATATAACAAGACTACATGAGGAAGAAAAGCAATTACTAAGGTGAGTAATTTTTTCTTCAAACACCATAGAAGTCTTGCTATATTATAAGAAAACAGATACAGCAGTACCTCCATGGAGGAGGTTAGAACCTACTTAGGAAATAGGCTCTGAAGCACAGCTGTGCCAAAACGAGCATCTCTCCTGGACTGGACATCCAGGGAATAATGCTTGGAAAAAGTGTGAACTGTTTTCCAGGTAGCAGCAGCACAAATTTCCAGAATGGGAATATCTCTAGCAGCCGCTAGAGATGCAGCTGGTGGAGTGGGCCCTCAGTCCTGAGGGGGGTTCTCTACCTAGTTTTTGGTAACAGAACTGGATACAAGAGACAATCCACCTTGCAATTGTCCTCTTAGTGGCAGGTCTCCCTTTGCCAACCTCTCCATAGGTAAGGAAGAGTTGGAGGGATTCGAACCTGTGACCCTTGGTGCGTTCCAAATAGTAGCTTAAGGCTCTTTTGACATCCAAGCTGTGCAATCACCTCTCACCCGAGGAAGAATGCTCAGTGAAAAATACTGGAAGGGAGATGGATTGGTTCAGATGGAAATCTGAAACCACTTTAGGCAAAAACTTTCTGTTAGTCCTGAGGACTACCTTATCTCTGTGAAAAGAAATAAAATCCTTTTCCACTGACAGGGCTTGTAATTCACTTATGCGTCTGGCAGAAGTGATGGCCACTAGGAAAACAGTTTTCCAAGTTAGAAACTTGAGATCTGCTGAAGACAGAGGCTCAAAAGGGGGTTGCATTAACTGAGCAATGCAAACATTCAGGTCCCAGGCTGGAGCTGGTTCCTGAAAGGGAGGGTTAGTGTGAAGTAACCCCTTAAAAAACTTGGAAAACACAGGGTGAGAAGAAAGGGAGGCAGGCTTCCCTGCTGATACAAAAGCAGAGACAGCTGCCAGATGAACCTTTAAGGTAGCTGGCCTAAGGCCTAAGGAATTTAAATGGACCAAATAGTCCAGTAAAATGGGCAAATCAGCAGATTCTGGGACAATTTGCTTCTTAGAACACCAGATGGAAAACCTCTTCCATTTGGAATTGTAAGTGGTTCTAGTGGAAGGCTTCCTGAAGCCTTTAAAATATCCAGGACACCTTGAGAAAGGTGTAAATCAACAATTCTAACTCCTCAAGAGCCAAGCCTTGAGATGGAGGGATTTGAGTTCTGGATACCACACTCTCCCCTGGGCACAGGCCAGCAAGTCGTGGACTCTGGGCAGCTCAGGGCAGGGTGGACTGCCAGGGACAGAAGCAGTGGGTACCAGGGCTGTCTGGCCCAATCTGGAGCAATCAGGATCACTTTGCAGGGCTGGGATCTGATTTTTACTAATACCCTGAAGAGAAGAGGGAAGGGGAAAGGCATATAGAACTTCCCTTCCAATCCAACAGAAAAGCGTCCAGGGGACTGGGCCATGCTACTGAGGCCTGCAACAAAATAGAGAAGTTGGTGGTTGTCTGGGCTGCGAAAGATCTATCTGAGGGTGCCCCATCTGGCAAAGACCGACCCCAGCACCTGAGGATCCAGAGACCATTCGTGATGGCCTTGAGAAATCCTGCTGAGGGCATCTGCCAGGACATTGTCTTTCCCTGGAAGGTGAACTGCTATCAGGGAGGTGTTCAGGGTGAAAGCCAGAGACCACAACCTTCATTGCTTCGTGCACAAGGCTGATGACTGAGTGCCCCACCTGCTTGTTGATGCACCACATTGTCGTGGTGTTGTCTGTCCTGACTTGAACTACCTTGTTCTGGACAGATGCTGAAAAACCTGAAGAGCTAAAAGACAGCTCTGAGTTCCAAAAGGTTGATGTGGAGCAGAGATTCCTGAGGGGACCACACTCCCTGAGTGGAAAGGTCGCTCAAGTGAGCCCCCCACCCTAGCAAGGAGGCATCCGTGGTGAGGGTGAGGGAGTGGGAAACGGGAATGAAGGGGACCCCTTGTCTTAGATTGCTTTGATCCTGCCACCACTGGAGAGCCAAGATCAGAGTTTGGGTCACTCGGACTAACTTGGTAAGGGGGTCCCTCCTTTGAGACCAATAGGTCCTCAAATGGAACTGGATGTCCCTCATCTGGAATCTTGTCCTTGCACTACAGCTGTGGAAGCAGCCATGTGCCCTAGGAGTTGCAGAAATGCCTTGCTGGTCGAGAGACCAGCAGGGTAAAGGAGGATGCTAGGCAATAAGTCTCTACCCTTTCCGGGGAGAAATGCCCTGGCCAACTTTGTGTTCAATTCCGCACCTATGAAAGCTAGTACCTGAACTGGTTCCAGAACTGACTTTGGTAAATTCAGCAGGAATCCCAGGGAAGTGAGAAGCTGCTGGGTGACTTGCAAGTGGGATTTTACCTGATCTGGAGACTGACCCACAATGAGCCAGTCGTCCAGGTAGGGAAACACAGCAACCCCTTGCCTTCTAAATGAGCCACTACCACAGCTAGACATTTTGTGAATACCTTGGAGCAGAGGTAAGGCCAAGGCATTGCTCTGAACTGGTAGTGGCCTGAGGGTAGTTCAACCTGAGGTACTTTCGTGAGAAGGCCTGACTAGACATGAAAATAGGCATCCTTGAGGTCCAGGGAGGCTAGCCAGTCCCCTGGCCTCAGGGAGGGCAAAATCATTGCCAGAGTTAACATTTTGAACTTTGGTTTCAAAAGATGCTTGTTCAGGTAACTTAAATCTAGAATGGGCCGCCATTCTCCTGTCTTTTTTTGGGGTAAGAAAGTATCTTGAGTACAGCCCCTTGCCCTAATGGCTAGGAGGAACCCTTTCCACTGCTTTGCAGTCTAGAAGAGAAGAAACCTCTGCTTCCAAAGCAAGGGCTTCTGAAGGATTTGCAGGTGGAAAATGTCTGGTTCTCATCTTTGGAAACTGTTTGAAGCTGAGAACCAGACCCTGGCTTACCTCCAGAACCCATTTGTCCGGGTTAGGGACACCCAGTTCTGGCTGAAATAAGCCAACCTGCCTCCCACCGGTACAGGAGACCGGCCCTGGCACCCCATCAGGGTGCCTGCTTGGCAGCAGCCTTAGGCTGAGGGAGGGGGGACGGTTTACCTGCACCCCTGCCTACTCTGCTTGAAAAAACCCTCTGTGCAAACGCAAGGAGGCTTGAGATTGGTAAAAAGGCCTGTGGAAAGGCCTGCCCCTAACTCTGGAGTGTGCCTTTGTGGAGTGGCATGCCTCTCCTTGGCCTGGGCACTTTTGTAAGTAGTTCTGTATTCATCCATCTTTTTCATATAATTTTCTGTTTGTTCCCCAAACAGAGAATTTCCCACTACAGGAAAATCCATAGCCTTTGAGTGAGTATCTTGGGACAGGTTAGTGCATCTGAGCCATGCCAACCTACGGAAAGCTACAGAAGTGGCCATGACCCTAGAGGAAACATCATTAACATCTACAGCAGTATGAAATTGAACTTTAGAGGCTTCAATGCCATCAGCAGCCACCTGTTC
Organism: Neoceratodus forsteri; assembly: GCA_016271365.2. Lineage (NCBI taxonomy): Eukaryota > Metazoa > Chordata > Ceratodontiformes > Ceratodontidae > Neoceratodus > Neoceratodus forsteri. The sequence goes on along the minus strand of CM057454.1, from coordinate 159,952,784 downwards.
CAACTCTCAGCCAGCTGGCCATGGGCCCGCTTGGCTAACTGCAATACTGTGTCCCATCTAGATTTCTGATATCTAGCCACATAAGCCATATAATTTGCCTGCCTGAGTCCCAAAAAGCTGCCAAATATTGTTTTTCGCCATGGCATCAATCTTCCTGGAATCCTTATCAGGAGGATGTGAGGCCAGGGAATATTAGCCTTGTCACAGGCTGCAGCTTGTACCACACACCTACATGACTACACTGCTCAGTGAGGAAGTCTGTATCAGGGCCTGACAAAGTATACCTTCTGTCCATTTTTTATCTACAGGAGGGACAGAATGAGGATTTTTAAAATTTTTGTTGTTTGCTTCCTAAATGACTTATGCAAAGGAATAGACAACCTCCTAGACTCTGGTATATCCATCATTTCTACATAATCAGGCTCTTCTTGCTCATCCACAGCCTCTTCTAAAGGAAGCTGGAGGGTTTCTGCAACCTTTGTAAAGCATAAAATGAGAAGGGACTCAGACAGCATAGGGGAGATTCTAAAGGTCTGTCTGGAGAAATGTCCGTTCAATGGGCACGTCCAGACCCTCCCAGCCACATACGTAATGGTCAAATTCTCCACCCCTCCTGTGGTTCATAAATTCCTCAACATCATACTCCTGAACCACTGAACCAACAAACCAACCTTTTGCCAATTGTTGGTGGTTCGACAGGTCCCTGAGACAGTGACTAGACAATCTGTATGGCTTTAGCTATCTCTGCAGCAGTTGGAGAGGCAATTTTAGACTCCAGACCTGCTGATTTCTTTGTCTTTTTTACTGGGACTGGTTCCTCTGAACCAGCCTTCCTTTTGGCCGAGGAAGTCTCGCCCTGGTCAGAGGGCACTCCCTCTGGTCCAGTGGGAGCTGGACCGGGCTGGCCATCGCGGTCGCGGACTTTTGGCCTCCTGCTTCCTGAGCCGGCCTAATCTCTTCTCCAGGGTGGCTGCAGGAAATTTTACACACCTGGCAGTCTGACAGGAGGTGGTCAGCCCCAGACAATAAACACAAGTGTGTGTGGGTCAGCCTGGCAAAGGCTTCCCACAGACATCACAGTGTTGAAACCCAGTGGGCCGGTTTTTCTTTTGGGTTTCTCGACATAATGCCAGCCTATCCAAAACTTGCCCTTTGATGGCAGTGCCAGGCAAGACACCCTATCGGTTCCTAACGTGTCACGGGTATTTGAAAAACCACTAAAATAATAGGTTTTTAGAACCAATAAGAACCGGAACCACTCTAAAAGCCAATATATGATTTAAATGCTTTTTAGTAAACCGATCGGTTCAAAACCGAACCGATAATTAATTTCACACAGACTTTTAAAATCCTGTACTACGGTTTACCAGATAGAGCTTTGAACCGAATGCGGTAAAATAAATACTTATTGCGGTTCAAAAGAACCGAAAATACTCGCTTAAACCGAGAAATGAACCGAGCTGAAGGAGCTGATCTCCGGAGCGACTGTTCAGTGAAGCGGAGTAAAGAATCTGACAGTTTCATTTGAAACTGGCCAGATAGAGCTTTGGCATAGCGCTCTCGCGCTTTAGAACTCCAGTCTCCCTGGAGTTAACGGTTTCCTCTCCGGGGCAGTTCAAGTGTTGTGGCTAACTGCTTAAGTCATAATATAGCAAGACTTCATGGTGTTTGAAGCAGAGATTCTTGAGGTGACCACAGCCCTTGGGTGGTAAGATCACCCAAGTGGGCTCCCCAGCCCAAGAGGGAGGTGTCTGTGGTGAGGATTAGAGAATGAGACTGAGTGACAAAAGGAACTCATTGCCTTAAATTGTCCTGATCCTGCCACCATTGCAAAGCCTGGATCAGGGTTCGAGTCACTGGGACTAGTTTGGTCAGAGAATCCTTTCTCTGGGACCAGAAGGTTATCAAGTGGAACTGAATGTCCCTCATCTGAAATCTTGCCTCCTGGACCACTGCTGTAGAAGCTGCCATGTGGCCCAGGAGCTGCAAGAAGTGCCTTGCTGGCCGAGACACCTGAAGGGTGAAAGAAGAGGCCAGTTCCATTAGTGTCCTTGCCCTGTCCAGGGGAAGGAAGGCCTTTGCTCTTAACATATCCAGCTCCGCCCCATAAAGGTGAGGAGTTGCGCTAGCTCTAGAACTGACTTTGGGAGGTTTAGGAGGAACCCTAAGGAAGTGAGCAGTTGCTGAGTTATCTGAAGATGTGACTTGACTTGGTCTAGAGACTGACCTACTATGAGCCAGTCATCCAGGTATGGAAAGATGGAGATCTTTTTTCTCCTTAGGTAAGCAACCACTACTGCCAGGCACCTTGTGAGCACCCTTGGGGCTGATGTTAGACCAAAGGGCATTGCTCTGAATTGATAGTGGCCTGAGGGCAACTCGAACCTGAGGTACTTTCTGTGGGAGCACCTGATGGGAATGTGAAAATAGGCATCCTTGAGGTCCAGGGAGGCTAGCCAGTCCCCTGGCCTTAGAGAGGGCAGAATTATTCCCAGAGTCACCATTTTGAATTTTGGCTTTAAAAGGTGCTTGTTTAGGTATCTCAGATCCAGGATGGGCCGCCATTCTCCCATCTTTTTGGGGGTTAGAAAGTACCTGGAGTACAATCCTTTGCCCCTGTGTAGGGTAGGAACCCTTTCTATGGCTCTGAGAGCCAAGAGGGAAGAAACCTCTGCCTCTAGGGCAAGGGCCTCTGAAGGCTTTGCAGGTGGAAAGGATCTGGTTCTCATCTTGGGAATTTTTGAAGCTGAGAACCAGTCCCTGGCTTACTACTTCCAGGACCCACTTGTCTGATGTTAAAGACTTCCAGTCCTGGACAAAGTAAGCCAGCCTGCCCCCTACAGGTAGTGGAGAATCGGCCCGGGCAGACCCATCAGGGTGTCTGCTTGGCAGGTGCTTTAGGCTGAGGGGTGGAAGCAGGCCTGCTCATACCCAGTCTGCCTCTCCCTCTAAAGAACCCCCTCTGAGCAAATGCAGAAGAGGAGGCCTGGGCTTGGTAAAAAAGCCTATGAAAAGTCCTGCCCCTGCCCCTGGAATGCTGCCTCTGAGGAGTGGCTTGCCTTTCTTTGGCCTGAGCACTCCTGTAGGTGGTCCTGTACTTGTCCATTTTCTTCATGTAATTCTCTGTCTGCTCCCCAAATAGAGAATTACCAATGACAGGAAAATCCATGGCCTTAGTCTGGGTATCCTGTGACAGGCTAGTACATGTGAGCCAAGCCATCCTCCGAAGGGCCATAGATGTAGCCATGACTCTAGATGAAACATCACTGGAGTCTACAGCAGCATGAAATTGCACCTTGGATGCCTCAATCCCATCCATGACCACCCGCTCCAGCTCCTTGGCAAGCTGGTCAGGGGCCTGTTTAGCTAGAGCCATCACAGTGTCCCACCTGGACTTCTGGTATCTAGCTGTGTAGGCCATATAGTTAGCCTGAGTCCCAAAGATGCTGCCATGTACTGTTTCTTTTGCCATGGCATCAATCCTCCTGGAGTCCTTGTCTGGGGGGTGTGAAGCCAACGGAATAGTTGCCTTATCACAGGCAGCAGCCTGCACTACCCCAACATGGCTGCACTGCTGGGAAAGGAACTCAGTGTCTGAGCCTGAAAGAGTATACCTCTTGTCCATTCTTCTGTCCACAGGAGGTATGGAATTAGGAGTTTTTAGAATTTTAAATGTCTGTTTCCCAAAAGATTTATGGAGGGGAACAGACAATCTCCTGGACTCTGGGATGTCCATCATCTCAACAAAATCAGGCTCCTCCTGATCCTCTACTGCTTCTTCCATAGGAAGCTGGAGGGTTTCAGCCACTTTCTTGTAAAACATAAAGTGGGAGGGGGACTCAGAAAGCCTAGGAGGAGAAACGCCTGAAGGTCTGTCTGGGGAGATGTCCGGGTCAATAGGCACATCCAGACTTTCATAATAACCATCATAATCATTATCTTCATACTCTCCCTCCTCCTCCTCCTCCGGTTCATAAAATTCTTCTAAAGTATAATCCGGAACCGGGGGAACAGACTGAACCGAGCCCCTGACCGATGGTGCCAGTTCGGCCAGAACCGAAGTTAGCGACTGAACTATCCTTATCACTTTGGCTATCTCATCTGCGGTCAGAGAAAGAACTTGTGGATCCGAACTGGATGATTTATCCCTTCTTTTCTTTTAACCGGAACAGACTCCTCAGAATCGGTTCTCCTTTTGCCTGAAGAAGTTTCGCCCTGGTCAGAGGGCACTCCTTCTGGTTCGGTCAGAACCGAACCGGGCTGGCCATCCAGGTCAGCGGACTTCTCAGCCTCCCTTTCCCTCAGCCTACCTACTCTCTTATCCAGGGTAGCTTTGGGAAAACTTTTACAAATTTGGCAGTCTGAATTGAGGTGGTCAAACCCCAGACAATAAACACAGGTGGTGTGGGGTCAGCCTTAGCAAAGGCTTCCCCATACACACTACAGTGTTGAAACCCAGTGGGCCCGGTTTTTTTCTTGGGTTTCTCAGACATGGCCAATCCTAACCAAAACTTACCTTTTTTCGGCAATCCGCCAGGCAAGACACCCCTATCTGTTCCTGACCATGTTACGGGTCTTGGAAAAAAACGTAATGAAATCCGTTTTTTTTAGAACCGATACGGACCGGTTACCACACTCTAATAAAGACAGAAGTTTTTATACACAAACCTGATCAGTTCAAACCAAACCGATCCAATATGTACAAGTTCCACACAGAAAAACTAATATAGAAAACCTATCTAGTACTCACGGTACCACAGACAGAGACTTAAACCGACAGGTTAGAAGCAGAAATTCGGTTGAAACTGAGCAAAAAAAGGACACTTTAACCGACTTTTTTTAAACCGAGCAAAGAAGAACTCTCCGCAGCGACAGTTCAGTGAGGCGCAGTAAAGAATCTGACGGTTGGAGTTCAAACAACAGAAGACAGAGGCTTCAACCGAGCTCGAGATCAGCATTCCATGCCTTGCATGGAAAGTTAACTCTTTGTTCTCCGGGGCAGTTCAAAGGTTGGAGATCACTGCATTAGTCAGAATACATCAAGACTTCATGTTGTTTGAAGGTGTGATTCCTTATCTGGAGGTGACGAGCTAAGATGTTTAGGGTTCGCCGACCAGCCATGAGCGGCGCTAATCACGACCGAGTCGGCACGAGGGTGAGAATCCAGGAAATCAACACCCTCTGGAGCCTGATATAGCCGGTTCGACTTCCTAGGAAGTGGGGCCAAGGCCGACAGCTGTTTCCATATTGTGGCAGCAAGGTCAGCATGAGGCTTTATCCAGGGTGGCACCATGGTAGGAGGTGTCACGGGCAGATCCAGATGTTCAGCGAGTTTCAGACGCTGAGGATCTGGCTCTAGGGAGTGCCACTGATGAACCTCCTGGATTTTCCTAAGCAACTCTGTAAAAGAAGGATCCTCCGGAGGAGACTTGGCAGTAGTCCTTGGCCTGGGCTTCGACGGAGAGCGAGGCTCGCTGTCTCTCTCGGAGCAACTGTCGGAATAGTCCGAGGAGTCCGAGGGTGAAGAGGAGGATGAAGAAGAGAAAGACTCCCTTTCCCAACCCAGGGGAGGAACAGGCCCCTTGGGAAGCCCCAGGGGAAGCGTGTCCTGCCCTTCTCTGGACCCAGACGGAAGAACCCTGTAGTCCAGAGGTGGTGAGGGAGTGTGTGCTGTCTCGGATGTATGGCAACCTGGGATGGCACCGTCGCCGGAAGGCAGCTCTCGACCTCTTTGGTGAGCTGAGCCTTGGCCTCAGCCCAACAGGAGGCCAGAGACTCCTGCAGGTCCACCGGCGGCCGCGAGGGCAGTGAAGGAGGAGGAGGCGGCAGGGGATAAGGATATGGGTTATAACCGTATGGAGCATATCCAAAACCCGGCTGCGGGTAGCTCGGCGTCGGGTATTGTGGCGTCCAGTACTGCGGCATCGGGAAGCCCGGCGTCGGGTATTGTGGCGCTGGATACTGCGGTCCCGGGTACACCAGTGTCGAATAGGACGGAGGATACCCGGGAGCTGGTGGGGCTGCCGGAGCAGATGGCCTGGCCGGAGGCCTCACGGACGGGTCCATAATGGAGAGCCCCGAGGGCGAAGGGCCCGATGGGAGCGGAATGTCTCCCGGAGTCGGTAAGGCCGACATCAGGCCGATGGTGGAGGCCCTGGTGCCGGAGGTGTCCTGAGGTGGTACGCCAGGTCCGCACTCAAGGTGGAGGAAGGACTGACGAGGGAAAAGATCCCAACCGCCTCCGGGACGGAGGGAAAAGTCCCCAGGGTTGGGTTGGGAGACTCTGGTTCCCCAGATGGCAGCAAAGGCTGCGGGGAACCGGGTCCGACGGAGGTGGGGGGGGGTCCGTCATCGTTTCCTTCACCGGCCATACGTCGGATGAGCTGACATGAGGCTTAGTGGCGAGCTCTCGGCAAGTGCCAGAGGAGCCGACATCTGACTTACGAGAGCCATCACCAGAGGCAGGCCGAGTAGAGTGATCAGCCTGGTCCGGTGGAGAAAAGGCCGCACGTCGCCCCGGAGGGTCAGACGTCTTACCGGCCCTCTCTGGGCAGACGTCAGAGGAGCAGACGCCCGGCTTACCGGAGTTGCCCACAGTGGTAGGCCGCCAGCCTGCGGCCGAACCAGGGGTGGAGGCCTCCAACTGCCCGGAGGCGCCCGCAAAGCCTGAACATGAGCCAGACGGGCAGGCCGATGCCCCCTTGGAAACCTCCAAGGCGGCTGTCGAGGAGCGATCCCCCGGAAGGGATGTTACCTGCGTCCCAGCGACTCCTGAGGGAGACACAGTGGTGGAGCCCTAGTCCCGGTGCCTCTCCTTCTTCTTCTGATGGCCTTCAGGGGAAGTGGACGCCTGCCTCAGTTTTTTCAGCTCCTTCTCCACAGAACTCATTTTCTTCTTTAGAATATGGGCTTCCAGGGATTGCTGCCGCCTTTTCCGGGTTGCCGCATTGAAACTGAGGCAGTGCTGGCACTTCTCGACTGGGTGATAGGGGCCTAGGCGGAACAGGCACAGGGAGTGGCCGTCCTTGTGCGGTAGTTGGGCGCCACACGAATCGCACTTATTCTTGTGCTCGGAGAGTGTAGGGGACAACATACACCAACGCTTAGTATTTAGTCGAAAAATAATGATTTTTCGGTAAAAACGACGGCGGTAGGGCTGATTTAAGACAAACTTTTCGCAGGAGCTGTACTGCGCTAACGGGCGGAAAGAACCGGAAGGTAGATGTCCGACCGCTTCTTTATACCAACGCCTCTGGACGCCGGGTCACCTGATGTGGGGGCTAGAAATTTTTCAGGTCCCATTAGCTAAGGCCAGTCCTATATGTAATACCTACTGCAAGAGCCCTCTCGAAGTAAGACTGGGAATTAAGATATAAGCTTTAAGAATGTTTCCAGCATAGATCATTTCTGGGCTCAGTACCAGACTTTAAAAAACAACCGTTTGGATCCCATTTTATGTTATACCCTTGACTAAACCCCTTGTGAAGCACATAACAGTCATGTTTAAAAATGAGGGGGTAAATATTGAAGACATTCTCTTTTGGCTTAGGTAGCGTTGAGAAATACTAGGGAAACCTTTTCCCACCCTAGACAGTGAGCAAATTTGGGATGAAGGCTGGAAAGTCAGGGTAAAGCTGTTCTCAACCAATAATGGCCCAGTCCATCTCCCTAGTTCGTTCTACTTGGGGAAAGATTGTGGTTCCATATTTTACAGTGGGCAACCTAGGTCATGTTTTAAATGTGGCTCTCGAACACACCTGAGTTCTGCCTGCGACACTTCCCGTTGCAGTCACTGTCTTGAGTATGGTCACACAGCTTCTGCCTGCCTAAATCTCTTTAAATTTAACCTTTGTGAGCACACTGGACATGCATATGGGTGGTGTCCATGGGCATCCCACAAAAGGGATGACTTCCCCTCTCACGAAGGTCTCATCAACATGGCACAGCATTCACAAGCTGAATGGGTAGCAGAACAAAATGTCAGGGCGTCCAATGGGACCCAAGGACCCCATGAAGCTCCACCTGCCAAGTTTCCTTGGAACCCAAATGTGGCCCCTCAGCCCATCGACAACACCCTCCTACCAGGAACATGACACAGGAAGCATGGACATCGTGGCTCCAGTACAGACAGAGGTAGCTACTACACTCTAATGCAGGTATTCTCCCATTGAGAAGGATTTGCCTTTCAAAATTGTAGTATAGAAAAAAGAACAAGGGAGGAAGGCAGTGACTAGAAACCTACAGTTGGAGGACCCAATAAGGAGTACAGCCTAGCCAACTGGAAAGTGGGAAACAAATACGCAATGTTACCCTCAGAAAGTACAGAAGGTGATTCAGATGAGGAGGGGACAGATACCTTCTCAGTTACGTCCAATACTGACGGGGGGGGGGGTTCCATCACCAAAAAGACAAGGCAATGTCGTACCTCTAAAACACTATGATCTGGTACCTATTTTATCTAGTCTCCCATACCACCACTCTCATCCCTCATGCATAGTCTCATAATAACTATACATAATGTCAACAGCATTAAGAGTGGAAGGAAACGTCTGGGCATCTTCTATTCCCTTAGTAAATCTCCTAGTGGTATTATTTGTATTCAGGACACACACTTAACAACACATTTCAAATTACAGCAATCTTCTAGAGCCTGGACCTTGGGGCCCTCCTTTTGGTCCACTGGGGAGGACACCTGTGACGGGGTGGGCATCCTTTTTTCTAACCCTCGTCTCCAAGTCTCTAAACTCGTGGATATTCACCCAAGTAGGGCATTGCTTTTAGATATTTCATATCTCACTGAGCGTTTTCACCTAACGCCAACATATGCACCACAAACAAAAGTACAAAGAGTAGCATTGTTTAAGGAAATTCAGCCCTTTCTGCATACCTCTCAGCTGGTGGTGTGGTTAGGGGATTTCAGTTGTGGTTTGCAGTGCTCAGATAGAGGCCTGCAAACCTCTAAATTGTTCTGTGACTCCACTTCCTTACAGCAAATACTGCACACAGCTGGACTACTTGACGCTTATAGGTCAGTTCACTCATCTGGAGGTATACATATTTTAGAGAACAACTGCACACTCGTATAGATTTTATATTTATATCCCCCACTTTGAATATTTTAGACATTTCTGCACAAGCTTATGAGTTTTCTGACCATGTGGCCATTACAATGAAGGTCTCCTGAGAAAGAACACCCCGCTGCAAAAAAAATAAATGGCGGCTTAATGAATCATTGTTAGAGGACCCTAAAATACTAAAACAATGGAAGCAAGATTGGGTAGCTAGACTTTTGGTGGTAGAATGCTACAAGGATATACTGGAATGGCGGGAGGATACTAAACTCACTTGGAAAACCTTCTTCCAGCAGAAGCAAATTACAGGGCCAATAAGGATTATTTACAGTTGCGTCACCAATTACAGTTTCTCATCTAGGAAGGCAGTACAGCACAGTAGTTTAAGGCTCTGAGCATTAAATCTGGAGACCGGGGTTTAAATCCCACAGCCCCCACTTGCATGCTGTGTGAGCCTGAGCAAGTCACCTAACTTCCCTGTGCTCCCAGGTCACATCTGTAAACAAGCTTTCAACTTAGTGTGCCACTCCTGGTTGAACAATTGCAAAAAAAAAAATAATCATTTCTCAGTCAGAGGGTATTAAATATGATTAGTTCCCAAATTTGCATTATAAAAAAACAAATGCCAGAAATTTAATATAATCTTGCAAAATCCCTCCGTCAGGAACTCAGGTTTGGAACGCAGGTTAAGAAAGGGTCATTAGACCCCTACAAAGAATGTAAAACTAGGGTTGACAACAGAATCATAGCATAACTCATTTCCTCAACAGGGCAGATTGTGCACACCACATGAAATTTTAACTGTAGCAGAGAAACATATAGAGGAATTATTTGGTGACCCCAAGAATGGCTACCCCAGGGTTTTTAGTTTCTTTAGGTTTACCTCAGGTTTCAGACCCAGATGCCCAGACTTTAACTCAGGACATTTCCCTAGCTGAAGTAGAGCTTGCAATTTCACAGTTAGCCAGTCACTCTGCACCGGGGTCGGATGGTCTGGGGTCAGGATTATATAAAACTTTTCAGACAGAATTAGCCCCTGTACTAGTTATCTTGTATAATCATATCTTGAAGTCTACTAAATACTCTACATCTATGCAGGAAGCCATTTTGGTGTTATTACATAAACAAGTATTTGTCAATGCCGAATGTTTGCTTGCTGGCATTGGCATTGGTAGTGTAGGAGTTACAGAGCTGCATAATAGGATGGTCAGTGAAGTACTGAACTGAAGCCAACCCCATCAGCACCCTGCAGAGACTGACAGGCACTGGGTGTGCCTTTGGGTAGTCAGGCATAATGGCCACGCCATTTCACCACACCCGACCCTGCAGACACCGACAAGTGTCACGGTGTGCCTTGGGGTCTTTGGCCCTTATGCGCTCCCCATTCCATCAGGACATACCATGAGATGGGTGCGGTATAGGAAAATGGGGTGAACTTTGGGGCCGAAGAGTGCAAGGCACACCTCGATGCCTCTCAGTGGCTGCAGGGTGTGGGTGGGGGTGGAATGGTTATGAGCATTGCAGGTGACAATCCCACGTCACAGCCCTGATGCCTGTCATTCTCTACAGGGTGGGGCGTTATGGTCAGAAACCCTAAAACCCTAACACCTGAGGCATTCGTTGGTATTTTCACTCCAAATTTTCCACATGGTTTTTCTGTGACCCCCACCTCATGAACAGTGGCAATATCAGTTTGTTAGCCAAAAGTTGCTTTTGCACAGTGACTACGGCATTTGTCACCACAGGTGCAAAAACACATTCCGAACAGGATGTAAAAAATGACAGCTATACTGTTCATGGGGAGGTGTAAAAAATGGCAATGTTGAAAATCTGCAGTGAATATATTAAAAAAACTGGTGAAATCACGAGCGCGCATAGAAACTGTGCAACGCACACCCATAATGTAATTAATTGGGGATTTTTTACAGCAGACTGTCACAGGCATTTTGGAACCTCCGATCATGAACAGTGTCACTGTGATTTTCTTTATCTGTCCCGAACAATGATTTCCCACAGCGACCACACATTTCTGTGCTGAAAGTTTCGGCCATGCTGTAGAAAATGACAGCAGTACTGTTCATAAGGAGGTGTGGAAAAATGCCACTGGTGAATATCTGGACTGAAAATATTACAAATTCATGAACTTACGAGAGTGCATGGAAACTGCGCAATGCTCACTCGTAACACAGTCATTTTATGGACTTTTGTCACCAAATTTTCAACATAGCCATTTTAAGACCTCCGCTCATGACCAGTGTTACTGTGATTTTCTTAATCTGTCCCAAACACTGCTTTCGCACACCGACAGCACCATTGTGCGCTACATGTGCGGAAACACATTTTGGGTGAGACGTGAAAAATGGCAGCTGTACTGCTCATAAGGAAGTGTAGTAAAATGGCAATGTTGAAAACCTGGCGTGCAAATATTACAAATTTGCAAACTTGCGAGCATGCGTAGGAACTGCGCAACGTGCACTCCTAAAACAGTCATTTTTGGGAATTCTTTCATCAGATTTTCAACATAGCCATTTTAAGACCTCTGCTCATGAACAGTGTCACTGTGATTTTCTTAATGTGTCCCATACATTGATTCTGCACACTGACTGCGCCATTGTGCGCTACATGCATGGAAACACATTTTCGTCAAGATGTGAAAAATGACAGCTGTACTGCTCATAAGGAAGTATGGTAAAATGGCAATGTTGAAAATCCAGAGCGCAAATATAAAAAATTCGTAAACTTACGAAAGCATTGTCGTGAACCAAGTAATACACGCCAGAAAGTCATTTTTAGAATTTTTTCACCTAATTTGTAGCATAGGCTTTTGAGAGCCCAACTTATGAACACTGACATTGTCGTTTTGTTAATCAGTCCCAAAGGTGATTTCGCTGGTGACTGCAAATCGCCTTTAGGCCTGATTAACGCCATGACAGTGACAAAATTCATGAGGAGGGGTCCCAAAACCCAGGTTGAAAATTTGGTGTCAAAATTCCAAAAAATGCCTGAGATATGCAGCAAAGTTGAAAAAACCCTATTTATTACATTATACAGCTTACCAGCATTTCCTCAGTTCGTGGTCAGCTTTGAAGAGTGCAGAGGTGTTCCCGGTCCACCGAAGATCATCATGCCGGACTCCACAGGTAAGTATGGGGTGAGGAGGGTGTGGGGAGGTAGGGTGTGCAGTGGGTGGGTGTAGGTGGGAGCAGGGAGACTACGAGGGACCTTTTTTTGTTTACAGTTTTTTTTTTTTTTTATTAAGACGACGCTGGATGTTTGCCCCAGCGTGGCAGCTGGAACAGCTGTTTGGGGGGGCTGGAGCCGATGGGGGATTGGGTACCCCCGTCTGCCACAAGCTTTGCCACGCTGGGGTGGGCTCCCAGCATGACACCTGAAAACTTTTGGGGGGTGTGGGCCATGAAGCCAATGGGGATTGGGCACCCGTCGGCTATAACAGTTTTGCCACACTCGGGGTGTGCTCCCAGCGTGGCACCTGCAAGCTTTTGGCGGGGGTGTGAAGCAGACGGATTGGGCACCCCATCGGCCATACAGTGTTTGCGTGGGGAAGCATGAGCACGCAATATGCGTGCGTGCATGCGTCTGTGTGGGGAGGGGGAGTGCTGCTCACTTAAGCGGTGCTGTCTCTTTCAACTGTACGCCACTGCATTTTGGATCATCACACTATGTTTCTTGCACATGCGTGTAAGCAAACATAAAAAGGCCCTAGAAATTACATTCATAACTGGCGACCGCTTAGTTTGTTCAACATCGATTTAAAAATTCTGAGCAACATTCTGCTAGCACACTTAAAGGGACACTGTCAACCTGTTCTTCATCATATTATTTCTAGTTAAAAACCTACATTTTATGATTGCTTACCTTCTCTAAAATGCATTGATGTTGCGGTTTGTTTTGTCTATCTCCTTGCTTAGTAGAACTGAAATGCATGCTAACGTATATTTATAAACAATCTTGTTTTGTTTATAATCCTGGATCTGTTCTTACTGCATACTTCTTGAGCATTAGAAACCCACTCAAACGGTGCAGTCACTCATGAAGCAGTAGCCTCCTAACCTCCCATTGCATCACAAGGGCTAGACAGTGTTGTGGGTGTTCCCAATTCCAAGAAAGATGCAGTTGGAGCTGATCAAGGAATGTCAACAAACCTGTGTTTGTGTGGTAACACCAGTATGGTAGGCAATGTTTTTAACTTTTTAAAAAAAAAAAAAGAGTCAGAATCAAACTACCAGCTACATCAGCAATCTTTACAGAATGTTGGCAATCAAAAAAATAGTTTTTTAAACCAGGGACACTGAGACCTAAGGTGGTTGACAGTGTCCCTTTAACTAAGGTTGCCCAGTATCTTATTAGACTACCTCAAACCTGTGCGATCCCAGGTAGGAGGAAATATGATAACCTAATATTATTAAGGGAACACTTTTTCAGAGGAGAGAAAGCATATCTACAGGGGTTTGTTACAGGACTAGATCAAGAGAAAGCCTTTGACAGGCTTTCACACAAATTTTCGTTCTTTACCCTATCAGCCTTTGGGATCCCAGCTACATTTGTGTCATGGATTCAGTGTATGAATAGCAAGGCATTCATTACCCCAAATGTCAATGGCTGGTATGGTGGGAACATTAAAGTTCGTAGGGGGGCGAGACAAGGGTGCCCACTTAGTCCCCTTTTCTATGCCTTTGGGACTGACATACTAGTATGCATGCTACTCTGTAATATGGATATGGAGAGGACAGTAGCCATTCCAAATACTCCTCCTGTTCAAGTGCTGGCGTACGCAGTCGATTTAGTTTTGATACTTGCACCTAATGTTTCCTCTGCTGCACTGTCTGATTCACTTCGTCATTTTTCAGATATTTCAGGCTCTAAAATTAATACAGAGAAAAGTAAAGGGGTGGTATTGGGGAACAACCCGTTGCCACCCTCAGGGCAACGTGTGGGCATTGAGGTGTCAAACAACCCCATTTTGATCTTGGGGGTAGAGTTTGGACCTGGAGACATTGCTAGATACAACTGGGAGAAGAAGATGGCCCAGGCAAACAGGTTGGTTGGCGGTTGGAAAGGGCAGCAACTCTCTAAAAAGAGAAGAGTAGTTTTGATTAAATCACTACTGGTCCGCCTTTTTTTGTACTCAAGTTATGTTTTCCCTTCCCCACAAAGTCTTCTTACCGGACTAATCAGTATATTTTTCCAGGCTTTTTGGGGATCATAGTTAAATCCTGTGAAGAGGCAATTCACTTACCACCCCATTTCAAAGGGGAGAGTACGTATGATACATCCTGTGGTCTTTTATTTTAGTTTATAACATTAATCTTGCACTGAAACCTGGGGAACTTGGATGGAGATCATTAGTCGAAGCATGGCTCAGGCCTCGTCTTGCTGCATGGGAACTGAATAAATCTAGGATGTTGAATACAATTCTGATGATCCCTCAGTATGATCTGGACAGTATTAAAAATGTAATGAAGTGGGGAATTTCCCCTTCTCAACTTGTATCATTAGACAGGAAGGCATATATATCTATATAAAACATGATTTTGGAATTTGAATGTCAAACGGAGGTAGAATTTACTGGTTGCCCTAGACCACAGATTCAAAAAGTTCTCAGGGCTTGCCAATCCGAGAATCCCTCATTTTGCTTGGGGTTGTACATGGCTGGGTAATTATGGAAAGTTGAGCATCAAAGGAAACAACAAGCATAAACAGAGCTCAGAAAGGTACTGCCCCAGGGACACCTGTGGGCAGGCCTTGGAAACGCAGCAACATCTGTTTCTAGACTGTACCTTTATAAAACCATTTTGGCCCTTCCTGGCTGCAGCGTGGAGGGAGCCCCTGTTTTTGAATTTATCTTACCAGACTCTACTTTATGACCCTAGAGTGGGGCATTTGGTAGATACCATATTGGCACAGTACACATTGTTTTAGTAATAAATCAGATATTTTATTTGGCAAGCTCGTTGCATAGGGGTTTTGCAACAGAAAACAACCAGTTATCTAGAACTACTCTTGAACATACATACAGAGAACCATTCGGAAAACAATGGAATTTGATTTGGTACATTTCCCTGCTGAGAAAGTTAAACACTTGGATTAATTGTGAAGCTTGGCTAGGATAAAGCTACCCACTGATTTATTACTGTTTTTGTACCGTATTTGGATTTTTTTAAGTTTGACTTTGTATTATTGAAATATGCATAATTTTTGTTCCTTTGTATGAAATTGTTTATTTGATGCAATGAAGTCCAGTTCTTAATAAAATTCCCTACTCTTTTCGAGAAGTGCCATAGGATCCTTAACATCCACTTGAATTACCACCAGAACAGGCAGATGGGACCTCAGTTTAACGTCTCATCTGAAAGACGGCACCTCAGGAGTGAAGCACCCCTCTCATGTTGCACTGATGTGTCAGTATTGGGATTTAACCCAAGTGCCTGGTGTGGGAATAGAACCCACAGTTGTCTGATCTTCTGGCCTCAGAGGTGAGTGTACAACCTGCTGAGCCACTGACACTGGGGACCATACTTCTCTTGGGGTCAACTGACCTGGCATTGTTTGGGAAGTCGAAAATGCCCAAGGTAAGGTAAGGTGGAATTTCCCATTACTTGTGAATGACTGTTTCCTTATTTAGCATGCCGGGCATGGGAAAAGAGGGGTGAAGTTCCTGATCTGCTACTGAGTAGTGGGGAATGACATGGCCAGAGCACTAAAGATTGGGGAACTGGAGGGTAACAGTGATCATTAAAGGACTGAACTGAATGAGATATGACAAAGCTACTTTAACAAAAAAAGAGCAGGACTCAAACTTCAGGAGAGCTAATTTTGCTAAGATGAGAATAGATGGTTGCTGTTAATTTGATGAATACACAACTAAGTTGGTGAGCTAATGCCATGTGGGAGGGCCTAAAGCAGAATGTAATTGTGGCAGTGACTAGATGTGTCCCACATACAACAACAGCAAAAGGGGTAGATGGGGACCTCCAGGGTTGCCCCAAGAACTTCAGGGTGAAATTAACAGATAAAACAATGTTATATGATACATGGAAGGATTCTGGTGACTGAGCAATGGAAGCAGCGTACAGAGCATTACAGAACGAATGCAGGACTAGGACTGCCCAGGCCAAGGCTTGTCAGCAAGACAGGACTGCTCACGGGACCTAGGGAAATAATAAATTTGCTTTTCCAATACATAAGGAACAATAGAAGAGTTAGGGTTAATGTGGGGTCACTGATCACTGAGGAATGGCACAAATGGTTATAAGGAGAGACTGGATCTATTCAAATTAATTATTTAGTCTAGAGAAAAAGATTTTGAGAAGGGACATGATCATTGCTTTCCCAACATTAAAGAGGAAGACAGGTTGGAGTATACACAGACATTCGAGCTGATGAGTACAAGCAGAATTAGGTGGCATGCCCTCAACTTGGGGTGGGGAGGTCAGAATTACAGGAAATATAAGAAAGCATTTCTTCACACAAATGGTGGTTAACATATGGAATAGTCTACCCACTCAGGTTGCAGAAACTTGCACTTTTTAGGCTGTTCAGGCTTTCAAAGCACAACTAGGCAGATTCCAGAGGGAAAATGGCATTGTGAGTTACACAGCATGAGTAAGGTAGCATTCTGGTGGTTAAGCTTGGATGTGTGCCCATTCTCAAAATGGGTATAGTCACTGATCGGCAACAGAAGGGGTGGACAAGACTGACCCCATGTCCCTTCCACCAACACAGTATGATGTTAGGGCAGGTACCAAGTAGGAAAACGCACTGGGAGTGGGGTGCTATAGGTTATCAATTGAAACAATGCAAAAACAAACAATCCAGCACTCACCAACCTCAAATGGAAAGATGCAGGCTCTTAAATTCAGTATAAAGTTGCCAAATTTATTAGGGTGCCAGGATAAAACATGCTCTATTTGAGGTTGGCGAGTGCTGGATTGTTTGTTTTTGCATTGTATTATGTTACAATGTAATCTGTTATCCTATCATGGCAGGCTTTTTTTTTTTTTTTTTTTTTTAAATACAGGAGTGCTGTGCTCCAGCACAGCTGTACCCGGACTTCTGGGGACAGTGATAGACAGTGCTATCCAGCCAGAGTACAGAGCACTCCAATACTTAGGATGACTGAGGAACTTAAGACAGGGTGGAATTACATACAATTTTTATTAAAACATTTTTCCATGTCTGCAACACCCATCGTTGTACTTAATAAAGCCAATAAGCTGACACACTGACAAGTATAGAAATTAACAAAATAATCTAGTGTGGGAGGTGCAATACCAAAAATACAGGTTACTCACCTGCAACAGGAGTTCTAGGAGTGGTATATGTTGTTCATCAACACTGTCTGGCAGGTTCCTTGCCGCTTTAAATCTTGCCGGGAGGTCTTCAAGCTGGCTCCTGCCACCCACCTAGGTGGTAAAACCCTCGGCTCCGCCCCATGACGCTAGATCTAGTCCACTGGAAGCCAGGTTGCGCGTCGAAGCCGGGGAGGTCGGGTGGGTCATGTTTGATGAACAACATATACCACTCCTAGAACTCCTGTTACAGGTGAGTAACCTGTATTTCTAGGGATGTGGATATGCTGTTCAATCCACACTGTCTGGCAGACTCCTAGCAGTTCTCCGGGAGGAGGGAGGCGAGGCGCGCACCCCCTACTTAGGGAATAAGGACTGGAGAACCGAGGTCCCAAAACCAGCATCCCGGTGTGGCTCAAGGTCAATGTGGTAATGGGAAATAAAGGTGTGTGCTCACTTCCAAGTAGCAGCCCTGCAGATTTCCTGGATAGGGACATCCCTAGAAGCAGCCACCGAAGCAGCGGTATGGCGGGTAGAAAGAGCTCTTATCCCTTTGTGAGGCTCCATGCCCACCAACCTATAGCAGAGATCTATGCAAGAGGTGACCCACCTGCTTATCGTCCGCTTGGCTGCAGGTCTGCCAGGTGCGGCTTCAGTATAGGTGACAAACAGGTGGCGAACCCCTCCCCGAACTTCAGCCGTCTGCTCCTTATAATAAGCGAGTGCTCTTCTAGGGTCCAAAGTATGGAGCCTATATTCGGCCTCCAAGGTGTGATTGAGGTAGAACACTGGCAGAGTCAACATCTCGTTAAGGTGAAACTCCGACACTACCTTCGGAAGGAATTTTGAGTGGGAGTGCAGGACAACCTTGTCCCTGTAGAAGACCAGATAAGGAGACTCGATGGAAAGCATCTGGAGATCTCCCATCGATCTGGCTGATGTTATAACCACCAAGAAGGCAGTCTTCCACGTCAGGTGGGAGATATCGCACCTGTACATCGGTTCGAATGGCTTGCCCATGAGCTTAGCTAATACCAGCAATAGATCCCACGGAGGTGGAGGTTCTCGCACCACAGGGGATATGTGATCAAGGCCTTTGAAAAAGCACCCGACCACCTTCTCCTGCACCACCGACTGCTTGCCAGCCCGCGCCCGGTAAGCAGAGATGGCTGCCAGGTGCACCTTAAGGGTCATCGACCGAAGACCTAGCTGAGAAAGGCACCACAGGTCACCCAAAATGCTAGCCAATGGACAGGAGGAAGGGTCCAACCCCTTGTCCTGACACCAAATGGAGAAGCTCTTCCATTTAAAGGCATAGCATTTTCTGGTTGACTCCTTATGGGACGCCTCAACAACGTTAAGGACCTTGTTGGAAAGACCCAAGGCCTGGAACTCTAGCTGCTCAGGAACCAGGCCGTCAGGTGCAGGGACTGAAGGTCTGGATGGAGAACCTTCCCCTTGCTGACTGAGATCAGGTCCGGGCGGGCTGGAAGCCGCCTCAGGAGCCTGGAGCTAAGGAGCTCTGGGTACCAGAACTGGCAGGGCCAGTCTGGGGCTACCAGAATCACCTGTGCCTTGTCCCTCTTCACCTTGAGAAGCAACTTGTGGATCAAGGGAAATGGAGGGAAGGCATAGAAGAGGCCCTGGGTCCACGGCCTTGAGAAGGCATCCCCCTGCAGTGAGCCCTGCTGAGGAGGGCGGGCATGAAACAGCTTCAGCTTTGTATTCTCCCCGGAGGCGAACAGGTCCACCTGAGGGGTGCCCCAATGGGAGAACAGATCATGTACTACCTCCGGCAGGAGAGACCACTCGTGAGATGCAGCACCTAACCGGCTGAGGGCAGCGGCCAGACTGTTGGAGGCTCCTGCCACATGGATGGCTAGGAGATCCGCCTCCAGGCTGATCACGAGAGACCACATGCGGAGAGCCTCCTTACACAGAGGCAAGGAGTGCGTCCCGCCCTGTCGCTTGAGGTAGTACATGGTTGTGGTGTTGTCTGTCTGGACCTGAACCACTTGACCCCGTACAAACAGAGCGAAGGTGGTAAGGGCTAGATGCACCGCTCGGAGCTCCAGCAGGTTGATGTGGCATTGAGAATCCTGAGGGGCCAAAGGCCATGGGCCCTGAGCTCCCCCTGATAGGCACCCCAAACCATCAGAGAGGCGTCGGTCGTCAGAGTGACCATCGGCTCGGGGCAGACAAACGGGATACCCTCCTGCAGATGAGCTGGAACGAGCCACCACTGTAGGCCGTTCCACATCTCCTGGGTCACCGACACTGGCTGGTCCAGAGGACCGGAGCACTGTGGCCACTGGCGGGCCAGCCCCCATTGCAGGGGATGCATATGCCAGTGGGCTCAATGGACCACAGTGGTGCAGGCTGCCATGAGGCCCAGAAGGCACAGGAATTCCTGGGCAGGGCGCAACTGCCCAACCTGAAATGATTGGGCAAAGGAGGAAAGGACCTCAGCCCTGTCCGCCGTGAGCCAGGCTCTGACTCGAAGAGAGTCGAGCTCTGCCCCGATGAACTGAATCACCTGTGATAGCATGAATTCCAACTTGGTCTCGTTGGTGATGAGGCCAATCTGAGAGCAGACCTGGAGGGCCAGATCCCTGGACCGCTCCACCTCCAACCTGGAGGCGGCTGCAATCAGCCAGTTGTCCAGGTAAGGGTACACCCTGACCCCCCGGCGCCGCAGGAATGCTGTCACGACTGCCACACATTTGGTGAAGACCCTGGGAGCTGCAGAGGCCGAAAGGCATGGCCCGGAACTCGTAAAGAGATCTCTCTGCTCGGAAGCGGAGGAATCACTGATGAGAGGGACAGATTGGGACGTGAAAGAACGCGTCCTGAAGGTCCAGAGAACAAAACCACATGCCTAGTTCAAAGGATGGAATGATCTGAGCCAGAGTGACCATCCTGAAGGTGCACAGCCTTAGGAACTTGCTCAGGTCGAGAATGGGGCGCCAGCCCCCCGTCCGTTTTGGGACCAGGAAGTATCTGGACACAAACCCTGGGTCTGGAGGAGGGTCTGCCACCTCACTGATCACCTCCTTCTGGAGGAGCAGGGCAATGTCTTCTCGAAGAGCCAACAGAGAGGCTGCGGAACCAGTTGCCCACCGTGGGGCAACGGCTCAATAGGGAGGGAACTGCTCGAACTCCAGAGGCAGATCCCTGCCTACCACTTCTAGCACCCAGTGGTCCATGGTGATAGCGGACCAGGTGGAAAAAAGTGGCAGAGCCGTCCCCCCACTGGGGGAATCGGGAGAGGAGTGACAAGGTTGGGGGCGACACCCCTCACATGTCACTGGGCAAGCTTGGAGGAAGGGCCTGCTGAGGGACCTCCTGGACCCTTGCCTCCAGGCGTCCTACTGGAGGAAGCGGCAGACTTGGCCTAAGGGCGCCAAGTATGTGCCTGCTGGCCCTGGTGCTGGTGCTGCTGGGACGGACATGCCGCAGGGACGGAAGGGCGAAAGGGCTTACGCTGCTGCTGGTGGCCTTTGTCCTTCTGGGCAGACACGACAGAGTCCAAGGTGGCATTGGACTTCTCAATCCTCTGGAGATGGCCTTCCACCCCCAGCCTGAACAAGTCAGTGCCCAGGAAGGGAACGTCTGCCAGCTTGTGCTGGGTGTCCACTGTGAAGGTGGAGATCCGCAAGCCAAGCTCTGCAGCGCATGGCCACTGTGGCCACTACTGATCGGGCACAAGAATCACAGATGTCCAATGAAGTTTGGAGCTGCTGTTTTGCCACTGCCCTTCCCTGATCCTGCACCTGCTTGACCGTCGTCTGAAGGTCAGCCGGGAGATGTGGAATGACCTCATCTAGGGAACCCATAAGGGCGTATGAGAAATGTGCCATTAGAACGGCCGAGCTAGCCTGATGAAGACCTAGGGAGGAAGCAGCGCATAATCCAGCTTTTTGGATTCCTTATCGGGCAGTTTGTCCACGCCCGAGCGATCTCGAGCTAGAATACACTATCGGTCACAACCACCCGCAGAGGGGTGCCCGAGAAACCAGAGAGTGAGCCGGTGGGGATCATGTGACTGATAGCCATCCTGGCCGCGTGGTACAAGATGCTGGCCACTGCCACAACTCCAGGGCCGGGACAACAATGGCTTCGGCCAGCGGAAAGGCCTCCGTAGGGGAATCTCCTCGGTCCAGTACCTCCATGAGGGGATACTTGGCCCGTTCTGAAATGGATTCAAGCTGCATCCCAGTGTACTCTGAGATGAGCCAAAGCAAACCTAAAAATGATGGGCTCTCGTCCACCGACTGGCCCCCTGCAGACTCCAGGTCAAGCGGCCTGGAGAACAGGGAGGAGTCGTCGTCAGACTCCGAGGAGTCTGCAAACAGCTGCCGGGCGCCTGAGCCACCCTCCACCTGCCGAGGTCGATCGGGAGTGAGGGCGACCGACAACCTGTGGGGCAAGCCCTGACCCGACCGAGAATTCTTGGTTGGGGACCCAGTCTTCGGTTGTGGAGGCAGAAGTTCCATCACAATGGGTGCAGCAGCTGGCTTCGGCCGAACAAGCGGTGCCGGCGTCAGCTCCTTGACCACTACGAGGGGTTGTTTCAGCCACTCCGGTGACAGCCACTTAATGGCTGGAGAAGGCGAGAGTCTGCTTATTTCCGGACAATAAGAGCTACTGCCACATTAAATTCTCGTAGCGCCGACGCAACTTTCGCCCGAACCGATCCTCCGAAGAGGACGACGAGGATGAGCGGCAACGCTGCTTTCCATGGTGCCAAGATCAAGACCGCCGATGTCAGCAGGACTGGCTGGACCTGGAAGAGGACCGAAACCAAGACCTTCGGGGGTTCTGAGGGTGGGTCAGAGAGGGGACGGGGGAAATCCACTCCTCCCTCGGTACAGGGACCTTAACCAGGGACTCCGGCACAGGAGGCACAGGCAAATCCCCAGTTTCCACCGGGGGAACCGGTGAAGTAGGGTTGTCGGCTTCTCCAATCGACAAACTGTCCGATGGGTTGAGAAAAATCTCAACCGCGTCGACAGATGACTCGGCCGACTGACCTGAAGGGGGCACCATGAAGCCAGCGGCCGCAGCCGCAACCTCGACTGAAGTCAAGAGTCAACGTTCCGGTGAAGGGGATCTCTCCTGCTCCCACGAACGTCAACTGTGGGACTTACTCTTAGAGTCCTTCTTCTTGGACCAATTGGAATGTCCTGCTGGCCCTTCTCCCTTGGCGGAGAGGGACTGGCAAAGCTTCTTAAACGAAGCCATGAAGGCGGAGTCCAAAGAGAGCGAGATAAATGCCGCGGCCGAGGAGAAGGAAGAAGAGGCGGCGTCGGCTGCCTCCTCCGCGAGGGCAATCAACTGCTCCAACTGTTCCACGGAGCCCGCCACCGCGGATACCGCCCAATGGGCCTCCTTAGACTTGACCAGCGGATACTGTTTTTCGGGTCACCCGAGAAGAAGTCTGGCAGCGCGGTCCTCCAAGACCGAAGCCGAAAAGGACTTGCACAATTCGCAAGCCTGTGAGTCATGGCCAAGCCCCAGACAGTAGACGCACATGGAGTGCGGATCGGTCTGGGACATATTCTGACCACATGGGCACCGACAGAAGCCGATTTGTCCATCGCAGCCACAAGGGAAGACGAAGACCAAAGTCTTGTAAATTTTAAAATAAGTTTTGGAAATTCCGAAGAGTGTGGATCCAGGCCTAAAACGCAGAGCGCTAAGGAGGGAACCTGAGCTTCCAAGCGGTAAGGAAGATCTGGAGTCATGAAGCAGAGCCGAGGGTTTTACCACCCAAGTGGGTCGGAGGAGCCAGCTTGAAGTCCTTCAGGCAAGATTTAAAGCGGCAAGGAACCTGCCAGACAGTGTGGATTGAACAACATATCCACGTCCCTAGAACTTTAATTCTGGTGTTCCGCCTCTGGGTCCAGTATTTCATCTGTTCAAAATAGATGTGTTATAGATTAAACTGCAGAACAGCAGCATTGTGGAGTGGTACTCCAGCTGGTATACCAGACTGAGGAAAGAATAGGTTACTCACCTGTAACAGTAGTTCTAGGAGTGGTATATGTTGTTCATCCACACTTCTTGGCATGTCCCTTTCCCCTTTAAATCTTGCCGGAAGTCTAAAAGCTGGCTCCTCCCACCCACCTGGGTGGTATATACCTCGGCTCCACCCCATGACACCAGATCTTAGCCTACTGGAAGCCAGGTTGTGTGCGTCCGCAGCCGGGGAGGTCGGGTGGGTCCATGTGGATGAACAACATATACCACTCCTAGAACTAATGTTACAGGTGAGTAACCTGTTCTTCTAGGAGTGTGGATATGTTGTTCTATCCAAAATTCTTGGCAGATGCCTAGCAGTTCTCCAGGAGGAGGGAGGCAAGGCGCACACACCCTACTTAGGGAACAGAGATTGGAGAACCAAGGCCCCAAACCAGCATCCTGGCATGACTCCAGTTCGATGTGGTAGTGGGTAAAGAAGGTGTTTCCCGACTTCCAGGTGCAGATTTCCTGGATAGGGATGTCCCTGGAAGCAGCCACCGATGCAGCAGTATGGCGAGCAGAATGAGCTCTTATCCCTCTGGGAGGCTCCTTGCCCGCCAACTCATAGCACAGGCCTATGCATGATGTAATCCACCTTGCTATGGTCCATTTGGCTGCAGGTCTGCCAGAAGTGGCTTCAGCGTAGGTGACAAATAGCTGGCGAACCTCTCCACGAATTTCCGCCATCCTCTCTTTATAACAGGAGAGAGAGCACGTCTCAGGTCCAGAGTATGGAGCCTATATTCGGCATCCGAGGTGCAATTAGGGTAGTATACCGGCAGAGTCAACACCTGGTTAAGGTGAAACTCTGACACCACCTTCGGAAGGAATTTCGGGTGGAGGCACGGGACAACTTTGTCCCTGTGGAAGACCAGATAAGGGGAGTCCACCGAAAGCGTCTGGAGCTCCCCTGTCCTTCTGGCTGACGCAACAGCCACCAGGAAGGCTGTCTTCCACTACAACTGTGACAATGCACACTTGTGCATGGGTTCAAATGGCTTGCCCATGAGCTTGTCCAGTACCAGCAGTAGATCCCACTGAGCTGGAGGTTCATGCACCGGAGGGGAAATGTGATCTAGGCCTTTGAAAAAGTGCCCAACAACTGTCTCCTGCGCGAACATCGGCTAACCAGCCTGCGCCTGGTAAGCAGAGATGGCTGCCAGGTGCACCCCAAGGGTCGATGACAGCAGACCCCCTTTGGAGAGAGACCACAGATAGTCGAGGATGTTAGCCACAGAACAGGATAAGGGGTCCAGACCCTTACCCTGACACCAAATGGAAAACCTTTTCCATTTGAACGCATAACATTTCCTGGTCGATTCCTTTCAAGATGCCGACACCATAATGTAGACATCTTCGGAAACACCTAAAGCCTTGAACTCTAGCCGCTCAGGTACCACGCTGTGAGGTGCAGGGATTGAAGGTCCAGATAGAAGACCTTCCCCTGGTTCAGAGATATCAGGTCTGGGCGTCTACAAAGCCGCTCCGGGGGCCCGCAGCAGAGGCTGAGGAGATCTGGATACCAGAACTGGTGCGGCCAGCCTGGGGCTACCAGAATCACCTGGAGGGAAGGTGTAGAGGAGGCCTGAGGTCCACAGCCTCGAGAAGGCATCCCCCTGCAGGGAGCCCTGCTGAGGGGGGTGGGCATGAAACAGCGTCAGCTTGGTGTTTTCCCTGGAGGCAAACAGGTCCACCATCGGTCTGCCCCAATGGGAGAACAGACTTTAAGCTACCTCTAGATGGAGAGACCACTCTTGGGATGTCTGGCCTATGCAGCTGAGCACATCTGCCAGCTGGTTCGAGACTCCTGCCACGTGGATGGTTAGGAGGTCCGCCTCCAACCGGCTCATGAGTGTCCAAATGTGGAGCGCCTCCGAGCACAGCAGACAGGAGTGCGTGCTACCTTGTTTGTTGAGGTAGTACATGGTCATGGTATTGTCCATCTGGACTTGAACCATTTGACCCCGGAGCTGAGAAGCGAAAACTGATAGTGCCAGTCTGACTGCTCTGAGCTCCAACAGGTTGATGTGGCATTGGGACTCCTTGGGGGTCCAGAACCTGTGGGCCCTGTTGTCCCCATGTGGGCCCCCCAGCCCATGAGAGAGGCATCAGTCATGAGAACGACCATCGGCTCGGGGCAGACAAATGGGATCCCTTCCTGCAACCGGTCTGGGGCAGTGCACCATTAGAGAGTGTCCCACACCTTCTGGGTTACAGTGATCAGCTGATCGAAATGACCGTGATGCTGAGTCCACTGGGCAGCCAGCTCCCACTGGAGGGGGGTCGTGTGCAACCAGGCCCATTGGATCACTGAGGTGCACACCACCATGTAACCCAGAAGGCGCAGAAAGTGCTGGGCAGGGCGCAAATGCCCAACCAGAAGTGACTGGGTAAAGGAGGGGAGAACCTCCGCCCTGTCCGCCAGGAGCCGAGCTCTGACTTGACAAGAGTCGAGTTCTACCCTGATGAAGCCCATCACCTGAGATGGCACGATTTCCGACTTGGCCTTGTTGATCAAGAGGCCGAGCTGGGCGCAAGTCAGGAGGGCAAGATCCGTGGACCTCCCCACCTCCTGTTGGGTGGAACCTGTTAAGAGCCAATCGTCAAGGTAAGGGTAGATTCTGACTCCCCGAAGCCATAGATGGGCCACCACTACTGCAATGCATTTGGTGAAGACCTGGAAGGCTGATGACAGGCCGAACGGCATGGCTCGGAACTCATACAGGGTCCCCTCGACCCTGAAACAGAGGAACCACTGATGGGACAGATGGATTGGAACGTGAAAGAAGAAAAAATTACTCACCTTAGTAATTGTTTTTCTTCTAATGGAGTCTTGCTATATTATGACTTCTTCTTGCAGTTAGCCACAGGACTTGAACTGCCCCGGAGAGGAAAGAGTTAACTCCACAATGAATGGAGTTCTCAGCGCTAGCGTTTTACTGAAAGCTCTATCTGGCTAGTTTCAAACTGAAACTGTCAGATCTTTATGAGCCAACACTCACTAAAAGTCTGTGTGAAGTACTCACGCCAGCCAAATGGCTACCACTAGTAACAACTACAACAACAACAACAACAACAACAACAACAACAAAATAACAACAAAACCAAGCACTATTGACCCCCAAAGACTCCAAGTCCAGGAGAGGGGCCAACACACAAATCAATAATAGTAGTACCTAATTTCCCAATCCTAAAAGAAAAGAGGGGAAAACACCTATAATGGCATGACACAGTGCTTGCACTAATTTCCCACACCCTACCCAAGTAGAAGTTCTGAGAGGGCAGGTTGGGGTGGTTATAATATAGCAAGACTCCATTAGAAGAAAAACAATTACTAAGGTGAGTAATTTTTTCTTCAAACACAACATGAAGTCTTGCTATATTATGACTTCTTGCAGATTACACAGCAGTACCTCCATGGAGGAGGGCCAGAACCCACTTAGGGAATAGGCTCTAAGTTCATGGTTGTGCTAAACCCCGAGCATCTCTCCTGGCCTGGATATCCAGGAGTAATGCTTGGTGAAGTGTGAACTGGTTTTCCAGGTTGCAGCTTGACAGATTTCAAAATAGGAATATCTCTAGCAGCCGCTAGAGATGCAGCTGTACCCTGGTAGAATGGGCCCTCAACCTGAGGGGGTTCTCACCCAGTTTTGGTAGCAAAATTGGATACAGAGACAATCCACCTGGCAATTGTCCTCTTAGTGGCAGGTTTTCCTTGCCGACCTCACCATAGGTGAGAAAGAGTTGGTGGGATTCGAGACCTGTGACCCTTGAGTGCGCTCCAGATAATAACTCAATGCCCTCTTAACATCCAAACTGTGCAATCTCCTTCACCAGAGGAAGAGTGCTCAGTGAAAATACTGGAAGGAGATGGATTGGTTAAGATGGAAATCCGAAACCACTTTAGGTAAAAACTTTCTGTTAGTCCTGAGGACTACCTTATCCCTGTGAAAAGAAATAAAATCATTTTCTACTGAAAGGGTTTATAACTCACTTATGCGTCTAGCAGAAGTGATGGCCACTAAAAACACAGTTTTCCAAGTTAAGAACTTAAGGTCTGCCGAAGACAGGGGGTTCAAAGGGGTTGCAGTAACTGAGCAATGTAAACATTAAGGTCCCAGGCAGGGCTGGGTCCCGAAAAGGAGGGTTAGTATGAAGTAACCCCAAAAACTTGGAAAACACAGGGTGAGAAGAAAGGGAGGAAGGCTTTCCTGCTGAGATAAAAGCAGAGCAGCTGCCAAGTGGACTCTAAGGTAGCTGGCCTGAGGCCAAAGAATTAAGATGGACCATGTAGTCCAGCAAAGTGGGCAAATCAACAGATTCTGGGACAATATGCTTATCAGAACACCAGATGGAAAACCTTTTCCACTTGGAATTATAAGTGGCTCTGAGTGGAAGGCTTCCTAGAGGCCTTTAAAATATCAAGGGCACCTTCAGAAAGGTGTAAATCAGCAAATTCTAACTCTTCAAGAGCCAAGCCTTGAGGTTGAGGGATTTGAGGTTCGGATACCATACTCTCCTGGGCACAGGTCAGCAGATTGTGAATCCTGGGAAGGCACAGGGAAGGTGGACTGTCAGTGATAGCAGGTGGGTACCAGGGTGCCTGGCCCAGTCTGGTGCAATCAGAATCACTTTGCAAGGTTGAGATCTGATTTTTACTAACACCTTGAAAAGAAGAGGGAAGTGGGGAAGGCATACAGGAACTTCCTTCCCAATCCAACAGAAGGGCATCCAGGGGACTGAGCTCCATCACTGGGGCCTGCAGCAGAACAGTGGAAGTTGGTGGTTGTCTGGGGCTGCAAAAGATCTATCTGGGGGTGCCCCATCTGGCAAAAGACTGTTCTCTCAGCACTGGGGATTCAGGACCATTCGTGATGGCCCCAGAAATCCTGCTGAGGGCATCCGCTAGGACATTGTCCTTCCCTGGCAGATGAACTGCTATTAGAGAAGTGTTCAGGAGTAGGCCAGAGACCACAACTTCATTACCTCGGTGCACAGGGCCCACGATCGAGTGCCCCTTGCTTGTTGATGTACCACATTGTTGTGGTATTGTCTGTTCTGACCTGACCACTTTGTTCTGGACAGATGCAGAAAAGCTTGAAGAGCTAAAAAGGACAGCTCTGAGTTCCAGCAAGTTGATGGAGCCGAGATTCCTGAGGGGACCACACTCCCTGTGTGGAGAGGTCGCCTTAAGTGTGCTCCCACCCCAGGAGGAGGCATCCCAGAGGGAGAGGGTGAGGGAGTGGGAAATAGGAAATGAAGGGGACCCCCTGTCTTCAATTGCCTGATCCTGCCACCACTGAAGAGCTAGGATCAGAGTTCGTCACAGGAACCAGTTTGGCAAGGGGGTCCTCCTTTGGGACCAATAGGCCCTCAAATGAAACTGAATGTCTCTCATCTGGAATCTTGCTCCTTGCACTACAGCTGTGGAGGCAGCCATGTGCCCTAGAAGCTGCAAAAGTGTCTTGCTGGTCAAGACCTGCAGGGTGAAAGAGGAGGCCAGGGAATCAATCCTTCTACCCTTTCCAAGGGAGGAAGGCCCTGGCCAGCTTTGTGTTCAATTCGCACCTATGAAAGTAAGTACCTGAACTGGATCTAGAATCGACTTTGGTAGGTTTAGCAGGAACCCAGGAGGTGAGAAGCTGCTGGGTGACTTGCAAGTGATTTCACCTGTTCTGGAGACTGTCCAGCAATGAGCCAGTCGTCCAGGTGAGGGAAAACAGCAAACCCTTGCCTTCTTAAATGAGCCACTGGCACGGCTAGACATTTTGTGAATACCCTTGGAGCAGAGGTAAGACCAAGGGCATGCCCTGAACTGGTAGTGGCCTGAGGGCAGTTCGAACTTGAGGTACTTTCGTGAGAAGGTTTGATTAAGACATGAAATAAGCATCCTTGAGGTCCAGGGAGCTAGCCAGTCCCCTGGCCTCAGTGAGGGCAAAATCATTGCCAAAGTTAACATTTTGAACTTTGGTTTCAAAGGTGTTTAGTTCAAATACCTTAAGTCTAGGATGGGGCCGTCATTCTGTCTTTTTGGTGTATGGAAGTATCTGAGTACAGACCTCGTTCTGGTGAAAGGGAGGAACCCTTTCCACTGCTTTGCACTTTAACAGGGCAGAGACCTCTGCCTCCAGGGCAAGGGCCTCTAGGGGCGTAGGTAGGAAAGTGTCTGGCCCTCATCTTTGGAAAATGTTTGAAGCTGAGAACCAGACCCTGGTTTATCACTTCAGAACCCATTTGTCCAGAGTTACGGACACCCAGTTCTGACTGAAGCAAGCCAATCTGCCCCTACTGGTACAGGAGAATCGGCCCTGGGCACCCCATCAGGGTGCCTGCTTGGCAGATGCCCCAGGCTGAGGGGAGGGGACGGCTTGCCTGCGCCGCCTGCCTCTGCCTCTGAAAACCCTCTGAGCATAAGCAGAGGAAGCTTGGGATTGATAAAAGGCCTTGGGAAAGGCCTGCCCTACCTCTGGGCGTGGTGCCTCTGTGTGGAGTGGCATGCCGCCTCCTTGGCCTGGGCACTTTTTGTAGGTAGTTCTATATTCATCCATCTTTTCATATAGTTCTCTGTCTGCTCCCAAACAGAGAATTTCCTACCACAGGAAAATCCATAGCTTTTGACTGAGTGTCCTGTGACAGATTAGTGCACCTGAGCCATGCCAACCTACAGAAAGCTACAGAAGTGGCCATGACCCTAGAGGAAACATCATTAACATCAACAGCAGCATGAAATTGAACCTTAGAGGCTTCAATGCCATCAGCAGCCACCTGTTCCAATTCACTAGCCAGCTGGCCATGGGGCTGCTTGGCTAACTGCATAACTGTATCCCATCTAGATTTCTGATATCTAGCTACATACAGGCATCATTTGCCTGCCTGAGTCCCAAAGAGGCTGCCATATACTGCTTTTTTTGCCATGGCATCAATCTTCCTAGAATCTTTATCAGGAGGATGTAGCCAGGGAATGTTAGCCTGTCACAGGCTGCAGCCTGTACCACTCCTACATGACTACACTGCTCAGAAAGGAAGTCTGTATCAGGGCCTGATAGCCTACCCGTCCATCTTTTATCGACAGGAGGCAGAGAATTTGGATGATTTTTAAAATTTTCATTGTTTGCTTCCTAAATGACTTATGCAAAGGAATAGACAATCTCCTAGACTCTGGAATATCCATCATCTCAACATAATCAGGCTCTCTTGCTCACCCACAGCCTCTTCTAAGGGAAGCTGAGAGGTTTCAGCAACTTCTTATAAAAATAAAATGAGATGGGGACTCAGACAGCATAGGGGAGATTCCAATGGTCTGTCTGGAGAGATGTCCGGTTCAATGGGCACATCCAGACCCTCCCAGCCACATACATACTGCTCATAACTCCTCCCCTCCTGTGGTTCATAAAATTTTTCAACATCATACTCCTGAATCACTGGGATCGGACGAACCAACCTTTACCAGCTAGTGGTGGTTCGACGGTCCCTGAGACAGTGACTGGACAATTTGTATGGCTTTTTATCTGCAGCAGTTGGAGAGGCAATTTTGTACTCCAGACCTGCTGATTTTTTAGATCTTTTACTGGGGCTGGTTCCTCAGAACCAGCTTTTCTTTGCCCGAGGAAGTCTCGCCTGGTCAGAGGGTTCCTCTGGTCCAGTGGGCACTGGACCGGCTGGCCATCCGTCAGCGGACTTACTGGCCTCTCGCCCTGAGCCTGCCCAATCTTTTTCCAGGGTGGCTGCAGGAAAATTCTTGCAAATCTGGCAGTCTGACTGGAGGTGGTCAAACCCCAGACAATAAACACATAGGTGTGGTCAGCCTGGCAAAGGCTTCCCACAAGCATCACAGTGTTGAAACCCAGTGGCCCGGTTTTTTCTTTGGGTTTCTCAGACATAATGCCAGCCTAACTAAAACTTGCTCTTTAATGGCAGTGCAGGTAAGACACCTTATCGGTTCCTAACCGTGTCACGGTTTTGAAAAACAAATTAAAAAGTTTTGTTTTTTAGAACCGATAAGAACCGGGAACCGCACTCTAAATGTCCATACAATACTAAAACGCTTTTTAATTAACCGATCGTTCTAAAACCGAACCGATAAATATATTTTCCACAGACTAAAAGACCTGCACTTACGGTTTACCAGATAGAGCTTTGAATCAAACGCTGTAAAATAAATACTTTTCCCAGTTTATTTAAACCGAGAATTACTTGTTTTAACCGAGAAATGAACCGAGCTGAAGGAGAGATCTCCGGAGCGACTGTTCAGTGTGGAGTAAAGAATCTGACAGTTTCAGTTTGAAACTAGCCAGATAGAGTTTTCTTGCAAGCGCTCACATGAGAACTCCATTCTTGGCGGAGTTAATCTCTTTTTCAGAAGTTTATATGTGTATTAACTGCAAGAAGAAGTCATAATATAGCAAGACTTCATGTTGTTTGAAGAAAACATTTCTCACCTTAGTAAATGTGTTTCTTCTAATGGAGTCTTGCTGTATTCTGACAATTGCAGTTAGCTCCAGCACTTGAACTGCCCTGGAGAGTGAAGGGTTAAAATTCTATGCCAGGCATAGAACGCTATGCTAGAGCTTGGTTGAAAACTCTGTCTGTGACACTTTGAAACCAAACAGTCAGATTCTTACGAGCTAAAACTCACTGAAATATAATGTGGAAATTGTAAAATTCCTACTAGCCAACTCACAACAAGACTTTAGATTCCCAAAAGACTCAAGTCAGGAAACCCAAAGACCAAAAACCAAGCAATAAGAACTAAAAAAACTCTTAACAAAACAAACACAAAGCACCCAACACAACAGGAGTGGGCTAAAGACACCCCTTGGGTGCAACATTGCACCTGCCCACCCACTTCCCAAAACAGGCTCTGAGAGGGGAAGTAGGGAGGGAGGTCAGAATACAGCAAGACTCCATTAGAAGAAACACAGTTACTAAGGTGAGTAATTTTTTCTTCAAACAACATGAGGTATTGCTGTATTCTGACAATTGCAGACTACCATGCAGTACCTCCAAGGAGGAGGGACAGAACCTACTTTGGGAATAGGTTCTGAAGCACTGCTGTGCCAAACCTAGCATCACTCCTAGCCTGGATATCCAGAGAGTAATGCTTGGTGAAGGTATGAACTGTTTTCCAGGTCGCTGCTTGGCAAATTTCTAACAAAGGAATATCCCTGGCTGCAGCTAGAGATGCAGCTGTACCTCTAGTGGAATGAGCCCTCAGGCCTGACAGTGCAGTTTTTCCCAGTTTTTCATAGCAGAACTGGATACAGGACACAATCTACCTGGTAATGGTTCTCTTGGTGGCAGGTTTTCCCTTACCTACTTCCCCATAAGCGAGGAACAACTGGAGGGAGTCAAACCTATGACCATTTGTACATTCTATGTAGTAACTAAGAGCCCTTTTAACATCTAAACTGTGTAGCCTCCCGTTCCCCAGAGGAGGTGTGATCAGTGAAGAACACAGGAAGAGACATAGATTGGTTTAAGTGGAAATCAGAAACCACTTTAGGTAAGAACTTTCTATTGGTTCTAAGGACCACCTTATCTCTATGGAATGAAATGAAGTCAGGCTCCACTGACAGGGCTTGCAATTCACGGATATGTCTGGCAGAAGTAACAGCAACCAAAAACACAGTTTTCCAAGTCAAGTACTTGAGCTCTGCTGAGGACATAGGCTCAACAAGGGGTTAAATAAGCTGAGCAATGCAAATATTCAAATCCCAGGCAGGAGCAGGATCCCTAAAAGGGGGATTGGTATGAAGCAATCCTTTGACAAATTTACAGAATACAGGGTGAGATGACAGAGAGGAAGACTTCCCCACTGACAGGAAAGCAGAAACAGCTGACAAATTAACTTTGAGAGTAGCTGGCTTGAGGCCTAAACCATTAAGGTGAACCATATAATCCAGAACTGTAGACAACTCAGCAGTATCTGGGGATATACAGTATGCCTCTTGGAACACCAAATACTGAACCTTTTCCATTTGGAGTTGTAAGGTTTTCTGGTGGCAGGCTTTCCAGAAGCTTTGAGAATATCCAGAACCCCTTGCAACAGATGTAAACCTGCATACTCTACCTCTTCAACAGCCATGCCTTGAGATTGAGTGACCGGAGACTGAGGTACCAAATCCTCCCCTGAGAGGAGGTTAACAGGTTGTAATTCCTGGGAAGAGACAGGGGAAGATGGACTGCCAAGGACAGCAACATGGGGTACCGAGGCTGCCTGGCCCAGTCTGGAGCAATCAGAATCACTTTTCATGGTTGTGACCTTACTTTGACTAGAACCTTGAACAGTACAGGAAAAGAAGGGAAGGCATAAAAGAAATTCCCTTTCATGTTCAAAATCAGAGCATTCAGAAGGACTGAGCCCAAGACTGGGGGTCTTCTACAAAACAGAGGAAGTTGGCAATTGTCTGGGGCTGCAAAGAGATCTATCTCCAGAGTGCCCCACCTTGAAAAAATCACTTTCAACACCAAAGGATCCAGAGACCATTCGTGATTGCCCTGGGAAATCCTGCTCAATGCATCTATCACATTGTCCTTTCCTGGGAGGTGGACTGCTACTAGAGAAATCTGCAGGGAATAAGCCAGGGACCATATTTTCATTGCCTTCTTGCACAAGGCCATGGACCAAGTGGCTCCCTGCCTGTTGATCTACCACATGGTGGTAGTGTTGTCCGTCCTGACCTAAACCACCTTGTTCTGTACTGACAGAGAAAGCTTGTAGGGCAAGAAGTACTGCCTTAAGCTCCAGGACGTTGATATGAAGAAGGGATTCCTGAGGGGACCACAGTCCCTGGGCCATGAGAGCCCCTAGATGGGCTCCCCACCCCAAAAGGGAAGCATCTGTGGTAAGAATCACAGAGCGAGTCTGAGTGACAAATGGAACCCCTTGCCTCAGATTGTCCAGGTCCTGCCACCACTGAAGGGTCTGAATTAAGGTCTGAGTAACAGGAACTAGCTTGGTAAAAGGATCTTTCCTTTGGGACCAAAAAGTTCTCAGATGGAACTGAATGTCCCTCATCTGAAACCTGGCCCCTTGGACCACTGCCGTGGAAGCTGCCATGTGGCCCAGAAGCTGAAGAAAATGCCTTGCTGGTCGAGAAACCAGAGGGAGAAAGGAAGACACCAGCTAAGCAATGGCTTCTGCCCTTTCCAAAGGAAGGAAAGCTCTTGCCTTGAGCGTGTTCGGCTCTGCTCCTCTAAAAATGAGGAGCTGTACTGGCTCGAGAACTGACTTGGGAAGACTGAGAAGGAACCCCAGGGAAGTGAGAACTTGCTGGGTGACCTGCAGATCTGACTTGATTTGGTCTGGAGACTAGCCCACAAAGAGCCAGTCATCCAGGTATGGAAAAATAGAAATCCTTTTCCTTCTCAAAAAGGCCACCACTACTGCTAGGGACTTTGTAAATACCCTTGGAGCTGAAGTTAGGTCAAAGGGCATTGCTCTGAACTGATAATGGCCTGAGGCAATTCGAACCTGAGGTACTTTCTGTGGGAGCACCTGATGGGAATGTGAAAATAGGCATCCTTGAGGTCCAGGGAGGCTAGCCACTCTCCTGGCCTCAGAGAGGGAAGAACTGTTCCTAGAGTCACCATTTTGAATTCTGTCTTTAGCAGGTGCTTGTTTAGATATCTCTCAAATCTAGAATGGGTTGCCCTTCCCATGTCTTTTTTGGGGTAAGGAAGTACCTGGAGTATAGACCTTTGCCCCTGTATAGGGTAGGAATTCTCTCTATGGCACTTAAGGCCAGTAGAGAGGAAACCTCTGCCTCCAGAGCAAGAGTTTCTGATGTATTTGCAGGTGGAAAGGCTCTGGGTCTCAGTTTCGGACATTTTATGAAACTGAGAACCAGCCCCTGGCTTACAACCTCCAGGACCCACTTGTCTGAGGTAAGAGACATCCCGTCCTGGACAAAGTAAGCCAGCCTGCCTCCTACCGGAATAGGGGAGTCGACCCGGGCTGACACATCAGGGTGTCTGCTTGGCAGGAGCCTTAGGCTGAGGGGCAGATGCAGTCCTGCTCATCTCCCTTCTGCCTCTCTCTCTGAAGAACCCCCTCTGGGAAAAGGAAGAAGAGGCCTGCGCTTGATAGAAAGGCCTGTGAAAAGGCCTGCCCCTGCCCCTAGCTTGCTGCCTTTGAGGAGCTGCCTGCCTCTCACTGGCCTGGGCACTCGTGTAAGTGGTCCTGTACTCGTCCATTTTCTTCATGTAATTCTCCGTCTGCTCCCCAAACAGAGAATTACCCACCACAGGGAAATCTATGGCCTTAGCCTGGGTGTCCTGCGAAAGGCTAGTACATCTGAGCAAGCCATCCTCCGAAGAGCCACAGATGTAGCTATGACTCTTGATTACACATCACTGGAATCCACAGCAGCATGAAACTGCACCTTTGATGCCTCGATCCCATCAGCAGCCACCCCCTCCAGCTCCTTGGCTAGCGGGGGGTAAGCCTGTTTAGCCAGTGCCAGTACAGTGTCCCACCTGGACTTCTGGTACCTGGCTGTATAGGCCATATAGTTAGCCTGCCTGAGTCCCAAAGATGATGCCATGTACTGCTTCTCTGCCATGGCATCTATCTTCCTGGAATCTTTGTCTGGGGGGTGTGAAGCCAAGGGGATGTTTGCCTTGTCACAGGCAGCGGCCTGCACTACCCCAACATGGCTGCATTGCTGATGAAGAAACTCCATATCTGAGCCTGACAAAGTGTACCTCTTGTCCGTTCTCTTGTAAACAGGAGGTACAGAGTTGGGAGACCTAAGAATTTTTTGTGTCTGTTTCCCAAAGGACTTATGGAGGGGAATAGACAGTCTCTTAGACTCTGGGATGTCCATCATCTTTACAAAGTCAGGCTCCTCTTGATTCTCCACAGCCTCCTAAATAGGAAGTTGGAGAGTTTGAGCCACTTTTCTGTAAAACAGAAAGTGGAGAGGGGACTCAGAAAGCCTAGGAGGGGAAACTCCAGAAGGTCTGTCTGGGGAGATGTCCGGTTCCACAGGCACATCCAGACTTTCACCGTCGTAATCATCCTCTTCAAATCCCCCTCCTCATCAAACTCCCGTTCGTAAAAATCTTCAGGGGAATAATCCTGAACCTGGGAACCAACCGGAACCAGACCCAACCCCTGCCAGAAGGCGCCGTATCAGTCGGAACCGGACGAGTGATTCCACTGTCTGGTGCTCTGGCTATCTCTTCGCAGTCGAAACATAAGTTCTGATCCCAACCAGACGATTATCTCATGCTTTTGTAGAACCATCCTCAGGGATTCGCTCTCCTCTTGCCCGAAGAAGTATCACCCTGGTCAGAGGGCACTCCTCCTGGTTCGATAGGAACCGAATTGGGCTGGTCTTCCAGGTCAGCGGATTTCTCGGCCTCCTTATCCCTAAGACTACCTAACCTATTTTCCAGGGTAGACTTAGAGAAATTCTTGCAAATTTGGCAGTCTGAATCAAGGTGGTAAAACCCCAGACAGTAAACACAGGTGGTGTGGGGATCAGCCTTAGCAAAGACCTCCCCACACACACTGCAGTGTTGAAACCCAGTGGGCCCGTCTTTTTTCTTGGGTTTCTCAGACATGGCCAACCTAACAACTTACCCTTTATTCGGCAACTGTCAGGAAAGACTTCCCTATCGGTTTCTCACCGTGTTACGGGTGTTGGAAAAATAACGTTCAAATCACGATTTTTTTTTTTTTTAAACTGATACAGACCGGTAACCACACACTAACTTTTCAGAAAGATTTTGACTAAAGGATCGGTTCAGCCGAACTGATTGGACAAATTTATAATCTCCACACAATAACTGTATCCTACGTACTTACAGTACCACAGACAGTCTCTCGAACCTACAAATGGAACAAAAAGCGGACTAAAACCGACACTTTAACTGCGTTTGAACCGCGCAGAAGGAGAAAATCTCCGGAGCGACTGTTCAGTGAGGCGGAGTAAAGAATATGACGGTTTGGTTTCAAAGTGTCACAGACAGAGTTTTCAACTGAGCTCGAGCCTAACGTTCTATGCCTGGCATAGAATTTTAACCCTTCACTCTCCGGGGCTGTTCAAGTGCTGAAGCCAGCTGCAATTGTCAGAAAACAGCAAGACTTCATGTTGTTTGAACACGTCCTGCAGATCCAGTGACCAGAACCACATGTTTCACTCCAAGGATGGTATGATCTGGGACAGAGAGACCATCAGAAAGGTGCGTGACCCGAGATACTGATTCAAGTCATGGAGATCTAGAATAGGGCACCAGCCGCCCCGTCTGCTTGGGCATCAGGAAGTACCTGGAGACAGAGCCTGGGTCTGCAGGTGGATCTGCCACTAGAGCCACCGCCTCCTTGAAGAGGAGCTGAGCAACGTCGGCCCAAAGAGCCGACTGGTTGCATGTGGAAATCCATTCTTCCCCGAGGGGCACGGGCGCGGCTGGGAGGGCACTGCTCAAATTTTAGAGGCAGTCCCTGACCGACCACTTCGAGAACCCACCTGTCCATGGTGACAGGCGGAAATGAAGTGGTGGAGCCGGCCAGCGACAGGAGGACCCAGAGCTGGAGTGACGGGGAAAGGGGTGGCCATCCCATCCTGTCACTGAGCAGGCTTAGAAGAGAAGGTTCCAGGACCTGAGCAACTGCCATCCCATCCCGACACTGAGCAGGGTTAGAAGAGGAGAAGGTTCCAAAACCTGAGCAACTGCCTCCTTTGCGGGCCTGTTGGAGTTCAGGCTTGGGCCGAGAGCGCCAAGCTTGAGCCTGCTGCTGCTGTTCTCCTTGGTAGGAGGACTGCTGAACCGCAGGGGAAGAGTGCCAAAAGGGCTTCTTATTTTTCTTCTGCTGGTTCTTGCCCAAAGAACTCTTGGCAGAAGTAGCATCCAAGGTGGCAATGGACTGTTCTATGCGCTGTAGGTGACCGGCCACTCCTGGGCCAAACAGGTCGGTCCCAAGGAAAGACACATCAGCTAACTTGTGCTGAGCATCCGCTGGAAAGGAGGAGAGCCTCAGCCAAGCCCTGCAGTGACAAGCAACTGCGGCAGCCACTGAGCAGGCACAAGAATCCACAATGTCCAGGGCCATCAGGAGCTGCTGTTTGGCAACAGAATGGCCCTGAACCCGGACCTGCTTGACCATAGTCTGCATATCCGTAGGCAGATGTGGGAGGACCTCATCTAATGACCCCAGCAGGGCATGGGAGAAGTGTGCCATGATGACGGCTGAACTTGCCTGGCGAAGGCCCAAGGAAGAGGCCGCATAGACCTTTCTCGCCAAATGGTCCAAGTTCTTGGGACTCCTTGTCAGGAGGTCGGTCAGTGTCAGCAGCACTACCTGTACGCCTGAACACAGAGGCGGACACCAAGCTCTCGGCCGAAGGGTGCTTTGTGAGCCCTGCAAGAGACCCCATGGGTACCGCATACTTGCGGGCCATGCGAGCAGACAGTGCTGAGCATGAGGCAGGACGCTGCCAGAGTTCAAGTGTCGGGCCAACAATGGCCTCGGCCACAGGAAAGGCCTTTGTCGGGGTATCCCCTCTCTTGAGGATATCCGTGAGAGGGTACTCCGCCTTTTTCTGGATGAGTTCCAGGAGCATCCCTGTGGAATCAAAGATAAGTCAAAGAATCCCTTGGATGGAGGAAGGGCCTCCCTCCATTCCTGCACCGAGGGACGACTCATCATCGCCTGGATGAGAGTGGAGCCTAGTGATGTCTGAGTCCGAAGAGTCGGGGTACAATGTTCTGCCACCCAAATCACCCTTGACCTGCCGGGGGCGGTCCAGAGTGACTGTGACCGACAGACGTTTGAGAAGCCCGGTGTCTGGTTGGCCCTCTTTAGAGGGAGCCCCTCCCACAGGCTGCTTAGGCAGTGGTTCCACCAGGATAGGTGGAGAGACCAGTAAAGGCCGAGCCAGAGGATGGACCATCCCCGCGGGCAGAGGAGCCAAGGGTGTCAGTTCCAAGGGGGACAGCTTAGGCCTAGGAGACGACAGCCAAGAGCGAGCCAGGATAGGTGGCGGAGCCGGCTTCTGCACAGTCAGAATCAGCTGTTGCTACATAAGGTCCTCGTAGCACCAACGGAGTTTCTGCTGGAGCCTCCTTTCGTCTGAGGAGGAAGAGGACGACCTGTGGTGACGCTTCTTTTTAGAGCACTTATGGCTCTTCAGTTGTTCGGTTGAAGGGGTTCTAGACTGTGACCGAGCGTCGGTCAAAGGGGTTCTGGACCGCGACCGAGCAGGCCGACTCGGTCACTCAGGAGACACCGGAGGGATCAGTGAAACCCGTGGGTCTGGAACCAGGACCTCGATGGGGACACCAGCAGGCTGGGTCTCATCACTGGTGAACACTAAGAGCAGAGTCCATTCCAAGGAGTTGTCGGCAAAGGCCAGCGACAAAGGATCAATCGGGTCGAGAATGATCGCAACATCATCGGCCACTTCCTTGATTGTTTGGTCAGATGGGAGGTCCGTGAAGCCTGCGGCCGAGGAAGCGATCTCAACCGAGGTTGAGACCGCATGCTCCTGGGACTGAGATCTCTCACGGTCCCAAGAGCATCTCCAACGACACAAAGATGAGCCAGGTTCTTTGTTCCTCTTCAGAGAGCGGGAAGAGTGCAAGCCCGCAGGCGCCTACCCGGTGGGAGAGACCCTGGCTACCCGAAAAGAACCAGTGAAGGTAGAGCCTAGGTTGAGTGGAACAAAAAAGTTTCGATTTGCCGAAGCACGAGCAGCTTCTTCTTCAAATGCTTTCATTTGTTCCAGTTGCTCAGCGGAGCCCACGGCCGCAGAAACCACCCACCTAGCCTCCTTAGACTTCACCGGAGGATTCCTTTTCTCCTGTCTCCCCAACTTCAAGCATGCCATGCAGTCGTCCAGGACTTTGGGATGGAAGGCCAGGCAGAAACTTCAGGACAAAGCGTCATGGCCGACACCTAGGCAGTAGACGCATGTGAGCTGGGGATCGGTGCGCAAAATCTTCTGGCCACAAGGACATCAGTGAAATCCTAGAGAAGATTTCTCTTCCATGATCGAGGACGCAAAAGCGCGACCGCTAACTTGGATGAGTTTTAATTTGGGTAAAACCGAAGTATTGAAAGCCAGGGCCTACGAAATGTGTGAGCACAAGGGAGGCAACCTGTATTTTCCAGCGGAAAGGAAGATCTGACGTCACAGGGTGGAGCCAATGTATATACCACCCAGGTGGGTGGGAGGAGCAAGCTTGAAGACTTCCGCTAAGATTTAAAGGGGAAAGGGACACGCCAAGAAGTGTGGATGGAACAACATGCTCCTAGAAATGGTATTCCACCACCAAAAGAAAAAATTACTTACCATAGAAATCTTGTTTCTTCTAATGGAGTCTTGCTGTATTCTGACAAATGCAGTATGACCGACCTGTTCAGCTGTCCCGGATAAGAAAGAGTTAAACTCTATGCAAATGCATAGAACGTTGAGCTTGAGCTAGGTTTTCAAACCACTGTCCTCAGTACATTCCAGTAACTGATCAGATTCTTACGAAGCTAATAAAGGAAACAAATCTTAACCAGACCTAAGCACCCCCAAGGGTAACACTACAGTCAAAAAGGGGCATAAAGAAGACTCAAGTCACGGATGCCCAAGAAAAAATAGATACCCACTAATGGGCAAATCAGAATTGTGATGCAGAGGGCCACTTTTCCCCTGGTTCTGGAGGGGAGACAGGGTGGGAGGTCAGAATACAGCAAGACTCCATTAGAAGAAACAAGATTACTAAGGTAAGTAATTTTTACTTCAAACAACATGAAGTCTTGCTGTATTCTGGCAAATGCAGACTACCAAGCAGTGCCGCTTGGAGGCGGGCACAGAACCTATTTGGGAAATGGGTTCTGCAGCACTGCTGTGCCAAACCTGGTATCACTCCTAGTGTTTAGTGAATGTATGGACAGTCTTCCAGGTGGAAACCTTGCAGATCTCAAGAAAGGGGACTTCCCTGGCAGCTGCCACAGAGGCAGCAGTCCCTCTAGTGGAATGAGCCCTAAGGCCCACTGGTGGGTCTTTTCCCAGCTTGTTGTAGCAAAACTGAAAACAAGCCACAATCTATCTGGCTATGGTCCTTTTTGCAGCTGGCCTGCCCTTACCTACCTCACCACAGGTAAGGACTAACTGAGAATAATCCTTCCTTAGCTCCTTTGTCCTGTCAATGTAGTAGCTAACATACCTCTCAACCTCCAGCCTCATAAATCATGGACAAAGCTTAAAAAAAATCAGGGACAAAGGACCAAAATTAGAGACACATGTTTAAAATTGGTGATATCTACTCAGTAAGCTGGCAGAATAAAGGGCTTAGTGTAAAATGCATTTTCTAAGGAAGAACAAGTCTGTAACTTTAATATTTGACATTGTTTTGTGCTTACAATCCCCACTGATTTGTCATAGAAACACAATTTTTAGGAGGGACATAGTATAATGTTGAGGCAAAATCAGGGACAGTTGAGAGGTATGGTAGCTAATGTTTTTTTTTTTTTTGTTATTTTTTTTACATCCAGACTGTGGAGCCTGCATTCACCTGAGCTAGAATGCTCAGAGAAGAATACAGGCAGAGTGATGGACTGATTAAGGTGGAAATCAGAAACCTTCTTAGAGAGGAATTTTCTATTAGTCCAAAGGTCAATTTTATCTCTGTGGGGTGCAATGTAGTTGGGCTACACTGATAGGGCCTGGAGCTCACTGATCCTCCTGGCAGAAGTGATAGCTACCAAGAACACAGTCTTCCTAGTAAGGTACTTGAGCTCCAAAAAAAATATGGGTTCGAAAAGGAGGTTGCATAAGCTGACCTATTCAGATATTCAGATCCCATGCAGGGGCACGCTCTCTGTGTGGAGGATGAAGGCGTAGCAAACTTTTTGGAAAAACTTTCTGAAAATTGAATGTGCAGCTAGGGAGGGGCCTCTTCCTGCTGAGAGATATGCAGAGACAGCTGCCAGGTGCACCTTCAGGGTAGATGGTTGCAGATGCAGTGGCTTAAGATGCACCAGGTAATCCAGAAGTGTTGGAAGGCCAGCCTGTTGAGGATCCAAGCCTTTCTGAGAGCACCAGATGGAAAATCTTTTCCACTTAGAGGAACAGGTCTTTCTAGTTGCAGGTTTCCTGGACACACTTAATATGTCCAGGACAGATTCAGAAAGATGCAAATCTGCATACTCTAAGTCTTCAAGGGCCAAGCCCTAAGGCGAAGGGACTGAAGATTGGGGTAGAGGATTCTCCCCTGAGAGGATGTCAGCAGGTTGTACCTCCTGGGGAGACAAATGGGACTGGTCACCGACAGGGACAGTAACACTGGGTACCATGGCTACATGGCCCCGTCTGGGGCTATAAGAATCATGGTGGCAGGCTGAGACCTCATCTTGACTAGGACTCTGAAAATCAGGGGGAAAGAAGAAAAGCATAAAGGAACCTGTTTGATCAATCCAGAAGAAGAGCCTCCAGTGGAACCGAACCTTGAAGTGGAGGCCTGCAGCAATACAGTAGCAACTGATGATTGTCTGGGGCTGCAAAGAGATCCATCTCTGGCACCTACCATCTCCTGAATATTGACAGAAGGACCTGCCTGTTCAGGGTCCATTCGTGATGGCCCTGGCTGATCCTGCCGAGAGCATCTGCCAATACATTGTCCTTCCCTGGCAAGTATACAGCTGACAGGCATATGGTCAGAGAATAGGCCGGACTCCAAATCTTCATGGACTCTGTGCAGAGCAGTGAGGACCTTGTTCCCCCCTGCTTGTTGATGTAGTACATGGTGGTGGTGGTGGTATTGTCTGTCCTGACCTGCACCACCCCGCCCTGTAAAAGGCTGACAAACTCCAGGATAGCCAGGAACACTACCCTGAGTTCCAGAAGGTTGATGTGCAAGAGAGACTCTTGAGAAAGCCAATTGCTGAGGGCTGTGTGGTTCCCTAGGTGGGCACCCTAGCCCAGTAGAAAAGCATCTGTTGTCAATACCAGAGAGGGCACCTGAGGGAGAACAGGAACCCCTACTCTGAGATTGTCCATGTCCTGCCACCACTGA
This sequence comes from Neoceratodus forsteri, assembly GCA_016271365.2. Taxonomy (NCBI): domain Eukaryota; kingdom Metazoa; phylum Chordata; order Ceratodontiformes; family Ceratodontidae; genus Neoceratodus; species Neoceratodus forsteri. Next base: position 159,909,367 of record CM057454.1, on the reverse strand, counting down.
AGAGCTAAGAGATGTGTTGGAGAAACTGGAATCAGCTTGGAGAGAGGATCCTTCTTCTGGGACCAGAAGGATCTCAGGTGGAATTGAATATCCCTCATCTGGAACCTGGCCCCCAGGACCACAGCTGTGGTGGAGGGCATGTGACCGAGGAGCTGTAGAAAATACCTTGCTGGTTGAGGGACCTAAAGGTGGAAGGATTGTGCTAGACTGATGAGGGCCTGTGCCCCTGCATGGGGCAGAAAGGCCCTTGCCTGAATGGTGTTCAGTTCTGCCCCTATAAAGTCTAACACCTGTACTGGGGTCAAGACTGACTTCTTTAGATTCACTAGGAAACCCAGGGACTGAAGAGTATCCTGAGTGAGGTTTAGTGTCTCTTTTACCTGCTGGGAGGACTGGCTCACCAGCAGCCAGTCGTCTAGGTAGGGTAAACGGAAACCCCTTGCCTTCTGAGGTACCCCATTACCACTGCCAGACATTCTGTAAATCCCCTTGGAGCAGAAGTTAGTCCGAAAGGCAATTGCCCTGAACTGGCAGTGGTCTGAAAGTAATCGAAATCCGAGATATTTTCTGAGCGACTGACTGATGGGGATGTGGAAGTAGGCATCCTTTAAATCTAGGGATGCTAGCCAGTCCCCCTGCCTGAGAATAGGTAAAATGGTAGCCAGGGTTGTCATTTTGAACTTTGGCTTTGTAAAATGCCTGTTGAGGAATCTGAGATCCAGAACTGGCCGCCACTATCCATTTTTCTTTAATGCTAGGAAGTACCTGGAGAACAGTCCTTTTCCCCTGTGCTGAAGGGGCACATGCTCCACTGCCCTTGAAAGCAGAAGACTGGAAACCTTTGCTTCCAACAAGGTTGTTTCTACAGGGCTGGCAGGAAAGAATGCCCTTGGAGCCAGTTTTGGAAACAGCTTGAAGCTGAGAGGAAGACTATGACCTACTATCTCCAGGACCAACATGCCTGAAGTAATGGAATGCCACGCCTGGCGGTAGTAGGTTAGCCTGCCCCCTACAGGAGGAGGGGAGGCAGCTCGGACAGAGTCCTCAGGGTGTCTGTTTAGTTGGGGTAGCAGACTGGGAGGTGGAAGCAGCCCTGCCGGCACCCCTTCTACCTCCCCCGCTAAAGAAGCCCCTGGGTTGCTGATATGAGGGAAAAGCTTTGGCCTGGTGGAAAGGTCTGGGGTAAGGTCTGCCCCGCCTTGTTGTTTCTGAGGAATGGCAGCCTTCTCCTTGGCTGAGGCATTCCTGTAAGCCACCCTGTATCCATTCATCTTTTATATATATATGCTTCAGTCTGTTCCCCAAACAAAGAATTCTGTGTAAGGGGAAAGTCCAAGGCATTATTCTGCATATCCTGGGATAAGTTAGTGCATCTTAGCCAGGAAAAACGCCTGAGAGAGATGGCAGATGAAATGGCTCTTGAGGCTGCATCATTGGAGTCCACAGCCATATGGAACTGGGACTTTGATGTCTGTGCCCCCTTGGAGACTAACTCCTGAAGATCTGAAGCCAGCTCAGGAGGAGTCTTTTTAGCTAACTGCTCCACTGACTCCCAGAGGGATTTCTGATACCTGGAGGCATAAGCCATATAGGAGGCTTGCTTAGCGCCCAGGGAGGACGCCAGGTATGTCTTTTTGGCAAGGGAATCCACTTTTCTGAGAATCCTTGTCAGGGGGATGTGAAGCTAGAGGAATGCCAGCCTTTTCACAGGCTGCAGCCTGGACTACCCCTACATGGCTACAGTGGCCAGATAAAAATTCAGTGCCACCTGCAGCCAGAAAATATTTTATGTCCCTCTTTTTGTCCAAGGGAGGGACAAAACTAGGGGTCTGCAAGATTTTTAAAGTCCGTTTCTTTAAAGCCTTGTGGATGGGGATTGAAAGTCCCTGGGATACAGGGAGATCCATTATCTCCCTGTAATCCTCTTCCTTATCCTCTTCTTTGTCTGGCTTCCTGCACTGAAATCTGTAAGGTCTTAGCCATCTGTCTCATGAATGCAAAATGAGAGGCATGAGACAGGCCCAGGAGGAGATTCAAACTGAGGATAATCAGGGGGACACCTCAGGATCTATGGGCTCCCCTTCATCCTCCTCCTCAACATCACATTCACAGTCAGACATGTAGTACTCCTCAGGATCAGGGGATCCTGAAGGTACTAAACTGGCATCTTGAATCGTTGACTGGCCAGACGGTTCACCAAAACCAGACTGCAAAGACTGTACAATACATATAGCTTTGGCGATTTCTTCCGCAGTTGGAACCGCAACCAGTTGTTTACGCGGTTCCGAACTGGACTGTTTGGCCTTCTTGGGCGGTACGGATTCAGAAGAATCCGAGAGTCGCTTAACCGTCGACAGTTCACCCTGGTTTGAGAGATCGGCAGCCGGGCCTGAAGGTTCGGTTGAACCGGGGCCGCCCTCTGTGGAAGATTTCTCCATTCTTTCTTTCAGTTTACCGAGCCGTCTATTGATGATAGACTGAGGGAAATTTTCACAAATAGCACACCCTGATTGCAAGTGATCAAAACCCAAGCAGTGCAGAAGAACCAAGTGCAGATCAGCTTTTGCAAATTGCTCCCCGCACTCGGTACAGCGCTGAAACCCAGTGGGACTGGTTTTTCTTCTCTTGGGTTTCTGTGACATACCCTAAAATTTATACTGCTCGACCAGATGGCTTAGTTAGGCCAGTCAAGCAAAAGCCAATTTGTGTTTTATCTGAATTTGGCTTAGTTAGGCCCAGATGAAAAGACTAAAGCTTATCCCTAGAAGCTTAATTAGGCCGGGTAACAAAAAGACCGAAGTTCTGACTGACTAACGGTTTAGCGTTGGCCTGTGAAAAATGAGAAAATATTCTCGGTTTAGTCAGGGCTTCGAACCAGATCCCCAATACAAACTACTAAACAGAAACTGGTAGGGAAAAACAAAGTCCGGTTTCCTCACAGTTGGCGGAACCGCTAGGAAATCCGAACACTTACCTAACCTAGAAAAACAGACAAACTGAAGACAGAGGTTTGAAAACTTTAGCAAGAAAATAAGCAACGGTGGTAGAAATACTGACAAAACTATCACAACCGAAGGCAACGAGGAGAAATCTCTGAGGCATCTTCACTGGTGAGCAGAGTAAAGAATCTGATCAGTTACTGAAACGTACTGAGGACAGTGGTTTGAAAACCGAGCTTGGGCTCAACGTTCTATGCATTTGCACAAAGTTTATCTCTTTCTTCTCGGGGCAGCTGAACCGGTCGGTCATACTGCATTTGTCAGAATACAGCAAGACTTCATGTTGTTTGAACTGGTATGCAGAACAAGGCAGAATACCATTAAATTCGAGCCCTAATTGAGTGTGGTCCTTAGACTCCATTTCAGCTGCACACTTCTGGGGGAAAGGAATGATGACAATACTGTCCCCTCCACCCCCTTAGGTACAGTGTGGGAGGTGAAGAGGATTGATGCATTGCATCAGACATTCCCTACCCCTAACAGTATGAGGCACTGAATATGGTGATAGCACTCTGTTGAGGCACTTGGAGAACCAGAGAAGGGTCAAGCCCCTACCCACGAATTGGGGGCGGGGGAGAGGGGGGAAGACAGCCGTGCCGGGGGGGGACAAACCTAAGTGGTGAAAAAATAAAGGTTTCTAGAGAAATGTCAGGCTGGGGGTAGTAAATGGACTCATCAAGCGGGATGGGGTGGGGGCACCATTCAGTGAGGAGCATTATGGAACAAAGTCACTGTCTTTACTCATAATGTACGGCAGCCAACCATTCCAGCAAGCACATACTGAAGTTCTAATGATAAAGTAGGCATTCCCTATAATTTCAGTGAACTCTCACACAGAGATGGACACAGTTTACAGCAGTCAAGGGTGAAGAACGGTGGAATATCGTAACTTACACAAACACAATGTCTCCACGCTTGGAATAGGCAGGAATGGCACTGGCAATGGTGGCAAAGCCATATGAATAAATAATAGCCTTCTCCGTCCGCATGAACTTGGCTAACCGGTCTTCCAATTCCAAGTGTACATCTGAAGCAAAAGAAACAGTTCTGCACTCAATGTTGAATCATGTCTGATGACTTCTAACAAGTGAAGCAAAAGGTGCAGCATAAGTTAGGCGTTATTATAACACAAATCACAGAGGTATTTCAAATGCCATGCCATGAAGAACATAACAGTCTGATCATGAAAGATGGTCTCTATGTAAGCTGGTCTTGCACAGACAGCCTATTACACCCTGCCCTCCCAGCCTCTCTGACCCAATTAATGCCAAAGTGAACAGTGGTTCCCCTTAAGCCCTTTTGCACATCAGTGTCCTGATGCATTCTCCAAACAACCGAGCTTCCTGCAATATGAAAAGCAGAGCCCTGGCCCCAATGCAACTATATGTATGGCATTTCAGGGTGGCAGAGAAGAAAAAGAAACAGGAAAAGGAGGTGTAACGTGAACAAGGTGCAACAAGAAATTAAAGGGAGAAGTCTTCAGAGAAAGAAAGGAGAAAAGAATCAGGGATCAGACAAGGGAGTAGTGCGTCCAGAGCCTTTGTCGTTTAACCCACACCCCAATCCTTTCACGTTTTTCTGGATGGGAAAACACTGCTGCTTCAAAATCGCCCAGTTAACAAAAAAATAAACAAACAATGAGCCAGATATCTAGCCACACTGTATTTCCAAAGCTTGTGTATCCTAAGAAGCTATTTCTTTTCTGCACGTCTTACTCATTACTAATTATGCAATCAATGAATTGATAAAAGATTTCCTGAAAACAAAGAATAATGTGGTAGTGAAACTAAATCAATATGTAAGACTACAACAGAAATTTTCTATCAGTCTTTAGAGGTGATCAAACGTGATGTTAACCAAACACAAATGTAGACCACTCTAACAAAGGCAAGAAATTATTCAATATTGCATTTCTCCAAATGGGAGCCAACTGGGGTCAATATTTTTCATTTATTTGAAGAAATATGAATTGTTCATCAACTCACAGACTTGCTTACACGGCCTGCAGCATCCATTTCGCAAAAAAAAAAAACTGATCAAAACAGAAGGCATGGACTGCCCTCTCCTGGACAAATGAAAAACTTCAGCACGTGGCCATTTTGATGGAACACAGAGCTACTGCCTTCCAGCTTAGTGAACATAAAGGTAGTTTACATGCAAGCTATATAGAGCTCTTCAAGGGATTTTAAATAAGAACACTACTAGGAATCTCTCTACTCCATCACTGTATGCCCTCAAATTCAGCTCCACCTCCATCCTAAATCCTGCAGGCTAACTGGCTGAAAAAATTGTTAAATCTTTGACAGGGGTACAGCTGGGAGGGCGCAGCTTAACACCCTAATCAAATGCAGTAATGACATGGGTTGGCTTACGAGCTTGTTGGTAATGTGTTGAACAAATCAAGCTGCTAGATTCTGAATGGCTTAAAAATTATCATTGTAAATGTAGGGACAAAAAGATTAACCTGGCAACATCACTACCAAAATGTAGTGCCATTTCAAGGAGAGTGCTAACTGCAGAGAGCCTTACTGCAGACACTGAAAAGCTAGTAACCCTTAACAGCCTGCTAGCAACTGTCCACAAAAAAGTTTGTAAATATTTATTTTACCCACCAGCCACCCTCCCCCCAACCCCTGCAGGAGCCAATCCATTCCTCTGTGGCTTTGATGCCATCAACGATTACAGTAATAAAGGTATTGTTACACTCTGTACCTACCCAATGATTCCCCCTGCCCCACTTCCATATGGATCAGATTAGTCAGCAAAGTAAAGAACAGTTACTTACGAACTTACCACAATAGTAGATCTTGAGGGGATCTCAATCATCAGGTCACACCGTCGGTGAAGCAGGATCCACACGGAAGAATTTCAGCAGTACAACTGGGGCCACCCACGCTGTCATCTGCCAACGTCACCAACCCTATAAAGGCGTGAGCAGCCCCCCTCCCTCCTCAGTTCTTTCCCCCAGAGACAAAGGGAGCATAGCTTTAGCCATGGGGGACCGAGAGGAGAGAGACAGGTGTCCTGGCCTATAAGAAATGCTGGATACACCAGATAGCCAGTTCCAGTAGAGAGGCCCAAGAAGGGGGATGGTGGGAGGGAAGATAGACCGGATGACTGAGATCCCCTTGAAGATCTACTGTTATGGCAAGTTCTTACGTAACTGTTTTATCTTCTTCAGAGGTATCTCAGTCATCAGGTCACACAGACAGAACAAATCCCAAGCAGCTACAGGCGTAGACAGTGTGAGAGGAAGGCCAACCATGAACTTAAGACAGGAGGCCCTGCACCACAGCCCTGTCAAATCCTGCATGGGCTCTTGAGGCAATGTCCAGACTGCAGTGCTTGATGAAAATATAACTGGTTCTCCAGATGGCAGCCATGCAAGTGTCAGCGGCTAAGATCCCACAAAAACAGTCCATAGAGGTAGCCATGCCTCTTTTTGAATGAGCTTTTACTGCTCCAGGCAACTCTTTGTCATGCTCGTTGGACCAGAACACAATGCAATTTGCCAACCACTTAAATGAACATTGTTTGTAACATGGCAAAAACAGAAGGAGTGCAGACAACAAAGAGGACAGGTGGAATAGAGTCACGTGCCACAAGAGCAACACGGGATTATGAGACGATAATGCCGTGTTGCTTCTGTAATACAATAACCAGCCAGGCGACAAAAACGAGCAGTGTATTAAAAACGAAAAGCTAAAGAAGAGGGTAAAGCAAGTTGTGGAATAGCAAGGACGCATCGTAGACGAGGAGTAGGACAAACGTAAGTGAGACACAGGAGAAAAAATATGAATACCAAAGTATAGGAAGCTAGAAATAGAGATGAGCACTGTTAGCGGGGCAGGAGAGCGGGATACAAGAATGAGGAAGAAGGTCGCTGAGAGAAGTGGAAAAATAAAGAATAAGAGAAGGGACACCAAGGCAGAGACACAGATACGAGGAACCCGGGGTACAAGGACTGAGGGGCACGGCATGCAATACAAGCGAACACAGAGGGACGGAGCGGAATATGATGAAATGTCTATAGTCTTCACGGTGTATGGGTACTAAATTTCAATTGTGCCCAAGTACCGTAGAAAGGGAAGACACAAAGCAGACACTGGAAATGTGAGTAGTGTAGTGGAGTGACTACTGTACACAGAGTCGAGCCAGGTAAACAATGAAAACCATGCTGAGTAAACCGGCACAGTTGTATGCAAATGAGATAGACAGGAAGAGGGAAAAGAAGTCATACAGCAACATCGCGGTCCTCCTAACAACAATAGACAACGATCAGCTGTTAGAAATACTTTCAATTCCGTAGCAATCGTTAACAAATATAGCAAAGTACTAGTGTGCAAAAGAAAAAAAATAACATGTATGTAACAGAGGTAGGCTAGCAGTTCTGAAAGTAACAGTAAATAGAAGTGAATAAGTTCAATTGCTGCACTGTGTATGTTATCAGAACAGGAGAAAGACATCTGTGACATCAAAACCCATCTGTAGACCATGTTTAATCCACTCCGAAGGTGGCATCTAATGGGGAGTTAATGCATGGTTGGTCATTGTACTCTGCCCATGCCTGCGATACAAAACCCATGCATTAACTCCCATTAGATGACACCTTCGCTGTGGATTAATGCTTACTTAGAAACCTGAAACGCTCTCTTCCTGGGGCAAAAGGAACAAACAACTGCTTCGACTTTCTACATTCCTTGGTTCAGAGCAGGTAATACTTCAAAGTTCTGCACACATCTAACATACTGAACATGCTGCACCTGGGAGAGCTCATTAGACATTACAGTATGGGGTTTCACTGCTATGCAGATGATACCCAACTGTATATGTCCTTTGCCCCTGGAATACACACCGCCATGGAAGTGATTAACAACTGTCTGGCTGAGATCAATGACTGGATGTCCTCTAAATGGTTGCGACTGAACCCTGACAAGACAGAGGTCCTGGAAATTAAGTAGGGTCATGGGCATGATGGAGTGCCTCTGGAGTGGTGACTGGATTGTTTCTGGGATCCGCTCCATTGATGGCCTCCCCTAGGGTGTGCGATCTTGGCGTTATCCTGGACGACAGATTGACATCTGAAGCCCAGGTGTTGTCTGTTGTCCAAAGTGTTTTTTACCACTTGAGGATTAAACCCCTAGTTCCACCCGAAGACCTGCTGCCACTGGTTCATGCTTTTGTCACATCTGGGCTTGATTACTGTAACACTCTATACTTCGAGGTCACTGGAGGGACCCTCTGCCGGCTGCGGCTGGTGCAGAACACAGTGGCTAGGTTGCTGACAGGCCTGCCTAGGTTCAGTCATGTGACCCCAGTCCTGCGGACTCTGAACTGACTGCCTGTTAGGTGGAAGATCATCTTCAAGGTGGGCCTGCTCACCTACAAGGCCCTATATGGACTGTGCCCAGGCTATCTGGCTGATCTCCTAACACCTGCCTCCTCAGTTCACTCCCTCCACAACTTGACCAGGGGCATCCTTGCTGTTCCTAGGGTCCGACTGAAAACTTCTGGTGATTGTTCCTTTAGTGTCACCAGCCCGGTCCGCTGGAACTCTTTTCCAGCTTGTGTGAGGGAGACCCCAATGGTCGACAGATTTAAAAAGGGTCTAAACATTTATCTGTTTTGGTTGGCCTTCCTGATGAAGGTGATTAACCAGCACTTGTCTGTATTTTAATCATTTTTAGAATTTTATTTATTTTTTTAATTACTCATGCATGCTATATGTGATGTACTGTATTTGTGTGTTTTAAACCTATCTGTTTTATGTGAGACACCCAGAGCCCCAGGGATTGGGCACCATACAAATAAACTTTGCCTTGCTTCATCTGGATTGGCACGCTCAGGAAAATAAACAGGGAGGTGAATAGATTGGTTGAGGATAAACTTAGACACCACCTTAGGGAGAAACTTAAGAGTTTATGTGCAAAGACAGATTGACTTTCTGAAAAATCAAATAAGGTTCCTCATACCAAAGAGCCTGAAGCTTGGAAATCCTTCAAGCAGAAGTAATAGCAACTAAAAAGAATGCTTTCCAGGAAAAAAAATCGTAGCTCGCAAGTCATGGCTGGCTCTAAAGAAGACACGGTCATTTTCTCCAAAACAAAATTCAAATCCCAAGTCAGGACAGGGGAATGGATTAGGGGTTTCAGGTGCAGGACGGACCTCAAAAATGTATGGGAAACATCCAGCTGAGCTATGGTGTGGTTGCCCACTAGCTCATGAAAGGCTGAGACAGCCGAAAGATGCACCTTAAGGGAGGAGTACTAGCAACCTGAGTCCGACAGCGATAACAGGTAGTCCAGAATCTGGTTCACCAGACAACTGAAAGGGTCCAGATTAAGCTGGCCAGACCAAACAGCAAACCTCTCCCACTTCATGGCATAGGTGGCTCAAGTGGAGGGTTTCCAAGAAACCACTAAAATGTCCGCTACCCGATTAGAAACCTTAGATCGTGCAATGGCTACGTTCTCAGGAGCCAAGCATGCAGATGGAGAGACCTGAGGTTGGGATGAACCAGGGTCCCTTGAGCCTGGGTCAGCAGGTTCCTGCAGAGGGACCAGAGGTTCCTCCACTAGCCGCTGTAAGTAAAGTAAGTAAGGATTTATTTACAACTGGTGCCCAATCCCATAGGCACTGGGTGCCATTACAGATAAAAACAGAGTTCTAGGCAGCTTAGAACAACACAATTATAGTCACTAAAACAATAACATATAAAATCACTTTAAAAACTAGAAAATGCCTTATTAAAAAGATCGGTCTTCAGGCCCCCTTTAAATGCCTCCACCGTTGGGGCCTCCCTAAAAGATTTTGGCAGTGAGTTCCAGAAGGCCAGGACGGCCACCTCAAAGGAGTGATCTCCAGAGGATTTCAACCTAGGCCTCAGAACCACTAGAAGGTCCACGGTGGAGCGAAGGGAATATAGCGGGATGGCTGGAGTAAGGTGGCCAGACAGGTAACCAGGGCCCAGGCTTTATAGGGCCTTACAGGTGAGCAAGCCCACCTTGAAGATTATCCGCCATCTGACAGGCAGTCAGTGCAGCCCCCGTAAGACCAAGGTCACATGGCAGGACCTTGGCAGGCCCACCAGCAGCCTGGCCACCACGTTCTGCACTAGCTGCAGCCTGCGAAGGATCCCTCCACTGATCCTCAAAGTACAGAGCCTTACAGTAGTCTAGCCTGGATGTCACAAAGGCATGGACTAGTGATGCCAAGTTTGGCGGAATCAGGGGTTTAATTCGGGCGACATTCCTTAGATGGTAGAAAACACTTTTGACAACAGACGACATCTTAGCTTCAAAAGTCTGTCCGTCATCAAGGAAGATGCCCAAATTTTTCACCCTGGGGGAAGCCATCTATGTGGTGGATCCCAGGACCAAACCTGTTACCACTCCAGAGGCATCCCCATCACACCATCCACCAGGCTCAATCACTAGCACCTCCACCTTGCTGGGGTTCAGAATCAGCCATTTGAGGACATCAATTCCTGAATCTCGACCAGGCATTTATTTAGCACTTCAATGGCACCTACAGCTCCTGGGGCAAACAACATAAACAGCTGGGTATCATCTGCATAGTAGTGGAATCCCAGACTGTATTGTGTAATGAGCTCCCACAGAGGCAGCATGTACACAGCGAACAGCATCAGTGAAAGGATTTGAACCTTGAGCCATTCCAAACAATGGACTTTGAGGAGGAGAAATTCCCCATCATCACTCGTTGCCTCCTGTCAGAGAGATAGGACTCAAACGATTTAATGACTGTTCTGGTGAGTCCATCATACACTCTAAAGTAATCTAATAGCATGATATGGTCCATGGTGTCAAACACTGATGAGAGATTGAGGAGGATGAGAACTGACCATTCCCCTCTATTCCTCACCCTGAGGAGGTCATTTTGTAGCCAAACTAGTGCCATCTCTGTGCTATGCCTAGCTCTGAAACCGGACTGGAAAGGCTCATAGATGTCAAAGGCAGAGAGGTGTGCTTCGAGCTGCAGAGCCACCACTTTCTCAACAACCTTCCCTAAGAATGGGAGGTTGGGGATAGGTCTATAATTCACCAGGACATCAGGGTCGAGCGATGGTTTCTTCAGAAGCGGCTTCACCAACGCCTCCTCCAAGGAATCGGGAAAGCACCCCTCTGAGAGAGAACACCGGACTATCCTGGCAAACACTGGACCAATGGCCTTGGTCCCTAGGAAACAGGTTGGGCCAGGGTCCAGTTCACAGCATCCGGGCCACAGCTTTGAAATCACCTCAACGACCTCAGCCACCTCAACCAGCTGAAACTCTCCCCAAACAATAGGAATGCCTCTGCTCAGACCAGGCCAATCACTGAGGAACAAATTATGTCCCACTGGGGAGATCCCTGCCCAAATGGAGGACACCCTGTCTGAGAAACACAGAGCAAACTCTTCACACATCGCAATTGAAAATGCTCTTTTCCACTGTAGACAGACTGGATGTAGCAGTCTATCAACAGTCCAAAATAGCTGAGCTGGTCTATTCTTAGAAATTGAAATTGACGGCAGATGGGAACCAAAGATCCAGTTAGTCTGCCCGGAGCTCTACTCGCCCCCCCCCCCTTTAGGATTTCTGTGAGACAATCCCCTTGTGTCTGTCCCAAGCTGCTTTGAAGTCCCCTACTGTTTTGGAGTCAATTACTCCAGCTGATAGATCATTCCATGGGTCAGCCACCCTCTCTGTGAAGAAAAACCTTTGCATGTTGCCCCTGAATCTTACTCCCCTCAATTTCATCTCATGTCCTCTTGTCCTACTGGTGCTACTGATCATAAAGAGCTCCTGGTGGAGACTCTGTTTATATCACTCAGAAACTTGAATGACTCAATCATGTCCCCTCTATCCCTGCATTGTTCCAGGGAGTACATGCTGAGTTCCTGTAATCTGCTTTCATATGGCAACTTATGGAGACTGTGTCTCATTGTTGTTGCCCTCCTCTGTATCGTCTCCAATCTGTCTATGTAATTCCTGAGATAAGGTCTCCAGAACTGGACGCAGTACTCAAGGTGGGGTCTCACCAGGGACCTTACAGCGGCAGGATCACCTCCTTTCTTCTACTTGTGATGTCCCTTCCTATGCATCCCAGCATCCTGCTGGCCTTCACTGCTGCCTTTTCGCATTGTCCGCCTGCCTTCAAACTGTCTGATATGATAACCCCTAGATCCCTCTCCTGATGGGTTGTTGCTAATTTCTCCCTTCCCAGCTAGTAGTTCTCTCTGAGTTGCTTTTGCCCAGATGCATAACTTTGCACTTTTTTGCGTTGAATTTTAACTGCCACAAGTCTGACCAATGTTCCAGCCTGAGTAAGTCACTTTTCATTTGCTTGACCCCCTGTGCAGTGTCTACCCTGTTACAGAGCTTTGAGTCATCTGCAGGCACACCTTCCCGCTCAACTCCTCTGTGATATCTCTGATGAAGATATTAAAGAGCATTGGTCTGAGGACAGACCCCTGAGGCACCCTGCTTGTCATCTCCCTATCCCCTGATGCTGCCCCATTTACTGTCACAGACTGAGTTCTCTGTTCAAGCCAGCTACTGAGCCATGCTACCACTTCCTGCCCACTCCTGTATGGTCGAGTTTGTTTAGCAGCCTTCTGTGTGGTACAGAGTCTAAGGCCTTGCTAAAGTCAAGATAACATCAATGACCCCCCGTCTACAGCCCTAGTAACTGAGTCAAAGAACTTGATCAGGTTAGTCCGGCAGGACCTTCCCATTGTGAAGCCACGCTGCTTGGCATCCAGATTCCTCAAGGAATGCTAGTATCCTTTCTTTGAGCAGAGACTCCATCATTTTACCCACCATAGAGGTGAAGCTGACCGAGCAGTAGATTCCTGTCTCCTCGCTGTTACCACTCTTGTTCTTCCCAGCAGCAATCTCCCTGGACAGGAACTCTGCATTCTTATGGTTGACTGCACACTGATAATCACTGTAATGATTTCTCAAGGCCAGTCTGTCCTCTATGGACTGCTCCAACTTCCGATCCCTGGTCTTCATCTCCCTGAGAGCCCCATTAAACCATGGGGGTCTCAGGTGAGAGGACCTGGGTCGTATACGGTGTAGCAATGAAAACCATATCTGACAAGGCCAGAATGGTGCTACCAGAATCATGCTGTCCCCCTCTATCTGCAGTGTGATTAGCACCCTCTGAATCACAGGAAAAGGAGGGAAGGTGTAAAGGAACCTCCTGCTCCAGGAGAGGGACAACACATCTCGCCATAAAACTCCAGGCCCTGGATCGAGTCAGCAGAAACTGGGCAGTTTTGCGTTGAGTGGGGATGCAAAAAGGTCCAACTCTGGATGACTCCATCTGATGAACTCATCTTCTGCGACGGATGAGATTAGTTCCCTCTTGTGCATGCTGAACTGCGTCCAGCTGAGGCTGTCTACCAGAGTGTTTAGCACTCTTAGGACGTGAACCGCAGAGAGAGCAAGACCGTGGTCCAACGCCCAATACCACACTCTCATGGCTTCCCTGCACAGATGATAAGAATGAGTCCCCCTCCCCCCTTGCTTGTTGATGTAATACACAACAATGAGGTTGTCTGACTGAATCAACAGCTGTCCCCGAAGAAGATGGTTCTGGAAGACCTGTATGGCATACAGAACCACCAGCATCTCCAGAAAGGACACTGATATGCAGGGAGGCTTCAGTCTGGGACCAAGAGCCCTGAGTTTGAAAGGGAACCAGATGAGTCCCCCAGTCCAAACCGGAAACATCCGTGGTGAGGAGGTCTGGAATGGGACCCCTTGCAGGAAGCTCAGGGGATCCATCCACCACTGGTGCGCTTTCCGGACTGGAGAGGAGACCAGCACTAACTGGTCTAGTTCACCCAGGCGCTGGTCCCGTTATACTCAGAGAGTCCACTGGAGGATGCGCATGTGAAGCCTAACCAGTGTAACAGTGGGAATGGCATCCGCCATCAGCCCTAATGTTCTCAGGTACACTGTAGTAGGGGTACAATGGCTCTGGGCAACTTCTTGAGCCTGGGCAATAAGGCACTCCACCCTAGTCTGAAGTAGGAAGGCCTTTCCCTGAGCAGAGTCTAAGACTATGTACTGCAGCCTTTGGGATGGGACTAGAACTGACTTGAGCAAACTGACCACAATGCCCAGTGAGAGGAATAACTGAAGAGTTCTCTCCAGAGTCCACAAGAGCTGGTCCCGGAATAGGGCCTTTAGAAGCCAATTGTCCAGATATGGGGATACGTACAGCTGCTCCCTTCTTAAGGCCACAGCCACTGCTGCTAAGCACTTGGTAAAGACCTGTGGTGCAGAGGACAAGACAAAGGGCAGCACTTTGAATTGGTAATGCTCACCCTGGAAAAGAAACCGGAGGAATCTTCTGTGAGGAGGAAATGCTGAGATGTGCAGGTAAGCATCCTGCATGTCCAGAGAACACAGCCGGTCACCCTGCTTGAGAAGGGGCATGAGGCCAGGCAAAGTTACCATCCGGAACTTTTTGCACTGGACATACAGATAGAGGTCCTTGAAGTCAAAGATGGGCCTCAGATCTCCAGTTTTCCTAAGAACCAGGAAGAATCTGGAATAAAAGCTTTTGCTTCTCTGGCACCTGGGCACTGGCTCAATTGCCTGTTTATGCAGAATGGACAGTACTTCCTCCTGGAGAACAAACAGGTGGGCCAGGGGGTAGGCAGAGGGGGAGGCTCTGGAGGTTGCTTGATGAGCTCCAGAGTGTGACCCCTTTCTATGATTTGAAGGATCCAGGCATCTGACATGATGATTCTTCATTGATTGAGATGGAGGGAGAACCGACCTCCGACCACCACCTCTTGGTCAGGAACAAGAAGAGGGGAGTCCGGCAAGGAGTCAAGGAGGCGGATCCAGCCGCAGGGGCTGATCCATCACCTCTAGGACGCTTGCCCATGGCTCCTGCAGTGGAGGGAGCAGGCAAGGCAGTGGAGGTTCTGCATTTGCCCTGGGGCCAAGGGGCTGCTCTCGGCCTGTTGGACCCCTTATGAAAGGGGAGGGTGCTGCCCACTCTTAGGTGCGTATGACAGAGCGAATGGACAGATTTGATAGCCCTTCAAGAGGCCCACAAATCATTAATGATGTCTTTGACATCTGGTCCAAATAGCGTTAAGCCACTGAAGGGGGCATTCAGCACCTTCTACCATACATCTGCAGCTAAGCCCGAGACCCTGAGCCAGGAGTGCCTACGGAGGCAAATGTCTGTGGCAGCAGCCCTGGCAATAGTATCTGAAATACCATAGAGGGCCCGCTAGAAGTGTTTGCTAACATCCTCAGTGGTTTGCAAGCATTTTAGAACCACCTGCTTCTGGGTACCACTTGGAAAGCCCTGAGCATCTGCCTTGCCCTTCCTCCAGTTGTCATTCTGGAACTTTACCATACGGGAAAGGTTGTTTGCAATCCTCAGCCCAAGGGTGGAGGAGACATAAACCCTCTTACCCCAAAGATTAATTCTACGTGGCTCTTTGCTGGGAGGAGCTAAGGTGCTTGGGCACATTAGACCTGTCATTAACTGCCTTTATGACCACTGAATCTGTTTCAGGCTGGGCAGCATAATGTGGAAAACCCTGAGGGGCATGATAAAGTTTAACAGCCTTGCAGGGCATGGCTGGCACCATGTCAGGCCTGCGCCAGGCTGCAGTAGCAGAATTCCTCAAACCAAGCAAAATAGGAGGAATGATCTTGGGAGGAGACTCTGGGATCTCCAGGAAACCCACCAGATGTGTTCTGGTGACATCCTCCTCCTCAGTATGAGGGCTCATGGCTCAGAACAACTGCTTCAAAATACTGAACAAGGTAGGGTCCTCCGGAGGAGGCCTAGGGGTGTGTTTGACAGAGTCCTCACTCACTGAGGAAGCTGTGGATCTGTCTGAGAAGAGGGGTTCTTCCTCTTCATCTGGAAGAATAATATCATCAGGATGGTACTCCTCCTTCATGTTGACCTGTTCTAATTCTAGGTCCGACAACTGAGGTGCCGTCGATGGCTCACGGGGGGCAACCCATGATGACTGAGTTGGCGTCAGCAACGACGGAGCTGTTGACGGCACAGGCAATGTAGGCCTATATGCGCTTAGCTGGTGGACTATCACAGAAGTGAAGATAGTCAAAATTTCATTAAGGTCAGCGACAGTAGAAGACTGCCTCAATGGGGGGTGGGGGTAGAGTCAATGGCGAGGAAGCAACAACTCACCAGAAGGGCCCTGAGAGCCCAAAGAACCCGTAGCCCGAGGGCCTGGCAAGGCATCAGGCCTAGATGGGAGGGCCATCAACGACGACCCCGTCAACAAAGGAAGGGGTCGACAACCGACTGCCCTGGATACCGGGCAGAGGCACTGTTGGTATGGATCTGGTAGGGACAAAGACCTAGACAGCAGATCTATGCGTCGGTGCAGCTGCAGCCGACGAAGTACCCCAGGACAAGGAGGATGAGGCCGCTGGGGACGGGCCTGCCACAGGGGACAGGAGAAGTCCTGATCATGGATTTTTTTATGATTCTCCCCCAAAGGATTTGTCTTGGGCCTTGGCGGCCTCAGAGCATGATAACCCTGTTGGCATCTGTGAAGCCGGGACCCCAGAGGACCTCTGCCCAGAACTGGCTACCTGTTGCTCCATGAGTAAATTTTTAAGTGCCTTTTTGTGTCGCCTGAGGGTTGTTTGGTTAAACTTCTGGCAAAGAACTTAGTCGGAGACTTCGTGGTCAGGTCCAAAACAGCAGACACAAAGAGCGTGTTCGTCTATAGAGGCAATCTTCTTTCCACAGTGGCAGTAATGGAAGAGAGAAGTTGAAGGATTAACTCTTAACATAAACAAACTAAAGGAATCTCTTTAGAAAAAGAGATTCTAAAATAGCAAGTGTAAAAAAAGCCATAGGCGAAAATTGGTGCAAAACTGTGTTGGAGCTTCTGCGGAGACCCATACGAAACAGAGATTGTCGTCAGATAAGGACATCCAGTCTGCCCAGTTTTCCTACCTTAATCATTGGCTTTAGCCTCTTCTTCCCACCTCTAGGGTTCCCTTATGCCTATCCCATGCTTGTTTGAACGCCCACCCCCACCCACTGTGGATGCTCCCACTATCTCCTGTGGTAGGTTATTCCATGCATCCACCACTCTTTTTGTGAAAAAGAACTTTCTGACATTTCCCCTTATCCTGCCACCTTCCAATCTCATATGGTGCCCCCTTGTTCTTGTGCCCCTCCTATACTGAAAGATGTCTTCCCCCTTGCACTTTTTTTATCCACTTAAGGTGTTTGAAAGTTTTTATCACTTCTGCCCATTCCCTCATGTCTTCCACTGCATACATATTGAGGTCTTTCAATCTCCCCGTATGTCTTCTGGTGTAAGCCCTGCTTCATTTTTGTCGCCCTTCTCTGGACTGCCTCCACCTTATCTATGTCCTTCCAAAGATGCGGTCCCCAGAACTGTACACAGTATTCCAGATAAAGCCTCACCAGTGTTTTGTACAGTGGTATCACCACCTCCCTTCTTCGGCTAGTGATACCCCTTCCTATGCACCCCAACATGCCACTGGTCTTCCCTACAGCCTTTGTACTCTGCTTGGTTACCTTTAGGTCATCTGAGATAATAATCCCCAAATCTCTTTCTTCCCCGGTGACTGTAAATACCCCCCCCCAATCCTGTAGCTCTTCCCAGGGTTCCTGTGGCCCAGGTACATGATTTTGCACTTCTTCGCACTGAACTTCAGTTGACACTCTTCAGACCATTTTTCCAGTTTCTCTAGGTCACCCCTCATTCTCTCCACTCCATCAGGAGTGTCTACCCTGTTGCAGGTATTGGTGTCATCTGCAAACAGGCAAACCTTCCCTCCCAGCCCCTCTGCAATGTTGTTAATAAAGACATTAAAAAGGACTGGCCCCAGGACTGATCCCTGAGGTACCCCACCGGTCACTCCCCTTTCCTCTGACAGGATCCCATTTACCACCAGCCTCTGCTTTCTAGCCTCTAACTAGCTTCTATCCCAATTTACGACCTTGTGTCCCATATCCAGGCTTCCCAACTCGTTCAACAGTCTCCTATGTGGAATGGTGTCGAAGACCTTGCTGAAATCAAGGTAGGCAACGTCCACTGTCTTGGAGACGGTACAGAGAAGAGCAACAAAGATGGTGTAGGGCTTGCATCAGAAACCATATGAGGCAAGACTAGATGACCTAAAATTATACTCCCTAGAACAACGCAGGAATCGTGGGGACATGATAGAACCATTCAGATACCTTAAAGGCAACAACAGGATGCACATGCAGAACCTCTTTCAGGTAAAGGACTACAGCAGGACTAGAGGGTACAACCTTCGACTTAAGGGAGGAAAGTTCAGAAACAATATGAGGAAATTCTTCTTCACAGAGCGCGTTTTGGAACCATGGAATAGCCTGCTGGAGAGGGTGGTGGGAGCAAAGACAGTGGGGGAATTCAAGCAGGCATCGGTCAGACACTGTGGGATACTCAAGCAGGCAGTTAAGTAGGGGGGTAGGAAGCCAAGGGCAGACTTGATGGATTATGCGGTTCCTATCTGCCAACAACAACTTTGTTTCTATGTTTCCCTGGTCCATCCACTTTGTCACCCAGTCAAAGAAGTCTATCAGATTTGTTTTAATGTGATTTCCCCAGAATGAGTCAACAGCGGGAAAGAACTGAGGAGGAAGCGAGGCTGCTCACACCTTTATAGGGTTGGTGATGTCGGCAGAGGACATCAGCATGGGTGGCCCCAGTTATACTGCTAAAACTCTTCCATGTGGATCCTGCTTCACACATGGTGAAGTTATGATGGTGTGATCTGATGACTGAGATACCCTCGAAGAACAATTGATGTTCCGCTAAACTGTACTACTCCATCCGTAAATGTGATTTAGTTTTCAATCACATGTAATAAGGCCTGTAACTATGTCACTGAACTAGAAATATTGACAATGATGGCAGATAAAGACCAATGGTCCATCCAAGTCTTCCTGTAGTTCCCTATCAAACCTTTGGACCTAACATACATAAAGGGTACCAGTCCTCACTATCCACCCCTCTGTTCCCCTCCCTACTACTACCGCCCTAAGTAACCACTATACCCTTCACTCTGTCTAAGCCGTGCTTGAAACCACTTAAAGAAACAAAATCACAAATGTAATGATTTTCAACAATTTCTCAAAACAAGCTCCTCTACTCTGTAAGGCTAGCAACACTATATTTAAGCAAACCATTTGTAAGTCTGCAATAAACTATGACAGAAAAAGGTCTAGGTACTACTCACCAAATGTTCCATAAAATCCCCGAGGTCCACAGGTACCGACCCCATACTTCCTTAATGATTCCAGGGCTGCAGCCTAAACATAGAAATCAAGCTCTTATGAATCAGAAACAACCTGAAGCTCTTTATTCACTAACAGCTGCATTGATTTAGGCTTTAACTTTCTCTTTTTTTTTTTTTTTTTAAGTGTTGGAAGAGAAAAGATATGCAAGAAGAAAAATTACTCACCATAGTAATCTTATTTCTCCAAGGTAGCCTTCAATATACTTAACTAATGCAGTTAGTCCCCTGCGTTGAACTGCCACGGAGAGAAATGGAATGTATGCTAATGATGGAACGCTCATTTTGCCAATCTCAAACTGCTTCCCCTAGTAACTGCCACGCTCTAAGGAGCCTGACAGGGTGAAAGCACCCTAACTAGCTCTGCTATCTATAGACACTTGAACAACAAAAAAAAAAACAAATTTGTGGTCCCTGTAAGAAGGGGCAAGAAAGGGGTCAGAACAAACTGGTTTATAAAATCATTTCACTAAAGTAGTGATCTAAAATCAAACGGAGTGACCAGCAGGGATGCAGGATAGGGGAACCCCTGTTTTCTGGTTCTGGAAGGGGAGGCAGGGTGGAAGCTTTAAGCATGTTGAAGGATACCTTGGAAGAGACAAGATTACTATGGTGACTAACTTTTTCTTCTAACCTCAGAAATCTTTCAATATGCTTAACTAATGCAGACTACCAAGCAGTACCTTTGGAGGCAGGGTACAGGACCTATTTTAGACACAGATTCTGCAGAACTGCTGTGCCAAACCTGGCATCACTCCTGGACTGAATATCCAGGCTGTAGTGCTTAGTAAAAGTATAGACAGTCTTCCAGGTAGCTGCTCTGCAGATATCCAATAGGAGGATTCCCTTGCTGCAGCAACTGATGCAGCTGTGCCCCTAGAAGAGTGTGTCCTGAGGCCCACAGGAGGTTGTTTCCCAACCTTACTGTACCAGAACTGTATGTAGGCTACTACCCAGAATGCAATAGTTCTCTTTGAGGCAAGCCTTGGGGTTGGCAGTATAGCCTAGAGGTTTGAGTAACAGGCTGTGAATGAGCTTGGTACATCCAGAAGACCTGGGTTTGATTCCCACAACCCCCACTTGTATACTGTGCAACTCTGAGCAAGTCACTTAACCACCCCAGTGCTCCCAGGTCACCCCGAAAACAGGCACTTGTGCCTAGTGGTCCTTAGCCAGTTACCAAAAGAATAAAAGCCCGCCTCTTCCCACCTCACCATAGGTGAGGAACAATTGAGTATGCTCTGGCATATAGCCCGTAGTCCTCTCCAGATAATGGCTAAGTGCCCTTTTTACATCCAAGGTGTGCAGCTTTTGCTCACCTGAGCTTAATCAATCTGTAAAGAATACTGGAAGTGTAATGGACTGGTTCAGGTGAAAATCTGATGCTATTTTAGGAAGGAACTTCCTATTGGTCCTGAGCATCACCTCGTCTCTGTGGAAGATGTAGTTTGGATCTGTACACAGAGTCTGTAGCTCAAGGACTCATCTTGCCGAAGTAATGGCAACCAAAAAGACTGCCTTCCAGGTCACATACTTTACGTCTCCAGTTGCCATAGACTCAGATGGAGGCTCCATAAGTCTGGCAGTACAAATGTTCAGATTCCATGAGGGGACCGGCTCCCTCACTGGTGGGTAAATGTGGAGTAATCCTTTAAAGAACTTCCTGAATACTGGATGGGATGCCATGGACTTATCCCTTCCAGCAGAGATATATGCTGAAATAGCAGCCAAATGCACTTCTAGGGTAGTAGGCCTGAGGCCTAGGGAGTGTAACTGGGTCAGATAATCCAGGACGACAGGAAGACCTGCTGCCGTAGGATTAATCCCAATGTTCCCACACCAAACAGAGGGCCTTTTCCACTTTGAGGCTCAGTTTATTTTAGTTGAGGGCTTTCGAGAGCCCCTAAGAACAGCTATCACCTCCTCAGAAAGGTGCAGATTGGCAAATTCTAAGTCTTCAAGAGCCAAGCCTTCAGGCGGAGGGATCTGAGACTGGGATACAGTATCCTGCCTTGGGAGGATAGGAGCAGATTGTGCCACTGGGGAAGGCAAGTTGGCTGTGCCAGTGACAAAAGGAGGGAATACCATTGCTGTCTTGCCCAGTCTGGTGTCAGCAGTATCACTGTTGCCGGCTGGGACCTGAGCTTCACTAGAACCCTGAGCAGAAGTGGAAACAGAGGGAAGGCATAAAGGAATTTGCCTGTCCAATCCAATGTCAGGGCATCCAGTGACACTGTTCCCTGGGCTGGAGGCCTGCAGCAGAACAGTGGGAGCTGATGATTGTCTGTGGAGGCAAACAGATATACGTCTGGAGTGCCCCACCTTCTGAATACTGACAGCAGTACCTGTACACTGACCATCCAGTCATGGTGATTCTACTGAGGGAATCTACCAGAACATGTTTTTCCCTGAGAAGTGGATGGCCGAGAGGGAAATCTGAAGACAGTAGGCCAATGTCCAAACCCTAATGGCTTCTGTGGACAGCGGGGTTGACCTGGTACCTCCCTGTTTGTTTATGTAGTACATGGTGGTAGTGTTGTCTGTTCTGACCTACACCACCTTGCCTCTGAGCTGAGGAGCAAATGACTGCAGTGCAAGGTACACTGCTCTGCGCTCTAACAGACTGATGTGTTGAAGTGATTCTTGAGGGGACCACTTTCTGCTTGCTGTAAGGTCTAGCATGTGTGCCCCCCACCCTAGGAGGGAGGGAGGCCTCTATAGTCAGAATGACCGATGGGTGTTCTGCCTGGAAGGGCACCCCTTCTCTGAGGTTGGCCCGGTCCTGCCACCATTTCAGTGCCTGTATTAAGAGTTCTTGTTATGGAGGACTAGCTTCAACAGGGAATCTTGCCTTTGGGACCAGTGAGACCTCAAGTGGAACTGAATGTCCCTCATTTGGAACCTTCATCCTGGGGCCACTGCTGTGGCTGCTGCCATGTGCCTGAGTATTTGCAGGAAATCCAAAACAAACTGAAGATAGGGCACACACCAACCTTAATAAAAGCAAGGGCACAGGTCTCCACGTCAAAAATATTTATTATACAAGATAAAAAACACCAGTAGCCTGACACTTTTCAGATAGTTCACATCCTTTATCAAAGGAAATGCCTTTCTGGTCTGGGCCTGTTTAACTGAAAAGACCCTGCCAATTCTAGGATACTGTTTATCCTGTCCTGAGGGAGAAGGCCCTGCCTTGCAGGGAGTTCAGTTCTGCCCCAATGAAATGCAGGACCTGTACAGGCTCCGGCTGGGACTTCTGGACATTTATTAGGAACCCCAGTGACTCCAGGGTGCTCTGCACCAGAGCTAGGGAGTTCCTGGTCTGTTGAGGAGACTATCCTGTGGTACCAACTATGTATTGTTTACCGAAGATACATAAAGATTCATTGAATCCCCTTGGTAGGCCCATTATCTCAGGGGTTGGTTGGTTAACAGAAACGTTGTCGAGGTTTGTGGATACATTTTTACAGCCTATTGTGCAACAGTCACCTTCACATTTGAGAGATTCTATGGACATTATTAATGTCCTGGAGTCAATATCTTTAGAAAGGGAAGAGTTGTTAGCCACCCTAGATGTGGATGCTTTATACACCAATGTACCACATAGTGGTGGTTTAGAAGCTATGGAACATTATTTGGATTTAAGACCTCTTCCCCATGTTATACCCACTAGCTTTTTGGTACAATTAGCTGAGCTAGTTTTGGAATCAAATATTTTTCTGTTCCAGGGTAATTATTACACACAAATTTAAGGCACTGCTATGGGTGCTACTATGGCACCAAGCTATGCCAATTTGTATGTGGGTAAATGGGAGTTAGACTGGATACGAAGCGACGCCACAAATCCATACTTTTGTTTTCTGGATTTGTGACGTCACTTTATTGACGACGTTATTATTGTCTGGAAGGGGTCGAGACAAATGTTTGTAAATTTCGTTGATTGGTTACATACCACAAACCCACATTTACAATTTAAGTTAACTGTAGATGAAAATGCGATTAATTTTTTGGATCTGAGGGTGTTTAAAATGAATGGGGGTAAAGAGATTGGTACATCCATTTTTTTCTAAAAACACGGACCGTAACAGTTTGCTGTTGTCAAGTAGTTTCTATCCTGGTCATATCTGCCATAATATACCTAAGGGGCAAATGATCAGAACCTTAAGGAATTGTACACAGAGACAAGATAATACATTTAAAGATAAACAAATACTGCGCTTTCAGGAACGTGGATATGGTAGGGAAGTGATTCGAGAGGCTGTCGAAACAGTAGAAAATATGGACAGAACTACTACTCTAATCCCCAAACAACATAAAGTAAATAATGAGTATAGATCAGTTGGTTTTGTTACGCAATTTAGTACTAAATGTGCTGGTGTAAAGAAGATCTTACAAAATAATTGGGGAATATTAAAAACAAATGAAAACATTTCTAAACATATTGGTGATGCCCCACGAGTAATTTTTACAAAAGCTCCAACCATTAAGGATAAAGTGGTTAAATCTTTTTTGCCAGATAGTGATAAAAATAAAAGTGGCACTATTTGGACAGCCCCATTACCTTCTGGAACAAAAAGATGTGAAAATTGTAAATTTTGTTCATATTTGTTGGTGACTGAT
Source organism: Neoceratodus forsteri (assembly GCA_016271365.2). NCBI lineage: Eukaryota > Metazoa > Chordata > Ceratodontiformes > Ceratodontidae > Neoceratodus > Neoceratodus forsteri. Next base: position 159,885,427 of record CM057454.1, on the reverse strand, counting down.
AATTTTTAGAGTCCAAGTACAGACCAGTCATTTAAAATGAAAGACTTGATTTTGTATAACACCACATCAGTGGTGTATTTATTACTTTGTTCTTGTGGGTATTTTTATGTAGGGCGTACTATACGTGAATTTGAGGTTAGGATAGGTGAACACCTTCGGGCTATAGATAAACATGATATGTCATACGCTATTGTACAGCATATAGCTAAAAATAGCGATGTGAGAGTGAAACATGATATTAAATTCATAGGATTGGAAAAAGTAAGAGTAGGACCCCGGGGGGTGATTTAAAAAGGAAAATAGGACAACGTGAGAGTTACTGGATATTTATGCTTGAATCCAGAGAAGGTTTTGGACTTAATGAAAATATTGATTTGGCAGCATTTCTTTAAGAAACTCGATGTTTTTTTTTTTCAAAATTAACGGGAGTGTATAATAAGTAATACATAGCATGTAGAAATACATAGCTAACACGCTTTATGTGTTTATACAGCTAAATCTTGAAAAAGATAGTTGTGTTATAGTAGATATACTCTATTATTTTGAGATTGTGTTTATATGTTTATTATGTTATTTAAATGCTCTCCATCGCTGTTATAACTAGATAATTTGTGTTATAGTAGATAGTCCCTTCCAACTTGGGATTGTGTTAATATTTTTACCTTCTTATTTAATCATTCTCTAATGCTTTGTCGTAACTAGTTAATTTTAAATTCATCTTTGATTAGATACCACCTATATTCTGATTATAGTAGCCTAATATGATCAAATACTTAATGAATGAAGGTACCAATGAATTAATGGATGAACATTCATCCTAATTGTCATAATTAAAAATAATTGACATCATTGGTCTTTTGATCATACATTCACTTACTGATTAAATGATTACTGAATGTGGGTACTAGCTGATGGATTTTTCAAGTGCTATCCTTGAAAATAAATGGAGGAATGCATTGTGTTTTAATAGTTATGGTTAAGGTTGCACGAGTTTTCAATACTATTTAAGGTCATTAAACACGTATGTAATTTATCTCTGATGAAGCTTGGCCTTTAGCCTTGCGAAACGTAAGATGATTTTTCTATGTCTGTGAGCATTATGCTTTAGAAACCGGTATGTTTGCACTGATGCACTTGTTCAAAATAAATATTTTATTTTATATATTTGGCTTGGTCTGGGTGCTGACTTTTTTTTGAATTTCGTTGATACATTTGTTATAGCACCAGTCTTTCTCGGTGCAGTTCCTTTTCTAAACTGTATGTGGAAGTAAGCATTCTTGAGGTCTAAGGAGGTTAGCCAGTCTCCTTGCTGAAGGGTGGGAATTATCATGGCCAAAGTGACCATCTTGAATTTTGGTTTTGTTATGTACTTGTTCAGAAGTCTGAGGTCTACAATGGGTTGCCAGTCCCCATTTTTCTTTTGTGTCAGGAAGTGTCTTGACTAAATGCCTTTGCCCCTCTGGGTAGAGGAACAGGCCCTGCTGCTTTTATGAGCAGTAGATTTCTCACCTCTGTCTCCAGCAGGATCCTTCCTGCTGATGTTGCCAAGGTAAACACTCAGTTTCTCAGCTTGGGAAGGATTTTGAAACTTAATGACAGATCCTGGCTCACTACCTCCCAGTCCCACTTGTCTGTGATGATGGAAATCCATTCCTGGAGGAAATGAGCTGACCTGCCACCTACTGGCAGTGGGGAGATGATCTGTTTAAGCATGTCAGGGAGTTTGTTTGGCTGAGCCATGGCCTGGGCTGTTGGCCCAGCCCAGCCCTTCTGCCCCTACCTCTAAAATACTCTCTGGGTTGCATGTAGTCTGGCAGAGCCTGGGTCTGATAGAAGGGTCTAGATTATGACCCCCTACCCCTGACTCCCCTAGTAATGGACTCCGTAAAATGTGGAAGGCCTGTCTCTTACAGTGTTACTCCTGTAAGTGACCTTATATTCTTCCACTTTTTTTCATGTAAGCCTCAGTCTTATCCCCAAAAAGTGAATTGTTTTCACAGGGGAAATCCATGGTCTTTGTCTGGGTATCCTGCCTTGGGTTTTTGGTTCTCAGCCATGCAAATCTCCTCATAGACACAGCCAGTGCCATGAGTCTAGCTGCTGTGTCACTGGCATCGACAGCCATGTAGAACTGTTATTTAGTACCATCTATTGCTGTCCTGGCTGTTTCAGTCAGATCAATCCTCACTTCATCTGCCACCTTGTCCGCTAGTGCCAACACTGTGGACCAAAGGGCCTTCTGGTACTGGGTTGCATAGGCCATATAGTTGGCCTGTCTGACCAGTATGGATGCCCCCAGGTACCCCTTCTTTACCACTGCATCAATCTTCCTTGACTCCTTGTTAGGAGGCTGAGAAGCTAGGGGTACCCTAGCCTTGTCACAGGCAGTTGCTTGTGCCACCCCCTCATGGTCAAGGTGTGAAAAAAAAAATTCAGCATTACTTCTGTCCAGTTGGTATTTCTTGTCCATCTTTTTATCCACTTCTGGAACCGATGTAGGTGTCTGCAGTATTTTCAGGACTGCTTTCTTCAGGGATTTATGAATGGGGAGCATAAGCCTCTTTGTGGAGGGTGAGACCCATCATATCGAGAAAGCCAGCTTCCTTTTCCTCCACTACGGTCTCTTGCATGGATAGATTGAAGGCATCCACCATTTGGCTTACAAAGGCATTGTGTGAGGAGTAATCCTCCAGTCCCCGGGGAGGGGAACCAAAGTCTTGCTCTGAAGTTCCCCATGTCCTCCTCTTCCTTATACTCCTTATACAAATATTCCGGTTCCAGGGCTGAAGCAGCAACTATAGGAACCGCTGTAGGAAACATTACAGGGATTGGTTGAGACAGTAGAAGAGCTATTACCAACAGCCTGAAGAGCATGTAAAGTTTGCAGGGCCTTAGCAATGTGCTTAGCAGAGGGCATGGTCAGTCTGTCCACAGAGAGCTCTTTTGCCTTTTCGGCAGGAGGTGTAGTAATATGCTTTTCTTTATGTTTATGTTTTGCTGGAATCGGTTATGCTACTGGTTCCATAGGCCTCTTTGTTTTCAAAGAATCTGCCTTTTCTGCAGGTTTTCCCCCGGTTACTTAGCTTCATCTCTTTTTGAAAGAACCTCTTTTTTTTAAGGACAACTCGTCTGTCGCTTGAGAGGGAGAAGTAGCCATCTTTTCTAAGTTTTTAGCCCTCTTCTTCAAAGTTTTTGGAATGAACATTTTACAGATTTCACAGCTGAAGATGCGGCTGGTACCAAGACACTATACGCAGAGATCATGCCTATCTGCTTTAGCTATGATCTAGCCACAGTTTAAATTTCTGAAACCTGTGGGTCATGTCCTCTTTTTTCAAGGCGTCTCCGACATTAGTGTCAGATGCCAATTCTAACACCACAATAAACCCAGCGCCCGGTTCCCACACTAAAGGAAACCAAGGAAATGGTCGGCTCCTGAGGTAAAAGGGAACCGGAAATTTAAATAAAACAACAGAAATATACAAGGGACAACTGTCCCATGAAAAATACACAAATGGAATAAACTTTTTTCTTCAGAGATTCTCAGGAACCGAAAAAAAAACAGCTAAAGCTAACTAAAAATTAATAACTAACACAAATATTACTGGTGAAGCAGTTATTTATAAATGATTTTGTACAATAAAAATGATACTCATCAAGAAAATAACTTATGCAGTTAGAAGTCGAGGACAGCTCTCCGAGGTGTCCGAACTGGCAGGCGGAGAAATAGATCTGAGCTCCTCAGAACATGGCAGTTACTAGGGGGAGCAGTTTGAAACTAGCATGGGCCCACGAGCGTTCCATCATTAACATATATTCCATTTCTCTCCATGGCAATTCAACGCATGGGGCTAACGCATTAGTTAAGCATACTGAAGGATTCCTGGGGTTAGAAATAACAAAACTCCAATACTATAAATGGCATACTGTTAATATGTATAACATCTTGTTAATGTGAAACATTAGGTGACCAGTTGTGACTTTCCCCTGTACAAAACAGATCATGTAACACAGCAATTCATAACTTGTTTTAAGTTAGTGAAACCGCAGATCTTCGCTTCCCCTAGTACATTACTGCTAGGAATCCAACCTACATAAAGTAGACAAGCCTCTGACTCAGTAAAGACTGTTCCTGCCTTATGACAATGCAATCAGTCTACTTACATTTGATGCTACTATATCCTTCATAAACTGCATCACACTTTATACGGTTTTAAATATAGTTAAACTTTATGCTACATACTCATTGCATTTTACATGAAATCATATATTTGCCTAGTTAATTTTGTTTATGTGCTTCTCTGATTTTTTTTTGCAGTATAGCCGGATCTTGTAACCAGCTGTTGGTTTTTGCAATTCTACAAATTTTTTTTTTATTTTTTTTTACCTCATTGTTTGCCTTTTTGTCTTATTTATCCTGTAACGAATTCTCATTCAGATCACACCTGGAAATGAGCTTCTGCTCAGTGTGCCTATACAGCTACCAGTTTACAAATAAATTAAACAAATATCTAAAACATGATCTTTATCCTTGGGTACATTGGAGTCTTAAGCCTTTGCTTGTGGCATCAGATATAATAAATAGAAGCTGGACCACGGGCAAAATGGCAAGGGTGCTGCCTGTGACCCAGGTTCGCAACGAGCCTGGGAAGGCGGAGGGCTGGTGTAGAGAGGATGGCAGAGTCTCCCACAGAGTGCTCTACTCCTTGGATGGGTTGACGATCATTCCCAGCTGTATGAGCTCTACCTGGGGGGTGCCCAGGAGATGCAGGCCAGACAGGAATGGCAATGGGAGAGAAGGCACAGTGACTGTGAGGTGTGCAGGCCTGTTGCATAAGCACAATGTAAATTCATTGCTAACAATAACAGGGGAAAGGAGAAAACAGACTACCCCCTTCCCCATTGGCAGGATGATGCCGGTGTGATCAGGCTCCATGCTGCCCGCCCACTAGCCTGAGATCTCCTCGGATACCACACTGAGTGACGATGGGGTGTGGGGGACTCATCCCCACAGCCATACCATGTAACGGGTTCACCACAGGGCAGGTAAGGGGGAGGTCTGCGACAGTGCTGATCAGTAGCCAAGCAGATGGTACAAGAATAGAACAGGTATGAGTACAAAGACTAATTCAGAAAAAGAGATACATAATGGTTAAGGAGCACGTCGTGGCAGTGGTAACACTACTGCTCGCGATGCCGGTGACCAGAGTTCAGAAACGAAGTCAAGTTACCAGAGGTCAGCTGGGGAGGAAAGATACAGCATCCCAGAAACCACTCTTTCCCCGGGAAGGGTCCCATCAACCGCTAGCACACTGCTTTCTGAATGCAGGGGATGGTGCTACGTGGCTCGATCAGGGGTGGAGGAGCCGCGCATTCTGCAGACTACACTACCCTCTGCGTACGTCCTTGCATCCCTTGCATGCATGCCTCCCCTGTAGGGCATGGGAAAACCACAAAAATGTCAGAGCCCTGCACCCAACACCACAAAGGATTTCCCTGGAACTGCAGAGTCCCTGCTACAGGCTGTCATGGCCCCCTGATGAAATCACATAGTTTGTGATATATACCCCCTCAACCCATCCCACAGGCCGAGGTTCAGTGGAGGATGGCACCTTGGCTTCAGATAAGGAGGGACTGGCAGATAGCATGGGGAGGGTATGGAAGGAAGTTCGAGGCAGTGAGCAAGGGGGAAGAGAAAGAAATTACGAAAATAAAATATATATATATACATAAATGGTTAAGGAGAGTAAAAGATATATGTCACCTGATATTAATGGGATTGTATATATCGTACAAACACTGCAAGTTTTGTCCTTATTGTACCTTTTGCATTGATGCTCCTCATCCACCGTATTATACGCATAGACCGTCCCTTTTTGATAGCTACAGTGTTACTATCCATCTTTGCACTATACTGCTCTTCCTGTTTACTGTTGTACCAATATATGCTGTATGTACCTTAAGTGTCTCGCTCAGGTCCTCCTTATAAATGAGCTTGCTCGATGGAGTTCTCCTGCTTAATAAACTTGAAGTCCATCAAGTCTGCTCATCTTTTTTTTTTTTTATTTCTATTTATATCCCCTATTCCAATCTGTTCCCTTCCACAGGCCTCCCCAGCCCAGTCACCTGGCTTCTCCAAGATTTACCCATCTCTGTTGCCATGGTATACCACCTCATGGTAGGGTTATGAGGCTGGTCAAAGCCCCTCTGGAGATCAAGTCCACTACAGGCGATGTCAAGGTCGCCAGTCCGGGTCTTCCAGTTCAGCTTCATCTTGCATTGCTCAGCATGTGTTTTTGCATTTTCCTGCTCCCCAGGGACAGTGATGGTATAGGTGCATATGCATGAACACGCAAGCATGCTAATGCACTGCACCAGCCAAGGTCCTTCCTCAATCCTGCAGTGCCATGCTACATGTGGTCACCTAGGTGGCGCTTGTGTGGCAGCGGCTGCTGCACTCCCTCCCAAGAGGAGAACATGCATCTGGATGCTTAGTCCGTCCCCTCCCTCCAAGCTGGCCCTAATGTCCTGGGCTTCTTCCCAAACCCAGGTCATCAGCATCACATGGAGTAGCTCTCCTGCTGTGCCACTGAAGACTGAATTCCCCTTTAAGCGCTCTTTTGATTTCCATGATTTGTTCCATAAGTTTAAGATCTACTGATACTTCCTTGTTTGCAGTTCAATCGGTTACGCCCACAATGGGTTGGCAGGTTTTCTCAGTTTATACTTCCAAACTGTGGATTAAGTGTCTGCTAGAGTCTTTTGAATGTAAATGTTTTAAAACCATGGCATTCTTAAATGCATTTCCTTGTATTATGGATTTACATATTATAAAATCATTTGTATGTTTTCATCGCTGTAAATTTATTTGTGTTATTACCACCTGTAGAAGCAGCACCTGTTAGCAACTCTGCGTCACACTTGAAAATAGACCTTGACACAGTGTGCTTACCATGTTAACACAGAGGATAATGGCTGGGGATCGGGTGATAACCACGCCTGTAATCACCTCAAGTGGCTGCTTAGGGTAACATGGTAAACCTCGGGAGCGCAGCCGAGAGGTTTATCAGAGTCCGAGCAACCAATGTAAAAGGTGATTTCAGCGGGTTGTTACTGATTCCTAGCCATCATCTTTTATAGTATATGGTCAAAAAAAACACTGTTTGCATTCTATGTGAGAGAATTATGGAACTCTGCTACATTCTTTTTTGTTATGCCACTGTTTGGAAGTTCCGAAGTGTAGTTAACTTTTAAAATTCTAAACAGTGCATAATAAAGCTGTGTGACTGCTGATTATGGTGGTTAGTAGGCACTTACCATACATTATAAATAAATATAACAAAAAAAATGGTCCAGAAAGTGTGCTCCCTCATAAGCCTTTCCACAACAAGGCAATATGACGTCATAAACTAAGGATTATGACATCATGTGTAGACAAACGGCAGTAACAGATCATGTCCAAACAGCAAAATCCTGTTTTCAATCAAATGTCATTGGTCACAAACAGCAAGGGAAGAGAAATACAGAGAAGCTGAATTTTATCTAAAAATATAATTTTTGAAGTTTTCCAAGCCAAGTCAGAAGCTCTTGCTGTCAGTAATAAAAGAGGGGAAGAAAATCCCTCCACAATACTATAGTTAGGGTTGAGTAGCCTGCTTAATGTTAAACACTTAACTTTGCACATTAATATTTTTGGCTCCCTTTGACGAAATGAGCTGAAATTTTGTATGTGTGATCTAGGAGGCAAGTTCATGGTATATGGACATTTTTGTGATGGCAACTTGTGCGGTTCCTGAGATCCACGTGTAATTTTTTTTGGTAAAAAAATCTAACTTTGTTCTCATAGTTAACAGGTTGTTTTTGTTTTTTTTGCTCTCCCCTACAGCCTACATGGAATGGAATTTTTATGCCAAACTTGCAAGGGGCATGTGTCACGTCCTAAGGTAGTGCCTTTGACTGGTCTGGTGAAAAACTATTAAACGGTTCCAGAGTTATAAAGCTTTAAAATTTACTTTTTCCAACCTGTGTATGGGCAGTAGGAGTATTCAGATAACATTCTGTGGTGAAAGTACAAATGTTATGCCACAAATGCCCCTTTTTGCTTTCATGCCACTGGACTGTCAGGGCACCAAACATTTTTTGTGCCGTGCCAACCGCCGTCTTGTTACTTTTTTCCATGAACTAACAAATGTGAAAAACACATTTAAATGAAGGATTTCAAACAAACATCAAAACCTAGCTAAACAGGACCAGTTTTATAGATTCTGATGTTGGTTTTTAACTTGATGCCTGCAATAGTTTTTTCTGGGCACCCAACCCGGCAGCAGCCCAGCTTAGCTGAGAGGAGAGTTTCACCCTCATTCTCTGTATGAGAACAGTGGGAATTTTTGACTTCTGCAGCCACAGCTGAAATGGTGCTGCTGGCTGCAGGTGACCGAGTAAGCTGCAGTTTCCCTTGTACGAGTGCCCCCCCAAAAAAAAATGCCATCCTGCTGGAGGAGGTAGACACAGGACTGATCCATTCCATTCAGATAATGATAGGAATTACAGAAAGCAATGCAAGTAATGAGTTCTTTACACTGATGAAAGAAACAAGAGAACACATGCATGTTGCTGGGTGTGTTATTGATGTGCACAGACTCTTAGGTGGACTGACTGTAATGTGCCACGACGGATACAAGAAAAAAATAATGATCAACACATGGTTAGACTGGATAGTACTAGGATAGGACTCAGACACAATACAGACTACATTTTCCATTTCTGATGTGCCAGACACCAAGGGAGCATGCAGGAATGGCATAATTTTTGTGCTGGCAGCAGGGCATCGAATTATCATCCACAGAGTATTTAGTATATTGCAGTGTGTTTTTCTATATTATTTTAAACTCTGCGGTAGCTAGCAGTGGTGCGCCTGTTAACTGGATCACCGATATAGCCACACTGGATGCGGTGAACTGGCAACTTGCACAAAACATGGCAGGTAGTAGGGTAAACACTGAAGTACAGAGCTTGACAGAGGGCAGGACAGGAGTAAACCGAAAACTCGACAAGGGCAATAAGAGCAGGGATGAGGTAAAAAGGATAAAGCCAACATTAAATGGAGGGCAATGAGTACCAATGCCCGTAGTCTGGGAAACAAGCTTCCTGAGCTAGTAGCCCTGATGGAAGAGGAACACTTGGATATTGTGGCAGTCACAGAAACATGGTACACAGAGAACCATGACTGGGATGTCAACATACCAGGGTACACAATCTACAGAAGGGACAGGGAGGGTAAAAGAGGAGGTGGAGTAGCTCTCCACATAAGGGAAGGGATCAAAGCTACAGAACTAAAAAGTAAAGGGGGAGGACAACAGGCACTCCGAGTCACCTTGGAGACAGAGAACGGCATCACAATCCGCAAAGGGGTTATAGACAGACCCCCGTCTCAAGGGAGGAAATGGACAAGAAAATGTATTTATTTAGCTTTTGGTTACCGGGTAAGTACACTAGACAAGTATTATGCCTATTTTCAGGAACGACCCGGGAGAGTACAACATAATGGTACAAAGACAACATATCAAATACAAGTTGACAGCATGAGCAATATAAGAGGAAAATACTGAGGACACAACAGCATAATAACAGCAAGGCAAGATGAGGGAATACAGTTGGCACATATTACAGAGAAGTAGAAAGGAAAGGTACAGTGGGCACATATTACAGAGAAGTAGAAAGCAATGGTACAGCTTCTGGTCATTTGGTTATGAGTATGGTGAGTCAATAACATATGATAGGGATACCAGGTTAACATGGCCAGGGGACTGCAGGCCAACGGTTCAATCCAGGTCAGGTGGTGGTAGTGGAGTGGGAGGCGTGAGGGTCGAAGTCCTGAAGAGTTTGAGAAGCCCTAGGGAGGCTGGGACAGTCACAAGCTGAGGCATGTTTCAAGAAGTCCCACATGGATTTTCGGAGGCAATGATAGAGGACATTCTCAAAATGACTGAAAAAGGGGAGATACTGTTGATGGGGGAACCTGAATATGCCAGATGTTAACTGGAGAACATGGACTGCAGCCACATCCAAGAGCAGGGTTATTCTCAATGCCCTACAGGGGGCATGCCATAGACAGCTAGTGGTGGAACCCACTCGGGAGGGAGCATTATTAGACCTGGTACTCTCAAATGGAGAGAGGATCACAAATTTAGAAGTCAGTAGACATCTGGGAACAAGCGACCACTGCACAGTGTGCTTCACAATAAACACAACCATGGAGACAAGCCATACAAAGACAAGGATACTGGACTTTAGAAGGGCTGACTTTGGCATAATGGGTGAATACCTGAGGAATGCATTAGCAAATGGGCAGAAAGGAGGGGTGGAAGAACAATGGAGAAAAATCAAACTGCCATCATGGAGGCAACAAGCCTTTGTGTGAAACAAATAAAGAAAACAAAGCGGAATAAAAAACCACTATGGTTCTCAAAAGAGGTGTCAGGGAAAGTTAAGGAGAAAAAGGCTGCATTCAAAAAGTATAAGGAATCACAGAAGGAGCATGACAAGGAACTGTATGAATTAAAGCAGAAAGAAGTGGGGAAGGCAGTCAGAAAAGCAAAGGCCCAAACCAAGGAAAAGATAGCCAACTCAGTTAAGAAGGGGGATAAAACCTTTTATAGGTACATTAGGGAGCATAGAAAGGTTAAGGGAGGGATAGAGAAGATAAATAAAGGAGAGGGGAGGTGGGCAGAGGGAGACAGTGAAAAGGCAGAGATACTGAATGAATACTTTTGCTCAGTATTCACAAAAGAAGATGAGGAGGAGATACCTAAACCAAACAAACAATAGAAGCACTCTGGGTAATGGGGTTGACGCCAGTCCATTCACAGAAGAAAGAGTCCTGAAAGAACTCCTAAAAACTCAAGGTGGACAAAGCAATGGGGCCTGATGGGATTCACCTCAGAATCCTAAAAGAACTAAGGGAGGACCTAGTGACACCACTGACCACACTTTTAACAAATCATGGGAGGATGGGGTGGTACCTGACGACTGGAAGAGGGCAGATGTGATTCCCCTTCACAAAAGTGGGAGCAAGGCAGAAGCAGGAAACTACAGATCTGTTAGTTAGACCTCAGTGGTAGGGAAAATGATGGAATCACTTCTGAAAGAAACAATTTTTGAGTACCTAGAGGCCAGCGAGGCACAGGACCCAAAGCAGCATGAATTCACAGCAGGAAGGTCATGTCAGACGAATCTAATCGATTTATTTGACTGAGTGACCAAAGTAATAGACCAGAGAGGGGCTGTGGATATGGCCTACCTAGAATTTAGCAAGGCATTTGACACAGTCCTGCACGAAAGATTAATAATCAAGTTAGCCAGCCTGGGAGTTGGTCCCAGGGTGGTAGCCTGGGTAGCAAAACTGGCTGCACAACAGGACACAGAAGGTAATAGTGAATGGAACACATTCCAAAGAAAGGGGGGTTACTAGTGGAGCACCTCAGGGCTCAGTACTGGGTCCAGGCCTCTTTAATGTCTTTATAGGTGACACTGCAGAGGGTCTGGAAGGAAAGGCATGCCTCTTTGCAGATGATACAAAGATCTGTAACATAGTTAATACACAAGGGGGGGTAGAAAGGATGAGAAGGGACTTGGCAAGGTTGGAGGAATGGTCAGACATATGGCAACTTAGATTCAATGCAAAGAAGTGCAAAATAATGCACCTGGGAAATAAAAATCCAGGAGAAGAGTACACAATAGCAGGGGAGGTAGTAGCAACAACAATAATGGAAAGGGACCTGGGGGTTGTCATATCAGATGACCTAAAGGTGGGTATGCAATGTGAGAAGTCGGTAAGGAGAGCCATGGGGATACTGGAATGCATAGGGAGGGGCATCACAAGTAGAAAAGGAAGTGGTTATCCCTCTCTACAGACAGTTGGTGAGACCCCATCTGGAGTACTGCGTGCAGTTTTGGAGACCTTATCTACGCAAGGACATAGATGGGATGGAAGCAGTCCAGAGGAGGGCAACTAAAATGGTGCAGGGTCTACATCAGAAACCATATGAAGAGAGACTGAGACAGCTTAATATGTATACCCTTGATGAAAGGAGGGACAGGGGGGACATGACAGAAACTTTTAAGTACCTCAAGGGAATCAATAAAGTCCAGGAGGGTGGCATCTTTCAGAAAAAAAGATGTGTAAGAACAAGGGGGCACAATTTACAGATAGAGGGGGGACGGCTCAAGGGTAATGTGAGGAAATTTTTTTCACGGAGAGATAGTGATGGACGCATGGAACCGCTTCTTGGAGAGGTTGTGGGATCTAAAACAATGGGGAAATTCAAACATGCATGGGACAGACATAAGGCAATTATAGTGGGGGGTTGCAGGAAGTAGGCTGTTGGTTAACTAGAATCTGCAGCTTATCCAATAGGTAGGGAAATGGGCAGACTGGGTGGGCCAAGTGGTCCTTATCTGCCGTCAAAGTCTATGTTTCTATATTAACCTGCGCTCCCACCCCAGTAGCCAACTGCATGAAATTCAGCTGAATGGCATACTCCCTTTTGGTAGCCTTGTACCATTTTCCTTTACACTTGGCTACGAGCTCATTCTAGTCGGCTTTTTGGTGAGCAAACCGTTGCCATTCATCGGGCCATTTTTTTTTGTTTTTTTAATACTACCCATTTAACACCCATCTACACTCCCGAGACTGACACTTTTTCTTTGTTAGCGTGTGGTAGTAGTCAGAGACCAAGCAACCAATGGGGGTAGGTTTCTTACAAAGCAGGTTTGCTGTCACTGACTCCCTTCCTGGTATTTGGATGGTTAACTGCCTAATGTTCAACAGTTTTGTACACACTGAGTGTCTACTTTGTTTGCAATCTGTTGACGGGGGCTATCCAGGCATTTCATGGATTTGTTTTTACATACCTAAGGGGCTACAAGCATTACTGCTATTATTCAGATTCCTACAATAAAAAAACCCTGGGTAAGGCTTTTGGCCACCATGCTGCGATTCTAGACTTTGTTTCTACTACCGTTGGAGCATATTTTTCTTTTCTGGCCTTGTAATTCAATGCTCCTAGCAGTGTATAACTTTGGCGACCTCAGACTAATAGAGGATGTGCAGACATTCTCTAATTCATAGTGGCACTGCATTACTCGCTCACACTTGAACATTCCAGTAGCTAGACATTACACTGCCGATCCTGGAATGCTTGCTTTTCTGTAGTATACGGCTACATTTTATTATATCTCAGATTACAAGTACCTTTGAGCTAAACATAGCTCATTTACCAAGGTTCCACGTCAGGGGGAAGGGGTAACAAACAGACAGAGGGGAGCTGACTAAGTAATAAACAGGCAGGTATTGATAATACATCACACATAGTAATAAACAACAGTAAGTAGAGAGTAGCAACTAAATGGGATTCAAACAAACACTGGCAATACAGCATACATCATAGCAAACAGCAGTTGGTAGGAAGGGGCTACCAACTGAATATTTGGCAAACACAGGAATACTTTAAATATCAAGGTCAGCAAAGCATTTACAGGTGAGAGAGAGGGGGAGAGGGAGAGAGAGACAAAGTTATTTTAGTGCCCCAGGGGATTAAGTGTAGAAGTGCAGTATAAAGATCCAAGGGCAGAAAGGTAGCGGCCAAAGGTTATGTCAGTGCAGGGCATAGACCAGATTGTTCTGACTGGGATTTGGGAGAATGTGAGGAAAGGTCGGGGAGGGGAGAATGCAGGCAGGTACCCTAAGACTAGGAGGTACAGTCACAGTGGCTTTCAGTAGTAAGATGCTGCCACAGCATGTACTTGTAAGGCCCCAGTTTCAGAAGGTTAGTTAATTCATGGCGTAGTCCATTGTACCAGAGCGGTGCCCGGTACAGAAAGGTCCGTTGACATTGGGTAGTCTGACATTTGGGAACTAGGAGGTGTACAGCTGCAGACAAGTGGGTGTGTTAGGTCTTAGGAGATTTGCTCAGAAGACTAACAACCCCTGTAGGAAGGAGTCCAAGGAGTGCTTTTTTAGTAAGCAAGCACGTTTGGCATTTAATCCTGCCACTGAGCTGAAGCCACCTGGATTGTGAGCAAAGCTCACATGTGTGGGTAAGATGAGGGGCACCTGTGTAGAGTCTGTAAACATTGTTCAAGGCAACCGTTAACCTTCTGAGTGATGTGATGGAGGCAGATCCATATATGACCAAGCCATAATCAATGACTGATAGGACTGAGCTGTGGATTGCGAACATGAGGGCTTCTGGACTCAGAAACCATCTTTGCCTATAGAGGAGCCCTAACCTAACACTGACAGTCCTGGCAACATTCTCGATGTGGGGAACGTAGGTGAGATGACTGTTAAGCGTTACACCTAGGTACTTGAAGTGCTGCATTTTGTTTGAGAGGGGCTCCTAGGCTATTTCTGACAATAAGAGGATAAGACTGGTTCTTATTCCGGGAGGATGAGAACACCACTTTAGTTTTCTTATAGTTTAGTACTAGTTTGTGCATACTAAACCACTGCTCAATTTCTTTAAAGCCAAGCTGTAGCTCGCATTCAAGTAGATTAGGGTCTGTTTGACTTGTAAAGATGACCACGTACGTCATCAGCATAAAGGAGGGACCGTTGGTGATATGCTGATGGCAAGTTGCTCAAAAAAATACTGAAAAGGAGTGGGCCCAGTATTGAACCTTGTGGTACTCCAGACCAGACGACCTGCTGATTGGAAGCAACATTAGATATTTTCACCCGTTGGGTCCTGTCACCAGGACAGCTTCTGAACCAATTCAGTGTTTTGCTAGAGAGACCAATTTTAGTTAACTGACCGAGGAGGAGCTGGTGGCTGACTGTGTCAAGTGCCTTCGTTAAGCTGATAAAGGCTGCTCCTACAAGCTTACCATGGTCAAAAGACTGGTGAATGAAACTGGTGAATTCAAGGAGTGCAGTGGAGGTGCTGTGCCCTTTTTGAAAACCATGCTGTTGCAGACACGGGCTCGGGGCGGACAAACGGGATACCCTCCTGCAGATGAGCTGGGACGAGCCACACTGCAGGCCATCCCACATCTCCTGGGTCACTGTCACAAGCTGGTCCAGAGGACTGGAGCGCTGAGACCACTAGCCGGCCAGCCCCATTGCAGGGGGAGCATATGCTAGCGGGCCCAACGGACCACGCTGGTGCAGGAAGCCATGAGGCCCAGAAGGCGCAGGAAGTCCCGAGCAGGGCGCAATTGCCCAACCAGAAATGACTGGGCAAAGGAGGAAAGGACCTCGGCCCTGCCTGTCGGGAGCTGAGCTCTGGCTCGAAGAGAGTTGAGCTCTGCCCCGATGAACTGAATCACCTGCAATGGCACGATTTCCAATTTGGCCTCGTTGATGAGGAGGACAATCTGAGAGCAGACCTGGAAGGCCAGATCCCTGGACCACTCCACCTCCAACCTGGATGGGGCTGCAATCAGCCAGTAGTCCAGGTAAGGGTACACCCAGACCCCTCAGCCGAAAGACATGGCCTGGAACTCGTAAACAGATCCCTCTGCTCTGAAGTGGAGGAATCACTGAGGAGACGGACGGATTGGGCTGTGAAAGAACGTGTCCTGGAGATCCAGAGAGCAGAACCACTCGTCTAGTTCCAAGGATGGAATGATCTGAGCCAGAGTAACCATCCTGAAGGTGCGTGGCCTTAGGAACTTGTTCAGGTCATGCAGGTCGAGAATGGGGCGCCAGCCCCCTGTCCACTTTGGGACCAGGAAGTACCTGGACACAAACCCTGGGTCTGGAGGAGGCTCTGCCACCTTGCTGATCACCTCCTTCTGGAGGAGTAGGGCAATGTCGGCTCGACGAGCAGACAGAGAGGCTGTGGAACCCGTTGCCCCCCGTGGGGCGACGGCTCGATAGGGAGGGGACTGCTCGAACTCCAGAGGCAGACCACTGCCGACCACTTTGAGCACCCAGTGGTCCGTGGTGATAGCGGACCAGGCGGAAAGGAAGTGGCGGAGCAATCCCCCCACAGGGGAAACCGGGGAGGAGTGACGAGGCTGGGGGCGACACCCCTCAACCAGTCACTGGGCAGGCTTGGAGGAAGGGCCGGCCAAGGGGCCTCCTGGACCCTTCCCTTCAGGCTTCCTACTGGAGGAAGCGGCAGACTTGGCCTTACAGCACCAAGTGTGAGCCTGCTGGCCCTGTTGCTGGGCCGGACGTGCCGCAGGAGCAGTATGGCGAAAGGGCTTACGCTGCTGCTGGAGGCTTTTGTCCTTCCGGGCAGACGTGACCAAGTTCAAGGTGGCATTGGACTTCTCAATCCTCTGGAGATGGCCTTCCACCCCTGGCCCAAACAAGTCAGTGCCCAGGAAGGGAGCATCTGCCAGCTTGTGCTGGGTGTCCACCCTGAAGGTGGAGATCCACAGCCAAGCTCTGCCGAGCATGACTACTGCGGCCGCTACTGATCGGGCACAAGAGTCACCGATGTCCAAAGAAGTTTTGAGCTGTTGTTTAGCCACCACCCTTCCCTGATCCTGCACCTGTTTCACCGTCATCTGAAGGTCAGCCGGGCGATGAGGAATCACCTCATCCAGGGAACCCATATGGGCGTGTGAGAAATGTGCCATCAGTACAGCCGAGCTAGCCTGTCGAAGGCCTAGGGAGGAAGCAGCATAAACCTTCCACCCCAAGTAATCCAGCTTTTTTGATTCTTTATCGGGCAGTTTGTCCACTTCCCTAGCGTTCCTGGAACGCCGGAAAACACGGTCAGTCACCAGCCCCTCCACAGAGGGGTGCTCTGAGAAACCGGAGAGTGCACCGGTGGGGACCGCGTACTTGCAAGCCATCCTGACCGAACGCACGGGACAAGATGCGGGCCGGTGCCACAACTCCAGGGCCGGGCCAACAATGGCTTTGGCCACCGGGAAGGCCTCCGTAGGGGAATCTCCTCTGTCCAGTATCTCTGTGAGGGGATACCTGGCCCATTTCTAAACCGGATAAAGCTGCATCCCAGTGGACTCTGAGATGAGTCGAAGTATACCCAAGAACGAGGATGGGCTCTCGTCCACCAACTGACCCCCTGCAGATTCCAGGTCAATGGGCCTGGAGTACAGGGAGGAGTCGTCGTCAGACTTCGAGGAGTCTGCAAACAGCTGCAGAGCACCTGAGCCACCCTCCACCTGCCGAGGACAATCGGGAGTGAGGGTGACTGACAACCTGTGGGGCAAGCCCTGACCCGACCGAGAATCCTTGGTCGGGGCCCCAGTCTTCAGTTGAGGAGGCGGTGGTTCCACCACAATGGGCGGAGCAGCCGGTTTCGGCCCAACAACTGGCGTCGGGGTCGGCTCCTCAATAACTACGAGGGGTTGCTTCAGTCACTCCGGTGACAGCCACTTAAGTGCCGGAGAAGGCGACGGAGTCGGCTTGTTACCAGTCAACAAAAGTTGCTGCCACATCATGTCCTCGTAGCGCCAGTGTAACTTACGTCGGAGCCTATCCTCCGAAGAGGACGAGCGCAACGCCGCTTTCCATGGTGCCGAGACCATCGATGTCGGCGGGACCTACTCGACCTGGAAGAGGACCGAGACCTTGGGGTAGCCAAGGGTGGGTCAAATGGGGAGGGGAAACCCACTCATCCCTGGTTTTGGTCCTTACCGACTGGCACAGGAGGCCCGGCAAGTCCTCTGTTACCACCGGGGAACCGGTGAAGAAGCGCTGGTCGTTTCTCCAGTCGACAATCATCCAACGGGTCGAGAAAATCTCGACCGCTACGACGGATGTCTCGCCGCTGACCTGACGGGGACACCATGAAGCCAGCAGCCTTAGTCAGCAACCTCGACCGAAGTCGAGAGCCGACGGTCCGGGTGAAGGGGATTCTCCCACTCCCACAAACGCCGACGGTGGGACTTACCTTTGGTTCTTTTTCTTGACCTACTGGAACGTCTCCGGCTGGCCCTTCTCCTTGGTGGGAGAGGACTGGCAAAGCCCTTAAAGCAGGTGTAGAAGGAGCACAAGGAGCGCGATAAACACCGCAGCCAAGGAGGAAGATGAAGCAGCCTGGGCCACCTCCTCCTTGAGGGCAATCAACTGCTCCAGCTGCTCCGCGGAGCCCGCAGCCGCGAACACCGCCCAACGGGCCTGCTTTGACTTCACCAGCGGGTACCGTTTCCCGGGACGTCCAAGTTGCAGTCTAGCAGCATGCTCCTCTAAAACCGAAGCAGAAAAGGACTTGCACAGATCGCAGGCCTGTGGATCGTGAGCAAGACCCAGGCAGTAAAATGCACGTGGACTGCAGATCAGTCCAGGACATCTTCTGCCCCCAAGGGCACCGACGGAAGCCAAGAGTGGATTTGTCCATCGCAGCCACGAGGGAAGATGAAGACTGTAGTCTAGTAAACTTTAAAATAATTTTCGGAAAACCCTAAGAGTTTGGATCCAGGCCTAAAATGCAGAGCGCTAAGGAGGGAACCTAAGCTTCCAAGCGGTAAGGAAGATCTGGCATCATGGGGCGGAGCCGAGGGCAAGGAACCTGCCAGACAGTGTGGATTGAACAATATATCCACGTCCCTAGGAAAAAATATATATATATATATTTTTTTTTTTAATTTTAGCTTTTATTTTCTTTAAGAAGATTATAGTCATTATGTAGTGCAGTACAGGTACATAAATAAGGAAGTAGCAGTAATATATAGTAATATCTCATAGGACCACAAAGCAATACTGTTTCCAGGTCAGCTTTCACATTGTGTAAGTAAGAGGCAAGAGGAGGAATTGAAGATATCAAGAACAAGCATTTGTCAATGCCGAATGTTGCTTGCCTGTATGTGCTGTTTAGGTATTTGGAAGTGATAGTTCCATGCCTTCCTCCCAAGACATGCACTGTGTCTTTCCGTTCAGTATTCACAGAAGAGTGGGAGGGGCAAGGGCCATAGCAGTACAGCAGTTGCCAAGGGGGTGAAGAGGTGGACAATAGTCCATTCAAAGGCAAGAGAGTCCTGCAGGAGCTCACTAAATTGAAGGTGGACAAAGTGAAGGAACCAGATGGCATACACCCAAGGATATTAAGAGAACTGCGAAAGGAGATAGCAGTACCTCTGGCAGCCATATTCACTGAGTCATTCAACACGAGTTAATTGGAGGAGGGCACATGTGGCCCCTCTACACAAGTCCGGCAGCACGGAGGAGGAGGGGAACAATAGGCCGTTCAGCCTCACCAGAGTAGTGGGGAAGATCATGGAGATATTGCTTAAAGAAAGGATAGTTGGGCATCTAGAAGCCATCGGAGCCCAGGACCATAGACAATGTGGATTCACAGTGGGGACATCATGTCAGACAAATCTGGTTGATTTCTTTGACTGGGTGACAAAGGAAGTGAATCAGGGTGGGGCAGTGGACAACGCTTAACCTGATTTCAGCAAAGCCTCTGACACCTTCCCACGTAGGAGGCTGATAAACTAGCTGGGTAGGCTGGGCATGGGGAAAAGGGTGGTAAACCGGGTTAGAAACTGGCTAACAGACAGGAGGCAGAGAGTGGTGGTAAATGGGGTGCAGTCTAGGGAGACAGGGTGACCAGTGGGGTGCTGCAGGGATCTGTCCTGGGGCCAGTCCTGTTCAATATCTTCATTAGTAACACTGCAGTACACTTGAAGGAAAGGAATTTTTTCACCAAATTTTCAAAATAGCCATTTTATGACCTCTGCTCATTAACAGTGTCACTGTGATTTTCTTAATGTGTCCCATACATTGAGTTCACACACCAACTGCGCCACTGTGCGCTACATGCGCGGAAACAGAATTTGGGCGAGATGTGAGAAATGACAGCTGTACTGCTCATAAGGAGGTGTGGTAAAATGGCAATGCTGAAAATCTGGAGTGAAAATATTGAAAATTTGTGAACTTACGAGCGTGCGTAGGAACAGCATAACGCATGCTTGGCAAGCAATCATTTTTGGGATTTTTTCACCAAATTTTCAACATAGGGTTTTGAGGGCCTACCTATGAACTGTGACACTGTTTCATCAACGGACAAGAAAGGTGGTTCGCGCAGTCAGCTAAATCACCTTCGGGCAGATTAACGCCATGACAGTGACAGAATTCATGAGGTGGGGCCCAAAACCCCATATTGAAAATTTGGTGAAAAAATTCCCCAAAATGCCCGAGATATGCAGTACAGTTGAAAAAAAAAGTACAGTTACGTAAGAACTTACCGTAACAGTAGATCTTCGAGAGAGGCTCTTGCAGTAGGTAATTACATATAGGACTGACGCCCGCAGGACCTCACGGAAACATTTCTAGCTAGCAGTCCCTGGCGAGGGACCAACCCCATATCAGGTGACCGGCGTCAGGAGACGGTATAAAGGGGCGGTCCCAGACGCCCGCCTTCCAGTTCTTTCTCACCGTTAGCTCATGCAGTGCCTCGCGGAAAAGTTCATGCTTCGTCAGCCCTTCCTTCATCGTTTTTACAGAAACAACTCTTTTATTTCTTCTATAACGTCAGTATGGACGTCGGTGTATGTCGTCCCCTACACCCTTCGAGCACAGGAATAAGTGCGATTCGCAAGGTGCCCACCATTACTGACCCGCCACTCCCTGTGCCTGTTCTGCCTAGGGCCCCAATCACCCGGTCGAGAAGTGCCAGCACTGCCTCAGCTTTAACGCGGCTACCCGCAAAAGGCGGCAGCAATTTCTGGAAGCCCATATTCTAAAGAAGAAAATGAGCTCTATGGAGAAGGAGCTTAAAAAACTGAGGCAGGCGTCCACTTCCCCCGAAAGACATCGGAAGAAGAAGGACAAGGAGAGGCACTGGGACAAAGGCTCCTCCACCGCATCTCCCTCAGGAGCCGCTGGGACACAGGTAACATCCCCTCCAGGGGATCACTCCTCGACGGCTGCTTCAGCGTCGGCCCGACCGTCAGGCTCACACTCGGGCCTTGCAGGCACCTCCGGGCAGTTGGAGGCCTCCGCCCCTGGTTCGGCCGCAGGCTCGTGGCCTACCACTGTGGGCGACTCTGGTAAGTCGGGCATTGGCTCCTACGACGTCCACCCGGAGAGGGCTGGTAAGATGTCCGACCCTCCGTGGCGACGCGCAGCCTCCTTTCCACCGGACCAGGCCAATCTCTCTTCTCAGCCTGCCTCCGGTGACGGCTCTTGTAAACAGTTGAAAAAAAAATATTTATTCCATTATACAGCTTACCGGCATTTCCTCAGTTCGCGGTTGGCTTTGAAGAGTGCAGACATGTTCCCGGTCCACGAAGATAAGTACAGGGTAAAGTGGGGGTGTGGGGAGATAGATGCACAGAGGGTGGGTGGGGAGGGGTCAGGACAAAGTAGGGAAGTTTTTTTTTTCTTTAGGTTTTTTTTTTTTATTTTGACGACGCTGGACTTGTGCCACGCTGGGGTGGGCTCCAGCGTGGCAGCTGGAAGGCTGTTTGGGGATGGGGCAGTAGAGCAGACGACGGATTGGGCACCCCGGCCAGACCTGTTGCCATGCTGGGGTGGGCTCAGCCTGGCACCCGATAGTCTCGGTGGGGGAGAGACAGTAGAGTTGATGGGGATTAGGCACTCCCCATCGGCCATCAGACTGCTGCGGCACCTGGAACTCTTTTGGGGGGTGGGAGGCGCCTTTGGCCGATGGGGATTGGGCACCGCCGGCTATACAGTATGTGCGTGGGGAGCACGAAACACGCAGTATGCGTCGCGTGTGTGTGTGTGTGTGGGTGCACATAAGCATCGCGATGTTATCGCTGCTCACCGGAAGTGTAGCTCTCCTTTCAACTGTAACGCCACAGTATTTTCAACTGCTGTCATAGACAGCTGCAGCACTGATTGGAGAACTGCGGCCACGCCTGCAGACACACTGACTGAATTGGAAGAGGGCTGCCACACCTCCGAAAACTCGGATGATGGCACTATGTTTCTTGCACATGTGTGCAAGCAACATAAAAATTGTAATTTCACTCCCCACTACAGGCAAGTAAGCAAGTTTTGTGGGCAGGCATATTTTAGTGTATAGCAACCCTTTTCAGTACCTTCCCTGGCACTATGCGACCCCAAGCCCAGGGCCCCCCAGTTCATGCTTTTGCATACGAGGAATCGAATGAAGGAGATCACTTGTACCCCTGCCATCATGGTACGAAATCTGGGTATCGCTCTAACTGGAAGCCAAAGACACCATCTACTCATAAAACCCATCATTTAGTTTAGCTGCTATCTGTTCTAATCTATATACAGCATAGGTCAGCTTTCGCCAGATTTCTCTGGTCAGTTTACGCTTAGTAAACCAAAGTATGGTAATCACTTTTTTTGCAATCAGGACCAGAAGTACAATAAGTTTATATTGTCCCCCATGGGAGAAGTCGCAGTCAGGAAGGATGAAGGTTAGTGTAAACAGTTCAGGCGTCTGAAATATATCATTCAACTCAGAGATAATCTCAGACCAGTATTCCTTAAAGGGGCAGGACCACAGGATAGGAGTCTCCTGGCTGGATGAAAACCACATCCTCTCCAGCATTCTGCTAGGTCACCTCCCATACTTAGCTGTAACAGCTGGGGTTCTAAAGTAGTGTAGTCTGGTTTTCCAGGCAAACTCCTCCAATATGTTGTAGATGAGACCTTAGAATAAGGAAGAGTGGTTCTATGCCAGTTCTCTTTATCAATCTCTACCCCTATTTCCTTTTCCCAGCGTTGTCAGACAGGGTTCATGGGGATAATACCTTCTATTAGGAGTTCCTGATAAAGTTGACTAATAAGATGCTCCTGTATACCACCATTGGTGTTGTCTAATCAGTCCAACCAAGAGGTAAGGGATTCTGCCACAGAGGAGAGGGAGTCCTCCTGAGTTGAAAGGCATTGTCTAAGTCGTGCACAGGTTTAGTACTGGGTGAAGGGTAGTTTATATGTAGATTGTAGATAGGTAAAAGTGAGTAAGCCAAATGGGCCTACAACTTGAAACACATAGCATAGATGGTAGGGTTTCCAATCCTGCAATAAAGGCCAATCTCGGCGGTTTAAGGCTGTATTATTAGCCAGTGTAGAAAGGTGAAGCCTCTCAGAAGTGGTGAGGGTATATCAGTTAACTAGAATCCATGTTTTAAACAGTTCCTGTGAATTGCATAATCTTCCGTGAGAGGTAGACATCTCGGGGACGTGCAAGATATCGTGGGAAGTTTTCTAACCTATTAATGTCTATTTCAATATCTTTCCAATAAACTGCCAGTATAGCCTAGAGGTTAGGGGAACGAGGTGTGAATGAGCTTGGTATATGCAGCAGAACAGACCCGAGTTTGATTCTCACAACTTCCACTTGCATACTGTGGGACTCTGAGCAAGTCATTTAACCGCCCAGTGCTCCCACGTCGCCCCTGAAAACAGGCACTTGTGCCTAGTGGGCCTTACCCGGTTACCAAAGACTAAAATAAAAAAATTAATAAATAAAATGCCATATAAGACTCAGAGACATTCAAAAGGACAGTACATAGCTGTGCTGCCTGTGCATAGTTCTCAAAATTTGGAATGTTAAGACCACCTTGGGCTCTAGATAGTTGTAATATGTTATACTTCAATCTGGGTGACTTACCTCCCAAAGAAACCTAGAGATTAACTTGTCCCATGAAGTATGAATTAGTAGGTGTAATGGGTAGGGTTTAAAGAAAAAAAAAAGGATTCAGGGAAGGATGTTCTGTTGGATGGTTTCCGCCCTGCTAACCAGCCCAATAGGGAGGTGTGTCCATTTTGACAAGTCAGCTGTTATCTTTTGAGTGATCGGCTCAAAATTAACCAACTCTAGATGTAAGTCAGGATGGTATTTTGATTCCTAGGTAACGCATTTCTACCCTGCTCCAGCGAACGGAAGGCACCCTTCATAACTCTGGAGGGGGTGAAAGAATAATTTAAAACTTCCGTCTTGGAACCATTTATCTTGTACCCTGACAAATTTCCAAACAGTTCTAGTTGATCCCACACTGCCGGGACAGAGGTTGCAGGAGAAGCGAGTGTTAGCAAGATATCGTCTGCAAAAAGCGTGTGTTTATGCTCCCAGCCCCCAAGGGTATTCCCTCAATATTGGTCAGCTTCCTGATATTGGCTGCAAGGGGTTCCAGATATAAACGAACAGCAATGGAGATATAGGGCAACCCTGTCTGGTGCCCCAGGCCACGGGAAAGGGAGGAGATAGAGAACCATATAGTTCAAGATATGCCACAGGCGATTGGTAAATATGCTGAATTTGGGAGATAGTTTTGTCCAGGAAAGCAAAGCATTTAAGTACAGCCCATAAATAGGGCCATAAGACCCGGTCAAATGCCTTCTCGGCATCTAGGCCAAGAAGGACTAAGGGAATTTGTCTTCGAGAGGCATACTCTATTAGTAGTAACACCCGTCGGATCGCATCATGGGCCTGATGTTTCATAGTACAGCCTACCTAGTCGCCATCCACTAGGTGGGGTAGGACACCATCTATACTATGAGCTAGAATGGACATAAATAATTTATCATCTGTGTTTAGTTTCAAAATTGGGCGGTATGATCCCATCAGAGTAGCATTATTGCCCGATTTGGGGAAGGCTGCTATCCCAGCATTCCTCCAGGATGGTGGTGGGAGCCTCTCTTGAATTTCTTGAAAAGCTTTGAGCAATGACAGAACAAGTTTTTATTCCATTTTTGTAAAACTCCGCTGGGTACCCATCAGGTCTCGTGCCTCCTGGGTCTTTGTTAATTTGAGTGTGGCCTTGATTTCTTCTGCTGTAATGGGACGCAGCAGTCCTTCTGCCTGTGCCAGGGAAAGTTGTGGGAGGGGGTATTTTGTAGATATTGTGTGATTTGTAGAGGGATGGGGTGATCTCCTCCATATAAAGGTTTTGTAATAGGTAGCCATAGCTTGTCTGATAGCTGTCGGTATACTAGGCATCTTTTATTCTGGGGATCATATAGCTTTGTAACCATTGCTTGCTGCCTCGCCTCCCACAATCGCCTGGCCAAATG
Source organism: Neoceratodus forsteri (assembly GCA_016271365.2). Lineage (NCBI taxonomy): Eukaryota > Metazoa > Chordata > Ceratodontiformes > Ceratodontidae > Neoceratodus > Neoceratodus forsteri. The sequence continues at coordinate 159,860,487 of CM057454.1, read as the reverse complement.
TCTAGCCCTCTAGGTCCTCCTTCCTGGTGTTTAAGTTTTAAATACATTAGCTGCTGTTCTATCCTTTGGTCCTCTAGTTTTGCAGTTTTTGTTTGGTGGGCTGAAGTTGAGGCTTCAGACTTGTGTCCCCTGCGAACTTGAGACTGTAACCAGGCCAGGGTATTATGTAGTTCTGCTTGTACAGCCTCCCTTGCTTTTTTCCTTTTAGCCGAATATTTAACAGTCTCTCCCCTGAGTACTGTTTCAAGAGTATTCCATTGTATGGCACGTGAAGTCTCTGCTGAATCATTATCTGCCAGAATCAAGGGAACCATCTGATTCACCAAGTGACTGAATTCTGGATTCTGACTATAGGACAGGTTAAAGCGCCAAAAGGAATGTTATTAGGCTTATCCAGGGCTAGCTTAAGTATGAGAGGGGTATGGTCGAAAAGGATTGAGGCTCCCCCTCCTCCAGAGATGTCCTGAACCATTTCCAAGTGTTCTGCAGATACAAAAAAATAGTCTAACCTCGCCGAGGTGTTGGTCTTGGAAGAGTAATGGGTATACATCCGAATTGAGGGAAAGAACTGCCACCGTATGTCAATCATACCTAATGCAGGGAGGGTTGTTTTCAAATATTTTTGAATCGGGGAGGCTCTATGCCTGGAGGGTAGTGAAGTATCCATTGTGGGATTTAAAGTGACATTGAAATCCCCACCTATTATACAAAGACTTTGTGCTATAGAGATAAAGTCATCTAAAAACCTCTGGGCTACTGGAGTTAAGCTGCTCGGGGATATACTGAGGCCAGAGTCACTTGAGTGGAGTACAATAAGCCCACAAGTATGACATATCTACTTTCACTATCAATGATTTGGTTTTGCAACTGAAATGGAACCCTCTGCAGGATTAGGATCGCAACTCCCCGCCTGCGCCTAGAGGGTGGGAAGAGGCCAGCACGGTATGAAATTGCTATGATTTAAGCTTTGCATGCTCTGATTGGGGGAGATGCACCTTGTGAAGGAGAATGATGTCAGGTTTGTCCTTCTTGAGGAACTGGAGTAATCTTCTCCTCTTAATATGGTTGTGGAAGCCATTTACATTAAATGACAATATGCGAGAGGGACTAGCCATTTCTGAGATTGTAATAAAGGGCTATAAAGTGAGGCAAAGTTACCATCCAGCCTCTCTCCCTCCCATCAAGCAGCAACAAGGGATTTATAAAGTGTCTCCACTGCCTTCTTTGTGTCCCATAAGAATCCCCCGTGGTACCTTCGTATAATAATTAGTGACCACCTGGGTCTCTAAAACCGTGTCCGGGTATATACCTTAGACAGTTAAACTACATCTGCACTGCATTGCATATTGTATCAAAACAACAGGAAATTGGCCAGCAGGGCACAACTATAAATGTTAATTAACCCACTGAACTCCACCAGACTGGAGTATAACCTTAAATTGCTACCATATGTCCAGTAACCAGTATAACATTCCTCTGGTACTAAAACAACTGTGGCTTCCAAGGTGGGGGAGGACTGAGAGTCTCTCCCTGTTCCCTTCAGAGAGGCAGTAGTATTGTACCACTCTCAGGTCTGGGAGTATGTCTGGAGCTTTGTCTGTTCCAGGCCCCCTGAAGACCTAAAAGATCCCAACCAAAAATATACGGTAGGATAAAAAATAAAAAACAGGGTAAGGGAGCGTGTAATCACCCAAATAAGATCAATGGTGAAAGACCCAGATGGGTGTTCACACATCTCCTCTCCCCAAATCAAATAATTAGTTCTAATAATCTGAACCCATAGAACATGTCCATCTTAGCCCACAGCGCATAAACTTTGCTGATCTGTTCAAGTAGTCATACGGTATGTCCAGATATAGCAACAATTATAACTTTAAACAGTGCATACATCTTGCACAGCATGTATGTATAAAATGAGTAGTTCTGAGCACTGTCCCCCTGTAAAATAGAAAATAAAACATGTAAATGTATATTGGCATCCAAAAACAGGGTTACGTCGCACCAGGAGGAGAGAAAATAAAGAAAGGGTACACATGATGTAGCAAGCCAAAATAATGTTCCTCTCTGCTCCAGAAGTTAAGCCATAAATGTTGCAACTCTCCATATCCCACACAGTGAGGAAGGGGTTGCAAAATGCAGTTAATTACAAGTCCCCAATGTAGTCTTACTGAAAGAATAATTTGTACCAGGGAACTGGGGGGATGAGGGGTCTAAGGAAGAAATAAAGCCCTCAGGGCATGTCCCAACAAGTATTTTGCGTAATTCCCATAAAATTAAAGATTCACGTGTGCTTTTAGCAATCTAGAGTTAAGCCTGCCTTGGGGCCCTGGAGGAATCCCACCAAACTGCCCCCCAAACCTAACCTGCTTTCCCATACCTGGACCTCAGCGGATCCTACTGAGGAGATTAAAGAAAAACAGAGCCTGAGAAGTAGTCCTAGGCTTCAAGTGACTGCAGAATTATTCTCTACTCTACGGAATTCCGCCAGACGTTGCTTCGGTACCAGGTTCTTGCTTTCGTCATTGTTGTCCTTCCCTTTCCCATGGTTGGATGAAGGGACTGTCTGCCAATGCGGCAGTTGGGGCTGAGACTGTGAGGAAACCCGGGGGCATTCTGGAAAAACCAGGCCTTGCTGCATCAGGACTTCTTGTGCCTCTGAGATTGCAGAATATTCTTTTTTGCCTGAGGGGAGACGAACGACCAACCTTGCATGGTAAGGTGTAGTGAATTTCAGACCTTGCGCTTTCAGAGTGGGTAAAAGTGGAAGATAAGTTTAGCATAATTTCATAGTCTGTGGCGCATAGTCATGGTCAATATAGAATCGTTTTGCTGGTAAAAGATTTTTGTTTTCACCAGGCGGTAACAAAACCTGCTACTTGACAAGAGTAGTTATTTATATGCACAATGACTGAACGAGGGCTAGCTGTTGCTGAGGCTGGCTTTGGGGCAAGAGCCTGGTGGACACACTCCAGATCCAGTACCATATCCTGAGGTAGATCAGCATGGACCTGAGCAAGGTAGTGATAAAGTCCTTGATATTAGCTCCTTTAGTGCCCTCTGGTATGCAATATAAACGAATGTTTTACGTTGTGCTCGATTTTCCGCATCTTTTGACACGCTTCAAGCAGTTCTTGTTGCTCCTGCAACGCTGTACCTGGGACTCCAGGTCGCCTACCTGCTTTCTGTTGGCGGTGACCTGGCCTGTATCATGAGCTCTCTGCTCATAAAGTAATATCCCGATATATTTCCCCATATAGTTGCTTAATATCTGCCCGGAAGGTGCACAGTTCATGGTAGATGGTGTCAAGTTTTATTTTTTGTCATTTTTCACTTTTGGGGTACGATGAGAGACACTTGTGGATTCTGTTGAAACTGGTGTGGGCCGCGTGGTTTCAGTGTCTGAGGCTTCGGTTTCCGATTCTGCGGCATCCTCTGTGAAATCATCCATCTTCCGAGTGGATGCAGGTTCAGCATTTCTGTTACCCCTCTTATTCATGATTTTTGATGAGATTAGGTTGAATTTTTGCGTAGCTGAAGGAAGGTTTTGCCGGGGTGTGAGGAAACAGTTCGACTAAGCCATTAACCTTGGCGGAACCGAATCGCTTTTCTGAAATGATTTAGCTAGACCAGGTTTAAAACGGTTTCAATAACAGTTCTGCATAGCTAAAGGAAAACTATGCTGACCTAATGCAAAATCTGTTATACTTGGTCAGTGAGTCTTTAATAATTTGACCCTGGATGTGAAACATCTGTCTGACTGATGTGGTCATCTCAAAGACGGCCATGTGTGGCCATCTTAAACTACTTCAAACTGTTTTGTTTTGGTCTCAGAATGTATCTGGGATATATTATTGAACCTTCACGCCAGCAGGATCCTTCTTCAACACTACCCACTGTTTTAATGAGATACATCTACTCAAAGTTCATTTGCTGTCATTAGATATGTTATTAGACAGATGCCCTTCCTCTCAAATGATGTTGGCATTTTTTTTTTTTTTTTTTTTAAGTAAGACACTGGCGGCATTAAAAATAGAATAATATAAAACACCAATTCAGAGAGGATGAAAGAGTGTCTTGTGTGTGTGTGAGGTCCTGATCATCTCAACCCCAAGATGAAAACACAGCCTTGTTTGTGTATGGCTGCCCACATACTATTTCTTTTACTATATGGTTCCCAGAGATTCAAGAAAAATTACTCAGCTTAGTAATTATGTTTCTTCTAGTGGAGTCTTGCTGTATTCTGACAATTGCAGTTAGCCCAGCCTTTAAACTACCCTGGAGAACAAAGGTTAACTTTTCTATGCATGGCATAGAATGTTCATCTCAAGCTCGGCTGAAGCCTCTGCCTGTTGTTATTCGAACTGCAACCGTCAAATCTTTACGAGCAAAAACTCACTAGGTGTTCTGTGTGTAAACTGTAAAATTTTTAACTAGCCAACTGGCAGACAAGTAATGTTTTGGGTCCTCAAAGGAAGACTCAAGTCAGGAAACACAAAAGCAAAAATCAGTCAAATTAAATAACCTTCCACCCAAAGAAAAAAAAGAGGATGTAAAAGGGGGCACCCCTAGGGTGCCAACACTGCACCTGCCCACCCACATCCCAAAAATCTAGGTTCTGAGAGGGGAGGCGGGGGGGAGGTCAGAATACAGCAAGGCTCCACTAGAATAAACATAATTACTAAAGTGAGTAATTTTTTCTTCAACATGAAGTCTTGCTGTATTCTGACAACTGCAGACCACCAAGCAGTACCTCCCTGGAGGAGGGACAGAACCTACCTACTTTGGGAATAGGCTCTGAAGTACTGCTGTGCCAAACCGAGCATCACTCCTAGCCTGGATAACCAGAGAGTAATGCTTGGTAAAGTGTGGACCGCTTTTCCAGGTGGCTGCTTGACAAATTTCTAAAGAGAGATATCCCTGGCAGCAGCCAGGAAGCAGCTGTATCTCTTGTGGAATGAGCCCTCAGGCCTGAGGGTGGAGTTTTACCAGTTTTTCATAGCAGAATCGTATACAAGAAACAATCCACCTGGCAACAGATCTCTTGGTGGCAGGTTTGCCCTTCCAACTTCTCCATAAGTGAGGAACAACTGGAGGAAGTCAACCCCAGGACCTTGGTACACTCTACGAGTAGCTTAAGGGCTCTTTAACATCTAAACTGCGAGCCCTCTCTCCAGAGGAAGAATGATCAGTGAAGAAAACAGGAAGAGATATAGACTGATTCAGGTGGAAATCTGAGACCACTTTAGGCAAGAACTTTCTGTTAGTTCTAAGGACCACTTTATCTCTGTGAAAAGAGATGAAATCACATTCCACTGACAGGGCTTGCAATTCACTGATATGTCTAGCAAGTAATTGCTACCAAAAACACAGTTTTCCAAGTCAAGTACTTAAGCTCTGCTAGGACAAATGCTCAAAGGGTTGCAGAAGCTGAGCAATGCAAACATTAAGATCCCAAGCAGAAGCAGGATCCCTAAAGGGGGGATTGGTGTGAAGCAATCCCTTGAAAAACTTACAGAATACAGGATGGGATGACAGCGAGGAAGACTTGCCTACTGATAGGAAAGCAGAAACAGCTGCCAAGTGTACCTTGAGAGTAGCTGGTCTGAGACCTAGGCCATTGAGATGGACCATATAATCCAGAACCGTAGGCAATTCAGCAGAGTCTAGAGAAATACTCTTCTTAGAACACCAAATGCTGAATCTTTCCATTTGGAGTTGTAAGTCTTTTCAGGGAAGGCTTTGAGAAGCCTTAAGGATATCCAGAACCCTTGGGAAAGATGCAGATCTGCAAACTCTAACTCTTCAAAAGCCAAGCCTTGAGATTGAGAGACTGAAGATTGGGGTACCAAATCCTCCCGAGAGGATGTTAACAGGTTGTAATTCCAGGGAAGAGACAGGGGAAGATGAACTGCTAGGGACAGCAACAAGGGATACCATAGCTGCCTGACCCAGTGTGGAGCAATCAGAATCACTTTGCACGGTTGTGACCTTATCTTGTCTAACACTTTGAGCGGGGAGGCATACAGAAATTTCCCTTCCCAGTTCAGAATCAGAGCATCCAGGGGGACTGAGCCCAACACTGGGGGTCTGCAACAAAAGAGAGGAAGTTGGTGATTGGGGCTGCAAAAAGATCTACCTCTGGAGTGCCCCATCTTGAGAAAATCACTTTCAACACCAGAGGATCTAGGTCCCATTCGTGATGGCCATGGGATATTCTGCTCAGTGCATCTGCTAGAACACTGTCCTTTCCTGGAAGGTGAACTGCTATCAGTGAGGTTTGCAGGGAATAAGCCAGGGACCACAACTTCATTGCTTCTGTGCACAAGGCCATAGACAGAGTGCCTCCTTGCTTGCTGATGTACCACATGGTGGTGATGTTGTCTGTTCTGACCTGAACCACCCTGTTCTGTATTGATTGGGAAAAAGCTTGTAGTGCCAGAAACACTGCTCTGAGTTCCAAGAGACTGATGTGTATAAGAGATTCCTGAGGCGACCACAGTCCCTGGGTGGTAAGTTCCCCCAAATGAGCTCCCCAGCCCAGCAGGGAAGCATCTGCGGTGAGGACCACTGAATGAGACTGAGTGGCAAATGGAACCCCTTGCCTCAAATTGTCCTGATCCTGCCACCATTGCAGGGCCTGGATCAGGGTTCGAGTCACTGGAATTAGTTTGGTAAGAGAATCCTTTCTTTGGGACCAAAAAGCTCTTAAGTGGAACTGAATGTCCCTCATTTGGAATCTTGCACCTTGGACCACTGCTGTAGAAGCTGCCATGTGGCCCAATAGCTGAAGGAAGTGCCTTGCTGGTCGAGACACCTGAAGGCTGAATGAAGAGGCCAGTTCCATGAAAGCCCTTGCCCTGTCCAGGGGAAGGAAGGCTCTTGCTTTTACCGTATCCAGCTCTGCCCCTATGAAGGTGAGGAGCTGCACTGGTTCGAGAACTGACTTTGGTAGACTGAAGAAATCCTAAAGAAGTGAGCACTTGCTAGGTCACTTGCAGGTATGACTTGATTTGGTCTGGGGACTGGCCCACTATGAGTCAGTCGTCCAAATATGGAAAAATGGAAATCTTTTGTCCTCTTAGGAAGGCAACAACTACTGCCAGGCACTTTGTGAAGACCCTTGGGGATGATGTTAGGCCAATGGGCATTGCTCTGAACTGATAAGGGCCTGAGGGCAACTTGAACCTGAGGTGCTTTCTGTGGGAGCACCCAATGGGATTGTGAAAGTAGGCATCTTTGAGGTCCAGGGAGGCTAGCCAGTCCCCTGGCCTTAGAGAGGGAAGGATAATTCCCAGAGTTATCATCTTGAACTTTGGCTTTAAAAGATGTTTGTTCAGGTATCTTAGGTCCAGGATGGATCACCACTCTCCTGTCTTTTTGGGGGTTAGGAAGTACCTGGAGTACAATCCTTTGCCCCAGTGTAAGGTAGGTACTCTCTCTCTATAGCTCTTAGAGCTAGAAGAGAAGAAACCTCTGCCTCTAGGGCAAGGATTTCTGAGAGATTTGCAGGTGGAAAAGATCTGGCTCTCATCTTGGGAAATTTTTTGAAGCAGAGAACCAGTCCCTGGCTTACTACTTCCAGGACCCACTTGTTTGATGTAACAGACTTCCAGTTCTGGACAAAGTAAGACAGCCTGCCCCCTACTGGGATAGGAGAATCGACCCAGGCAGACCCATCAGGGTGTCTGCTTGGCAGGGGCTTTAGGCTGAGGGGTGGATGCAGGCCTGCTCATCCCCCTTTTGCCTCTCCCTCTGAAGAACCCCCTCTGAGAAAAGGAAGAGAAAGGCCTTTGGAAAGGCCTGCTGCCTATGAGGAGTTGCTTGCCTTTCCTTGGCCTGAGCACTCCTGTAAGTGGTCCTATATTCATCCATTTTCTTCATGTAATTCTCTGTCTGCTCCCCAAACAGAGAATTACCCACTACAGGGAAATCCATGGCCTTATCCTGGGTATCCTGTGAGAGGCTAGTACGTCTGAGCCAAGCCATTCTCCGAAGAGCCACAGATGTAGCCATGACTCTTGATGATACATCATTGGAGTCTACAGCAGCATGAAACTGAACTTTCGATGCCTCAGTCCCATCTGCAGCCACCTCCTTCAGCTCCTTGGCCAGCTGGGGGAAGCCTGTTTAGCCAGTGCCAGTACAGTGTCCCACCTGGACTTCTGGTACCTGGCTGCATAGGCCATATAATTAGCCTGCCTGAGTCCCAAGGATGATGCCATGTACTGCTTCTTTGCCATGGCATCAGTCTTCCCGGAGTCCTTGTCTGGGGGGTGTGATGCCAAGGGAATGCTGGCCTTATCACAGGCAGCAGCCTGTACAACCCCAACATGGCTGCATTGCTGATAAAGGAACTCCGTATCTGAGCCTGAAAGAGTATACCTCTTGTCCATTCTTCTGTCCACAGGAGGTATGGAATTGGGAGACTTGAGAATTTTTTGTGTCTGTTTCCCTAAAGATTTGTGGAGGGGAATAGACAGTCTCCTGGACTCTGGGATGTAGCATCATCTCTACATAGTCAGGCTCTTCCTGATCCTCCACTGCCTCCTCCACAGGAAGCTGGAGGGTATCAGCCACCTTCCTGTAAAACATGAAGTGTGAAGGGGACTCAGAAAGCCTAGGAGGAGAAACACCTGAAGGTCCGTCTGGGGAGATGTCCGGGTTAATAGGCACATCCAGACTTTCACCATCACCATAATCATCTTCCAACTCTCCTTCCTCCTCAAACTCCGGTTCACAAAATTATTCCAGAGTATAGTCTGGAACCGGGGGAACCGACCGAACCGAGCCCCTGCCAAAAGGTGCCGGATCAGTCGGAACCGATCGAAGCAATTCCACAATACGAATCGCTTTGGCTATTTCATCGGCGGTCGGAGTATGAAATTCTGGATCCGAACCAGTCGACTTGTCTTTCTTTTTCTTATTGTCGGAACCGATTCCTCGGAATCAGCTCTCCTTTGCTCAAGAAGTATTGCCCTGGACAGAGGGCACTCCTTCTGGTTCGGTCAGAACCAACCAGGTTGGCCATCCGGTCAGCGGACTGGCCTCCCTTTCCCTCAGTCTACCTAATCTCTTTTCCAGGGTAGATTTGGGAAAATTTTGCAAATTTGGCAGTCTGAATCGAGGTGGTCAAACCCCAGACAATAAACACAGGTGGTGTGGGGTCGGCCTTAGCAAAGACCTCCCCACACACACTGCAGTGTTGAAACCCAGTGGGCCTGGTTTTTCTTGGGTTTCTCAGACATGGCCAACTTAACCAAACTTACCCTTTTTGGCAACCATGAGCAAGACTCCTATCGGTTCCTGACCATGTCATGGGTCTTGGAAAAAAACGTACTGAAAACCCGTTTTTTTTAGAACCGATACGGACTGGTAACCATACACTAAAGTAAAGTACAAATTTTACCTGAAATGATCAGTTCAGCCGAACCGATCCACACTTTTACAAGTTCCACACAGAAAACAGAACAAAACCTATCTAGTACTCACGGTACCGCAGACAGAGACTTGAACAGACTATGCGAAAACAACAATTTCGGTAGAAAAACCGACCAAAAAACCGACACTTCAACCGACTTGAACGAGCAGCAGCAGAAATCTCCAGAGTGACTGTTCAATGAGGCGGAGTAAGAATTGATCGTTGCAGTTCGAATAACAACAGACAGAGGTTGAACCGAGCCGAGATGAACATTCTATGCCATGCATAGAAAAGTTAACCCTTTGTTCTCTGGGGCAGTTTAAATGCTGGGTTAACTGCAATTGTCAGAATACAGCAAGACTTCATGTTGTTTGAAGTAAAATTTCTGATCGTTTAAAGCTCCACAAGGTCTCATACCTTGTGTTGGCACTCCCTCTTGGTGTCGGCAGCTCTGTCTGCTGCAACATCTGTCAGTGCGGTTTGATTGCCATCCTGACCCATCACAGATTTGCAGTAGCAGTTTATTGAAAAAAAAAAAGTGAAATTACTACAGGTTGGAGTTTGGAGTCGACTATGGTAGTCTGTGTCCAAATAGTCTCTGTGAACCACTCAGTAAGCGGCGCCGCAATTTAACAGCTTTGTTTGCTCCAATCAGGTGGCTGAGGGTGTAAGCGCTGATGAATATTCACTAAAGAATGTGCACAACTTCTAGAATGTGCACAAGTTTTCAGCAGTTACTGATTTTTATAGATTATCTATATATATAGATAGATATATATATATGTATATATATATATATATATATATATATGTTAGGCCAAACCATATATTATACAGAGAATAATGCATGGGCAACCATACACAGAAAGGCTGTGTTTCCATCGAGGGGCTGAGATAGCAGCATATGAACCTTGAGAGTTCCATGCTGGCATCTCAATCATGAGATGAAAACACATGCTGAGTTGTGTGCGGCTGCACATGTTTTACTTTATAGGATATATGGGTTCTTCATATAGGAGTTACAGAAATGCCCCCCCCCCCATTAACATAAAAAAAAACTTGCCATTTCTTTATTCTGTTCTATGAACCAACTTTAATTTACAGTCTTTTGCAAGGTAAAATGTACATTTTTGGAAATGGGTGGTTTGTAAGCAGCTGGGTATGGGGTGAATGAGGAATTTAAAACTGCATAACCTTTGAACTGTGCTGAACAGCTGTTTGGAATGCACACAACATCTTAGAATATGCACAACATGAATTCTGAGTAGGCTGATTTTATACTGGTCAACGGCTCACCATATACTATATGGCACTTTCAGTAAAATAATACAAAGGCCTTTCATTGTTTACTATTGTAAACAAAGCCATCAAATGAAAGAACCAAGTCACCAAGCGTAAACTGATTCCGTTCAAAGTTAAAGGCTAGAAGTATCCTACCTTTCAGTGATTATATAGAGAACAGTGGATGGGCAACTATGCACAAGTGTGTTGTGCCACAGAGGGGTTCTGATTCCCTCTGACCTCAAAAGCGAAGCTCAAGGGGTCCATGGGAATAAGAACCGTGAGGTGGCACAGCACACTGGCTGGGTACAGAGTGACCCATCCACTATTTTTCTTTATAGTGTATGGTCCACCAAGAAGTCATAAAAAAAATAATCTTTTTTTTTTCCCAATAGAAAGACATTTTTGCTGATACGTGTTATTCCATGATTTAAGGCTGGTTGCTATGGTCAATGGTGTGGTCTTTAGGACCACACACCTCATGTGTATAGCTCAGGTTTCTACTGGCTGTTTCTGCGGTGAGAGGGATTTTCAAAGAAGAAAAAACATGGCTACAGAATTTCTCACTAAGCGAGAGAATCAGCTTAGAGGAATCGTGTTTTGCTGATGTAAGTAAATTAAAATATCTGGTTGATCCTGCATTTTATTTTTAAAATATAACTGTTAATATCTGGTTGATCCTGCTTGTGTGAGTTTGTTTGAATATCCGTTGTTTGAGCAATCCTGCATCGCCGTCACCCTCAGTGACTATCTGGTTGATCCTGCCATTTCTGCTGGTGTGGCTCGTGCACTGTTGAACCTCTAGAGGTTTTCGAATCGTTGTACCACAGTAGGGTACAATCACGTTGCATGACCTTTTGAACTGTGGTACAATAACATTTTGAAATCCACCTATTTCCATACACAACAAGGGTTGACCATATAGTATATATTAATTATGAGTCTTAAGTCAAATCCGATTCGAGGACAACAGCAACAGCATTTCCAATATTCTTGTTGCAATTACCGTGTGTAAATTAATGTATGAAAAAACTTAAGCCATTTTCTTGTAAACATAAACATGATGCAGTGCTCACCTTAACCTGTTTGTTGTCCAGCAGCCCCAGGAAGTTAAAGGAGGCAAAGTTGATACAACTTTTACCATTCACCACTATTCTGTGGCTGGCAGGGCTGTAGAAACATAACAGTACAAGTTACACCCAGATTCTTGTATTCCTTCACGCACTCATCTGTAAAAGAAATAACCCACTGATCCATTTACTACTGTAGCCACTTGACACAATGTACATGGACTGGACTACTGGATGTCACTAGAGTTCAGTTGGTATGTTGGACTCGTATCCAACACTGCCACTTGTGTAGGTGTGGTCCTTCACAAGGACATTAAACTGAGGTCCCTTTCAACAAATTTTGTTTTATGTCCAAGTGGGAACTAATGATTCTATGGCATTACTCAAAAAGATTAGAAATATCTAGCTATCCAACCAATATTCTGTCACACAGTAAGGCAGGCTCAATGCACTTGTACATAGCTGTGGTATAAAATGTTGTTGAAGGCATAAAAGCAACTTCTGTCTGCGGGCAGTCCCTGCAGTTATGCTCTCTTAATAATGTATTATTTCATGAAAGTGCTCGGAGATACTTCTTGTATGGAAGACACTGTATAAACTGTATTGTACAGGGCCTAAAATTTAGGGGAGGATAGACTGCAATTTCTGTGCTATTTTAATACCACTCCCACTATTCCAGCACCATCATGCAATGGTGGTAAAAAATGGCAAAGCACTACTTTAATCGCACTTACACTACTGTTTCATGGAACAGTGGATAATGTTTTCCACAGTTAATGTAAAGTGTAGCAAGTTTCTCCAGCTGTTTTGTTTCTCAATCCCCAAAAGACAAGCTCCCCTCCATATGTATGACCCTGGGAGGAATTAAAACATAATTTTAAGCCCTGCTGTCATCAATGCTATCTCTACTGTAATAACTACTACACAGGACTATTGTACTGTGTAATACACTGTGCAGGTTTGTACTCTTGTCCAGCTACAAGACCCATGGCTGAGTTTTGTACTGTCACCTTAACTGACTGAGCCCAACTGAGCTTATGCACTGGCTCACCACTCAACACAAATGCATCCATGGTGCTTCACAAAACGAACTCAACTCTTACTTTACATGTTCTGAGCACACAGTAACTATGCCTTCCATGCAGTGAAAAAGCAGGGATACTGAACGAATACTTCTGCTCAGTATTTACAAAAGAAGAGGAGGGGGAGGTACCTAAATCAAAGAATAGAAACACTCTGGATATGAGGTCGATACCAGTCCATTCACAGAAGAAAGGGTTCTGAAAGAACTCTTAAAACTGAAGGTGGATGACAGGATTCACCAAAGAATTCTAAAGAACTAAGGTAGAACTAGTGACACCACTGACTAACCTTTTAACAAATCATGGAGGATGGTGTGGTACCCGAGGACTGGAGGAGGGGGATGTGATTCCCCAAAAGTGGGAGCAAGACAGAGGCAGGAAACTACAAACCTGTTAGTTTGACCTCAGTGGTAGGGAAAATGATGGAATCACTTCTGAAAGAAAGAACTGTTGAATTCCTAGAGGCCAGTGGGGCATAGGACCCAAGGCAGCATGGATTCACAACAGGAAGGTCATGTCAGACAAATCTAATAGATTTCTTTGACTATGTGACCAAAGTAGTAGACCAGGAAGGGGCTGTGGACAAGGCCTACCTAGACTTTAGCAAGGCATTTGACACAGTCCCACACAAAAGATTAATATACAAGTTAGCTAGCCTTGGAGTGGGTCCCAAAGTGGTAGCCTGGGTAAAAAAAATAGCTGGACAACAGGACGCAGAGGGTAATAGTAAACGGAGTTCACTCTGAAGAAAGGGGAGTTACTAGCGGGGTACCGCAGGGTCCAGTACTGGAACCGGTCCTCTTTAATGTCTTTATAAGTGACATTGCACAGGGACTGGAAGGAAAAGTATGTCTCTTTGCAGACGACACAAAGATCTGCAACAGGGTCTATACAGAAGGTGTGGTGGAAAGGATGCAAAGGGACTTGGCAAGGTTGGAGGAATGGTCAAATGTATGGCAGCTTAAATTCAATGCAAAAAAGTGCAAAGTAATGCACCTGGGAAACAAAAACCCAGGGGAAGAGTACACAATGGGAGGGGGTGAGAAACTAACAACAACAAAATGGAAAGGACCTGGGGTAGTCATATCAGATGACCTAAAGGTGAGCAAGCAATGTGAGAATGCAGTAAGGAGGGCTGGCAGGATATTGGAATGCACAGGGAGAGGCATCACCAGTAGAAAACAGGAAGTTGTTATCCCTCTGTACAGACAGTTGGTGAGACCTCATCTGGAGTACTGCGTGCAGTTCTGAAGACCCCATATCCGCAAGGACAAAGATAGAGTGGAGGCTGTCCAGAGGAAGACAACTAAAATGGTGCAGGGTCTGCACCAGAAGACATACGAAGGGAGATTAAAGGAGCTTAATATGTATACCCTCGAGGAAAGGAGAGAGAGGGGGGACATGATAGAAACTTTCAAGTACCTCAAGGGAATTAAAGTCCAAGAGGGTAGCATCTTTCAGAAAAAGAGATGCACAAGAAGAAAAAATTACTCACCTTAGTAATGTTGTTTCTTCTAATGGAGTCTTGCTGTATTCTGACATATGCAGTTAGGTCCTGCCTTTCAACTGCCCTGGAGGACAAAGAGTTAAACTTTCCATGGCCAGCATGGAATGTTCACCGCTAACCGGCTGGAAGCCCCTGTCTGCTGTTCTTTAAACCCAACCGCCAGATCTTACGAGCAATACTCACTAGAATTTCTATGTGGAAACTGTAAAACTCAAAACTAGCCAACTGGCAACTATATCTATATAAAAGGTTTTTTGGTTTCAAAGAAAAGACTCAAGTCAGGAAACCCCAAAACAAAACACATCCCAGAACACAACACTCACCCAAAATAAAGGAGGGTGAAAAAGGGACACCCCTAGGGTGCCAACACTGCTCCTGCCCACCCACATCCCAAAAACTAGGTTCTGAGAGGGGAGGCAGGGGAGGTCAGAATACAGCAAGACTCCATCAGAAGAAACAACATTACTAAGGTGAGTCTTGCTGTATTCTGACATATGCAGACTACCAAGCAGTACCTCCATGGAGGAGGGACATAACCTACTTTGGAAACAGGCTCTGAAGTACTGCTGTGCCAAACCGAGCATCACTCCTAGCCTGGATATCCAGAGAGTAATGCTTGGTGAAGGTATGGACTGTTTTCCAGGTGGCTGCTTGACAGATTTCTAAGATAGGAATATCCCTGGCAGCAGCCAGGGAAGCAGCTGTACCTCTAGCAGAGTGAGCCCTCAGGCCTGAGGATGGAGTTCTACCCAGTTTCTCATAGCAGAACTGTATACAAGAGACAATCCACCTGGCAACAGATCTCTTAGTGGCAGGTTTGCCCTTACCAACCTCTCCATATGTGGGGAACAACTGGAGGGATTCAAACCTGTGACCCTTGGTGCGCTCTATGTAGTAGCTGAGGGCCTTTTTAACATCTCTGTTGTGCAGCCTCCTCTCCAGAGGAGGAATGGTCAGTGAAGAAAACAGGAGAGACATAGACTGGTTGACGTGGAAATCTGAAACCACTTTAGGCAAAACGTCCTGTTAGTGCTTAGGACCACTTTATCTCTATGGAAAGAGATGAAATCAGGTTCCACTGACAGGGCTTGCAATTCACTGATACGCCTGGCAGAGGTAATGGCCACCCAAAACACAGTTTTCCAAGTCAAGTACTTAAGCTCTGCAGAGGACAAAGGCTCAAAGGGAGGTTGCATAAGCTGAGCAATGCAAACATTAAGGTCCCAAGCAGGAGCAGGGTCCCTAAAGGGGGACTGGTGTGCAGCAATCCCTTGAAGAACTTACAAAACACAGGATGGGCTGACAGAGGGGATGGCTTGCCTACTGACAGGAAAGCAGAAACAGCTGCCAAATGCACTTTAAGTGTAGCTGGCCTAAGGCCTAGGCCATTGAGATGGACCATATAGTCCAGAACCGTAGGCAACCCAGCAGAATCTGGAGAAATATTCTTCTTAGAACACCAAATAGTGAATCTTTTCCATTTGGAATTGTAAGTCTTTCTGTTGGAAGGCTTTCGAGAAGCCTTAAGGATATCCAGAACCCCTTGGGAAAGATGCAGGTCAGCAAACTAACTCTTCAAGAGCCATGCCTTGAGACTGAGAGACCGAAGGTTCGGGTACCAAATCCTCCCCTGAGAGGATGTCAACAGGTTGTAATTCCTGGGAAGAGACAGGGGAAGGTGGACTGCTAGGGACAGCAACAGGGGATACCAGGACTGTCTGGCCCAGTCTGGAGCAATCAGAATCACTTTGCATGGTTGTGATCTCATCTTGACTAACACTTTGAACAGGAGAGGGAACGGGGGGAAAGCATACAGAAATTTCCCTTCCCAATTCAGGATCAGAGTATCCAGGGGGACTGAGCCCAAGACTGGGGGTCTGCAACAAAAGAGAGGAAGTCCGTGATTGTCTGGAGCTGCAAAAAGATCTATCTGTGGAGTGCCCCATCTCGAGAAAATCACTTTCAAAACTAGGGGATCTAGGGTCCATTCGTGATGGCCATGGGATATTCTGCTCAGAGCATCTGCTAGGACATTGTCCTTCCCTCGGAGGTGAACTGCTATCAGAGAAGTTTGCAGGGAATAGGCCAGGGACCACAACTTCATTGCTTCTGTGCACAAGGCCATATACCGAGTGCCTCCCTGCTTGTTGATGTACCACATGGTGGTGGTGTTGTCTGTTCTGACCTGGACCACCTTGTTCTGCACAGATCTGGAAAAGGCTTGCAGTGCCAAAAACACTGCTCTGAGTTCCAAGAGATTGATGTAAAGCAGAGATTCCTGAGGCGACCACTGCCCTTGGGTGTTAAGATCCCCCAGATGGGCTCCCCAGCCCAGCAGCGAAGCATCTGTGGTGAGTATCACTGAATGAGACTGAATGACAAAAGGAACTCCTTGTCTCAAATTGTCCTGATCCTGTCACCATTGCAAGGCCTGGATCAGGGTTCAGTCACTGGGACTAGTTTGGCAAGGAATCCTTTCTTTGGGACCAGAAGGCTCTTAAGTGGAACTGAATGTCCCTCATCTGGAATCTTGCTCCCTGGACCACTGCTGTGGAAGCTGCCATGTGGCCCAGAAGCTGAAGGAAATGCCTTGCTGGTCGAGACACCTGCAGGGTCATGCCTGAAAATCCCGGGTCGTGCCTGAAAATAGTCATTTTATGGCTAGTGCACCTACCCGGTTAACAAAAACTAAATAAATAAAATAAAAGGTGAATGAAGAGGCCAGTTCCATAAGGGTCCTTGCCCTGTCCAGGGGAAGGAAGGCTCTTGCCCTTATTGTATCCAGCTCCGCCCCTATGAAGGTGAGGAGCTGTACTGGTTCAAGAACTGACTTTGGAAGGTTGAGAAGGAATCCTAAGGAAGTGAGCACTTGCCCGAGTTATTTGCAAATGTGACTTGACTTGGTCTGGAGACTGACCTACTATGAGCCAGTCGTGTAAGGATGGGAAGATGGAGATCTTTTTTCTCCTTAGGAAAGCAACCACTACTGCCAGGCACTTTGTGAAAACCCTTGGGGCTGATGTTAGGCCAAAGGACATTGCTCTGAATTGATAGTGGCCTGAGGGCAACTCGAACCTGAGGTACTTTCTGTGGGAGCACCTGATAGGAATGTGAAAATTAGGCATCTTTGAGGTCCAGGGAGGCTAGCCAGTCCCCTGGTCTCAGAGAGGGAAGGATTATTCCCAGAGTCACCATTTTGAACTTTGGTTTTAAAAGGTGTTTGTTCAGATATCTTGGGTCCAGGATGGGCCACCATTCTCCTGTCTTTTTGGGGGTTAGGAAGTACCTGGAGTACAATTCTTTGCCCTTGTGTAGGGTGGGAACCCTCTCTATACCTCTGAGAGCTAGGAGGGAAGAAACTTCTGCCTCTAAGGCAAGGGTTTCTGATGGATTTGCAGGTGGAAAGGATCTGGTTCTCATCTTGGGAAATTTTTTTGAAGCTGAGAACCAGTCCCTGGCTTACTACTTCCAGGACCCACTTGTCTGATGTCAGAGACTTCCAGTCCTGGACAAAGTAAGCCAGCCTGCCCCCTACTGGTATTGGAGAATCGGCCCGGGCAGACCCATCAGGGTGTCTGCTTGGCAGGGGCTTTAGGCTGAGGGGTGGATGCAGGCCTGCTCATCCCCCATCTGCCTCTCCCTCTAAAGAACCCCCTCTGAGAGTAAGAACAGGAGGCCTGAGCTTGGTAAAACGGCCTTTGGAAAGGCCTGCCCCTGCCCCTGGACTGCCGCCTTTGAGGAGTAGCTTGTCTTTCTTTGGCCAGAGCACACCTGTAAGTGGTCCTGTACTCGTCCATCTTTTTCATGTAGTTCTCTGTCTGCTCCCCAAACAGAGAATTATGTAGCCATGACTCTTGATGAAACATCACTGGAGTCCACAGCAGCATGAAATTGCACTTTGGATGCCTCAATCCCATCTGCAGCCACCTGCTCCAGCTCCTTGGCAAGGTGGTCAGGGGCCTGTTTAGCCAGAGCCAGCACAGTGTCCCACCTGGACTTCTGGTATCTAGCTGCATAGGCCATATAGTTAGCCTGCCTGAGTCCCAAAGATGCTGCCATGTACTGTTTCTTTGCCATGGCATCGATCCTCCTGGAGTCCTTATCTGGGGGGTGTGACGCCAAGGGGATATTTGCCTTATCACAGGCAGCAGCCTGCACTACCCCAACATGGCTGCATTGCTGGGAAAGGAACTCCGTGTCTGAGCCTGAAAGAGTATACCTCTTGTCCATTCATCTGTCCACAGGAGGTATGGAATTAGGAGTCTTCAGAATTTTATGTGTCTGTTTCGCAAAGGATTTGTGGAGGGGAATAGACAGTCTCCTGAACTCTGGGATGTCCATCATTTCAACAAAATCAGGCTCCTCCTGATCCTCTACAGCTTCTTCCATAGGAAGCTGGAGGGTCTCAGCCACTTTTTTGTAAAACAAAGTGAGAAGGGGACTCAGAAAGCCTAGGAGGAGAAACACCTGAAGGTCTGTCTGGGGAGATGTCAGGGTCAATAGGCACATCCAGACTTTCATAATCACCATCATCATCCTCATACTCTCCTTCCTCCTCATCCGGTTCATAAAATTCTTCCATGGTGTAATCCGGAACCGGGGGAACCAACCGAACCGAACCCCTGCCAGATGGTGCCGGTTCGGCTGGAACCGAAGTTAGCGATTGCACTATTCTTATCCCCTTGGCTATCTCATCGGCGGTCGGAATATGAATTTCTGGGTCCGAACTGGATAATTTATCTTTTCTTTTTCTTTTTACCGAAACCGACTCCTCAGAATCGGCTCTCCTTTTGCCTGAAGAAGTATCGCCCTGGTCAGAGGACAGTCCTTCTGGTTCGGTCGGAACCAAACCGAGCTGGCCATTCGGGTCAGCGGACTTCTCGGCCTCCCTTTCCCTCAGTCTACCTAATCTCTTTTCCAGGGTAGATTTGGGAAAATTCTTACAAATTTGGCAGTCTGAATCAAGGTGGTCAAACCCCAGACAATAAACACAGGTGGTGTGGGAATCAGCCTTGGCAAAGACTTCCCCACACACACTGCAGTGTTGAAACCCAGTGGGCCCGTTTTTTCTTGGGTTTCTCAGACATGGACAATCCTAGCCAAAACGTACCCTTTTTCCGGCAATCCGCCAAGCAAGACTCCCCTATCAGTTCCTGACTGTGTCACGGATCTTGGAAAAAAACGTAATAAAATCTGTTTTTTTTTTTTAGAACCGATACGGACCAGTTACCACACTCTAAGTAAATCACAAACTTTTTCTTACCTGAAACTGATCAGTTCAGCCGAACCGATCCACAATTTACAAGTTCCACACAGAAACTATACAGAAAACCTATCTAGTACCACAGACAGAGACTTAAACCGACAGATCGGTAGCAGCAATTCAGTAGAAACCGAGTGAAAAAAACAACACTTTAACCGACTTTTTTGAACCGAGCACAGGAGAAATCTCCGGAGCGACTGTTCAGTGAGGCAGAGTAAAGAATCTGACGGTTAGAATTTAAACAACAGCAGACAAGGGCTTCAACCGAGCTCGCAATGAACATTCCATGCTGGCCATGGAAAGTTTAACTCTCTGTTCTCTGGGGCAGTTGAAAGGCAGGACCTAACTGCATATGTCAGAATACAGCAAGACTTCATGTTGTTTGAACATGGGAGCACAATTTGAAGATAGAGGGGGTACGGCTCAGAGGCAATGTGAGGAAGTTTTTTTTTCACGGAGAGGGTTGTACATACATGGAACAGCCTTCCTGAGGAGGTAGTGGAGTCAAAAACAGTGGGGGAATTCAAGAATGCATGGGACAGACATAGGGCAATTCTAGTGGGGGTAGGAGGAAGCAGGCTGTCAGTTAACTAGGATCTGCAGCTTATTCTTTAGGTAGGGAAATGGGCAGACTAGGTGGGGCAACGGTCCTTATCTGCCATCAAATTCTATGTTTTATGGCAGCCAAT
Source organism: Neoceratodus forsteri (assembly GCA_016271365.2). NCBI lineage: Eukaryota > Metazoa > Chordata > Ceratodontiformes > Ceratodontidae > Neoceratodus > Neoceratodus forsteri. The sequence continues at coordinate 159,840,177 of CM057454.1, read as the reverse complement.
TCTTTGCTTACTAGCACCCAATGAGTGGAAAAAACATTGGGACCCCAATACAGGCACCACATTCCTACTAATTCAAGAAATAACTCTGACTTCACCTTGTGTGATAGTCTGTTAATAAATTCTAGGTCTAGGTATTTTTGGAAGGTCTCTGATTTTTTTTTTTTTTTTTTTTTTTTAACAGCTACTCAAGTCATATCTGAATTTTATACCAAAGTGCCACAGCTTTGTTTAATCTACTGTGATGCCCTCATCTATAATCTCTTCTATGTATGTATATTCTTTCTGGTTACCCTTGAAAACGAGCATTTGTTGCCCAAAGACCTAACCCGGTTAGCAAACAAAATGAAATGAAAATAAATTTGGCTTGATGACTATAACAGGTATGCTTATATTTGTATTGCTTTGCCCCCTAAGGACCCTTGTGACTTGTGTAAATAGGATGCAAACTCTAAGGTCATCTTTTGTTTTTGTAATTTCTGTTTGTGCCCCCTCATCTCAGCACTGTCACCCTACTCCCCATCGGACACCGTTCCCCGAAGGACCCTTGTAACAGGGTGCTACCTGTTATTAGTATGCAGACCCTGGACATAAAGAGTCTCACGTGCCAGTTCTTGTCCCTCTTGTGTTATTTCTCTCAGCCTTTTCTATCCTCTTATTTCCTTCTTTTTCTTTTCTTGTTTCTTTGTCAGGGTGGCCAACCTGACAAAACCCAAGTCTTTTCTTTGCTATCCTCTTTTCAAAAAGGCCCCTTGCTGTGCACATTGGACTGGAAACTACCTCCTGTCTTGGAGATATGTAAAATGTGCATGGCACACTAGAGATTACAAAAGCCCAGAATAAAGGGCTGATGAATGGTGCGTGTCGCACTGAAAATACACCTCGCAAGCAGGAGAATGACAGTCCCATAGCGTCCCCAATATTAAAAAGAATTAAAACAGTGTTGTGACAGCTCCAGAGAGGTTGTAACTGAGGCTGCCTGTAAAATAAAGCATATTTGGGCAAAAAGGGCCAAATAAAAAGCCCCTGCATGATAAGAAATGGGATAATATGGAAACTCCCCTATTATGTAATGTCATGGTCAATGGGAACTCCCTCACAGAAAGTGTTATAATCCCTAGGGCTCACCACTAGGGAGAAGGGCAGAGTCAAGTCAGTTGTGTGCTGACTGTGAAGGAGAAGGACCTATTTGTGTGCTGATCAATTAATACAGTTCTTTGTATCAATGTAAGAGGTTTATTACACCAAATTGGCTGGGTTAAGCCACAGGCTCTCGAGGAAGCTGAGACTTGGGATTTTCTTTTGGTTACTGAACTACAATTCTATTTTCCTTTCTATAAATAGTTTGGATTTTTAATAAATGACAGATGCCTTCCGGCATCTTTTATGCACCTGAGCTCTGCCTGATGTGTCAGGTTTGTATCCCACCATGCTCACAACCCCCATGAAGCCTTGCATACCCCCACCCCAGGTGGGGACGATTAGGTCTCCCCATACCTTCATATCTCACCAGGGTCCTCCTTATGGGTCATGGCACTGGTGGGTGAGGGCTAATCTCGGGCCCTCTTGTCGATGTCAGTGTCGTGCCTGGCTGAGCTTTTTTCGGTACTACCCCTGGAGGTGTGACAGCGCTAAGATGCCAAGGCGCATGCCGGCGTCAGTCATGCCTCCCCCCCTGAATTGGACTTGGGCTTTACTGCATCTCCAGCTGCCACCAGAGGTCAGGCAAGCACCGAGCCAGTGGGCCCCACCCCACCCCATCCCGGAGATGGGCAGTCCCTCGGCTGCTCAAGCCTCCTCAACCGGCCGGCCCTCCGGCGACCCAGGCTCACTCCCGAACATGGGTGCTGACGTTGTGAGCAGTAGCTCCTGGCCAGCCGTGCGGCTGGGTAAGGTCATCTTTGTGGAGGAACTGCAGCAAGGCTAAAAAGTACATTGCAATTTTGTACTAAATAAAACCAAAAATCTTGAAACTTTTTGGTTACGCACGTGTGGAGGTACATTTTATTTTACACATGAACTCTGACCTTATTACTCATACAGAAGTGCCCCCCCCCCCATTCTGTCTCCTGGAACCAAGTCAGACTTACAACTTCAACAGAACAATATTTAAGCGAGTCCCCATCCAGTTTCCACCACTGCACCTTCCCTTCCATATTCTTAGGGACAGAGATTCAATACCTCCAAATCTAACCCCAAAACAGCAGGCAAATAAAGCACACGGGTAAATTTGCAAACTCAATTTCTGAAGTTGTGTGCCCCAAAAAAGCAGTTCATGAATACACTAATTTCATTGCCATGCCTTATAATCCCCCAACCTACCTCCCTTTGTCACCCACTAATTCTGTACACAATGTATTTATTTTTGAAAATTCCCTGCATTTTTATGTTTGTTTGCATGCATGTGCAAAGCAAACACTGTTACTGTACTGCAGGGGGCTGTGTAGGTGTGCACTATATAAGCCAATAGACATAGAAATTAACTGGCTTGCTTCTCAAAAACCAATGCTAAGAAGGTTGATGACAGTACAGTGTTCAGCTGGTGTAAACTTATTGTAGGTTAAATGAGTAAGCCCCACCAATCCTATCGGTTTTCTGCCCATTAGCCAGCTAGCAGGCATCATCAGCAAGGCCACTGATTTACGTGATTAAAACAATGAAATTCTGTTTTCAAGACTTCAGATTCCAGACTTGCACCAGTGATTATTACTCTAATTTCCATATTTTACCGGGATTCTTCTATCATTCTTTTAGTATGTGCATAAATAATCAGAATAAAAGAAGGCTTAATATAAAGAGCATTAAATAATGCAGATTGAAAATAGTACAGGAAGGAATTATAAGAAAAATACAACTTTTGTATTTTTACTGATCTGATATAAAATGCCAGATTCCATGAAATCTCTGTTTTTACTGGTGTTCAGGCAGCTCCAATTCTGGAATTTTACCAGGTTTTCTGGTAAAACCAAAAACAGTGGCTTTGATCATCAGGCTTTGAAGGCAAATCTCAGTCAGTGAGTGTGTGTGTGTGTGTGTTCACAAGAAGCACCTATTTTAAAGCACTAAATAGAGGAGGGGGAAAAAACAGCATGCAGAATGCAAATATAATAACTGGCGAATGTTTTCCCCCCCCATAGGGAAACCCAGTTATAATTTGTAGTTATAACCAGCTGGTTATAATAGTGAACATGCAGCGGGTTTGCCTCGCTCCATGCATGTGCCAGCCGCCATCTTCCTGTTGTCACGCCTGACACTTCACCACCACTCGAACTCTGGCGGTACGTAAATTAAAAAAATAACTAACTCGGCTCGCTCCTATCTTGAGGGAAGATCTCAATCTCTTTGAATTGGTGACTCCCTATCCCCTCCTCTCCCTATCAGTTCTGGTGTCCCCCAAGGCTCTGTCCTTGGCCCATTACTCTTCTCAGTCTTCCTAAATGACCTCCCCTCTACTTGCTCATTTGCATCCATCCATTATGTATACAGATGACACAGTCCTATTTGCTTCTGGTTCCTCCCTACCGAGCTGATGGCCAAACTACAACTGATTTCAATTTCATCCAGCTCTGGTTCTGTTCTAAGCAGCTATCCTTAAATGCTAAGAAAACTGTCTCTATAACCTTGGTACCAAGCAGAAGATATCCAGGCTTAACATCCTCCCTCCTTCCACACTTTAGATGAGGCCTCTACTCTACTGTGGATGTTCCCTCATTTAAGTACATGGGGGCCTGTCTGGCTAGACCGGCACCTCAACTTCTCAGAGCAAAAAACTCCACCCTAAACTAGGCACATTATACAGAAATAAAGCTTGCATCCCTCTTCCTGCTCACCAAGGAATTACCCAGAAAATTATTCTACCCATTTTCAGTTATGGAGACACTGTCTACAGTGCTGCACCAAAGACTACCCTTGCCAGATTGGACCCCAACTGTCACTCCTTCTGCCGCTTTGCTTTGGACTGTCAACCTCACATCCATCACTGTTCCTAACACTCCTCCCTCTACCCTCTCCTCCCTTGAAGCTAGTTGCCTCACTTACTGTGCCTCCTCTATTTTGAAATTCTGGCTCGCCTCCCTCTCCTCTTATCTTGACTCTCTCTCCTCTCCCTCCCTCCACATCCCTCCTACTCCCTTTGTAACTAACTATCGTTCCTTCACTCTTCTTTCAAGAAAATCAGTTGCTGGACTGGCTGCTCTCTCCTATCATTTCCCTAAACTTTGGAATTCTCTTCCTCTAATCATTCGCTCCTCCCCATCCCAATGCTTTCTCTCTCTCCTCCCTTCTTCATGACTTTTCCTCTCACTCCGGGCAACTGCACCTCATTCATCTCCCCTTCTTTTTCAATCAATCTTTCATTTATCCCCCTTTCCTCCTCCCTCCCCCCATATTCCTCCCCCTGTCTTGCCCGCCTTTTTCTTTTTTCTTTCCCCCTGTTCTACATCTACTAGCCCTGCACTGCCTCTACACCTGTAATGTACCTCCTTTTAGCCCAATGGGCAAGCATGCCACCCCGTTCCCTCCATTAATTTGCCTATTTGATAATGCTCATTTCAACGTATAGTATACTGTATTTTTTCCACACTGTTTTTTTTTTCCTATCGTTAATGCTTAATCTCATGTACTGTATAATCTTGAATCTCCCTCTTCCACCCTCACCCCGGATGCGGAGTTTTTGTTTAGCTCATTATGTCTTTACTGGTGAAACTTTTGAAAATAAATAAATAAATAAATAAATAAATAAAGAGCCCCTGATACCAGCTGGATAACTTTCAAATATGTGAGAGTTAGACACAACTCTGGTGATCATTCAGATATATATATATATATATTTTTAATATGGACTTTATCCCTCCTGCCCTTTGCCATCAGCCCCTTCTGCTGTCCAACCCTGCCACTTCACCCCACCCCCTGGCTTTACCTCATCTAATTCTTACCTCATTGTGTGAGTGGGTGCCATGGATGGTGGTGGTGCAGGGCCTTTAGGGTCCTGCAGACAGCAGTTCTTTTCTGCCAAATACTCTCCTTGTGTCAGAGCCCACAGCGTGCAATGGCTCACAAGTAGACCGTGAAGATGGTGCAAGCTTTAAATGACTGCCACTGACTTTCAATTCCAGTGACCACTGCAGTACTGCCTACCTTCCACTAGGTGGCAGCCAAGCAGCAGTGCACACTGCCCCCGTCCCCCACAAAGGAAGAGAACAGTCGATGAACATGAAATTCTCCCTCACCCCGAGCGACCTTGGTCCATTCCTGAACCCAGGTTGTTCAGCCAGAACTATATTTTGTACAATTCTTTCCCCTTTTTCTTTATTATCAAGGTAAGTGACATAAACACAGGTTACTCACCGTAAAAGTAGTTCTAGGAGTGGTATATGTTGTTCATCCACACTTGCTGGCAGTGTTCTTTCCTTTAAGATGTGCCGGAAATTCTTCAAGCTTGCTCCTCCCACCCACCCAGGTGATAAATCCCTCGGCTCCACCCCATGACGCTAGATCTTGCTTGCTGGAAGCATAGGTTATGCGCCTGAGCCTTGGGAGGTTGGGTGGGTCCATGTGGATGAACAACATATACCACTCCTAGAACTACTGTTACAGGGGAGTAACCTGTGTTTCTAGGGACATGTATATGTTGTTCTATCCACACTTGTTGGCAGACTCCTAGCAGTTCTCCGGAAGGAGGGAGGCAAGGTGCACACTCTGTACTTAGGGAACAGAGACTGGAGAACAGAGGCCCCAAAACCAGCATCCTGGCATGGCTCTAGGGCAATGTGATAATGGGAATGAAGGTGTGCTGACTTCCAGGTAGCAGCCCTGCAGATTTCCTAGACAGGGACATCCCAGAGCAGCCACTGATGCAGCGGTATGGTGGGTGGAATGAGCCCTCAGCCCTCTGGGAGGCTCCCTACCTGAAAACCTATAGTAGAGATCAATGCAAGATGTGATCCACCTGCCAATCGTCCGCTTGGCTGTAGGTCTGCCAGGTGCGGCTTCAGCATAGGTAACAAACAGCTGGGGAACCTCTCCCCAAACTCCAGCCATGTGCTCTTTGTAGTAACTGCCGCCACCAGGTCCAGAGTATGCAGCCTGTGTTCGGACTCAAGCATGATTCAGGAAGAACACCATAAGAGTCACCACCTGATTCACGTGAAACTCCAACACAACCTTTGGGAGGAACTTGGTTGAGGCGCAGGACAATCCTGTCCCTGTGGAAGACCACGTAACGAGACTACACCGAAAGCACCTGGAGCTCCCTAATCCTTCTGGCTGACTTGATAGCCACCAGGAAGGTGGTTTTCCACGACAGGCGAGACATGTCACACCTGGGCGCATCGGTTCGAATGGCTTGCCCATGAGCTTTGCCAAAACCAGCAACAAGTCCCACGGAGGTGGTGGTTCATGCACCAGAAGGGAAATGTGATCTAAGCCTTTGAAAAAGTGCCAGACCACCTTCTCCTGCACAGACTGCTGACCAGCCTGCGCCCAGTAAGTACAGATGGCTGCCAGGTGCACCTTAAGGGTCGTCGACCGAAGTCCTCCTTTGGAGAGGAACCACAGGTAGTCCAAAATGCTGGCCACTGGACAGGACAAAGGGTCCAGCCCCTTGCCCTGACACAAAATGGAGAATCTCTTCCATTTGACGGCATAGCATTTTCTGGTCGATTCCTTTCTAGATGCCTCCACCACGGTGAGGACATCTTCAGAGAGACCAAAAGCCTGGAACTCTACCCGCTCAGGAACCAGGTTGTCAGGTACAGGGATTGAAGGTTTGGGTGGCGTATCTTCCCCTGATTGATGGAGAGCAGGTCTGGCTGGAGTGTAAGACGCCTCGGAAGCCTGTTGCTGAGGCTGAGGAGATCGGGGTACCAAAACTGGCATGGCCAGTCCGGAGCCACCAGGATCACCTGCCCCTTGTCCCTCCTGACCTTGAGCAGCACCTTGTGGATCAAAGGGAGTGAAGGGAAGGCACAGAAGAGGTCTGGGGTCCAAGACCTTGAAAAGGCAACCCCCTGCAGCAAGCCCTGCTGAGTGGGGTGGGCACAGAACAGCTTCAGCTTTGCATTATCCCTGGAGGCAAACAGTCCATCTGAGGGGTGCCCCACTGGGAGAACAGACTGTGAACTACCTCCAGATGGGAGAGACCACTCATGAGATGCCTTGCCCGCCTCCCGGCTGAGGGGCATCCGCCAGCTGACTGGAGGTTCCTGCCACATGGACGGCTAAGAGATCTGCCTCCAGGCTGAGCACGAGAGTCAAAATGCGGAGAGCATCCTTGCACAAAGGCAGGGAGCGCGTCCCACCCTGCCTGTTGAGGTAGTATATGGTGGTGGTGTTGTCCATCTGGACTTGGACCACCTGACCCCAAACATATGGAGCAAACGCAGACAGTGCCAGCCAAACTGCCCAGAGCTCCAGCAGGTAGATGTGCCATAAGGACTCCTCAGGGGTCTAAAGCCCATGTTCCCCCAGATGGGCACCCCAGCCCGTGAGAATAGCATCGGTCATTAGGATGACCGTCTGCTTGGGGCAGACAAATGGGATCCCTTCTTGCAGATGCTCTGGGACTGGCCGCCAGTGGAGGGCATCCCACATCTTCTGGGTCACAGTGACCAGCTGGTCGAAGGGACTTTTGAGCAGACACCACTGGCCAGCTCCCACTGCAGGGAGCGCAAATTCCAACAGGCCCAATGGACCACACTGGTGCAGGCCACCAGGGCTCTTGGGGACGTGGGTACCTGCATCCTTTATGCACATTTTGTGCTTCGGACACTCACCCGCCAACCCCAAGAATCCCAGAGACTCTCCGCAGTACAGGCCCGGGGTTCTGAGTGGGTGTGTACCGCATGCCGAAATGTGCAATTTTGTTTATTTTTTTCCCCTTCCCTCCCCTTTGCCGCCTGGTGGTTTCGGTGCCTTGGAGAATGGAGCACACCACCAGGTAAGGTGGGATGGGGGGAAATGAGGATGAAAGGCTGCCAGCAGCAGTATTCGTGAGGGGGGGGTGCGATCAGTTCCCCCTTGGAACCACCGCCTTGGTTCATCTTGGGGACGAGAGCTGGAGGACTGACAACCTCTCAGAAGCTATTTTGCTGTCAATGGAGAAACGTGGCAGGAAGAGAAAGACCAAACAAAAGAAAACATGTTTAAATAAAAAAAAAAAAAAAAACGCACGGTCGGAAAGTCCACCCCAATCGCCTAAGGAGAAGAAGGAGGCACGCTGGTATATTTGTGTGGCCAGCAGGCTGCACACATTCGCTGGAGGCACCAGTGTGTTTCCTTAACACGGAAAGGATAATTTTTCAATTTACAATTTTAGGCAGATAGGGCATCATGACTATTTCTGGCCGACGGTTCAGTGAGCTTAGGGTTTATACTGTGTCTTTTTGTGCTTTTTTGTGCAGGGCCAAGTCAGGAGTGCACTGCAGCCAGGAGAGGAGAGGAAGAATCTGAGCGGGGAAGGCCGTGAGTGGCACACTGCATGTCTCAACGAAGCCTTACTGATTATTTTGGTGAAGGAGAATCCTCCACACCAAAGGACAAGGAACAAACATCATCATCATCCTCTGAGTGTGACTTAAGCACATCTCAGGAGACTGTTGACATTGTGAATGTTGAAACTGAAATGATAAGCAGTCTGAACAGTCTGCATCTGTTAAAAGCAGCAAGATATTAAGGCTCATGGAGAGACAGCTGGACAAAGTTATTTCCATGGCTTGTAAAGGAGAAAGTAGAGGAATATTGTTGGGAAGTGCAGTTGGTGTAAAAAGGAGGCAAAACAATCCATTTGCCACAACTGCACAACCTAATCTGCAAGTGTCTGACTTCTACAGACATGAAAGAAACAGAACATTTGCTGGTGCACACTGAAAAGAAAACAGCAGAAAACTGTATTCGCCAGTGGCATCTGAGAAGCAGATCTCGGGTCCTGAGGCAAAGGATGACAGTAAAGTTGCTCAGTTAATGACTATGTACTACCCTACCAAACAAGGGCAATCACAAACAGTTTGAAACACTGATGGCTCTACAGGTGAGGAATGGAATCTTTCAGGCTGGGGCACAGGGCGGCCGTTGCTTTGTGGAATGACACTAATGGTGGTGTTTTATATCCATAGAAACGAAATGGCTGTCCAGCCTTGCAAGACAGTGGCACAATCTACTCTGGTTGGGATGCACGATATGACATGCCGACTCCATAAACTAAGTCCTACAGGAAGAAATCAAAGCTAACTTAGCAGGTTCTCAGTTTCTTGGGGTAATAGTGGATGAAACCACTGATGTAAGCATTCACAGAAAGCTTAACATTTATGTGAAGTACATACACAATGCACAGGCCAAAATTAATTTCATTGACTGTATTGCAATACCTGATGAGAGGGCAGACACAATTGTGGGAGAACTGTTGAGTGTGTGTTCTGCTAATGCGGCTGACCCTATCAAGATCATCACACTAGCAAGTGACTGAGCCAGCATTATGACTGGAATGCACAATGGGGTGGGTGCAAAGTTAAGACAGCAAGTTAACCCAAGGCTGATTCAGATCCATTGTGTTGCCCACAGATGGGCACTAGCAGCAGGACAAGCATGACGGAACAACCACATTTTCAATGAATATCAAGTAACCATCAAAAATGTGTACAGATACTATAGCAACTCTGCAGCACGGTATAAAGCCTTGTGTTTCATCCAGGAAACACTCAATGATGACAACAGTAGATATCTGTCCCTAAAAGAACCTGCAAGTTTTCGGTGGCTCTCATTGCATACTGCAGTTCAAGTAATTTACAGATCATACCCTGCACTTTTAAAAGCCCTAGAGCATGATGCTGCAGGAAAGGTGTGGCAGAAGCAAAGGGCCTTCTCACAAAACTGAAATCAGTCTGCTTAATTGTATGCACTTGTTTTTCACTGGATGTCTTAGATTTGGTGAATAAACTGTCCTTAGTCACACAACAGGACAGCGTTGACATTTCGGTGGCCAGCAGCATGACAGAAGCCACAGTTACTAGACTGCAACAGTTTAAAGAGCAGAATGGGGGTAGAGCTACAGAAGACATTTCAGGAACTTGACCAACCTCCTGGCATGAGGCAGGATCAAAAAGTGAATGATAAGCCAGCACTGCGAATGCAGTTCCAGATGGCATCTCAGGAATACCTGATGCAACTCACTGAAAACATTCACACAAGATTTGAGACAACTTTAATGCAGCTGTTGCATAACTTAAATGTTCTTCTAAATCCAAAGTGTCTCCCAGATGACTCCAACATAATGGACCATGGACTGCAGGAACTCAAGGATGTTTGCACTTTTTTCCAAGAAACAATCTTTAAAGAAGACACACCGCCATCACTTATTGATCAAGACAGGGCTGAGAAAGATTATGGATAATTCAAACTTGTTCTGAAATCTTAAAAAGGACTGACTTTGCTCAGTAGTGTCTGCCAAGACTTAATTCAGAACTGTTCAGATGTATCCCCAGACTTTGTCACAATGGCCAAGATTTGTCACCGTTACATCACTGACATGTAAAAGAGGTTTTCTGTACAAAACAAAATAAAAACAAAAGGCAGATGTTCCTAAAGGCTGACACTGTGAGCAAACTCAAGCGGATTGCCCAAGAAGGAGCTGAACTTTAAGACTGTGACCCTCACCCAGCACTTAAGAAATTTAAGACCATAAGACTGTGTAGAAAATAATTATTTTACATTTTAAAATGTTTAAATAATTGTCTTAATGTGTGTTTTTAGTTTCAGACAATTCTCAGATGACTGACATGACCCACAGACAGGACAATGGAGGAATGTGGGCATAGGAGTAGAGAAATAAGTATCACAAAAATACTGTTTTGTTCCAACGGGGGCAATACAATTTTCAGCCCCAAGGCCAATATGTTACTTTAGGTGGGGTCCAGGGGAATGGATCAAGATTTCAATTCCAGGGTTGGGGGTGGTAGCTGGCCATTAATATCCCCATTCTGCTAAATTTATCATGATTTCTTTTTGTGGGAGGATCACAGTCTCACAAGTTCAGATGATCAGGTGGAGGTGTGAACTATAAAATGGCCCCAATTAATGCAGTCCCGTGTTTTTTTTTGTTTTTTTTAATAGTAGGGGGACAGTCGAGATTTGTTGTCAATGTAGTTACCCAACCCAGTCTGCTCTTTCCACAGTCTGTCTGCAATACAGCGGCTTCTATTGTCATCAACATACACAAAACAGTTAAGAAATATTCAGGAGAACTTGGAGATTAAGTTATGGGCAGGAGGGTGTTAGGAGAAGATATTGCCACAGAAATAATGGCATGCCATGAAAAAAGAAGTTCAAACAGAAAAGCAGACTGATGCAGATTTCATGCCACCACCAGATTGTGCCACAAACAAGAAACATTTGGGAGACCTGCTGAGCCAAGTCACCCCACTGTGCTATCGAGTCATGAGCACTAGCACTAGTTCTCTTTTAGCTGCCACAGACACACACAATTAAGAAAGGACTGTGCAGGAGGGTGTTAGGAGAAGTTATGGGCAGGAGGATGTTAGGAGAAGTTATGGGCAAGTGGTGTTAGGAAATTGCAGCAGAAAAAATGGCAATGCCATGAAAAAAGAAGTTCAAAGAAAAGCAGACTCTGTGCAGATTTCATGCCAAACAGATTAGACTGTGCCACTGTCTTAAACCGAACAGATTTGGGAGACCTGCTGAGCCATGGTAGGTTGTGGGTGGGGTGGGTAAGAAATGTGCAGGAGGACAGTCGGAGAAGTTACTGGCAGGAGAGTCGTGTTAGAAGTTATGGGCAGGAGGGGTGTTAGGAGAAATTGCCAGTATAGAAGTATGCCATGAAAAGAAGTACACACAGAAAGCAGACACACTGCAAACTGAGTAATTGTTCCATATCCACCAGATTGTGCCATTGCCTTAACAGCAGACTGTGACAGCTGTCAAGCTTCAAACAGGGGTGGTGGGTGGGGTTTTTCTTTTCAGTTGTCCAGTCAAATCCATGTCTCTGGCATAGCCATGTATTCTACACAATTTAAGAATATTTTGTGCAGGACAGCAGCAGGAAGAAGTTTTGAGCGGGGGGTGGGGGTGTTTGGGCAAAGTTGTGAGCAGGAGAGTGTAGGAGAAGAAATAATCACTTTCATGCCAGGTCAAGACACAAAAATACAAGTTACTCACCTGTAACAGGAGTTCTAGGAATGGTATATGTTGTTCATCCACACTGTCTGGCAGGTTCCTTGCCGCTTTAAATCTCGCCGGAAGGTCTTCAAGCTGGCTCCTCCCACCCACCCAGGCAGTAAAACACTCGGCTCCGCCCCATGACACCAGATCTTGCCCGCTGGAAGCCAGGTTGTGCATCAAAGCCAGGGAGGCCGAGTGGGTTGTGTGCATGAACAACATATACCATTCCTAGAACTCCTGTTACAGGTGAGTAGCCTGCATTTCTAGGGACATGGATATATTGTTCATCCACACTGTCTGGCAGACTCCTAGCAGTTCTCCGGGAGGAGGGAGGCAAGGTATACACCCCCTACTTAGTAAATAAAGACTGGAGAACCGAGGCCCCCAAACCAGCATCCCGGCGTGACTCAGGGTCGATGTGGTAGTGGGTGATGAAGGTGTGTGCTGCCTTCCAGGTAGCAGCCCTGCAGATTTCCTGGATAGGGACGTCCCTGGAAGCAGCCACTGATGCAGCGGTATGGCAGGCAGAATTAGCTCTTATCCCTCTGGGAGGCTCCATGCTCGCCAGCCTATAGCAGAGATCTATGCAGGAGGTGACCCACCTGCCTATTGTCCACTTGGCTGCAGGTCTCCCAGGTGCGGCTTCAGCGTAGTGACAAACAGCTGGCGAACCTCTCCCTGAACTTCAGCCATCCGCTCCTTATAGTAAGCGAGCTCACTTCTAGGGTCCAAAGTATGGAGCCTATATTCGGCCTCTGAGGTGTGATTGGGGTAGAACACTGGCAGAGTCAAACTCCGACACCACCTTCGGAAGGAATTTCGGTTGGGGGCGCAGAACAACCTTGTCCCTTTGAAAGACCAGATAAGGAGACTCAATGGAAAGCGCCTGGAGCTCTCCCATCCTTCTGGCTGATGTGATAGCCACCAAAAAGGCGGTCTTCTGTGACAGGTGAGAGAAGTCACACCTGTGCATCAGTTCGAATGGCATGATCATGAGCTTAGCCAATACCAGCAGTAGATCCCACGGAGGTGGAGGTTCTCGCACCGGAGGGGATATGTGATCAAGGCCTTTGAAAAAGCGCCCAACCACCATCTCCTGCACCACAGACTGCTTCCCAGCCTGCGCCCCGTAAGCAGAGATGGCTGCCAGGTGCACCTTAAGGGTCGTCGACCAAAGATCTTGCTGAGAAAGGGACCACAGGTAGTCCAGAATGCTTGCCAAGGAACAGGAGGAAGGGTCCAGGCCCTTGCCCTGACACCAAATGGAGAATCTCTTCCATTTGAAGGCATAGCGCTTTCTGGTCGACTTACAGGACGCCTCAACAACGTTGAGGACCCATCGGAAAGACCCAAGGCAAGGAACTCTAGCAGCCAGGAACCAGGCCGCCAGGTGCAGGGATTGAAGGTCCGGATGGAATACCTTCCCTGATTGACTGAAATCAGGTCCAGGCGGGCTGGAAGCCGCTCGGAGCTTGAGCCGAGACTGAGGAGATCTGGATACCAGAACTGGCAGGGCCAGTCTGGGGCTACCAGAATCACTGGGCCTTGTCCTCCTCGCCTTGAGAAGCACCTCGTGGATCAAGTGGAAATGGGGGCGTAGAGGCCGGGGTCCATGGCCTCAAGAAGGCATTCTCCTGCAGCGAGCCCTGCTGAGGGGGGCAGGTATGAAACAGTCTCAGCTTCGCATTCTCCCTGCAGGCAAACAGGTCCACCTGAGGCATGCCCCAGTGCAAGAACAGATCTTGTACTACCTCCGGCAGGAGAGACCACTCGTGGGACGCAGCCCCTATCCAGCTTAGGGCATCAGCCAGAATGTTGGAGGCTCCTGCCACACGGATGGCAAGGAGATCCGCCTCCAGGCTGTGCATGAGTGACCAAATGCGGAGAGCTTCCCTGCACAGAGGTATGGAGCGTGTCCCACCCTGGCGGTTTAGGTAGTACATGGTCGTGGTATTGTCCATCTGGACCTGGACCACTTGATCCCGAAGAAACGGAGCGAAGGTGGTGAGGGCTAGACGAACTGCTTGAAGCTCCAGCAGGTTGATGTGGCAACGGGACTCCTGAGGGGACCAGAGGCCGTGCGCTCTGTGCTCCCCCAGATGGGCACCCCAACCCATCAGAGGCGATCGGTCGATAGAGAGACCGTCGGCGCGGGGCGGACAAACGGGATGCCCTCCTGCAGATGTGCTGGAACGGTCCACCACTGGAGGGCGTTCCACATCCCCTGGGTCACTGTCACTAGCTGATCCAAGGGATCGGAGTGCTGTGACCATTGGCTGGCCAGCCCCCATTGAAGGGGACGCATGTACCAACAGGCCCAAATGGACCACGCTGGTACAGGCTGCCACGAGGCGCAGGAAGTCCCGGGCAGGGCACAATTGCCCAACCTGAAATGACTGGGCAAAGGAGGAAAGAACCTCGGTCCTGTCCGCCGTGAGCCGTGCTCTGGCTCGTAGAGTCGAGCTCTGCACCGAAGAATTGTATCACCTGCTTTGGCATGAGTTCCGACTTGGCCTCATTGATGAGGAGGCCAAGCTGAGAGCAAACCTGGAGGGCCAGATCTCTGACCGCCCACCTCCATTCCTGGAGGAGGCTGCAATCAGCCTGTCGCCCAGGTGGGGTACACCGCGACCTCTTCGGTGTCAAGAGAGAATGCTGTCACCACTGCCATGCATTTGGTGAAGACCATGGGGCTAGGAAAGGCAGAAGGGCATGGCCCAGAACTTGTAGAGACCCTCTGCCCTGAAGTGGAGGAATCTCTGGTGGGACGGACGGACTGGGACATGAAAGAATGCATCCTGGAGGTCCAGAGAACAGAACCACACACCTCGTTCCAAGGATGGAATGATCTGAGCCAGAGTGACCATCCTGAAGGTTCGAGACATAAGAACCAGTTCAGGTCATGCAGGTCTAGAATGGGGCGCCAGCCCCCCGTCTGTTTCGGGACCAGGAAGTACCTGGACACAAACCCCGGGTCTGGTGGAGGATCCGCCACCTTCCTGATCACCTCTTTTTCGAGGAGCAGGGCGATGTCAGCTCGGCGAGCCGACAGAGAGGCTGTGGACCCCGTAGCCCCCCAAGGGACACGGCTCGGAAGGGCGGGGCCTGCTCGAACTCCAGGGGCAGGCCCTTTCCTACCACTTCCAACACCCAGTGGTCCGTGGTGATAGCGGACCAGGTGGAAAGGAAGTGGCAGAGCCCCCCTGGGGGAACCAGAGGGAGTGATGAGGCTGGGGGGCGACACCCTCAACCAGTCACTGGGCAGACTTGGAGGAGGGACTGGCCGAGGGACCTGGGCCTTTTCCCTACTTCCTGTTAGAGGAAGCCGCAGGCTTGGCTTTGGGATGCCCTTGAGCCTGCTGGCCCTGATGCTGGTGTTGTTGGGCCGGACAGTGGAGGCAGAAGGGCTAAAGGACTATATGTTGTTGACAATGGCCCTTGTCCTTCTGGGCGGAGGTGACAGAGTCCAGGGTAGCATTGGACTTTTCGATCCACTGAGGTGGCCTTCCACCCAGGGTCGAACAGGTCAGTCCCCAAGAAGGGACATCCGCCAGTTTATGCTGGGTATCTGCCGTGCAGGTGGATATCCTCAGCCATGCTCTGCGGCGCATGGCCACTGCGGCCGCAACTGATCTGGCACAGGAGTCTCCAATGTCCAGAGCCATCTGGAGCTGCTGTTTTGCCACCACCCTTCCCTGGTCCTGCACCTGCTTGACCGTGGTCTGTAGGTCGGCCGGGAGATGAGGGATCACCTCATCCAGGGAGCCCATGAGGGCGTGGGAGAAGTGTGCCATCAGCACGGCTGAGCTGGCCTGGTGGGGGCCTAGGGAGGACGCAGCATACACCTTGTGCCCGGCATAGTCCAGCTTTTTGGACTCCTTGTCAGGGGGCTTATCCACATCCCTAGCATTCCCGGAATGCTGGAAAACGCTATCGGTGACCAGCCCCTCTGCAGAGGGGGTGCTCCGAAAAACCGGACAAAGAGCCGGTTGGGACCGCATACTTCCTGGCCATCCTGGCCAAAGGAGCAGGGCAGGAAGCCGGACGCTGCCAGAGCTCCAAGGCTGGGCCAACAATAGCTTCAGCCACTGGAAAGGCCTCCGTGGGCGAATTCCCTCGGTCCAGTATCTCCGTCAGGGGATACTTGGCCCACTTGGATACGGGCTCGAGCTGCATCCCGGTGGACTCCGAGATGAGCCAAGCAGACCCATAAACTACGATGGGCTCCCGTCGACACTGCCCCCGGAGGACTCAAGGTCAAGGGGCCTGGAAAACAGGGAGGAGTCACCGACTCTGAGGAGTCCATGAAGAGCTGCTCTGGTCCTGAGCCACCATCCACCTGCTGAGGACGGTCGGGAGTGAAGATGACTGACAACCTGTGGCGCAGACCCTGACCCGACCGAGAGTCCTTGGTTGGCGCCCCCGATTTCGGTTGTGGACGCGGAGGTTCCACCACAATCAGTGGGGCAGCTGGTTTCAGTCAAACAACCGGCCCAGGCTTGGGCACCTCGACTACAGCGAGGGGTTGTTTCGGCCGTTCGGGTGACAGCCACTTGATGGCCGGGGAAGGCGACGGCGTCGGTTTGTTCCCAGACAAAAGTAACTGCTGCCACATTAAGTCCTCGTAATGTCGATTTAAATTTGTGTCAAGCCTCCTCTTCCGGGAGGAGGAAGACGAGGACGAAAGCAGCTGCCACCGCTTACCTCGGTTCCGAGATAGAGCGCCGATGTCGCGGGATCAACTGGACCGAGACGAGGTCCAAGACCGAGACCTCGGTGTTTCCGAGGATGGGTCTGGGAAGGGGCGGGGGACACCTGCTCTTCCCTCGGCTCGGGAGCCTTGACTGGGGACTCCGGCACAGGAGGCATAGACAAGTCCTCGGTCTCCACCGGGGGAACCGGTGAAGAAGGGTTGTCAGCTTCACCAGTCGACAGTCGTCCGAAGGGTCGAGAAAAATCTCTACCTCGTCGACGGGTGTCTCGGCCGGCTGACCTGACAGGGACACCGTGAAGCCAGCGGCCATAGCCGCAACCTTGACCGAAGTCGAGTGTCGACTGTCCGGGGAAGGGGACCTCCCCCGCTCCCACGAACGCCGATGGTGGGACTTACCTTTCGAGTCCTTCTTTTTAGACCGAGAAAGAGTGTCCCAATGGCCCCTCTCCCTTCATGGAAAGGTATTGGCAAAGCTCCTTAAAAGCAGCTGTGTAGGAGGATCCCAGAGAGAGTGGGATAAATGCCGCGACCCAGGAAGATGAAGATGCGGCCTGGGCCGCCTTCTCCTCGAGGGTGATCATCTGCTCGAGTTGCTCAGCCGAGCCAGCCGCCGCGGACACCGCCCAACGGGCCTCCTTGAACTTCACTGCCGGTAGCGCTCGGGCGCCCAAGCTGTAAACTGGGTAGCACGGGTTCTCCAGGACGCTACTAAAAACGAATGGCATAACTTCCGAGGCCTGCGGTCATGATCTAGGCCGAGGCAGTAGATGCACTGGGAGTGCGGATCCATCCTGGACATTTCTCCGCATGGGCACCGCCAAAATCTGGGAGTCGATTTGTCCATCACAGCCATGAGGGAGAAACTTGACCAAAGTCTTGAAAATTTTAAAATAAGTTTCGGGCGAACCGAAGAATTAAGATCCAGTCTATACGCAGAGCGTTAAGAAGGGAACCTGAGCTTCCAAGCGGTAAGGAAGATCTGGCATCATGGGGTGGAGCTGAGAGTTTTACCACCCGGGTGGGTGGGAGGAGCCAGCTTGAAGACCTTCCGGCAAGATTTAAAGTGGCAAGGAACCTGCCAGACAGTGTGGATGAACAACATATCCATGTCCCTAGAAATGAAAATTACGTACCTACCGTAATTCTTGATCGGTGTATCTTCACCATTCATCACTGGTGGGTTCTGGCTGGAGTAACAGGACCCCACGGAAACTTTTTTTTTTTTTTGCAAAGAGCTAAAGCCGATCTCGACATGGCACCACCCTCGAGGCCAACACATTGTGTGGTGCTCGCAGGTTGGCCAGTAACTGATGTCAACTCCTTCTCAGCCACAGTTCTGCTCACCGGAGAGTAGCCAAGAAAAAAGAGGGCAGGGCAAGGGAGCCCGAGGGATAGGAAAAGGAAAAGATATAAAACCAAGGAAGGAATAATGCTGGGTAAGAGGACAGAAGGAATAGGAGCCAGGGGGTCTGGAACAGGTGGCCCCAACCTCTGGGCAAGCAAGGGAGGGATAGAATAAGGGAGGGAGAAGAGGTAGAACAGAAGGAGAAAAGAGAAGAGCGGGGGGCCGGGTAGAGACACTGCATTCCACTCGCCGGGGTCCAGAGGACTACAAAAGGGCATTACTGCTTTACCCATGCTCCTTTCCTTTTAGGAGGAAAGAAAACCCTTAATTTAAGATAACGCAGAGGACAGCTGGCTTGAAGTCCAGGAGAAGAAAGCACTGCACCAACTGCAATGAGCCCTCACTGGAGACTAAGAGTAGAAAACTAATGTCTTCCCCCCTCCTGACTAAGGGATAATCTGGAGAGGGAACAGGACTCATCCTGAAATAGGCTCCTCTTGACAAATAAGCCTACTAAACTTTTTAATTTTAAAAGAATGTCACCTCTGAGTGAGAGACAAAGACAAGGAGGATTATTTAGTAAGGAGCTAGAAGTAATCCCCTATAGGGGAACCCTACAAGGGGAGATCACTAAAAATAGCAATAGAAAGGAAAGGAATCACCAGGGCCTCAATAACACTGCTTTAAGATAACCACTACGGTTTTAGATGAAGCAGAGAGGAGGATCCAATTACAGGTCTGACCAAGGAGGAGGGTCCCGTCAGGATGAAAAGAGCCCTGGTGAGCAAAGAGGGTTGCCTCCCTGCTTGTCTCCCCAAAACACTCCCAACACTCTCCAACAGGAGCAGAGGCAAGAGGCATAGGGGTACCAGCAGAGTCAATATTTGGAGAAATAAACAGGGAGAAGGCATTGCCCAGTGACTGAGGCCTAAGAGGGAAATGTGGTGGAGTAGTGATGAATGGTGAAGACACACAGAAAGATCAAGAATTACAGTAGGTACATAATTTTCATATCTCATCTGTATCAATTCTTCACCATTCATCACTGGGGGGTGATTACCAAACCCCCCAAAGAGGACCTGGTAGCTCCCTGAGGGAAGGAAGTCGGACGTCCCTCAGCATTCTGTGGGGAGACACCAGAGGAGGGAATCCTTGCAGGCCTAGTTAGGCCACAGACTGATCTGGGTGAGACAGTGTTCTCCTTTGGGTAGGAAAGGAAGTCGCCTCTGAAGTTCCTGCATCGTCCTGTGGGAGAAAAGGAGGGTTCCCAGAATGTGGAGGCAGTCACCTTCGCCGGATAGGTGATAACCTGGATAGATGAAGCCATGCCATCTGCCTAATGCAAATCGCTGTCCCCGCCAACCTGGATGGCAAATCACTAGGCCATACGATATCCTTGCTTGGTGCCTTGCAACCTTCAGGCCCCATGTGGAGGGACAATGGCCTGTCTGGTCGCCTCCAAATCAGGCAAAATACTAGGATAAGTGCCTGCTATAGGCAGCATGATGGGCCTGATGAGCCAAAAGAGATAAAAAAAAAAAGATATGTCAAGAAAACACTATCCTCCCCAAAAGTCAAACTCAGCAGAGTCTGTCTCTGGGGTCGGTCACGCCTGGGCGCCTATGCCCAGAAGGTGTTCAGGAGGTCACCAAAGGAGGGGTGAGTCAAGGCCCTGGAGACCCTAGATGTGCGCACACCTGCACCAGCAGTCCCTTGGTGCTGGAGAGAGGTTGAAGGACTTCTCCAGGTGCGGTACAATGCCTCACTGAAGGGGGAGGGCCAGGCGGGAACCACCAGGTTGGTCACACTGAATTTGCCTAAAAAGGTGCGCTGTCCACTCAGGATTGCGATTTCCTAGCATAGAGATGTGGAGCTCGACGACCAACCCAGAAGGAAATGCTGATAACTGGATAAATCAGCAGCTGGGGAATAGATGGACGTAGGAATCCTCTCCCTCAGAAGAGGAAAATGAGGAAGCCGATGAGTCCAAACAGTCAGGCACTGGCTGCACAGGGGAATGGTGGAACACCTCCTCGTCCATGGACCTATAGTAGGCAGGGAATAGTGCAGCCGTGGATCTGAACTCTTCCCAGGTGAGGGGTCCCGTAGGATTGGAGTGGCCTGGGAGAGATGGAGGTGGTGGCAGAGGTAATGGGGCTAAGCACCTCCGAGGAGGGGCGCAACCTCTGCCAGGGCTGGGGGACCGAGCAGGAGACCTCAAAACTGAAGAAGATCTGTCAGCTGAAGCAGTCGAAGGCCATTCAACTGAACTGGAATGGTCAGGACTGAGCCCTAAAAGAGAATCCCCCCTGCAAGGCAACCGGGGCCGCATGAGCGCAGAAGGATGGCTCCTAGCCTCTGAAAATGAGATCCCTCCCTGGGACGCTTCAAGGGAAATGACAGGACTGGTGCTGTGACTCCTACCCAAGCCCCTGCGGGCTCCAAGGGAGGGACACTGCCCCTGAATCTGTCCCCTCAAACCCTCAGACAGGGACCTCTTTCTCAGAGTCAACCTAGGCAGCCCAATCACCATGACAGACTCCTGGGAGACTCCCATCGTGAGAGCACCCTCCCCCACTTCAGGCACCGCAGCCGGCACAGAAATGGGTCCAGCCTGAGCACCCAAAGTAGGGGATACACCTCTTAGGGGAGAAGGAGAACCACAGACTCCAGAATGTCCTCCGGTGCCACCCCCAGCACCGGAAGACCAGTCGGGATCACTGACACCAGTGTCAGTAGTAACTGCCAATCCCGAAGAGGGGGGCTGAATTGGAATCGTAGAGCTGGGCAAGGAGGAGTCTGAGGACTCCTAAGGATCCGGGAGCCAGGCCGGGTCCACCTCCGAATCATTCTTCTCCCCTGAAGAGGCTCAGACCCAGACCACCACATGAACTCCTCTGCTTCTGGGCCGCGAGCGGCACCGTGAGGCAGCCCCGCACTGCTCACGGCACCACCACAATCCCAGGCACTGTATGTGGCACCGGGATCAGAGACGGCGCCGGAAACCAACTCCATACTGTCCATGGCGCCGCCCCCATCTCCGGCGCCGCGAAGGCAACAGTAGGCGGCACCAAGGAAGACACCAGACCAGACCTGGAGGACCAAAGCCATGACACCGGGGGAGCCTTCACCTCCGAGGAGGAGATTGCCACCCAACTCTGGGAGGAATAAGGCTGGGCCTCCTGCACTGTGGAAAGAGCTTTCACCAAGGCAAGGGATGAGGAGGCGGAAACCCCATCCTCCATGGACCATGCAGGACTGGGAGGGGACCCGGAGGCATGGTCAAGAAACCTGCACTTGGCGCCCGGTGCAAGTCTGTCCACCACAAGTCGGTGGACGACATCCAACTTTAATTGCATGCATTTCCAACACTCAATGGTCCATGGAGAAATGGGCATTGCAACAATCCATATTGTAGTTTGGGCCTAGCAGGTAAAGCACCAGTCATGCTGGTCCGAGATGTACAAAAGTCTGCCACAGGAGGCCAACCCACCTTGGAAGGTTTCTTCTTGTCCCCGAATGAGATGACTAGATGGAAAATAACAAACAGAAATGGCACTCGGCATCGTCAAAAAATAAAAAGGAAAGGTCTTACCAGTCGACAGCATCGAGAAATGCAGCTGTACAGAACAAAGCACTACTGACAGACTAGGCCGCTGATGCAGAAAATCATTCCGCACAAGGACGTGTTAACCCGATGGCGGGAGAAGCAGAACTGGGGCTGAGAAGTCGTCAACGTCAGTTACTGGCCAACCCGCGAGCACCACGCAATGAGTCTGCCTCGGCTCTGCATTTTTGCCAAAAAAAAAAAAGCTCAACGAGGTCCTGGGCCTCCAGGCAGAGCCCACCAGTGATGAATAGAGAAGACTGACACAGATAAGATCAGCATTATTTGCCACACAAATGGCACCACACCAGACTGTACTAGGATGTAACTTAAGTTTGGGCAGGAGCAGTGATGTAAGGAGCCCATCTTTTTTAGCCAGGTTAAAAAGAAAACTTATTAAAGCAAATTGCACTAAGGCAGCAACCACACAATCATGTTAGATTGTGTCATCTTTCTAAGCCCAAGTCATCATTGGTGGGTGGGAGCTGGGAAGGAGGCTTCTGCAATGTTTTATTAAGAGTTGCTGGGTGGGCACTGGGAGTCTGAAACAGGAGGGGCTGTTTTAGATTCTAAGTAATTGCAACTAAAAATGTCATTGTGCTGAAGAGAACGAAGTAGTAGTATACTGGGCAAGAGGTGACTGGGAGACAAAGGTGACGGTCAGCAATGATTGTTAATCATAAAAAAATGTTTACATCTAATGTACCTAATCTAATGGCAAACTGTTTGTAGCAGTTTGGCAATAAACTGGGCTACTGCACTCAACTGCAGCAGTAGGATTCCCAAATGCAATCAATGTACCAGAACTGACTACAAAACTGTAAGTACATTTTTTTCTCATAATTGTTAAATTGTGAACAAATGAATGAACAAGCACAACAGTCACATATTACAGGTCAGGTTAATTCTTTATTTGTAATTATGTGATCATTCACTGCTGTGGTTTTTAGCCATTTGGTACCTTTGTAAAAGGACTGCAACAACACTGCTGAAAAAAAGAAACTTTTGGCATTATATCTGCAAAATAATGACTAGAATACATAAAAAAAAAAAAAATGGGTATATTAATAAACAACATTGAAATGGACTTTCCAGACTCATTCCATTCATTTCCAGGACCCCCAAAACATTTCATGAGGACTCCCAGATTTTCGGCCTGAAACCCATTTTTTTCCTCAAAGAAAGTCCAGGACTCCTCAACAAAAATCCTACCGAGAACCTGGCAATCATACTGCTTCAGAAAGTGCAAGAAGTCTCGGGCAGGGTACAATTGCCCAACCCAAAATGATCGGGCAAAGGAGGAGAATCTCCGCCCTGTCCACTGGGAGCCAGGCTCTGGCTCAGCAAGAGTTGAGCTCTGCCCGATTTAGCTGATCCTGTGAGGGCACGCTGCTCCAACTTGGCCTTGTTGACCAGGAGGCCACGGAGATCAGGTCTGGAAGGCCAGGGCCCTGGACCACCCACCTCCTGTTTGGAGGTATCCGCAATCAGCTAGTCATCCAGTTAGGGTACACCGGACCCCTCAGAACCTCAGGAAAGCTGCCACCACTGCTATGCATTTGGTGAAGACCCTGGGGCCAAGGAGGCTGAATGGCATGGCCTGGAACTGGTGGAGGGTTCCCTC
The DNA here is from genome assembly GCA_016271365.2 of Neoceratodus forsteri. Classification (NCBI taxonomy): domain Eukaryota; kingdom Metazoa; phylum Chordata; order Ceratodontiformes; family Ceratodontidae; genus Neoceratodus; species Neoceratodus forsteri. Next base: position 159,816,722 of record CM057454.1, on the reverse strand, counting down.
AGCTTGAAAGCAGAGGAACCTTTGGAGGGGACAAACAGATCGGGATATGAAAGAACATGTCTAGAAGATGCAGGAGCAAAACCACATGTCTTGCTCTAGAGATGGTATGATCTGAGATACAGTTATCATCCTGAAGGTCTGCGAGCTGAGGAACTTGTTCAGGTTGCAGATCTAGAATGGGGCTCCAGAACCCCATCCGCGCTGGCACCAGGAAGTACCTGAAACAAACCCTGGGTGTTCCGGAGGATCTGCTACTCTGATCATGACCTCCTTGTGGAGGAGCTGGGCTATGTCATCTCGAAAAGCCGACAGAGTGTCTGCTGATACCAAGTCCTCCGTGAGTGCGGGCTCGGCCTGGAGGGTATGCTCAAATTCCAGAGGCAGACCCTGACCAACCACTTCCAGAACCCACCTGTCAATGGTGACAGCAGACCAGGCAGAAAGGAAGTGGTGGAACTGGCCCCCCACAGGAGGACCCAAGGGAGGCGTGACGGTCATGAGGGTAGCACTCCCCCATCTAGTCACTGAGCAGGCTCGTCGGAGAAGGATCCAGCTGAGGAGCCAACCGGGTCCCTACCCTCCGGGCTTACGGACCACCAAGGCCACTGCCTTGGGCCTGGGTCGCCAGGACTGAGCCTACTGGCACAGCTGATGCTGGGCTGGTTTACTGAGGAGTGGAGGACTAAGGCTTTCCTTCTTCTGCTTGGGGCCTTGGGATCCTTCTGCGTCGATTCTACAGAGTCAAGGTGGCATTGGACTTCTCAATACGCTGGAGGTGATCCTCCACAATGGGCATAAACAGGTCGGTGTCCAGGAATGGAACATCTGCTAGCTCGTACTGAGTGTCTGCAGTAAGGGTCAAGATCCGCAGCCAAGCCCTATGGTGCATGGCAAATGCGGCTGCCACCAAGTAGGCACAGGAATCCCCCAGATTCAGAGCCGCCTGAAGTTGCTGCTTGGCCACAGCCCAGCCCTGATCTCAGACCTGCCTGACCGTGGTCTGGAGGTCCACAGGTAGGTGAGGAATCACGTCATCCAAAGAGCCCAAGAGAGCATGGGAGAAGTGTGCCATCAAGATGGCCGAGCTCGCCTGACAGAGACCGAGCGAGGAGGCAGCATAGACTTTTTCGCTGAAAGGTCAAATTTCTTGGGACTCCTTATCTAGCGGTTTGTCGATGTCCCCAATAGTGCCTAAACGCTGAAACACAGAGCCGGTCACCAGCCCCTCAGTCAAGGGGTGCTCTGTGAAACCCGAAAGAATACCAATGGGCACCGCGTACTTGCGAGCCATCTGGGCCAAGGCAACGGGCAAGACGCAGGGTGCTGCTAAAGCTCCATCGCTGGACCAACAATGGCCTCAGCCACTGGAAAAGCCTCTGGAGAATCCCCTTTTTCAGAACTGCTGTAATAAGATAGTAAGCACATTTCTGAACGGGATCCATCTTCGTCCCTGTGGACTCAGAGATGAAGCGGAGGATGCCCAGAAAGAAGAGGTGTCCTTCCTCCATCAAAAGATCTCTCATGGACCTTCGTCACCAAACGGAAGTGCAGTGAGGAACTGACCTTTTTCGGAAGAGTCCACATAAAGCGGCTGACCGCTTGAGTCACCTTCAACCTTCCACGGGGTGGTCAGGTGTGAGGGCAACTGACAGCCGATGGGGGAAGTCCCTTGGCTGGAAAGACTCCTTAATCGGAGAGCCAGTCAGCAGCTGCTTTGGGCGGCAGCTCCACCACGATCATTGGAGGCCGGCTTCAGCAGAACCAAGACAGTCTTAACTGGCTCCACTGGAGGAGGGATGGTCTAGAGTCGGTATCGGCCTCTCGGGTGACAACCAAGTGATGGCCAGTGTGGGAGCCGAGGTCGGCTTCAGACTGGCCAGTACCAACTGTTGCCATATGAGGTCTTCGTAGTATTGATGCAACTGGCGCTGAAGTCCTTCCTCACCCGAGAGGATGAAGATGAGGAATAGCGGCAGCTCTGCTCCCCATGGCGCAGATGACAGAGGGAGCTGCTCAACACACTGGAGAAGGATTGAGACTGAGACCTCGGCCACCGACAGGGTATCTCGAAGGGAGCCGGGTAGTGCTGCAGCTCCTCCTGGTCTGGGTCAGTGACCAGAGGGTTCTGCTAAGCGAACTGAGCAGCCCCTTCTAAGGTCACAGGCAGGACCAGAGTCCTGAAAAGAGAACTGTTGGCCTCTTCAGAAAACAACCGGTCGATAGGGTCGAGAAAAAGCAGCATTATTGTCCAGCGTCTCGACGGGGTCTCTGTGAAGCCAGCAGCCAAGGCCACAGTTTAGACCATGGTCAAATCCTGGGAGTCATGAGACCAAGAATGTTTCTGGTCCCAAGAACATTGATGGTAAGTCTCCTCTTTCAACTCCTCCTTGCCTTTGCATAAATGGGATCTGTGGAATCCAGAAGGGCCCTGCCCCTTAGTCAAGAGGGACTGGCACAGCTCCTTGAAGGAGCCCAAAAAAGTGGAGCCCGACTGGAGTGGAACAAAGGCAGAAGCCGAGGAGGATTGTGTGGTGGCCCAAGCCACCTCCTCCTCAAAGGACATAAGCTGTTCCAGCTGCTCGGTGGCCCCCACAGCTGCGGAGACCACCCAATGTGCATCTTTAGATTTGACTGGTGGATGTAGTTTTTCCAAGCGGCCCAACTTAAGGCGGGCGAGGCGGTTCTTGAGGACCACCGCGTGAAACAACCGACAAATGTAGCAGGCCTTTGTATCGTGTTCATGGCCCAGGCAGTAGATGCACATGGTGTGTAGGTCAGTACACATTTTCTGCCCGCATGGGCACCGGCGAAATCCAGGCATGGACTTATCATTCATTGCGGTCCAGAGCTCGAAGATAATTACCGAAACAACAACAAAGTTTCAGAAAGCAATCCAAATGGATTAAAAGCGCTAGGGCCTACAACGCAGAAGTGCGAAGGAGTGAACCTGCTTCTTCCAACAGAAAGGAAGATCTGGCGTCATGGGGTGCAGCCATGGGATATACCACCGGGTGGGTGGGAAGAGGAGCTTGAAGACTTTCTGACATCTTAAAGGGAAAGGACACTGCCAACAAGTGAGTAGAACAACATATCCATGTCCCTAGAAAACAAGATAACTGCCCTGGGACTTTGTTAGCTTTGGCTGATTGTCGACACATTACATCATAATGCCCCACTTACGACATCATAATTACCTCCACAGCAACAGATTGGGATGTTATAAAGAGAACTGTGACTGTAGAAGTAGACAAGCAGAGCAAATAGGTCACAGATTCTGTTTCCAGGCAGATGTCGTTAGTAATCAACAAACAAGGGCGACAGTTACAAAAGAGTGAAATATAAGCTACGTTTTGTCTAGATATGTTTTCAGAGCTGTCTCAACAACATCAGGGACCCTCTAAAGCCTTGTTACACTGCAAGCAAACATTCGGCACTGACAAATGCTTGTTATTTATTTAGTTTTGTCAACCAGGAAAGGAGAGAGAGACAATATTGCCCATTTTCAGCCTCATCCTGTTGCAAACAAATTGAAATTGAACCAGAATAAGCTGTTTGTAATAATGTTTGGTGAATAGAAGAAATTTAGCCAAAACACCAGAGAAATTACCCTTCTCTTTTTCACCTACAAGTGCCATGGGATCTTTAACGTCCACCTGAACCACCAGAACAGGCAGACAGGACCTCGATTTAACATCTCATCCTAAAGCCAGAACCCCACCCCCAACCCTCCGCCAACAGTACAGCGCCCACTTAGTACTGCAATCAGTTGCCAGCGTTTATTTTTACCTGATAAAACATCTTTTCCAGGTGGTCTAGTGGTTGTGGGGCATGGAAATCATCTGCCCAGTGGCAACATGTTACTGCTCCACTGCCACTCCAAAATAAAAACCTGCTAATATGGGTAAAAGTAGTTACGAAGAACCATGTAACAGTTGATCTTTGAGAGAGGCTCTTGCAGTAGGTAATCACTTTGAGGACTGTGCCCCCTGGCATCAGGACCACATGGAAAGCTTTAGCCAGCAGTATCGGATGGGGGAACCACCTACCCGACGTCACATGATGGACATCAGCGTGACCCTATATAGTGGGCAGTCCCCATGCCTCCCTTCCAGTTCTCCCGCAGGAGACCTCATAGGAGGAGCAACAGGAGAAAAGAAAATAGAGGCTCCTAGAGCCCAGAATGAACTCAAAGAAAAAGCAATAAAACCAAACAAAAATTTGGGAGATGGAGGAAGGGAGCAAGGTTAGCTACTGCAAGAGCCTCTCAAAGATCTACTGTTATGGTAAGTTCTTACATAACTGTACTATCTTACTTCAAGAGGGCTCTCGCAGTAGGTAATCACCTGACAACTGAGTCCCAAGCAGTATGAATCAGAAGAAACAAACACGGGAGGCAGGAAAAAAGGTCCTCTACAGGCACAGGAATCCTGACAGGAGGCTCTGAAGCACTGCTAGGCCAAAACCTGCTCTGCACCTAGAAGCAATATCCAGACTGTAATGCCTTGTGAAAGTGTGGACCGAACTCCAGGTAACTGCAGCACAGATGTCAGCGGCTGATACATTCCTGAAACAAGCAGCAGAAGAGGTGACCATACTCCTGGTGGAATGTCCCTTCACCTCCCCCAGGAGGGTCTTACCATGCTTCTGGTAACAGAAACTAATGCAGTTTGCCAGCCATTCAGATAAACACTGTTTGGAAACTGCTGCACCCTCTCTCTTAGGTGCAAAAGAAATGAAAAGCTGACAAGTCTTTCGGACAGTCTTTATTTTATTAGTGTAATAACGCAAGATTCTAGGAACATCTAAGGTATGAAGAATCGCTTCTCCCCAATTGGAATGCTCAGGGTAACAGACTGGGAGTTGAATCGAATGTTTCAACGTAAACTCAGAAACCACCTTGGTTAAGAACTTAGGGTTGGTAGGAAGAGCCACCCTGTCTCTATGAAAAATTAAATTAGGCTCCTTACAAATCAGGGCCTGAAGCTCAGAAATCCACTGAGCTGAAGTGACTGCCACTATGAAAAGTGCTTTCCAAGACAAATAGCACATGTCACAGGAACCAGCCAGTTCAAAAGGAGGCAGGGGTCGAGGTGGGGTGCTGCTGAGCACATCCACAGACCAGGCGCACTTCAGCTTGGCTCTGTGTTGTAGAGCTTTAAAACAGATTTTCTTGAAATAACCTAACAGGACATAAACCATAACGGCAGTATCAGATAGAAAACCTACTCTGAGGAGATAGAGTCTAAATAAAGTAATGGGGTGCATGCAGAAGGCTGGCAGGAGCGGCAACAAAAACCCACTGCAAGGGGACATACAGGCCGCATCTACATCCACGGTATCGGCGGCTGGGCCTGAACCCTCAAGAAGAGCACTGCAAGCTTTGATGCAGGCGATTGACCTGAAAGTAGAGTCGATTCTGCAACGATTCGCCGAACAAGATGTTAAGGTGGAAGCCACATCGCAGACAGCAGCCACAGCTGAAAAGGTCGCTACTCAAGCCCTGTCTGCTACCTCTAAATTGGTGCAGAACATACAACTACGGTACTGCCTGGGTGCATTGGAAAACATCAACAGAGATTCCCATGAACGGCTGATTGGTCTCCCTGAGGAAAGTGAAGAGGGCAACCTATTGAGCTTCCTTCAGAACTGGCTTCATGATGCACTGTGACACCGGTCTGAGGTAGCTGCAGGTCAACTACACAAGACCTATAGAATTACACCTCATGCATCGGGATCTCACAAGGATACTCCTCGAATGGTCCTTCTGGTGACAGCCAGTGCAGTCACTCAAGATACCCTTCTTTAGGCACTAAGATCCACAGGCAATCCTAATTTTAAATGGGGCCACCTCCACCCATTTCCGATCTCTCCCTCATAATGAGGGTGCACAGAAATATATTTGATGCAGTCTGTCCAAACTTAGGACTGTTGGGCTAACACAATCTCTCTTGATGCCGGCCCGACTTTGGATTTATTATGGTGGATAGACATTTCAGTGTACAGACCCCTTGGAAGCTGGAAAGAAGACTGAAGTGACAGTCAGGGAGTTTGAGACTAGAGAAGTAAGCCAGCCGGAGGATTCGGATGAGTATACCTGAGACTGGGACATTTTGTAGTAAGGCTCCCCAACATTTAGTTTAATTAGAAGGGGCTGCTGTGAGCTACTGAGTAAAATGCCTTATATAATTAACTGAATGTAACTGCTTTACTACTTTTTTGTATTCAACTGTTGTATCTTCTGCAGTTTTTACTAGAACTACCTTATTTCTGCCTCATGTGGGGTGGATCTCGGTGGTTGTTATTTTTCCTGAATCATTGGTATACGGCTCTGGGGCATATGAGTTAGAGTTTAGAAGTCAATCAATCAATCAAATTCTTTATTTATCCAGGCGAACACCATTCAGCAAGCTCATTTACAAGGTGGACCTGCATTACACAAGTCAAGTAACAATGCATTTATATACAGACAAATAGACAGTAGATGCGAGAGTACAAAAGTACAGGTAGGCCTGCAATAGACAGGATAAGTAAAAATACATTTGGGTTCAGGTAAAAGACAGTCGGTAAGGGTATACATAACAATAGGGTAGCAAGTCAGTAAAAATGTATACCAGATACAACATACATGGTTTAGTATTCCTGTAAGGTAAAGGCATTATAGTCCAGCGAAGAGATTAGTTGAAGTGGATGCTACAAGCGAAGAGACATACATAGTCAGTTTAAAAGACCCAGGCGTGTCAGGGGAGACATGTCGAGGAGAGCGGGCAGCCAGTGGGAGGGGCTGGAACTGGGATAATACTGAGGCGAAGGAATAAGATGCATGAGTATACAAGGAATAGGTGGGTGAGGATTGTGAGATTTAGGGCAGTAGATAAGTAGGTGGCTCAGGGACAAGTTATGCAGTGATACAAGAAAGGAGGAGGATGGGAAATGCAGGAGGATGTGGAAGGGGGTGTAAGTAAGCTAGGATCACTGCAAGCAGTTGCAGGCTTCTGTAATGTATTTTGAGTATAAGGTCTTAAACACAGTAATACTAAACAGTCCTCAGTTTCAGTGATTTCTGTAGCACATTCCAGAGTGACAGTAGAGCAGATCCTATGGCAGCTCTCCCAAAAGCGTGTTAGGGCTTTGGGCACTTTCAGAAAATCGGTGAACAGCTTCTTAGGGCATAGGTTCCAGGCATATTGAGAGTCAGGCAATTAACAATGTACTACGGAAGTTTGCCAGTGATAGCTCTATGTCCAGAGAGCTTAATTTTATTTCGTCTGTAGTGTAGGAGGTCCAACCTACGGCCGCATATAAAGAGCAGTGATGGGTGGAGAAGGAGACCAGTGATGAAGCACAGGGCTCTGTGGTAAAGTATGTCCAATTTACAGGTATGAAGTAGCACATTGGCTGTATATAAAGTCGGCCTAATCAATTATGTGAAAGGAACGACTGAACTAGCGTGTCTCTTGGCCTCTGTAGTCAGTCGGCGGTTTAACCTGAAGAAGAGACCTAGTCTCTGCCTCAGTTTTTTTTAACAAATCCTCCAGGTGGTCTGCAAAGGGGAGTTTGAAGTCTAGCCAGACCCCCAGGTATTTGAATTTCGGCACAAATTCCAGGTTTTCTCCTAGGAGGGTGGTGATGGGGGGTACAGCAGTGTAGGCTACATGGTTAATAGGTGAGAATAACATCGCCTTTGTCTTCTTGGTGTTAAGTAGCAATTTTTTACTAAGGAGCTGGTATTGAAGTATGAAGTGCTATAATTTGAGGAATTACATTGGCTTGGGGTCATATCAACTCATAGTATTGTGGCTACTTAACGGACTTGAACATTATGGGATTGACTACCAAAAGTCTTTGTGGAGTGCAGCTGATAATGGACTTAAATTTCCGATTATATGATACACTGTTGGACATACCCCCTTTTTTCTTAATCCAGAATGTATAGGCTAGTGAAACCTGCTACACTGGATGTATTTTTGTAATACTTTCATTTATATGCTTTACATGAGTATATAATATGATACTGATTACATCAATATGCACAAATTAATAAAAAAAAAAAGGAGGCAGGGTCAACCTTCTAAGACAAAATTTAGATCCCACGGTGGCACTGGACTGCGAACAGTGGCTTAAGATGCAGAATCCTTCAAGAAAGTTTTGAAACTTCCAACTGGCTACTGTCCTGCCATCCACTAGGAATGGTAGGCAGCGATGGCCAACAAATGGACCTTCAGAGATGAATACCCCAGGCCCAAATAATATAGGCACAGGAGGTACTCCATGACTGATGAAAAAGGGCACAAGAATGTGTCCCAACCCTGCATGGCCCAAATGGAAAAATGCTTCCACTTCATGGCTTAAGTGGTCCTCGAGATGACTTTCTGGCCTCAACGAAGGACTTGTGCCACTCTGCAGGATACCCAGCGCCAAGCAGCTATGTCCTGAGGTGCCACGATGAAGGTGACGAGATTCAGCCCTGGATGGACCAGCGTGCCCTCCTACTGGGTCAGGAGGTCGTTGCAGAGAGGCATGGGAATCATAGTTTCCACCACTAGCTGCTGAAGGAGTGGAAACCAAACTTGGCAAGGCCAAAAAGGGGCAATCAGAACCATGTGGGCCCCTTCTGCTCATAACTTGAACAGCACCCTCTGCAGAATCGGAAAAAGAGGGAAGGCATATAAGAACCTCCGTGTCCAGCAAACAGATAGCGCATCTCACCAGAAAACACCATGCCCTGGAGCGAGCGAGTGAGCGAAACTTGGGTAGTTTTGAGTTGTATGGGGGGGCGAACAGATCCAGTTCCAGCCAACCCTACAGGTCGAAGATGTGGTCAACCACCACTCACTTGAGCTCCCACTCATAGGCCCTTACTTTGGTGTGGCTGAGACTGTCCGCTAGGAAGTTTTGCATGCCCTGGACTTGAACAGCTGTGAGGTGAATTAGATGCAGAACAGCCCAATTCCACACCCATATCACCTCCCTGCATAGGGATATGAGTGGGATCCTCCTTGATTGTTGAATCCAGACTCGCACTGTTGTCCAGTGGACTATCAAGTACCCACAAAAGAGTGCCAGCTTGAAGAGCACCAACACCATCACCTACACCAGTGAACCACTGTAGGTTTAATATCAAATGCCCCATCCATCCTGATCATCTGATCAGAATCTGGTGGTAGGACAGACAGAAATTGGAAAGATCCTGCCACTCAGAGATCCCTCTGCATGGAATTGGAGACCATAGCCATCTGGTCCAGGTCGTCAGACTTCTGGTCCCACTGTGCCACTAAGCGTCCACTGCAAAATATGCATGTGGAGCTTGACTAAACGCACTGTGGAGACTGCTGCCATCAGGCCCAATAACCAAAGAAACAACTGGTGAGACCTTCTGCTGGAGGCCACCAAATGGGCCTGCCTTAGCAAGGTTTCTCTCTGTCCAGAGGAAGGAAAGCCATATCCTGAACTGTGTCCAACACAGCCCCAATGAACTGCAGGTGCTGGGAAGGGACAAGTTGGGACTTTGGAAAATGTACAGTGATCCCCACTTGACAGAAAAGGTTCAGGGTTGAAGAGAGGGAGAGTTCCAACTGTTCTCTTGATGAGGCTAACAGAAGCCAGTCGTCAAGACAAGGGGACACACAATGGCCCGATGCCTCAGGGCTGCCGCCCTCTGACAGGCACTTACGTGAAAACCTGAAATATGTCTGCATGAGTTCTTTTGCTTTCAAAATGAAACTGACTCATGCAGTCTCTAGAGGTTCTAGAATGTTGTTCTACCACAGTAGTGTAGAATCACATTCCATGACCTTTGGAACTGTGGTAAAACAGCATTTTGAAAGTGATGGAATTCCATATAGAACAACACTCTACTATACACTATAACACACAGATATATCAGCTGAAGACTTCCAGTTAAGATTTATAGGCAAAATGTAGGGAGGCTGTCAAGTGTCAGTGTGACCAGAGCTGGGTACTTGCAAGGTAGGGGAAGGTAGCAAGGAATGCTAGAAACAGGTATAGGTGGTGTTGCAATGGTTTTTGATGAGGGATACTATGACTCAAGTATTTTCACTTTGTTTTAAGCAATTTGGGGTATTTTTCTACAATAACATGTTGCCACTGATATCATGATTGTTGTAGTAACTATTATTCAATTATCCCACTAAAGGGAGCTGAATATTTCTGTGTTTAAAAATCATTTTCAACAGTGAGGATCAGACTTGAGTTTTTCAAATACAGATTAGGTGCTAAACAGGACGTAAGGTATGATTTCTCAAAATATCCAATGGGAATGCATATTACATTAGGTAAAATCAGTAATGATACGATGTCCCAATTGGCTAGTGCATCTCAATTCATCAAATGTAAAAACACTGAGCTGAACCATGAGAAAGACACGGACACCAATTGGCGTCATCAGGACAATACAGCACATAACTTAGGATGCCATACGGCATCATCAGGAAAAAGAGGTATGTATTTTATGACGCCATCAAGTCACAATGAGGACCTGCTCACATTACTGCGAGGATGGAAATTCTAACTCCTCAAGAACCAGGCCTTGAGGTGAAGAGAGTGTATGTCAGGATACTGCACTCCTCCCTGAGGAAGGGTCCGAAGGGAGCGAGTTGGAGGCAGGCGAATGCGCTTGCAGCAGGACGCAGAGAAGGAGAGGGTACCAGACTTGCCTGGGTCGATCCAGAGCCACCAGGATCATCGATGTAGGCTGTTGTCTGAATTTCGGCAATAACCTGAGTATCAGGGGGAAGGGAGATGAGGGAACGCATATATTGTAGGAACCTCCCTGACCAGTCCAGGATCAAGGCATCCAGGGGAAGGGTTCCCGGGACTGGGGGCCTACAACAGTACTGAGGAAGCTGAAAATTGAGGGGTGAGGCAAACAGATCCACTTCTGATATGCCCCACCACCTGAACACTGTGGCTAGTACTTGCTTGTTCAGGGTCCATTCGCTCTGGCCTTGACTGATGCGACTCAAGAGTGTCTGCCAGGGTATTGTGTTTGCCTGGGAGGTGAATAGCAAAGAGGCTGACTCCCAGAGAAGGCTAGAGACAAGAGCTTTAGAGCTTCTGAACAGAGTATTCCTGATCTGGTACCACCCTGCTTGTTTATGTAAAACATTACAGTGGTGTTCTCTGTTCGAATTTGAACCGCCTACCCTTTTATGCTGGGAGTGAAAGCTTTGACAGCTAGAAATACAACTCTGAGTTCCAAGAGATTTATGTGTAACTGTGACTCAGAGTCCAGGTGCCGCTTACTGAGGCACTGTCCAGATGTTCTCCCACCCCAAGATGGAGGTATCTATGGTGACTCCTTGTGGGTAGCGGAGCTTGGAAAGGTACCCTGCCTGTAAATTTACAGGGTTCTTCCCACAGCAGGTTTTGGAGGAACTGCTCAGTCACAGGTATCAGCTCTGAAAAATTGTTGCTTCTCTGAGACCAGCAAGCTCTGAGGTAAGCTTGCAGGAGTTGCATCCTGTACCTGACTCCTGGGACCACTGCAGTCATTGAAGCCATGTGTCCCAGAGTTTTAGAAAATGTCTGGCTGGTCTTGGCTGTCACCAGGCGAAATAATCTGCCACTACAAAGAAACTCTGAATTCTTTCCTGTGGGAGGAAAGCATATCCTGAGTGTCCAGCTGGGCCCCTATGAAGGTGAGCAGCTGGGAGGGTGCTGGGTGAGATTTTTGTAGATTTAACAGGAAACCCAGGGACTCTGGATTGCATTCTGTAAGGGAAAGGGACTCCTTGGCCTGGTGAGGAGACTCTGCTACTATGAGCCAGTCATCCAGGTAGGGACAGAGAGCGACACCCAGTCTCCTGAGGTGTGCTGGCTGCTGCTACCACTGAGAGGCACTTGGTAAAAGACTCCTGGGGCAGAGGACAGGCTGAAGAGCATTGCGATGAACTGATAGGCCCGAAGGAAGTTTGAATCTGAGAAACTTCCTGTGAGACCTCCTTATGGGTATGTGAAAGTAAGCGCCCTTTAAGTCCAGGGAGGCTAGCCAGTCTCCTTGCTGTAAGGACTGTATAACCAGTGACACAGTGACTATTTTGAATATGTTTTTTTTCAGATGTTTGTTTAAATATCTGAGATCTAAAATAGGTCGCCACTCCCCAGTATTCTTCTGTGTCAGAAAGTACCTGGAATAGAGGCCCTTGCCCCTCTCCACTGCTCGTAGAGCTAGAAGGTTTTGTACCTCCATTTCCAACAGTGAAACCTGTGTTGGGGACAGAGGTCTTGACACCTGGGTACGCTTGAAGTCTGGCATCTGTTTGAACTGTAGTGGCAGATCCTTCTCCACTATCTCCAGCACCCACTTGTCCGACATAATGAGGGACCAGTTCTGAAGATAGTCAAAGAGTCTGCCTCCCACTGGAAGCGAGGAGGCGACCTGGACACTCATATCAGGACATCGACTGTGAGGCACACAGCTGGGTAGAGGTGGCCCTTCTTTGGCCCCTTCTGCCCCTGCCTCTGAAAGACCCCTGTACTAACCAAAGTCAGATTGAGGGTAAGGACCGTAAGGCCTGGGGAAAAAACTTCTGCCCCTACCGCCCCTGGGACGGGATCTCTGAGGGGCGGTAGGCTTAGGTTTAGATGAATGACTGCCAGGAGGCCTTGTACTCATCAACCTTTTTCATGTAGTCAGTGGTTCTGTAATCAAACAACATGTTTTGATCACAGGGAAAATGGATGGCCTTGGTCTGGGTGTCTGTGGTTAGACTAGTAGTTCTAAGCTAAGCGAAGCGTCTCAGAGAGATGGCGTGGGTCATTGCCCTAGAGGCGGCATCATTGTTGTTGTCTGTCATGTGGAACTGGTATTTGGTAGCTTCCAAGGCAGTTTTTGTCGTATCCACCCGCTCCTGCATCATAGAATCTGACCCACTGCGTGCAATGGCCAGGACAAACTTCCATAGGGTTTTCTGATATTTGTCTGTAAATGCCATGTACGAAGAAAGTCTGAGAAGCAGGCAGGCTGCGGCATACATTTTCTTTGCTATGAAGTCAATTTTCTTAGAGTCCTCGTCCGGAGGTAAGGAGCCCCCAGCTTTCTCACAAGATGCCTGTTGCAATATACTCTGGTGGCTAGGGTGTGCAGACAGGAACTCAGCACCAGTTCTAGACAATCTGTACTTTTTCTCAATTCGCTTGTCAACCCCTGACTCCGAAGTGGGGGTCTGAAGCACTTTCATGGTATTTCTTCTGAGCGCATTATAGATAGGGACGACCAGGGTCTTGGGGTTGAAATATCTCTCATCTCCCTACAACCTTCGCCTTCATGGACATCCTGGTTGGGCTCCTGCAGGGAGGACCAAGGTGGCTAGCATATTTTAGTAAAAATGTAAACATAGAGGAGGGTCTTCCTGGTTACCCTGGGGATCCTGAATAGAGGGTCTGAGGGACTCATGGGGCTCAAGGCCCTCAAAATCCATGTCATCTGCATCATAAAAATGTTCTTACGTTATCTAGTCACCCTCATAGTCTATGGAGGAAGAACTGAAAGAGTGCTTGCCAGCCCTAGTAAATACAGGACCCATCTTTTGTAGGGTCTGAAACAGTTGCCATACTTTTGCCATGTCTAGCACACATGGAAGATCCTGCGCAGACTTTGGTTGTATGCGTTTTGTTTTTTCTTTATGCTTTAAGCTGCCTGTTGTCTCACTACTGGCTTTCCCAGAAGCAACAGGAGCATTTATTTTCTTGAAAGAGTTTCTTTTTAGCCACTTCATCAGTGGCTTGATCATGTTCCTTTTTATCAGTTTTATTATTTTTTAATTTGTGAGGAACATCATCTTTGGCTGGGATCTGGAGGGTTCCTCAGCACCTCTACTTACATTTTATTGTTAGTACTTTTAGATGGCCCCTCATCAGAAGCCTTTGATTTATCCTCAGCCATAATAATCAATGTTTCTTTGCTGTGCCAATTTAAACAAAGCAAACCAAGTTCTGGACCTCACAAACCAAGTGCAGATCTCTGAAATGTCACCAGCCAGTCCTGCCCCAGTTAAATAACTCTGCCTAATTTAAAAGTGCCTTTTTTTTTTGTGGTACTAGGATCTATACCAGTGCCAGTCTTAATACAAAGCTGAGTAATAATGGTCAACAGCGCACAGGTTTCTGCTGAAATGCCACCGGCCAGTCCTGTGACAGAGACAGCTTAAGTCCAGTTTTATATTGTATATGGGTTTCTCTGTAATTGCCAATCCTCAGAGAACCCCCAGACAACTGTCAAAGATTGAACTCCCAACTGGTGCCTCGTGGTAAAGCCCGCACGGTCTGAGGTAAAAAAAAACAAGGCAACTGACACTAAATTGACAGTTCCTTCAAGAATTAAGTTTAAAACAGAAGGAACTGTCGAAATTAAGCACCTACAGTAAAATTAGCACAAGAACTGAACAGTCATGGTAAAATTAAAGTCAAAAGAGCGTGACTGCGCAGAAAATATAAAATTCGCGCAGCGCTAACCAAAACTTAAAAAACATTCACTCAGCAGACAATAAAAATGATTTTATGAGGAAACCTTTACCCAGATAAGACCTAGGAGGCTGTCAACAAGGAAAGCTGAAAGGCACCTCAGGGGCAATGCTGCTCAGTCCAGCAGAGAAAAAATTCTGAAGCCTTCAGGCTGCTCTCAGCTCACTCTCTCTCATTTTTGATTTGCTATTGTCCAAAGCTCATTTAAATAAAATTTTCTTAAAGGCTTACCTCCAGACAGTTGCACCTAGCCAGCTAACTACTAAACTTACTGATGCGAAAAGGAGTACTGGGGCAAGAACAAGGACTTTTGGTAGATCAGCATGTGACCTACATAGTTTAGAGCCCTCCTGGCCAGTGTGGAGGAGGAGTAAGAAAAATTACTCACCGCAGTAATCTTCTCTCTTCCAAGGGGTCCTTTAGCATCAGTAAAATTTTTGCACTTAGCTGGCTAGGTGCAACTGCCCCAGAGGTGTGCCTTTAAAAGATATTTAAATGAGCGTAGGGCCAAGCCAACCAAAAAGACAGGAGGGGTGTCAGCTGGTGAGGCTGAAATGCTTCAGAATTTTCCAAGGAAAACGAGGGCAAATGCCCCGAAAAAAATCAATAGGATTCAAAAAACATGCAAATGTCCACAAAAGTGAAAATAGAAACAGCAGCAACACAAGCTAAAAACTCACCAATAAGAAACTCCAAATTTGGTAAAAGGTGACATAAGAGCCCTTCTCCGACAGGTGAACCAGGGAGGAAGGGTGGGAGCTTACTGATGCTAAAGGACCCCTTGGAAGAAAGAAGATTACTGAGGTAATTTTTTCTTCTTACCCCAGGAGTCCTTTAGCATCAGTAACTTTTTTGCAGACTACCCAGCACTACCAAGTGGGAGGTGGGCAGAGAACCTACTTAAGAAAGAGGCTCTGCAGAACCGCCCTGCCAAACTGGCATCAGATCTGGTCTGCACATCCAAACTGTAGTGTTTCACAAAGGTGTGCACAGATTTCCAGGTAGCTGCTTTGCAAACATCCACTAGTGGAATGTCCCTTGCTGCTGCAAGTGAGGCTGCAGTGCCCCTGGTGGAATGGGCCCTGAGCCCCACTGGAGGTTGTTGACCAGCTTTCTCATAGCAGAATCTAATACAAGAGACCAACCAATAAGAAATAGTTCTCTTGGTAGCTGGTCTTCCTCTGCCTACATCCCCGTAGGTGAGGAACAACTGAGTGGAAGAGCCTCTGGACTGTCTAGTATGCTCTAGGTAGTGAAAGATTGCTCTTTTGACATCCAAGCTGTGGAGCTTTTGCTCGCCAGGAGTGGGTGGCTCAGTAAAGAAGACAGGCAGAGTAATGGACTGGTTCAAGTGAAATTCTGAAAGCACCTTTAGCAGAAATTTCCTATTTGTCCTGAGCTCTACTTTATCATTGTGAGGGATGATGTAATTCGGCTCAGTGCACAGGGCCTGTAGCTCTGAAATCCTCCTGGCAGATGTAATGGTTACCAGGAAGACGGTCTTCCAAGTTACAAAGTTGATGTGGGCCGTGGACATAGGCTCAAAAGGTGGATTCATGAGCCCATCTATGCAAAGGTTTAGGCTCAGAGGTTCAGAGTGATATTCTCCCTAATCTGACAGTGCTGAAGGGTCAGGATTTTCCCCGAATCCTCATCTTGACCTTCCATGTTGTCAAGGTCAGGGGTGGCCTGCAAAACTGTGTGAGCACAGTCAATCTCTAATGGCACACGTGGACATGCCTGTAAGAACCCTTCCTGACCTGAGTGGCCTGGCCTGGGTTCAGATGTGTTGGTGGGGATGTCCTGCAAATCACTGGAACACAGCAACTCATTTAAGAGCAGCAAAAAATATTTGCGCAACTCAGCTTTACTGCTGCCAGTCGGCACTCCAGGTGCACCCCCCCAGCTCAGGAGTCCGAAATAGACATGTCAGATTACATTGCACAATTACGGCAGCATGACCCCAATGGGGAGGGTCTCTTCATCTTCCTGCAGGTCTTACATCTCTTAAGTAAAACAGGTCTCCAATAAGCCATGGTGCCAGATCCTACTAGCCAATGCAGATAAAAAGCCATTTTATATCTATGTGCAAACTCTCTACACAGCCACTACAGCGTTGTGCAGCCCTATAGCTGCAAAGGATCTGAGGGGGCAGGCTCCTATTGCAACCTTATGATAGCTAGCCCTAGTTCTTAATACCGAGTCCAAATAATTAAAATAAAAATCTGACATTAACTTGTAGCAGAAATGCTGTCCTGCTGCTAACACTGCTGTCAGTGTGCAGCTGCCCTCTCCTTTGTAGTTGAGGGCTGTGCAAAATGTGTCAAACGACGGCTCCGACTGATGAACAAATGCTCTGCCTCAGCCACAGTGCTGGGTGAGCGAGGTGGAGTGCACCCACTCGCACACTAGTGTGATGACATCACACCGATGTATGTGGTATCAACATGCTGGGCGTGAGCATGCCTTGCCACTGCAATCTGAAGCAAAAAGGAGCATGAAAACAGCAGGGCAGAAGTGCCAAGGAGGCAAGCAGGTGCAGGAACAGACTGGCAGGTAGACAGCAATGGCAGACATGACATGTGGCTCCACAAGAAAGATGAACATTGGCACAGCTCCACAGGACAGGCAGATGTGCTGTACAGTGCTGTTCTGCCAAGAAAAGCGAGTCAGGGAAAAACAGTTTATAGCGAACACCCTGATTTTCTCAATTAGAAAAAACAGTGGGGCTACCTAAGGTTTTTTTTTTTTCCCACAAACCACGGAGAACAAGCAGTCCAACAGCATAATCTGCTACAGTCCAACCTGCCATAAAATGCCACCTACACAGCAGAAGAAAAAAGGGGGTCTGTCACCAAGAAAAAGCGCTGAAAGGAAGGCAAATTATTTAGGGAAGCCAGAAGCTATCTAATTAATTACTCCCCCTCAAATAAATCCCTTACCTAAGGCCCAGGCTAAGGGATGTGGAGATCTTGTTGTTGCATACCTTAAATATTACAGTGACACATGGATCCCAATTCATGCACAGATAACACTAAAATAGGATAAATAACAGGTTAGTCAATTTGAAAGTTGACAGGCACAATTTCTAAATTTGAAGGTGCATCCTTACATCAGGTAGCCCCACAACCTGCTTCACAGTTGCCCAATCTGGTCAAAAAAAAATATCAAATGAAGTGCAGACACAAAAACTTCAGAAAGAGCTCTCCTATGCTGTCCTACCCTCTAGTGGCACAGAAAAGCCTGAAGAATCAGTGATCTTGGAATGCTAATGTACTCAAGGTTCTATGCTGACTGACAGCTTTGGGTTGTGCCACTACCACCATAGAAGTGTTAACTACCCACTGACAACGTGCAGCAATACAGAAAAATGAAACAAAGAGTATCTATTCTCTATCAGATGGCTTAGATAAATTAAACAAAGCACTGCACTTATGGGTAATCACAACAGTGAAGATTTTTCTGTGGAGCGCAGTTACTTGAAGCCAACGAAACAAGTGGGCTGCTCCGGGCTAAAAACAGCTCTCCACACCACAGTTCTCTCAAGATTCAGTGTTCATTCACAATCCCCAACATTCCACCTTGTATGATTCTTCTGGTGACACTGGAGAGTGCACAGAAATACAAATTGTAAGTACATGGAATATACAAAATTAGAATTTCAGTTTGGAAAATCTGCTCCTTTTTAGAACAAAGTATGGCATACCTGATCCTGCTCTTACTAATTATTTTTCAGAACTCACGTGGGGTGATAACATTGTGTTTGGTTATCACCCCATGTGAGTTTGGGCATTATGCAATGCATCACAGTAGTTGTGCACAGCAGGGCCTGCAGTGGTGGGTTAAGGCATGAAGGGTGAAGGTAATGGCAGTCAGTAAGCGAGAATGTAAGCCTTGTGATCATGTATTATTTGAAAATAGGTGTGCAGCAAGTGCAAACTTTGAAAAAATGAAAAAGGGTCAACAGCATGATCAATTATGCAGTTCTTAGTTATAAAAAAAAGAGCAGATTTTCAAGGAGGTAGGAGGGATGCAGATGTCACTGCCCATCTGGGGGCAAATGACCTGACAAGGGACAGGGTAGAAGTAGTGCAAGGCAACTTCCGAGAGCTGGAGATGGGCCTCAAGCAGGTGACATGCATGGTGGCTATTTCCAAGGTGTTATCCAAGTTCAGCCGGGGAGATACAAGGGTACACTGCACCAGGGCATTTAACAACTGCTTGAAGGAATGGTGCACGGAGGGAGACTTTGACTACACTGGGGACTTGGGGCCAGCCTGGGAGAACATAGGCCTCTATAAGGGAGACTGCTACATTCTTGCAGGAAGTGGACTGTAGTCCGCAGTAGCAGGTTTCATACTACTTGGATTAGCTAGAGGAGAAGGAAGTAAAACTTAGGGAGGCACCAATCCCACCCCCAAAATGATGAGGCACCCAGGAGGGAGGCCTGGAGGAGAAAACTCCCCTAGGGCAAGGCATAGAAGAAAAAAAAAAAACAGGTTATTCACCTGTAGCAGTAGTTCTAGGAGTGGTATATGTTGTTCATCCACACTGTTTGCCATGTCCCTTTCCCCTTTAAATCTAGCCGGAATCTTCAAGCTGGCTCCTCCCACCCACCTGGGTGGTATATACCTTGGCTCCACCCCATGATGCCAGATCTTAGCCTGCTGGAAGCCAGGTTGTGTGCGTCCGCAGCCAGGGAGGTCGGGTGGGTCTGTGTGGATAAACAATATACACCACTCCAAGAACTACACTTACAGGTGAGAAACCTGTTTTTCTAGGATCGTGGTTATTTTGTTCATCCACACTGTTTGGCAGACTCTAGCAGTTGCCAGGAGCAGAGAACCATTTCCAACTGTGTATGACAGCTGCAGCACTGATTGGAGAACCACAGCGCCTGCAGACACACTGACTGAATTGAAGAGGCTGCCACACCTCCAACTCGGATGATGGCACTATGTTTCTTGCACATGTGTGCAAGCAACATAAAAATTGTAATTTCCTCCCACTACAGGCAAGTAAGCAAGTTTTGTGGGCAGGCATATTTTAGTGTATAGCAACCCTTTCAGTACCTTCCTGGCACTATGCGACCCCAAGCCCAGGGCCCCCCAGTTCATGCTTTTGCATACGAGGAATCGAATGAAGGAGATCACTTGTACCCCTGCCATCATGGTACGAAATCTGGGTATCGCTCTAACTGGAAGCCAAAGACACCATCTACTCATAAAACCCATCATTTAGTTTAGCTGCTATCTGTTCTAATCTATATACAGCATAGGTCAGCTTTCGCCAGATTTCTCTGGTCAGTTTACGCTTAGTAAACCAAAGTATGGTAATCACTTTTTTTGCAATCAGGACCAGAAGTACAATAAGTTTATATTGTCCCCCATGGGAGAAGTCGCAGTCAGGAAGGATGAAGGTTAGTGTAAACAGTTCAGGCGTCTGAAATATATCATTCAACTCAGAGATAATCTCAGACCAGAATTCCCTTAAAAGGGGGCAGGACCACAGGATAGGAGTCTCCCTGGCTGGATGAAAACCACATCCTCTCCAGCATTCTGCTAGGTCACCCTCCCTATACTTAGCTGTAACAGCTGGGGTTCTAAAGTAGTGTAGTCTGGTTTTCCAGGCAAACTCCCTCCAATATGTTGTAGATGAGACCTTAGAATAAGGAAGAGTGGTTCTATGCCAGTTCTCTTTATCAATCTCTACCCCTATTTCCTTTTCCCAGCGTTGTCAGACAGGGTTCATGGGGATAATACCTTCTATTAGGAGTTCCTGATAAAGTTGACTAATAAGATGCTCCTGTATACCACCATTCGGGTGTTGTCTAATCAGTCCAACCAAGAGGTAAGGGGATTCTGCCACAGAGGAGAGGGAGTCCTCCTGAGTTGAAAGGCATTGTCTAAGTCGTGCACAGGTTTAGTACTGGGTGAAGGGTAGTTTATATGTAGATTGTAGATAGGTAAAAGTGAGTAAGCCAAATGGGCCTACAACTTGAAACACATAGCATAGATGGTAGGGTTTCCAATCCTGCAATAAAGAGGCCAATCTCGGCGGGTTTAAGGCTGTATTATTAGCCAGTGTAGAAAGGTGAAGCCTCTCAGAAGTGGTGAGGGTATATCAGTTAACTAGAATCCATGTTTTAAACAGTTCCCCTGTGAATTGCATAATCTTCCATGAGAGGTAGACATCTCGGGGCGTGCCAAGATATATCGTGGGAAGTTTTCTAACCTATTAATGTCTATTTCAATATCTTTCCAATAAACTGCCAGTATAGCCTAGAGGTTAGGGGAGCGAGGTGTGAATGAGCTTGGTATATGCAGCAGAACAGACCCGAGTTTGATTCTCACAACTTCCACTTGCATACTGTGGGACTCTGAGCAAGTCATTTAACTCAGTGCTCCCACGTCGCCTCTGAAAACAGGCACTTGTGCCTAGTGGGCCTACCGGTTACCAAAGACTAAAATAAAAAATTAATAAATAAAATGCCATATAAGACTCAGAGACATTCAAAAGGACAGTACATAGCTGTGCTGCCTGTGCATAGTTCTCAAAATTTGGAATGTTAAGACCACCTTGGGCTCTAGATAGTTGTAATATGTTATACTTCAATCTGGGTGACTTACCTCCCCAAAGAAACCTAGAGATTAACTTGTCCCATGCTGTGAAGTATGAATTAGTAGGTGTAATGGGTAGGGTTTAAAGAAAAAAAAAAGGATTCAGGGAAGGATGTTCTGTTGGATGGTTTCCGCCCTGCTAACCAGCCCAATAGGGAGGTGTGTCCATTTTGACAAGTCAGCTGTTATCTTTTGAGTGATCGGCTCAAAATTAACCAACTCTAGATGTAAGTCAGGATGGTATTTTGATTCCTAGGTAGCAGCATTTCTACCCTGCTCCAGCCGGAGGAAGGCACCCTTCATAACTCTGGAGGGGTGAAAGAATAATTTAAAACTTCCGTCTTGGAACCATTTATCTTGTACCCTGACAAATTTCCAAACAGTTCTAGTTGATCCCACACTGCCGGGACAGAGGTTGCAGGAGAAGCGAGTGTTAGCAAGATATCGTCTGCAAAAAGCGTGTGTTTATGCTCCCAGCCCCCAGGGGTATTCCCTCAATATTGGTCAGCTTCCTGATATTGGCTGCAAGGGGTTCCAGATATAAACGAACAGCAATGGAGATATAGGGCAACCCTGTCTGGTGCCCCAGGCCACGGGAAAGGGAGGAGATAGAGAACCATATAGTTCAAGATATGCCACAGGCGATTGGTAAATATGCTGAATTTGGGAGATAGTTTTGTCCAGGAAAGCAAAGCATTTAAGTACAGCCCATAAATAGGGCCATAAGACCGGTCAAATGCCTTCTCGGCATCTAGGCCAAGAAGGACTAAGGAATTTGTCTTCGAGGGCATACTCTATTAGTAACACCGCGGATACGCATCATGGGCCTGATGTTTCATAGTACAGCCTACCTAGTCGCCATCCACTAGGTGGGGTAGGACACCATCTATACTATGAGCTAGAATGGACATAAATAATTTATCATCTGTGTTTAGTTTCAAAATTGGGCGGTATGATCCCATCAGAGTAGCATTATTGCCCGATTTGGGAAGGGCTGCTATCCCAGCATTCCTCCAGGATGGTGGTGGTGAGCCTCCCTCTTGAATTTCTTGAAAAGCTTTGAGCAATGACAGAACAAGTTTTTATTCCATTTTTTGTAAAACTCCGCTGGGTACCCATCAGGTCTCGGTGCCTCCTGGGTCTTTGTTAATTTGAGTGTGGCCTTGATTTCTTCTGCTGTAATGGGACGCAGCAGTCCTTCTGCCTGTGCCAGGGAAAGTTGTGGGAGGGGGGTATTTTGTAGATATTGTGTGATTTGTAGAGGGGATGGGGTGATCTCCTCCATATAAAGGTTTTTGTAATAGGTAGCCATAGCTTGTCTGATAGCTGTCGGGTATACTAGGCATCTTTTATTCTGGGGATCATATAGCTTTGTAACCATTGCTTGCTGCCTCGCCCCCCACAATCGCCTGGCCAAATGTCTAGCCCCTCTAGGTCCTCCTTCCTGGTGTTTAAGTTTTAAATACATTAGCTGCTGTTCTATCCTTTGGTCCTCTAGTTTTTGCAGTTTTTGTTTGGTGGGCTGAAGTTGAGGCTTCAGACTTGTGTCCCCCTGCCGAACTTGAGACTGTAACCAGGCCAGGGTATTATGTAGTTCTGCTTGTACAGCCTCCCTTGCTTTTTTCCTTTTAGCCGAATATTTAACAGTCTCTCCCCTGAGTACTGTTTCAAGAGTATTCCATTGTATGGACGTGAAGTCTCTGCTGAATCATTATCTGCCAGAAAGGAACCATCTGATTCACCAAGTGACTGAATTCTGGATTCTGACTATAGGACAGGTTAAAGCGCCAAAAGGAATGTTATTAGGCTTATCCAGGGCTAGCTTAAGTATGAGAGGGTATGGTCGAAAAGGTTGACTCCCCTCCTCCAGAGATGTCCTGAACCATTTCAAGTGTTCTGCAGATACAAAAATAGTCTAACCTCGCCGAGGTGTTGGTCTTGGAAGAGTAATGGGTATACATCCGAATTGAGGGAAAGAACTGCCACCGTATGTCAATCATACCTAATGCAGGGAGGGTTGTTTTCAAATATTTTGAATCGGGAGGCTCTATGCCTGGAGGGTAGTGAAGTATCCATTGTGGGATTTAAAGTGACATTGAAATCCCACCTATTATACAAAGACTTTGTGCTATAGAGATAAAGTCATCAAAACCTCTGGGCTACTGGAGTTAAGCTGCTCGAGGGATATACTGAGGCCAGAGTCACTTGAGTGGAGTACAATAAGCCCACAAGTATGACATATCTACTTTCACTATCAATGATTTGGTTTTGCAACTGAAATGGAACCCTCTGCAGGATTAGGATCGCAACTCCCCGTCTGCGTCTAGAGGGGTGGGAAGAGGCCAGCACGGTATGAAATTGCTATGATTTAAGCTTTGCATGCTCTGATTGGGGGAGATGCACCTTGTGAAGGAGAATGATGTCAGGTTTGTCCTTCTTGAGGAACTGGAGTAATCTTCTCCTCTTAATATGGTTGTGGAAGCCATTTACATTAAATGACAATATGCGAGAGGGACTAGCCATTTCTGAGATTGTAATAAAGGGCTATAAAGTGAGGCAAAGTTACCATCCAGCCTCTCTCCCTCCCATCAAGCAGCAACAAGGGATTTATAAAGTGTCTCCACTGCCTTCTTTGTGTCCCATAAGAATCCCCCGTGGTACCTTCGTATAATAATTAGTGACACCTGGGTCTCTAAAACCGTGTCCGGTATATACATAGACAGTTAAACTACATCTGCACTGCATTGCATATTGTATCAAACAACAGGAAATTGGCCAGCAGGGCACAACTATAAATGTTAATTAACCCACTGAACTCCACCAGACTGGAGTATAACCTTAAATTGCTACCATATGTCCAGTAACCAGTATAACATTCCTCTGGTACTAAAACAACTGTGGCTTCCAAGGTGGGGGAGGACTGAGAGTCTCTCCCTGTTCCCTTCAGAGAGGCAGTAGTATTGTACCACTCTCAGGTCTGGGAGTATGTCTGGAGCTTTGTCTGTTCCAGGCCCCCTGAAGACCTAAAAGATCCCAACCAAAAATATACGGTAGGATAAAAAATAAAAAACAGGGTAAGGGAGCGTGTAATCACCCAAATAAGATCAATGGTGAAAGACCCAGATGGGTGTTCACATCTCCTCTCCCAAATCAAATAATTAGTTCTAATAATCTGAACCCATAGAACATGTCCATCTTAGCCCACAGCGCATAAACTTTGCTGATCTGTTCAAGTAGTCATACGGTATGTCCAGATATAGCAACAATTATAACTTTAAACAGTGCATACATCTTGCCAGCATGTATGTATAAAATGAGTAGTTCTGAGCACTGTCCCCTGTAAAATAGAAAATAAAACATGTAAATGTATATTGGCATCCAAAAACAGGGTTTACTGTCGCACCAGGAGAGAGAAAATAAAGAAAGGTACACATGATGTAGCAAGCCAAAATAATGTTCCTCTCTGCTCCAGAAGTTAAGCCATAAATGTTGCAACTCTCCATATCCCACACAGTGAGGAAGGGGTTGCAAAATGCAGTTAATTACAAGTCCCCAATGTAGTCTTACTGAAAGAATAATTTGTACCAGGGAACTGGGGGGATGAGGGGTCTAAGGAAGAAATAAAGCCCTCAGGGCATGTCCCAACAAGTGACTGCGTAATTCCCCATAAAATTAAGGGGGTTACGTGTGCTTTTAGCAATCTAGAGTTAAGCCTGCCTTGGGGGCCCTGGCAGGGGAATCCCTACCAAACTGCCCCCCCCCCCCCCAAACCTAACCTGCTTTCCCATACCTGGACCTCAGCGGATCCTACTGAGGAGATTAAAGAAAAAACAGAGCCTGAGAAGTAGTCCTAGGCTTCAAGTGACTGCAGAATTATTCTCTACTCTGCGGAATTCCGCCAGACGTTGCTTCGGTACCAGGTTCTTGCTTTCGTCATTGTTGTCCTTCCCTTTCCCATGGTTGGATGAAGGGACTGTCTGCCAATGCGGCAGTTGGGGCTGAGACTGTGAGGAAACCCGGGGGCATTCTGGAAAAACCAGGCCTTGCTGCATCAGGACTTCTTGTGCCTCTGAGATTGCAGAATATTCTTTTTTGCCTGAGGGGAGACGAACGACCAACCTTGCATGGTAAGGTGTAGTGAATTTCAGACCTTGCGCTTTCAGAGTGGGTAAAAGTGGAAGATAAGTTTAGCATAATTTCATAGTCTGTGGCGCATAGTCATGGTCAATATAGAATCGTTTTTGCTGGTAAAAGATTTTTTGTTTTCACCAGGCGGGTAACAAAACCTGCTACTTGACAAGAGTAGTTATTTATATGCACAATGACTGAACGAGGGCTAGCTGTTGCTGAGGCTGGCTTTGGGGCAAGAGCCTGGTGGACACACTCCAGATCCAGTACCATATCCTGAGGTAGATCAAGCATGGACCTGAGCAAGGTAGTGATAAAGTCCTTGATATTAGCTCCTTTAGTGCCCTCTGGTATGCAATATAAACGAATGTTTTTACGTTGTGCTCGATTTTCCGCATCTTTTTGACACGCTTCAAGCAGTTCTTGTTGCTCCTGCAAACGCTGTACCTGGGACTCCAGGTCGTCTACCCGGTTTTCTGTTGCCGGTGACCTGGCGCTCTGTATCATGAGCTCTCTGCTCAAGTAAAGTAATATCCCGATATATTTCCCCATATAGTTGCTTAATATCTGCCCGGAAGGTGCACAGTTCATGGTAGATGGTGTCAAGTTTTATTTTTTGTCATTTTTCACTTTTGGGGTACGATGAGAGACACTTGTGGATTCTGTTGAAACTGGTGTGGGCCGCGTGGTTTCAGTGTCTGAGGCTTCGGTTTCCGATTCTGCGGCATCCTCTGTGAAATCATCCATCTTCCGAGTGGATGCAGGTTCAGCATTTCTGTTACCCCTCTTATTCATGATTTTTGATGAGATTAGGTTGAATTTTGCGTAGCTGAAGGAAGGGTTTTGCCCGGGGGGTGTGAGAGCAGTTCGACTAGGCGGCCATTAACCTTGCAAGCGGAACCGGAAGTCGCACTGAAATGATTTAGCTAGACCAGGTTTAAAAACGGTTTTCAATAACAGTTCTGCATAGCTAAAGGAAAACTATGCTGACCTAATGCAAAATCTGTTATACTTGGTCAGTGAGTCTTTAATAATTTGACCCTGGATGTGAAACATCTGTCTGACTGTGTGGTCATCTCAAAGACGGCCATGTGTGGCCATCTTAAACTACTTCAAACTGTTTTGTTTTGGTCTCAGAATGTATCTGGGATATATTATTGAACCTTCACGTCAGCAGGGATCCTTCTTCAACACTACCCACTGTTTTAATGAGATACATCTACTCAAAGTTCATTTGCTGTCATTAGATATGTTATTAGACAGATGCCCTTCCTCTCAAATGATGTTGGCATTTTTTTTTTTTTTTTTTAGTAAGACACTGGCGGGCATTAAAAATAGAATAATATAAAACACCAATTCAGAGAGGATGAAAGAGTGTCTGTGTGTGTGTGTGAGGTCCTGACGTCATCTCAACCCCAAGATGAAAACACAGCCTTGTTTGTGTATGGCTGCCCACATACTATTTCTTTTACTATATGGTTCCCAGAGATTCAAGAAAAAATTACTCAGCTTAGTAATTATGTTTCTTCTAGTGGAGTCTTGCTGTATTCTGACAATTGCAGTTAGCCCCAGCCTTTAAACTACCCTGGAGAACAAAGGGTTAACTTTTCTATGCATGGCATAGAATGTTCATCTCAAGCTCGGCTGAAGCCTCTGCCTGTTGTTATTCGAACTGCAACCGTCAAATCTTTACGAGCAAAAACTCACTAGGTGTTCTGTGTGTAAACTGTAAAATTTTTAACTAGCCAACTGGCAGACAAGTAATGTTTTGGGTCCTCAAAGGAAGACTCAAGTCAGGAAACACAAAAGCAAAAATCAGTCAAATTAAATAACCTTCAACAAAGAAAAAAAAGAGGATGTAAAGGGGCACCCCTAGGGTTATAACACTGCCTACCACCCACCCATCCCAAAATCTAGGTTCTGAGAGGGAGGCGGGGGGGAGGTCAGAATACAGCAAGGCTCCACTAGAATAAACATAATTACTAAAGTGAGTAATTTTTTCTTCAACATGAAGTCTTGCTGTATTCTGACAACTGCAGACCACCAAGCAGTACCTCCCTGGAGGAGGGACAGAACCTACCTACTTTGGGAATAGGCTCTGAAGTACTGCTGTGCCAAACCGAGCATCACTCCTAGCCTGGATAACCAGAGAGTAATGCTTGGTAAAAGTGTGGACCGTTTTCCAGGTGGCTGCTTGACAAATTTCTAAAAGAGAGATATCCCTGGCAGCAGCCAGGGAAGCAGCTGTATCTCTTGTGGAATGAGCCCTCAGGCCTGAGGGTGGAGTTTTACCCAGTTTTTCATAGCAGAATCGTATACAAGAAACAATCCACCTGGCAACAGATCTCTTGGTGGCAGGTTTGCCCTTCCCAACTTCTCCATAAGTGAGGAACAACTGGAGGAAGTCAAACCTGTGACCCTTGGTACACTCTACGTAGTAGCTAAGGGCTCTTTTAACATCTAAACTGCGTAGCCTCCTCTCTCCAGAGGAAGAATGATCAGTGAAGAAAACAGGAAGAGATATAGACTGATTCAGGTGGAAATCTGAGACCACTTTAGGCAAGAACTTTCTGTTAGTTCTAAGGACCACTTTATCTCTGTGAAAAGAGATGAAATCACATTCCACTGACAGGGCTTGCAATTCACTGATATGTCTAGCAGAAGTAATTGCTACCAAAAACACAGTTTTCCAAGTCAAGTACTTAAGCTCTGCTGAGGACAAATGCTCAAAAGGGGGTTGCAGAAGCTGAGCAATGCAAACATTAAGATCCCAAGCAGAAGCAGGATCCCTAAAGGGGGGATTGGTGTGAAGCAATCCCTTGAAAAACTTACAGAATACAGGATGGGATGACAGCGAGGAAGACTTGCCTACTGATAGGAAAGCAGAAACAGCTGCCAAGCGTACCTTGAGAGTAGCTGGTCTGAGACCTAGGCCATTGAGATGGACCATATAATCCAGAACCGTAGGCAATTCAGCAGAGTCTAGAGAAATACTCTTCTTAGAACACCAAATGCTGAATCTTTTCCATTTGGAGTTGTAAGTCTTTCTGGTGGAAGGCTTTTGAGAAGCCTTAAGGATATCCAGAACCCCTTGGGAAAGATGCAGATCTGCAAACTCTAACTCTTCAAAAGCCAAGCCTTGAGATTGAGAGACTGAAGATTGGGGTACCAAATCCTCCCGAGAGGATGTTAACAGGTTGTAATTCCAGGGAAGAGACAGGGGAAGATGAACTGCTAGGGACAGCAACAAGGGATACCATAGCTGCCTGACCCAGTGTGGAGCAATCAGAATCACTTTGCACGGTTGTGACCTTATCTTGTCTAACACTTTGAACGGGGGGGGGGGAGGCATACAGAAATTTCCCTTCCCAGTTCAGAATCAGAGCATCCAGGGGGACTGAGCCCAACACTGGGGGTCTGCAACAAAAGAGAGGAAGTTGGTGATTGGGGCTGCAAAAAGATCTACCTCTGGAGTGCCCCATCTTGAGAAAATCACTTTCAACACCAGAGGATCTAGGTCCCATTCGTGATGGCCATGGGATATTCTGCTCAGTGCATCTGCTAGAACACTGTCCTTTCCTGGAAGGTGAACTGCTATCAGTGAGGTTTGCAGGGAATAAGCCAGGGACCACAACTTCATTGCTTCTGTGCACAAGGCCATAGACAGAGTGCCTCCTTGCTTGCTGATGTACCACATGGTGGTGATGTTGTCTGTTCTGACCTGAACCACCCTGTTCTGTATTGATTGGGAAAAAGCATGGTGCCAGAAACACTGCTCTGAGTTCCAAGAGACTGATGTGTATAAGAGATTCCTAGGCGACCACAGTCCCTGGGTGGTAAGTTCCCAAATGAGCTCCCCAGCCCAGCAGGAAGCATCTGCGGTGAGGACCACTGAATGAGACTGAGTGGCAAATGGAACCCCTTGCCTCAAATTGTCCTGATCCTGCCACCATTGCAGGGCCTGGATCAGGGTTCGAGTCACTGGAATTAGTTTGGTAAGAGAATCCTTTCTTTGGGACCAAAAAGCTCTTAAGTGGAACTGAATGTCCCTCATTTGGAATCTTGCACCTTGGACCACTGCTGTAGAAGCTGCCATGTGGCCCAATAGCTGAAGGAAGTGCCTTGCTGGTCGAGACACCTGAAGGCTGAATGAAGAGGCCAGTTCCATGAGAGCCCTTGCCCTGTCCAGGGGAAGGAAGGCTCTTGCTTTTACCGTATCCAGCTCTGCCCCTATGAAGGTGAGGAGCTGCACTGGTTCGAGAACTGACTTTGGTAGACTGAAGAAATCCTAAAGAAGTGAGCACTTGCTAGGTCACTTGCAGGTATGACTTGATTTGGTCTGGGGACTGGCCCACTATGAGTCAGTCGTCCAAATATGGAAAAATGGAAATCTTTTGTCCTCTTAGGAAGGCAACAACTACTGCCAGGCACTTTGTGAAGACCCTTGGGGATGATGTTAGGCCAATGGGCATTGCTCTGAACTGATAAGGGCCTGAGGGCAACTTGAACCTGAGGTGCTTTCTGTGGGAGCACCCAATGGGATGTGAAAGTAGGCATCTTTGAGGTCCAGGGAGGCTAGCCAGTCCCCTGGCCTTAGAGAGGGAAGGATAATTCCCAGAGTTATCATCTTGAACTTTGGCTTTAAAAGATGTTTGTTCAGGTATCTTAGGTCCAGGATGGATCACCACTCTCCTGTCTTTTTGGGGGTTAGGAAGTACCTGGAGTACAATCCTTTGCCCCAGTGTAAGGTAGGTACTCTCTCTCTATAGCTCTTAGAGCTAGAAGAGAAGAAACCTCTGCCTCTAGGGCAAGGATTTCTGAGAGATTTGCAGGTGGAAAAGATCTGGCTCTCATCTTGGGAAATTTTTTGAAGCAGAGAACCAGTCCCTGGCTTACTACTTCCAGGACCCACTTGTTTGATGTAACAGACTTCCAGTTCTGGACAAAGTAAGACAGCCTGCCCCCTACTGGGATAGGAGAATCGACCCAGGCAGACCCATCAGGGTGTCTGCTTGGCAGGGGCTTTAGGCTGAGGGGTGGATGCAGGCCTGCTCATCCCCTTTGCCTCTCCCTCTGAAGAACCCCTCTGAGAAAAGGAAGAAAGGCCTTTGGAAAGGCCTGCTGCCTATGAGGAGTTGCTTGCCTTTCCTTGGCCTGAGCACTCCTGTAAGTGGTCCTATATTCATCCATTTTCTTCATGTAATTCTCTGTCTGCTCCCCAAACAGAGAATTACCCACTACAGGGAAATCCATGGCCTTATCCTGGGTATCCTGTGAGAGGCTAGTACGTCTGAGCCAAGCCATTCTCCGAAGAGCCACAGATGTAGCCATGACTCTTGATGATACATTATTGGGGTCTACAGCAGCATGAAACTGAACTTTCGATGCCTCAGTCCCATCTGCAGCCACCTCCTTCAGCTCCTTGGCCAGCTGGGGGGGAAGCCTGTTTAGCCAGTGCCAGTACAGTGTCCCACCTGGACTTCTGGTACCTGGCTGCATAGGCCATATAATTAGCCTGCCTGAGTCCCAAGGATGATGCCATGTACTGCTTCTTTGCCATGGCATCAGTCTTCCGAGTCCTTGTCTGGGGTGTGATGCCAAGGAATGCTGGCCTTATCACAGCAGCAGCCTGTACAACCCCAACATGGCTGCATTGCTGATAAAGGAACTCCGTATCTGAGCCTGAAAGAGTATACCTCTTGTCCATTCTTCTGTCCACAGGAGGTATGGAATTGGGAGACTTGAGAATTTTTGTGTCTGTTTCCTAAAGATTTGTGGAGGGAATAGACAGTCTCCTGGACTCTGGGATGTAGCATCATCTCTACATAGTCAGGCTCTTCCTGATCCTCCACTGCCTCCTCCACAGGAAGCTGGAGGTATCAGCCACCTTCCTGTAAAACATGAAGTGTGAAGGGACTCAAAGCCTAGGAGGAGACACCTGAAGGTCCGTCTGGGGAGATGTCGGGTTAATAGGCACATCAGACTTTCACCATCACCATAATCATCTTCCAACTCTCCTTCCTCCTCAAACTCCGGTTCACAAAATTATTCCAGAGTATAGTCTGGAACCGGAGAACCGACCGAACCGAGCCCCTGCCAAAAGGTGCCGGATCAGTCGGAACCGATCGAAGCAATTCCACAATACGAATCGCTTTGGCTATTTCATCGGCGGTCGGAGTATGAAATTCTGGATCCGAACCAGTCGACTTGTCTTTTCTTTTTCTTATTGTCGGAACCGATTCCTCGGAATCAGCTCTCCTTTTGCCCGAAGAAGTATTGCCCTGGACAGAGGGCACTCCTTCTGGTTCGGTCAGAACCGAACCAGGTTGGCCATCCGGGTCAGCGGACTTCTCGGCCTCCCTTTCCCTCAGTCTACCTAATCTCTTTTCCAGGGTAGATTTGGGAAAATTTTTGCAAATTTGGCAGTCTGAATCGAGGTGGTCAAACCCCAGACAATAAACACAGGTGGTGTGGGGATCGGCCTTAGCAAAGACCTCCCCACACACACTGCAGTGTTGAAACCCAGTGGGCCTGGTTTTTTTCTTGGGTTTCTCAGACATGGCCAACTTAACCAAACTTACCCTTTTTTTGGCAACCGCCAGGCAAGACTCCCCTATCGGTTCCTGACCATGTCATGGGTCTTGGAAAAAAAGCGTACTGAAAACCCGTTTTTTAGAACCGTCTGGACTAGTAACCATACACTAAAGTAAAGTACAAATTTTACCTGAAATGATCAGTTCAGCCGAACCGATCCACACTTTTACAAGTTCCACACAGAAAACAGAACAAAACCTATCTAGTACTCATGGTACCGCAGACAGAGACTTGAACAGACTATGCGAAAACAACAATTTCGGTGGAAAAACCGACCAAAAAACCGACACTTCAACCGACTTGAACCGAGCAGCAGCAGAAATCTCCAGAGTGACTGTTCAATGAGGCGGAGTAAAGAATCTGACGGTTGCAGTTCGAATAACAACAGACAGAGGCTTGAACCGAGCTCGAGATGAACATTCTATGCCATGCATAGAAAAGTTAACCCTTTGTTCTCTGGGGCAGTTTAAATGCTGGGGTTAACTGCAATTGTCAGAATACAGCAAGACTTCATGTTGTTTGAAGTAAAATTTCTGATCGTTTAAAGCTCCACAAGGTCTCATACCTTGTGTTGGCACTCCCTCTTGGTGTCGGCAGCTCTGTCTGCTGCAACATCTGTCAGTGCGGTTTGATTGCCATCCTGACCCATCACAGATTTGCAGTAGCAGTTTATTGAAAAAAAAAAAGTGAAATTACTACAGGTTGGAGTTTGGAGTCGACTATGGTAGTCTGTGTCCAAATAGTTTCTGTGAACCACTCAGTAAGCGGCGCCGCAATTTAACAGCTTTGTTTGCTCCAATCAGGTGGCGAGGAGTGTAGCGCTGATGAATATTCACTAAAGAATGTGCACAACTTCTAGAATGTGCACAAGTTTTCAGCAGTTACTGATTTTTATAGATTATCTATATATATAGATAGATATATATATATGTATATATATATATATATATATATATGTTAGGCCAAACCATATATTATACAGAGAATAATGCATGAGCAACCATACACAGAAAGGCTGTGTTTCCATCGAGGGCTGAGATAGCAGCATATGAACCTTGAGAGTTCCATGCTGGCATCTCAATCATGAGATGAAAACACACTGCTGAGTTGTGTCTTGACTGCATGTTTTACTATAGGATATATGGGTTCTTCATATAGGAGTTACAGAAATCCCCCCATTAACATAAAAAAAACTTGCCATTTCTTTATTCTGTTCTATGAACCAACTTTAATTTACAGTCTTTTGCAAGGTAAAATGTACATTTTTGGAAATGGGTGGTTTGTAAGCAGCTGGGTATGGGGTGAATGAGGAATTTAAAACTGCATAACCTTTGAACTGTGCTGAACAGCTGTTTGGAATGCACACAACATCTTAGAATATGCACAACATGAATTCTGAGTAGGCTGATTTTTATACTGGTCAACGGCTCACCATATACTATATGGCACTTTCAGTAAAATAATACAAAAGGCCCTTTCATTGTTTACTATTGTAAACAAAGCCATCAAATGAAAGAACCAAGTCACCAAGCGTAAACTGATTCCGTTCAAAGTTAAAGGCTAGAAGTATCCTACCTTTCAGTGATTATATAGAGAACAGTGGATGGGCAACTATGCACAAGTGTGTTGTGCCACAGAGGGGTTCTGATTCCCTCTGACCTCAAAAGCGAAGCTCAAGGGGTCCATGGGAATAAGAACCGTGAGGTGGCACAGCACACTAACTGAAGTACAAGTGACCCATCCACTATTTTTCTTTATAGTGTATGGTCCACCAAGAAGTCATAAAAAAAATAATCTTTTTTTCCCAATAGAAAGACATTTTTGCTGATACGTGTTATTCCATGATTTAAGGCTGGTTGCTATGGTCAATGGTGTGGTCTTTAGGGACCACACACCCCTATGTGTATAGCTCAGGTTTCTACTGGCTGTTTCTTGCGTGTGAGAGGGATTTTCAAAGAAGAAAAAAAAAACATGGCCACAGAATTTCTCACTAAGCGAGAGAATCAGCTGTGAGGAATCGTGCTTGCTGATGTAAGTAAATTAAAATATCTGGTTGATCCTGCATTTTATTTTTAAAATATAACTGTTAATATCTGGTTGATCCTGCTTGTGCGGGATTTGTTTGAATATCCGTTGTTTCGAGCAATCCTGCCATCGCCGTCACCTCCAGTGACTATCTGGTTGATCCTGCCATTTCTGCTGGTGTGGCTCGTGCACTGTTGAACCTCTAGAGGTTTTCGAAATGCGTTGTACCACAGTAGGGTACAATCACGTTGCATGACCTTTTGAACTGTGGTACAATAACATTTTGAAATCCACCTATTTCCATACACAACAAGGGTTGACCATATAGTATATATTAATTATGAGTCTTAAGTCAAATCCGATTCGAGGACAACAGCAACAGCATTTCCAATATTCTTGTTGCAATTACCGTATGTGTAAATTAATGTATGAAAAAAACTTAAGCCATTTTCTTGTAAACATAAACATGATGCAGTGCTCACCTTAACCCGTTTGTTGTCCAGCAGCCCCAGGAAGTTAAAGGAGGCAAAGTT
The DNA here is from genome assembly GCA_016271365.2 of Neoceratodus forsteri. NCBI lineage: Eukaryota > Metazoa > Chordata > Ceratodontiformes > Ceratodontidae > Neoceratodus > Neoceratodus forsteri. The sequence continues at coordinate 159,782,341 of CM057454.1, read as the reverse complement.
GATACAACTTTTACCATTCACCACTATTCTGTGGCTGGCAGGGCTGTAGAAACATAACAGTACAAGTTACACCCAGATTCTTGTATTCCTTCACGCACTCATCTGTAAAAGAAATAACCCACTGATCCATTTACTACTGTAGCCACTTGACACAATGTACATGGACTGGACTACTGGATGTCACTAGAGTTCAGTTGGTATGTTGGACTCGTATCCAACACTGCCACTTGTGTAGGTGTGGTCCTTCACAAGGGACATTAAACTGAGGTCCCTTTCAACAAATTTTGTTTTATGTCCAAGTGGGAACTAATGATTCTATGGCATTACTCAAAAAAAGTCGAGAAATATCTAGCTATCCAACCAATATTCTGTCACACAGTAAGGCAGGCTCCAATGCACTTGTACATAGCTGGGTATAAAATGTTGTTGAAGGCATAAAAGCAACTTCTGTCTGCGGGCAGTCCCTGCAGTTATGCTCTCTTAATAATGTATTATTTTGCGTAAAGTGCTCGGAGATACTTCTTGTATGGAAGACACTGTATAAACTGTATTGTACAGGGCCTAAAATTTAGGGGAGGATAGACTGCAATTTCTGTGCTATTTTAATACCACTCCCACTATTCCAGCACCATCATGCAATGGTGGTAAAAAATGGCAAAGCACTACTTTAATCGCACTTACACTACTGTTTCATGGAACAGTGGATAATGTTTTCCACAGTTAATGTAAAGTGTAGCAAGTTTCTCCAGCTGTTTTGTTTCTCAATCCCCAAAGACAAGCTCCCTCCATATGTATGACCCTGGGAGGAATTAAAACATAATTTTAAGCCCTGCTGTCATCAATGCTATCTCTACTGTAATAACTACTACACAGGACTATTGTACTGTGTAATACACCTGTCAGGTTTGTACTCTTGTCCAGCTACAAGACCCATGGCTGAGTTTTGTACTGTCACCTTAACTGGACTGAGCCCAACTGAGCTTTATGCACTGGCTCACCACTCAACACAAATGCATCCATGGTGCTTCACAAAACGAACTCAACTCTTACTTTACATGTTCTGAGCACACAGTAACTATGCCTTCCATGCAGTGAAAAAGCAGGGATACTGAACGAATACTTCTGCTCAGTATTTACAAAAGAAGAGGAGGGGGAGGTACCTAAATCAAAGAATAGAAACACTCTGGATAGCGAGGTCGATACCAGTCCATTCACAGAAGAAAGGGTTCTGAAAGAACTCTTAAAACTGAAGGTGGATGACAGGATTCACCAAAGAATTCTAAAAGAACTAAGGGTAGAACTAGTGACACCACTGACTAACCTTTTTAACAAATCATGGGAGGATGGTGTGGTACCCGAGGACTGGAGGAGGGCGGATGTGATTCCCCCAAAAGTGGGAGCAAGACAGAGGCAGGAAACTACAAACCTGTTAGTTTGACCTCAGTGGTAGGGAAAATGATGGAATCACTTCTGAAAGAAAGAACTGTTGAATTCCTAGAGGCCAGTGGGGCATAGGACCCAAGGCAGCATGGATTCACAACAGGAAGGTCATGTCAGACAAATCTAATAGATTTCTTTGACTATGTGACCAAAGTAGTAGACCAGGAAGGGGCTGTGGACAAGGCCTACCTAGACTTTAGCAAGGCATTTGACAGAGTCCCACACAGATAATATACAAGTTAGCTAGCCTTGGTGGGTCCCAAAGTGGTAGCCTGGGTAAAAAAAATAGCTGGACAACAGGGCCTGAGAGGGTAATAGTAAGCGGAGTTCACTCTGAAGAAAGGGAGTTACTAGCGGGTACCGCTGAGGTCCAGTACTGGAACCGGTCCTCTTTAATGTCTTTATAAGTGACATTGCACAGGACTGGAAGGAAAAGTATGTCTCTTTGCAGACGACACAAAGATCTGCAACAGGGTCTATACAGAAGGTGTGGTGGAAAGGATGCAAAGGGACTTGGCAAGGTTGGAGGAATGGTCAAATGTATGGCAGCTTAAATTCAATGCAAAAAAGTGCAAAGTAATGCACCTGGGAAACAAAAACCCAGGGGAAGAGTACACAATGGGAGGGGGGTGAGAAACTAACAACAACAAAAATGGAAAGGGACCTGGGGGTAGTCATATCAGATGACCTAAAGGTGAGCAAGCAATGTGAGAATGCAGTAAGGAGGGCTGGCGGGATATTGGAATGCACAGGAGAGGCATCACCAGTAGAAAACAGGAAGTTGTTATCCTCTGTACAGACAGTTGGTGAGACCTCATCTGGAGTACTGCGTGCAGTTCTGAAGACCCATATCCATAAGGACAAAGATAGAGTGGAGGCTGTCCAGAGGAAGACAACTAAAATGGTGCAGGGTCTGCACCAGAAGACATCTGAAGGGAGATTAAAGGAGCTTAATATGTATACCCTCGAGGAAAGGAGAGAGGGGGACATGATAGAAACTTTCAAGTACCTCAAGGGAATTAAAGTCCAAGAGGGTAGCATCTTTCAGAAAAAGAGATGCACAAGAAGAAAAAATTACTCACCTTAGTAATGTTGTTTCTTCTAATGGAGTCTTGCTGTATTCTGACATATGCAGTTAGGTCCTGCCTTTCAACTGCCCTGGAGGACAAAGAGTTAAACTTTCCATGGCCAGCATGGAATGTTCACCTCGAACTCGGCTGAAGCCCCTGTCTGCTGTTCTTTAAACTCCAACCGTCAGATCTTTACGAGCAATACTCACTAGAATTTCTATGTGGAAACTGTAAAACTCAAAACTAGCCAACTGGCAACTATATCTATATAAAAGGTTTTTTTGGTTTCAAAGAAAAGACTCAAGTCAGGAAACCCCAAAAACAAAACACATCCCAGAACACAACACTCACCCAAAATAAAGGAGGGTGAAAAAGGGACACCCCTAGGGTGCCAACACTGCTCCTGCCCACCCACATCCCAAAAACTAGGTTCTGAGAGGGGAGGCAGGGGGAGGTCAGAATACAGCAAGACTCCATCAGAAGAAACAACATTACTAAGGTGGAGTCTTGCTGTATTCTGACTATGTCTGAACTACAAACAGTACCTCCATGGAGGAGGGACATAACCTACTTTGGAAACAGGCTCTGAAGTACTGCTGTGCCAAACCGAGCATCACTCCTAGCCTGGATATCCAGAGAGTAATGCTTGGTGAAGGTATGGACTGTTTTCCAGGTGGCTGCTTGACAGATTTCTAAGATAGGAATATCCCTGGCAGCAGCCAGGGAAGCAGCTGTACCTCTAGCAGAGTGAGCCCTCAGGCCTGAGGATGGAGTTCTACCCAGTTTCTCATAGCAGAACTGTATACAAGAGACAATCCACCTGGCAACAGATCTCTTAGTGGCAGGTTTGCCCTTACCAACCTCTCCATATGTGGGGAACAACTGGAGGGATTCAAACCTGTGACCCTTGGTGCGCTCTATGTAGTAGCTGAGGGCCCTTTTAACATCTAAGCTGTGCAGCCTCCTCTCTCCAGAGGAGGAATGGTCAGTGAAGAAAACAGGGAGAGACATAGACTGGTTGACGTGGAAATCTGAAACCACTTTAGGCAAAAACGTCCTGTTAGTGCTTAGGACCACTTTATCTCTATGGAAAGAGATGAAATCAGGTTCCACTGACAGGGCTTGCAATTCACTGATACGCCTGGCAGAGGTAATGGCCACCCAAAACACAGTTTTCCAAGTCAAGTACTTAAGCTCTGCAGAGGACAAAGGCTCAAAGGGAGGTTGCATAAGCTGAGCAATGCAAACATTAAGGTCCCAAGCAGGAGCAGGGTCCCTAAAGGGGGGACTGGTGTGCAGCAATCCCTTGAAGAACTTACAAAACACAGGATGGGCTGACAGAGGGGATGGCTTGCCTACTGACAGGAAAGCAGAAACAGCTGCCAAATGCACTTTAAGTGTAGCTGGCCTAAGGCCTAGGCCATTGAGATGGACCATATAGTCCAGAACCGTAGGCAACCCAGCAGAATCTGGAGAAATATTCTTCTTAGAACACCAAATAGTGAATCTTTCCATTTGGAATTGTAAGTCTTTCTTGTTGGAAGGCTTTCAGAAGCCTTAAGGATATCCAGAACCCCTTGGGAAAGATGCAGGTCAGCAAACTAACTCTTCAAGAGCCATGCCTTGAGACTGAGAGACCCAAGGTTCGGTACCAAATCCTCCCTGAGAGGATGTCAACAGGTTGTAATTCCTGGGAAGAGACAGGGAAGGTGGACTGCTAGGGACAGCAACAGGGATACCAGGACTGTCTGGCCCAGTCTGGAGCAATCAGAATCACTTTGCATGGTTGTGATCTCATCTTGTAACACTTTGAACAGGAGAGAGCGGGGAAAGCATACAGAAATTTCCCTTCCCAATTCAGGATCAGAGTATCCAGGGGGACTGAGCCCAAGACTGGGGGTCTGCAACAAAAGAGAGGAAGTCGGTGATTGTCTGGAGCTGCAAAAAGATCTATCTGTGGAGTGCCCCATCTCGAGAAAATCACTTTCAAAACTAGGGGATCTAGGGTCCATTCGTGATGGCCATGGGATATTCTGCTCAGAGCATCTGCTAGGACATTGTCCTTCCCTCGGAGGTGAACTGCTATCAGAGAAGTTTGCAGGGAATAGGCCAGGGACCACAACTTCATTGCTTCTGTGCACAAGGCCATATACCGAGTGCCTCCCTGCTTGTTGATGTACCACATGGTGGTGGTGTTGTCTGTTCTGACCTGGACCACCTTGTTCTGCACAGATCTGGAAAAGGCTTGCAGTGCCAAAAACACTGCTCTGAGTTCCAAGAGATTGATGTAAAGCAGAGATTCCTGAGGCGACCACTGCCCTTGGGTGTTAAGATCCCCCAGATGGGCTCCCCAGCCCAGCAGCGAAGCATCTGTGGTGAGTATCACTGAATGAGACTGAATGACAAAAGGAACTCCTTGTCTCAAATTGTCCTGATCCTGTCACCATTGCAAGGCCTGGATCAGGGTTCGAGTCACTGGGACTAGTTTGGTAAGGGAATCCTTTCTTTGGGACCAGAAGGCTCTTAAGTGGAACTGAATGTCCCTCATCTGGAATCTTGCTCCCTGGACCACTGCTGTGGAAGCTGCCATGTGGCCCAGAAGCTGAAGGAAATGCCTTGCTGGTCGAGACACCTGCAGGGTCATGCCTGAAAATCCCGGGTCGTGCCTGAAAATAGTCATTTTATGGCTAGTGCACCCACCCGTTAACAAAAACTAAATAAATAAAATAAAGGTGAATGAAGAGGCCAGTTCCATAAGGGTCCTTGCCCTGTCCAGGGAAGGAAGGCTCTTCGCCTTATTGTATCCAGCTCCGCCCCTATGAAGGTGAGGAGCTGTACTGGTTCAGAACTGACTTTGGAAGGTTGAGAAGGAATCCTAAGGATGAGCACTTGCAGTTATTTGCAAATGTGACTTGACTTGGTCTGGAGACTGACCTACTATGAGCCAGTCGTGTAAGGATGGGAAGATGGAGATCTTTTTTCTCCTTAGGAAAGCAACCACTACTGCCAGGCACTGGCAGAAACCCTTGGGGCTGATGTTAGGCCAAAGGACATTGCTCTGAATTGATAGTGGCCTGAGGGCAACTTTCGAACCTGAGGTACTTTCTGTGGGAGCACCTGATAGAATGTGAAAATTAGGCATCTTTGAGGTCCAGGGAGGCTAGCCAGTCCCTGGTCTCAGAGAGGAAGGATTATTCCCAGAGTCACCATTTTGAACTTTGGTTTTAAAGGTGTTTGTTCAGATATCTTGGGTCCAGGATGGGCCACCATTCTCCTGTCTTTTTGGGGGTTAGGAAGTACCTGGAGTACAATTCTTTGCCCTTGTGTAGGGTGGGAACCCTCTCTATACCTCTGAGAGCTAGGAGGGAAGAAACTTCTGCCTCTAAGGCAAGGGTTTCTGATGGATTTGCAGGTGGAAAGGATCTGGTTCTCATCTTGGGAAATTTTTTTGAAGCTGAGAACCAGTCCCTGGCTTACTACTTCCAGGACCCACTTGTCTGATGTCAGAGACTTCCAGTCCTGGACAAAGTAAGCCAGCCTGCCCCCTACTGGTATTGGAGAATCGGCCCGGGCAGACCCATCAGGGTGTCTGCTTGGCAGGGGCTTTAGGCTGAGGGGTGGATGCAGGCCTGCTCATCCCCGTCTGCCTCTCCCTCTAAAGAACCCCCTCTGAGGTAAGAACAGGAGGCCTGAGCTTGGTAAAACGGCCTTTGGAAAGGCCTGCCCCTGCCCCTGGACTGCCGCCTTTGAGGAGTAGCTTGTCTTTCTTTGGCCAGAGCACACCTGTAAGTGGTCCTGTACTCGTCCATCTTTTTCATGTAGTTCTCTGTCTGCTCCCCAAACAGAAAATTATGTAGCCATGACTCTTGATGAAACATCACTGGAGTCCACAGCAGCATGAAATTGCACTTTGGATGCCTCAATCCCATCTGCAGCCACCTGCTCCAGCTCCTTGGCAAGGTGGTCAGGGGCCTGTTTAGCCAGAGCCAGCACAGTGTCCCACCTGGACTTCTGGTATCTAGCTGCATAGGCCATATAGTTAGCCTGCCTGAGTCCCAAAGATGCTGCCATGTACTGTTTCTTTGCCATGGCATCGATCCTCCTGGAGTCCTTATCTGGGGGTGTGGCTAAGGGGATATTTGCCTTATCACAGGCAGCACTGCACTACTACAACATGGCTGCATTGCTGGGAAAGGAACTCCGTGTCTGAGCCTGAAAGAGTATACCTCTTGTCCATTCATCTGTCCACAGGAGGTATGGAATTAGGAGTCTTCAGAATTTTATGTGTCTGTTTCGCAAAGGATTTGTGGAGGGGAATAGACAGTCTCCTGAACTCTGGGATGTCCATCATTTCAACAAAATCAGGCTCCTCCTGATCCTCTACAGCTTCTTCCATAGGAAGCTGGAGGGTCTCAGCCACTTTTTTGTAAAACAAAGTGAGAAGGGGACTCAGAAAGCCTAGGAGGAGAAACACCTGAAGGTCTGTCTGGGGAGATGTCAGGGTCAATAGGCACATCCAGACTTTCATAATCACCATCATCATCCTCATACTCTCCTTCCTCCTCATCCGGTTCATAAAATTCTTCCATGGTGTAATCCGGAACCGGGGGAACCAACCGAACCGAACCCCTGCCAGATGGTGCCGGTTCGGCTGGAACCGAAGTAAGCGATTGCACTATTCTTATCCCCTTGGCTATCTCATCGGCGGTTGGAATATGAATTTCTGGGTCCGAACTGGATAATTTATCTTTTCTTTTTCTTTTAACCGAAACCGACTCCTCAGAATCGGCTCTCCTTTTGCCTGAAGAAGTATCGCCCTGGTCAGAGGACAGTCCTTCTGGTTCGGTCGGAACCAAACCGAGCTGGCCATTCGGGTCAGCGGACTTCTCGGCCTCCCTTTCCCTCAGTCTACCTAATCTCTTTTCCAGGGTAGATTTGGGAAAATTCTTACAAATTTGGCAGTCTGAATCAAGGTGGTCAAACCCCAGACAATAAACACAGGTGGTGTGGGAATCAGCCTTGGCAAAGACTTCCCCACACACACTGCAGTGTTGAAACCCAGTGGGCCCGTTTTTTCTTGGGTTTCTCAGACATGGACAATCCTAGCCAAAAACGTACCCTTTTTCCGGCAATCCAGCAAACAAGACTCCCTATCAGTTCCTGACTGTGTCACGGATCTTGGAAACGTAATAAAATCTGTTTTTTTTTTTTAGAACCGATACGGACCAGTTACCACACTCTAAGTAAATCACAAACTTTTCTTACCTGAAACTGATCAGTTCAGCCGAACCGATCCACAATTTACAAGTTCCACACAGAAACTATACAGAAAACCTATCTAGTACCACAGACAGAGACTTAAACCGACAGATCGGTAGCAGCAATTCAGTAGAAACCGAGTGAAAAAACAACACTTTAACCGACTTTTTTGAACCGAGCACAGGAGAAATCTCCGGAGCGACTGTTCAGTGAGGCAGAGTAAAGAATCTGACGGTTAGAATTTAAACAACAGCAGACAAGGGCTTCAACCGAGCTCGCAATGAACATTCCATGCTGGCCATGGAAAGTTTAACTGTTCTCTGGGGCAGTTGAAAGGCAGGACCTAACTGCATATGTCAGAATACAGCAAGACTTCATGTTGTTTGAACATGGGAGCACAATTTGAAGATAGAGGAGTACGGCTCAGAGGCAATGTGAGGAAGTTTTTTTCACGGAGAGGGTTGTACATACATGGAACAGCCTTCCTGAGGAGGTAGTGGAGTCAAAAACTGGGGGGGGGGATTCAAGAATGCATGGGACAGACATAGGGCAATTCTAGTGGGGGGGTAGGAGGAAGCAGGCTGTCAGTTAACTAGGATCTGCAGCTTATTCTTTAGGTAGGGAAATGGGCAGACTAGGTGGGGCAAGCGGTCCTTATCTGCCATCAAATTCTATGTTTTTATGGCAGCCAATTCTTTGCTTACTCAGCACCCAATGAGTGGAAAAAAACATTGGGACCCCAATACAGGCACCACATTCCTACTAATTCAAGAAATAACTCTGACTTCACCTTGTGTGATAGTCTGTTAATAAATTCTAGGTCTAGGTATTTTTGGAAGGTCTCTGATTTTTTTTTTTTTTTTTTTTTTTTAACAGCTACTCAAGTCATATCTGAATTTTATACCAAAGTGCCACAGCTTTGTTTAATCTACTGTGATGCCCTCATCTATAATCTCTTCTATGTATGTATATTCTTTCTGGTTACCCTTGAAAACGAGCATTTGTTGCCCAAAGACCTAACCCGTTAGCAAACAAAATGAAATGAAAATAAATTTGGCTTGATGACTATAACAGGTATTATATTTGTATTGCTTTGCCCCTAAGGACCCTTGTGACTTGTGTAAATAGGATGCAAACTCTAAGGTCATCTTTTGTTTTGTAATTTCTGTTTGTGCCCTCATCTCAGCACTGTCACCCTACTCCCCATCGGACACCGTTCCCGAAGGACCCTTGTAACAGGGTGCTACCTGTTATTAGTATGCAGACCCTGGACATAAAGAGTCTCACGTGCCAGTTCTTGTCCCTCTTGTGTTATTTCTCTCAGCCTTTTCTATCCTCTTATTTCCTTCTTTTTCTTTTCTTGTTTCTTTGTCAGGGTGGCCAACCTGACAAAACCCAAGTCTTTTCTTTGCTATCCTCTTTTCAAAAGGCCCCCTTGCTGTGCACATTGGACTGGAAACTACCTCCTGTCTTGGAGATATGTAAAATGTGCATGGCACACTAGAAGATACAAAAGCCCAGAATAAAGGGCTGATGAATGGTGCGTGTCGCACTGAAAATACACCTGTAAGCAGGAGAATGACAGTCCCATAAGCGTCCCCAATATTAAAAGAATTAAAACAGTGTTGTGACAGCTCCAGAGAGGTTGTAACTGAGGCTGCCTGTAAAATAAAGCATATTTGGGCAAAAAGGGCCAAATAAAAAGCCCCTGCATGATAAGAAATGGGATAATATGGAAACTCCCCTATTATGTAATGTCATGGTCAATGGGAACTCCCTCACAGAAAGTGTTATAATCCCTAGGGCTCACCACTAGGGGAGAAGGGCAGAGTCAAGTCAGTTGGTGTGCTGACTGTGAAGGAGAAGGACCTATTTGTGTGCTGATCAATTAATACAGTTCTTTGTATCAATGTAAGAGGTTTATTACACCAAATTGGCTGGGTTAAGCCACAGGCTCTGCGAGGGAAGCTGAGACTTGGGATTTTCTTTTGGTTACTGAACTAACGAATTCTATTTTCCTTTCTATAAATAGTTTGGATTTTTAATAAAATGACAGATGCCTTCCGGCATCTTTTATGCACCTGAGCTCTGCCTGATGTGTCAGGTTTGTATCCCACCATGCTCACAACCCCCCATGAAGCCTTGGCTATACCCCCCACCCCAGGTGGGGACGATTAGGGTCTCCCCCCCATACCTTCATATCTCACCAGGGTCCTCCTTATGGGTCATGGCACTGGTGGGTGAGGGCTAATCTCGGGCCCTCTTGTCGATGTCAGTGTCGTGCCTGGCTGAGCTTTTTTCGGTACTACCCCTGGAGGTGTGACAGCGCTAAGATGCCAAGGCGCATGCCGGCGTCAGTCATGCCTCCCCCCCTGAATTGGACTTGGGCTTTACTGCATCTCCAGCTGCCACCAGAGGTCAGGCAAGCACCGAGCCAGTGGGCCCACCCCACCCCATCCCGGAGATGAGCAGTCCCTCGGCTGCTCAAGCCTCCTCCAACCGGCCGGCCCTCCGACGACCCAGGCTCACTCCCGAACATGGGTCACTGGCGTTGTGAGCAGTAGCTCTACCGCTGTGCCGGCGGGCTGGGTAAGGTCATCTTTGTGGAGGGAACTGCAGCAAGGCTAAAAAAGTACATTGCAATTTTGTACTAAATAAAAACCAAAAATCTTGAAACTTTTTTTGGTTACGCACGATGTGGAGGTACATTTTATTTTACACATGAACTCTGACCTTTATTACTCATACAGAAGTGCCCCCCATTCTGTCTCCTGGAACCAAGTCAGACTTACAACTTCAACAGAACAATATTTAAGCGAGTCCCCATCCAGTTTCCACCACTGCACCTTCCTTCCATATTCTTAGGGACAGAGATTCAATACCTCCAAATCTAACCCCAAAACAGCAGGCAAATAAAGCACACGGGTAAATTTGCAAACTCAATTTCTGAAGTTGTGTGCCCCAAAAAAGCAGTTCATGAATACACTAATTTCATTGCCATGCCTTATAATCCCCCAACCTACCTCCCTTTGTCACCCACTAATTCTGTACACAATGTATTTATTTTTGAAAATTCCCTGCATTTTTATGTTTGTTTGCATGCATGTGCAAAGCAAACACTGTTACTGTACTGCAGGGGCTGTGTAGGTGTGCACTATATAAGCCAATAGACATAGAAATTAACTGGCTTGCTTCTCAAAAACCAATGCTAAGAAGGTTGATGACAGTACAGTGTTCAGCTGGTGTAAACTTATTGTAGGTTAAATGAGTAAGCCCCACCAATCCTATCGGTTTTCTGCCCATTAGCCAGCTAGCAGGCATCATCAGCAAGGCCACTGATTTACGGTGATTAAAACAATGAAATTCTGTTTTCAAGACTTCAGATTCCAGACTTGCACCAGTGATTATTACTCTAATTTCCATATTTTACCGGGATTCTTCTATCATTCTTTTAGTATGTGCATAAATAATCAGAATAAAAGAAGGCTTAATATAAAGAGCATTAAATAATGCAGATTGAAAATAGTACAGGAAGGAATTATAAGAAAAATACAACTTTTGTATTTTTACTGATCTGATATAAAATGCCAGATTCCATGAAATCTCTGTTTTTACTGGTGTTCAGGCAGCTCCAATTCTGGAATTTTACCAGGTTTTCTGGTAAAAACCGAAAAACAGTGGCCTTGATCATCAGGCTTTGAAGGCAAATCCTCAGTCAGTGAGTGTGTGTGTGTGTGTGTTCACAAGAAGCACCTATTTTAAAGCACTAAATAGAGGAGGGGGAAAAAACAGCATGCAGAATGCAAATATAATAACTGGCGAATGTTTTCCCCCCCCATAGGGAAACCCAGTTATAATTTGTAGTTATAACCAGCTGGTTATAATAGTGAACATGCAGCGGGTTTGCCTCGCTCCATGCATGTGCCAGCCGCCATCTTCCTGTTGTCACGCCTGACAGCTTCACCACCACTCGAACTCTGGCGGTCGTAAATTAAAAAATAACTAACTTCGGCTCGCTCCTATCTTGAGGAAGATCTCAATCTCTTTGAATTGGTGACTCCTATCCCCTCCTCTCCCTATCAGTTCTGGTGTCCCCAAGGCTCTGTCCTTGGCCCATTACTCTTCTCAGTCTTCCTAAATGACCTCCCCTCTACTTGCTCATTTGCATCCATCCATTATGTATACAGATGACACAGTCCTATTTGCTTCTGGTTCCTCCCCTACCGAGCTGATGGCCAAACTACAACTGGATTTCAATTTCATCCAGCTCTGGTTCTGTTCTAAGCAGCTATCCTTAAATGCTAAGAAAACTGTCTCTATAACCTTGGTACCAAGCAGAAGATATCCAGGCTTAACATCCTCCCCTCCTTCCACACTTTAGATGAGGCCTCTACTCTACTGTGGATGTTCCCTCATTTAAGTACATGGGGGCCTGTCTGGCTAGACCGGCACCTCAACTTCTCAGAGCAAAAAACTCCACCCTAAACTAGGCACATTATACAGAAATAAAGCTTGCATCCCTCTTCCTGCTCACCAAGGAATTACCCAGAAAATTATTCTACCCATTTTCAGTTATGGAGACACTGTCTACAGTGCTGCACCAAAGACTACCCTTGCCAGATTGGACCCAACTGTCACTCCTTCTGCCGCTTTGCTTTGGACTGTCAACCTCACATCCATCACTGTTCCTAACACTCCTCCCTCTACCCTCTCCTCCCTTGAAGCTAGTTGCCTCACTTACTGTGCCTCCTCTATTTTGAAATTCTGGCTCGCCTCCCTCTCCTCTTATCTTGACTCTCTCTCCTCTCCCTCCCTCCACATCCCTCCTACTCCCTTTGTAACTAACTATCGTTCCTTCACTCTTCTTTCAAGAAAATCAGTTGCTGGACTGGCTGCTCTCTCCTATCATTTCCCTAAACTTTGGAATTCTCTTCCTCTAATCATTCGCTCCTCCCCATCCCAATGCTTTCTCTCTCTCTTCCCTTCTTCATGACTTTTCCTCTCACTCCGCAACTGCACCTCATTCATCTCCTTCTTTTCAATCAATCTTTCATTTATCCCCTTTCCTCCTCCCTCCCATATTCCTCCCCTGTCTTGCCCGCCTTTTCTTTTTTCTTTCCCCTGTTCTACATCTACTAGCCCTGCACTGCCTCTACACCTGTAATGTACCTCCTTTTAGCCCAATGGGCAAGCATGCCACCCTTCTCCTCCATTAATTTGCCTATTTGATAATGCTCATTTCAGCGTATAGTATACTGTATTTTTCCACACTGTTTTTTTTTCCTATCGTTAATGCTTAATCTCATGTACTGTATAATCTTGAATCTCTCTTCCACCCTCACCCCGGATGCGGAGTTTTTGTTTAGCTCATTATGTCTTTACTGGTGAAACTTTTGAAAATAAATAAATAAATAAATAAATAAATAAAGAGCCCCTGATACCAGCTGGATAACTTTCAAATATGTGAGAGTTAGACACAACTCTGGTGATCATTCAGATATATATATATATATATTTTTAATATGGACTTTATCCCTCCTGCCCTTTGCCATCAGCCCCCTTCTGCTGTCCAACCCTGCCACTTCACCCCACCCCCTGGCTTTACCTCATCTAATTCTTACCTCATTGTGTGAGTGGGTGCCATGGATGGTGGTGGTGCAGGACCTTAAGGTCCTGCAGACAGCAGTTCTTTTCTGCCAAATACTCTCCTTGTGTCAGAGCCCACAGCGTGCTATTGGCTCACAAGTAGACCGTGAAGATGGTGCAAGCTTTAAATGACTGCCACTGACTTTCTCCAGTGACCACTGCAGTACTGCCTACCTTCCACTAGGTGGCAGCCAAACAGCATGCACACTGCCCCCGTCCCCCACAAAGGAAGAGAACAGTCGATGAACCAGAAATTCTCCCTCACCCGAGCGACCTTGGTCCATTCCTGAACCCAGGTTGTTCAGCCAGAACTATATTTTGTACAATTCTTTCCCCTTTTTCTTTATTATCAAGGTAAGTGACATAAACACAGGTTACTCACCGGTAAAAGTAGTTCTAGGAGTGGTATATGTTGTTCATCCACACTTGCTGGCAGTGTTCTTTCCTTTTAAGATGTGCCGGAAATTCTTCAAGCTTGCTCCTCCACCCACCCAGGTGATAAATCCCTCGGCTCCACCCCATGGCGCTAGATCTTGCTTGCTGGAAGCATAGGTTATCGCCTGAGCCGGGAGGTTGGGTGGGTCCATGTGGATGAACAACATATACCACTCCTAGAACTACTGTTACAGGGGAGTAACCTGTGTTTCTAGGGACATGTATATGTTGTTCTATCCACACTTGTTGGCAGACTCCTAGCAGTTCTCCGGAAGGAGGGAGGCAAGGTGCACACTCTGTACTTAGGGAACAGAGACTGGAGAACAGAGGCCCCAAAACCAGCATCCTGGCATGGCTCTAGGGCAATGTGATAATGGGAAATGAAGGTGTGTGCTGACTTCCAGGTAGCAGCCCTGCAGATTTCCTAGACAGGGACATCCCTAGAAGCAGCCACTGATGCAGCGGTATGGTGGGTGGAATGAGCCCTCAGCCCTCTGGGAGGCTCCCTACCTGAAAACCTATAGTAGAGATCAATGCAAGATGTGATCCACCTGCCAATCGTCCGCTTGGCTGTAGGTCTGCCAGGTGCGGCTTCAGCATAGGTAACAAACAGCTGGGGAACCTCTCCCCAAACTCCAGCCATGTGCTCTTTGTAGTAATCAAGCGTCACCTCAGGTCCAGAGTATGCAGCCTGTGTTCGGACTCCGAAGCATGATTCAGGAAGAACACCATAAGAGTCACCACCTGATTCACGTGAAACTCCAACACAACCTTTGGGAGGAACTTCTGGGTTGAGGCGCAGGACAATCCTGTCCCTGTGGAAGACCACGTAACGAGACTACACCGAAAGCACCTGGAGCTCCCTAATCCTTCTGGCTGACGCGATAGCCACCAGGAAGGTGGTTTTCCACGACAGGCGAGACATGTCACACCTGCGCATCGGTTCGAATGGCTTGCCCATGAGCTTTGCCAAAACCAGCAACAAGTCCCACGGAGGTGGTGGTTCATGCACCAGAAGGGAAATGTGATCTAAGCCTTTGAAAAAGTGCCAGACCACCTTCTCCTGCACAGACTGCTGACCAGCCTGCGCCCAGTAAGTACAGATGGCTGCCAGGTGCACCTTAAGGGTCGTCGACCGAAGTCCTCCTTTGGAGAGGAACCACAGGTAGTCCAAAATGCTGGCCACTGGACAGGACAAAGGGTCCAGCCCCTTGCCCTGACACAAAATGGAGAATCTCTTCCATTTGACGGCATAGCATTTTCTGGTCGATTCCTTTCTAGATGCCTCCACCACGGTGAGGACATCTTCAGAGAGACCAAAAGCCTGGAACTCTACCCGCTCAGGAACCAGGTTGTCAGGTACAGGGATTGAAGGTTTGGGTGGCGTATCTTCCCTGATTGATGGAGAGCAGGTCTGGCTGGAGTGTAAGACGCCTCGGAAGCCTGTTGCTGAGGCTGAGGAGATCGGGGTACCAAAACTGGCATGGCCAGTCCGAGCCACCAGGATCACCTGCCCTTGTCCCTCCTGACCTTGAGCAGCACCTTGTGGATCAAAGGGAGTGAAGGAAGGCACAGAAGAGGTCTGGGGTCCAAGACCTTGAAAAGGCAACCCCCTGCAGCAAGCCCTGCTGAGTGGGGTGGGCACAGAACAGCTTCAGCTTTGCATTATCCCTGGAGGCAAACAGTCCATCTGAGGGGTGCCCCACTGGGAGAACAGACTGTGAACTACCTCCAGATGGAGAGACCACTCATGAGATGCCTTGCCTCGCCTCCCCGGCTGAGGGCATCCGCCAGCTGACTGGAGGTTCCTGCCACATGGACGGCTAAGAGATCTGCCTCCAGGCTGAGCACGAGAGTCAAAATGCGGAGAGCATCCTTGCACAAAGGCAGGGAGCGCGTCCCACCCTGCCTGTTGAGGTAGTATATGGTGGTGGTGTTGTCCATCTGGACTTGGACCACCTGACCCCAAACATATGGAGCAACGCAGACAGTGCCAGCCAAACTGCCCAGAGCTCCAGCAGGTAGATGTGCCATAAGGACTCCTCAGGGTCTAAAGCCCATGTTCCCCAGATGGGCACCCCAGCCGTGAGAATAGCATCGGTCATTAGGATGACCGCCTGCTTGGGGCAGACAAATGGGATCCCTTCTTGCAGATGCTCTGGGACTGGCCGCCAGTGGAGGGCATCCCACATCTTCTGGGTCACAGTGACCAGCTGGTCGAAGGGACTTTTGCGTAGACACCACTGGCCAGCTCCCACTGCAGGGAGCGCAAATTCCAACAGGCCCAATGGACCACACTGGTGCAGGCCACCAGGGCTCTTGGGGACGTGGGTACCTGCATCCTTTATGCACATTTTGTGCTTCGGGACACTCACCCGCCAACCCCAAGAATCCCAGAGACTCTCCGCAGTACAGGCCCGGGGGTTCTGAGTGGGCTGTGTACTGCGCATGCGCGAAATGTGCAATTTGTTTATTTTTTTTCCCCTCCTCCCTGCCGCCTGGGTGGCTCGGTGCTTGAGAATGGAGCACACCACCAGGTAAGGTGGGATGGGGGAAATGAGGATGAAAGGCTGCCAGCAGCAGTATTCGTGAGGGGAGTGCGATCAGTTCCCCTTGGAACCACCATGGTTCATCTTGGGGCGAGAGCTGGAGGACTGACAACCTCTCAGAAGCTATTTTGCTGTCAATGGAGAAACGTGGCAGGAAGAGAAAGACCAAACAAAGAAAACATGTTTAAAAAAAAAAAAAGCATACAGGTCGGAAAGTCCACCCCAATCGCCTAAGGAGAAGAAGGAGGCACGCGGGTATATTTGTGTGGCCAGCAGGCTGCACACATTCGCTGGAGGCACCAGTGTGTTTCCTTAACACGGAAAGGATAATTTTTCAATTTACAATTTTAGGCAGATAGGGCATCATGACTATTTCTGGCCGACGGTTCAGTGAGCTTAGGGTTTATACTGTGTCTTTTTGTGCTTTTTTGTGCAGGGCCAAGTCAGGAGTGCACTGCAGCCAGGAGAGGAGAGTGAAGAATCTGAGCGGGGGAAGGCTCGTGAGTGGCACACTGCATGTCTCAACGAAGCCTTACTGATTATTTTGGTGAAGGAGAATCCTCCACACCAAAGGACAAGGAACAAACATCATCATCATCCTCTGAGTGTGACTTAAGCACATCTCAGGAGACTGTTGACATTGTGAATGTTGAAACTGAAAATGATAAGCAGTCTGAACAGTCTGCATCTGTTAAAAGCAGCAAGATATTAAGGCTGCGGAGAGACAGCTGGACAAAGTTATTTCCATGGCTTGTAAAGGAGAAAGTAGAGGGGAATATTGTTGGGAAGTGCAGTTGGTGTAAAAAAGGAGGCAAAAACAATCCATTTGCCACAACTGCACAACCAATCTGCAAGTGTCTGACTTCTACAGACATGAAAGAAACAGAACATTTGCTGGTGCACACTGAAAAGAAAACAGCAGAAAAACTGTATCTGCCAGTGGCATCTGAGAAGCAGATCTCGGGTCCTGAGGCAAAGGATGACAGTAAAGTTGCTCAGTTAATGACTATGTACTACCCTACCAAACAAGGGCAATCACAAACAGTTTGAAACACTGATGGCTCTACAGGTGAGGAATGGAATCTTTCAGGCTGGGGCACAGGGCGGCCGTTGCTTGTGGAATGACACTAATGGTGGTGTTTTATATCCATAGAAACGAAATGGCTGTCCAGCCTTGCAAGACAGTGGCACAATCTACTCTGGTTGGGATGCACGATATGACATGCTCGACTCCATAAACTAAGTCCTACAGGAAGAAATCAAAGCTAACTTAGCAGGTTCTCAGTTTCTTGGGGTAATAGTGGATGAAACCACTGATGTAAGCATTCACAGAAAGCTTAACATTTATGTGAAGTACATACACAATGCACAGGCCAAAATTAATTTCATTGACTGTATTGCAATACCTGATGAGAGGGCAGACACAATTGTGGGAGAACTGTTGAGTGTGTGTTCTGCTAATGCGGCTGACCCTATCAAGATCATCACACTAGCAAGTGACTGAGCCAGCATTATGACTGGAATGCACAATGGGGTGGGTGCAAAGTTAAGACAGCAAGTTAACCCAAGGCTGATTCAGATCCATTGTGTTGCCCACAGATGGGCACTAGCAGCAGGACAAGCATGACGGAACAACCACATTTTCAATGAATATCAAGTAACCATCAAAAATGTGTACAGATACTATAGCAACTCTGCAGTACGGTACAAAGCCTTGTGTTTCATCCAGGAAACACTCAATGATGACAACAGTAGATATCTGTCCCTAAAAGAACCTGCAAGTTTTCGGTGGCTCTCATTGCATACTGCAGTTCAAGCAATTTACAGATCATACCCTGCACTTTTAAAAGCCCTAGAGCATGATGCTGCAGGAAAAGGTGTGGCAGAAGCAAAGGGCCTTCTCACAAAACTGAAATCAGTCTGCTTAATTGTATGCACTTGTTTTTTCACGGATGTCTTAGATTTGGTGAATAAACTGTCCTTAGTCACACAACAGGACAGCGTTGACATTTCGGTGGCCAGCAGCATGACAGAAGCCACAGTTACTAGACTGCAACAGTTTAAAGAGCAGAATGGGGGTAGAGCTACAGAAGACATTTCAGGAACTTGACCAACCTCCTGGCATGAGGCAGGATCAAAAAGTGAATGATAAGCCAGCACTGCGAATGCAGTTCCAGATGGCATCTCAGGAATACCTGATGCAACTCACTGAAAACATTCACACAAGATTTGAGACAACTTTAATGCAGCTGTTGCATAACCTAAATGTTCTTCTAAATCCAAAGTGTCTCCCAGATGACTCAACATAATGGACCATGGACTGCAGGAACTCAAGGATGTTTGCACTTTTTCCAAGAAACAATCTTTAAAGAAGACACACCGCCATCACTTATTGATCAAGACAGGGCTGAGAAAGATTATGGATAATTCAAACTTGTTCTGAAATCTTAAAAAGGACTGACTTTGCTCAGTAGTGTCTGCCAAGACTTAATTCAGAACTGTTCAGATGTATCCCCAGACTTTGTCACAATGGCCAAGATTTGTCACCGGTTACATCACTGACATGTAAAAGAGGTTTTCTGTACAAAACAAAATAAAAACAAAAGGCAGATGTTCCCTAAAGGCTGACACTGTGAGCAAACTCAAGCGGATTGCCCAAGAAGGAGCTGAACTTTAAGACTGTGACCCTCACCCAGCACTTAAGAAATTTAAGACCATAAGACTGTGTAGAAAATAATTATTTTACATTTTAAAATGTTTAAATAATTGTCTTAATTGTGTTTTTTTAGTTTCAGACAATTCTCAGATGACTGACATGACCCACAGACAGGACAATGGAGGAATGTGGGCATAGGAGTAGAAAATAAGTATCACAAAAATACTGTTTTGTTCCAACAGGCGGCAATACAATTTTCAGCCCCAAGGCCAATATGTTACTTTAGGTGGGGGTCCAGGGGAATGGATCAAGATTTCAATTCCCAGGGGTTGGGGGGTGGTAGCTGGCCATTAATATCCCCATTCTGCTAAATTTATCATGATTTCTTTTTGGTGGGGAGGATCACAGTCTCACAAGTTCAGATGATCAGGTGGAGGGTGCGTAAACTATAAAAATGGCCCCAATTAATGCAGTCCCGGTGTTTTTTTTTGTTTTTTTTTTAATAGTAGGGGGGACAGTCGAGATTTGTTGTCAATGTAGTTACCCAACCCAGTCTGCTCTTTCCACAGTCTGTCTGCAATACAGCGGCTTCTATTGTCATCAACATACACAAAACAGTTAAGAAATATTCAGGAGAACTTGGAGATTAAGTTATGGGCAGGAGGGTGTTAGGAGAAGATATTGCCACAGAAATAATGGCATGCCATGAAAAAGAAGTTCAAACAGAAAAGCAGACTGATGCAGATTTCATGCCACCACCAGATTGTGCCACAAACAAGAAACATTTGGGAGACCTGCTGGAGCAAGTCACCCCACTGTGCTATCGAGTCATGAGCACTAGCACTAGTTCTCTTTAGCTGCCACAGACACACACAATTAAGAAAGGACTGTGCAGGAGGTGTTAGGAGATTATGGGCAGGAGGATGTTAGGAGAAGTTATGGGCAAGTGGTGTTAGGAAATTGCAGCAGAAAAATGGCAATGCCATAAAAAAAGAAGTTCAAAGAAAAGCAGACTCTGTGCAGATTTCATGCCAAACAGATTAGACTGTGCCACTGTCTTAAACCGAACAGATTTGGGAGACCTGCTGAGCCATGGTAGGTTGTGGGTGGGGTGGGTAAGAAATGTGCAGGAGGACAGTCGGAGGATTACTGGCAGGAGAGTCGTGTTTAGAAGTTATGGGCAGGAGGGGTGTTAGGAGAAATTGCCAGTATAGAAGTATGCCATGAAAGAAGTACACACAGAAAGCAGACACACTGCAAACTGAGTAATTGTTCCATATCCACCAGATTGTGCCATTGCCTTAACAGCAGACTGTGACAGCTGTCAATCCTAAACAGGGGTGGGTGGGTGGGGTTTTTCTTTTCAGTTGTCCAGTCAAATCCATGTCTCTGGCATAGCCATGTATTCTTACACAATTTAAGAATATTTTGTGCAGGACAGCAGCAGGAAGAAGTTTTGAGCGGGGGGTGGGGGTGTTTGGGCAAAGTTGTGAGCAGGAGAGTGTAGGTGAAGAAATAATCACTTTCATGCCAGGTCAAGACACAAAAATACAAGTTACTCACCTGTAACAGGAGTTCTAGGAATGGTATATGTTGTTCATCCACACTGTCTGGCAGGTTCCTTGCCGCTTTAAATCTCGCCGGAAGGTCTTCAAGCTGGCTCCTCCCACCCACCCAGGCAGTAAAACACTCGGCTCCGCCCCATGACACCAGATCTTGCCCGCTGGAAGCCAGGTTGTGCATCAAAGCCAGGAGGCCGAGTGGGTTGTGTGCATGAACAACATATACCATTCCTAGAACTCCTGTTACAGGTGAGTAGCCTGCATTTCTAGGGACATGGATATATTGTTCATCCACACTGTCTGGCAGACTCCTAGCAGTTCTCCGGGAGGAGGGAGGCAAGGTATACACCCCCTACTTAGTAAATAAAGACTGGAGAACCGAGGCCCCAAACCAGCATCCCGCGTGACTCAAGGTCGATGTGGTAGTGGGTGATGAAGGTGTGTGCTGACTTCCAGGTAGCAGCCCTGCAGATTTCCTGGATAGGGACGTCCCTGGAAGCAGCCACTGATGCAGCGGTATGGCAGGCAGAATGAGCTCTTATCCCTCTGGGAGGCTCCATGCCCGCCAACCTATAGCAGAGATCTATGCAGGAGGTGACCCACCTGCCTATTGTCCACTTGGCTGCAGGTCTCCCAGGTGCGGCTTCAGCGTAAGTGACAAACAGCTGGCGAACCTCTCCCTGAACTTCAGCCATCCGCTCCTTATAGTAAGCGAGCTCACTTCTAGGGTCCAAAGTATGGAGCCTATATTCGGCCTCTGAGGTGTGATTGGGGTAGAACACTGGCAGAGTCAAACTCCGACACCACCTTCGGAAGGAATTTCGGTTGGGGGCGCAGAACAACCTTGTCCCTTTGAAAGACCAGATAAGGAGACTCAATGGAAAGCGCCTGGAGCTCTCCCATCCTTCTGGCTGATGTGATAGCCACCAAAAAGGCGGTCTTCTGTGACAGGTGAGAGAAGTCACACCTGTGCATCAGTTCGAATGGCATGATCATGAGCTTAGCCAATACCAGCAGTAGATCCCACGAGGTGGAGGTTCTCGCACCGGAGGGATATGTGATCAAGGCCTTTGAGCCCAACCACCATCTCCTGCACCACAGACTGCTTCCCAGCCTGCGCCTGGAAGCAGAGATGGCTGCCAGGTGCATCTTAAGGGTCGTCGACCAAAGATCTTGCTGAGAAAGGGACCACAGGTAGTCCAGAATGCTTGCCAAGGAACAGGAGGAAGGGTCCAGGCCCTTGCCCTGACACCAAATGGAGAATCTCTTCCATTTGAAGGCATAGCGTTTTCTGGTCGACTCCTTACAGGACGCCTCAACAACGTTGAGGACCTCATCGGAAAGACCCAAGGCAAGGAACTCTAGCCGCTCAGGAACCAGGCCGTCAGGTGCAGGGATTGAAGGTCCGGATGGAATACCTTCCCCTGATTGACTGAAATCAGGTCCAGGCGGGCTGGAAGCCGCCTCGGGAGCTTGGAGCCGAGACTGAGGAGATCTGGATACCAGAACTGGCAGGGCCAGTCTGGGGCTACCAGAATCACTGGGCCTTGTCCCTCCTCGCCTTGAGAAGCACCTCGTGGATCAAGTGGAAATGGGGGGGGGGCGTAGAAGAGGCCCGGGGTCCATGGCCTCAAGAAGGCATTCTCCCTGCAGCGAGCCCTGCTGAGGGGGGCAGGTATGAAACAGTCTCAGCTTCGCATTCTCCCTGCAGGCAAACAGGTCCACCTGAGGCATGCCCCAGTGCAAGAACAGATCTTGTACTACCTCCGGCAGGAGAGACCACTCGTGGGACGCAGCCCCTATCCAGCTTAGGGCATCAGCCAGAATGTTGGAGGCTCCTGCCACACGGATGGCAAGGAGATCCGCCTCCAGGCTGTGCATGAGTGACCAAACTGGAGAGCTTCCCTGCACAGAGGTATGGGCGTGTCCCACCCTGGCGTTTAGGTAGTACATGGTCGTGGTATTGTCCATCTGGACCTGGACCACTTGATCCAGTAGAAACGGAGCGAAGGTGGTGAGGGCTAGACGAACTGCTTGAAGCTCCAGCAGGTTGATGTGGCAGCGGGACTCCTGAGGGGACCAGAGGCCGTGCGCTCTGTGCTCCCCCAGATGGGCACCCCAACCCATCAGAGGCGCATCGGTCGATAGAGAGACCGTCGGCTCGGGGCGGACAAACGGGATGCCCTCCTGCAGATGTGCTGGAACGGTCCACCACTGGAGAGCGTTCCACATCCCCTGGGTCACTGTCACTAGCTGATCCAAGGGATCGGAGTGCTGTGACCATTGGCTGGCCAGCCCCCATTGAAGGGGACGCATGTACCAACAGGCCCAAATGGACCACGCTGGTACAGGCTGCCACGAGGCGCAGGAAGTCCCGGGCAGGGCACAATTGCCCAACCTGAAATGACTGGGCAAAGGAGGAAAGAACCTCGGTCCTGTCCGCCGGGAGCCGTGCTCTGGCTCGTAGAGTCGAGCTCTGCACCGAAGAATTGTATCACCTGCTTTGGCATGAGTTCCGACTTGGCCTCATTGATGAGGAGGCCAAGCTGAGAGCAAACCTGAAGGGCCAGATCTCTGGACCGCTCCACCTCCATTCTGGAGGAGGCTGCAATCAGCCTGTCGTCCAGGTGGGGGTACACCCGGACCCTTCGGTGCCGCAGGAATGCTGTCACCACTGCCATGCATTTGGTGAAGACCATGGGGGCTAGGGAAAGGCAGAAGGGCATGGCCCAGAACTTGTAGAGCGACCCCTCTGCCCTGAAGTGGAGGAATCTCTGGTGGGACGGACGGACTGGGACATGAAAGAATGCATCCTGGAGGTCCAGAGAACAGAACCACACACCTCGTTCCAAGGATGGAATGACCTGAGCCAGAGTGACCATCCTGAAGGTTCGAGACATAAGGAACCAGTTCAGGTCGTGCAGGTCTAGAATGGGGCGCCAGCCCCCCGTCCGTTTCAGGACCAGGAAGTACCTGGACACAAACCCTGGGTCTGGTGGAGGATCCGCCACCTTCCTGATCACCTCTTTTTCGAGGAGCAGGGCGATGTCAGCTCGGCGAGCCGACAGAGAGGCTGCGGACCCCGTAGCCCCCCAAGGGGACACGGCTCGGAAGGGCGGGGCCTGCTCGAACTCCAGGGGCAGGCCTTTCCTACCACTTCCAACACCCAGTGGTCCGTGGTGATAGCGGACCAGGTGGAAAGGAAGTGGCAGAGCCGTCCCCCCTTGGGGGGAACCCAGAGGGGAGTGATGAGGCTGGGGGCGACACCCCTCAACCAGTCACTGGGCAGACTTGGAGGAGGGACTGGCCGAGGGACCTCCTGGGCCTTTTCCTCCCTACTTCCTGTTAGAGGAAGCCGCAGGCTTGGCTTTGGGATGCCAAGCGCGAGCCTGCTGGCCCTGATGCTGGTGTTGTTGGGCGGATGTGCCGCGAGGCAGAAGGGCGAAAAGGACTTATGTTGTTGACAATGGCCCTTGTCCTTCTGGGCGGAGGTGACAGAGTCCAGGGTAGCATTGGACTTTTCGATCCACTGAGGTGGCCTTCCACCCAGGGTCGAACAGGTCAGTCCCCAAGAAGGGGACATCCGCCAGTTTATGCTGGGTATCTGCCGTGCAGGTGGATATCCTCAGCCATGCTCTGCGGCGCATGGCCACTGCGGCCGCAACTGATCTGGCACAGGAGTCTCCAATGTCCAGAGCCATCTGGAGCTGCTGTTTTGCCACCACCCTTCCCTGGTCCTGCACCTGCTTGACCGTGGTCTGTAGGTCGCCGGGAGATGAGGGATCACCTCATCCAGGGAGCCCATGAGGGCGTGGGAGAAGTGTGCCATCAGCACGGCTGAGCTGGCCTGGTGGGGGCCTAGGGAGGACGCAGCATACACCTTGTGCCCGGCATAGTCCAGCTTTTTGGACTCCTTGTCAGGGGGCTTATCCACATCCCTAGCATTCCCGGAATGCTGGAAAACGCTATCGGTGACCAGCCCCTCTGCAGAGGGGTGCTCAAAAACCGGACAAAGAGCCGTTAGGGACCGCATACTTCCTGGCCATCCTGGCCAAAGGAGCAGGGCAGGAAGCCGGACGCTGCCAGAGCTCCAAGGCTGGGCCAACAATAGCTTCAGCCACTGGAAAGGCCTCCGTGGGCGATTCCCCTCGGTCCAGTATCTCCGTCAGGGGATACTTGGCCCACTTGGATACGGGCTCGAGCTGCATCCCGGTGGACTCCGAGATGAGCCGAAGCAGACCCATAAACTACGATGGGCTCTCGTCCATCGACTGCCCCCCGGAGGACTCAAGGTCAAGGGGCCTGGAAAACAGGGAGGAGTCACCGGACTCTGAGGAGTCCATGAAGAGCTGCCTGGGTCCTGAGCCACCATCCACCTGCTGAGGACGGTCGGGAGTGAAGATGACTGACAACCTGTGGCGCAGACCCTGACCCGACCGAGAGTCCTTGGTTGGCGCCCGATTTCGCTGTGGACGCGAGGTTCCACCCACAATCAGTGGGGCAGTTGGTTTCAGTCAAACAACCGCCCAGGCTTGGGCACCTCGACTCACAGCGAGGGGTTGTTTCGCGCTCGGGTGACAGCCACTTGATGGCGGGGAGCGACGCGCCGGTTTGTTCCCCAGACAAAAGTAACTGCTGCACATTAAGTCCTCGTAATGTCGATTTAAATTTGTGTCAAGCCTCTCCTCTTCCGGAGGAGGAAGACGAGGACGAAAGCAGCGCCACCGCTTACCTCGGGTTCCGAGACAGAGACCGCCGATGTCGCGGGATCAACTGGACCGAGACGAGGTCCAAGACCGAGACCCGGTGTTTCCGAGGATGGGTCTGGGAAGGGGCGGGGACACCTGCTCTTCCTCGGCTCGGGAGCCTTGACTGGGGACTCCGCACAGGAGGCATAGACAAGTCTCGTCTCCACCGGGGAACCGGTGAAGAAGGGTTGTCAGCTTCACCAGTCGACAGTCGTCCGAAGGGTCGAGAAAAATCTCTACCTCGTCGACGGGTGTCTCGGCCGGCTGACCTGACAGGGACACCGTGAAGCCAGCGGCCATAGCCGCAACCTTGACCGAAGTCGAGTGTCGACTGTCCGGGGAAGGGGACCTCCCCCGCTCCCACGAACGCCGATGGTGGGACTTACCTTTCGAGTCCTTCTTTTTAGACCGAGAAAGAGTGTCCCAATGGCCCCTCTCCCTTCATGGAAAGGTATTGGCAAAGCTCCTTAAAAGCAGCTGTGTAGGAGGATCCCAGAGAGAGTGGGATAAATGCCGCGACCCAGGAAGATGAAGATGCGGCCTGGGCCGCCTTCTCCTCGAGGGTGATCATCTGCTCGAGTTGCTCAGCCGAGCCAGCCGCCGGACACCGCCCAACGGGCCTCCTTGAACTTCACCGGCGGGTAGCGCTCCTCGGGGCGCCCAAGCTGTAAACTGGGTAGCACGGGTTCTCCAGGACGCTAATAAAAACGAATGGCATAACTCCGTAGGCCTGCGGTCATGATCTAGGCCGAGGCAGTAGATGCACGGGAGTGCGGATCCATCGGACATTTCTACCGCATGGGCACCGCCAAAATCTGGGAGTCGATTTGTCCATCACAGCCATGAGGGAGAAACTTGACCAAAGTCTTGAAAATTTTAAAATAAGTTTCAATGAACCAAGAATTAAGATCCAGTCTATACGGAGAGCGCTAAGAAGGGAACCTGAGCTCCAAGCGGTAAGGAAGATCTGGCATCATGGGGTGGAGCTGAGAGTTTTACCACCCGGGTGGGTGGGAGGAGCCAGCTTGAAGACCTTCCGGCAAGATTTAAAGTGGCAAGGAACCTGCCAGACAGTGTGGATGAACAACATATCCATGTCCCTAGAAATGAAAATTACGTACCTAAGCAATTCTTGATCGATGTATCTTCACCATTCATCACTGGTGGGTTCTGGCTGGAGTAACAGGACCCCACGGAAACTTTTTTTTTTTTTTGCAAAGAGCTAAAGCCGATCTCGACATGGCACCACCCTCGAGGCCAACACATTGTGTGGTGCTCGCAGGTTGGCCAGTAACTGATGTCAACTCCTTCTCAGCCACAGTTCTGCTCACCGGAGAGTAGCCAAGAAAAAAGAGGGCAGGGCAAGGGAGCCCGAGGGATAGGAAAAGGAAAAGATATAAAACCAAGGAAGGAATAATGCTGGGTAAGAGGACAGAAGGAATAGGAGCCAGGGGGTCTGGAACAGGTGGCCCCAACCTCTGGGCAAGCAAGGGAGGATAGAATAAGGGAGGAGAAGGGTAGAACAGAAGGAGAAAAAGAGAAGCGGGGGCGGGTAGAGACACTGCATTCACTCCCCGAGGTCCAGAGGACTACAAAAGGGCATTACTGCTTTCTCCATGCTCCTTCCTTTTAGGAGGAAAGAAACCCTTAATTTAAGATAACGAGAGGACAGCTGGTTTGAAGTCCAGGAGAAGAAAGCACTGCACCAACTGCAATGAGCCCTCACTGGAGACTAAGAGTAGAAAACTAATGTCTTCCCCCCTCCTGACTAAGGGATAATCTGGAGAGGGAACAGGACTCATCCTGAAATAGGCTCCTCTTGACAAATAAGCCTACTAAACTTTTAATTTTTAAAAGAATGTCACCTCTGAGTGAGAGACAAAGACAAGGAGGATTATTTAGTAAGGAGCGAGAAGTAATCCCCTATAGGGGAACCCTACAAGGGGAGATCACTAAAAATAGCAATAGAAAGGAAAGGAATCACCAGGGCCTCAATAACACTGCTTTAAGATAACCACTACGGTTTTAGATGAAGCAGAGAGGAGGATCCAATTACAGGTCTGACCAAGGAGGAGGGTCCCGTCAGGATGAAAAGAGCCCTGGTGAGCAAAGAGGGTTGCCTCCCTGCTTGTCTCCCCAAAACACTCCCAACACTCTCCAACAGGAGCAGAGGCAAGAGGCATAGGGGTACCAGCAGAGTCAATATTTGGAGAAATAAACAGGGAGAAGGCATTGCCCAGTGACTGAGGCCTAAGAGGGAAATGTGGGTGGGAAGCAGTGATGAATGGTGAAGACACACAGAAAGATCAAGAATTACAGTAGGTACATAATTTTCATATCTCATCTGTATCAATTCTTCACCATTCATCACTGGGGGGTGATTACCAAACCCCCCAAAGAGGACCTGGTAGCTCCCTGAGGGAAGGAAGTCGGACGTCCCTCAGCATTCTGTGGGGGAGACACCAGAGGAGGGAATCCTTGCAGGCCTAGTTAGGCCACAGACTGATCTGGGTGAGACAGTGTTCTCCTTTGGGTAGGAAAGGGAAGTCGCCCCTGAAGTTCCTGCATCGTCCTGTGGGAGAAAAGGAGGGTTCCCCAGAATGTGGAGGCAGTCACCTTCGCCGGGATAGGGGTGATAACCTGGATAGATGAAGCCATGCCATCTGCCTAATGCAAATCGCTGTCCCCGCCAACCTGGATGGCAAATCACTGGCGTCATACGATATCCTTGCTTGGTGCCTTGCAACCTTCAGGCCCCATGTGGAGAGGACAATGGCCTGTCTGGTCGCCTCCAAATCAGGCAAAAAATACTAGGATAAGTGCCTGCTATAGGCAGCATGATGGGCCTGATGAGCCAAAAGAGATAAAAAAAAAAAAGATATGCCGAAGAAAACACTATCCTCCCCCAAAAGTCAAACTCAGCAGAGTCTGTCTCTGGGGGTCGGTCACGTCTTGGGCGTCTATGCCCAGAAGGTGTATTCAGGAGTGTCACGCCCAAAGGAGGGTGAGTCAAGGCTCCTGGAGACCCTAGATGTGCGCAATACCTGCACCAGCAGTCCCTTGGTGCTGGAGAGAGGGTTGAAGGACTTCTCCAGGTGCGGTACAATGCCTCACTGAAGGGGGAGGGCCAGGCGGGAACCACCAGGTTGGTCACACTGAATTTGCCTAAAAAAAGGTGCGCTGTCCACTCAGGATTGCGATTTCCTAGCATAGAGATGTGGAGCTCGCCGACCAACCCAGAAGGAAATGCTGATAACTGGATAAATCAGCAGCTGGGGAATAGATGGACGAGGAATCTCTCCCTCAGAAGAGGAAAATGAGAAGCCATGAGTCCAAACAGTCAGGCACTGGCTGCACAGGGAATGGTGGAACACCTCCTCGTCCATGGACCTATAGTAGGCAGGGAATAGTGCAGCCGTGGATCTGAACTCTTCCCAGGTGAGGGGTCCCGTGGGATTGGGTGGCCTGGGAGAGATGGAGGTGGTGGCAGAGGGTAATGGGGCTGCACACCTCCGAGGGAGGCGCAACCTCTGCCAGGGCTGGGGACCGAGCAGGAGACCTCAAAACTGGAAGAAGATCTGTCAGCTGAAGCAGTCGAAGGCCATTCAACTGAACTGGAATGGTCAGGACTGAGCCCTAAAGAGAATCCCCCCTGCAAGGCAACCGGGGCCGCATGAGCGCAGAAGGATGGCTCCTAGCCTCTGAAAATGAGATCCCTCCCTGGGACGCTTCAAGGGAAATGACAGGACTGGTGCTGTGACTCCTACCCAAGCCCCTGCGGGCTCCAAGGGAGGGACACTGCCCCTGAATCTGTCCCCTCAAACCCTCAGACAGGGACCTCTTTCTCAGAGTCAACCTAGGCAGCCCAATCACCATGACAGACTCCTGGGAGACTCCCATCGGAGAGCACCCTCCCCACTCCAGGCACCGCAGCCGCACAGAAATGGGTCCAGCCTGAGCACCCAAAGTAGGGGATACACCTCTAGGGAGAAGGAGACCACAGACTCCAGACGTCCTCCGTGCCACCCCAGCACCGGAAGACCAGTCGGGATCACTGACACCAGTGTCAGTAGTAACTGCCAATCCCGAAGAGGGGGGCTGAATTGGAATCGTAGAGCTGGGCAAGGAGGAGTCTGAGGACTCCTAAGGATCCGGGAGCCAGGCCGGGTCCACCTCCGAATCATTCTTCTCCCCTGAAGAGGCTCAGACCCAGACCACCACATGAACTCCTCTGCTTCTGGGCCGCGAGCGGCACCGTGAGGCAGCCCCGCACTGCTCACGGCACCACCACAATCCCAGGCACTGTATGTGGCACCGGGATCAGAGACGGCGCCGGAAACCAACTCCATACTGTCCATGGCGCCGCCCCCATCTCCGGCGCCGAGAAGGCAAACAGAAGGGCACCAAGGAAGACACCAGACCAGACCTGGAGGACCAAAGCCATGACACCGGGGGAGCCTTCACCTCCGAGGAGGAGATTGCCACCCAACTCTGGGAGGAATAAGGCTGGGCCTCCTGCACTGTGGAAAGAGCTTTCACCAAGGCAAGGGATGAGGAGGCGGAAACCCCATCCTCCATGGACCATGCAGGACTGGGAGGGGACCCGGAGGCATGGTCAAGAAACCTGCACTTGGCGTCCCGGGTGCAAGTCTGTCCACCACAAGTCGGTGACGCACATCCAACTTTAATTGCATGCATTTCCAACACTCAATGGTCCATGGAGAAATGGGCATTGCAACAATCCATATTGTAGTTTGGGCCCAAGCAGGTAAAGCACCAGTCATGCTGGTCCGAGATGTACAAAAGTCTGCCACAGGAGGCCAACCCACCTTGGAAGGTTTCTTCTTGTCCCCCGAATGAGAGATGACTAGATGGAAAATAACAAACAGAAATGGCACTCGGCATCGTCAAAAAATAAAAAGGAAAGGTCTTACCAGTCGACAGCATCGAGAAATGCAGCTGTACAGAACAAAGCACTACTGACAGACTAGGCCGCTGATGCAGAAAATCATTCCGCACGAGGACGTGTTAACCCGATGGCGGGAGAAGCAGAACTGGGGCTGAGAAGTCGTCAGCGTCCAGTTACTGGCCAACCCGCGAGCACCGCAAATGAGTCTGCCTGCTCTGCATTTTGCCAAAAAAAAAGCTCAACGAGGTCCTGGGCCTCCAGGCAGAGCCCACCAGTGATGAATAGAAAGACTGACACAGATAAGATCAGCATTATTTGCCACACAAATGGCACCACACCAGACTGTACTAGGATGTAACTTAAGTTTGGGCAGGAGCAGTGATGTAAGGAGCCCATCTTTTTTAGCCAGGTTAAAAAGAAAACTTATTAAAGCAAATTGCACTAAGGCAGCAACCACACAATCATGTTAGATTGTGTCATCTTTCTAAGCCCAAGTCATCATTGGTGGGTGGGAGCTGGGAAGGAGGCTTCTGCAATGTTTTATTAAGAGTTGCTGGGTGGGCACTGGGAGTCTGAAACAGGAGGGGCTGTTTTAGATTCTAAGTAATTGCAACTAAAATGTCATTGTGCTGAAGAGAGCAGTAGTAGTATACTGGGCAAGAGGTGACTGGGAGACAAAGGTGACGGTCAGCAATGATTGTTAATCATAAAAAATGTTTACATCTAATGTACCTAATCTAATGGCAAACTGTTTGTAGCAGTTTGGCAATAAACTAAGTACTGCACTCAACTGCAGCAGTAAGATTCCCAAATGCAATCAATGTACCAGAACTGACTACAAAACTGTAAGTACATTTTTTCTCATAATTGTTAAATTGTGAACAAATGAATGAACAAGCACAACAGTCACATATTACAGGTCAGGTTAATTCTTTATTTGTAATTATGTGATCATTCACTGCTGTGGTTTTTAGCCATTTGGTACCTTTGTAAAAGGACTGCAACAACACTGCTGAAAAAAAGAAACTTTTTGGCATTATATCTGCAAAATAATGACTCGAGAATACATAAAAAAAAAAAAAAAAGTGGGTATATTAATAAACAACATTGAAATGGACTTTCCAGACTCATTCCATTCATTTCCATGAGGACCCCCAAAACATTTCATGAGGACTCCCAGATTTTCGGCCTGGAAACCCATTTTTTTTTTTCCTCAAAGAAAGTCCAGGACTCCTCAACAAAAAATCCTACCGAGAACCCTGGCAGTCATGTAACCCAGAAGGTGCAAGAAGTCTCGGGCAGGGTACAATTGCCCAACCCAAAATGATCGGGCAAAGGAGGAGAGAATCTCCGCCCTGTCCACTGGGAGCCAGGCTCTGGCTCAGCAAGAGTTGAGCTCTGCCCCGATTTAGCTGATCACCTGTGAGGGCACGCGTTCCAACTTGGCCTTGTTGACCAGGAGGCCACGGGAGATACAGGTCTGGAAGGCCAGGGCCCTGGACCACTCCACCTCCTGTTTGGAGGTATCCGCAATCAGCTAGTCATCCAGTTAGGGGTACACCCGGACCCCTCAGAACCTCAGGAAAGCTGCCACCACTGCTATGCATTTGGTGAAGACCCTGGGGGCCAAGGAGAGGCTGAATGGCATGGCCTGGAACTGGTGGAGGGTTCCCTCAGCTTGAAAGCAGAGGAACCTTTGGAGGGGACAAACAGATCGGGATATGAAAGAACATGTCTAGAAGATGCAGGGAGCAAAACCACATGTCTTGCTCTAGAGATGGTATGATCTGAGATACAGTTATCATCCTGAAGGTGCGCGAGCTGAGGAACTTGTTCAGGTTGTGCAGATCTAGAATGGGGCTCCAGAACCCCATCCGCGTTGGCACCAGGAAGTACCTGGAAACAAACCCTGGGTGTTCCGGAGGATCTGCTACTCTGATCATGACCTCCTTGTGGAGGAGCTGGGCTATGTCATCTCGAAAAGCCGACAGAGTGTCTGCTGATACCAAGTCCTCCCGTGAGGTGCGGGCTCGGCCTGGAGGGTATGCTCAAATTCCAGAGGCAGACCCTGACCAACCACTTCCAGAACCCACCTGTCAATGGTGACAGCAGACCAGGCAGAAAGGAAGTGGTGGAACTGGCCCCCCACAGGAGGACCCAAGGGAGGCGTGACGGTCATGAGGGTAGCACTCCCCCATCTAGTCACTGAGCAGGCTCGTCGGAGAAGGATCCAGCTGAGGAGCCAACCGGGTCCCTACCCTCCGGGCTTACGGACCACCAAGGCCACTGCCTTGGGCCTGGGTCGCCAGGACTGAGCCTACTGGCACAGCTGATGCTGGGCTGGTTTTACCGCAGGAGTGGAGGACTAAAAGGGCTTTCCCTTCTTCTGCTTGGGGCCCTTGGGATCCTTCTGCGTCGATTCTACAGAGTCCAAGGTGGCATTGGACTTCTCAATACGCTGGAGGTGATCCTCCACAATGGGCATAAACAGGTCGGTGTCCAGGAATGGAACATCTGCTAGCTCGTACTGAGTGTCTGCAGTAAGGGTCAAGATCCGCAGCCAAGCCCTATGGTGCATGGCAAATGCGGCTGCCACCAAGTAGGCACAGGAATCCCCCAGATTCAGAGCCGCCTGAAGTTGCTGCTTGGCCACAGCCCAGCCCTGATCTCAGACCTGCCTGACCGTGGTCTGGAGGTCCACAGGTAGGTGAGGAATCACGTCATCCAAAGAGCCCAAGAGAGCATGGGAGAAGTGTGCCATCAAGATGGCCGAGCTCGCCTGACAGAGACCGAGCGAGGAGGCAGCATAGACTTTTTCGCTGAAAGGTCAAATTTCTTGGGACTCCTTATCTAGCGGTTTGTCGATGTCCCCAATAGTGCCTAAACGCTGAAACACAGAGCCGGTCACCAGCCCCTCAGTCAAGGGGTGCTCTGTGAAACCCGAAAGAATACCAATGGGCACCGCGTACTTGCGAGCCATCTGGGCCGAAGGCACCGGGCAAGACGCAGGGTGCTGCCAAAGCTCCATCGCTGGACCAACAATGGCCTCAGCCACTGGAAAAGCCTCTGGAGAATCCCCTTTTTCAGAACTGCTGTAATAAGATAGTAAGCACATTTCTGAACGGGATCCATCTTCGTCCCTGTGGACTCAGAGATGAGGCGGAGGATGCCCAGAAAGAAAGGGTGTCCTTCCTCCATCAAAAGATCTCCCATGGACTCCTCGTCGACCAAACGGAAGTGCAGTGAGGAATCCTCGGACTCTGAAGAGTCCACATAAAGCGGCTGACCGCTTGAGTCACCTTCAACCTTCCACGGGTGGTCAGGTGTGAGGGCAACTGACAGCCGATGGGGAAGTCCCTTGGCCGGGAAAGACTCCTTAATCGGAGAGCCAGTCAGCAGCTGCTTGGGCGGCAGCTCCACCACGATCATTGGAGAGGCCGGCTTCAGCAGAACCAAGACAGTCTTAACTGGCTCCACTGGAGGAGGGATGGTCTAGAGTCGGTATCGGCCTCTCGGGTGACAACCAAGTGATGGCCAGTGTGGGAGCCGAGGTCGGCTTCAGACTGGCCAGTACCAACTGTTGCCATATGAGGTCTTCGTAGTATTGATGCAACTGGCGCTGAAGTCCTTCCTCACCCGAGGAGGATGAAGATGAGGAATAGCGGCAGCTCTGCTCCCCATGGCGCAGATGACAGAGGGAGCTGCTCAACACACTGGAGAAGGATTGAGACTGAGACCTCGGCCACCGACAGGGTATCTCGAAGGGAGCCGGGTAGTGCTGCAGCTCCTCCTGGTCTGGGTCAGTGACCAGAGGGTTCTGCTAAGCGAACTGAGCAGCCCCTTCTAAGGTCACAGGCAGGACCAGAGTCCTGAAAAGAGAACTGTTGGCCTCTTCAGAAAACAACCGGTCGATAGGGTCGAGAAAAATCCCAGCAGCATTATTGTCCAGCGTCTCGACGGGGTCTCTGTGAAGCCAGCAGCCAAGGCCACAGTTTAGACCATGGTCAAATCCTGGGAGTCATGAGACCAAGAATGTTTCTGGTCCCAAGAACATTGATGGTAAGTCTCCTCTTTCAACTCCTCCTTGCCTTTGCATAAATGGGATCTGTGGAATCCAGAAGGGCCCTGCCCCTTAGTCAAGAGGGACTGGCACAGCTCCTGAAGGAGCCCAAAAAGTGGAGCCCACTGGTGGAACAAAGGCAGAAGCCGAGAGGATTGTGTGTGGCCCAAGCCACCTCCTCCTCAAAGGACATAAGCTGTTCCAGCTGCTCGGTGGCCCCACAGCCGCGGAGGCCCACCCAATGTGCATCTTTAGATTTGACTGGTGGATGTAGTTTTCCAAGCGCCCAACTTAAGGCGGGCGAGGCGGTTCTTGAGGACCACCGCGTGAAACAACCGACAAAATGTAGCAGGCCTTGTATCGTGTTCATGGCCCAGGCAGTGATGCACATGGTGTGTAGGTCAGTACATTTTCTGACCGCATAAGCACCGGCGAAATCCAGGCATGGACTTATCATTCATTGCGGTCCAGAGCTCGAAGATAATTACCGAAACAACAACAAAGTTTCAGAAAGCAATCCAAATGGATTAAAAGCGCTAGGGCCTACAACGCAGAAGTGCGAAGGAGTGAACCTGCTTCTTCCAACAGAAAGGAAGATCTGGCGTCATGGGGTGCAGCCATGGGATATACCACCCGGGTGGGTGGGAAGAGAGAGCTTGAAGACTTTCTGGCACATCTTAAAGGGAAAGGACACTGCCAACAAGTGTGAGTAGAACAACATATCCATGTCCCTAGAAAAACAAGATAACTGCCCCTGGGACTTTGTTAGCTTTGGCTGATTGTCGACACATTACATCATAATGCCCCACTTACGACATCATAATTACCTCCACAGCAACAGATTGGGATGTTATAAAGAGAACTGTGACTGTAGAAGTAGACAAGCAGAGCAAATAGGTCACAGATTCTGTTTCCAGGCAGATGTCGTTAGTAATCAACAAACAAGGGCGACAGTTACAAAAAAGAGTGAAATATAAGCTACGTTTTGTCTAGATATGTTTTTCAGAGCTGTCTCAACAACATCAGGGACCCTCTAAAGCCTTGTTACACTGCAAGCAAACATTCGGCACTGACAAATGCTTGTTATTTATTTAGTTTTTGTCAACCAGGAAAGGAGAGAGAGACAATATTGCCCATTTTCAGCCTCATCCTGTTGCAAACAAATTGAAATTGAACCAGAATAAGCTGTTTGTAATAATGTTTGGTGAATAGAAGAAATTTAGCCAAAACACCAGAGAAATTACCCTTCTCTTTTCACCTACAAGTGCCATGGATCTTTAACGTCCACCTGAACCACCAGAACAGGCAGACAGGACCTCGATTTAACATCTCATCCTAAAGCCAGAACCCCACCCCACCCTCCGCCAACAGTACAGGCCCACTTAGTACTGCAATCAGTTGCCAGCGTTTATTTTTACCTGATAAAACATCTTTTCCAGGTGGTCTAGTGGTTGTGGGGCATGGAAATCATCTGCCCAGTGGCAACATGTTACTGCTCCACTGCCACTTCCAAAATAAAAACCTGCTAATATGGGTAAAGTAGTTACGTAAGAACTTATGTAACAGTTGATCTTTGAGAGAGGCTCTTGCAGTAGGTAATCACTTTGAGGACTGTGCCCCCTGGCATCAGGACCACATGGAAAGCTTTAGCCAGCAGTATCGGATGGGGGAACCACCTACCCGACGTCACATGATGGACATCAGCGTGACCCTATATAGTGGGCAGTCCCCATGCCTCCCTTCCAGTTCTCCCGCAGGAGACCTCATAGGAGGAGCAACAGGAGAAAAGAAAATAGAGGCTCCTAGAGCCCAGAATGAACTCAAAGAAAAAGCAATAAAACCAAACAAAAATTTGGGAGATGGAGGAAGGGAGCAAAAGGTTAGCTACTGCAAGAGCCTCTCTCAAAGATCTACTGTTATGGTAAGTTCTTACATAACTGTACTATCTTACTTCAAGAGGGCTCTCGCAGTAGGTAATCACCTGACAACTGAGTCCCAAGCAGTATGAATCAGAAGAAACAAACACGGGAGGCAGGAAAAAAGGTCCTCTACAGGCACAGGAATCCTGACAGGAGGCTCTGAAGCACTGCTAGGCCAAAACCTGCTCTGCACCTAGAAGCAATATCCAGACTGTAATGCCTTGTGAAAGTGTGGACCAACTCAGGTAACTGCAGCACAGATGTCAGCGGCTGATACATTCCTGAAACAAGCAGCAGAAGAGGTGACCATACTCCTGGTGGAATGTCCCTTCACCTCCCCCAGGAGGGTCTTACCATGCTTCTGGTAACAGAAACTAATGCAGTTTGCCAGCCATTCAGATAAACACTGTTTGGAAACTGCTGCACTCTCTCTTAGGTGCAAAAGAAATGAAAAGCTGACAAGTCTTTCGGACAGTCTTTATTTTATTAGTGTAATAACGCAAGATTCTAGGAACATCTAAGGTATGAAGAATCGCTTCTCCCAATTGGAATGCTCAGGGTAACAGACTGGGAGTTGAATCAATGTTTCAACGTAAACTCAGAAACCACCTTGGTTAAGAACTTAGGGTTGGTAGGAAGAGCCACCCTGTCTCTATGAAAAATTAAATTAGGCTCCTTACAAATCAGGGCCTGAAGCTCAGAAATCCACTGAGCTGAAGTGACTGCCACTATGAAAAGTGCTTTCCAAGACAAATAGCACATGTCACAGGAACCAGCCAGTTCAAAAGGAGGCAGGGTCGAGGTGGGGTGCTGCTGAGCACATCCACAGACCAGACGCACTTCAGCTTGGCTCTGTGTTGTAAGAGCTTTAAAACAGATTTTTCTTGAAATAACTTAACAGGACATAAACCATAACGGCAGTATCAGATAGAGAAACCTACTCTGAGGAGATAGAGTCTAAATAAAGTAATGGGGTGCATGCAGAAGGCTGGCAGGAGCGGCAACAAAAACCCACTGCAAGGGGACATACAGGCCGCATCTACATCCACGGTATCGGCGGCTGGGCCTGAAC
This sequence comes from Neoceratodus forsteri, assembly GCA_016271365.2. Taxonomy (NCBI): domain Eukaryota; kingdom Metazoa; phylum Chordata; order Ceratodontiformes; family Ceratodontidae; genus Neoceratodus; species Neoceratodus forsteri. The sequence goes on along the minus strand of CM057454.1, from coordinate 159,745,016 downwards.
CCTCAAGAAGAGCACTGCAAGCTTTGATGCAGGCGATTGACCTGAAAGTAGAGTCGATTCTGCAACGATTCACGAACAAGATGTTAAGGTGGAAGCCACATGCGAGACAGCAGCCACAGCTGAAAAGGTCGCTACTCAAGCCCTGTCTGCTACCTCTAAATTGGTGCAGAACATAACCACGGTACTGCCTGGGTGCATTGGAAAACATCAACAGAGATTCCATGAACGGCTGATTGGTCTCCCTGAGGAAAGTGAAGAGGGCAACCTATTGAGCTTCCTTCAGAACTGGCTTCATGATGCACTGTGACACCGGTCTGAGGTAGCTGCAGGTCAACTACACAAGACCTATAGAATTACACCTCATGCATCGGGATCTCACAAGGATGCTCCTCGAATGGTCCTTCTGGTGACAGCCAGTGCAGTCACTCAAGATACCCTTCTTTAGGCCGCAAGATCCACAGGCAATCCTAATTTTAAATGGGGCCACACTCCACCCATTTCCCGATCTCTCCTACGCAATGAGGGTGCACAGAAATATATTTGATGCAGTCCGTGCCAAACTTAGGACTGTTGGGCTAACACAATCTCTCTTGATGCCGGCCCGACTTTGGATTTATTATGGTGGATAGACATTTCAGTGTACAGACCCCTTGGAAGCTGGAAAGAAGACTGAAGTGACAGTCAGGGAGTTTGAGACTAGAGAAGTAAGCCAGCCGGAGGATTCGGATGAGTATACCTGAGACTGGGACATTTTGTAGTAAGGCTCCCCAACATTTAGTTTAATTAGAAGGGGCTGCTGTGAGCTACTGAGTAAAATGCCTTATATAATTAACTGAATGTAACTGCTTTACTACTTTTTTGTATTCAACTGTTGTATCTTCTGCAGTTTTTACTAGAACTACCTTATTTCTGCCTCATGTGGGGTGGATCTCGGTGGTTGTTATTTTTCCTGAATCATTGGTATACGGCTCTGGGGCATATGAGTTAGAGTTTAGAAGTCAATCAATCAATCAAATTCTTTATTTATCCAGGCGAACACCATTCAGCAAGCTCATTTACAAGGTGGACCTGCATTACACAAGTCAAGTAACAATGCATTTATATACAGACAAATAGACAGTAGATGCGAGTACAAAAGTACAGGTAGGCCTGCAATAGACAGGATAAGTAAAATACATTTGGGTTCAGGTAAAGACAGTCGGTAAGGGTATACATAACAATAGGGTAGCAAGTCAGTAAAATGTATACCAGATACAACATACATGGTTTAGTATTCCTGTAAGGTAAAGGCATTATAGTCCAGCGAAGAGATTAGTTGAAGTGGATGCTACAAGCGAAGAGACATACATAGTCAGTTTAAAAAGACCCAGACGTGTCAAGGGGGAGACATGTGTCGGGAGAAGCGGGCAGCCAGTGGGAGGGGGCTGGAACTGGGATAATACTAGGAGCGAAGGAATAAGATGCTGTGAGTATACAAGGAATAGGTGGGTGAGGGATTGTGAGATTTAGGGCAGTAGATAAGTAGGTGGCTCAGGGACAAGTTATGCAGTGATACAAGAAAGGAGGAGGATGGGAAATGCAGGGAGGATGTGGAAGGGGGTGTAAGTAAGCTAGGATCACTGCAAGCAGTTGCAGGCTTCTGTAATGTATTTTGAGTATAAGGTCTTAAACACAGTAATACTAACACGAGTCCTCAGTTTCAGTGATTTCTGTAGCACATTCCAGAGTGACAGTAGAACGAATCCTATGGCAGCTCTCCCAAAACGTGTTAGGGCTTTGGGCACTTTCAGAGAAATCGGTGAACAGCTTCTTAGGGCATAGGTTCCAGGCATATTGAGAGTCAGGCAATTAACAATGTACTGCGGAAGTTTGCCAGTGATAGCTCTGTATGTCCAGAGAGCTTAATTTTTATTTCGTCTGTAGTGTAGGGAGGTCCAACCTACGGCCGCATATAAAGAGCAGTGATGGGTGGAGAAGGGGAGACCAGTGATGAAGCACAGGGCTCTGTGGTAAAGTATGTCCAATTTACCGAGGTATGAAGTAGCACATTGGCTGTATATAAAGTCGGCCTAATCAATTAGTGAAAGGAACGTAGACTGAACTAGCGGTCTCTTGGCCTCTGTAGTCAGCTTTCCATGGTTTAACCTGAAGAAGAGACCTAGTCTCTGCCTCAGTTTTTAACAAATCCTCCAGGTGGTCTGCAAAGGGAGTTTGAAGTCTAGCCAGACCCCAGGTATTTGAATTTCGCACAAATTCCAGGTTTTCCTAGGAGGGTGGTGATGGGGGTACAGCAGTGTAGGCTATATGGTTAATAGGTGAGAATAACATCGCCTTTGTCTTCTTCTTGGTGTTAAGTAGCAATTTTTTACTAAGGAGCTGGTATTGAAGTATGAAGTGCTATAATTTGAGGAATTACATTGGCTTGGGGTCATATCAACTCATAGTATTGTGGCTACTAACGGACTTGAACATTATGGGATTGACTACCAAAAGTCTTTGTGGAGTGCAGCTGATAATGGACTTAAATTTCCGATTATATGATACACTGTTGGACATACCCCCTTTTTTCTTAATCCAGAATGTATAGGCTTGTGAAACCTGCTACACTGGATGTATTTTTGTAATACTTTCATTTATATGCTTTACATGAGTATATAATATGATACTGATTACATCAATATGCAATACAAATTAATAAAAAAAAAAAAAGGAGGCAGGGTCAACCTTTCTAAGACAAAATTTAGATCCCACGGTGGCACTGGACTGCGCAACAGTGGCTTAAGATGCAGAATCCCCTTCAAGAAAGTTTTGAAACTTCCAACTGGGCTACTGTCCTGCCATCCACTAGGGAATGGTAGGCAGCGATGGCCAACAAATGGACCTTCAGAGATGAATACCCCAGGCCCAAATAATATAGGCACAGGAGGTACTCCATGACTGATGAAAAAGGGCACAAGAATGTGTCCCAACCCTTCGCAGTGGCCCAAATGGAAAAATGCTTCCACTTCATGGCTTAAGTGGTCCTCGCAGATGACTTTCTGGCCTCAACGAGGACTTGTGCCACTCTGCAGGATACTCCAAAGCGCGAAGCAGCTATGTCCTGAGGTGCCACGTATGAAGGTGACGAGATTTCAGCCCTGGATGGACCAGCGTGCCCTCCTACTGGGTCAGGAGGTCGTTGCAGAGAGGCATGGGAATCATAGTTTCCACCACTAGCTGCTGAAGGAGTGGAAACCAAACTTGGCAAGGCCAAAAAGGGGCAATCAGAACCATGTGGGCCCCTTCTGCTCATAACTTGAACAGCACCCTCTGCAGAATCGGAAAAGAGGGAAGGCATATAAGAACCTCCTGTCCAGCAAACAGATAGCGCATCTCACCAGAAAACACCATGCCCTGGAGCGAGCGAGTGAGCGAAACTTGGGTAGTTTTGCGTTGTATGGGGGGGCGAACAGATCCAGTTCCAGCCAACCCTACAGGTCGAAGATGTGGTCAACCACCACTCACTTGAGCTCCCACTCATAGGCCCTTACTTTGGTGTGGCTGAGACTGTCCGCTAGGAAGTTTTGCATGCCCTGGACTTGAACAGCTGTGAGGTGAATTAGATGCAGAACAGCCCAATTCCACACCCATATCACCTCCCTGCATAGGGGATATGAGTGGGATCCTCCTTGATTGTTGAGATACCAGACTACGCACATGTTGTCCAACTGGACTATCAAGGTACCCTGGAGAAGTAGGTGCTGAAAAGCTTGAAGAGCATACAACACTGCTCTCATCTCTAACACACTGATGTGTAGAGAAACCACCTGCCTTGGGTTTCATGGTCAAATGTGCACCCCATCCCATCCCTGATGCATCTGTAGTCAGAGTCTGGGTGGTAGGACAGGACTGAAAAAGAGATTGGAAAGATCCTGCCACTACGAGAGATCCCTCTGCATGGAATTGGAGACCATAACCATCTGGTCCAGGTCGTCAGACTTCTGGTCCCACTGTGCCACTAACGTCCACTGCAAAATATGCATGTGGAGCTTGACTAAACGCACTGTGGAGATGACTGCTGCCATCAGGCCCAATAACCAAAGAAACAACCTGGTCGAGACCTTTCTGCTGGAGGCCACCAAATGGGCCTGCCTTAGCAAGGTTTCTCTCTGTCCAGAGGAAGGAAAGCCATATCCTGAACTGTGTCCAACACAGCCCCAATGAACTGCAGGTGCTGGGAAGGGACAAGTTGGGACTTTGGAAAATGTACAGTGATCCCCACTTGACAGAAAAGGTTCAGGGTTGAAGAGAGGGAGAGTTCCAACTGTTCTCTTGATGAGGCTAACAGAAGCCAGTCGTCAAGACAAGGGGACACACAATGGCCCCGATGCCTCAGGGCTGCCGCCACTACCACCAGGCACTTCGTGAAAACCTGAAATATGTCTGCATGAGTTCTTTTGCTTTCAAAATGAAACTGACTCATGCAGTCTCTAGAGGTTCTAGAATGTTGTTCTACCACAGTAGTGTAGAATCACATTCCATGACCTTTGGAACTGTGGTAAAACAGCATTTTGAAAGTGATGGAATTCCATATAGAACAACACTCTACTATACACTATAACACACAGATATATCAGCTGAAGACTTCCAGTTAAGATTTATAGGCAAAATGTAGGAGGCTGTCAAGTGTCAGTGTGACCAGAGCTGGGTACTTGCAAGGTAGGGGAAGGTAGCAAGGAATGCTAGAAACAGGTATAGGTGGTGTTGCAATGGTTTTTGATGAGGGATACTATGACTCAAGTATTTTCACTTTGTTTTAAGCAATTTGGGGTATTTTTCTACAATAACATGTTGCCACTGATATCATGATTGTTGTAGTAACTATTATTCCAATTATCCCACTAAGGGAGCTGAATATTTCTGTGTTTAAAAATCATTTTTCAACAGTGAGGATCAGACTTGAGTTTTTCAAATACAGATTAGGTGCTAAACAGGACGTAAGGTATGATTTCTCAAAAATATCCAATGGGAATGCATATTACATTAGGTAAAATCAGTAATGGTACGATGTCCCCAATTGGCTAGTGCATCTCAATTCATCAAATGTAAAAAAAAAACACTCGAGCTGAACCATGAGAAAGACACGGACACCAATTGGCGTCATCAGGACAATACAGCACATAACTTAGGATGCCATACGGCATCATCAGGAAAAAGAGGTATGTATTTTATGACGCCATCAAGTCACAATGAGGACCTGCTCACATTACTGCGAGGATGGAAATTCTAACTCCTCAAGAACCAGGCCTTGAGGTGAAGAGAGTGTATGTCAGATACTGCACTCCTCCCTGAGGAAGGGTCCAAGGAGCGAGTTGGAGGCAGGCGAATCGCTTGCAGCAGGACGCAGAGAAGGAGAGGGTACCAGACTTGCTCAGTCGATCCAGAGCCACCAGGATCATCGATGTAGGCTGTTGTCTGAATTTCGCACAACCTGAGTATCAGGGGAAGGGAGATGAGGGAACGATATATTGTAGGAACCTCCTGACCAGTCCAGGATCAAGGCATCCAGGGGAAGGGTTCCCGGGACTGGGGGCCTACAACAGTACTGAGGAAGCTGAAAATTGAGGGGTGAGGCAAACAGATCCACTTCTGATATGCCCCACCACCTGAACACTGTGGCTAGTACTTGCTTGTTCAGGGTCCATTCGCTCTGGCCTTGACTGATGCGACTCAAGAGTGTCTGCCAGGGTATTGTGTTTGCCTGGGAGGTGAATAGCAAAGAGGCTGACTCCCAGAGAGAAGGCTAGAGACAAGAGCTTTAGAGCTTCTGAACAGAGTATTCCTGATCTGGTACCACCCTGCTTGTTTATGTAAAACATTACAGTGGTGTTCTCTGTTCGAATTTGAACCGCCTACCCTTTTATGCTGGGAGTGAAAGCTTTGACAGCTAGAAATACAACTCTGAGTTCCAAGAGATTTATGTGTAACTGTGACTCAGAGTCCAGGTGCCGCTTACTGAGGCACTGTCCAGATGTTCTCCCCACCCCAAGATGGAGGTATCTATGGTGATCACCTTTGTGGGTAGCGGAGCTTGGAAAGGTACCCCTGCCTGTAAATTTACAGGGTTCTTCCCCCACAGCAGGTTTTGGAGGAACTGCTCAGTCACAGGTATCAGCTCTGAAAAATTGTTGCTTCTCTGAGACCAGCAAGCTCTGAGGTAAGCTTGCAGGAGTTGCATCCTGTACCTGACTCCTGGGACCACTGCAGTCATTGAAGCCATGTGTCCCAGAGTTTTAGAAAATGTCTGGCTGGTCTTGGCTGTCACCAGGCGAAATAATCTGCCACTACAAAGAAACTCTGAATTCTTTCCTGTGGGAGGAAAGATATCCTGAGTGTCCAGCTGGGCCCCTATGAAGGTGAGCAGCTGGGAGGGTGCTGGGTGAGATTTTTGTAGATTTAACAGGAAACCCAGGGACTCTGGATTGCATTCTGTAAGGGAAAGGGACTCCTTGGCCTGGTGAGGAGACTCTGCTACTATGAGCCAGTCATCCAGGTAGGGACAGAGAGCGACACCCAGTCTCCTGAGGTGTGCTGGCTGCTGCTACCACTGAGAGGCACTTGGTAAAGACTCCTGGGGCAGAGGACAGGCTGAAGAGCATTGCGATGAACTGATAGTGGCCCGAAGGAAGTTTGAATCTGAGAAACTTCCTGTGAGACCTCCTTATGGGTATGTGAAAGTAAGCGCCCTTTAAGTCCAGGGAGGCTAGCCAGTCTCCTTGCTGTAAGGACTGTATAACCAGTGACACAGTGACTATTTTGAATATGTTTTTTTTCAGATGTTTGTTTAAATATCTGAGATCTAAAATAGGTCGCCACTCCCCAGTATTCTTCTGTGTCAGAAAGTACTGGAATAGAGGCCTTGCCCTCTCCACTGCTCAGAGCTAGAAGGTTTTGTACCTCCATTTCCAACAGTGAAACCTGTGTTGGGGACAGAGGTCTTGACACCTGGGTACGCTTGAAGTCTGGCATCTGTTTGAACTGTAGTGGCAGATCCTTCTCCACTATCTCCAGCACCCACTTGTCCGACATAATGAGGGACCAGTTCTGAAGATAGTCAAAGAGTCTGCCTCCCACTGGAAGCGAGGAGGCGACCTGGACACTCATATCAGGACATCGACTGTGAGGCACACAGCTGGGTAGAGGTGGCCCTTCTTTGGCCCCTTCTGCCCCTGCCTCTGAAAGACCCCTGTACTAACCAAAGTCAGATTGAGGGTAAGGACCGTAAGGCCTGGGGAAAAAACTTCTGCCCCTACCGCCCCTGGGACGGGATCTCTGAGGGGCGGTAGGCTTAGGTTTAGATGAATGACTCCAGGAGGCCTTGTACTCACCAACCTTTTTCATGTAGTCAGTGGTTCTGTAATCAAACAACATGTTTTGATCACAGGGAAAATGGATGGCCTTGGTCTGGGTGTCTGTGGTTAGACTAGTAGTTCTAAGCTAAGCGAAGCGTCTCAGAGAGATGGCGTGGGTCATTGCCCTAGAGGCGGCATCATTGTTGTTGTCTGTCATGTGGAACTGGTATTTGGTAGCTTCCAAGGCAGTTTTTGTCGTATCCACCCGCTCCTGCATCATAGAATCTGACCCATTGCGTGCAATGGCCAGGACAAACTTCCATAGGGTTTTCTGATATTTGTCTGTAAATGCCATGTACGAAGAAAGTCTGAGAAGCAGGCTGTGCATACATTTTCTTTGCTATGAAGTCAATTTTCTTAGAGTCCTCGTCTGGAGGTAAGGAGCCCCAGCTTTCTCACAAGATGCCTGTTGCAATATACTCTGGTGGCTAGGGTGTGCAGACAGGAACTCAGCACCAGTTCTAGACAATCTGTACTTTTTCTCAATTCGCTTGTCAACCCCTGACTCCGAAGTGGGGGTCTGAAGCACTTTCATGGTATTTCTTCTGAACGCATTATAGATAGGGACGACCAGGGTCTTGGGGGTTGAAATATCTCTCATCTCCCTACAACCTTCGCCTTCATGGACATCCTGGTTGGGCTCCTGCAGAGGGAGGACCAAGGTGGCTAGCATATTTTGGTAAAAATGTAAACATAGAGGAGGGGTCTTCCTGGTTACCCTGGGGGGATCCTGAATAGAGGGTCTGGGGACTCATGGGGCTCAAGGCCCTCAAAATCCATGTCATCTGCATCATAAAAATGTTCTTCGTTATCTGCGTCACCCTCATAGTCTATGGAGGAGAGAACTGTGAAAGAGTGCTTGCCAGCCCTAGTAAATACAGGACCCATCTTTTGTAGGGTCTGAAACAGTTGCCATACTTTTGCCATGTCTAGCACACATGGAAGATCCTGCGCAGACTTTGGTTGTATGCGTTTTGTTTTTTCTTTATGCTTTAAGCTGCCTGTTGTCTCACTACTGGCTTTCCCAGGAGCAACAGGAGCATTTATTTTCTTGAAAGAGTTTCTTTTTAGCCACTTCATCAGTGGCTTGATCATGTTTCCTTTTTTTATCAGTTTTATTATTTTTTAATTTGTGAGGAACATCATCTTTGGCTGGGATCTGGAGGGTTCCTCAGCACCTCTACTTACATTTTTATTGTTAGTACTTTTAGATGGCCCCTCATCAGAAGCCTTTGATTTATCCTCAGCCATAATAATCAATGTTTCTTTGCTATGTGCCAATTTAAACAAAGCAAACCAAGTTCTGGACCTCACAAACCAAGTGCAGATCTCTGAGAAATGTCACCAGCCAGTCCTGCCCCAGTTAAATAACTCTGCCTAATTTAAAAGTGCCTTTTTTTTTTGTGGTACTAGGATCTATACCAGTGCCAGTCTTAATACAAAGCTGAGTAATAATGGTCAACAGCGCACAGGTTTCTGCTGAAATGCCACCGCCAGTCCTGTGACAGAGACAGCTTAAGTCCAGTTTTATATTGTATATGGGTTTCTCTGTAATTGCCAATCTCAGAGAACCCCAGCAACTGTCAAAGATTGAACTCCCAACTGGTGCTCGTGGTAAAGCCCGCACGGTCTGAGGTAAAAAAACAAGGCAACTGACACTAAATTGACAGTTCCTTCAAGAATTAAGTTTAAAACAGAAGGAACTGTCGAAATTAAGCACCTACAGTAAAATTAGCACAAGAACTGAACAGTCATGGTAAAATTAAAGTCAAAAGAGCGTGACTGCGCAGAAAATATAAAATTCGCGCAGCGCTAACCAAAACTTAAAAAACATTCACTCAGCAGACAATAAAAATGATTTTATGAGGAAACCTTTACCCAGATAAGACCTAGGAGGCTGTCAACAAGGAAAGCTGAAAGGCACCTCAGGGGCAATGCTGCTCAGTCCAGCAGAGAAAAAATTCTGAAGCCTTCAGGCTGCTCTCACTCAGCTCACTCTCTCTCATTTTTGATTTGCTATTGTCCAAAGCTCATTTAAATAAAATTTTCTTAAAGGCTTACCTCCGGAGCAGTTGCACCTAGCCAGCTAACTACTAAACTTACTGATGCGAAAAGGAGTACTGGGGCAAGAACAAGGACTTTTGGTAGATCAGCATGTGACCTACATAGTTTAGAGCCCTCCTGGCCAGTGTGGAGGAGGAGTAAGAAAAATTACTCACCGCAGTAATCTTCTCTCTTCCAAGGGGTCCTTTAGCATCAGTAAAATTTTTGCACTTAGCTGGCTAGGTGCAACTGCCCCAGAGGTGTGCCTTTAAAAGATATTTAAATGAGCGTAGGGCCAAGCCAACCAAAAGACAGGAGGGGGTGTCAGCTGAGTGAGAGCTGTTGAATGCTTCAGAATTTTTCCAAGGAAAAACGAGGGCAAATGCCCCGAAAAAAATCAATAGGATTCAAAAAACATGCAAATGTCCACAAAAGTGAAAATAGAAACAGCAGCAACACAAGCTAAAAACTCACCAATAAGAAACTCCAAATTTGGTAAAAGGTGACATAAGAGCCCTTCTCCGACAGGTGAACCAGGGAGGAAGGGTGGGAGCTTACTGATGCTAAAGGACCCTTGAAGAAAGAAGATTATCATGTAATTTTTCTTCTTACCCCAGGAGTCCTTTAGCATCAGTAACTTTTGCAGACTACCCAGCACTACCAAGTGGGAGGTGGGCAGAGACCCATTTAAGAAAGAGGCTCTGCAGAACCGCCTGCCAAACTGGCATCAGATCTGGTCTGCACATCCAAACTGTAGTGTTTCACAAAGGTGTGCACAGATTTCAGGTAGCTGCTTTGCAAACATCCACTAGTGGAATGTCCCTTGCTGCTGCAAGTGAGGCTGCAGTGCCCCTGGTGGAATGGGCCCTGAGCCCCACTGGAGGTTGTTGACCAGCTTTCTCATAGCAGAATCTAATACAAGAGACCAACCAATAAGAAATAGTTCTCTTGGTAGCTGGTCTTCCTCTGCCTACATCCCCGTAGGTGAGGAACAACTGAGTGGAAGAGCCTCTGGACTGTCTAGTATGCTCTAGGTAGTGAAAGATTGCTCTTTTGACATCCAAGCTGTGGAGCTTTTGCTCGCCAGGAGTGGGTGGCTCAGTAAAGAAGACAGGCAGAGTAATGGACTGGTTCAAGTGAAATTCTGAAAGCACCTTTAGCAGAAATTTCCTATTTGTCCTGAGCTCTACTTTATCATTGTGAGGATGATGTAATTCTGCTCAGTGCACAGGGCCTGTAGCTCTGAAATCCTCCTGGCAGATGTAATGGTTACCAGGAAGACGGTCTTCCAAGTTACAAAGTTGATGTGGGCCGTGGACATAGGCCTCAAAGGTGGATTCATGAGCCCATCTATGCAAAGGTTTAGGCTCAGAGGTTCAGAGTGATATTCTCCTAATCTGACAGTGCTGAAGGGTCAGGATTTTCCCAATCCTCATCTTGACCTTCCATGTTGTCAAGGTCAGGGGTGGCCTGCAAAACTGTGTGAGCACAGTCAATCTCTAATGGCACACGTGGACATGCCTGTAAGAACCCTTCCTGACCTGAGTGGCCTGGCCTGGGTTCAGATGTGTTGGTGGGGATGTCCTGCAAATCACTGGAACACAGCAACTCATTTAAGAGCAGCAAAAAATATTTGCGCAACTCAGCTTTACTGCTGCCAGTCGGTACTCCAGGTGCACCCCCCCAGCTCAGGAGTCCGAAATAGACATGTCAGATTACATTGCACAATTACGGCAGCATGACCCCAATGGGGAGGGTCTCTTCATCTTCCTGCAGGTCTTACATCTCTAAGTAAAACAGGTCTCCAATAAGCCATGGTGCCAGATCCTACTAGCCAATGCAGATAAAAAGCCATTTTATATCTATGTGCAAACTCTCTACACAGCCACTACAGCGTTGTGCAGCCCTATAGCTGCAAAGGATCTGAGGGGGCAGGCTCCTATTGCAACCTTATATGTAGCTAGCCCCTAGTTCTTAATACCGAGTCCAAATAATTAAAATAAAAATCTGACATTAACTTGTAGCAGAAATGCTGTCCTGCTGCTAACACTGCTGTCAGTGTGCAGCTGCCCTCTCCTTTGTAGTTGAGGGCTGTGCAAAATGTGTCAAACGACGGCTCCGACTGATGAACAAATGCTCTGCCTCAGCCACAGTGCTGGGTGAGCGAGGTGGAGTGCACCCACTCGCACACTAGTGTGATGACATCACACCGATGTATGTGGTATCAACATGCTGGGCGTGAGCATGCCTTGCCACTGCAATCTGAAGCAAAAAGGAGCATGAAAACAGCAGGGCAGAAGTGCCAAGGAGGCAAGCAGGTGCAGGAACAGACTGGCAGGTAGACAGCAATGGCAGACATGACATGTGGCTCCACAAGAAAGATGAACATTGGCACAGCTCCACAGGACAGGCAGATGTGCTGTACAGTGCTGTTCTGCCAAGAAAAGCGAGTCAGGGAAAAACAGTTTATAGCGAACACTCTGATTTTCTCAATTAGAAAAAACAGTGGGGCTACCTAAGGTTTTTTTTTTTTTCCCCACAACCACGGAGAACAAGCAGTCCAACAGCATAATCTGCTACAGTCCAACCTGCCATAAAATGCCACCTACACAGCAGAAGAAAAAAGGGGGTCTGTCACCAAGAAAAAGCGCTGAAAGGGAAGGCAAATTATTTAGGAAGCCAGAAGTTATCTAATTAATTACCCCCCCTCAAATAAATCCCTTACCTAAGGCACCAGGCTAAGGGATGTGGAGATCTTGTTGTTGCATACCTTAAATATTACAGTGACACATGGATCCCAATTCATGCACAGATAACACTAAAAATAGGATAAATAACAGGTTAGTCAATTTGAAAGTTGACAGGCACAATTTCTAAATTTGAAGGTGCATCCTTACATCAGGTAGCCCCACAACCTGCTTCACAGTTGCCCAATCTGGTCAAAAAAAAATATCAAATGAAGTGCAGACACAAAAACTTCAGAAAGAGCTCTCCTATGCTGTCCTACCCTCTAGTGGCACAGAAAAGCCTGAAGAATCAGTGATCTTGGAATGCTAATGTACTCAAGGTTCTATGCTGACTGACAGCTTTGGGTTGTGCCACTACCACCATAGAAGTGTTAACTACCCACTGACAACGCAGCAATACAGAAAATGAAACAAAGAGTATCTATTCTCTATCAGATGGCTTAGATAAATTAAACAAAGCACTGCACTTATGGGTAATCACAACAGTGAAGATTTTTCTGTGGAGCGCAGTTACTTGAAGCCAACGAAACAAGTGGGCTGCTCCGGGCTAAAAACAGCTCTCCACACCACAGTTCTCTCAAGATTCAGTGTTCATTCACAATCCCCAACATTCCACCTTGTATGATTCTTCTGGTGACACTGGAGAGTGCACGAAATACAAATTGTAAGTACATGGAATATACAAAATTAGAATTTCAGTTTGGAAAATCTGCTCCTTTTTTAGAACAAAGTATGGCATACCTGATCCTGCTCTTACTAATTATTTTTTCAGAACTCACGTGGGGTGATAACATTGTGTTTGGTTATCACCCCATGTGAGTTTGGGCATTATGCAATGCATCTCACAGTAGTTGTGCACAGCAGGGGCCTGCAGTGGTGGGTTAAGGCATGAAGGGTGAAGGTAATGGCAGTCAGTAAACGAGAATGTAAGCCTTGTGATCATGTATTATTTGAAAATAGGTGTCGCAGCCAAGTGCAAACTTTGAAAAAATGAAAAAGGGTCAACAGCATGATCAATTATGCAGTTCTTAGTTATAAAAAAAAGAGCAGATTTTCAAGGAGGTAGGAGGGATGCAGATGTCACTGCCCATCTGGGGGCAAATGACCTGACAAGGGACAGGGTAGAAGTAGTGCAAGGCAACTTCCGAGAGCTGGAGATGGGCCTCAAGCAGGTGACATGCATGGTGGCTATTTCCAAGGTGTTATCCAAGTTCAGCCGGGGAGATACAAGGGTACACTGCACCAGGGCATTTAACAACTGCTTGAAGGAATGGTGCACGGAGGGAGACTTTGACTACACTGGGGACTTGGGGCCAGCCTGGGAGAACATAGGCCTCTATAAGGGAGACTGCCTACATTCTTGCAGGAAGTGGACTGTAGTCCGCAGTAGCAGGTTTACATACTACTTGGATTAGCTAGAGGAGAAGGAAGTAAAACTTAGGGAGGCACCAATCCCCACCCCCCAAAATGATGAGGCACCCAGGAGGGAGGCCTGGAGGGGAGAAAACTCCCCTAGGGCAAGGGCATAGAAGAAAAAAAAAAAAAAAAAACAGGTTATTCACCTGTAGCAGTAGTTCTAGGAGTGGTATATGTTGTTCATCCACACTGTTTGCCATGTCCCTTTCCCCTTTAAATCTAGCCGGAATCTTCAAGCTGGCTCCTCCCACCCACCTGGGTGGTATATACCTTGGCTCCACCCCATGATGCCAGATCTTAGCCTGCTGGAAGCCAGGTTGTGTGCGTCCGCAGCCAGGGAGGTCGGGTGGGTCTGTGTGGATAAACAATATACACCACTCCAAGAACTACACTTACAGGTGAGAAACCTGTTTTTCTAGGATCGTGGTTATTTTGTTCATCCACACTGTTTGGCAGACTCCTAGCAGTTGCCAGGAGCAGAGAGGGAAGGCGCACACCCCCTACTTAGGGAACAGAGATTGGAGAACTAAGGTCCCAAAACCAGCATCCCGGCGTGACTCAAGGTCGATGTGGTAATGGGTAATGAAGGTGTTTGCTGACTTCCAGGTAGCAGCCCGACAGATTTCCTGGATAGGGATGTCCCTGGAAGCAGCCATTGATGCAGCAGTATGGCGGGTAAAATGAGCTGTTATCCCTCTGGGAGGCTCCTTGCCCGCCAACTCATAGCACAGACTTATGCATGATGAAATCCATCTTGCTATGGTCCATTTGGCTGCAGGTCTGCCGGAAGCGGCTTAAGCGTAGGTGACAAACAGCTGGCGAATCTCTCCACGAATTTCCGCCGTCTTCTCCTTATAATAGGAGAGAGCACGTCTCAGGTCCAGAGTATGGAGCCTGTATTCGGCGTCCGAGGTGTAATTAGGGTAGTGTACCAGCAGAGTCAACACCTGGTTAAGGTGAAACTCTGACACCACCTTCAGAAGGAATTTTGGGTGGGGGCGTGGGACAACTTTTTCCCTATGGAAGACCAGATAAGGGGAGTCCACCGAAGGCGCCTGGAGCTCCCTGTCCTTCTGGCTGGCGTGATAGCCACCAAGAAGTCTGTCTTCCATGACAAGTGTGACAGCTCACACTTGTGCACTGGTTCGAATGGCTTGCCCATGAGCTTTGCCAATACCAGCAGTAGATACCACGGAGCTGGAGGTTCACACACCGGAGGGGATATGTGATCCAGGCCTTTGAAAAAGCGCCCGACCACTGTCTCCTGCACCAATGTCGGCTGACCGGCCCATGCCCAGTAAGCAGAAATGAATGCCAGGTGCACCCTAAGGATTGATGACCACAGACCTCCTTTGGAGAAAGACCAAAGATCGTCGAGAATGTTAGCCACAGAACAGGACAGGGGTCCAGACCCTTACCCTGACTCCAAATGGAAAACTTTTTCCATCTGAAGGCGTAACATTTCTTGGTCAATTCCTTTCTAGATGCCTCCACCACAGTGCAGACACCTTCAGAAAGACCCAAAGCCTGGAACTCTAGCCACTCAGGTACCAGGCTGTGAGGTGCAGGGATTGAAGGTCCGGATGGAAGACCTTCCCCCGGTTCAGAGATATCGGGTCTGGGCATGTACAAAGCCGCTCTGGGGGCCTGCAGCTGAGGCTGAGGAGATCTGGATACCAGAACTGGCGCGGCCAGTCTGGGGCTACTAGAATCACCTTCACCTTGTCCCTCCTCACCTTGAGTAACACCTTGTGAATCAAGGGAAATGGAGGGAAGGCGCAGAGGAGGCCTGGGGTCCACGGCCTCGAGAAAGCATCCCCCTGCAGCAAGCCCTGCTGGGGGCAAGGAAACAGCCTCAGCTTGGTGTTTTCCCTGGAGGCAAACAGGTTCACCAGCGGTTTGCCCCAAAGGGAGAACAGGCTGTAAGCTATCTCTGGATTGAGAGACCACTCGTGGGATGTCTGGCCTAAGCGGCTGAGAGCATCCGCTGGCTGGTTCGAGGCTCCTGCCACATGGATGGCTAGGAGATCCACCTCCAACCGGCCTACGAGGGTCCAGATGCGGAGCACCTCCTTGCATAGCAGACGGGAGTGCATGCCGCCGTTTGTTGAGGTAGTACATGGTCGTGGTATTGTCTGTCTGGACTTGAACCACTTGACCCCGAAGCTGAGGAGCAAAAGCTGACAGTGCTAGTCTGACTGCTCTGAGCTCCAACAGGTTGATGTGGCATCGGGACTCCTCGGGGGTCCAGAACCCATGGGCCCTGTTGTCCCCCATGTGGGCTCCCCAGCCCATGAGAGGCGAATCGGTTGTAAGAACGATCGTCGGCTTGGGGTGAGCAAACGGGATCCCTTCCTGCAACCGGTCTGGGGTGGTCCACCATTGGAGAGCGTCCCACATCTTCTGGGTTACAGTGATCAGCTGATCGAAATTACTGTATCGCTGAGTCCACTGGTCGGCCAGCTCCCATTGGATGGAGCGCATGTGCAACCAGGCCCAACAGACCACCGAGGTGCACGCCGTCATGTAACCCAGAAGGCGCAGAATGTCCCAGGCAGGGTGCAAGTGCCCAACCAGAAATGATTGGGCAAAGGAGGAGAGAACCTTCGCCCTGTCTGCTGGGAGCCGAGCTCTGGCTTGACAAGAGTCGAGCTCTGCCCCCATGAAGCCCATCACCTGGGAAGGCACGAGTTCCGACTTGGCCTCGATCAGAAGGCAGAGGTGGGAACAGGTCTGGAGGGCCAGATCTCTGGACCTCTCTGCCTCCTGTTGGGTGGAACGTGCCAGGAGCCAATCGTCGAGGCAGGGGTAAATTCTGACCCCCCCCCCCCAGATGCTGGAGATGAGCCGCCACCACTGCAATGCATTTGATGAAGATCCGTGGGGCCGATGACAGGCCAAACAGCATGGCTCGGAACTCATACAGGGTCCCTTGGGCCCTGAAGCAGAGGAACTGCTGATGGGACGGACGGATTGGGACGTGAAAGAACGTGTCCTGCAGATCCAGTGAACAGAACCACATGTTTCGCTCCAAGGGTGGCATGAGCTGGACAGAGTGACCATCCGAAAGGTGCGCAACTTGAGAAACCGATTCAGGTCGTGGAGATCTAGAATGGGGCGCCAGCCCCCCTGTCTGCTTGGGCATCAGAAAGCACCTGGAGACAAAGCCTGGGTCTGCAGGTGGATCCGCCTCAAAGCTACTGCCTCCTTGAGGAGGAGCTGAGCAATGTTGTCTCAAGAGCCGACTGGAATAAGTGAAACTGCCTTCCTGAGGGGCGTGGCCTGCAGGAGGGTACTGCTCAATTCCAGAAGGAGTCCCTGACCAACCACTTCAAGAAACCACCTGTCCATGGTGATAGCGGACCAGGCGGAAAGGAAATGGCGAAGCCGGCCCTCCATGGGAAGACCCAGAGCTAGCGTGACGGAGATAGGGGTGGCAACCCCTACCCCATCACTGGGCAGGCTTGGAGGAGGAAGAGGCTTCAGGACCTGAGCCTCAGCCTCCTTTGCGGGCCTGTTGGGGTCCAGGCTTGGGCCAAGGGTGCCAAGCTTGAGCCTGCTGCTGATGCTGCTGTCCTCCCTGGTAGGAGGACTGCTGAACCGTAGGGGAAGAGTGCCAAAAAGGCTTATTTTTCTTTTGCTGGTTCTTGCACGAAGAACTCTTGGCAGAAGTGGCGTCCATGGTGGCACTGGACTGCTCTATGCTCTGTAGGTGACCGGCCATTCCCAGGCCAAACAAGTTGGTCCCAAGGAAAGGCATATCAGCTAACTTATGCTGGAGTATCCGCCGAGAAGGAGGAGAGCCTCAGTCAAGCCCTGCGGCGAGAGGCAACTGTAGCGGCCATCGAGCAGGCACAAGAATCCCCAATGTCCAGGACCATCTGGAGCTGCTGTTTGGCAACAGCACGGCCCTGATCCCGGACCTGCTTAACCGTGGTCTGCATGTCCGCGGGGAGATGTGGGAGGACTTCATCTAACGACCCAAAAAGGGCATAAGAGAAGTGTGCCATGATGGTGGCCGAACTGGCCAGACGAAGGCCCAAGGAGGAAGCCGCATACACTTTCCGTGTGGAATGGTCCAAAAGCTTGGACTCCTTACTGGGGGGTCAGTCAGTGTCAGCAGAACTGCCAGTACGCCTGAACACAGAGGCGGTCACCAGGCTCTCAGCCGAAGGGTGCTCTGTGCACCCCGCAAGGGACCCCATGGGTACCGCGTACTTGCGGGCCACGAGGCAGACGGTCTGGACATGAGGCAGGAGCTGCCATAGTTCGAGTGCTGGACCAACAATAGCCTCGGCCACAGGAAAGGCCTCCGTCGGGGTATCCCCTCTCTTGAGGATGTCTGTGAGAGGGTACTCCGCCTTTTTCTGGATGGGTTCCAGGGGCATCCCTGTAGAATCAGAGATGAGACGGAGGATCCCTTCGAAGGAGGAAGGACCATCCTCCATCCCTGTGCCAACGGAAGACTCATCATTGCCAGCATAAGAGTGAAGCCCGGTGACAAAGTCCAAAGAGTTGGGTACAGCGGCCTGCCACCCAAATCACCCTCGACCCACTGAGGGCGGTCCAGGGTGACCATGACTGACAGACGCTGGGGAAGCCCAGTATCTGGTTGGTCCTCTTTGGAAGGAGCCCCTCCAACAGGCTGCTTAGGCGGCAGCTCCACCACTATTGGTAGATAGACCGGAATAGGCTGAACCGGAGGACGGGCTGGCCCCGCGGGCGGGGGAACCAAAGGCTTCGGTTCCAAGG
The DNA here is from genome assembly GCA_016271365.2 of Neoceratodus forsteri. Classification (NCBI taxonomy): domain Eukaryota; kingdom Metazoa; phylum Chordata; order Ceratodontiformes; family Ceratodontidae; genus Neoceratodus; species Neoceratodus forsteri. The sequence continues at coordinate 159,726,667 of CM057454.1, read as the reverse complement.
GTGTCGGCTTTGGCCTACGAAGCGACAGCCAAGTAACGGCCGGGGTAGGTGGCTGAGCCGGCTTCTGCCCGGACAAAATCAGCTGTTGCCACATAAGATCCTCGTAGCACCGACGGAGTTTCCATCGGAGCCTCTCCTCATCCGAGGAGGACAAGGACGACCCGTGCCGTTGCCTGTTTTTGGAGCACTTATGGCTCTTCCTCGGCCATTTGGCCGAGGCGCTTCTAGACCTCGACCGAGATCGGGCAGGCAGACTCAGTCACTCAGGAATCACCAGAGAGATCAGTGAAACTAGAGGGTCCGGAACCAGGTTCTCGATGGGGACACCAGCAGGCTGGGTCTCCTCATCGGGGAACACAAGGACCAGAGTCCTCTCCAAGGAGTCGTCAGCCACGGCTGGCGACAGAGGGTCGATTGGATTGAGAACAATCTCTACCTCATCAGCCACTTCCTCAGTCGTCTGGCCAGACAGAAGGTCGGTGAAGCCTGTGGCCGAGGAAGTGATCTCGACCGAGGTCGAGACCACATGCTCCTGGGACTGAGACCTCTCTCGGTCCCAAGAGGGCTCACGAGACAAGATGAGCTAGGCTTTCGTCTCTTGATGCAGAGCATGAGGAGTGCGAGCTATGGGCCTCACCCCAGGTGGGGAAAGACTGGCACAACTCCTTAAAGGAACCTGTGAAAGTGGAGCCCAGGTTGGGTGGAACGAATAAGCCTCAATTCACCGAAGCGCGGGCGGCTTCTTCTTCAAACGCCTTCATGCGTTCCAGCTGCTCGGCAGAACCCGCGGCCATGGAAACCGCCCACCTAGCCTCCTTGGACTTCACCAGAGGATTCCTTTTCTCCGGTCTCCCCAACTTCAAACGTGCCAGGTGGTCATCCAGGACATTGGGATGGTAGGTCAAGCAATAACTTCAGGATGAGTTGTCATGGCCGACACCTAGGCAGTAGATGCACGTGAGATGGGGATCAGTGCGCGACAGCTTCTGGCCGCAAGGACACCGTCGAAATCCTGGAGAAGATTTCTCTTCCGTGATCGAGGACGCAAAATGTTGGTTGTGTCAGTTTGTTTGAGTTGGGAGCTCCCCCCCCCCCACACACACCTTTTGTTTTGTTTCCTTTTTATGGGGGTGTTTGGGATGAAGCCCACTAACTCAAATAAACTACTAAAAAAATAACTCAAAGACTGATTTGAGAAAGTAGCGTAACTTGAGCGCATGCTAATAGCCTAGGTCCATCTGTGGTCTAATAATCTCCATGATCTCCCTGTGTTCTTTAGCCTAATGTCAGATCCTTTTGAAGCCAACTGAATACCTAAACTATATCAAAAAAACAAAGTACCTAAAAAGGCAATAAAAGGGATGGCTATCCTGGCCAAGTTATGGCAAACTAAAACAAAGCCACATAAAAATAGAGAATGTGAATGAACAACAAGTAATGCTCAAGCAATTAAACCTTAAAGAAGAACTGAATGCTGCAGAACCTTTTCCAGGTTCTGAAAGGGGAGGCAGGGTGGGAGGTTTAAGCATAGCGCGGGATCCCCTGGAAGAAACAATATTACTATCGCAAGCAATTTTTTCTTCAAACCCCAGAAATCCCTCACTATGCTTACTAATGTGCAAAGCAGTACCATGGGAAGCTAGGTACAAAACCTATTTGGGGAAAAGGTTCCACATGACAGCAGTGCCAAACCCGGCATCTCTCCTGGATTGTACATCCAGGCAAAAGTGCTTTGTAAAGGTGTGTACAAGTTTCCAGGTAGTTGCTTTACAGTTTTCCAGCAAGGAGACATCACTGGCGGATGCCACAGAGGCAGCAGCACCACAAGTGGGGTGTGAACTGAGGTCATGAGGTGGCAGTTTGCCAGCTTTAGAGTAACAGAATTGTGTGCAGGAAAAAATCCAGCGGGCAATGGTCCTCTTAGAAGCCAGCCCGCCCTTTCCCATTTCACTGTTATGTGAGGAACAGCTGAGAGTGGGAAGACCCAAGATCCTTAGTACATTTCACATAGTAACTAAGCAACCTCTTAACATTCAGACTGTGCAGCTTCAGCTCACCAGAACTGGATTTAACACTGGAAGGGTGATGGACTGGTTCAGATGAAACACAACCACCACCTTGGGAAGGAATTTCCTGTTAGTCCTAAGGGCTACCTTGCCCCTATGAAATATGATGTAATTAGGGTCAGTGCAGAGACCTTGCAGCTCACACAACCTACTAACTAAAGTTATGACCACTAGGAAGACCGAAGGGACTACTACCACCGAGTCAAACAAAATAGCATCCCTTTTCAATAAACACTTTGGTGACCTCGACCAGTACAAGCCCAGTTCCCCTACTTTGGTGACCTTGAGCAGTACAAGCCCAGCTCCCCTCCTACCCCGTCTACCTCCGCACCCCCCTCCCCCCAATCTCCCACTCCAAGTTCCATTCTGGATACCTAACCCCTGCTGAAGTGGTCAAGTTAATCAGAACAACCAACCCAAGACCATCCAAGGGCACCGACAACACTGACTTCAGAGTTCTCAGTCTTGTCTGCGACTCCCTAGCCATCCCTCTCACTAACATGCTCAACCACTCCCTCTGCACAGGTTCCTTCCCTAAAGCATGGAAGCACACTATTATTAAACCTCTTCACAAATCTGGTCTCAATGATCTAGTATCCAACTACTGCTCCATCTCCCTCCTTGCCCCTCCCTCCAAAACTTTAGAGAAAGTGGTCCACAGGCAAACCATAAAACTCCTCTCCAAATACAACCTGCTCAAGGAGGCCCAGCATGGGTTCTGTGCTCGCCACAATACCGAAACTACCCTCATCAAGCTCACCCACTCCACTGATAAAGCCAACAATGAAGGCCTCTACACTGGTCCTGCGTTCGCAGACCTCACCAAAGCCTTCGACCTTGCTGATCATGAAGTCCTCCTCCAAACCCCAGCTGGCCTCCTTTTCTCACCAGAGGTCTGCCTCTGGTTCAAGGACTACCTAACGGGAAGATCCCATCGCATCATTATTGGTGGTGCCCTCTCCGAATCCTGCCCCATCAAATACGGCGTTCCCCAAGGGTCCATTCTAGGCCCTCTGCTCTTCTCTCTGGTCATTAACTCCGTACCTGACATCTGCACCTCCTCTAAACTCATTCACTATGCCAATGATGCAGCCTTTTTCTGTTGGGACAAAAACCCCACCACTCATTAACAAAACTCCAGTTCGATTTCAGCAGACTTCACACCTGGTTCATGTCCAAAGGTCTAGTACTCAACTCCAAAAAAACGAAGTTCATGGTTTTCTCCAGCCCCCACAAACCCCTTGGCCTTGACCTCTCTCCCTCTATGACAACCTTGGTAACGCCACTGAAAGAGTCAGTGAATTCAAGTACCTTGGCTTATTCCTGGATTGCCACCTCAATTTCGATGCTCACACTAGCCTCACAATCAAAAAAGCCCACCAACGCCTCAGTATCCTCCACAGAAATAAGCATTCCCTTAACAGGGAATCTAAATCACTCCTAGTTTCCAGCTTCCTACTTCCTGCCTTTGACTATGGTTCTCTTGTCTCCTTCCCCCGCCTCTCCAGCAAAAATTTCTCCAGACTCCGAAGCTCCTACCACAATGCCATCCATTTTACCTCTGGCCTCCAAAAACTCACACACCACTGTGATCTTTATCAGCTCACCGGTAAGCCCTCGCTTGAGGCCTGCCTCAACTGCAAGATGATTGACTGAATGATTGAATTTCATTGACCCGGTAGGCCCACTGAGACTATAAGTCCCTTTTTCAGGGGCAACCAGGGGGAGTGGGAGAAGAGATGCAGATGGTAACCAATTGAAATTGAACCAGATTAAGCTGTTAGTGGTATTTTTAATGAAGATGGCCACCTTCTTCTTCAAACTCTCTTGTGGGCTGCTCCCCGGCTGCCTCACCTCTTTCTCTTCCAGACAGCTGCCAGCACCAGGACCACTAGCCTGTCCTCCACTCTCTCTTTCACAGTTCCTTTCTCCTGGACCACTCAAAGCCAGAAACACTTTCCTTTATGGGACCCAAGGTCTTCAACTCTCTCCCCTGAAACTAAAACTCTGTCCCTCCACAAATGCCTTCAAACAAAATATCAGGAGACATTTCTCCCTCACACACTCCTGCACCTGCTCACAGCCCTAATCTGGCTCCCCTACTGCACTCTTTTCCCCTCACTCTCTGTTTAGCCACCTCTGGCATGTACCCTCTCTTTGTAGCACTTGTAGTACTGTTACTTCACCTCGGCTAGTTTTTTGATTGCACTTAAATGTTTGTTTCCCACTGTTTATTATATTATTGTGAAACCCTCACAGAATGCTAATGTCACCTTTGTATCTGTTAAATCAGCCAGGTTAGTTCTTGGTTGCCCTTTTGTCTATACTGTCCGATTGGATATGTACCTTGGTATTAACCCTAGTTCTAAGTTAAATGTTTCAGCCTATGTCATGTCACATAATTGTTGTATGTAACTGGACACTTGTGTAAACGGGCAGCAATGCTCACATGCCTTTCCAGTATAACCAATAAAAATGAAATGAAATGACTTCCAGGTGACATACTTCAAATCTGCAGTAGCCATAGGCTTGAAGGAAGGTTCCACGAGCTTGGCTATGCAGAGGTTCAAATCCCAGGGAAGGACTGGCTCCCTAACAGGGGGATATATGCAGCAGGCCCTTAAAGAACCTCTTGAAAATGGGGTGAGAAGCCACTGTTTTCTGCTTGCCTGTTGACACATAGGCAGAAACAGCTACCAAGTGAACCTTTAAAGTAGCAGGTCGGAGACCTAAAGCTTGGAAATGCACCCAATAGTCCAAATGTATGAGCAGATCTGCCTGTAGGGGATTGAGCTGCTTTGGAGCATGCCACAGAGAAAACCATTTCCATTTGGCAGCATGTTTTTCTAGTAGTAGGCTTCCTAGAAACCTTGAGGACCTCTTCTGACAAGTGAAAATCAGAACACTAGAACTCCTCAAGAACCAGGCTCTGAGGTGCAGAGACTTGAGATACAGAAATGTTACTCTGCCCTGGGACGTAGTCAGTAGGTTGTGTCTCAAGGAAAGACAAATGGGCCATTTGGTGGACAGGGCCAGAAGCATGGAGTACCAAGGTCATCTGGCCCAGATTGGGGCTACTAGTATCATGGTTGCAGGATAGCTCCTCAGCTTCACGAGAACTCGAAGTAGTAGAGAGAATGGACGGAAGGCATATAGGAACCTCCATGACCAGTCTAAGAGCAGGGTGTCCATGGGGACTGTGTCTACTGCTGGAGGCCTGCAGCAAAAGAGAGGGAAATGGACATTTTCTTTGGATGAGAACAGATCTATTTCTGGTGTGTCACATCTCTGGAAGACTGTGGCTGACACCTGCACGTTCAGAGACCATTTATGATGCCCTTGGCTTATCCTGCTGAAAGAATCCACTAGGGTATTGTCCTTCTCTGAAAGATGAATTGCTGACAGCAGCACTTCCAGTGAGTAGGCTGGAGTGCACAGCTTCACAGCTTTTGTGCACAGTTTTGAGGATTTTGTACCTCCTTGTTTGCTGGTGTAAAACACAGTGATGGTGTTGTCTGTCCTGACCTGGACCAACTGACCCTTTATGTTGGGGGACACATGACTGGAGGGAGTGAAAGACCACTCTTAGCTCCAGGAGGTTTATATGTTCCCTGGACTCCTGTGAAGACCACACTCCGCTTACTGTTAGGTCACCCAGGTCGGCTCGCCAACCCAGCATGGAAGCATCTGTTGTCAGGACAACTGTTGGGGCCTGTAGCTGAAAGGGCACCCCTTCTTCGAGGCTGTCACTTTCCTTCCACCAGTCCAGGGCCTGTAGCAAAGTTTTTGTCACAGGTACTAGCCTCAACAGAGGACGTCGCTTTTGGTACCAATGGGCCCTCAAGTGATACTGAATGTCCCTTATCTGAAATTTGGCCCCTGGCAACACGGCTGTGGTAGAGGTTATATATATTTTTTTAATTATTCAAAACTTTAACCAGAAAGTACATACTGAGCTGACAACAGTTTGTTTCCAGATGAGTCCTGGGGGAGAGTAGAAGAGGGGATAGCCAACTATAAATACAGGTAAAAATGCAAAAAACATAGTAATACAAGCAGAAAAATAAATTCTGAAAGCAAATAAGCAAAAGATGCCAACTAGTAAATAACACACTCTAAAATAATACAGATAGAAAACAAGAACAGAAACAGCAATAGGAGGATAAGAGCAGAGAATGAAGAAAAAGAGAAAAGGGTCAAAGACAGTTGCAGACAGGACGACAAAAGTCAAAATGAAGAGACTTTAGAGAGGAAATAGAGGAGGCAGAACAAATAGATAAGGGAAGGGAGGACCAAAGTTTAGGAAAACGTTAAGAAAAAGCTGATTGACCAGCAACAGATAGTCTAGAAGGGATAATAAGAGAATGAGAAGCACTGTTACGAAGAGTGAAGGAGGAAATAGAAAAAGGGGAAAGAAGGATATTGAGACAGGAGGGAAGGGTGCCAAACCAGAATGTGGACAAAAATGAGAAAGTGGGAACAGCGCCTAGCATCAAGAGAAGGGAAAGAAAGAGTTGAGTAGAGAGTGCAGTGGTGAGTATGATGGGGCAAAGCAAAGTGGCAGAAAGAATGAAAAACAGGGCCCAGTCTGGTAACGGAAGTCTTTGGGGCACTACAGTAGACTTAGCGACCGCAGTCAAAGATTGGAAGGATCATTTTTGGTACAATGTCTCGTCGGACAAGGAGCAATATACACACTTTGTTCCTGTACAAAGCACCAAGTTTAGGGTGAAGTTTATGGTGAATTGCATCAATGTGAACAGAGAAATCAAGATGCTGGTCAAGGCAGACCCCAAGGTACTTTAATGAAGGAGACATCTTCAAGTTTAGCACCACCAAGGGTAATAAATAGGGGAGGAGAAGTAAGTTTGGCAAGCCTCCGACAGGTACCAAAAGTCAGAGACTTTTTCTGGCATTAAGAGACAGCTGATTTACCAGTGTTGAATACCCCACAAGTTGAAGGAAGTGCCTTGCTGGCCTGGACTGGCCCAGGACAAAGGAACTGGCTAGATCCAGAAGGCTTACCACCCTTTCTTGAAGCAGGAATGCCTTGCCCTGGAGGGCATTGAGCTCTGCTCCTATGAACTCTAGTACCTATACTGGTTCTGTCTGGGACTTTTGCACATTTATGAGAAATTCCAATGACTACATGGTGCCCTGAGTTAACTGAAGAGTGTCCTTGACCTGCTGATGTGATTTTCCTGCAACTAGCCAGTCGTCCAGATAAGGAAAACACATCATCCCTTGTCTTCTGAGATGTGCTGCCATCACAGCTAACCATCACGGCTAACCACTTTGTGAACACCCAGGGAGCGGATGACAGACCGAAGGGAAGGGCTGTGAACTGGTAGTGACCAGAAGGCAGCTGGAACCATATGCATGTTCTGTGACTTGGCTGGATTGGACTGTGAAAATACGCATCTTTCAAATCCAGGGATCCCGGCCAGTCTCCCAGTTGTAGGGACGGTATCACCATGGACAGGGTGACCATCTTGAATCGGTCTTTTTTCAGGTACTTGTTCAAAACTCTGAGGTCCAAAATAGGTCGCCACTCCCCATTTCTCTTGTGTGTGAGACAGTACCTTGAGTAAAGGCCTTTTCCCCAATGGGAAAGATGAACTCTTTCTGCTGTGTTTGCCTGCAGCAGCTTCTTGACCTCCAACTCCAAATGAATCCTCTCTGCTGGTGTAGAAGGGTGGAAATGTCAGTGAACCTGCAGCTTGGGGAACATTTTGAACTGCAGGGTGAGGCCTTGACTCACTACTTCCAGGACCCACTTTGTCTGTTGTGATGTTTTTCCACTCCTGGAAGAAATGTACCAGCCTTCCTCCCACTGACAATAGGTGGGTGACCTGGACAAACACATCAGGGGTTCTACTTGGGCTGAGCCTTAGAGGTCGAAGCCTGGCCAGCCCTTCTGGAAGCTCTTCTTCCCCTGCCCCTAAAATTACCTGTCGCGGCTCACCTGAAAGTAGGCAAGGGGCACAGGCGTAGGATAGAAAGCACATGGGTAGTAACCCCTACCTCCCTTTCCATGAGGCCTATAGGACATAGAGGCCTTTTCCTTCTCATCATTGCTTTTGTAGGTGGTTTTGTACTCTTCCAACTTTTTCAAAGAGGGAATTATTCTTGTATGGAAAGTCCATGGCTTTTGCCTGGGTGTCCTGAAACAAATTAGTTGTTCTTAAAACTCCTTTGTTCCCATAGACACCATATGGTGTCGGAACCATCCATTGTTGAATCTGACCCAAAATGGCCACCGGGAGCAAATGAGTTAACCAAGCGAATCTCCTTAGGGAGATAGCATGGACCATCACCCTGGAGTCAGTGTCATTAGCACTGACTACCATACTGAACTGATACTTGGCAGCATCAAAGGCAGTCCCAGCAGTGCCTGCCAAGTCTCATGCCCAGTCCCCGTGGACCCCATTGCTCAGGGCCAGTACAACGTTCCAGAGGGCATTCTGGTACTAGACGGTGCAAACCATGTACACAGCCTGCCTCAAGAGCAGGGAGGCAGAGGTGTATACTTTCTTCCCCATGCCATACAGCTTCCTGAAGTCCTTGTCTGGGGGCTGGGAGGAGAGGGGAAACTTGGCCTTGTCACATGCAGCTGCCTGGGCTACACCTTCATGGTCTGGGTGTGCATAGAGGTACTCAGCATCATGTTTGTAGCAGCTTGTAGGTGGCTTTCTTCTTAAGTGACTTGTGCAGAGGTAAAAGCAACCTCTTAGTAGGGGTTAACCCCCAAAGTAGGGGCGTGCCCACTGTGTCAAATTTGCCTCTAAATACTGGTTTGGCTCTCTCCCTTCTTACCTCTCCTTCTCTCTGTCCCCCCGACCCCTTGCCCCTCTCTCCCTCAGATACTGCAACACCCACACCTTGGCTATCCCCTGCCACTCTACCACAGTTGGACAATCTGCTTTCTCACACAGGTTCCCCATGTTGTGGAACTCCATGCCACATCAAATAGGCACTCCTCCTCCCCTTTGTCCATCTCAACTGCCCTCGATAACCTCCTCTCTGCCTCATGCCTCTGCTCCTAACTCCTCGCCACCCTCTATCTCTTCCATCCCACTCCACCTCAAGTATACGCAAACTTAAATGCACTTATCACCACTTGTTTAGCTCTTATTATGTTATTACTTCAAGCTCTCATTAGTAAAGACTCTGTTTATGCAAGTATATTGTTAAAATCTCCTGACTGCACTGCCTCAAATCTGTATTGTAGTTAGCTCAGCTCTGCTGTACTGTACCTGTATTGTAATTTGTTTGGTCTTGTTGTTTCAAGTCTTGTATGTTCCACATACCTTGTAATGCTGTTCAGTTTATGTACTCCTGTTCCCTTCCCCCCAGGATGCACTATGAGATGAGCAGTTTGATTGTTCAGTATGCCCTTCCTACTGAAACTTTTCAATAAATAAATAAACCCCATCATGTCCAGGAAATCAGCTGGGTGGAGAGGGAAAGGGTATTGACCATTTGTTTCACAAAGGCATAGTGTGAGGAAAAACTCCTCTGGCCCCAGGGAGAAGAACCAAACTCCTAGTCGGGGGAACCGCGTGGTTGAATCTGTTCCCCCTCCTCCTCCTCTTCCTCATAATAGAAGTCATCTGTATGGTCCACTGGAAGCCGGAAGTGCGGACCAGGCGTTGAGGAGAGTAGAGTAAACCCATAAGGTTTCCCATGGCTTGGAATGCCTATAAAAATTGCCAAGCTTTAGTCATGTCGTCTTCAGAGGGCGTTTTGTAGACTGACGGCTGCATTGCTTCTTCAGCAGGAAGGGCAGCGACACGTTTTTCCTTTTGTTTCTTTTTAGCAGGAACTGATTCCAGAGCCTGCTCAGAAGGGGGTTTCCATTTTGTATGGTCTGAATTCCCCTTCTTGGGAATTCTGTTGGAAGAGTCTTTAAAGGGTCTGTCTCTGGACTTAATATGGGAAGAAGGACCTTCTTCCAAGTGCTTTGGTGGCATACTGTAGAGGTGGACTGAGAGGCCATAATGTTCTGCAGCTTTCTAGCCCTCTTTTTAACTGTTTCAGGGCAAAACTTGCTGCAGAGTTCATAATTAGAAAAACATATGACTGGGACCAAGACACCCGAGACACAACTTGTGGCCGTCCACCTTAGCCAAAAGGTTAAAGCACTTCATACAATTTATTTTTATAATTTACAGTTTTTGCGATTTTTCACATTTTCTCCCCAGACCCAGGACCCCGGCAGACAAGCGCATGCATGCACGCACATGGAGGCGCTCACACACACCGGATACTGGCTCGGCCCCTTCCGCCCCACCCCTGGCAATCACCACCAATCACCAATCAACACCATCCCCTCCACCTATGCTTCCCATTAGACCTCCACCCAAAGGGAGCAGAACTACGGGAGGGTGAGGACAACCACCCAGGAGACAAGAGCTGTCTTGTGGCTGCTCAATCCCGCCCTCCTGCCCCACCCCATGCGGCTCCCCAATGACTCGAGGTCGTTTCCAAACCCGGGTCGCCGCATGGCACATAGTAAGGTGTCCAGTGCCTCAACCCTCTGCGCCTCCAGGCCAGCTCACTTCGCACAATTTTTAAAGCCTGCAGGTCCAGTTTTCTTTTTAGGTCTGACATGCCAATTGTCAGAACAGATCAAGAAAAACCTAATCCCCCCCAGGTAAAAAGAGAAAATACAGTTGGGTTCCAACCACAATTTGAAATGTCTTTCTCTCTCTCTCTCAGATTCACCACAGAAAAAATGAATAAGGAAAAAAAAAAAATGGTCTTGATTCCCAAAACTGTGGAACTGAGATGAAAATCAATAGATTACCTCAGAAATAGATCAATTTGGGGGCAAAACGTTGGTAAATGTAAATAAAAATGAAGTAAATATAGCGGTTTGGTAAAAAACATCAAAACGGAGCGATGAGCTTCTCTGGTTCCAGGTAATCACTGACGTACCAGAGAACTCGCAAAAAATACTTAAAAAACCCCACTAACAATGTAAAATAGTTAAAAGAGGCAGAGAATTGAAAATAAAAGTAAAATATACTTATTTTATAAGAAACAATATTCTTCAAGCAAAGTTGCTGAAGAGAGCTCTTCGGGGCAACTTGCTACTGCAGGTGGAGAAAAGGATCTGACATTAGGCTGTAGAACACAGTACCACCTCGAGGTCGAGATTTGACTTGTGTACTAAATTTCATAATTTATATTCCATTCTCTCCGGGCAAGGATGGAGACAAGATAGAAACAAACGGGGAGTGTATAACTGGTAAGTGATGGTAGATGATTTAAGGAGACAAGGAACAATGAAGGTAAAAAGGGAAGAGGAGAGTCAGGGGCGCTTCAGGGAGCAACACAGGCAGGAGGAATAGGAGGGAGAAGCAGGGCAGTAGACGGAGGGGGGGGGTAAGGTGTGGAAAGCCTTGTGCCCAAAGCAAGCAGTCTTGGTAACCAAATTCCAGGCTTCAAAGTCATCATGGCTGAGACTAACCTGGATTTATGGGTCATTATGGAATGATGGTGCATGGAGCACCATGACGAACATGACCATACTACGCTACTCTCTGTTCAGGAGAGACAGGACAGGGAGGAGGGGTTTTTCATATGTGAAGGAGGGAATCAAGGCCACACTCAAAGGAAAAGAAGGGGATGAAGGTGTTGTGGGTCACCCTGAAAACACTATCTGTATTGAGGTGGTGTACAAACCTTCACACAGGGAGAGGAGTTGGATAAGGCATGTAGGGAAGCTACCATCAGAATGGAATGCAAGACTGAGGTGCTGCTAACTGAAGGAGATTTCAATCTGCCAGACATGTAGTCAAGACTTCCAACTGTGTCTTCGGCAAGGAGCTGGGCCATCCAGGACTCCCTACAAGGGGCTTTTCTCAGGTAGCTATTCAATGAACACACTAGGGATGGGGCAGTGCTGGACCTGGTGTTTACAAACAGGGACAGCTTTGCACATGTCACAGTGTGCAGTCCCCTGGGTACCAGTGATCATCGTACACTGTGGTTTAACTTAAAGACAGGAACAGAGGCTAACCACACACAAGAGTGAGGGTCCTGGACAGAGTGGGTTTTAAAGAAATGAGAGAATGTCTTAGAAATTGTCTTGAAGGAGGGATTGCCAGGGAGGAGTAGAGGCACAGTGGGGAAAAATAAGGGAGCGTATAATTAAAGCAACCAAACTCTGCGTGAAGTAAGTGAAGACAAGCAGAAGAAAAACAAGCCAGTTATGGCTCTCTAAAGAAGTGACAAAGGTGGCATTCATGAGGTATAAGGAAATTCATATTGTGGAGGACAGGGAGGAGTACCAAATAAAACAGAGGGAAGCAGGCAAGCCGGTGAGAGGAGCAAAGGCAGAGACAGAGAAAAGTATCACCAAAGGGGTCACTAAGGGGATAAGACTTTCTTCAGATACACAAGTGGGAGGAAGAAAGCAAAGGGAGGGATAGTGATGATCAGAAGGACGGAAGGGGAAGACTACGCAGACGTGAACCAAGAAAAAGCTTATATCTTAAACAAGTACTTCTGCTCACTCTTCATGGGTGGAGGTGGAGGGGTGCAGACCACTAGGGATTAGCAGGAACGTGGGGTGGACATAAGTCATTTTCAGAGGCCAGAGTCCCGAAGGGCCTTGCAGCTCTGAAAGCGAACAAGGCTATGGGACCAGACAGGATACACCCAAGGGTACTAAAAGAGCTCAGGGAGATACTAACTGCTCCACTGGCAGCCTTGTTCAACAGTTCACTGTAAACATTCATAATTCCAGAGGACTGGAGAACAGCGGACGTGGTTCTGCATAACAGTAGCAGCAGTGATGAGGCTAGCAACTACAGGTTTGTCAGTCTTACTTCAGTGGTAGGGAAATTAATGGAAACCATACTGAAGGAAAGACTGGTAAAGTATCTTGAATCAAATGGGCTGCAGGACCACAGGTAGCACAAATCTGTTAGATGTCTTTAACTGGATGACCAGGGAAATAGATCAGGGGAGAGTAGAGGATGTGGAAAGGCCCTTATTAATGTGTCATACAAGAGGCTGGAAAAGAAATTGAGCAGCCTAGGGGTGGGATCCAAAGTGGTGAATTGTGTTAGAAACTGGTTCACAGATAGCAGACAAAGGGTATGTGAGTAACGGAATGCACTCTAATGATGGCCAAGTGACCAACGGAGTACCACAGGGCTCAGTATGGGACTAGTCCTCTTCAATGGGCGACAATGTGGAATAGATGAAGGGAAGGCATGTCTTTTTGCAGATGATACCAAAATCTGCAACAGGATGGATGCTCAGGAGGGTTGAAGAGAATGCACAGGGACCTTAGGAAACTCGAGGAGGCAGTCCAGAGAAGGGTACCTAAAATGGTGCAGAGGTTGCACTAGAAGCCCTACGAAGAGAGACTAATGGATCTCAAAATGTAAACCCTGTAAGAGAGGAGAAAGATGGCATGATAGAAACCTACACATACTTCACAGGGGTGTAAACAGGGTGCGGGGGGGGAGGGCTATCTCTTTCAAATGAGAAAGAGCACCAGGACCAGAGGGAGCATCTCTTTCAAATGAGAAAGAGCACCAGGACCAGAGGGCATGCAATGAAGTTGAGGTGGAGATAGACAGTTCAAGAGAAACATGAGGAAATATTTCTTCGTGAAAAGGGTGTTAAGATACCTGGGACAGGCTGCCAGTGAAGTGCTGGAGGCTAGAACAGTGGAGGGCTTCAAGCAAGCATGAGTTACACATTGAGGTATAGCAGAAAAAAGGCAGCAAGTCAGGAAAGTTGCCAGAAAACAAAGCCTGCAGAAACAGATTAGGCAGGGGATATCTGGGCAAACCAGGTGGGCCCAATGGTCCTTTTCTGCCAACAAATTCTATGTTTCTATGTGCTAGGTTTCAAACTGAAATTTCAAGTATGTATATCCTATGTATTAAAATGTGTATTGTGTGCATTCTCTAGTGTCCCCAGAAGAAGCCAACTAGATAACACTTCAGAGCCGGTGAATAAACACTGAATCTTCTAAGAATTGTGGTGTCTTGTGGTGTGATGAAAAATACTTCCTTCCACCAGAAGGGAAGTATTTTTCAGAAAAAATGTGCTGAAGAACAAGGGGAGATTCTATGACGCTGGAGTGGGGTAGATTCAGGAGGCAATTGAGGAAGTACTTCTTCACAGAAAGAGTTCTGGATTCCTGGAACAGCCTTCCAGGGATGGTGGAAGCGAAAACAGTGTTGGGGTTCAAGAATGTATGAGATAGGCATAAGGGAATCTTCTAGCAAAGGAATGTGAGGAGGGAGAATGGGTTTGAGATCGAGTAGGGTATACGTTGATATTGTAAGTTGGGAAAATGGGCAGACTGTGTGGGCCAAGCAGTCCTTATCTGCCGTCAAATTCTAGGTTTCTGTATGGCCTGTATTCAACCCTGAGTGGCCTACTTCTTTTGTTGGCTTAGATAAATAAAACAAACCTGAGGCAAGCTGAGTCACATTGGCTCTAACTGTGCTCAAAGTGGAGATGTGATTTATATGGAATGTGACTTACCCTGTGACGATGTTATAATTTAGGGCTGGATGGTCCTTTGATACTGAAGGAACAAGTGGTTCTGGCTGCCATTCTTCAATCAGTTCTTCTATTTCCTTGTGTACAATGTCAGTGAAGCAAAGAAAGAAATAAAGTTAGCATTATAAAGATTAACTTACTATTCTATCTGTACATTTTTGAAACACTGAAAATCTATTCGATAGCCGAAGAGGTTAGTTACTAAAAAAAACAGCTTTAAATCAGAAGCAGCTTACAAAGTAACCAATTTCTGCCAGTTTATGTCACAACTTCACTTTGAAAACCATAAAATATTAAGTTAAAAATGCGGCTTATTTTTACCAGGACAGCCTCGTTCAGGTGTCGCACCTACATTTCAAGAGGGTCCTGGGGGAACCAATACAGGAGCAAAGGAGTAAATGTTTAAACAACTAATATGATACAATTTCGGAGATACACGTGCACGCAGCACACAGTAACTAATAAAGGAAACAGTTTATAGGTAACATGTTCCAGCAAGAGGGGCAGCAAGAGGGTTAGCTAACAAGAGGCAGGAGACAGAGGTTAGCAGTTGCAAGGTGACAGAGAACAAGAAGCTGCAGTCCTTGACTTTGGCCAGGAGAGTGTTCCAGGTAGTGGAGTTTGCTAGTGAGAATGACTGTGCCCCAAAATTTCTGCATGCCCTCAGTAGGTAGGCCTAGACAGACTGCAACCTAGTAAATAGGATGGGGTTGAGGAAGGGGCGGCCTTGCATACCAGATCTTTCAGTTATGGAAGGCAGAATCCATGGATACACTTACTGTATAGAGATGCCTATTTCAACTCTCGCCTCACCTCTGGCAAGAGGAGGTCTAGGATGCTCAGTAAGATACAGTGGCAATTATCTATGCAACATCCTAGTGCAACTCTAAACATGATATTGAAACTAGTTACTTTTTGAAGTGCAGAACTGGCAGCTCTGTAGATTTTGTTGCTATACTCCGCTGCAAGTGGTACTGACCTTTTCAAGAATAGCCTTCTGGTGTGCATGTTATGACCAGACCTGTTTTGGTAAAGCAATCCTACTTTTTGATGTGAACTTCTAACAATTTTGATGATGTGACTGGAGTATTCCATATAGGTTCATAAATTATCTTTTCTTTCTTTATTAAAAAAGACAAATGTGAAAACAGAGCTATTTTCTAAATTCAGCTGTGCCTGCTGTTTGTATACACCTGAAGCCAGGATTTATTTCTGATATTTTCAAGCCGGCCCAGTGGCGCTGAGGGTTGAGGCGCTGGACACCACACTTCCTGCCACGCCGGCGACCTGGGTTTGGATGCAGACTTGGTTTGATGGGGACTGGCCACAAAGGGAGAGGACAGAGCATCTGGAGGACTGCTCTCCTCTCCTGGGGAGGGAGGGTTTCAGTGTCAGCTGGGGGGCGAAGCAGTTTGGAACTGTCAGCATAGGGGGGAGGAAGTGGCGCTGCCAACGGTCCATAAATTCCACCCCTCAAGAACAAAAATGGAAAAGGTCTCCTGAGCTGCTGCGGATCCCAGCCACCCTGTAGCCCTGCACCCCTATGAACACCCAAGCCATGCTGCCTTAGCACAATAGGGAAGTCCTGGAGGAAAGTCGAGGGAGCAGGACTGCAATGTCTGGTGTCTGGAGGGCAGCTCATGTCCAGGGAAGAAACATCACTAACTGCAAAAACATTTCCAGATATTTGCCTGCGTAGGACACTGACCCCACTGTGTGTACACCGTAGGGAATGAATGAAAGAAAAAAAAAAATAATGGGTCATCTTGTTTAACCTAGCCTAGATTCTTAAAGCAGCAGTGTAAAACCACTGGAACAATGAGCCAGATTGTCCCCATAGGAGAAGAAAAAGTAGGTCAAAAAGGAAAAATGTGTGAGAATTTGTCATAATTCCCCCTTCTAAAATGAACACTGCAAGATCCTCTGCTTGTGACGTCAGAATCTGTTGCTGTTAAAGTTATCCTGATTTATAAAATGAGTTGGAAGAAAAAATTACTCACCATAGTAACGCTGTTTCTTCTCAGGGATCTATTAATGAGCCTTATAAAAGTGCATTGGTCCACGGAAGTGGGCTTCCCCAGAGACAGAGCTTCATATAAGAGAATTTAGAATACACAGGTTCCAACTCTGTGCTGCGGTCGTGCTCCCCCTACTGGCTTAATGCCAGATTTGTTTCTATAGCCAGGGGAGCAGTGACTACTAAAATTATCTAAGTGGCTACTAAAATAATTCAAAAATAATTCTTAACAAAAATTTAAAATACAAATAACCTGTTAGACAAAAACTGACACGAAATTATCACAACTTTGAAACTATTGAGAAAGTGTAACAAACATAGAAACATAGAATTTGACGGCAGATAAGGAACACTTGGCCCACCCAGTCTGCCCATTTCCCTACCTAATGGATAAGCTGCAGATCCTAGTTAACCAGCAGCCTACTTCTTCCTACCCCCACCCACTAGAATTGCCTTATGACTGTCCCATGCATGCTTGAATTCCACCACTGTTTTTGACTCCACAACCTCCTCCGGAAGGCAGTTCCATGCACCCACAACCCTCTCTGTGAAAAAATACTTCCTTAAATTACCTCTGAGCTGCCCCCCATCTTCAAATTGTGCCCTCTTGTCACACCTCTTTTTGAAAGATGCTACCCTCTTGGACTTTGTTGATTCCCTTGAGGTACTTGAAAGTTTCTATCATGTCCCTCTCTCCCTCCTTTCCTCGAGGCTATACATATTAAGCTCCTTAAGTCTCTCTTCATATGTCTTCTGGTGCAGACCCTGCACCATTTTAGTTGCCCTCCTCTGGACAGCTTCCATCCTGTCTATGTCTTTGCGGAGATTGGGTCTCCAGAACTGCACGCAGTACTCCAGATGGGGTCTCACCAGCTGTCTGTACAAAGGGATGATAACTTCCTGTTTTCTACTGGTGATGCCTCTCCCTATGCATCCCAGTATCCCCCCAGCCCTCCTTGCTGCCCTCTCACATTGTTTGCCCACCTTTAGGTCATCTGATATATGACTACCCCCAGGTCTCTTTCCATTTTTGTTGTTGTTAGTATCTCACCCCCCATTGTGTACCCTTCCCCAGGGTTTTTGTTTCCCAGGTGCATTACCTTGCACTTCTTAGCAATGAATCTAAGCTGCCATACATTAGATCATTCCTCTAACTTTGCCAAGTCCCTTCTCATCCTTTCCACCCCACCTTGTGCATCAACTCTGTTGCATATCTTTGTGTCATCTGCAAAGAGACATACTTTTCCTTCCAGTCCCTCTGCAATGTCACTTATAAAGACATTGAAGAGGACCGGTCCTAATACTGAACCCTGCGGTACCCTACTAGTAACCCCCCTTTCTTCAAAGTGGACTCCATTTACTATTACTCTCTGTATCCTATTCTCCAGCCAATTCTTTACCCAGGCTGTCATCTTGGGACCCACTCCCAGGCTGGCTAACTTGTATATTAATCTTTTGTGGGACTGTGTCAAATGCCTTGCTAAAGTCTAGGTAGGCCATGTCCATAGCCCTCCCTGATCTACTACTTTGGTCACCCAGTCAAAGAAATCTATCAGATTTGTCTGGCATGACCTTCCGCTGTGAATCCATGTTGCCTTGGGTCCTATGCCCCTCTAGCCTCTAGATACTCGACAATTCTTTCCTTCAGAAGTGATTCCATCATTTTCCCTACCACTAAGGTTAAACTAACAGGTCTGTAGTTTCCTTCTTCTGCCTTGCTCCAACTTTTGTGAAGGGAATCACATCTGCCTCCTCCAGTCCTCGGGTACCACCCATCCTCCCATGATTTGTTGAAGAGGGTAGTCAGTGGTGTCACTAGTTCTACCCTTAGTTCTTTTAGAATTCTGGGATGAACTCATCAGGCCCCATTGCTTTGTCCACCTTCAGTTTTAAGAGTTCTTTCAGAACCCTTTCTTCTGTAAATGGGCTGGTATCAACTTCTGTATCCAGAGTGTTTCTACGGTTTGTTTTAGGTACCTCCCCCTCTTCCTTTGTAAATACTGAGCAAAAATATTTGTTTAGTATCTCTGCCTTTTCACAGTCACCCTCTGCCAACCCTCCCTCCCCTTTATTAAGCCTCACTATTCCTCCCTTGGTCTTCCTTCGCTCCCTGATAGAAACATAGACGTTGATGGCAGATAAGGACCGCAAGGCCCATCCAGTCTGCCCATTTCTTTTTCTACCTTATAAATGTGCCATTGGCCTTTGCTCTGTCAGTGGCCTATCTATTCATAGTCATTTGTATTGCTCCCTTATGCCTATCCCATGCCTGTTTGAAGCCCTGCACTGTATTCATAGCCACCACTTCTTGTGGTAAGCCACTCCATGCATCCACCACCCTTTCTGTGAAAAAGAATTTCCTCACATTCCCCCTTAATCGGCCCCCCTCTAATCTCATGCTGTGTCCTCTTGTCCTGCTATTTTCTTATATTTAAACATGTTAGACTCTTTCACCTTGTTTATGCCCTTAAGGTGTTTGAATGCCTCGATCATATCACCTCTCTCCTCCTTTGCTCAAGGTATACACATTGAGCTCCGTTAATCTGTCCTCATATGTCTTCTGATGCAGTCCCTGCACCATTTTGGTTGCCTCTTCTGACTGCCTCAATTTGTTAATGTCCTTGTGAAGGTGTGGCCTCCAATACTGCACGCAGTACTCACAGATGAGGCCTAACCAGTGTCTTGTACAGAGGGATTATTACCTCCCTCTTACGACTTGTGATACCCTACTAATACACCCTAACACCCCCTAGCCTTACCTACTGCTTTAGAGGTCTGCTTGATGATTTCAGGTCATCAGTGATGATGATGCCCAAGTCTCTTTCTTCCTTTGTGACTGCTAGCAACTCTCCTCCCAGCCTATAGGTGGCTTCAGGGTTTTCTTCCCTATGTGCATGATTTTGCACTTCTTGCATTAAATCCCAGTTGCCACTCTTCTGACCATTCTGCTAGTTTATCCAGATCTCTTCTCATTCTGCCCACCCCATCTGGATCATCTACTCTGTTGCAGATCTTGGTGTCATCTGCAAACAGACAAGCCTTACCCTCTAGTCCATCTGCAAGGTCACTAATGAAGATGTTGAAGACGACTGGCCCCAGGACTGATCCCTGAGGTACCCCACTTGTGACTTGCATCTCTTCTGACTGTATACCATTTACCACCACTCTCTGTTTTCTGCCCATCAACCAGTTTGCCACCCAGTTGACCAACTTCTGACCCACCCCCGAGCCTACCCAGCTTATTTATCAATCTTCTATGTGGAACCGTGTCAAAAGCTTTGCTGAAGTCAAGGTAGGCGACATCAACTGCTCCCCCTTGGTCCACCACTCTGGTTACCCAGTCAAAGAAATCTATGAGATTAGTTTGACAGGACCTTCCTTTTTGTAAACCCATGCTGTCTTGGATCCTGTGCCCCTATGGATTCCAGGTGTTGCACTATCCTTTCCTTAAGGAGTGCCTCCATAATCTTGCCCACTACTGAGGTAAGACTGACCGGTCTGTAGTTCCCGCCTCCTCCTTGCTACCACTCTTGTGGAGCGGGATCACATGAGCCCTTCTCCAGTCTTCTGGGACCTCTCCTGTGCTCAGAGACTCACTAAACAACTCTGCTAATGGCTCTGCTAGTTCCTCCTTTAGCTCCTTAAGTACCCTGGGATGTATGCCATCAGGTCCCATTGTCTTATCCACCCTGAGCTTAGCAAGCTCTTGTAGGACCCTTTCTTTTGTGAAGGGAGTAGTGCTCACCTCCCTCCCTGTGTCCATGATGCTGAGCTGTGGGCCCTGCCCTACCTTCTCTTCAGTAAATACTGAGCAAAAGTATCTATTTAGGATAGATGCCTTTACAGGGTCCTCCTCCTCACATGCTCCCTTTTCTCCATTAAGCTTAGCAATACCCTCTGGACTTTCTCCTTTCACTAATGTATCTATAGAAAGTCTTGTCACCTTCTTTACTGTTCGTGCTAGTGTTTCCTCAGTTTGGGACTTTGCCTGCCTTACTGCCTTACCTGCTTCCTTAGGGCAGTTTGGTATGCCTCCTATCTTCATCCCGCTGTGTTCCTTATATTTCCTGAAGGCCAGCCTTTTGGCTCTGACCTTTTCTGCTACTGTATTTGAGAACCAAAGTGGTTTCCTTCTTCTTTTGCACTTCCTTTTCTGTCTAACACAATGGGATGTTGCTTCAAGTATTGCATCCTTAATGCTTGCCCACTTTGCCTTTACCCCCTCACCTGTGTTTCTTTTTGCCAGGGCTAGCTTAACTCTGTTGGCCATCTTATCAAAATCAGCTCCTCTGAAGTCCCATATTTTTGCCTTGGAATGGGATGATTTATATGTAGTAGCCAAATTGAACCATACCATGTGATGGTCACTGGCCCCCAGGTGACCTTCTACCTGGAGATCTGTGATCCCTTCTTTGTTAGTCAGTACTAGATCTAGGATAGCCCTGTCTCTTGTGGGTTGCTGTACCAGTTGTTTGAGGCCCTCCCCCTGCAGGGAATCCACTATGAGTCTAGTTCTGGCAGATGTTCCTGCTGGTATTGACCAATCTGTATCCGGCATGTTAGTCTCCCATTATCAGAACCTCCCTTTAGCTGTCATGTTTTGTATATCTTCTAACAGTAATGTGTCTATGTCCTCCCTCTGGTCTGGGGCCTGTAGACAACCCGGTTCTTATGGCTGTCCCATTTCCTGTTTCAGGGTGACCCACAGTTCTTCTGGCTCCTTATATGTATTCTGAATTTCTGTAGCTTTGATATTTTCATTAACATACAGGGCCTCCTCCCCCTTTTTGCACCTCGGTCTCTTCTGAACAATACATAGCCAGGTACTGAAGTCTCCCAAGTGTGGTTACTGGTAAACCACGTCTCACTAATTGCTACTATGTCCAGTTTAGCCTCTGACATTATTGCCTGCAGGTCTGGGATCTTATTTCCCAGGCTGTGAGCATTTGTGTACATGATTTTCCATTAGCTAGATTTTGGTGTGTTAGTTGTTGGGTGAAGTTTGGCATGTACCTATAAGAGGTTTTATCCCCCTTCTTAACTGAGTTGGCTATCTTTTCCTCGGTTTGGGCCTTTGCTGTTCTGACTGCCTTCCCAGCTTCCGTCTGCTTTAACTGATACAGTTCTCTGTCCTGCTCCTTCTGTGATTCCTTGTACTTCCTGAATGCTTTTTTTTTCTCTTGAACCTTCACTGCTACTTCCTTTGAGAACCATAGTGGTTTCTTACATCGTTTCGTTTTGTTTATTTGCTTCACACAAAGGCTTGTTACCTCAGTGATGGCAGTTTTTATTATTCTCCATTGTTCTTCCACCCCTCCTTCCTGCCCCTTTGCTAGTGCATTCCTTAGGCACTCACCCATTTTGGCAAAGTCAGCCTTCCTAAAGTCCAGTACTTTTGCCTTTGTATGGCTTGACTCTATTGCTGTGTTTATTGTGAACCATACTGTTCAATGGTCGCTAGTTCCCAGATGGCTACCCACTTCTACATCTGTGATCCTCTCTCCATCTCCATTTGAGAAAAACCAGGTCTAAGATTGCTTCCTCTCGAGTGGGCTCCAATATTAGTTGTCTAAGGCATGCCCCCTGTAGGGCATCTAGAATAGCCCCACTCTTCGAAGTGGCTGCTGCAACTGCACTCCAGTTAACATCTGGCATATTCAGATCACCCATCAGCAATATCTCCCCTTTTTCTGCCATTCTAAGTACACACTCTATCATTTCCTTGTCCATTTCCTCCCCCTGAGAAGGGGGTTTGTATACAACCCCTGTGCGGATTGTGGTGCCATTGCCCGGTCTCCAAATTTACTCACAGTGCTTCTTCTCCTCCCTGTTTTCCCTTTTGTTCTGTTGCTTTGATTCCTTCCCTTATGTAAAGAGCTACTCCTCCTCCTCTTTTACCCTCCCTGTCCCTCCTGTAGATAGTGTATCCTGGTCTGTTTACATCCCAGTCATGGTTTTGTGTGTACCATGTTTCTGTGACTGCCACGATATCCAGATGTTCCTCCTCCATCAAGGCCACTAATTCAGGAAGCTTGTTACTCAGACTACGGGCATTGGTACTCATTGCTCTCCATTTTTTGATGGCTTTACCTTCTGTTGCAGCATCCCCCACTGACCTTTCTACCTCGGTCTTTTTCTCATTTAGTACCCTGTTTTGTAGGGAGAGGCTGGGATTTTCCTGCTGCTCATCAGTGCCTCCCCACTTGACTAGTTTAAAAGCTTGCCAATGAAGCATTTAAACCGATTGCTCAAAAGACTTGTTCCCTTCCTGGACAGATGAGACCATCCTGCCAGTATAGGCTGGTGTCCCTCCAGGTGGAACCCCAGTCCCCAATGAAGCCAAACCCCTGTGCTCCACACCATTTCTTCAACCATTCATTAAACTGCATGGTGCAAAGTACCCTCGCCTCACTCATGCCACTGACAGGCAGCACCTCCTAGAAGGATACTGTGTGTGCTACTTGTCTTAGGCCTCTCCCCAATTCTGCAAAGTCCTTCTGCACTGCTCTAATCTCATGATGAGCCAAGTCATTTGTCCCTAGGTGGACAATGACGTCCAGCTCAGACTCCCGTGCAGCTGATCTTGTGATCCTGAGGATGCGCTTCCTGTCCCTCCAAGCCATGGCACCAGGCAGGCACCTTACTTCAGTTTTCCCTGCTCCTCCCAGTTCTATCCCCCTAATAATTGAGTCCCCCCACCAGGAGCTGCTTCCTTTCCCTGTGGTGTCCTCTGCCTCCTTCCTGTGGGCCTCCCTTGTGACAGTTGTCCTCAGCCTCCTTAGTCTCCTCTGCGGGTGCATCCATAGGGGAGCTATGCTCCCCCAGAATGGTGTATGGATTGTGGAGTGGAACAACTGACTGGGTGTGCCTCTGTTCCACCATCCTCACCCTCCCTGAGCCCACTGTGGTCCAACTGCTGTGCTTTCTTCGCAACCTCTGAGGTAGTGGTGGTAGCTCTGGTGCTCCCTGGATGGGGGAGGTTCCCTTCCTACCGTCCAGTGTGGCCTGGGGGAAGGTTCCCTTACTACTGTCCAGTGTGGCCTGAAGACGGGCAACTTCCTCCCTCACGGCAGAGAGTTGTCTGCAAATAGGGTAGCATCTCAGCCTCCAGAAAGACTCCCGGAAGACTGCTGCCCCACAGCCATTACATTGCACTACTCCCCACATGTTTATCTACTTTCTTTTTTTTGTGTGTGTTTGTGTGTGTGATTGGCATGTTATATAGAAATATATATATTATACAATGTGTATGCTTATACTGTCAGTGCAGTGTGCTAGAAAGGATATGACAGTGATATCCACCTTGCACTCTTGAGGAAATGATGTCAGAACCCCAGGTATAAAGGAACTATTTCCAGGGTGGGTGGGTGAGGTGGGAAGGGTTGGGCCTAAACTGTGCCCTCACAAAACAATCAGCTAAGCTCTCACCCACCACTCCGATGAGTGCCTTCCTGTCAGCAAGATGCCCTACACAACAATTTGACAGAGAAAATACCCTGCTAATCAAACAGAGAAAAATCCAGACATCCAAGTCAGACACAGGTAAACCTCCCCAGCCCCAAAACAGCCTGGTGGTTTGTTAGCCACAAAGGAAAATCAAATATGCAGTTATGTTCAAGCAACCATAAGATAAGAATTGATACTTATGTGAACCTATGTTCAGGCTCTGAAAGGAGAGGCAGGGTCACGGTTTCTAAGGCACACTGATGGATCCCTGAGAAGAAACAAAACTACTACAGTGAATAATTTTTTCTTCAAACAATAGGGATCCATCAATGATGCCTTATAAAAGTGCAGACTTACCAGAGATGCCTTAGGAGAATGGGTCTAGAATCTATTTAGGAAAAAGGTTCTGCAAGACAGCAGTTCCAAAACTGACATACTTTCTAGACTGCATGTCCAGACAGTAGGGTTTTGTGAAGGTGTGCACTATTTTCCAGGTAACTGCTTTATAAACTTCTTGAAGGGGGATGCCCCTTGTAGCTGCCACAGAGTCAGAGGTGCACCCTGTAGAGTGTGCTCATAGGCCACTGGGAGGTAACTTGCCAGCTTTTTCATAGCAGAACTACAGTCCGACCTCCTCTAATCCAATCCTCCCTATCTAATAAACCCATCTGATATACCCTGTTCTAAATTACATTAATTTACACCTGCTGTTTTGCAGTCTGTTATAATCATTTACTGACTGCCCATCAATTAATTACCACTTTGTGCCCGTTAGCGTCCATTTACTTAGATAAGCAACAGTTGCTACTCATAATTAAAAGTGCAGTCTGGCAAGTGGTGGCAGTACTATCATGGCCACAAAACGAAAAAGAGTTGTGCTCACCCTGTCAGAAAAATACAGGTTACTCACTTGTAATAGGAGTTCTAGGAGTGGTATATGTTGTTCATCCACACTTTGTGGCAGGTTCCTTGCTGCTTTAAATCTTGCCAGAAGGTCTTCAAGTTGGCTCCTCCCACCACCTGGGTGGTAAGACCCTCGGCTCCGCCCCATGACACCAGATCTAGCCAGCTGGAAGCCAGGTTGCGCATCAAAGCCGGGGAGGTCGGGTAGCTGAACAACATATACCATTCCTAGAACTCCTGTTACAGGTGAGTAACCTGCATTTCTAGGGACGTGGACATGTCATTCAATCCACACTTTGTGGCAGACTCCTAGCAGTTCTCTGGGAGGAGGAAGGCAAGGCGCACTCCCCCTACTTAGGGAATAAAGACTGGAGAACCGAGGTCCCAAAACCAGCATCCCAGCATGACTCTAGGTCAATGTGGTAATGGGAAATAAAGGTGTGTGCTGACTTCCAGGTAGCAGCCCTGCAGATTTCTTGGATAGGGACGTCCCTAGAAGCAGCCACCAAAGCAGCAGTACGTGGGTAGAATGAGCTCTTATCTCTTTGGGAGGCTCCATGCCAGCTAGCCTATAGCAGAGATCTATGCAGGAGGTGACCCACCTGCTTATCGTCCGCTTGACTGCAGGTCTGCCAGGTACGGCTTCAGCATAGGTGACAAAGAGCTGGCGAACCTCTCCCCGAACTTCAGCCATTCGCTCCTTATAATAAGCGAGCACCCTTCTAGGATCCAAGGAATGAAGCCTATATTCGGCCTCCAAGGTGTGATTGGGGTAGAACACCGGCAGAGTCAACACCTGATTCAGGTGAAACTCCAACACCACCTTCGGAAGGAATATTGGGTGGGAGCAAAGGACAACCTTGTCCCTGTGGAAGAACAGATAAGGAGATTCGATGGAAAGCGCCCTGAGCTCTCCCATCCTTCTGGCTGATGTAATGACCACCAAGAAGGCAGTCTTCCACAACAGGTGAGAGATGTCACACCTGTGCATCGGTTCGAATGGCTTGCCCACGAGCTTAGCCAATACCAGCAGTAGATCCCACGGAGGTAGAGGTTCTCGCACCAGAGGGGGATATGTGGTCTAGGCCTTTGAATAAGTGCCCAACCACCTTCTCCTGCGCCACCAACTGCTTGCCGGACCATGCCCAGTAAGCAGAGATGGCTGCCAGGTGCACCTTAAGGGTTGTCGACCGAAGCGACTAGCTGAGAAAAGGACCACAGGTAGTCCAAAATACTAGCCAAGGGACAGGAAGAGGGGTCCAACCCTTTGTCCTGACACCAAATGAAGAATCTCTTCTATTTGAAGGCGTAGCATTTTCTGGTAGACTCCTTACGGGACACCTCAACAACACTGAGGACCCCATCGGAAAGACCCAAGGCCTGGAACTCTAGCCGCCCAGGAACCAGGCCATCAGGTGCAGGGATTGAAGGTCCAGATGGAGAACCTTCCCCTTATCGACTAAGATCAGGTCCAGGTGGGCTGAAAGCCGCTTCGGGAGCCTGGAGCTGAGGCTGAGGAGATCTGGGTACCAGAACAGGCGAGGCCAGTCTGGGGCTACCAGGATCACCTGCGCCTTGTCCCTCCTCGCCTTGAGGAGCGCCTTGTGGATCAAGGGAAATTGAGGGAAGGTGTAGAAGAGGCCTGGGGTCCACGGCCTCGAGAAGGCATCCCCCCCTGCAGCGAGCCCTGCTGAGGGGGGCAGGCGTGAAACAGCCTCAACTTCGCATTCTCACTGGAGGAAAACAGGTCCACCTGAGGCGTGCCCCAGTGGGAGAACAGATCTTGTACTACCTCCAGCAGGAGAGACCACGCGTGGGACGCAGCCCCTATCTGGCTTAGGGCATCGGCCAGGGTGTTGGAGGTTCCTGCCACATGGATGGCAAGGAGATCCACCTCCAGGCTGCGCACGAGTGACCAAATGCGGAGAGCTTCCCTGCACAGAGGCATGGAGCGCGTCCCGCCCTGGCGGTTTAGGTAGTACATGGTCGTGGTATTGTTCGTCTGGACCTGAACCACTTGACCCCGTAGAAATGGAGCGAAGGCGGTGAGGGCTAGATGAACCGCTCAAAGCTCCAGCAGGTTGATATGGCATTGGGACTCCCGAGGGGACCAGAGGCCATGCGCTCTGTGCTCCCCCAGATGGGCACCCCAACCCATCAGAGAGGCATCGGATGATAGAGAGACCGTCGGCTCGGGGCGGACAAACGGGATGCCCTCCTGCAGATGTGCTGGAATGGTCCACCACTGGAGAGCGTTCCACATCCCCTGGGTCACTGTCACTAGCTGATCCAGCGGATCGGAAGTGCTGTGACCATTGGCTGGCCAGCCCCCATTGAAGGGGATGCATGAACCAATGGGCCCAGGACCACACTGGTGCAGGCCGCCATGAGGCCCTGGAGGCGCAAGTAGTTCCGGGCAGGGCGCAATTGCCCAACCTGAAATGATTGGGCAAAGGAGGAAAGAACCTCGGTCCTGTCCGTCGGGAGCCGTGCTCTGGCTCGTAGAGAGTCGAGCTCTGCCCCGACGAACTGGATCACCTGCTTTGGCACGAGTTCCGACTTGGCCTCACTGATGAGGAGGCCAACCCGAAAGCAAACCTGGTGGGCCAGATCTCTGGACCACTCCACCTCCGTTCTGGAGGGGGCTGCAATCAGCCAGTCATCCAGGTAGGGGTACATTCGGACCCTTCAGCACCGCAGGAATGCTGTCACCACTGCCATGCATTTGGTGAAGACCCTGGGAGCTAGGGAAAGGCCGAAGGGCATGGCCCGGAACTCGTACAGGGATCCCTCTGCCCTGAAACGGAGGAATCTCTGGTGGGACGGACGGATTGGGACGTGAAAGAACGCGTCCTGGTGGTCCAGAGAACAGAATCACATGCCTCGTTCCAAAGATGGGATTATCTGAGCCAGAGTGACCATCCTGAAGGTCCGAGACTTTAGGAACCTGTTCAGGTTTTGCAGGTTGAGAATGGGGCACCAGCCCCCCCCCCCGTCCGTTTTGGGACCAGGAAGTACCTGGACACAAACCCCGGGTTTGGAGGAGGATCTGCCACCTTCCTGATCACCTCTTTTTCGAGGAGCAGGGCATGCTCGGCGAGCCGACAGAGAGGTTGCTTGGACCCGTAGCTCACAAGGGGCGACGTGTTCGAAGAGCAGGCCTGCTCTAACTCCAGGGGCAGGCCCTTTCCTACCACCTCCAACACCCAGCGGTCCGTGGTGATAGCGGACCGGCAAAAAGGAAATGGCGGAGCCGTCCCCCCACGGGGGGTACCCGGGGGGAGTGACGAGGATGGGGGTGACACCCCTCAACCCGTCACTGAGCAGGCTTGGAAGAGGGACCGGCCGAGGGACCTCCAGGGCCTTTTCCTCCCTGCTTCCTATTAGAGGAAGCCGCAGGCTTGGCTTTGGGATGCCAAGCGCAAGCCTGCTGGCACTGGTGTTGGTGCTGTTGAGCCGGACGTGTTGCAGGCGCAGAAGGGCGAAAGGACTTATGTTGTTGTTGTCGATGGCCCTTGTTCTTCTGGGCAGAGGTGACTGAGTCCAGAGTGGCATTGGACTTTTCGATCCTCTGGAAATGACTTTCCACTCCAGGGCTGAAGAGGTCAGTCCCCAGGAAGGGGACATCCGCAAGTTTATGCTGCGTATCCGCCGTGAAGGTGGATATCCTCAACCATGCTCTGCGGTGCATGGCCACTGTGGCCTCAACTGATCTGGCACAGGAATCTCCAATGTCCGGAACCGTTTGGAGCTGCTGTTTTGCCACTGCCCTTCCCTGGTCCCGTACCTGCCTGACCATGGTCTGCAGGTCGGCCGGGAGATGAGGAATCACCTCGTCCAGGGAGCCTATGAGGGTGTGGGAGAAATGTGCCATCAGCACAGGCGAGCTGGTCTGACGGAGGCCAAGGGAGGACGCAGCATACACCTTGCGCCCGGCATAGTCCAGTTTTGGACTCCTTGTCGGGAGGCTTATCCACATCCCTAGCGTTCCCGGAACGCCAGAAAATGCTATCGGTGACCAACCCCTCGGCGGAGGGGTGTTCTGAAAAAACGGACAAAGAGCCGGTAGGGACCGCATACTACCTGGCCAAAGGCGCAGGACAGGAAGCAGGCTGCTGCCAGAGCTCCAAGGCTGGGCCAACAATGGTTTCAGCCACCAGAAAGGCCTCCGTGGGTAAATCCCCTCAGTCCAGTATCTCCGTTAGGGGATACTTGGCCCGCTTGGATACGGGCTCGAGCTGCATCCCGGTGGACTCCGAGATTAGCCAAAGCAGACCCATAAAGGACGATGGGCTTTCATCCATCGACTGGCCCCCGAAGGACTCCAGGTCGATGGGCCTGGAGAGCAGGAAGGAGTCATCCGACTCCGAGGAATCCACGAAGAGCTGCCTGGGGCCTGAGCCACCCTCCACCTGCCGAGGACGGTCGGGAGTGAGGGTGACCGACAAACTGTGGGGCAGGCCCTGACCCGACCGAGAGTCCTTGGTCGGCGCCCCTGATTTCGGTTGTGGAGGCAGAGGTTCCACCACGATCGATGGGGCAGTTGGTTTCGGCCAAACAATTGGCTCAGGCTTGGGCACCTCGACTACAGCGAGGGGTTGTTTCGGCCGTTCGGGTGACAGCCACTTGATGGCCGGGGAAAACAACGGCGTCGGCTTGTTCCCGGACAGAAATAATTGCTGCCACATCAGGTCCTCGTAGCGTTGACGCAATTTGCGCCGAAGCCTCTCCTCTTCAGAGGAGGAAGACGAGGACGAGCGGCGGCACCGCTTACTTCGGTGCCGAGACCGCCGATGTCAGCGGGATTGGCTGGACTGAGATGATGTTGGAGACCGAGATCCTTGGTGTTTCCGAGGACGGGTCTGGGAAGAGGCGGGGGACACCCGCTCATCCCTCGGCTCGGAAGCCTTGACTGGGGACTCCGGCACAGGAGGTGCAGGCAAGTCCTCAGTCTCCACCGGGGGAACCGGTGAAGAAGGGTTGTCGGCTTCACCAGTCGACAGCCCGTCAACAGGTCGAAAAAATCTCGGCCGTATGCGACGATGATTGTCTCGTCGGCTGACCTGATGAGGACACCGTGTCGACTGTCCGGAGAAGGGGACCTCTCCTGCTCCCACGAATGCCGACGGTGGGACTTACCTTTTGAGTCCTTCTTTTTGGACCGAGAAGAATGTCCCGATGGCCCCTCTCCCTTCGTGGAAAGGGATTGGCAAAGCTCCTTAAAGGAAGCTGAGTAGAAAGAACTCAAAGAGAGCGGGATAAACGCTGCAACCAAGGAAGAGGATGATGCGGCCTGTGCCGCCTCCTCCTCGAGGGCGATCATCTGCTCAAGTTGCTCAGCCGAGCCAGCCGCCGCAGTCACCACCCAACGGGCCTCCTTCGACTTCACCGGTGGGTAGCGCTTCTCGGGGCACACAAGCTGTAACCAGGCAGCGCGGTCTTCCAGGACATTGGCCGAAAACAAACGGCGTAACTCGCAGGCCTTCGGATCATGGTCTAGGCCGAGGCAGTAGATGCACGTGGAGTGCGAATCCATCCTGGACATTTTCTGCCCACATGGGCACTGCCGAAATCCGGGAGTCGATTTTGTCCATCGCAGCCGTGAGGGAGTAATTTGACTGAAGTCTTGAAAATTTCAGAATAAGTTTCGGGTGAACCAAAGAATTAGGATCCAGTCTACATGCAGAGCGTTAAGGAGGGAACCTGAGCTTCCAAGCGGTAAGGAAGATCTGGCGTCATGGGGCGGAGCTGAGAGTTTTACCACCTGGGTGGTTGGGAGGAGCCAGCTTGAAGACCTTCCAGCAAGATTTAAAATGGCAAGGAACCTGCCAGACAGTGTGGATGAACAACATATCCATGTCCCTAGAAGCCACACTTTAGAATCCCATTCCTGGTATTGGACATTACAGTTATTGCTTCCTGTGTTCGGATTTACTTGGGTGCCCCTGTGCAGAGTAGCCAAACCTAGGCCCCCTGTGCCGAGTAACCTAGTCCTCCCCAAACCCAGTCCCACCAGGTACTGCTGTCAGCTTCAACAGCATGCCACCTGTCGTTTCAAATTGAAGTAGATACACTCTCACAGCTGTGTGATGGTAATCCTGACTCATGGCAGTACTGGCCTGTTATAAATCAGATGGTGGGAAATGTTTAAAATATAATGTATCCCCCCAAAAATGATGTATCAATATACAGAGGCTCATCAACTCCTTACTGTGACAATGATGTTACACATTACATGTAATGTTTATAATGTTTCTACAAGCCTGCCTAAGAGGGTAATGTACTGTGTACTTCATACAGCTAAACTAATAAAAACTAAAGTTTAAAAAAAAAAAAAGCACTTCCTCTGACAGACTCAAACCAGAAAATTCAACCATTCAACCTCTTCAAGAACCAAGCCCTCAGGCACAGGGTTTTGAGTTCTGGAAATATTATCCTGCCCTGTAATAGAGTCAGCAAGCTGTACCTTAGTGGAAGGTTGATTGGAATCCTGCTGCACAGGGCCAGCAGCATCCCTGCATGGCCCAGTCTGGAACTACCAGGATCATTCTTCCTGGCTCTCTTCAGAGCTTCATGAACACTCTCTGTATGAGTGGGAATAAGGGGGAAGTCATACAGGAAATGTCCTGTCCAGTCCAGGGCTAGGGCATCCTCTGGGACTGTACCCCAGGCTGCTGGCCTGCAAAAGACGTTGGTAGCTGATTCTTTTTCCAAGCACCAAAGAGATCTGGGGTACCCCATCGACTGAAGCCAGCACTTGCTGGTTCAACGACCACTCATGGTTTCACTGCCTGACTTCTTAAGGGAGTCTGCCAGCACTCTGTCCTTGCCGGGCAGATGTACCGCAGAAATCCTTGTGTCCAGGCAGTAAGCTAGGACCCAGATCCTCATAACTATGTGTACAGTTTTGAGACTCTTGTTTCTCCCTGTTTATGTATACTCTTCTGAATCGCTCCAAAACTAATCAGTTTAATAGATCTTTGCAGTCTGCCCTTGCATACATTTAAGAAATCAAGTACTACTCAGAGTTCCCTTTTCTAGCGTTTCTTTGATAACCACGAAAAATCTCCCTCATATCCTTGCCAGTTTGATAGAGAACTCCCTGCTCCTTATCATGCAAAAGATGAAATTGAGGTTCTGACTCCACTTGAGGCCTGCGTGTGTGTGTGTGTATGCTAGTGGAATAATGCAGGATTCTTAATTCATGTATTCCATGCTACCATTCCATGTGTGTGGGAGTGGACCAGTGGAATACTGCAGAATTCTGAATTCTTGTACAGTAGATTCCACTTACATGCAATTTCAGTAAAAATGCCATTTCCTTTTAAATGCATACTTTTTAAATGTCCCGATTTTCTTGCATTACAGGTATACATTAAAAGTTCCATTTTAATGTAATCTGGTTAAGGCCATGTTTCAGCTAAGTTCACTGTTATACACAGTCAGTATGCCATTAAATGCATAAATCATGTTCCTGATCAAGTACACAATGCAGTGCTCACAGGTGTGATTCTCATTTGCACTTAAGTGGCATTAACCAGCTCAATGAAGAGAAAGAAGGTTGCACTCACGTTGGGTCAGAAGACTGAGCTGCTGCAACATATTGAGATGCCAGATGTCAAAAGGTCTGATGTAGCTGTCGATTTTGGTATTGATTTATCTACAGTTTGCTGTATCGTTAAAGCTAGAGAGAAGCCATTTAGATCCTGTCCACACTGACATGCCGTATTTAAAGTGGTTTCGAAAATAGTTCTGAAACCTTGCTTGAGCACTGTTGCCAGAGCATCTACACTACGCTCTGACACCATGCTCCCTCCGCTTGAGTTCCCAGGCATGACTACGGCAGTACCTGGGTGCCACAATGCATGTCAGGATACCCACAATGGGTGTGGTAACCGAACCAGAAGAAAAAGGTACTGTTCTGCTCAGGAGCTCACTGCGAGCTTGTTCATATGTGTAAGTCCTCTCTTTTTTGTACTGGCAGCTCTGTACAGCCCACAGAAGAGTAACAGAAGTTGCCTTAAACTGTGTTACAGCACGGTTTGCATCCACACTACTTCTAACGTGGTTTAAGGCAACCGTTTTGGTCCAAAACTGTGCTCAAAACCCGCTCCCATCAGGTTTCGAGCACAGTTTGCAAAAACAGTTCAGAGCACGGTTTTACCGTGCTGTGGTGTGGAAGCGTACCCTGTTCACTGTTCTTGTAATGTAATGTTACAGGAATGCAAATATGGACAGGGCCTTTGTGAGCGAGAGAAGTCAGAAAATTAAAAAAAAAAATGCAGATGGGGTGACAAGAGTGATGAGGTAGAAGCAGCATTACTGCAGTGGTTCTCTGCCACCAGAACATCAGATGCCCCCCATTAATGGCAATATTTTTTTTAAAAAGGCAAAGCAGCAACAATATGGGAATTGAGTTTACCCCAAGCAGCTGGCTAAGTCAGTGAAAGAAGAAAAATGGCATCATATTCAAACGGTGTCACAGCAAAAAGAAAGACTCCAACTTTCAATCAGCTTAATAAGCGTCCTGCATCAACTCCTCAAATATTACCCCCTCACCTAGTTTATAATTGTGAAGAAACTGAGTTATATTTTAGAGCAATTCCTAAGGGAACACTGATTTTTAAATAGGATGCTGCCTCTTTTAAAACACTGCTAAAATAAATTAAAGTATGAACAGTATAACTGTAACTGCATTTTGTATCTTTGCTTCTTTCTTTGTATACCTGTAATAGGCTCCCCATGCTTAGCAGGTAAATTCTAGATTAATATGAATTTCACTTAAGAAAAAGTTACTCACTGTAGTAATCTTCTTTCTTCCAAAGTGTCCTTTAGCAACAGTAACTATTGCAGTGAGCTGACTAGATAGTACTGCCATGGAGGTGGAGATTATGGCAGTGAGTTTATGAATTAGCCAATTAGATTGAAGCTTGAAGGAATGCTGAAGCAGGGAGAGTGAGGAAGGCTCCAGAATTTTTTCGAAGATAGAATGGGCAGATGCCCACACAGGAATGAACCAACAGGATTCAAAAATACACATAACAACCAGAACCAGAATAATAAACATGAAACTTTGCTCAAAATCTAATTCAAAGTTTAAAATGACCCAATTGTTAGTAGGTAAAAGTCAGAGTCCTCTTCTGAAGGTTATCTGGGGAGGAAGGATGGGAGCTTAATGATGCTAAAGGACACCTTGGAAGAAAGAAGATTACTACAGTGAGTAATTTTTTCTTCTCACCCCACGTCCTTTAGCATCAGTAACTATTGCAGACTATAAAGCAGTATAGTTGGGAGGCGGGTAGAGAACCTACTTAGGAAAGAGGCTCTGCAGAACCACCTTGCCAAATCTGGCATCAGATCTAGACTGTACATCTAAGCAATCTAAGCAACAGCATTTAGTGAAAATGTGCACAGTTTTCCAAGTAGCTGCTTTACAGACATCCAGAAGGGGTATATCCCTAGCAAGTAAGTGGGCCCAGAGGCCCTCAGGGGCTGTTTACCACCTTTGTCATAGCAGAATCGAATAGTTTGAGACCATCCAGCGAGAGACCGTTCTCTTGGTGGCCGATTTTCCTCTACCTACCTTCCCACAGGTGAGGAATAACTGTGTGGATGGGCCCCTGAACTGCTTGGTGTGATCCAAATAGTAAAGTAGGGCACTTTTGACATCCAGACTGTGGAGCGTTTGCTCCCCATGACTGGATTTGTCAGTAAAGAACACAGGTAAGTTGATGGATTGGTTAAGGTGAAACTCTGAGACCAACTTAGGCAGGAATTTTCTGTTCATCCTGAGCTCAGTCTTATCCCTATGAGGGATAATGTTTGTTTATTTATTTATCTATTTATTGAGACTTGGATTACAACACCTTTGAGCAATACAACTCATTTACAAAGGTTCAATGTCAGTAGTACAAAAACAAAACAAGGTAATCAATAGATAAGTAAATAGCGGACATCAAGAATATACTTAAAAAACAACTAATACATCAAAAGCAATAAAAATAGCACTGAATGTTACTCAATATAAAACAGTAAAGGGGGCTAGATGAGTGGGCAGCCTGTGAGGCCTTGTCAAAATCTAGCAGAGAAAGTAATGGGGTGTAAGGAGGGGGACAAGAGAAACAAGGGGAGAAGAGTTGCACAGGAGGTGGAGGGAAGGAGAGGAGTTGCAAAGGAGGTGATGGGGATAGAGATAAGGGGAGGTGGAAGGAGGAATGGGGCGAGTGCAGAGAAAAGGGGGGAGAGCTGGCAAAGGGAGGGGGAGGGAGATAAATTAATAGTAGAGAGAGAAGAGGTGGTGTTTAGCCAGGGAAGGGGGCAGCCTAGTAGGCCTTGTCAAAAACCTACTAGAAATACAGTTTTCCAGGGGGCATACTTGAGGTGCGTTGAAGCCATGGGTTCAAAGGGTGGCACCATGAGCTTGGCAATACACAGATTCAAGCTCCAAGGAGGGACAGGTTCCCTGACCTGAGGCTGGACATGGAGGAGACCTTTAAAAAACTAAAGACTGGCTGTGAAAAAACAGATTTAGTCATCCCAACAGAAAGATAAGCTGAAACAGCAGCCAGGTGAAACTTCAGGGAAGAAGGCCTCAAACCTGAATCCTGCAAGTGCACTAAGTAATCAAAAAGGTTAGGAATCAAAGCCTTAAGAGGATTAATGTGCTTTTTCTTGCACCAGAAGGAAAATCTTTTCCATTTGGCTGCATAGGTCTTTTTTGTACTAGGCTTTCTGGGCATCCTCAGGATCTTTAGAACTTGTTCAGAGTACTAAGCGGCAGGAAACTAACTCCTCAGGAGCCAAGCTTTGAGATGAAGAGATTTCAGATATGGATAGGTCACCCTTGTCTGAGGGACAGTCAGCAGGGAGTGACACAGAGGGAGCGGAATGGGTTTGCTGCAAGACAGGGTTATCAATAGAGGATACCAGGCTTGCCTTGGCCAGTCTGGCACCACCAGAATCATTGTTGCAGGCTGAGCTTTGAGCTTTAACAAAATTCTGAAAAATCAGAGGAAAGGCATAAAGAAACTTTCCTGTCCAATCCAGAACTAAACCATATGTTGAGAGAGTGCCCAGGGCTGGAGGCCTGCAGCAATACAGTGGAAGTTGACGGTTTAGTTGAGAGGCAAAGAGATCTACTTCTAGTGTGCCCCACCTTCTGAACACTGTGGCCAACACCTGTTTGTTCAGACACCATTCGCTGTGTCCCTGGTAGATGTGACTGAGAGCCTCTGCCACGGTGTTGTCACATCCTGGAAGATGTATGGCAGATAGGTTGACTCCCAGGAAGTAGGCCATGCCCCAAATCTTCATGGCTTCCAGACATAAAATGCTGGACCTTGTGCCACCCTGCTTGTTTATGTAGAATATTGCAGTGGTGTTGTTTGTCCTGATCTGGACTGTGTGACCCTTTATCTGTGAGGCAAATGCCTTGAGTGCTAGATAAATGGCCCTGAGTTCCAGCAAACTGATGTGAGCCTTGAGACTCCTGTGGAGTCCAAGAGCCACTGACAGAAGTAATGTCCATGTGAGCTCCCCATCCAAGAAGAGAAGCATCTGTAGTAATGATTCTTGAAGGGAAGGGTGCTTGGAAGGAAATTCCTACTGAGAGGTTGGTAACTTCCTTCCACCAGTTCAGAGAATGAAGGAGCTTTTTTGTGACTGGGACCAGTTTGGACAGTGAACTTTTGCTTTGGGACCAGCGAGATGTTCGGTGCTGCTGTATGTCCCTCATTCTTGAATCTGACCCCTGGAACCACAGCTGTCATATATGCCATGTGTCCTAAAAGCCTTAGGAAGTGTCTGACTGGCCCGGGCTGACCCAGGATGAAAGAATTTGCCACTGACAAAAAATTTTAATTCTTTCCAAAGGAAAGAAAGCTCTGCTCTGTAGGGTGTCCAACTGTGCTCCTATTAACGCAAGGAGTTGTGTTGGCTTCCAGATGGGATTTCTTTTGGTTTATAAGAAACCCCAAGGAATGCAACGTCTCCCTTGTTAGGGGGAGGGCCTCCACCACTTGTACAGGGGTTCTTCCCACTATGAGCTAGTCATCCAGATAAGGATAGATTGAAATCCCCTTTTTTTCTTAAATGCGCTGCCACTACAGCCAGGCATTTGGTGCAAATGTCAGGCTGAAGGGCAAGGCTGCAAACTGGTAGTGTCCTGAAGTTTGAACCTCAGAAACTTTCTGTGAGACTGCCTTATTTGGATGTAAACGTAGGCATCTTTGAGGTCTAGGAAGGCTAGCCAATCTCCCTGCTGCAGAGACTGAATCACCATTTTTAGGGAGACCATTCTGAATTTGGGCTTCAGAAGATGTTTGTTCTAGTACCGGAGGTCTAAAATAGGTCGCCACTCCCAATTTTTCTTTTGTATCTGGGGTAGACCCCCTTGCCCCTTTGATGGGCAGGTACTCTCTCTATCACCCTTGCTTCCAAAAGGTGCTTTACGTCCAAATCCAACAGGATCCTTTCTGTTGCAGTTAGAGATTTGGAAAGCTAGCATCTTTTTGAACTGAAGGGACAGGCCCGTTTCCACTACCTCTAGGACCCACATGTCTGTTGTGACAAGGGTCCAGGACTGGAGGTAGTGAAAGAACCTGCCTCCTACAGGCAGAAGGGAGGAGACCTGAACTGAGGAGTCAGGGCTTTTGTTGGGTAGGAAAAGCAGGGGTAGAGGTAGCTCTTCTCTGACCTCTCCTGCCTCTTCCTCCGAGGTAGCCTCTAAACTGGGAGAGGTCAAATTGCGGAGGAAGGGAATAACAGGGCCTAGGGAAGTATCCCCTGCCTCTATTACCCCTCTGTTGAATCTTCTGAGGAACAGAAGACTTCACTTTCACAGTGTTGCTCTGATAGGTTGTTTTATATTTATCAACCCTTTTCATGTATTCCTCAGTTCTAGAATCAAACAGCACATTCCTGTTGCAGGGAAAGTCCATGGCTTTGGACTGAGTGCCCTATGTCAGATTTGTTCTTCTTAGCCAAGCCAACCGCCTCAGGGAGATAGCCTGGTCAATAACCCTGGAGGCTGCATCATTACTGTCATCGGCCATATGGAACTGGTACAGTACTTTGTGGTTTCCAAGGCAGTTTTAGCGGTCTCCACCAAATCCTTGGCCATAAAGTCAGAGCCCTGTTTAACTATGGCTAGGACTGAATTTCATAGAGCCTTCTGATACTTGGCTGCGTAAGCCATGTATGAAACAAGGTGGAGGAGAAGGGAGGCTTGGGTATATGTCTTTCTGGCCATAAAGTCCAGCCTTTTAGAATTATTTTCAGGAGGCTGGGAAGAAAGAGAAACTTCTGCTTTGTCACATGCTGCCTGTTGTATCACTCCCTCATGATTGAGGTGCACAAACAGAAACTCTGTGTCTGTTTTAGACAACTGATATTTCTTATCTAATCTCGTCATGACCCCTGACACACATGTGGGCATCTGGAGAAGCTTCACAGTGTTCTTTCTGAAAGGTTTATAGATAGAAGAACTAACTTCTTTGGAAGGGGAAGATCTTTCATTTCTCTGTAACCCCGGTTTTCCTCCTCTTCCTGGTTGGACTCTTGAGAATGAAGGTCAAGAGTGTCCACCATGCGCTGTATGAAAGTAAACATGGACGAAGAATCCTCCTGGTCTGTAGGGGATGCTCCAAAATTGGGGTCAGGTGCCACATCAGGTTCTGGGGTCTTACCCTCTGAAATGTCATCTGGGGCATCATAAAATCATTATCATATCCCTCTTCAGCTCCTATATCAGAGGGGGCTGCAGAAGGGAACTGTTTGGGGAAAGCAGAAGCAACAAAAAAGGACCCCATGAACTGTATAGTTTGGTAAAAATGCCAGGCTTTTGCCATATCCTCCACAGAAGGTAAATCCCCCTGTATATTTTTGGGAATACCCTCCTGGGGTTCAATGTTTTTGGATTTGTCTTTATGTTTTTTTACCAACTGCAGCCTTACCTTAAGCATCACTCGGAGGTGCAGTGGTATTTTTCTCTTTACATAGCTTTTTTTGGCAGCCACCTCATCAGTGATTTGTTCAGACTTTCTCTTTGAACTAGGCACTTCATCAGCACCTTCTGAAGCCTTATTTTTAGCAGGCACTTCAGCACCTGATTTTGCATTCTTTACTTTCAAAGGCACTTCATCAGCACCTGTAACAGGCTTAGATTTTAAAGATGCCTCATCAACACCTTGATTATTTTTATTCTCTGAAGGCTCCTCTTCAGCCATTTCTCTAAGCCTTTTAGTTGTTTCTTAATGTTTTAGTACAAAATTTAGAGAAAAGAACACAGTAATGATCTGGACCTAAACATCTTAAACACAGGTCGTGGGTATCAGCTTTGGACAATATTTTTTGGCAATTTAAACTATTTTTAAAACCTGTAGGCCCAGTCCTTTTCTCAGAGATTTCTGACATGCCAATACACAAAATAACCTGTAATAATGCAGCCCAAACAGTGTTTTGAAAAAGAATATGGTCGGTTCCCTCACAGTAAAAAAAAAAAAAATTTCTAAGGTAAAATATAGAGAAAACGTCGGTTCCAGTTTAAAAAAGGGAACCGCTAACAAAAGAATAAATGGAACCATGGAAAACCACTATACGAAATAACTTTTTAAGCTATAAAAGAAAGAAAAGAACCATGGGGAACCATGAAACTGAATGAAAAAAAAAAAAAAAAAAAAGGTTCCTGGGAACTGCTAAAACCCAAAAAACAACACTCAGCACACTACCAAGTCCTGGGAAAGTTTTCCTTAGCCAATACAGAGCACCTTAAAGGCAGTGTTTCTCAGAAGGAGAAAAAATTTTGGAGCCTTCCTCACTCTCCCTGCTCAGCACACCCTCAAGCTTCAATCTGATTGGCTAATTCATAAACTCATTACTATAATCTCCACTCCGGGACAGTCCTATTGAGAAGTGGACATTTAGCCTTTACAAAACAGCTGTGCACTTAATTGAAATCCACTGCACTCGATGGTAAACAAATGCACCGTGTATTGAATATGTAGAAAGACAGATGACCAACAGGTGGAAACATCTGTGAAGCAGCTATTTTACTTTTTTTAGCAATATTTTATTATATTCTGTGTGCCTTTTAATAACTTTTAGAGTGTTTGTTCTTTAAAACTTGCACATGACTCAATAAAGCACACTTTTTTCAGAAAAGTTGCATATGAACCCATTTATAAGCACTGTAAGACATTTTGGGGTATTGCTCGTGATGGTTTTATCGTACTTCCAGAAGCTTCAGATACTGTGGCCTCATGCCTTACTAAAGTTGGAGTAAAACCAGCAGAACCAATGCCCATTCATGTTTTACTGCTTATGTGACAGGCAGAGGATTAGGAGTTCAGGTGTAGACAAACAGCGGAAGAAAGGTGCAGGATAAAGATCTTATCTTCATTCATTTTAGTAATAAGGAACTGGGAGCTAAATACAGAAATTATATAAAATATGTAAATTAAGGGTGCATAACATCCTAATGGCTAGCATCACCGCTCGTCGTCATGAGGAGAGACATGGGACCTGGGTTTGAGTTCTAAGCCCAGAATTCTAGTTGAGCTGTCAAAAGGTGACACACTGCCCAGGGATGAAGGCTGGGAGGTTGACATAGAACAGAACTCAGTTAGCTGTTTAAGCTACAGGTCAGTACACTGCAAGTTAAACAAAAAAGAAAACAAATACAAGTTCACTCAATTGCAAGAAAACTAATGACTACTTGTACCTACAGATTTGTTTACTCATTTGTTTAAATTAATTTTTTGACACCAAATAATTTAATTTGGACAAAACTCTGTTCGCGAGAAAAACTTGATGTAAACAAGTATTGTTTGGACACTGGACACAGCTTTTTGTGATCATTTACTCTGAACATGCCTTCATATGCCAGTAGCAAATTAATTAATGAGGAAACCAGGCATCTTGTTCTGTTCCCCCTCCACACAGATTCTAGTCCCAAACCAAAATAAATACAAGGGAGGCTGCTGGTTCTACACAGATTGCAGTTGAGCATTAGTTAAGGTTTCAATGGGTCAAACATGGCTTCAAATGTGAATTCTAAAAGGAACTGTTCTACAATATGAATTTACTGTTCACCGTTTGCCACCAGGCAGTAATGGGGGTTGGGGGGCAGGGGGCCCTGTATCCATGACATGTCGGCAGCCCACTGGGGACACATGTCCATCACTGTGGAGGGTCTCTAGGATGTATTGCTGGCTTCTCAGGATGGACAATTACTGCCTGGTGTCCATGCACACTGTAGCAGAAGGCACCAAAGTGACTATACAGAAGCAATACGGACTTCCCAGACTTTAGTCCCTGACCTCCAGTTTTTTTTTTTTTTTCTTTTTTAATTAAGATGTTCCGAACCCTTAAGAGACAAAGGATGCTGAGAGCCCTGGCTGGGGGCCCCCATGGTATGTTTGAGTCAGCGGCTTCCGGAGGTAAAGGAAAGACTGGAGGTGCTGTGGATCATCCTGAAGACAGGAGCTGCAGCTGCTAGCAGTACAGGAGTGGTATACAGACCACCAGCACAGGGTAGGGACTGGATAAGGCACTTGGGGAGGCCATCATCAAGATGACAAAGGGGAGGTGCTGCTAGTTGGGTGACTTTAATCTGCCAGATGTGGATTGGTGCCTTCCAACTGCAGCTTCGGCGAGGAGTAAAGACATCCCTGACTTTCTACAAGGCACTTTTCTCAGGCAGCTAGTCACTGAACCCAATAGGGATGGGGCAGTGCTGGACCTGGTGCTTTCAAACATGGATGGCATTGCAGACGTCACAGTGGGTAGTCCCCCAGGTACCAATGATCACCATACAGCGCGGTTTTACATTAAGATGGGAACAGAGGCAAACCATATGAAAATGAGGATCCTGGATTTTAGAAGGGCAGATTTCAAAGAAATGGGAAACTGCCTCGTGGGGGGGTTGCCAGGGAGGGGCAGAGGTACAGTGGAGCAAAAATAAAGGAGGGCATAATCATGGCAACCAGCCTCTGCATAAAGGAAGTGAGTTAAAGCAGAAGGAAAAAAAAACCCTGGGGATGTGGCCAAAGAGGTGAAAGAAACAAAAAGTGGTATTCAGGAGTTATAAGGAAATGCGGAGAGAGGAAGACAGGGAGATGTACTGAGTAAAAGAGAGGGAGGTAGGAAAAGCAGTGAGGGGAGCAAAGGCGCAGACAGAGGAAAGGACAGCCAACAGGGTAGCTAACGGGGACAAGACTTCCTTCAGGTACGTAAATAAGAAGAGGAAGGAAAGGACAGGGGTAGTGAGGATAAGGAAGACGATGGTGAGGGGGACCGTGCAGAAGAAGACCAAGAAAAGCAGGCATCATGAACAGGTAGTACTTCTGCTTAGTCTACACAGTGGTGGGAAGGGGGAAGAACCATTAGGAGGCAGCAGGAACAGGGAGGGTGAAGAGGACACAAGTCCATTTTCACTGGAAAGAGTCAAGAAGGGACATGAAATTCTGAAGTGGACCACGCCATGGGTCTGGACAGGATACACCCAAGGGTACTAAAGGAGCTCAGGGAGGTGCAAGCTGCCCTAATGATGGCTTTATTCAACAACTCTCTGGAGGAGTGGTTTCAGAGGACTGGAGGAGAGCAGCTGTGGTCCCTCTATATAGGAGCGGCAGTACGGAGGAGGCAAGCAACTTCAGGCCAATCATTCACACCTCACTGGTGGGGAAATTAATGGAAACCCTGTTAAAAGGAAAGGTTGGTAGAGTATCTTGAATCCAGTGGGCTGCATGACCACAGGCAGCATGGATTTGTGGCGGAAGGGGGGAGGTCATGTCAGACAAAACTGATCGATTTCTTCGGCTAAGTGACTAGGGATGTAGATCAAGGGAGGCCACTGGAAGAAAAAAATACTCACCTTAGTAATCTTACTTCTTCCGAGAGATTCTTCAGTATGATTAACTGTAGCAGTTAGCCTTCAGTGTTGAACTGCCCCGTAGAAATTTGTACGATATGGTAATGATGGAACATCTATTGGTTCGTGCCACCATTCAAATCTGCTGCCTCTACCAACTGTTACATTCTCTAATGCTCAGATTGACTTGAAGCCTGCTTGTACAGACTCCTAACCTAAGCTATTCTAACAATGCTACATATCAATTTCAAAACAATCCCATTTTTCCTATCCCCTGAACATGTCAGATAGGACTAAACTACAGGAAACAAAAGCCATCGGTTTTAAAAGATTAGCAAAAACCCAGGATGACCAACAGTATATTAAATCAGATGTGGTGCAGAGGGCAGTTGGTTCTGGAAGGGAAGGCAGGGAGGGAGAGTTAATCATATTGAAGAATACCTTGGAAGAAACAAGATTACTGAGGTAAGTAATTTTTTTCTTCTAACCCCAGAAATTCTTCAATATGATTAACTGTAGCAGACTACAAAGCAGTACATTTGAAGGTAAGCACAGAACCTTACTTAGGAAACAAGCTCTGCAGCACTGCTGTGCCAAACCTGGCATCACCACTGGACTGAGTCAGGGTTTTAAATAATTGAGTAGCAGTTTTTTTCTTGGGACAATATTAACTGTACAGAAAGTATTTATATAGGTTTTCTATTAGTGTTATGTTAAACATATTGAGGCAAGTGCTATGCATTTTCACAATGTTTAAACACTTTTATAAGCAAAACGCTAATCAATTTTTAGAGTTAAATAAAACCCTGTTGAATGTCCAGACTGTAAAGCTTGGTAAAGGTGTGTACTGTTCTCCATGTAGATGCTTTACAGATCTCCAGAAGGGGAATATCCCTGGCAGTTGCAATTGTGGCAGCTGTTCCCCTTATGGAATATGCC
Organism: Neoceratodus forsteri; assembly: GCA_016271365.2. Lineage (NCBI taxonomy): Eukaryota > Metazoa > Chordata > Ceratodontiformes > Ceratodontidae > Neoceratodus > Neoceratodus forsteri. The sequence continues at coordinate 159,682,890 of CM057454.1, read as the reverse complement.
CTCAGGCCTACTGAGGGCTCCTTACTAGCTCTGCTGTAACAAAACTGGATGCATGCAACTATCCACTGTGAGATGGTTCTTTTAGTAGCTGGCTTTCCATTTACCACATCTCCTTAAGTCAGGAACAGCTGCTATATGTCCTATGGTCCTTTGTGTGGTCAAGATAGTATCTGAGAGCTATCTTAATGTCCAGGCTGTGGAGCCTCCACTCCCCTGAACTGGAATGGTCAGTGAAGAAGACTGGCAGAATGATAGTCTGGTTCAAATGAAAATCTGAGACTACTTTAGGGAGGAACTTCCTGTTCGTCCTGAGGACCACCTTATCCCTGTGGAAGGATATGTAATCCTGTTCTATACATAGAGCCTGTAGCTCGCTTATCCTTCTGGCACAGGTAATGGCCACTAGGAATATAGTTTTCCAAGTGACAAACTTCAGGTGTGCTGTAGACATGGGCACAGGGGGTCCCATGAGCATAGTAGTGCAGACATTGAGGTCCCAGTCGGGCACTGATTCCCTGTGAGGGGGGTGCAAGTGTGCCAACCCTTTGAAAAATTTCTTAAAGATAGGATTGGCTGCTAGAGAAGTGCCCTTCCCAACCGAAAGATAGGCTGAGACTGATGCCAGGTGGTCCTTAAGGGTCAAGAGCCATAGGCCAAAAAAGTGCAAATGGGTGAGATAATCCAGAAGGACTGACAGGCCTGACCGGCTGGGCACCAAGTCCTTGGTGCCACACCAGATAGAAAACATTTTCCATTTTGCAGCATAGGTTTTCTTTGTGACAGGCTTCCTGGAGCCCCTAAGAACACTTTCAGAGAGTTTCAGGTTAGCATACTCTATGTCCTTAAGAGCTAGGCCTTGAACCTGAGGTTCGAGTACAAAATCCTGCCCTGACAGGAGGGTGGCGTGTCTCTGAGGAAGACTAATTGGCTGAGCTAGAGACAGAGAGAGAGAGAGGAAAAGAGTACCACGGTTGCTTGGCCCAATCTGGGGCTATCAAAATCATGGTTGCTGACTGAGACCTGAGTTTTATCAGCACTCTGAGAAACAATGGGAATGGAAGAAACACATAAAGGTGCATCCCTGTCCAATCCAATGCCAGTGCATCCAGGGGCACTGTGCCCTTCACTGGGGGCCTGCAGCAGAACCTCAGTAGCTGGCAGTTCTCTTCCGAGGCAAAGAGCTCCATCTCTGGGTTTCCCTTCTCCAAAACACAACCTCTAGTACTTGTCTGTTGAGGGACCACTTGTGGTGGGTTTGGTTGATTCTGCTGAGGGCATCTGCCAGAGTAGTGTCTTTCTTAGGCAGCTGAATAGCCACCAGGGACACCTGCAAGGAGTAGGCCAGACCCCATATCTTCATTGCTTCTGTGCACAAGAGGTCAGACCTTGTCCCTGCTTGCTGATGTAGTACATAGTGGTGGTATTGTCTGTTCTGACCTGTGCCACCGTGCCCCTTATCAAAGTGGCAAAGGACTGAAGTGCTAGCAGTACTGCTCTGAGTTCCAACAGGTTTATGTGCCACAGTGATTCTGTTGGAGACCACGTACCGTGCACTGTATGATGTTCCAGGTGTGTCCGCCCAGCCTAGAAGGGAGGAATCTGTAGTGAGGACCAGTGAAGGGGACTCTGCCCTGAAAGAAACCCCCATCCTGAGATTGTTTTGTCTTTCCACCACTGTAGAGCCTGCAGAAGTGTGCTTGTTACTGGGACTAGCTTTGTCATGGAGTCCCTTCTTTGGCACCAGTGTGCCCAGAGATGGAACTGGGTGTCTCTCATCTGAAATCTGAAACATTGGACTGTTCCTGCTGGAGCGGCCATGTGTCCCAACAACTTTAGGAAGTGCCTTGCTGGCAGAGGCCTGTTGAGGCTAAAGGAGCTTGCAATCTGAAATCTATTGTCCACTATTTTCAGAGGGGAAAAAAGCTCTTGATTGCTGAATGTCCAGCTCTGCCCCTATGAAAATCAGGACCTGAGTGGGCTGGAGGACAGACTTTTGGACACTGATGATGAACCACAGTGAATCCAAGGTGTCCTGGATGGACTTGAGGGCATATTTTGCCTGCTGTGGAGACTGACCTTAAACCAACCAGTCATCCAGGTAGGGGAACACTAATACCCTGCCTTCTCAGGTGTGCTACCACCACCACTAGGCACTTTGTGAAAACCCTGGGGACAGAGGGTAGGACAAAAGGCAGAGCTGCAAACTGATAATGCTCTGAGTGAAGCCTGAACCGGAGGTATTTTCTGTGAGATTCCCTGACTGAGATGTGGAAATATCCATCCATGAGATCCAGGGATGCCAGCCAGTCTCCTTCTTGAAGAGTGGGGAGAATCACTGCAAAAGTTACTATCCAGAACTTTGGTTTTGTCAGGTGCTTATTCAGAGCTCTTAGATCCAAGATGGGTCGTCACTTCCCATTCTTTTTTACTGTGAGGAAGTATCTTGAATAGAATAATTTTCCCCTTTGTGAGGCTGGGACAGGTTCCACTGCCCTTGCTGCCAGCAGGCCTGACACCTCTTTTTCTAAGCGTGCCCTTTCCGTGAGAGATGCTGGTCTGAAGGATCTTGTCCTTAGCTTGGGGAAGGATCTGAAGCTGAGGGATAGTCCCTAGCTCACTACCTCCAAGACTCACTTGTCTGTGGTGATTGCTTTCTGAACTGGGAAGTAGTGAGCCAGCCTGCCCCCTATTGGTGGTGGGGAGGTGACCATGACCTGTGGATCAGGGAGTCTGCTTTGCCTGGGTGCAGACTGCGTGATTTGGTCACCATGCCTGGAGCCCCTTCTGCCCCTGAAATACCCCTTCTGCTTCTAGTATACAGGGGTGGCCTGGGTCTGGAAGAAAGATATGCTGTAGCCTGACCTTCCTCTACCTCCCCTTCCCTGTGCCCTGTAGGAGGTAGGAGACTTTTCTTTAGCAGCACTGCTCCTATAAGTGGTTTTATATTCATCCACTTTTTTCATATAGGCTTCAGTCTCATCTACGAACAGGGAATTGATCTCACAAGGTAAGTAAATTGCCTTGCTCAAGGTATCCTGGGTGAGGTATGTTGTCCTAAGCCAAGCAAACCTCCTTCGGGCCACTGTTGGGGCCATCCACCTAGCTGCAGTGTCACTGTCCACTGCCATGTGGAATTGGTACTAAGTGGCCTCCAGTCCTAGCCTGGCTGTCTCAATCATCTCAGAGGCCAGGGTGGGTGGAACTTTCTCAGCCACAGTCATAACGGAGTTCCACAGGGACTTCTGACTGCATATTCCATATAATTGGCTTGTCTCATGAACAAAGAAGCAGCCAAGTATCCCCATTTTGCCATTCTGTCCAGCTTTCTCGAATTCTTTTCTTAGGATGAAAAGACGGTGGCACTTTTGCCCTATCACAGGCAGCTGCCTGTACTACTCCCTCGTGGTCAGGGTGTTGAAACAGAAATTCTGCCCTGACCTATCCAGTTGATATTTCTTGTCAGCTTTTTTATCAGCTGGGGGAATAGAACTGAGGGTGTGTAGCACCTTAAGGGCATGCTTCTTCAGGGATGTGTGGATAGACAAGAGAAGCCTTTTTTATGGAGCCAAGCCCATCATATCCAAAAAATCCACTTCTTCCTCCTCTGTTTCATTAGTGGGGATGCCCAAAGTCTCCACCATTTGCTTTTCAAAAGTAAAGTGAGAAGAGTAATTCTCCGGCAGCCTTGGAGGAGACTCGAACTCCTGATCCAGAGAGACCTCCAGTTCGATGGGATCTTCCACATCCTCATCACACTCCTCGTATGAGGGGGTCTTGGGATGCCTAAACCAGTCCATGAACCAATGTTCTAATCGGAGTTGAACACGGTTCCAATGGAACTGAGTTTACTGGTTGCGTAACCAGTACCAAGCCCTGTAACACCTGCAATATTTGCAGGACCTGAGCTACAGCTTCAGCTGAGGGCATGTTTGGTTTGCCTACTGAGAGCTCCTTTGACTTTCCACCAGGAGGCTCGGTATGTTTCTTTTTGCATATTTTCTTAACTGGAGACTGTTCCGGAACTGGGTCAGCAGTTCTTTTTGGAACTGTCACCTTTGTCAGAGGCTTTAATCTCCACAGTCTCTGCATTTTTCACTCTATGAGGAAAAGACGGTTGATCAGGAACCGACCCATTCGGTTCCTCCATTTGCTTTTTAAAGCATTCCAGGTGCTTTTCCATGGTTTTAGCCAGGAAATTTTACAGATATCGCAGTGGGCCTGGAAGTGTGAGGAGTCTAGACAGAGCAAACACAGGTCGTGTTCATCTGCTTTTGAGATTATTTCCCATACTTAGTGGGATTTTTAAAATCTGCGAGTCCTGTCCTCTTTTAGGCTGTTCAGACATAACCAAAGATAACACTAAATACAACCAGACAGTTTACCCCCCCTTTTTTTTTAATAATAGATGTTATCCTCTCTAGTGATGCAGTCAGTTACTAAACCAAAGAAACTGCCAGAAAAACTTCAGAATTAACTAAAGCTACACCAAAAGACTCCAATGGAGTCCTAGACAAAAAAAAAAATATAATTTAATAAAATAAAGTAATACAGAAATTAAGTAAACACGGTTCCCCCATGGTTCAAAGAACCGCTGAGGAGCTGAAAATCTGAAGTAAAATACTACTAAATACTAACTAAAATAGCGTTAAAATAAAGCAGAAAGTAAAGGCAGCAGATATAACAGTAAACTAAACTAGAATATTAAATTTCTGGTGAAATTAAGGAATTCTTCCACAACGATGAGAAACAGTCTCCGAGGTGTCCTTACAGGCAGGCAGAGAAAGAAATCAGAGCATTACAGAATGCAGCAGTTGGTAGAGGCAGCAGATTTGAATGCTGGCACGAGCCAACAGAGGTTCCATCATTATCATTAGCATATCATTACAAATTTCCCCAGGGCAGTTCAACGCTGGAGGCTGACTGCTACAGTTAATCATATTGAAGAATTTCTGGGGATAGAAGCGGCCTATCTGAAATTTATATTTGTTTAGTTATCTGTTCATTTGAAAACTTGTGACTGGGAGAGGCACACTGAGCCAAAGCTCATTTCGAGGTGTGACCCGGGGAAGGGAACAGGGGAGGCAAATATAGAGCACGGACACAGTACTCCGTTAAATGCAATTACACAACACTGAAACAGTTCGTGGAACAGAGTACATGATTACCACAGGAGTAAGTACAACAATAAAATAGATAAATCCTTTCTGTAGACAAATATGCGAATATTATCATTTCATTGAGCATATCTTTTTGGTGTGGAAGGGATATCTTTTTGGTATAGAGTTGATGACATTTACAGAATATCTGGAATCGACCACTGTGCATTTAAAGTTTACGATGTCCAGTAATAAAGATAGAAATCATTTTTTGGTGACAATAGAAAAAAAAATGGTAGTGGTTGAGTGAAGACTTGTCTGTTTATAAAGCGCACATACCATAATGTTTTTTGTCTTACAACAGCTGCCTTCTTAAACATTTAATTCAAAATATCCCAAAGGGACAATTTAGGCGGCTGAAGCAGAATACCAGTGATCCCCAAGATTATCTAGTTGGAGCGGAGTCTTTAATCATTTTTTTAACAAGGAGTATGCCAGAGATTGTGTAGATAGGGCAAAATAAACTGTAAATAACATGGGGAGAGTGGATTTGTAACAAAATCAAAATAAAAGAAAAAATAACACTTGCCTTAATGTTGTTATATGTTAATACGTCCACCGGTGCCACTAACATAACATAGAAACATAGAATTTGACGGCAGATAAGAAAAAATTACTCACCTTAGTAATGTTGTTTCTTCTAATGGAGTCTTGCTATATTCTGACATATGCAGTGAGTCCCAACCTTCGAACTGCTCCGGAGGTGAAAGAGTTAACTTTCCATGCCAGGCATGGAACACTGAGCTCGAGCTCGGTTGAAACTCTGTCTGTTGTTCTTCAAACTCAAACCGTCAGATCTTTACGAGCTAAACTCACTGCGGTCCTGTGTGGAAGCTGTAAACCTACACTAGCCAGCTGGCTACTAAACATAAGAACACATTTTTTGGTCCCAAAACAAAGACTCAAGTCAGGAGACCCAAAAAATGAAAAACTCAACACACAGTCACCCCAAAAAGGGGAGGGGTGAAAAAACAAGGTGGGCACCTACTAAGTGCCAACACTGCACTGCCCACCCACATCCCAAAAACAGAGGTTCTGAGAGGGCAGGTGGGGAGGTCATAATATAGCAAGACTCCATTAGAAGAAACAACATTACTAAGGTGAGTAATTTTTTCTTCAAACAACATGAAGTCTTGCTATATTATGACATATGCAGACTACACAGCAGTACCTCCATGGAGGAGGGACAGAACCTACTTAGGAAATAGGCTCTGAAGCACCGCTGTGCCAAACCGAGTATCACTCCTAGCCTGGGTGTCCAGAGAGTAATGCTTGGTAAAAGTGTGAACTGTTTTCCAGGTAGCTGCTTGACAAATCTCTAGAATGGGGAGTGTCCCTGGCGGCAGCCAGGGAAGCAGCTGTACCTCTGGTACAGTGAGCCCTCAGGCCTGAGGGAGGAACCTTACCCAGCTTTTCATAACAGAATTGGATACAAGAGACAATCCACCTGGCAATGGATCTTTTAGTGGCAGGTTTCCCTTTACCAACCTCACCATAAGTGAGGAACAGTTGGAGGGAGTCAAACCTGTGACCCTTGGTATGCTCAATGTAGTAACTAAGGGCTCTCTTCACATCTAAACTGTGCAGCCTCCTCTCACCAGAGGAGAAATGGTCAGTGAAGTACACTGGAAGAGAAATAGATTGATTAAAGGTGGAAATCTGAAACCACCTTAGGCAAGAACTTCCTGTTAGTCCTGAGGACCACCTTATCTCTACGAAAGGAGATAAAATCAGGCTCCACTGACAAAGCTTGTAATTCACTTATGCGTCCAGCAGAAGTGATGGCTACCAGAAACACAGTCTTCCAAGTCAAATACTTGAGCTATGCTGAAGACAAGGGCTCAAAGGGAGGTTGCATAAGCTGAGCAATGCAAACATTAAGATCCCAGGCAGGGGCAGGGTCCCTGAATGGAGGGTTGGTGTGAAGCAATCCCTTAGAAAAACTTAGAGAATATAGGATGAGCTGAAAGAGAAGACGGTTTACCTGCTGAAATGAAAGCAGACACAGCTGCCAAATGCACCTTTAGGGTAGCTGGTCTGAGCCCCAAAGTCTTCAAATGGACCATATAATCCAGGACTGTGGGTAAGTCAGCAGATTCTGGGGAAATATGCTTCCCAGAGCACCATATGGAAAAACCTCTTCCATTTGGAATTGTAAGTAGCCCTGGTGGAAGGCTTCCTAGAAGCCTTCAATATATCCATTACATCTTGGGAGAGGTGTAGATCAGCAAATTCTAACTCTTCAAGAGCCAGGCCTTGAGATTGAGAGATCTGAGGTTCGGGTACCAAACCCTTCCCTGAGCACAGGTTAACAGACTGTGATTCCTGGGAAGACACAGGGGAAGATGGACTGCTAAGGACAGTAAGAGTGGATACCAGGGTTGTCTGGCCCAATCTGGAGCAATCAGAATCACTTTGAAGGACTGAGATCTGATTTTGACTAACACTTTGAACAGGAGAGGGAAGGGGGGGAAAGCATAGAGAAACTTTCCTTCCCAGTTGAGAACTAAGGCATCCAGAGGGACTGAGCCCAACACTGGGGGCCTGCAGCAAAAAAGGGGAAGTTGGTGATTGTCTGGGGCTGCAAAAAGATCTATCTGCAGGGTGCCCCACCTGGCAAATATTACCTCCAGGACCAGGGGATCCAGTGACCATTCGTGATGGCCCTGGGAAATCCTGCTGAGAGCATCTGCCAGAACATTGTCCTTGCCTGGGAGGTGAACTGCCGTAAGGGAGGTGTTCAGGGAATAAGCCAGAGACCACAACTTCATTGCTTCGGTGCACAAGGCCGTAGATCGAGTGCCTCCTTGCTTGTTGATGTACCACATTGTAGTGGTGTTGTCTGTTCTGACCTGTACAACTTTGTTCTGAACAGATTTGGAAAAAGCTTGAAGTTGATGTGGAGCAGAGATTCCTGAGGGGATCACAGTCTCTGGGTAGTGAGGTTGCCCATGTGAGCTCCCAACCCCAAGAGGGATGCATCTGTAGTAAGGATTAAAGAGTGAGACTGAGTGACAAAGGGAACCCCCTGTCTCAGATTGCTCTGATCCTGCCACCATTGTAGGGCTTGGATCAGGGTTCGAGTCACTGGGATCAATTTGGTTAGAGGGGCCTTTCTTTGAGACCAAAAGGCTCTCAAATGGAACTGGATGTCCCTCATCTGAAATCTGGCTCTTTGCACTACTGCTGTAGAAGCAGCCATGCACCCTAGGAGCTGTATAAAATGCCTTGCTGGTCGAGAGACCTGCAGGGTGAATGAGGAGGCCAGAGAGACCAGGGTCCTTGCCCTGTCCAAAGGCAGGAGGGCTCTGGCTTCCTCTGTGTTCAGTTCTGCGCCTATGAAGGTGAGGAGCTGGACAGGCTCTAGAACTGACTTTGGAAGATTCAGAATGAAACCTAGAGAGGTAAGCAGTTACTGAGTTATCTGAAGATGTAACCTGACTTGGTCTGGAGACTGGCCTACTATGAGCCAGTCGTCCAGGTAAGGGAAGATGGCAATTTTTTGCCTTCTTAGGCGGGCAACTGCTACTGCCAAGCATTTTGTGAATACCCATGGAGCAGAGGTGAGGCCAAAGGGCACTGCTCTGAACTGGTAATGGCCTGAGGGCAGCTCGAACCTGAGGTACTTTAGATGGGAGCTTCTGATGAGAATATGGAAGTAGGCATCCTTGAGGTCCAGGGACGCTAGCCAGTCCCCTGGCCTTAGAGAGGGCAGAATAATTCCCAGAGTCACCATTTTGAATTTTGGTTTTAAAAGGTGCTTGTTTAAGTATCTGAGATCCAGGATGGGCCGCCATTCTCCTCTCTTTTTTGGGGTAAGGAAGTACCTGGAATACAATCCTTTGCCCTGGTGTAGGGGTGGAACCCTTTCCACAGCTCTGAGAGCAAGGAGGGAAGAGACCTCTGCCTCTAAGGCAAGTGCCTCTGATGGATTTGCAGGTGGAAAGGATCTGGTTCTCATCTTTGGAAACTTTTTGAAGCTGGGAACCAGTCCCTGGCTTACTACCTCCAGGACTCATTTGTCTGATGTCAGAGACTCCCAGTCCTGGACAAAGTAAGCCAGCCTGCCCCCTACAGGTAGCTGAGAATCAGCCCTGGCAACCCCATCAGGGTGCCTGCTTGAGAGGGGCTTTGGGCTGAGGGGTGGAAGCAGGCCTGCTTGTACCCCGTCTGCCTCTCTCTCTAAAGAACCCCCTCTGGGCATAAGCAGAAGAGGAGGCCTGAGCTTGGTAAAAGGCCTATGAAAGGCCTGCCCTGCCCCTGGGAAGCTGCCTTTGAGGAGTGGCCTGCCTTTCCTTGGCCTGTGCACTCCTATAGGTGGTCCTATACTCATCCATTTTCTTCATGTAATTCTCTGTCTGCTCCCCAAACAGGGAATTACCCACAACAGGAAAATCCATGGCCTTAGTCTGGGTATCCTGTGACAGGCTAGTACATCTGAGCCAAGACATTCTGCAAAGTGCCACAGATGTAGCCATGACTCTTGATGACACATCATTTGAGTCCACTGCAGCATGGAATTGCACCTTGGATGCCTCATTACCATCAGCAGCCACCTGCTCCAGCTCCTTGGCAAGCTGGCCAGGGACCTGTTTTGCTAGAGCCATGACAGTGTCCCATCTGGATTTCTGATATCTAGCAACATAAGCCATATAATTTGCCTGTCTGAGTCCCAAGGATGCTGCCATGTACTGTTTCTTTGCCATGGCATCAATCCTCCTGGAGTCCTTGTCCGGGGGGTGTGAAGCCAAGGGAATATTTGCCTTGTCACAGGCTGCAGCCTGCACAACTCCAACATGGCTGCATTGTTGTGTAAGGAACTCCATATCAGAGCCTGACAATGTGTACCTCTTGTCCATTCTCTTTTCCACAGGAGGTATAGTGTGAGGAGTTTTTAGAATTTTAAATGTCTGTTTCCCAAAAGATTTATGCAAGGGAATAGACAGTCTCCTAGACTCTGGGATGTCCATCATTTCCACATAGTCAGGCTCCTCTTGATCATCCACAGCTTCCTCCATAGGGAGCTGGAGGGTTTCAGCCACTTTTAATAAAACATAAAATGAGAAGGGGACTCAGAAAGCCTAGGAGGAGACACTCCTGAAGGTCTGTCTGGGGAGATGTCCAGGTCAATGGGCCCATCCAGACTTTCAAATCCACATTCACTCTCCTCATACTCCTCTTCCCCCTCCTCCGGTTCATAATATTCCTCTAAATCATACTCTTGAACGGGAGGAACCGGCCGAACCAGGCGCTTACCTGAAGGTGCCGGTTCGGTCGGAACCGGGGAAAGCGACTGGACAATTTTGATCGCTTTGGCTATTTCTTCAGCGGTTGGAGAGGAAAGTTTTGGCTCCACACCAGCTGATTTCCTTGTCCTTTTTGCTGGAATTGACTCCTCAGAATCGGATCTCCTTTTGCCCGAAGAAGTCTCGCCCTGGTCAGAGGGCACTCCTCCTGGTTCGGTTGGAACCGAACCGGGCTGGCCATCCGGTTCAGCGGACTTTTTGGCCTCCCTTTCCCTGAGCCTACCAACTCTCTTTTCCAGGGTAGTTGCAGGAAAAATTTTTACAAATCTGGTAGTCTGCATTGAGGTAGTCAAACCCCAGACAATAAACACAGGTGGTGTGGGGGTCAGCCTTGGCAAAGACTTCCCCACACACACTGCAGTGTTGAAACCCAGTGGGCCCGGTTTTTCTTTTGGGTTTCTCAGACATAGTGCCAGTCCTATCCAAACTTACCCGTTTATGGCAAGCCGCCAGGTAAGACCCTATTATCGGTTCCCAACCGTGTCACGGGTCATGGAAAAAACCGTAATAAAATCAGTTTTTTTTAGAACCGATAAGAACCGGTAACCACTCTCTAAATCACAGATTAAGATATTTTTAAACAACCTGATCAGTTCAAACCGAACCAATAAACCTTTTACAAGTTCCACACAGAATAGAATTAATGTAAAACCTATCTAGTACTCACAAATACCACAGACAGAGTCTGAACCGACCGGTTGCGGTTTAAATTCGGTCGAAAACTGAGAAAAACAATACTTTAACCGACAAAATGAACTGAGCAGAAGGAGAAATCTCCGGAGCGACTGTTCAGTGAGGCAGAGTAAAGAATCTGACGGTTTGAGTTTGAAGAACAACAGACAGAGTTTCAACCGAGCTCAAGCTCAGCATTCCATGCCTGGCATGGAAAGTTGACTCTTTCACCTCCGGAGCAGTTCGAAGGTTGGGACTCACTGCATATGTCAGAATATGGCAAGACTTCATGTTGTTTGAAGGACCGCTTGGCCCACCCAGTCTGCCCATTTCCCTACCTAATGGATAAGCTGCTGATCCTAGTTAACCAACTTCCTACTTCTTCCTATCCCCACCCCTAGAATTGCCTTATGACTGTCCCATGCATGCTTGAATTCCACCACTGTTTTTGACTCCACAACCTCCTCCGGAAGGCCGTTCCACGCATCCACAACCCTCTCTGTGAAAAAAATACTTCCTTACATTACCTCTGAGCACGCCCCAAATTGTGCCCCTTGTTCTTGCATACCTCTCTTTCTAAAGATTCTACCCTCTTGGACTTTGTTGATTCCCTTGAGGTACTTGAAAGTTTCTATCTTGTCCCCCTCCCTCCTTTCCTCGAGGCTATACATATTAAGCTCCTTAAGTCTCTCTTCATATGTTTTGGTGCAAACCCTGCACCATTTTAGTTGCCCTCTTCTGGACTGCCTCCATTCTGTTTATGGCTTTTCGGAGATTGGGTCTCCAGAACTGCACGCAGTACTCCAGATGGGGTCTCGCCAGCTGTCTGTACAGAGGGATAACAACTTCCTGTTTTCTACTGGTGATGCCTCTCCCTATGCATCCCAGTATCCCCCCAGCCCTCCTTACTGCCCTCTCACACTTCTTGCCCACCTTTAGGTCATCTGATATGACTACTCCCAGGTCCCTTTCCATTTTTGTTGCTGTCAGTATCTCACCCCCCATTGTGTACTCTTCCCCTGGGTTTTTGTTTCCCAGGTGCATTACCTTGCACTTTTTAGCACTGAATCTAAGCTGCCATACATCTGACCATTCCTCCAACCTTGCCAAGTCCCTTCTCATCCTTTCCACCCTACCTTGTGTGTCAACTCTGTTGCAGATCTTTGTGTCGTCTGCAAAGAGACATACTTTTCCTTCCAGTCCCTCTGCAATGTCGCTTATAAAGACACTGAGGCGGACCGGTCCTAGTACTGAACCCTGCGGTACCCCACTAGTAACCTCCATTTCTTCAGAGTGAACTCCATTTACTATTGCCTTCTGTGTCCTGTTCTCCAGCGAATTCACTACCCAGGCTAGCATCTTGGGACCCACTCCCAGGCTGGCTAACTTGTATATTAATCTTTTGCGTGGGACTGTGTCAAATGCCTTGCTAAAGTCTAGGTAGACCATGTCCACAGCCCCTCCCTGATCTACTATTTTGGTCACCCAGTCAAAGAAATAGATTAGATTCGTCTGACATGGCCTTCCCACTGTGAACCCATGCTGCCTTGGGTCCTGTGCCCCTCTGGCCTCTAGGTACGCGACAATTCTTTCCTTCAGAAGTGATTCCATCATTTTTCCTATCACTGAGGTTAAACTAACAGGTCTGTAGTTGCCTGCTTCTTTCCTGCTCCCACTTTTATGAAGTGGAATCACATCTGCCCTCCTCCAGTCCTCAGGTACCACCCCATCCTCCCATGATTTGTTAAAGAGGGTA